>OY728119.1:1747307927-1748649100 GCA_963277665.1 Viscum album | reverse complement strand
TGATAACTGTGAAAACTAAAATGAAATTGAAAAAATGATTACAGCATAAAATTAGTAACATTAAAAACCTGATAATATCTTGATATATGTTTCTTAATTGTGTGTTAAACCATATAATAATGCTGCGTACATCACATGCCTTTATTTGTTGTATTTCTAGTGGATAACTTGATTGGGTATTGATAATATAAATATTTATATCTTAAAAGGTGTAGTAATATGAAATACGAATCATGAATAAAATAAAAATTTTAATTTACAAATTGGTTTAAAATTATCCATATATGATTCACCGTAGGTGTTAAATCCAAATCAATATGATGTTACAATACATAGTATAATATTTTAATAGAAAAAAAAACTATTAAATATGATTAACATTTTAAATGTCAATGAAAATTGGTATAAAACTAATTTCATAATTAATTAATTAATTGAGATGTATTTAAAGGATTTATAAATTCAATAATAATTCTTCAATAGTATTATAAAGTTTTGAATCGTGTTCTATCTATTAGAATAGTATTCTAATTGTTAAAACATAAATATGAATAACAAAATAAAAAAATACTATAGAAATGAAAAAAAGATTCTAAAAAGATTTAATAAAAAATAAAATATAATTATTAGAGTGTTATAATATATTTTTTAAAATATGGAAAATCAAATTAAGATTAATTTCATATTTTTGATGATGTCTGTGTTAAATTATTTCATAAATTACATAATTTTTTATATTGGTATTTATTTATAAAAATTTTAGATATCAAAAAAAATATTTCTCCTAAAGTGAGTTTAATTTTTTGAAATAGGTTTTCAAAATTTTCTAAGAATAATTCTTCAAAATTGCACTAAAAACATTAAGTATAAATTATGTCGTAAAAATAGAATTCTTCAAATACAGTGTGTATTGATACGAAATGTTGTATTTTTAGTGATTCATTAAACACTTCAATGAATTTATTTACAAAAACTATAAAAATTAGATATATTATTCTTCTAAATCTACAATTGTTTTAAATCAAAAATTTATTTTTCAGGGATGAAAAATACAACTATACATTAACAATAATATTTTCATTTTCTTTTCGTCAATTGTATAAATATATAAATTGTATGTTTAAATCATTTAAAATATATAAATATCTTGTATATTTTATGAAATTTCTTTTATATTTTCAAATTTTAAAACTATTACAAGACATGATCTAATAATAACACTTTATTTAATATTTTAAGAAAGAAATACCCAGTCCAAAATATATAAACCACCACTATCACCCCCACTATAAGATGATATCTTGATAACTTATCATTTCACAATATCATCCCAATGTACTTCTTTATGTAATCATAGGATCTATACTAACATTCTTCTATCATTCTCCACTTTTCCTTCATGTTTTTTGTTCTATTGAAAACATGTAAGCATCAGTGAGGTGACCCCGAAAATCTTATTCTTTGGATTTTTTGTATACTATGATAATTTCTATTATATTTATACCACTATTAATAATTTAATTATATATATAATATTTATTTAATTATGATCTAATAAAAATATTATAAATTAATAACAATATATTTACGTCATCCCACATATTCTTGAGGTTTCTTATTGATGGGTTGTTACAGCAAATAAATAAATTAAAAATTATTTAATTATAAATTAATTCAATAAAGGTTATAATTATTTATTTTTCATGTAAATATATATTTTTTTATTTTTTATTTTAACGATATAATATTATAAATTAATAAATAAAAAATATTCAATCAAATGAAATTGAGACAAAATTATTTATTTTTATGAAGCAATTTTTCAAAAACCTCATTCATAGAATTGTATTAATAAATAAATTATAATGATTATAATTTATCAAGAATGAAATAAAGGAATATTATACAATTTTTATTCACCTATAAACAAATTTTGACCATATAATATATATAAATAAGAAAAAACAGAATAAGACCCAAGGTAACGGGGGAGATAACCTTGTTTTATCATTTGGAATTTATACTCACGTTCACCCACATTCCATTAAGATTCTTATAAAATAAATTCTAAATTTATTTAATTTTTCTCACAAATTTTTCTAATAATAATATATATTATATTTCTATATGTATATGAAATCATAACGTAGATATTAATATTATTTCTAAATATTATATTCCCAAACCCTCTCATTCATCATTCATATGTTTACTCATAAAATTCTCACGAACTATGATTTTCTTGTATAGATATAAAACATGGGAATCCATAAATAGGATTTTTATTATCCTTTCATGGAACCACTATGTTTATTATTTATTTTATACTTTTTTAAATCATCATTATTTACATTTATTTTTTAGACACTTATTTTTTATATATAGTTGGGAAATGTGTCCCCTCTCATTAGCATACATGATTATGACAATATTTTGATATGATGGGTTCTCAGTAGTAATATATCTCAATACTTCATTAGGTATTGTTTTATATTTAATGATATTATTATGTGAATACATGATTTCATATTTTTTACCATTCATTGTAGTTATATAGCCATATATCACAAGCAACCCATAATTGCATGATTTACATCAAGGATTTCAGTTTATTGAATTTTCAGGTTCTTTTTGGTCTATAATTGTATAGAATTAATGAACCCATTTATTAATAATTTTTTCAAATCAATATTGTTTACATTTTTTTTCAAAATAATATCATAAATTTACACCCATATTTCTGTTAAGTGAAATAATATTATTTACATAGAGGTAAAAATTCTAGAATGATTATCATTTATTAAATTACTAAGAATCCTTAAATCATATAAAAAACACTAAATTTTTTTTGGGAGGAAAAAATAACACTATTAAATATAAAAAAATTATACATGTTATTATAATAGAAAACAAAAAAACTGATATAATTATTACCTTTTTATCAATAAAAAATTGGGAACATAAATGTATCATATCATCAAGTAAAAATACTCAACAGATCAATTTAATCCTAAGTAAACCATTACCAATAAAAAAAATTCTTATAGACATCATAGGTAAAAATGATAACTACTAAGAATAATTCCTACAAAAATAAACCTTATACCTTTAAATGATTGTAGATATTTTTTACCTAATTAAATCATATTTTTTCAGGAAATACACTATGAAGAA
Organism: Viscum album; assembly: GCA_963277665.1. Classification (NCBI taxonomy): domain Eukaryota; kingdom Viridiplantae; phylum Streptophyta; class Magnoliopsida; order Santalales; family Viscaceae; genus Viscum; species Viscum album. The sequence continues at coordinate 1,748,645,926 of OY728119.1, read as the reverse complement.
TTAAATAGTAATATTGGAGAATCATATTCGTAACCTTTTTTCAATCATAATTTAACTTTTTCATAATAATTTTTTTCTGTTCATTTTATATGATAATCTAACACTTTTTTCTCAATCAATTTTTTACTTTTATAATTAATACATTACCTACTTCATTAGAGATATATATTGTTCTCACGTGTAATAATAACCAAAATCTATCTCACTTAAAATCATCAATAATTAAATTGTATTATATCATGATGAAAATAACAATATAAATGAAACTATTCACTATAATGCCCAGGAAATACAAATGTCAACCAATAGTTAAGAAATATTCCATTTTACATATGAATTTTAAAAAATATTATTTCCTTTTGAAAAAATGTTAAAAGTAAAAAAATAATGAAAAGGATTAAAAATATTAAAAATATTAAAGAATATTTATAATTAATGACATATTTTTTTAAGGAAATGATATTCATATAAAAAGAATAAAAAAATATTCTTTCTGAATTTTTTAATATAAATTCAGAATTAACAGTGTGATATTTTAAAGAATAATCCATTTAAATATTATGAAAATAAATTTTAAAAAGTAAAAAATTAACATAAAAATATTGTAATAATAAAATAAAAAATCATTAAATATTTTGATAGAAATGGATAAAAAATATAATTATTTTGATAAGAGAATATTGAAATATGTATTTATTGAAATTCTATTATTATGTATAATATTAAATTATACCTTCCCTAACTCTCGAATAATGAAATTATAATTTTTATTTGCATGGATAATAAAATTAATCAGGTTCATTACATTTTCAACATTTAATTTACCATTAATTTCAAAGTAGTCTTGAGTTGATATATCATTTTTTTTACATTTAATATTGTGAATTCATTTAGTCTTTATTTTTTAAAACTAAACCTATATTGTGCACAAGGGAAACGGGTATTGTATTTAGAAAACAAAAATTATCATAATTACTATGTTTAAAATTTAAATTTACTTCTAAAACCTACACTATATGATGGTCATGAAAAATAAAACTCACAATTTAATAGAGAATTCATTTCAAATGTACACACATAAAAATTTTTATTTTCACTACCAGGGGGAAATATAGAAAAGAAAATTACATTTCTATTTAATGGAATCAAAAATACATTATACAATTCATATTTATTAATTAGTTTAATTCATATGACTACAAATCTTTTAAAATAATAAAAAATGAATCACATTACTTTTTTTTGGTTGTAATCCACACATACACGTGTGTGGAATTTCTATTTTCCAACAGATTGGATGGTCAAAATGTAAAGAATATATCAAATTTATAAAATCATAATTATTTCATTAATATTATAGATTTTTATTTATAATTATTCTCTATAATATGATATATTTATGAAAAAAGAAAACAAATTTCTTCGTAGAGGTCGTAGTCCACACATGCAAATGAGAAATTATATTCATTTCCCATAAGAATTAAATACTTATGAAAAAAGGATGTACCATAACAAAAATATTATTTTAGTGCATTTTAGATACATTTTTTACTATTTTATCATGGTTACTATAGGTTTTATGAATGTAATATAAAAATTAAATAAAAAATAACTCGATTAATATTTATACCTGTTCTTTGGAAAACACATGTAAGCTTACACGTTAATCATCATATGTTTTTCTTTTAGAGGCAACAAAACTCTATATTTTTGGTGGGGTACAAATTATTTTTCTGTAGTTCATTAATGAATTATTGATATCATTTTTTTGAATATGTGAAGATAATTGGATACATTTATAAGTGAGGGCAATGGAACAATAAAAATTATTCTTACCTATGAAAAAATAAAATCATATTTCTCATTATCAGGTAGAACTAAATCAAAAATATTTAAATATTATCATGAAATGTATGTAAAAACTCTTAAAATAATAAATAGTATAATATTATTTTCAAAAAAAATATTAAAATTATTTTTCTTTTTTCCCATTACCATGGTGATAACAATTAAACATGGTTAAAATTAATTATGAACCAAAAATAAATTGATAACATGATTATATTTTAACCATAAAATTCCAATTATGAAATCTAGCTTTGAAAATTATTTTTTTCATATTAGTAATAAATTAATTTTAATAGAACAATAAAAAAAGGAAAATAATTTTTTATTAAAAGATTTTAATTATTACCTATAATTAATTTATACCAAAATAAATTTAATGGACAATTCCTAGAGAATTAATAGAATTATATATTTTAAAAATAAATTATATATATATTAAAACGTTATATAGAATATTGGTCTTTATTAAATAAAGTATATGAAAATATAGAATTTATAAAAATATGTATTCTTCATCATTCTCTTAAAATTAATCTTTATATCGAATTCCAAAATAATTCTCCCAATGATAAAATTAGTATTCAGATATATGAAATGAAATAATTATTTTCAATCCATTTTTTTTTGTAAAAACTAGAGTCAATTTCCCATATATTACATTGGTGTACCAATTATTTATAGTTCTCTTCGCATTCATTAATTTGATATAGTGATTGGCGGAATTGAAAATTAAATTAATATTTAGAAGAATATATTTATGATATTCAGTAGCATAATCCCCTTGTTTAATTGGTTTTTCTATTATATTTATATTCATATACCTTTAGACCTAATTTTTATGAAGATTGTTATTATTGGGATCAAATTCATCATTTGGTTCTTCGTCTAGGATAACCAATCGGATGGGAGGTGACACTAGGTTTCATGGACTTCGTTTCCAAGACTAATCCAAGGAGGCACTAACCTCAGGTGCATTATTGAAATAATTATATGATTCAATTAATTTTTAATGTGGTATGTCATTTAAGTATGTACTAATTGGAATTTCTTCACACACTACTGAAATGGGAGGTATCAAAATAACACTCACAAGGTTACCTTTATTTATTAGTGAATAATTTGAAACAATTTATGGATGATATTGTGTAATTCATATTATAACATATGGTGGATAGTTTTGAAATTCAGTGATTATAATTTGGGTGGATCTAGGATTGGTTTCCTTAGATCACTTACACCAAGCCTGAATTAAAAACTGTTTTACAAATCTATATTTCATCTAAGATTCCCTTAGATTGGATCAATGAATGTATCTCAATATTATTTTGATGACCTATGAATCGAATAAATTATATTTATTGTCTATACTTATGTGAATATTTCATCAATTCATACTAATTAATGGTGAATTATAACAATGATCATGAAATCGATAGAGAGCATCTGTATTTTAATAAGATTTTTGTCAAATATAATGTTTTTGGTTTGGAAGATTTATAATCATATAGTTCTAATGGATGAATCTATTCAACACAATGGTATTCATATTTCCTGTATCATAGTTTTTTGGAGTTCATGATAATTCCATAGAAAATAATGTGTGGGATGTATTGGTATTTGCAAGGTGTTGGTTCAATTGGATCTTGAGAAACATTTTCTAAATTAAAGGTAATCTCTAATTAGTATAGTCTATAGTGATGAGAGAAAAAGACCTGGTGGAAAATTTAGATAAAACACATAAATTAAAGAATATTACTCTATATATTATAAAAATCCTAGAAATAATCCCCCCTGAATAGTTATAGCAACAGAACTCTCATGGATGACTGGTGGTTTTATTTGCATCCTTCTATATTGGACTTCAAACACAATGGTGATGGATCCTATACTTTGGAAGGTATAAAAGGCAGAGACATTTTATGTGACAAAATTTCGTTAGCTTTCATCACTTTAACTATTTATTTCTAATACAGGGACTCCTTTATAGTTTAGGCAATTTTCATTCTGATGGGTATTGGAGGAATGTATGTATAAGAACATTGAGATAGAGAATATTGAGACAACAACTCTAGATATTCATGAGTACCTCTAAAGAAAATATTACATCCCTTATTCCATTTTAAATCACATTCAAAGATACAGGTACTTCATTATTTTATATATTTATATTCTTCTCATGGTTTATAAGGGTAATAAAGCTACAATTTTTATATTCTCCAGGGTTTCTAATGATAAATATTTTTATTCATTTTCTATTATAAGAATAATTTCTTTGAGTATGTGAATATTTTTAGTTGGGATTATATTGGTTTTCACATCAATAGAAAACCTTGATTTTATAGGTATAATTTTTTTCTATGTTCATTTCTATTTTAAAAAATATATATTGGTGGGTGTGTGGTGTAAATAATTAAATTTATTTTTATGAACATTCATGGGATGAATCATTCTTCCCAGTTAATAAATTTTATCCTTATAATATTATTCATTGTAAAAATTTGTTAGGTATATTAACAGTATATATTTCTCTATTTCTAATAATTCATCCTCGAACAAGTGATTATTTCCATAAACATTTTCATAGTGAATCACCTTATATTAAAAAACCTTATAATTATGATACAGAATCTGAACCGATAATTTCTCATTATAATGATCCTCTTAAAACTATTCGTTCTCATCCTTGAAAATTTGTTATGAATCATTTATATTACATCATAATAGCGAAACATATACTATGATGTAAAACAATTCCCAAGATGAATGAGAAATCTATTCAATAAGAAACTATTTCATCCATTATCATAATTTTATAAGATCTAAAAAACCCTAGACGAAACATTCCTTTAATATAAATGACACAATTTCTTCTCATGGTGATATTTTATGAAATTCTTGATTTTAATCCTCAAATGAAATATTTGACATCTTGTTATATGAAAAAGTCTTCTAAAAAATCTATACATTTCATGTGTTTTTTCATCTTATTGACCTTATAAACTATAGATTCTACCTGTTATGGTCGATAATAATTCCTTCAAAAGACCTCATCCCAACTACTATTTCCGGACACCATTATCCAATTCACTCAATTTTCTCTCTGAATAATTGAATGAAATGTGTTATTATAAAAAAAATCAACTAATGGAAAATAATGATTTAAAATTTTATAATAATCAATTTAGAATAAAAAAAATATCCTATAAATTATAAATTTTAAACATCATCTATATGTCTTATTTTCGATGATGGTATCTATTAAAATATATTTTTATACCCAAAAACCTATTGTTTACTTTGAATATATCTATATGAGATCAAAATTATATAAAATAGGGATTTATTCTCCATTTAATATAACGACATCATTCTGATAAATTATATAAATGTAATACAAAAATATAATATCATGAAAATATAGATAATTATATGATTGATCCAGTTAATAAATAAACAAAATTCATTATTATTAATTGACTTATTTGGTAATACCACCATGAAATCCATATATAAACACACACCATTCATTTCCGGAAAAAGAAAATACCCGAGCATCCCCTTGGAACATTGTCTCTAATATTTAACCATATAATATGATAAAAACGATCCTTGGTAAGGTAATTAATATATTTCTTCATTCCACAATAAAATATATTCTGTTTTGTATCAATACATTTCCATGTTTCAGGTATAAATAGAAATGTGGAAGTTTTAAAAATTTACTAAATAGTATCTTTTTCAATTAAGAATCACATCTCACACAAATCCAGTTTTAAAATATCATAAAACCTTCTTAATAAGTGATAAAATTGTGAAACCACCCAATATTTTCTAGTTCCATGACATCCATGATTTTACATCTGATCATTTTGAATTCATTATATAAAAATAAATTCTTAATTAATGTACCTGTATTTAGGTAGTTCTTTCATAAAAAATATATTAGGTAACACTCCAAAAATCCATAAAGAAATGATCATTTAACATAAATATCATGATAAATGAAGCACACTATTTTTCCCTCAAGGAATAATTTAAATTCATTACATAACCTCGATCATTGTATATTATGTAATAATAATTATTTATCAGTTACAAAAATTTCTTATACCTCATGTTAAATTATTTTTTATAATATATTATTCAATATTTTATAGATATTATATATTTCACATATTACTACACAAAAAATATATCTCAAAATTTGTAATGTAATACCCACTATTTAAGGATAAATATGTTTTGTTAGATAATTTGGATAATTGATTTTTCAATTGTAATAATGAATATAAAATTATTCGATCATCATACATCCATTCAATACAAAGAAACACTATCCATGCTTCACAATGATGAAATTTCACTTTTTTTATTTTGGAAAGGCTAATAATGGGTCAATAAATATAATTAATTTTTAATTTATTAAACAATTAATAAAATATTGTAGCCATGATTAATATAAATATTATTCAATTTAAACTTTTTAGATTATAAAATTGGTGATAATTTTTTGAAAACCTATCATTAGTAACATAAAAATCAATAAAAAATTTCAGTCACAATTAATGTTTTAGGTGTTGTTATGTATTCCATAAATTTAGTATTACTTTGATTTATGGTTATTATATTATTGAAAAAATTTATGAAAGGAATGAAATCTTTTATAATCAAAATTTATATTTTGTAAATTTTCTATAATAATTTGTTTATATTAATGTCTATAGAAAATTACACAGTTTTTTCTCATGTAACTCCTTAATTAATTAATAAGAATTAATAAAATAACATGTAAAGACTAAAATGAAAATTTTAATACACATTAAAAACTACATTGTATATTCTTATAATTTCTAAATTTTCATTTCTCAACAAAAATTATATAAACAATAACTCAATGATCCCATATCTAGTATGAAAAATCATTCTTAAAATCTCGCCCTCCATCAAATTAAATAAGTGGTACCCATTCCTAATATAAATATTAACAGAAATATTAATCTCCCTAATTAAAATAAAAAACTCATCCTTATGTTTAAATAAAAACATGTTCATGATAGTGATTTTGTTATGTGCAATATAATTGATGAAAATCCTATAAGAATCAACCTTATTCTTATAAAAAACATATCAATATAGGTTAATGTTATATGGTTGATATAACCCTTATCATGAAACTCTTTCAAATAATTATAAAATAAAAAATGTTATACATGAACCATTAATTAAATGGAATTACATATTTTCTTTGAATCTTGAACATAAGAAAAAAGTAAATTCAACCATTTGAAATGGAAAAATATTTGGAAAATAAATACAAAATTCATCCACATATCCATTTACTATTGGAAAATCACTAATTTTAACAATTTATTCCTTTTATAAAAAAATTTGTAAGATAATATTAATCCCCGTATTTAGTCAATTCCATCACATCTTGAAATGGTATCAATGTTTTGAAATCATTCTTATTTACAAAATAATATTAATATGAAATAATAAATTCTTCAACTCATTAATCTGTAATATAATTTTAATCTAAACTCCAATCTATACATATAATAAATGAATATGAAAAGTATAAATAAAATAAATTATTTACAAAACCCATTCCACATATTATAAAAAAAAATTCTTAAAATTCATGTTTCTCTCATATTACTGCTATAGATTTTACCTAGAGTTGTAAGTTTATTTCATTTTTTATAAATTCTATTTAACATTCAAATTATATATAATCAATATAATAATTGGATCATGAATAAAATAGTACATTGGAATAATGTTAATAAAAAGTGATATACATTCTACCACTTCATTTGATGGTCCATCATTTTATACTGTTATAACCATTCAATTTAAATTGATTTTTTTATTTTGATATTTATGATTCACAACTTAAGTAACTATATTTGGACATGTGTTGTCATATTTATAGAACTAATTTCAATTAAAAATATTTTTTACAATATTAAAATCATTCATGGGAATATATAAATATTTATTTTATGAATACTAATCCATTTTCATAACAATAATATTTCATATTTCATGTTTTAACATAATTATTGTATCTTTTGGTAAACATTCTCTGAATGTTCTCATCACATAAAAAATTGTCCTCATTGCATTTAAATTAATGAGAGGGAAAACAGTTCAAAATATTGGTTTCATAATATGGTTAATTTTATAGTTTGTTTTCTCCCATTCAATAATGAAATTTAGCTTGTACTTGTAAAGACTATTCGATTTGAAATATAAGATGCCGCTAATTCTTCATCCTTTTGATTCATCATTAGAAATTTCATTTCTATCCTAAGTCAATGTTTTTTAAGAAAATAAATCTAATGAAATTGTTAATAAAAAACCATTCACTTTGTGTTATAAATATTATCCTTTTCATTAGTAATTTTAATAAAAGACAACCATTGATCTGCTTTAACATAAAAGTAATAAATAGAATGTGATACCATTTTATTCTTAATAAATCAAAAAATATGAAATATCATTCCAAATTTATTAACAAACAATTAAACTAAAACTATATCTCACTATACATATAAATTTTTGGGGTAATTGTTTGTGAAATTATCTAATATATACATATTCCACTTCAAAGGAACTCTAATTAATATATTCCCCCATTAACAGTCTGTATAAAATATGATGACAATACCATAAATTGATATATTAAATTCATTCAAGGCTATGGGTTAAGAAGGTTATTAGTACATTAGTTCCATCATTTATAATCAACAATAGTTCTTTGATAGAAAAAATTTCTAAACTAAAAGAGATTAGATTATTCACAGTGGAATGTTTCATATTTTATCTCATGATGGTTTGAAATAAAAATTGTATCAAAATAATATTTCCTCTAACAATAACATAATAGAAAATTAGAAAAAAATTCTTTTATATTCAATATTACATCTTGTATTGTACTAGACTCAAAATTACCTGATTAATTTCATGGGTTATAATTTATTATACATCAAAAATATTTTATGATTAAGGATTTATTTTATTTAGAAAACAAATACCAAAAAAGTAGAAACATTAATTGTGTATCAATTCATTCTACATGTATTGTCTCTTAATTTTTCAACCATTTTTTATTCAAGACACATATTCTCATTTAATACAGATTCACCATTTTTAAAATATTAGACATTATATAGTTCATACATAAATATAAATCATATGGATAATATCTGAAAATTGGAGATTAATAAAACAAATAATAGTAATGGATGTACGAATAATTGAATCCCATCAGTCTTATGAATAATATGAAACCTCATGATAATTTTTACTTCTCACAGTATAACTATGATCATAAAACCAAAATTTATTTACCTTAAACATATATGTCACCTCATGAAATACCTTTATAAACCATTAAAAATAATATATAAAAATTCCTATCACTGAATTTTTTCATGTTGTACACCTCTGTCGATGAATCTGCTTGGAGGGGATCTACATTACCATTTACTCATGCCCCTACTTCAAAAAATTATGGCATAATTATGTTTTAGTTTTCTTTTCCACTGTCTGGATCTACCATTCAAGAATTATTATCTTCTATTTTCACATTTTTCATCCATGTAAAACCCTAATATAGTTAGGGTTTATGGATTCATGGGAATGTTGTGACGATGTTTGTGGTTCTGATTATGGTGCTTATAACCTCAAATACTGTTGGGTACCATCTACTACTATCACATTTCACCGACGTCTGGTCTGATCTTTGTTTTTGGTTTGGCATTCTTATTCATCATCATCTATCATGACCATGGTGTGATGAAAGTATATGTATTGATATGGTTCACTACTCGATGTGTTTCTAAATGTCCATGTGATATACTTGATCTTGGTGTAGTATTGAGGGGATATGGCATTTTTATTTTGTTTTTTGTGTTTGGATTATTGGTTTTCTGGATTTTCGTATGGCTCGTGCCAATAATGGTAGTTCCACTTAGGTACATTGCCTCAATTTTTTACCGAACTTGTATTTTTATCACTAAACAATTTAGTGATTTTATCTAAACATAAAAAAATGTTTAGTCGTAATGTATTTATAGGAGACATGCAAACTCATGAAATCATTTCATTAAAAAACAATTTTTTCAACACCAAAAGTTCATAATCCTTCTTTACATAATGAAATAAAAATATTTCTTTATAAACCTTTAGATGGAATAAAATAAATTTCTTGTAGAATTATACTATATTGCCATATTCACTAATATGTTTTCCATTTTAGAATAATTGGTACCTACCTTATTATATGTGATTAATTTAGTTAGTTATCTACAACATTTTTTGACTTAAAATACTAATTCATTACCAAACATATTAGAGAGCCATATTGGGATCACCATTCATCTTGATCTCTTTTTTGGTCACCCATCATAATATATAGATCCCATGTATGGTATCCAAATGTAAAATTTTTAAATTATGATTTTTTTTATTACAGAACTCTTGAAAAAATTATTTTAGACCATAATAAAAGAAAATTATAATTTAAAATTAGTAATTGAAAAAATTTCCTTATATTTTGAAAAATGAAAAAATAGAAAAATTCTTCTAGTAATGGGAATATAACCGTCCCTAAAAAACCATGTGATAGTGTATTGTAACTTAGGTAATGAACGACATAAATTAATGTGGGAAATGGAATTGATTCAAAATAAAACATCATATATATATATTTCAATAAATAATGAAAAGTAAATATCTGTAGAATAATTTTAAAAAAATCAAAATATAGGGAAAAACATTTTTCAAAAATGGTTTCTATACAAGAATCTTCATGAATATTTTGATTGGTATGGATATCGATGATAATTATTTTTAATAGAGAATGTTAAAAAATAGTTTTAAATATATTCACATACCACAATTCTAGTCTAGAATCAATTTTTCTCTTGCTATTAAAAAATAAAACAGTATTATATTTTTAATTTATTTAGTAAATTTTTCATTTATATTCCATTAGAATTATACCAATTTTAAATACATTACCATGGTTTATTTAGTTACTAAACCATTTATGTTTATGTTGAAGGTTTTGAGGTCATTCAGTCCATAACAAATAATAAAATAATAATAGGTTGAATGAGGTTAACGATACCTAGTTATTTTATATTTTGAATTTCATTGTTATTGTATTAATATCTGATATAAAATTTTAAATTCAACCATGTTAAGCAAATCATGAAAAAAGAAACACAGTGTTCAATTGAGGTGGTACTCTTCACATACACATAAGTGATGATTCCATTATCATTAGGGTGAAAATTTTTTAATTTAAATAAAAATTTGATTTTTTTAATCATAAAATTGAAACAAATAAAATATTAATTCCTTATATCAATGTATATGAAAATCAATTTGATCTGGTAATGAAACATGATTCAGATTACATCGTGCAGATAGTAGTCCATATGCATGCATAAGAAACGTTGTAATTTTACAATGTATAATTGGGTTATAATGTTATAAATATTTCATATTTTTTGAATCTTAACTATTTTATAATAGTCAATTATTTATATTTTATCACAAAAATTTAACATCTATATGAGATGAAAATAAAAAATGAAACATGTATCATCATTAGCATTGTATTAAAAACCTTCAAATAAATTATTTTCTCACTTCCTAATTGATATAAAATTAGATAAAAAATTATTTGAAAATAATAATAGTTGAATTATTGTATATAACTGATATATATGATATTATATCAATATTAATATAATATTTTTATGGAGGTAGAAAAGGAAATAAATTTTAAAAAACATTGGAAATAAATATAGATATTCATTAAAAAAACTCATTTGGATTACACAAAAATCATTTTATGTGAGAAGTTACTCTCTGATATTATTAGTTTAGTTTATATAGTAATTTTATTAGTCAATGAAAAAAGATATTTGTTAATTTATATGAAGAAGTGAATAAATATGGTCCATGTTAATAAGTGAGGGGGTATTATTGTAATTATTCCTAACAATAAAATATAATTATTAACATAATGAATTTCAAGTGGCACTAATTGATTATTTATTTATATAAATGTATAAGGTTGCAATAAAATGTAAAAACCAATGTTTTTAGATTAGAATTTGTTATCAAATCATAATTTTTTAACACAAATTAACTTTTTTTATATTTACCAAACTGTTAAAAATATAAAATGATTACTATTTTGTATAAAAAAAATAAATTGATCCCATTAATAATTATTGTAAAGACCCGTAAATTTCAGGGAAATTTTTTTCTTAATTTTCATTGTAAATTTACAAGAGCGTAGTCTCTGACGTCACCTGATTCCGAGGCCCGGTGTGCCCGGAATCATTTTCCAAAGATTGGCTCGGGTACGGTCAGTGAACAGACGAGCGGGTTTTTCTAACTTTTGAACCGGTGCCCGGAATCGAATTCCGAGGGCACCGATGAGATCGCAGCGCCAGTATTCTCCTAGAAACGACTCTTCTTGAGTTGCGTTTTCTCGGGTGTGGTATTTAATTTTCGGGATTAAAGTTAAGAAATAAAATAATTTTACAACAAATTTATTTTATTTCACTTAAGCAACTTGGAAGCCACTTAAAGACGGCTTAAGGTGAGTTGAACCGGATAGGATACTATCCAGAAATATCCTACCCTCTTGGTAGGATATTTGTGAGGTGGGGCCCGCACGAGCCCCACTGTTTCTTTCCGCTAAGTAACGCACCCACGAAAACCCGTCATTATGAAAGTCAACTGACGCGTTTTCTTAATTTCTTAACAGACCATTTAATTGGGCAGTTTATTTAGTGAATTAAATGAGCTGTTTCTTTCATTGAATTAATACAACGAATTGATGGGTCATTACTTACCCTTTTTCGTTGGTTGGCATAATAATAAAATAAGACCAACTAGTCTTTGGGGGATTACTCGTTGAGAGGCTTGGCAGAATCCTTGAACCATCAACCTCCTTCGTGAAGAACGTGAAGAACGCGAAGAACGCCATCACCCTCGGAGTTTGACAACTCTTCATCCGAGACGTCTCTTCCTCCGCAACGGATCTTCGATCACCTTCTTAAGGTAAGAGCCTCAGTTTTTCTTTTAATCTCCTTTGTGGTTCTTTACCAAAACACGGATTTAATTAATTAAATTAAATCTGCTGATTCATGGTTCGTTGAGTTCGCCGACTCAATGCCGGTTTCCGCGACGACGCGACGTCCTTCTACGATGACGCGATGATCCCCTTCTTCCGCGACGAGGAATTCCACGAAGAACATGCGTACGACGATGACTACGAGGTAGGGGTTTTATTTCTTGGAAATACCTCTTTTTCCCTTGTCGTTTTCGTTCAAATTGAGGAACCCATTTTGTAAAACAATTTTATTTCATTAAAAATTGTTTCGGATATGCGTTCATGTGCTGAACTCTATTCCTCCCGTTTTTTATTTCTAACGCAGAGGGTGCGGGCCAAACGAACCCGGCCCGACGACCCCCCGCCGTTCTTCGTTCTTGTGCGGATTCGACGGGCGACGATGGAACATGCCGCAATGGAAATTTGGTGGTTCCGCAGTGGAGAACGATTCCCGGGAGGAGCAACGGCGCAGACGGGAAGAAAATCAGGCCACCGGAGCGACTCCGGCGGCCCGCAGAAGCCGGCGGCGGCGCACGGCGCGCCGCCGGACGAGACCGCTGCTGTACCGGCCGCGGCGGCAGCGCTCGCGGACCCGCGGCCGCGCGGGTCCGGCGCGCGCGGGACGCGGCTGAAGTTATGTCCAATCGCCAGGAAGACACCCCACGGGTGTCGCGGGGGTGTCACGCGGGGGCGGCGGCTCCCCCCCGCGTCAGTCGGGACGTGGCATCAGCCGCGTCCGGCTGTCTGGCCGACACCCCGCGGGTGTCGCGGGGGTGTCACGCGGGGCGGCGGCTCCCCCCGCGTCGGCTGCTCGGCCGCTCGGCCGAGCCCAGCTGGGCTGCCCGAGCCAGACCGGTCCGACCGTGTCGGACCGGGTCGGACCAGATTCGGCCGACCCCTGGGGGGTCGGCCCGGGTCGGCCCGGGCCCGGACACCCCGTCTTCAGACGGTTTTTGTTCAAATGCCCGTAACAAGAGCTACGGGCTTCCAAACGACTCTCCGTCAGCGGCTACACGATCCTTGGATCGAGACGGTCGTTTCAGTATATCGCACTAAAGGTTTCAGAATACTGTGTGTTCGGCCGGGTTGGTTCGTACACGAAACCAACCGGGCCCTCGGAGCGGAAACGCTCATATCTTGAGCTACGAACGTCCGATTGACGTGCCGTCTGCTTTGTGGAATTCCTCTAAGTGAGACAGAACTTTTGGCATGCTCCGCCCGAGGTTTGGACGCAAGTGGAGTACGGTCGGGTTGGTTTTTCCTTAAAAACCAACCGGGCGCCTCGGACGAAAAATCCAATAACACTCAGACCGGGCGTCCGATTGACGCGCCGTCAGCGACGTTGAGTTCCTTTTGACGATTCAAAGCTTTTGGATACATAAACTTCAGACTTTGTGACAGTTGATGTATCGGCCTCTCGGCTCGTGGAGTGGAACCTCCCGAACGAGCTTGCTATGTGCGGGAACCCTAATGCTGGCTGTGACTGCTACTTCGACAGCAACGACCGTGCAGAGATCCTCAGTGGACTGCGGCGACGACTGTGCAGAGATCCTCAGTGGACTGCGCCGACGACTGTGTAGAGATCCTCAGTGGACTGCGATGACTACTGCACTCAGTGATCCTACGTGGATCAGTGCTACAGGTCCTGTGTGGGCCCGATCCTGTGTGGGTCCGATCCTGTGTGGGTCAGCGCTCAGCGGTTCTGTGTGAGCCAGCGCATACAGGTCCTGTGTGGGCCCGATCCTGTGTGGGTCTTTGCGGGGGTTAGTTACCTATCAATCCTTTGTGGGTCCGACGACTTAGATGGATCAATGATCATCTTTATCGTCATCCGAAGAAGTATACCTGTGTGAGTTGAATCTTCTGTTTACTCTCCTTTGTGGATTGTGTTGAGCTATCCTGTGTGGATTTACTATTTACTCTCCATTATGGATTGTGTTGAGCTATCCTGTGTGGATTTACTGTTTACTCTCCTTTGTGGATTATGTTGATCTATCCTGTGTGGATTTACTGTTTACTCTCCTTTGTGGATTGTGTTGTGCTATCCTGTGTGGGTATACGTTTTTCTTTCCTGTGTGGACTGGGTTGTGCTTGGGCTCAGACTTTGGAGCCGAACGGGAATTGATTACTTAGGTATATGTATGGGCATATACCAAAGCCGTGTCAGATGTTACTTCGTGATTGTACATTTCCTTTGTGGATTATCCTTTGTGGATTTCGGGAGACCTTCGGGGGTCTTGGGGTCCCTATTGAGTAGCTTATACTCACCCCTGCACGGGCTATGCCCGCACTACGTTGTGTAGGTTGCAGACGACAGACAACGCTGATCGTGGTGGAGGCGTGTGGAGCAGGACGGTACCTAGAGGTGGACCACTGGGCGGGACGTACTCGGAGCGGTCAGGTGGACCCGAGGAGCAGTGGAGGCTATCTGTACCCACCATTCAGGTGGGACCTCCAGAGGACGGTTCGACGCTGCGGCTTTTCCATTCAGTTGTTGTTTTTCCTTTCAGTTGTACTTTACATTTGGGCTTCTATTTCCGACGCCTTTTACTTTCAGCACAGCTTTTACAGTTTTTAATTAGTGTTTACTTTTCCACATGCTTACTCTGTGGTGCTTGTTTACTTTTCAAATGCAATGCCTTCCCTTTTGTTGGGATTCACACCATGGTGCTAGTCGCCAGCCCCTGGCCTATGGAAGGCGGGCTTAGGGTAGTCACGGCACGGCCCCTGAGGACTGGTCGTGACAATTATTAACCAGATCCTTCATAATAATAAATCCATTTTTGAGGAATAAATCCATATAGTTATAAGAATACAATTTTAATATCTGAATGACGAGTGCAAGGAAATACGATTTAAAAAAACTTATTTTAATCCAAAAAATAAATATATACCAAATTAATTTTTGTTAATTTATATATAAAGTTGACCAAAATTCATAGTCAAATTTTAACAATTTTCATTTCACAGTAAAAGAAAATAGTATATGATTTTTAAAATACATGAAACTAAAATCTTAATTTTTATAAGATCTTTATTTTTTATTTTTAAGCCAAAAATTATTCTTTCCATAAAAATAAAAAAAAAATAATGATTAGAAATATTTGACATAGAAATATCATATGTTAATTCATTTTATCAAATTAAATTGATAATATAAAAAAATAATGTTTATTTTGAAAATTTAATATGAGGAAAATAATTTAGTTAAAAAACAATTCATATTTAGATTTGAAAAATTATATAAAATCACATATAAAACAATGATGAATAGGAATCCATAAAATGAATATGTATAATTCATAAAATTTATCAATTGAAATATTTACCTTGATTTCAAAATAGTGTTATTAATATATGTACATTTTTTGTGAAAATGATGGAATCTGAAATTCAATTTTTATTATAGTAAAATACGTTGGATATGATGATTATTAAGTTCACTAAGGGTATAAAAAACATATTAAAAGGTTTTTATAATAAATTATAATTTTAAATCTTCATGAAAATAATATATATGGATTTGAAAAATTATTTTCTCGTAACAATCATTGAAAATTAGATTATACCATTGTTCACATTATTAGTATTTTTTCTTCTTTTCTAATTGAAAATCTGAATGAGATATTTTTTTTGTCTTTAACAAGAATGTATAGAATTAAATTTATGTCAATAATAATGCTTAAAAACCTCAACATATTTCAATATGCATAGGTTCTTTCAATTATTAGTTACTTCTCTCAAATTTTCAACACAATTGAGTATAAAAAAATAAAACCACCCGTATATCTATCTCTCTCATACAACAATAATTATGAGATGAATTAAACTATTATATTAATTATGCCCATCTATTTTAAAATATCTATAAGATGTAAAACAAATATCATCAAATAGTATTAATTAAAATTATTTCATCACAGTAGACCATACATCGTTGTAGTAGTTTACTCATCAAGGTTGAAAATTAGTATACGACTACCCACGATGCTATCTAGCTCCCCCATATGAATGAAACCTAAACAACATAATGTATTAAATATTATATAGTTATGTAAATTTGGAATATAAGAAATAGTAAAATAATAAGGATGAATACCATATTTATCCCGTTAAAACCCACACCCACATATCTTCATCATATTAAAAATAATAATAGGGAAATAATAATCAATTTTATATATGCTTTGTTAGTTCCTCTAGTTTCATAAAAATGTTCAAGGTTAATCCCTCATTGATCATATATATCTAATGAAAATGGGAATGAAATAATATTTAAATAACTAAATAAATAATGGAAAATTAATCAAAATAAATTTTGGGTTTCCCAATATCAATTTGAATAAAATAACGACTTAAATTAAATCGATCAGTTATACCCCTTGTGTCTTCATGTTATTTTAGCATGTATCCTTTCTTCTGAAAGCCTAATATAATATTTTTTAGTTCCCATGATTAGTTCATCACATATATCCATTATCTCCCTCTACACAGATAATAAAATTAGATTACTCCTAATTCAGTTGGAAAATTTGTTTGGGAAATCATTTATGTTAGCCTCATTTCATTCATGATATCCTTTTATTTCACTATCTTCATAAATAGTCATGGAATGATTGGGAAACATAAAAATTTTGGATGATATATACAGTCGTTGAGAGGTGTTTATATGTAAAATTCATTATCTTATTAGTATGTTCACATTAAAGAGAGAGATCTTAATATCATTATCATGATTGAGAAAATGTTACTAGATAAATGCATGTTTATTAGGGATGTGAGACTATGCTGCATGGAAAAGAATTATTTTCATTATATTTGTGATAAATATATTATATGGGTCATAATTAAGTGGTTTTAATAGTTTTTCATCCTATTTATTCCCTTGATATTACATTTGATATGTGACAAAAGTTATATTATATGATTTCAAACCATTTGAATATTGATGGATCATGTGTTCGGTATTTCGGTAAACATTGATATATGGGATTTTCTCATCTAGTCAATGTAGTATCCATTTGATGATGAAAAATCTTGAGCCTCTTCTGTGAAAAATAAATGTCGTTATAATATTTTTTAAGGATCGTTCTCAAGGATATATTTCTATTTTCCATACTTTTTATAGATTTTGTAGGAGTATATCAGAATACTGATTCTATGTAGTGCTCAGAAGTAACATCTGTTATGTTACAAGGATATCCATTGATGATTAGGTTGTTCTTTAGTAACAAAATTTAAATTATTTACATAATTGACCTATATCACTACATTATCCAAAAATATATTCCACATAGTTTTTTAAAATTATGTTTTTGGTTCTAAATAATAGTTTATCCACTTAATAATAAAAATAAAAATATTAATAAATATTTTGAATAAGTTAAAAAATTTCCAATTTTTTATATATATAGTATAACGAAATTTTTAGTTTTTTAAAAGGGGATATACATAGTGTCTTATAGATGAAGAATCTACAAATTTGACACACACTCACAATCCACCACAATTTTATTATTTCTATCGAATGTAATTTCATGGAATATAATCACAGAAAATTAGATTGAAAAGTATAATCATATAAACCAAGGAAAAATAGATAGTCTAATACATTCATAATTAATTTCATCTATACCACTCTCTGTATTTTTAATAATATTCTAACATCTATTTACTCAAATTTTTTAATGTTGAAATCAATTGTTTCCCTTAGTAACTTACATCACATCTATACTTTCCGCTAATCACTCAAGGAATTAATGAAATATAGTATTGATCAGTCATTGTGAAGAATCATTCAATAATATGGTTTATTTTATCCTTAGTTTTCTAATAGTCGAATAATTTGTACATCTCAGGAGGTGTTATATCGTGTTTTACATTTCATCGATGGATGGATCCTTAGTATTTTATTCAATGGGATTGTGGGGTCATAGGATGACATAAATATTTGAGGTAGTTATTGATCCACACCATGATCTTATAATGGTGGATAATGTATCTGAGTTCGTCCATCTCATAGTTTTAATAAAATTTTAATAGATAATTCCATGAAAATATTGTGTTTGGCTTGTTTCTCAAGTAATACTATTGGTGATGACTCTTATATTTATATCTATTTCAGAGGAAGTCTTCAGCAAGACCATGAAACTACCCTATCACCATTTTATCATATTTCATAATAGAATTTTCTTAAGATGACTTTATCATTTTATTGAGAGATCAAAAGGTATAAAAATAATAAATCACTCACTCTTGATGAGTTTAATTGAAGATTTCATGTCATGTGGATCATACAAAATTGTTGAGGAGTGAAAAATTTCACAAAGAATTAATATGCATCTTCTGTGTTTCTAGTGTGGAGAACCCGGTCTTTCTAAAAAGTCTTGTTAGGAATCTATTAGTTTCTGATTGAAATGTCTATTTAGATTACTTGAATATGAATTTTATATTACCCAAATAGTATTTTCCATTTAGTAGTCATCAAATCCTCATAGTGGTATAGTAAATTCTTTTAGAGAGCAGTTATCCAACCATAAGTCATAGTGTAATAAATTTCCCAATAATAGAGGAATTTTTGGAGGGATTTAGTAATGTTATATATTCTTGTTTGTAATGTTACAAATGGAACCATTTGAGTTTCTATTTTGCATATCATTGGTTCTTGTTGACTTTTTTTCTATTAAATATCATATATCTCATTTTGGATCAATTTTAGGTTTTCTCTTTTCTATTACAGATGTTTTTGTTATATACTTTTTTATGATGTGGACCTATTTCATAGATATCTATTTTTATTCATTTGAATATGTTCTATATTATATGGTTTCAATTACTATAGGGTTTTTTGTGATTTTGTGAATATAATAGGATCTTGGGATGGAAAAAAATTGGTGGTCTAGGTTCTTTTTGTAAAAATCAATTATGTTTCCTTCTATGGGTGACTTATTATGGTGGGATGAAGATACCATTTAGATTTTTAATTTTTTTTATCATCCTATAGTTTATACCATTTTCCTTATAGATAAGTCTTGATTTGTTGGATAATCACCCATTCTAAGATATCATTACGCCCTATTTTTCAATAGAACAGTTTTTCATTAACATGTTTTTAGACATGGGAATTAATTTGGTATTTACAGAGGTTTTAAGGATAATAAAAATTTCTTTTAGAGCATTGATATGAAGGATCTTGTATATTTTTCAATTATCCCTTTGAGGGGTGAGGCACTATGATAGAAATCCTAGGTTTTCATTTACTACATTCTTGAGGGAGAAATCATTATTTTTTTCTATACTTATGGTATGTTAGATCATATATGGATGTTTAGGGAGTTGTGTCTTTTGGAATTAATGGGTTGTAACCATTGTAAAATTTCACTATTGTTTTGGATTATATCTTATATCGTTCATTATGGTGAGGGATCTAGGTATCTTCTCAGAGTTAAAGGGATACATTCTTGCCAATTTTCTTCCTCATGAACCATAATTTTGAAGAATTATGAAATAGTGGGGAGGCAAATTTATTATATATTATGATTCTTTATCCTTTAAGTCTCTTTTCAGAAATGTAAGAATATCATTGGGCGAAAAAAATTTACCACGGAGGATATACATTATTGGTTAATATTTGAATTGTTTTTCAATAATTTAAAATTTGAAATGTGGTCCTCTCTTTGGATATTCATATTATATTTTATAAAATTTACATATCATAATTTTGGACTGGAAGTTATTTTTTCCGCATAATATTCTATATTATTTAATGGAACATTTCATGGTATATAAATCCCTAGTGTGGGAATAAATTTATCATCAATTTTTTTTATTCATTAAATAAAAACTCTTTGGTGTTCTCATTATATAGATTATGGTGCGAGAGGATAAATCAAGGTGTTGATTTTTGTGTTAAATGGTACTTTTATTTTTTAAAGTATTATGTATTCCAATGAATAACTAGTTTGCTTGGATTTTGGTAAAATAAATTTTCGTGGCCACCAGCCTAGGGTATGGTTTTCATTTTCCAAGAATTAGTCTAATCCATGGAAAAAAAATTAGTTTTAACCACTTAATTTCTTGTGAGACCCATTAGCTTGATGATGGTGTCATAGGAAATATTTATACATATGGGTAAAATCACAATTTCACAAAAAACTAATATTTTATTTATTTTATTTTCCCATTATAACTAAACTTGATCAACTGAAACCTTTTTAGGCAATTGGGTGATTTGTTTCCACACACCATTTCATAGTAGATCAATGTGTTCTTATAATTGAGGATTATATTATTCTATATCTCTATATTCATAGGTTTCAATATAAATTATTTTTATTCAGGGTTTATAGGAGATATGGTATCTATTAAATTTGTTGGATGTGTAATACATGTCTTAGTCAGGTCATGTGTAATCCAACCAGATAGTCCAAAAGACCACAAGTACCCCTCTATATACAATAGAAGATAGCGAATACAATGAGGGTCTATGACTATACGGTGGAGTAAATATAACCTCATTATAAAATAAAAACATTTCATTGAAATATGGATGTAAAAGAGACACAATAATAATAGTATGTTGTAATAATAAATGAATATAACATTGGAAATGATATCATTCAATTCAATTAATCAATAAACAAGAATCTATTCAAAATATGATATATAGAAATGATGATTTCATGATGATATAAAAAATGGTTTTAAAAGGAATTGGGAATCATCATATAACAATATATTAATTTCAATAATGTACAAAAGTATTTAATATATCTAAGAAAGAATCATTCAGACTTACCTTAGACATCTACATTCAATCTGAATCGTAGAATAGAAGTCAAACATCCAGATATGGGTGCTTCCCTTTGTCTCATTATACACCCATGAAGTCAATATGGGTACCAATAAATAACCTAAACAATGTATTATTTAAATGTAATAGTCTTACAGAAATGGAATCTAATACAATAAATTATGTTAATATAATATGAAATTTGAAGTTCTATAACAAATAAAGGAAAAGAAATAAATAATACAACGTCAACCTGGGTGCCTAATGGGGTGCCCTTCCAATCCTACATACATTTGCTTAATTCATAATTTATCCATATATGAGTCAATATGGTAGTAATGGTATTTGAAATATAGTATCCACTGTGTAACCAATATATACATTAACATATATGTTGATCCAACTAATAATAGTAAATAATATAGTTAGAATGAAGGTAATTGAGTATATTCATTGGGTGAAACCACATCATTTCACTTATCTAAAAATACCTCTATTGAGGGCATGGAAAAAATAATAGATAGAATTCGTATTGATATGTTTTATCATAATTCTATAATATGAGGTGGCATACATACTATGATATTATACTAAATTAAATGAGATAATTGAAGGCATTATAATTTCATAGGTGGGTAACAGATCGGCCCATGGAAACATAATTGGTATTTCATAAAGATAGACAAGGACCCTGTGTCATATGCGTATCAACTCCTTGAAATTTTTTCCCTTATTGGACCGACAACCTATAATTAGTAAAGGATATCCCATATAAGGAATCCATGAATTTCACAAGGAAGGATATTAAATAATAGTATATAATGGTCATAATTGATGCTAATCATAAACATAAATTGTCAAGAACCATGTTATAATTTCCTATAACATCATATTTCAAATAATACAATTTATTCAAGAGAATAAATCATTATATTAAAGGGTTCATGTGAAATTACCTTTCAAATAATGTTTTTTTAATCCATTTAATATTTTAATATATTCATTTTACTCATTTTATTTAAAAATGTCACCTAAACACCACATTAGAAGGTGCTTTTTCACACAATAATTGTATATTTGTCAAAGGAACCTATAATAACACACTAAATGGGTTGGTTTACTAATGGTCGCAAACCTCGAAAAATGTCAACAACGTATGAGAGAATTATATCAATATTTTAAAATTGAAAAAAATTTGAATGTTAGAGGAGGATCATGGAATGTATGGAACACAGTATAGTGATTCACATTATAGAAATAAAATCAAATAAGGATCAGTATTAGGCCACATACCATATACGAGTATACTACTCCTCATCATATATTAGAAGTAGATTTTTTTGGAATATAATAAATCACCAAACCACAGATAAAACATGAAATTTAGACATATTATCAATAATAAATACAACAATGAATATAGTGAGAAAAAATAAAAAATAATAATTAAATTATTTCTCAAACATACAGATTTGGATGTAACATGACTAACAGTAAATAAATTGGCAGAAAAAAGAGATGACCCTGTAATTCCTATGAGGGAAGGTGGATAAGAAATCAATGAATACTTATAGTGAATGATAAAAGAACATTGAATATTAGATTGTGAATATATTAATGTAAAAAACTAAATTTTATTATTTTTAATGGTGAACAATGATTTGGAAGCATCACTAGACAAACCATTCATTAACCATGGGGCCTCCTTTGAATGGGAGGCCATACCACACATGACTAGGAATCATGGCTAGACAAACCATGCATTGGTTGTGCATGTCTACTTCCTATGTTGACTCGCCCTCATATGGGTATGTGTATAGTAATGGGAAATAATGTGATAATCATTATATTAAATACTCTAATAAATTAGGGGTTTCTCATTACCAATTTCATCACCATTAATGGATAAAACAAATAGATTGATTATCTCATTGACACATTGTTAAGGAGCATCGTTTGCTCTAACTATGTGCTAATAATGTGACTCACGTATTTTCCAAAAATAATTTTAATATATACTATTATATAAGCCTGAATTCTGTTGAAACCACCATAAAATCGTTAATAAATATCATTTTAATAAATAAAATGATTTATATTTAAAATTTTAGGATCTATAGATCATATAAATTTAGTTATCTTGTAACATCCCTTATATAAACATGTCATCCTTGAATTTCTCTAAAGGTTGTTGATAATCATTTGATAATAATTGTGGTAATTGAAAACATATGTCAGAATCTCACTCCTAATACATGTCTTATACATTGTCATGGTACTATAAAAACCAAACTAATAGAAAAAATCCTCCAAAATGATTATTCAAAAAATGATCAATGATACAAATTTGATACTCCCCAACGGGCGAACAAATACCAAATTGAGCCATGTTCAGCTCAAGAACATGAGATAGTTCATCTTGAAAATAATGTTATATAGAAATGAGTATGAAATAATAAATAGCTCTATATCTAGGATGGATTTATATATTATAATCTACACATATGACTACCTAAAAAATATATAATGTTTCAATGAATCATTGGGCCATCATTCTTTATCTCATAATTAGTCAATGTAAAAATCATATAAAATGCATAAGGAGACCCAATATCGCACCACCAACTCTAGAGACACATGTCAATGAAGATTGAAATACCTTTTTCTAGAGTGATTTGTAGCCATATGTTTTCTGATAAATTTTACCTTATTTGATTTCTCTTGAATTAAACTAGGTATGAGAAGTAATTTAACTCCTACCGAAAACAAATATTAGGTAAAAAAATTGACCTACCACGTTTGGATTCCTAATGAGTCATCAGTATTATTGTTTAGGTTTGTATATTAAAAGTTAATTCAGTAAGAGATAAATGTTTCTATAATGTCTTAGATTTTCCATGTATTATTCCATGATATTATATGGATTATTTTCACGTTCAGGGACAAAGACGATGTTCAATTAGGAGGCCCTTTGTGACCAAAATAATTGATGGAAATATAATAGATATATTAACTGTCACGTGTTTGTATTTTTTTCATATAATAATTACTTTTAAATGGGGGAAAACTAAAAATATAAGTGATTCATTGAGTAATGAAAATTTGTTTTTCAATAGTAGTGACATAATAAATGATGGTGTATGCCATGTTTAAAATATTTTTCAAATTCAATAAATAAAAAATATAAATTATCTAATGAATTTAATAATTTTTTTGAAGTAACCGAATTTCTCTTTGAATGTAAAAATATATATTTTTTCATAAGTACTTCTTCTTAGACATTGAGAACTATTAGTTTTTAGAGGGGATAATTATAGACAAATGATGAAGGGTTATGTTTTGATTATGGAATGTTGCGCCAGCAGAGTTCATGGATATCACCAACCACACCCACACAACCATACTTTTTCAATGATTGATCCAAACTATATGTATGATATTTTAATTTTTTTATATTCATCCAATTTCATTATTTGGGAAAAACCCAAATCTATTATATGAAATAATTTATTCGAAGATCGTTGGGAGAATTTACTTTTTGGAATGATTTTTTTGTTAAGATTTCTCCCTCTACATTTATATTATTCTACGATAATGGAATGATGAATTAAAAAAATATACAAATATTAGTCCTTATGATTTTCTAATTTTTGTATTTTTCCCCCACTCTATGAACGCTCATCGTGGGTGTTTCCTTTTGGTCCATGGTTCGAAGAATATATTGTATTTGATTGTTGCAGAACACTTCATTGGCACAATGGATCAAAAAACACAGGTATGGTTCATGATATGATGTTCGATCAGGGTGAGATGATAGAGTTGAATGATCATAGGTGTATCTATGTAGATTTACAAAATCCATTGAACTAGATTTTGACATCCAGTAATGGATTATGACAACCATGCTTTTTTATATTAGAACTTAAACATGCTTTATTACATAAAACTTCACTTGATACAACAAAGAAGATCGAGAGGTTTAGTGTCTCTGTGGCTTAGGATCATTACATAAAAACTTAAAACATGAAATAAAACATATTTATTGGAAGCTTCATTTACATGACCACTACATTCCCTCGTACTTAGCATTGCATGTGATAACCTGAGAACATGCATATGAAAAGGGTGAGCTATAAAGCCCAGTAAGGGAGTACACATGGAATAACATGAGGAGTAAAATACATGTTAGGCAATAGGTATGTCAATAGATCATAAGAGAAACATGAACATAAAGGCATGATAAATCATGATAATCATAACATGGAAATGTGGCAACAACACTTAACATTGAATTAGCATGAGCTGTGGCTCATTGCAGATGGAGCATGAGTAAACCCTCATTGCACATGAAGCACATGTAAACCCTCATTTCACTTGAATTATCATGAGTCAACACTCATTGCACTTGACATATCATGATACGATACTTTACCCAATGCATTGGTGCGCTATAAGGGTGCACCCTTCTTAAACATTTCATTTCATGCATAAGTGTGCCACATTGATCATAAAACATGGATTCATAAAACATAATCATTTATTCCAAGATAATGGAATGTGGAATTAATACATGAATCCTTATAATCAATAAGTAAATGTGCATAATGGTGAATACCCTTGATGGTGAAATGGGCAAGGTATTCACTACACAATGACATTGGCTTAGAAAATCGGTGCGATTTCGGTAGCGTAACGACGTGACATAAGAATTCATAAAAAAAGGTTGATGAGAGAGAATGGGGTTCCTCATTATATTTAAATGTAATTTACAGTAAGGAGTTCATGTAGATACATGTCCCAAAAATTGAAATGGAATTTAGATTCATGATACAATAGTATTGCTTGAATGTAAAAGAAGAGAGTGAAGTTCCTTTTGGAATTTCGGCATAGAAACGGGTGTACATTGGAGGCATTAAATGATAGATAAAGGGGTCTCCAATCATTCAAACATAAAGAGGTCAGTATGAGGGAGGTGTGAATCCATACCCCAATATTCACAATTGAAATTAAAATGGAAATACAACTTAATGAAAATTGACAAAAATGAGAAAGGAAGAAAAAACCCTTACTTGGAAGTGTGCTTCCAAAGGCTAGAGAGAGGCTTGTGAGAGGCTTCTTGGGAGCATGGGGCACCTTGGGAGGATTCTAGAGAGAGTAGGGCAGAGGTTGGACGAACTCCAAGGGATTTTAGTGGGGAGGAAGTGGGAGCATGGGTGGGTTTATAAAGGAAAGGTGAGAGAATTCTTTATTATTTAGGTTTGGGACCCCTTATATTAAAATAATCCAAACCACAAATCATCCAATTTTATTTCCCCATGGTTTCTGGAAAAGAAAAGATTAAAACAATATTTTACTAGTCAAAGGTCCGAACTCATTAAAAAATTATGGTTTCTTATATGGAGGTGAGTCACAATCCCATGGAAATTAATTTAAAAAGGCAAAGTGTTGAATAAGTCTTGAGGGGTTCATTAATGCTTTGAAAAGTAAGTCAAAAAAAACCCAAAATCACATTATTTTAATGAAAAAACATATATTGGCCGAACATAAGTATTATGGTATTTTATTACATCACCATTGGGTCAATATGATGTCATAAAACACATTATATAATTAAATGGTATTTAATTTTTACCCAAAAATTTGACTGTCTCAGAAAATTATGAAAAATTCACCATTGGATAATTTCGACGTCCTGATTCCAGAAATGAAATTTATTTTATCTAAAAAAATTCTAAATATGTTAATATTTAATTTTAAAATAAAAACCAACATTTATTGAAAATTCACGGGTTTTGACAGAAATGGCATTCAAACCTTAATAAAAATTTTAATTGCATTCATAAATTTATATGATCATTTATATTTAATAAAAATTAATTTAATACTGATAATAATATTTTATTAAAATATTATGTAATTCAAAAATCTCTTAATTTAATAAAATATATTTCTTAATTAAATAATAATTAAAAACATCATTTGTACTTTAAAAACTATTTACAAAGTAACAAAAATGACTAGAAATCATATTCATTATTATATAAAAAAATAATGTAAATGAACATAGTACTACTTATTTTTTAGATAACCCCTTATAACAGCCGCATAAGACCTAATGGTAAGGTGTGCAATGGTGACAGACTCTTGGGGCGGCTCGCATAACATCGCTCGAGTGGTAATTTCAATCAACTTCCACTTTTCCCGTAGACGGTCACGTTCGAGCTTGACATAATGAAGATCATCTTGGGCTTGGTCAAGGGGGAAGCCCAAAGACGCCAACTCTTTTCCGATCTCCGACAAATGGGCTTCATATGGGGAAATTCTACTAGATGAGGCCATCGATTCCTTTGTCTGAGTAAAAATTTGGTTCATTAAAGCCTTACATTTATACTAATCATGTGATCACTGTTCAACGGCTATAAAAGTAACAGTCACAACTCTTATCATAAAACAAAAGAAGTTGACATCTTATAAAAACATTTTTATAAAGAGACATTTAACTGGATCAAGAGGGATTTTCCATTAATGAAACATTGGGTCATTATAATATTCCCCCCTTAAGAAATTTCTCCCTCGAAATTTTCTTTTTCCCACACTAAAACAAATCTGGGTAACTCAGCTTCATTATATCCTCCGACTCCCAAGTCACTTCTTCAAACTTGTGGTTCCTCCACAACACCTTGATGAGGAGAGTTGTCTTATTTCGTAGAACTTTTTCTCTACGATCTAAGATCTTCACTGGTTGATCCTCATAAGAAAGATCATCTTCCAATTGTACCACCTCGGAAGAGAGTACATGTGAATGGTCTGGTATGTACTTCCTTAAGAGGGATACATGAAAGACATCATGCACCTTGGCCATATTAGGTGGAAGTGCTAGTCGATAGGCCACAGACCCAACACGATCAATAATCTCGAAGGGGCCGATATACCTTGGACTTAACTTCCCTTTCTTTCCAAACCTCATGACCTACTTCCACAGATATATGCGTAAAAACACCATGTCTCCAACTTTAAATTCAAGGTCTCATCGACGATTATCTGAATAACTCTTCTGTCGACTCTAGGCTGCCTTGATATGCTGTTGAATGGTTTTCTCCTAGTCCACCATTTCTTCGACCATTTCTGGTCCAAGAATCTAACGTTCACTAACCTCATCCAAACATGCCGATGTTCTGCACCTTTTCCCATAAAGGGCTTCATATGGTTCCATTTGGATGCTCGAGTGGATACTGTTATTATAAGAGAACTCAACCAGAGGTAGATGTTGATCCTATCCTCCTTTAAAGTACATTGAGCATGCTCTCAACATATCCTCAAGTGTTTGGATAGTCCGCTCGGAGTGTCCATCCGTTTGAGGATGATAGGCCGTACTGAAGTTCAGTTCAGTATTCAGAGCATTTTGAAGACTCTTCCAAAACATAGAGGTGAATCTTGGATCTCAGTCAGACACAATAGATAGTGGTACTCCATGCAACCTTACCAATTCCCTAATATATATCTGTGTCAGTTGATCCAATGATAAATCCTCTCGAATGGCAATGAAGTGTGCAGTCTTTCTAAGACGGTCCAGAAAAACCCAGATTGCATTGTTTCCTTTGGATGTCCTCGGAAGTCCGGTGACAAATTCCACGGTGATGTTCTCCCATTTCCATTCTGGTATGGGTAATGGTTACATCATCCCATTAGACTTCTGCCTCTCTTCCTTCACTTGCTGACACACCAGGCACATTGATGTATATTCGGCGATCTCCTTCTTCATATTATCCCACCAAAAGTTTTCTCGGAGATCTCGATACATCTTTGTGCTCTCTGGATGAATAGAGAAATTTAAACTATGTGCATCATCCAAAAGTTCCTTCTTTTTCTCCAGACTTGATGGAACACATATTCTTTTCCCAATCTACACAATTCCTTCTTCATTAACAATAAACTCCGAGGATTTCCCCTTTTTGATAGCTTCCACTTTTTCTTGAATTCCCACATCATCCTTTTGAGCTTCCTTTAACCTTTCTAAAAGATATGGTTGAGAAATCATTTGTGAAAGGATTGATAATGTTCCCTTCTTTATGATTCCCATGTCCATCTTCATCAAGTCTAAGAAGATTGTATCCTTCTCAATTGTCATCATTGATAGAATCGCTGGATCCTTTCTACTTAGGGCATATGCCACCTTCTTCCCTTTCCCAGGGTGGTAATGTATTGAACAGTCATAATCCATGATGAGCTCTATCCATCTTCTCTGGCGCATATTAATCTCCTTCTGCGTGAATATATATTTAAGACTCTTGTGGTCAGTATATATCCCACATTTCTCTCCATAGGGATAATGCCACCAGATTTTCAAGGCAAAGATCACCGCCTCCAACTCCAGATCATGCGTTGGATAGTTTTGCTCATGTATTTTCAACATCCCTGAGGCATAGGATATCACTTTATCATTCTACATCAGCACACAACCTAATCCCTTCTTTGAGGCATCACTAAATACCACAAAAAGTTCCCCACTTGTAGGTAAAGTGATCACGGACATAGTGATAAGCCTCCTTTTCAACTCCTTGAAGCATTCTTCGCATTGATCACTCCAAGAAAACTTTACTCCCTTTCGAGTTAGCTCGGTAAGAGGGTTAGACAATCGTGATAAATTTCTCACAAATCGTCGATAATATCCAACTAACCCCAAGAAGCTACGGATATCCGTTACCGATGTTGGCCTCGTCCATCCCTCAATTGCATCTGTTTTGGAGGGTTCCATAGATATCCCATTGCTTGTGATGATATGGACCAAGAATGAGACTTCCTTCAACCAAAACTCACAGTTGATGTACTTTGCATAGAGCTTCTCCTTGCACAAAGTCTCTAGTACAGTTCTTAAATGCTCCTCATGGTCCTCCTTGGTTTTAGAGTATATTAGAATATCATCTATAATGACTACCACAAATTTTTCAAGGTAATATCTAAAGACTCTATTCATCAAGTCCATGAATATTTCTAGAGCAATGGTGAGTCCGAAAGGGATTACTATGAATTCATAGTGCCCATATCTTGTATGAAAAGCAGTCTTGGGGATATCTTCCTTCTTCAGCCTTACATGATAATATCCTGACCGCAAGTCCACCTTGGAGAAGTATTGTGCTCCATGAAACTGATCAAACAAGTTATCAATTCATGGGAGTGGATACTTTTTCTTTATCGTGATTTTTTTAAGTTCATGATAATCGATACAAAGCCGCATTGACCCATCCTTCTTCTTGACGAAGAGGACTGGTGCACCCCATGGTAAAGCACTTGGGCTTATAAACCCTTTATCCAGATTCCCCTGTAGTTGTTTCTTCAGCTTTTCAAGCTCAACAACAGCCATTATATATGGAGTCATGGATATTGGTAGCGCCCCATGTATAAGCTCAATTGAGAACTCATTATCTCTTCTAGGAAGAAGACCAGGCAGTTCCTCGGGAAACACTTCTGCAAATTCCCTCACAGTAGGCATTTCATCAAGCATGGTTTCTTCTTTGGACTCAATCATCTGAGCCAGATACGCGTGCTCATAGGGTAGTAATATCCATGATTGAGATGATGGGGCTAAAGGAGATTCATCTTCCTCCTGACACTTTTATAGAATTGGGGGTCAATTCTCCCTATGGAGTGTGATTTCCCTCTCCCGACAATTTATGTTGGCTCTATATAAGGAAAGCCAATCCATGACATGTATTGCATCAAATTCCACCATAGGGTGTATGATGAGGTTAGCTAGGAAATTCAATCCACAGATTATAACATGGGAGGAATTATATTCATTGGATGCAATGATTTCCTCATTTTCCGTACTCACCGACATCTTTACTTCCATGATTTGTGGTGGTGCTGGGATTGTTCAACTAAACTTTCAAGATATAAAAGAATGCGTAGAACCTGAATCAAAAAGTACGTTCACTATTCTTGAATGAATAACTAGCATACCTGTCACCACTTCATTTTCAGGGTTCATTTCAGCAGAAGTGATGGCAAAAGTTCTTCCTTGCTGTCTTGGAGGTTGTTGGTTGCCTCCGATAACCCATGGATTATGGAATTAATTTGCAAAATGACTTGGTTCTTTGCATTTATAGCATTGAACAACACGTTGAGGTTCGAATGGAGCGTTCCTCTTCTCTATCGCAGCCGCGGGTCCTTCTTGCCGATAGTTAATAGCTAGGTTCCCTTATCTTCCACACCTGAACCATTTTCTCATCCCATTAAGGCAATTTCCAGGGTGCTTCTTTCCGCACTTTTTGCAAGTGGGGTGCTGGAACTTCTTAGCGTCGTTGGATTTATCCATCGGACCACCAGCATTGAATTCCACCTTACGCTTCTTGTCCCCTTGATAACCCTGTGATTCTCCGATCACCATTTCAACCTTGAGGGCACATCGGACAATTTCCTCATAGCTGTCGAAGTCACGGATCGCTAATGCTTTCCACAAGCTAGGCTTCATCCCACCAAAGAAGCGGTCAACCTTGCATTCATGGGTAACGACAAAGCCGAAAGCATATCGTTCAAGCCTTGTGACGTTTTCCTCATATGCTCCCACAGATTCTTCATATTTTTTCTTGAGGGAAAGGAAGTCCATTTCCATCTTAATATGGAGGGTGCGCGGAAAATATTAATATAAAAACATCATCTGAGATTCCTTCCATTCCAAAGCCTCGATCTCCTCCTCAGGCTTCATATTTTTGATCAATTTCCACCATTGATCAGCTTCACCCTCCATATGATATGCCGCTAGGAGAACCTTCTCTTGTTCAGAACATTGGAGGATGGAGAATATCATTTCAATGGAGTTGATCCATTGTTCAGCGATCATGGGATCAGATGATTCACTAAAAGTAGGAGGCCTTTGTCTCATGAAGCTCTCGATAGAAACTTGTTATTTATTAGGGGGGTTAGGAAGTTCCTCTTGACCCGTGTTTCTATTCAAAACTTGAGTTAGCTGAGAGAGAATCGTGACAAAGTTCGTGATTCCCGCTCCCATTGGATTGGGAATCTCATTAGTACAATCATCACACTGATCATCACAACAGTTGTTAGCCTGAGTCCTCCTAGTACCGGCCATTGGCTGGAATAAAAGGAAAGTTAGGGGTAACACATAAAGGGTAATCCAAAGACAAAATTTGATTGCTTATAAATAAACTTTTATTTCCTTAACTCATGAGTCTATAGGATTCAATCTATGCTTTTCATGATCTACTTTCTAACATATATTCATAGGGGCATTTTTCCCTTAATAAGGGTTCATACTAAGATTTTGAATTTACAAAGACATATCCCCCAGGAGTGTAATAACCAAGAGTGCAGCAAGGCCCGTTGTCGTGCACTAGTTCCCGTTCGAGTCTAGCTCAATGTGGTGTTTTAGGGTTTCACCCCTAGGACACATCTGTTCCAGAGCCGCCTCTACCTACTCGTATCCAGACGGGGATGTATTTGTTTGATAAACCACTTACATAGTATTTACCATAACTTAGGGATGTTTTTATTATACTTAGTCTTGTATCTAAGGCTTTACTAGGGTTTCCTAATCCCGAAAATAACTAAACCTATCCTCTGATACCAACTATGACAACCCTACATTTTATTACAAACTAAACATGCTTTATTAAATAAAACTTCACTTTATACAACAAATAAGATCAAGAGGTTTAGTGTCATTGGGGCTTAGGATCATTAAATAAAAACATAAAACAGGAAATACAACATCTTTATTGAAAACGTCCTTTACATGACCACTACATTCCCTCATACTTAGAATTGCATGGGATAACCTTAGGACATGCATAAGAAAAGGGTGAGCTATAAAGCCCAGTAAGGGAGTTCACATGGAATAACATGAGGAGTAAAATACATGTTAGGCAATAGGCATGTCAATAGAGCATAAGAGAAACATGAACCTAAAGGCATGATAAATCATTATAATAATAACATGGAAATGTGGCAACAACACTTAACATTGAATTAGCATGAGTCGTGGCTCATTGCACATAGAGCATGAGTAAACTCTCATTGCACATCAAGCACGAGTAAACTCTCGTTGCACTTGAAATAGCATGAGTCAACACTCATTTCACTTGAAATATCATGATACTATACTTTACCCAATGCATTGGAGCGCTATAAGGGAGCACATTTCTCAAACATTTCATTGCATGGATAAGTGTGCCACATGGATCATAAAACATGGATTCATAAAACATAATCATTTATTCCACGATAAAGTAATGTGGAATTAATACATGAATCATTATAATCAATAAGTAAATGTGCATAAAGGTGAATACCCTTGATGGAGAAATGGTCATGGAATTCACTACACAATGACATTGGCTTAGAAAATCGGTGTGATTTCGGCTGCGTAATGGCGTGACATAAGAATTCATAAAAAAAAAGGTTGATGAGAGAGAAAGGGTTACCTCATCATATTTACATGTAATGGACAGTAAGTAGGTCATATTGATACATTTCCCAACAATTGAAATGGAATTTAGATTCATGATACAAAAGTATTGCTTGAATGTAAAAGAAGAGAGAGAAGTTCCTTTCGGAATTTCGGCATAGTAACAGGTGTACATGGGAGGCATTAAATGAGAGAGAAAGGGGTCTCTCATCATTAAAACATAAAGAGGGAAGTATGAGGGAGGTGAGAAACTATACCCCAATATTCATAATTGAAATTAAAAGGTCAATACAACTTAACCAAAATTGACAAAAATGAGAAAGGAAGAAAAAAACTCTTACTTGGAAGTGTGCTTCCAAAGGCCAGAGAGTGGCTTGTGAGAGGCTTCATGGGAGCTTGGGGAACCTTGTGAGGATTCTAGAAAGAGTATGGCAGAGGTTGGAAGAACTACAAGGAATATTAGTTTGGAGGAAGTGGGAGCTTGGGTGGGTTTATATAGGAAAGTTGAGAGAATTCTTTATTATTTAGGTTTGGGACACCTTATATTAAAATAATCCAAACCACAAACCATCCCAAGGTATTTTCCCATGGTTTCTGGAAAAGAAAAGAGTAAAAAAATATTTTACAATGCCAAGGTCCGAACTCATTAAAAAATTAGGTTTGCTTACGTGGAGGTGAGTCACACTCCCATGGATATTAATTTAAAAAGGAAAAGTGTTGAATAAGTCTTGAGGGGTTCATTAATGCTTTGAAAAGTAAGTCAAACAAACCCAAAAATCACATTATTTTATTGATAAGACATATATTGGCCGAAAATACGTATTATGGTATTTTATTACATCACCCTTGGGTCATTATGATGTCATAAAACACATTATATAATTAAATGGTATTTAATTTTTACCCAAATACTTGACTATTTCAGAAAATTATGAAAAATTCACCGTTGGATAATTTTGTCTTACTGATTCTAGAAATGAAATTTATTTTATTAAAAAAAATTCTAAATATGTTAATTTTCACTTTTAAAATAAAAACCAACATTTATCGAAAATTCACGGGTTTTGACAGAAATGGATTTCACACCTTAATAAAAATTTTAATCGCATTCATAAATTTATATGATCATTTATATTTAATAAAAATTAATTTAATATTAATAATAATATTTTATTAAAATATTATTTAATTCAAAAATCACTTAATTTAAAAAAAATAAATTTCTTAATTAAATAATAATTAAAAACACCATTTTTACTTTAAAAACTATTTACAAAGTAACAAAAATAACTAGAAATCATATTCATTATTATATACAAAAAATAATGTACATGAACATAGTACTACTTAATTTTTACATAACCCCTTAAAACAGCCGCATAAGACCTAAGGGTAAGGTGTGCAATAGTGATAGACTCTTGGGGCGGCTCGGATAACATCGCTCGAGTGGTAATTTCAATCAACTTCCACTTTTACCATAGACGGTCACATTCGAGCTTGACATAATGAATCTCAGCTTGGGCTTGGTCAAGGGTGAAGCCCAAAGAAGCCACCTCTTTTCC
Source organism: Viscum album (assembly GCA_963277665.1). Classification (NCBI taxonomy): domain Eukaryota; kingdom Viridiplantae; phylum Streptophyta; class Magnoliopsida; order Santalales; family Viscaceae; genus Viscum; species Viscum album. Next base: position 1,748,610,155 of record OY728119.1, on the reverse strand, counting down.
GATATCCGACAAATGGGATTCATATAGGCCAATTCTACTAGATGAGGCCATCGCTTCCTTTGTCTGAGTAAAAATTGTGTTCGTTAAAGCCTTACATTTATACTAATCATGTGATCACTGTTCAACATCTATAAAAGTATCAGTCATAACTCTTATCATAAAACCAAAGAAGTTGACATCTTATAAAAACATTTTTATAAAGAGACATTTAAATGGATCAAGAGGGATTTTCAATTAATGAAACTTTAGGTCATTACATGGATGGTTTCATAATAGATTTTTCCAAGTGGATTCAAACATGGATCCTTAAGTTCGAGGATGGTAAAGGTTGTCTAACACCTTATTTATATATTCTAGCTAGAATGGCTGTTCAAGTGTCTTTCACATCAATGGAGAAGATAACCCGAGGGTTCTAAAAAATCATTTCCAACACGGTGTGTATTTCATGACTACACACCCTGTGGGACGCCTAAAAATCATGTTTTGGTTCTGGCTAATGTTATGTATCACATGCCATGTGACATATTAAAATTACATACAACCATTCATTGATGGATCAGTCTGTAATTTGGATGGAAACATACATTAGAAAAAGAACATTTCCAAATCTAATTCCATATATATGGACACAAACATTTCATTTTGTACACAGGTCAGTACATAGATCCTGCCATCATACACAGACACAGCTAGGTGACATGGCCATGATTTCATATTTCCCTATAGACCATATATTTATTCTACATTCCATTTACATGGATACTTACATTTCATGTGAGTATTTTCTAATTGAGTAAATGTGGTGACAGATGAACACAACATATAACACAAATACATTCCATTTAACATCTATATGTGTGTTTATAGCAATTCACTACCATTGATTCTAAATGTATTGGTTGAGTGTTACCAATTCATCCATTACCTTAAGGGTTAAACGTGACATTACATAGATATAAATGTATTATGATCCACCAAAGAGGTCGAGTTTCAGAGAGAGTTATGGTGTCCCTATATAAGACTAGATTTTGATCCTCCGTTTCCCATGTTACTAGGATGGGGATTCTAGAATAAGTGTGACATCTCAAAGCATAGAGTTAATCATCCATATAGAAGAACATAATGTAAGGGGTTGTTATATAATTTCTATATAATACCCCACATATTGGGTTTATCCATATTGGGTTCATTGTGTCCCCTAGTAGTTCAAGGTTTGATTCCTCATCTGATTATCATTGTCTTACTCTTCCAATTTTTTTTCTTGGGTGAGTACTAATGATATAGACCTCTTCATCAAGTGTTATCGATGACAACATGGATTGTGTAGTGAAATCTAAAAGGATGAACATTTCTTAGAGTATAATCATATGGATGGAAGATGGTTATAACCGCCTAGTAGTGTTGTGTCTTTACTGAGTACATATTGGTATTTTTTATACAATTATTATTATATATTATATTGAGGTGACTATACTTTGGGTATCTTGTTTAGTGTTTTTAGGTTTTACTATTTATTATTTTCTTACTCACCCATTTTGTGTATTTTCCCACACATATTATGTATTCTATAGATTTTATCCCTTTTGATATTTTCTTGGGAGGACATGGAGAAGGTAGATCAAATCTTGAGCTTTTTAGAACGAGGTTGTTATGGGGAGCATCCATTTGATGTTACATCTCACCATTTGGGGGCATTTTGGTCACATTAAATCATTTCTTTAGGCATGTATAAGGACCTATTTTATGCTTTCATTATATAACTACTGTATACTATTGCGGTATATTAGATTTATGCTTGCATTGTTTCAGTTTTTTTACATTTTAAAATTTTAATGGACTTATAGATGTGTGCGTGTATATACTTAAATTAGGAAAACCCCACCCATTTTTTTCATATTCATACCCGGAACTAGTTTCTATTCCCTAAAATATAGGTTTATTATTTGGGGTAGTCACGTGTTAGACTTTGGTGGGCTAGGTTGGGAAAAACGTGGGGTCAAAGAAGTCAGTTCTACAATAAGAACTTATTTGGTGAGATTATTTTGGAATCATTGTTTAGTTTTTCAAGTTAGGGAATAGTTCTATGGACTCTAATGTTGGTGTAGAGTCCAAAAAATCCATAAAATAGGACTATAATCATCATCATTTCGACTTGTTACATGTAAACATTAGAAGTAGGGAAAACTTTTGGTACAACAAGCATATATGAAAGGTTGTGTTTCTAATTTACTTCTTGTGTGAACTCCCAAAATATTTTTTTTACCATAGAATATATAATTTTATTTTATGATTCCTTCACAAGGAAATCCATATTGGATTATACTATGCGATAATAAGGATTATCATCCGAGCGATGAGGCATCAGTACATGGAAAATTATCATAGATTGCATCTCCATGTGGTTTAGCTGTTTTACCACCACCCATTGAGTGGAATATAGATATTCTAGTACCAGATAAGGATACACATAGGATGAAAAAATATCAAGATTTTTATAGGAAATGAAATGATAGGTTTTGTGATAAGATAGAACCCCTAGTGGATGAGGAATTGATATAGGTAGGAACTCACTTTTTCTAGCTTTTGAGGACATCTACATATCCGATGGTGTTCCTCAAATAAATTCCTCTTCAGTGATCTATTGTGAGATGGACTGGTAAACTGAATAAATCACATACTAAGATGGATTCCTTTTGGTTAGACCTTGAGAATACCCTTGGGGAAGAGTTATATCCATACATGTTGATAATTGTTTTTTTTATTAAGTATTTTTCATATACCCAAAGGAAGTATGATCATGGAAGAGTACTCAACCGGGTTTATAGAAATCACATGTTACTCCACGAATAATGTTAAGGATTAGTTGATCAGAGCGCCAACAATTGAGCAGGGATTACACTAAGACAACATGGATTCAGTAATATAATTATTAATTTCCACCTTTTCTGGGGTGATTTATAATGTATTTGTTGCATATATCTTCCTAGAATCTTAGGCAATGTTAGTGGGAGCTGGTATAGTGAAACCTATAAGTGAGATTGAGGAAGAAGTTAGTGATTGATAATCAATGGTATCCAAGAATGTGAGAATCCTTAGGAAATGATTCCAGGACCTGGGTTAGCTGTGTATGGATATCATGCTGGCTCAGATCAGTCATGGGAGAGGAATTGTTTATCTTTCTATGGTCCAGGACATCTTGCTCGAAATTGTTCCACCCATCAAAAATCTCATCATGAAAATATTAAAGGACCATTGAGACAGATAAATTTTTTGGAGAAGAGTAATTTAAAAGTAATAATATGTTAAATAGGGTCTGTATGTGCAGTAGAAGGTGTTCAATGGTTTGACCTATTACCACCACCACCCCTAGGTGGTCTGTCCCATGCTCAGGGCGGTGGTGGGAATGGGAAAAGACGTATGCAAGCTATGGAGGCCTATGAGTCCAATTACACATTAATGATACAAGTTATGATCTATGTATTTTCGAATTTATTTTATGAAATTATAAAAACATGTTTGAGTTTTTACTCATTTTGAACTTCTATAGTTTCATACATATATATTCTGGTTGAACATTTGGCTCACCCCTTTCCAATAGAGACTCTAATATGTGGTGACCAAGTGATCATTCACCTGTGCTGGTAGAGTGATCTGATTCTTCAAGTATATTACTTTATTTTGTATTATTTATAGAAATTATATGTTACAAAGTCATCTTAGGTATATACTATCTATCCCCAGTTCATTCCCATATTGAATATTTTTTGTGGAGGGTGTGGTGTGTCTACAATGACAGAATGAGGGTTTAAATTGTGGGTGAAATAGAGACCTCAATAGATTTGGATGGTATCATGAATTGAAGAGTGTAGAAAATTACTCACCAATTGGTGATCATTACTCTTAGTGATATGAATTATTTGAGATATCAGTTTCTTCGAAGGTGGTGGAGTGTGAGGTTGAATTTCCTAAGGATGTACCACGTTTACCTCACCTCCTTGATCTAGAATATTTTTTCAACTTGATTCATGAGTTGAAATCAATATCTACACAGTCATATCATATGGATACCACATAACATCAATAATTTATTGTGTAGTTTGTTGATTTTTAGAAGAAATGAGTTGAAAAACAAGTGTTTTCACCTGGGAAGCCCCATTATTGTTTTCCAAAAAGGTGGATTGAAGCTTGAGGTTATGTCTTCCCTATAAGTTCTTGAATAAGGTGAACTTGACGAATTTTTATGCAATAATAAGGATAGATTTCCAATTTTATCAGTTGAAAGGGGATTTATTGTTCTCAATTATTGACATCAGATTATGAAATCAAGAGGTATGAGTACAGGATGAGCATATAACAAAAATAGAATATGAATGATTTTACCATCAATATGAGTACATTTTGATTTCATTATGTGTGAAAAACTCCCCAGTGGTATTCATGGGACTCACTTACTAGACCATCCAACTCTTCGAATAACATTTAATGGTTGTTTTCACTGACTAAATCCTTGTGTATTCAGAATTTTTGGAAGATCATGCTAGACATTTTTGGATGGTCCTTGACACACGTGCACTATCGTTATAGTAAGATCAGGAATTATCAGTTTCACTTTCAAGAAGTCCATGTTATGGGACACGTCCTCATAGATGATGGAGTAGAACTGGAGCCACAAAGGTTGTGGAAATGATTTCTCGGTAGTCCCCCCATATTTTTATTGAGGTATAGAGTTTCATTAGAATTGTAGGGTACTATTGGTGTTTTTTATCCGAATTTGTCATTGTGGTAGAACCCTTGATCTGATTTAATTAGAAGAGGAATCCATTCATGTGGAAATAATGGTAGCTTATGTGATATTAGGAGGAAAGACAGTGGATTAAGGGCACTCCCATCATGACGTTTAAATAGTTGGGTGTCGAGTACGTCAGGTTCTACGAGGTATCAGGGACCAAACATGATTTTGTTATGATTGAGAGGCAGGTGAATATTTTTTATGATTCATGCAATTTAAGACAACTTGATTGGAATAACATAACCCATGATATTGAGTTTTCAGTGGTTGTCAATGAATTGAAGATGTAGAGACACTACCTAATGTGCGAGTGGTTTATCATTTAAGGTGGCGACAGGAGTCTCAACTATATATTCTCATAACAGGGTCATAATTGTAGATAGAAGAAATATATAGAGCTACATAAAAATTAATAATTTGAGATTTTATATTCTTCTTGATGGAGATAATGGTGGAAAATACTCTCTTCAAGAGATCATGTTCTCAATTATTGGACAATAAATCTAAGATGTTATACTCATAGATGTTGTCCATCATAGACTAGGTTTTGGGAAAAAAATCCCTCATGGTAACATTTCAGTATTTGTGGGTTGATTTTGATTGTTGACAAAGAAGGTTTTCATGGACATTTGTTGAGTTCCCAAGAATTTTTTGACAATCCCTGTTTACAAAGAAAGATTGCAAAGGAAAGGATGATCTGGAGGCGGTACAAAAGAGCAGTACAAGGTGGCGTCGTTTCCCAGTGTTTGCCAAAATTTTGGGGTCCAAAATTTGGAATTTGGTGAGCATCGCGAAAAGTGGATTTTCATGAAGATCATAATTTAATATGGAAAAGGCATGAGTTTCACGAAGATGGAATGCATGGATTGGATTTCGCGAAGGCCATAAAAATGGAGGTGGTGATTCTTCGTGATTACGTCAAAGCTTCTTGAACGGCAGAGTTGAAGTGCATCGCGGAGGTGAAGGGCTTTGCGGGGGAGCTTCGTGGAGAAGGTGCAACGGAATGTTGAAGGTGATGCTTCGCGATTATGATGAGCTCCGCGAATGGAAAATTGCCATGGTGCTTCGCGATTTGGACAGAATTCCGATGGAAACTTCGGAGCTTCGCGATTTGAGATGACGTGGCGTTGACTTTTCGCGGAAAGTTTGTGGGTCGGTGGAATCGCCTATAAATAGAGGCCGAACCCCTCGAGAGAAGAAGAGAGAATTTTCATAGAAAATCATTTTCTCTCGATTTGAGAAGGTGGTTTGCGGAACCAGTGTGCTTCGCAAAAGAGGAGCTTCGTATTGGCTATTGTAGCTCCGTGAAACCTGCGAGCTCCGCATTGTCTTAGTACGCTTCGTGAGGGATGTTGCTTTGCGATGGCTTGAGCTTCGCGAAAGTGTTTCTCAAAAAGGCAGGAGCATTGCGAAGTCTTGTTTGAGCTTCCTGAAATTGGGAGCTTCGCGAAGTAGGTTGCTTTGCGAAGGTTTTTCCAAAAGGAATTGCCCAGTGTTCAGAGGCAAAGAGGTATTCATCAGTGGATGAAATTTGGACGTTAATAGAGCATCCATCATCAGTTAAGGATGCATTTATTCATGCAAATGAAGAGACCTACAGGTCTATAAACTGTGAGTGGATCCCTTCCAAGAGAAGTGAGCTTAGGAAGAGGAAGAATGTGATCCTCTCCACCGGCAGTGAGCCATAGAGAGTGAAATAGGGAGTGACCCTTGGGAGTGCAGTGAGCTGACCCTAAAAATTGTAAAGCCAGTGAGCCTGGGCATAGAAGTGATATAACCCGGACTTTGTATCCACATCTAGTGAATATTAGTGGAATTTGGTAAGACCGGCAACCTGTCGACGTATGCTCCTTGGACGTATCCCAGTGAGGGTGAACTAAGTAAAAATCTCTGCGTCTGCCTGCTAATTTGCCTGCATTGGGTTTAAAGAATCATCATCAGATAAAGAAGAAAGTAAGTGATCATATCATACACACAAGTGCAAACAAAGTGACCCTTGTAACAAAGATGTCAAGATCACGTGGGACAGGAAGAACTTTGAAAAAGAATATCCATACCCTGATTCACCCCCTATCAAGGTATATAGGCCCCTATTGGTCCTAACACAAGGTTAGTGATCCATATATTAATTTTATGTTTGTCAACCAACTACTTTTATAGTGTGTCAAGAATGCTCAGTGATGAGATTCGGATTCGAAGACATTATATACTCTGATATCCACTAGAAATGTTCATGATGGTATTTTGATGGCAGGGATCATATTATCATTTTAAAAAGATGGATAGTGGTACCTTTTATGTTATGAGAATAGGTGATGTGGGCGATTCATACATCCCATTTGGAGGTAAATCTCGATGTTGTGAATATGTTCCATGATCATTTACATCAGATTTGGTGGCTATGAATTGAAAAAGTAGTTATGATGTTTTTCTCTTGATGCCTCAATTTTCAGTAGGTAATGTCTTAGAACCAAGTTCTAGTGTGTTTATATTATCCAATTGATAGGATATTATGGATATGTGTTGGGATATTCATTGAATTCATGATGGGGTAGCCACATACATCTAGGGGGCATGATCCCATAATGGTGATAATAGACTTAATCACCATGTCAACCCCCTTTCAAGCCATTCAAGAAAATGGTTTTGTATATAAATTAGTGTTCCTCCACTCGTATGTGATATTATGACTCCATGGAGTTCTCTCAATGATTTTCTCTCAACATGATTATCTCTTCATATCTTGATTATACATGGGATTTTATGAGGATTTCCGAACTCAATCATTCTTGAACGCAATTGTGTCATGGAAAAACTAACATCCAGATATAAAGGACCATCTAGGTGTTTGATCAGATGCTACATGTTTGAATGATGGACTTTGACCATAGTAATGAGGATAACATACACTTATTCTAGTTTTTGTACAAAAATATAAACCATTAAAACATTGGTATGGAACCATTAAATTTTTTTGGGTGATGTTATAGATCACTATTTTAATAGAACGATATAGATGAATCAGAACTCATGGACATGAAGTTGGTGTATGTTTCTACCAAGAATTTTCAGATCATCTAGGAGTGGATGTGGACTAAAAAGGGCCATCAAAAATCATAAAGGGACTAACGAAGACGTCCTATGGGGTTCATGAAGGGATACCATGTTTCCGTAATGGTCTCAAATCATTGTGGAATGAGTATAATTAGCTTCCAAGATAGGTTTGTTGAAGATTTATAAGTCTTTTTTCAATTGTTGCATATATTTGGTAGGGTTCCATACCACATAGATGTCCAGCATAGTTTTACCAATTTCACAACATCATCAATGTGACATAGCTAAGGGAATATGAGCACGAAAAATTTCATGTTATCAGTTGGGATGATCTATGTAACATGAAAAGAGATACCTTTGCTAATAACCTAGTGAATGTTGAGGACCAGAATGAGAGGAACCTTTTTGGGCAATCGATACACCTTGTGTGTTTCTGGTGGTAGCACATGAATCTTATGGATAACACAAGGTAGTGGGATAAAAATATTTAAGCCCAGAATCATAACATTTTTGAGTAGTATTTCTCTTTACATGAAGAAATGTCACTAGGTGGGGAGAATTTAATGTCTCATATTTTCCATTTATTATTATTTGATATTATATAGATTTATTTTGAGATCAAGAGCTGAGAAAGAACGAAATTCAATGTCTTGGTGGGACAAGAATAAATTTTTTAAATTTATTGAATATATTAAATATCACACATATTTTCCTAAAAATAATTAATAACACCCATGTGGGGGACCTAATCATAATCCTGATGGAATCATTTGGTTCATAACATAGTTTTCACCCTGGGTGTGTTAAATTTTTTTCATAGTTGTCCATTTTTGAAATATATTTCATGGGAATGAATTTAATGAGATAAATTAGTCTAAAAATTTATTTTATTTCTATGATAGAGTGACTTGTTTCCTCCTTCACTATATGACTATGGATTTTGTCTCATGTATCGATGAAAAAATATGGAGACCTCGAAGAAGTTTGAGGAGATAATTATTAATGAATGTTGATGGATTTTGAGTTGATCATGCCTAGTTGAGCCAAGAGAGTTCATTGATATTGTAAATAATAGAAAATCGACCATACTACCTCATGGATCGATGCTGACTCTGTGTAGGATGTTTTTTTATTTCCATCTCTATTTTTAATCCTAGAGGAACACAGATAAAATTCGTTATCAAAACTAATTTTCATACCATCAATATATTTAATTTGATTTAATTAATTTTTTTTCATTATTATATCTCCCTCTTCATTCATTATATTCAATAATAATGGAATGAGGAAAAATATACAACAACGAGGGCGTGTTCCTCTTGTTTTGTGACATTTGTATTTCTTCAACCAATATTTGAACATTCATCGTGGGTGTTTCTAGTCGGCATGTGTTTCATCGAATACATAGTTTTGGATATTTGTGTGAATATTCATCAGAATGATGGATCTATACCGCATGTACGATTTTTTCATTATTGTGATCGAGGTGAGATAATGGTAGTGCTTTACCAATAGAGTATTAAAGAAGATTTGTGGTATCCATTCAACCTAGTTTTGATGTGTGGGGATGGTTGAATCGATGGAGGTGTATTCTAAGTATATTAAAACCCAAATGCTATAGATCAGTGATAGAAATGAAAAAAATAACCTATTTCAAAAATAAATGGTTCGATAACTGGCTCCAAAAACATTATAGATGACAAAAAATAGAACCTAATGGTTTTGTAAAATCCAAGGAAACATGTAATGTATTACAGGATTAAACAGCATATGTGCCTCTGGATATAAAACATGGTTTACATATGATTTTATGTATCATAAACTATGTGATAAAGTCTCACATTGTATGGCCCCTCTGTGACGGCTCAATGTTAACTTCTAGAACTACACATACATGGGTAAAAGTACACAACCAATTAGAACATTATATACATGGAGACTTATACATTTTGATTTACATAAGATGGTACATGGACATAACCAACTAACATATACACTGATAATAGACATGGAATGAATGTAGTGTGTATCTATAAAATATGTACATCATCTATATGTCTTATACATGGAGACATAGATTCCATGTCTAGATTTTCCACATGCGAAGACTTTAGGAGAGTTTGAAACATTGTGTACCCCCATGTACACATTGTGTACACCATTCTAGTGTATTTTAGCTCGTCATTTTCTTATATTTTACTATTATAAGTATAGTGTGATCCCTTGATCCTTTCCCTAAATTTTATAATGTGAAATTACATCCACATCATAGGATTATGATCCCCTAAAGTGGTAGTGTAAAACGTAGTTTTGGTTTCCCATTGTGAGACTAGAGTGTGATCTTATATCATCAATGTTCTATGTATGGGATTTGTGGAATTATAATGGCATTACAAATTAGAGAATTCATCACCCATATAGAAAGACATAATGGTAATGACTTTTTTATCATTAACATATGATCCCCTACAAAGATGGTTGATCCAGATGGGGGGTGTGGTGTCCCCCATAGATTCATGTTGTGACCCCCTATATGAATATCAAGGTCTTCTTAGACCAATGATATTTCATGGGTGGGTCCAATGATTTATAAATATTAATCGAGTGTCTCGGAGTATATAATTTCTTGTGAAGTGGACTCTCACGTGAAAAGTGTTTTGTCAAGAAGAATCATGTGGGTGGAAGTTTGTAATTACCACCTTGTGGTGTGGTTTCTTCCATGAGATCATCTGGGTGTTTCTATAATACATTAATTATTATGTATAATATTGAGGTAAATATTTTTTTCTATTTCTCTTTATTTTTTTGGTTTCCTATAGAGTATTTTTATACTCAAACACGCATTTTATTTTTTCCACATGTTTTATATCATAGGCGGGCATAGACCCTTTCGACGATGTCCTGAGATGACATGGAGTGGATGGAGTGTAACTTGATATTGTTATAAATATGTGGTTATTGTGAGATTGAATTTGAATGTTGTCCTTAGCATTTGATAATGTTATACTCTTTACGGATTTATGTGGTCTTTAATTTGTCCCCATTTTATTATCTTAGTGTAGTACAATCATACCATATTGTTTGATTATAGATGTATTGATGCAGTATTCATGTTGTTGTAAATTTCATCATTTATATGGGAATGTATATGTGTGTGTGTTTACATGTAATTTGGGATAATTCTTCCCATTATTTAGAGATACATACTCGGAGTTGTTCACCTACACTAGGCCTATTGGTGTTGGTTTTTTTATATTGCATTTCAGTCCTCGATTGGACAGTTTCAGAATGTTTTTTATAGTGGAAATAATATTAAAGACACATTAAATAAGAATTTCCTCCAATACCAATATATTACACTCATACTAAATATTATTCAATTGGTGGTATATTGTTCAAATATGTACCTTTGGACCTAGAACCTTATTTACTTATTGTAAATGTTACTTGAACTGAGCATCCATGTCTGTTACCAGGGTATGGGATACCCCTTGTAGGTGTACAATCTCATTGACATAAATCCTCCCATGTTCATCCACTGATATTTATACCCTAATATGAATGATTTTTGATACCTTAATTATTATATGCAAGATTACCTATAGTGTTTGACATACTCATGTTAATTTTTGAAATCCTGTCAGAAAACCCATTTGGGAAATAGATTCAATCGTGGTATCAACTGTAAGAGTCCATCAAGCTATTGGTTCCCACCTACCCCTGATCAGAGGTGGAACATTAATTAACAAAACAAGATATTTTCTTCTTTATCCACATCAACTATTATGAGAATAATTTTTCAAGATAAGTATTAGTATGTTAAGAGATCACTATAAACATAGATGCATGGTATACTCACATAAATTCCTCATTAAAATCTATAGGTACCCAAAATTCTCATGTATAGAAAATATTAAAATCTATTCAATGAACGATTGGAGAGGTAGGTATTCAAAAGAAGCACTATCCCTTAAAATCAAGCCTCAAGTTAGTGAATGCTTCATTGACCATACTCAATCAAGAATTGGAGAAGTAACTTATAGAACAATGATTAATGGCTCCTCATGACATCCTTGAAAATAATGATTTACCTGAGAAGATTGTTCTATTAATTTTGAATTCATTTCTAGCTTCAGAAATTTATTATATTTTATTCCTCCATATAGGAGAATTTGGAATTATAATTTTCATCCGAAGTATATACATATTGAAAATTAAAAATAATAAGTTATTCAACAATTCACCAGTATAAAATTATCATGCCAATCAAATTAAATATATATTTTGGTTTGTTAATACATTTTTACAAAAATACCAACACATTAAAATTAATTTTTAAAATAACCACATACTTATGCTATTATATAATTACATCATAAATAAATTTATAAGATGCCTTCTTTTTTATACATTCATGGGTGAGTTTACAATTCAATTAATTGTTTCACTAATCAAAAGTCTGATATTACTACTCAAAGGGTTATGGTACTATTTCATCTTTATAGGTTCATTAACTTCTAGAAATACCATTCATTTCAATAATTTTTAATTTATAATGTTTGGATTTTCTTCTATATGTTATTTTATCTGATCTATACATTATCAAATATACATTATAAGGAAAATATCATTGATATAATTTTTTGTCTTTATATTCTCCCTTACAACACACATTTCATGCTTGAAATTTCATGAATTTCCCCTTATAATATGATATGGATAGTTATTCATCATATGTTCCTCATTATTCCATGTAAACTCTTCAATTTTCCAATTATTTTAATGTAACATTACCAAATCTGTCATCTAATTCATCAAAACTAGTTATATAGATTCATGAATCAAGGTAGGTTGTTCACAATAATTAAATCTGGATGCAATTTTCTTCCATAAAAGTGGATACATGTGTCTGGTCTTCGATATACTTCCCTGAAAATGAACTGTGGAAAGAATACTCTAATTTAAAAAGACTAAGAAGAAAATAGAATTGATAATACACAGCTCATATTTTGTGTAGAATTTCAAAAGGTCCAACGTAGTTAGGGATTAGTTTCCCCTTCTTCATAGATCTTATAACATCCTTTCGTGGATATAATTTATAGAAAACATGATCTCCCACATGAAATACCAAATGGATACATCATCTATTGGCATAACTCTTTTTCTTACATTGTCATTATTTGATATAGGTCAATATAGTTTTTACCTTTTCTATGGTTTCCTCCAAAATCTTTGGGCCCACAAGCTTCCTTTTAGAAACTCCATCCTAAAAAGTTGGTGTAAAGCATCTCTTTCTATCCAAAGCATCACATGGTACCATTTCAATACTATTATGTAAACTATGGTTATGGAAAACTCCACCAAAGGTAAATACATATCCAACAATATTTAAATTTAAGTGATCATGATCACAATATGTATTATAATGTCTGGATCATTCATTCTGATTTTCATTCCATTTTATGGTTATAAGGAGTACTAAAATGAATCTCAAAATCCAGAGCTTTATAGTTACTTTTCCAAACATTCAACACAAATCATTGATCACGGTCAGAAACAATTGAGAGCAGTTCTCTATGTATTCTTACAAATTCATTAAAATATATATGTGTAAGGATATCTAGTGTAAAATCCTATATTATAGAGAGGAAATGTGATGAATTGGTAAGTTGATAAACAATCACCCATATTTCATCATTCCATCATGCAGTTTTCGAAATCCAAGGAAAATCTATATTCATGAAATCCCATTTTCATTTAAAAAAGGAATAGGTTGCATGATTCTTCATTGATATTGTCTTTTAGCCTTAACATGTTGAAAAACTAAAAATCTTGATACATAATACGTAATTTTTCACTTCATGTTATCGCCGAAGAAATTTTTCTTCAATTCTCTATATATATTATTGTTACAATGGTGTATAGAAAAATTAAAACTATGGGAATAATCCATAAAATCAATTTTTAGCTTTGGTTAAAGGGAATACAAATACTCTTCCAAAATATCATCATTCCATCATCACTAAAGAATTATAAAAACTTCCCATCATTAACTGCTTTAATTTTAATTTGAAGAATCTCAAAATCAGACTGAGAACACTTCATCCTTTCTAATATATATTTTTTGTAATCCAACTGAAAACGTAATGATTTTCACCTTCATGGATATTTCCCATATTCATATTTTCTAGATCAATGTACACATGGTATTTTTCAATCCAATTTTTTTCCTAACTCCATGAACATTCATACTCAATGCATATGTTACCTTATTCCCCTTCTAAGTGTGGTAGCTTATTTAAAAATTATAATACGTGAGTAATTAAATCTACCAGCTTTTCATCGAATTGAACTCATTCTATGAGAATATATATTTCACTATATTTTCATCTCTATATTTCTCACCACTTTTTCATTTTAGGGCCAATTTTGAGTACAAGTAGTATTTGTTGTCAATAGTAATCAATAGATATCAAAATGAAGAATGATCCCAAAAGTCAACTCAAAAAAATTTAGAGGCTTTTTGTGGTAATGTAGAATGGAGTATTGATATTGAATTATAACATTGCATTCCATTCTTGGGAAATACATCATGAAGTTTAAATCAATCGATAGTTGCATATTTCCTATGATTAAATTACATGTATCAAGGGGATGCATTTTTTGTAACAATGATGTATCTTTAATTATAGGATTATTGAAGAGTTTTTCAAAAAATAATGGTTCATGAAGAATTTTTATAGAATTATAGCACAGGAAGACACACATGGAATACAATTAATGATCATTAAATCATAAAATTGTTACATGGGTCCTTAGTTCAAATTACATATATCAAGGTGATACATTGTTTACAAAAATGAAGTATCATCCATGCTAGGTTGATTGAGGTGTAACTTGGAATCTATGTTCCAAAAATAATAAAATAAGAGGAATTAAATGTTTTGCGTGTTCTTTATGTTACAATGCTTACATTCATTTCATATACATATTCTTAGTTTTTGACCAAGTAATTATGTATGTTCTACTAAAAAGAGAGTCAATATAACTAAGGCGTATGATCAACCATAAATATAGGCACATTTTAAACATAAGGTCAACTGTTCCTATCGGAGTCCAGTCATGCTATCCAACATGTCGCATGTCTATGTATAAGAACACAAGAATAAACAATGAAATGCCTATACATAGACTGAGGACAAGGTTGTGAAGAGAGTGTGCATAGAGTGCGCCCACATAGAACTGGTATGGAATGGTACTAGTAACAGGGATGGAAATTATAATCCATTGTTAGAGAATCCTTGTATTTATACCATAGATTCCATGCATCCTCGTTTTGATGTGGGACATTAATTTTTTAAGGAGCAGAGGAATCCTCGATCTCCATCTGATCCTGAGTCTCTCTCAATATCATGATCTGATTAATTATAATCTTATCTATTGTTCTTTTTTAAATATATCAAAATTTCATATCCATCCAATATGAGCTGATCCAACAATCATATATTTTCCACTCCATGGTCCCCTACCGATGATCTCTTGATGTGATCCCTAGACCACAATACACAGAAGATGAAAATGCACCCCCATGATCATGATTTTGACCCTCATTAATGATCCAATTCCCTGTATAATCATCTTATAGAAGTTAATAGATCATTCATGCAATTACATTTTCCTGCATGAAATTAAACGATAAATATTGATCATCACTGAAGCAAACAATGTTCTGAGGACACATAATGAATATGTGGAGCTCTATAATTTGAGAATATGTATTGTACTAAATTTCTAACTCATGACCATGATAGAATAAGGCATGATAAA
Organism: Viscum album; assembly: GCA_963277665.1. Lineage (NCBI taxonomy): Eukaryota > Viridiplantae > Streptophyta > Magnoliopsida > Santalales > Viscaceae > Viscum > Viscum album. The sequence continues at coordinate 1,748,594,485 of OY728119.1, read as the reverse complement.
AATGGAAACATGTCAATAGATAGAACATTATTTTATTGAATATTTTATTGATAATAGATGATATCATTTCCTCACATTATGTTAAATATGTTTAATTAGAAACTATTTGGGATTAGATCATTCATTTGAATATTTGATGAAAATTCCAGTTTTACCCTTTATAGTTCACTGTAGTATTTCATAAATAACTATTGGTATATTTATTATTTGAATTTGAAATTTTGTAACAGTGTTACTAAATTATTAAAAACTTTTATTCAAGACACTGGAGCTAAAGAGTGCATTTGGTTGTCGAAAATGGGCCATCAAATCAAAGTTTGGATGGACTCACTAGAATAGAAAAGCTTCTGTATTTCAGCCATAACTCCTTCATCTGGGCCTGGCATAAGCCCCACGATTTTGAGGAGATAGAGGACCCATATCCACACATATTATCCTTCTCTAAGGCAGGACAATTCACTCATTTTTGTGGTCAAATGGGCGGTGCAAGTTGGAATAAAATATTTGGTCGAGATTCCCCATTCACACTTGAAACCACATTGAAACTAGCATCCCCGCCACTCTATAAATTGGTGTTTCTATCTTTTGGTGGGGTTGGGACTTGAATTTGGAAGTTTAGGGAAGAGGATAAGTGGATCCACTCAATTTATCCAACCATTTCAATAAGGGTAGCTCTTGAAGCAAGGATCCATTCGACGAAGCCTTCTTCTTCTCATTCATGTTGTAATGATTTTGTTTGTGTAATAAACATCTTTGTTCTTCTTTTATTTCTTCTATTTTATTATGTTTTGTTTAAATTTCTTCTTCTCTTAATCTCCCTATTGGGGCTTGAATTCTTGGGTAGAAGCGTTATTGGGTTATACCCATTATAAACCTTTGCACATGAAAAACGCTTTTACGATGATTACGCCACCCACGGAAGAGTAGTTATTTTTAGTAATCGATCGTCCTCTATCCTTCTTCATTAATTTATTTTGAGTCAATGAGATACTATAATTCACATAATATGATCCATGAATTGTGTTTTTGAATTAAAATAAACTATGCAATCAATTGAAAAATTAATACAAAACACGCGAGGTCGAGATTTTGTGTAAATTGTGAGAGCGCGATCTTAATCGTTAATAAAAGACCACACGGGATAAATTTGTAGAGTTAAAATATAATCCATAAAAACAATTAATACTCATTAAAAAAATTGATATGTGATCTAATTAACCACTTACCATAATATATCCTTAGAAAAACAATCAAAGCAGGGTGCTGCGATTGCGTGTTGCGAAGCTAGCGTAGAGTTTATGTAATTTCAACATTGTGGTCAAGTTAACTATCGTAGGGTTCGAGGGATAAAAATTTTGGGGATCATAATTATGTGGATATTTATTTAAATGATAATGATTAATAAGTTAATGAATAGGTATAGTTAGATTTATTACACCTTTTAAAATATATTTAAAAAAATCTTCTTGTTGTGTCTTCTTAATCAAACTTCAATTCAAAATTATAAACGAAAAAATGAATTCTTCTCCCAGCAAACTTATTCAAGTTTTATAAACTATAAAAAGACACCCCGATCCTTTCAAGTAGTCTTTTTATTCTTCTATATTTTAATTCTAGAATACCTATGAAAAGTTGTTTTAAATTCACTTCATCCTTTGAGAGACGACTTTGGTCAGCCACTCTGCTGCACCTAAGTACCCCAAAATCTCACTAATCATTTGAGGGAACCCACAACAGTGCTCTTCCAAATTGGAACCATTTCCGGGGAGGCAATTAATTTATTCAACCATTTAGAGTTATTTCTTTTATTCTTCATTTTATTATTTTCTTCACCTCTCTCTTTCATCTTTCCCCTTCATCAATTTTTCATTTATTTTCATCCTCTTATTTTCTTTTTTTTGGACCCTTAACTCAAACTTATCATTTTATTTTACTATGGTCCACATTCTTTATTTTTATTTTTATTTGATTTATGACACGAAATAATCCCGAAGTTCTCTTAGATCTTGATCCTGAGATTGAACGTAGCCTTATGGCTCGAATAAGACATTATCAGTCTACGAAAAGTTTCAATATTCAACCATTTAGTGAATTCCTCTATTATGAAAACATTAAAATTGAAAGATATTCAAGTTCAAACATAAAACAGGTAACAATGGCTGGAAATAACGGAAATGAACTTCACAGAACCATTCAAGAATTGGCTACACCAGATATTAACTATCAACCAAATTGTATTGCATACCCAAACCTCGAATCGGACTTTGAATTGAAATCTGGTTTAATTAACCTTCATCCAATGTTTCATGGCTTATCTGGTGAGGATCCCAACAAACACTTTATCGAATTTAATGTGTTTTTCTCAACCTTATGAAAATAAATGTTTCTGAAGATAAAATTAAATTAAGAGAATTCCCATTCTCACTTGATTGAGCTGCGAAAGAATGGATGTATTATTTACAACCCAAGGATGTAACTTGTTGGAACGGTTTAAAATGTCTTTTCTTACATATATTTTTTCAAGTATTGAGGACCACTTCCATTCATAAAGATATCTTGGGGATCAAGCAAGCACAAGGGAAATCAATGTATGAGTATTGGGAGAGATTCAAGAAGTTGTGTGCAAGATTCCCACATCACCAAATCAGTGAGCAACTCCTCATTCAGTACTTTTATGAAGGAATCACACCTATGGAGAGAATAATGGTGGATGCTGCAGCTGGAGGACCAGTGGTGGACAAGACACCAGTAGCTGCATGAGCATTGATCGACAAAATGGCCCAAAACACCCAAAAATTTGGTGATAGAGGTACACCACATGTCAGGGGAGTGCATCAGGTATGATTTGTTCTCTTGAAAGTCATTTGATTGATACAAGGTTGGAAGAATTGAACACTATGGTGAGAAAGATTTATTTGGCACAAAAGACATCCAAACCCCCTCCTTCAATGCCATGTGGCATTTTCACTAAGACAAGTCACCCAACTGACTGTTTCCCACAACTACAAGAGACAGAGGATTGCACAGCAGTATTCCCAGGGAGACCATATCAGCAGCAACAACAACAACCATATCCACAAAAGATGTTTGATTCATTTTCTCCAACATACAACCAAGGGTGGAAAGATCCACCAGACATGAGGTATAGATCTGGACAACAATAAAGGCCCCCTTTTCAACAAAATTTCTAGCAGCCTCCACCTTACTAGCATGGATTACAATAACCCCAAAGGATATTTGAAGCTCAAACATCAACAAGCCAACAACAAGGGAATCCCCCACCCAAGGTAGATTCTAACACTGATTACCTTTTAAAGCAAATTGTTCTTAATCAACAGAATGAACTGAACAGTCAAGGTTCGGAGTTATGGGAGTTGAAGACTCAAATGAGCCAGATTTCCACCGCCCTCCATGAACTTGTGAGTAAGAAATCTAGAAATCTACCTTCCCAACCCACTCCAAATCCAAAGGGGAATTTCAGTGCCATCACATTGAAAAGTGGGAAGAAAATGAATGATACTTCTGTACCTACCATTCCACCGGGATTCACCTCAATTTTGGATAAGATACATTCCAAAACAAATGATGAGCAATACAAGGACAAAGATAAAGGTAAGAAAAATATTGATGATTTTCGTCCTAAACCCCTTCCTTTTCCCAACAGGGTTGTTCAAACCAAGAAGATGGCTAAATAAGCAATGCAAAAGGAGGTTTTGGATACATTCAAGCATTTGCAGATCAACATTACTTAACATGAAGACATTAAGAAAATTCCAAGGTATGAGAAATTATTAAAAGAACATTGTACCAATTGAAGAGCGATCAAGGGAAATAAGAGGATCAACCTTGGAAGGAAGGTCTCAGCACTAATTACACTAACTCTAGCAATGCCAACAAAGTGCAAGGATCCCGGGACATTCACAATCCCATTTACCATAGGGGAGTTTCACTTCTCTAATTATCTTTGTGATTTAGGAGCTTCAATAAATGTGATGCTTCACTCTGTATTCTCTTCTTTACAGGTTGGTGAGTTGAAGCCAACGAGAGTAGTGGTGCAGTTGGCGGATAGAGCTACAACATATCCAACGAGAGGTCTTGAGGATGTACTTGTCTAGGGAAGAGGCATGATCTTTCCAACGGATTTCTATGATCTTAACTTGGAGGACGATCAGGTAAGTTCTCATGCCCCTATTATCTTAGGTAGGACCTTCCTCAAAACTGCAAAAAATATCATAAATGTCAATGAGGGTACACTTCCCATGGAATTTGGGGATGAAGTTATGATATTTAATGTTATGGATTCCATGAAGTACCCCTTAAAGTTTCATTCTGCATTTGTTATCTCATATTATCAACCACCAAGTAAAAAAACCATGGAATTGGATTGTCCTATACTTAGGAAGATTATGAGTATTGGTTCTAGTTTGATGTCTAAGAGTAATTCCACACCCGTTTCTAAGAAACAAAACTCTCTAAGATTTGATTTTGAAATGGAATCATATTCTGATTTTGATCATGTGTACTCTAATTATGACATGGCTATAGAGTATGCTGATGGATTTGATTATTTATTCTATGATTTTTATGATGTATATTCTGATACCGATTCTCTTTGTGCAAATATTTCAATTCCTCTTATGTCTCTATCCATACTGCACCCTCCTTCATTAGAACTCAAGCTATTGCCATGAAATTTGAAATACTCATACTTGTTGAGTGGTGAGAGATTAATTGTTATCATTTCTAACAATCTGCCTTTTAAACATGAAGAAAATCTTTTGAATATTTTGAGGGAGAACATCTGGGCGATTGGGTGGACCTTGGATGACATATCAGGTATTAGCCCCTCCATATTCATGCATAGGATTCTCTTGGAGGATGGGGCTAAACCGGTGAGACAACCACAAAGGAGACTCAATCCCACCATCCTGGATGTTGTTAAAAAATAAGTTGAAAAATTTCACGAGGCTGGTATAATCTTTCCAATTTCAGATTGTCAGTGGGTACGTCCTATTCAGGTTGTGCCTAAGAAGAGTGGTGTTATTGTTTCTAAAAATGAGAAAGATGAGTTAGTTCCAATGAGGGTACAAAATAGTTGGCATGTGTGTATTGATTATAGTAAACTAAATCATTCCACTCGCAAAGACCATTTCCCCCTTCAATTTATTGATCAAATGCTTGAAGGACTTGCTGGGTAAACACACTATTGTTTCTTGGATGGAATTTCTAGATATTTTCAGGTTACTATAGATCCGAAGGATTAGGATAAGACGACATTAACCTGCCCAATTGGTACCTTTTCTTACCAAAGGATGCCATTTGGACTTTTCAATGACCCGGGTACCTTCCAGAGATGCATGGTGAGTATTTTTCCTGATTTTATTGAGACCCGCATGGAGGTATTTATGGATGATTTATAGTGTATGGGTCTTCATTTGATGAATGTCTATGTAGTTTGGGAAAGGTGTTGAATCGTTGTATTGATAAGAATCTAGTCCTGAACTTTGAAAAGTGTCATTTTTTTGTAGATCATGGCATTGTCTTAGGGAATGTAGTGTTAAAACATGGGATAGAGGTTGATAGGTCTAAGGTAGAAATTATTTCATCCTTAACCTATCCTTAATGTGTGCGTGATGTTAGATCTTTCCTAGGACATGCATGATTTTATCGGTGCTTCATCAATGATTTTAGTAAGATTTCTCTTCTTATGTCAAGGTTAATTCAAAAGGATTATGATTTTATGTTTGATGCTTCTTGGAGGAATTCATTTGATGAGATAAAACAACGTCTGACCACTCCACCTATCATACAGCCCCCACGGTGGGATATTCCTTTTGAGCTTTTGTATGATGCCTCCAACTTTGCGGTTGGAGCTGTCTTATCTCATAGGGTGGAAGGTCGTTCACATGTGATTGCTTATGCATCAAGGACATTGGATTCATCCCAATAAAACAACACTACCACATAAAAGGTGTTTCTTGCTGTCGTATTTTCTTTTGATAAATTACGTTCATATTTTTTGGGCTCTAAAGTAGTTGTTTTTTCTGACCACGCAGCTCTGAGGTACCTATTGAAAAAGCCAGATGAAAATCCACGACTTATCCATTGGATGGTCCTTCTTCAGGAGTTTGAAATTGAGATAAAGGACAAAAAGGGGTTAAAAAACATTGTGGCGGACCACATGAGTAGGCTTACTCACACATTAAAGGATGACACCTCATATCTGGTACCACATCGGGACACTTTCCCCGATGAGCATCTCTATACCATCTCAGGTACGCATCCTTGGTATGCTGATTTAGTTAATTACATTGTTTACTCTGAAATCCCAGAAAATTTGAAGAAGCATCAAGTCCACAAATTAAAAAGTGACTCTAGGTATTATGTGTGGGATGATACTTACCTCCGGTGCATGTGTAGTGACCAAGTCATTAAGAGGTGTGTTCCTGATCATTAGTTTGAGTCTGTTTTTCATTTCTGTCATACACTTGCTTATGGTGGAAACTTTGGACCCCAACTGACAACTAGGAAGGTTTTGGACTATGGATTATATTGTCCTAGCTTATTCCATTATGCCCATGTGTTTTGTAAGTCATTCCCTTGTTTCCAACACACTGCGAACATTTCTAGGACACATGAGATGCCCCCAAAACCCATACAATTCAGTGAGATTTTTGATGTATGGGGAATTCATTTTATGGGTCCTTTTCCTTGTTCAGTTGGATTTTTGTATAATTTGGTTGCTGTTGATTATGTGAGTAAATGGTTGGAGGCTAAGGACACAAGGACTGCCGATTTTCATGTTGTAGTGGAATTTTTCAAGGCTCAAATTTTCTGCAGTTTTGGAGTACCAAAGGCCATCATCAGTGACCATGGGACACACTTTTACAATAGTAATTTTTCTTCCCTCCTTTGATATTATGGGGTGACACACAAAACATCAACACCATACCACCCCCAAACAAATGGCCAAGCTCAAGTTTCAAATCATGAGTTGAAATTTTTTTTGGAGAAAACTGTGTAGACAAATAGAAAGGATTGGATAATGTGCTTGGATGATGAATTGTGGGCTTATAGGACAACATACAAGAAACCCATTGGTATGTCCCCATTTCGGATTTTTTTTGGGAAAGCATTTCATCTCCCCGTGGAAGTTGAGAATCGGGCTTATTGGGCTATAAAGAAATGCAACATGGATTTGGCCCAAGCTGGAATCCAAAGGAAGCTGCAAATTCAAGAGCATAAGGAGATTATATTGTCTTCATATGAGAACTCAAGGCTCTACAGGGAAAGATCCAAATCAGATCATGATAGAATGAACCAACAAAGGGAGTTTCATGGTGGAGAGAAATTCCTCCTCTATAGTTCATGACTGAAGCCGATTCCTGGTATGTTGCGTTCCAGATGGTTAGGTCCTTATATTGTATCAAATGATTTTCCTAATGGTGTAGTGGAGATCACAAAAGAGGACACTAGAAGGATTTTTACAGTCAATGGGAAACGTTTTAAGAGATACATTGAGGGACTTCCTACTGATGTGGTAGATTTCATCACACTACATGACCCCATCATCACTTGAGCACATCAGGCTGTTCCTAACCCTTTCACTTTTATATTATTTGTCCTATTAAAAATTTCTGCATTTCATGTGCATATATCATCTCATGGGTTCATATTGAGTACAATGCAATATTTTATGTGTGGGGGGGGGGGACCTTTTAGTTTAGTAATTTCAATTGTTTTCCTGTTTAAAAAACAAAAAAAATATTTGTGTTTTTCAAAATTTGTGTGTTTATTTTTCAATTTTCTTGTGTTTTTTTGAAACTTTTGAGCTGAAATGATTCTCATCACCATTTTTAAATCCATATCAATGAGTGAAACAATTTACCCCTTAAAACTAAGCTTAAATGAATGCTGAAATGACTTTGTTTCAAGTTCAAATATTTAGAAATTTCATGAAAAATACACTGAATTTTGAATCCCATGCCACATCTCACTGTCTTTATATTTGAAATCACTTTCCTGTGAGGCTTCTGAACCATTATTTTCACATTCCTTACATTCACCTCAATTCTTGAGAGAACCAATACATGATTGATTTAACCATAATTTGATCTATTTCTGTCAAAATGTTAGGGTTTGAGGTACTTATGTTTAAATGATTTAGGCATTTGTTTGGTATTAAAGCCCCTATTTCGAAGAATCATTTTTTTATAATGTCCTACCTTGAACATTTAATCATTTTAGCCCTTAGAATCCATGCAAATCATGTTAGGTTAGACACATTATAAGCCAATTTTTTATATCCAACAAACTGTTGAAGTGAAATTGCATAATCTAGTTGAGCTTAAGTGTCGGGGAATCTATCTTGTGTTAGGCTTCCACATTCTGTGATAATTTGGGTGGATAATTAAATTTTTAAGAGATGTGTTTGCTACTGAAGAAAATCATTATATTGAAATATGTGCCTTCTCTGGATCTTTCATGAAAAGTGAAGCTGTGCCATTTCTGGAGCTTCTAATTGAGGTGGAAAGTTGTGCCTATCTGGAGCATTCAAGAAAATCATGTTTGAGAATATTGAAATTTTTGATGTTAAAATGATTAATGGTGTAAAACTTTCATGACGTTTCATGATGATGGAGTTGGACTGATACAATGGATATTTAGGAGAAGATAATATTTAAGTGAAAATTAGATTAATGCAATTTTTCTTCAAAAAGAGTCAAGCCCTCATCATTTAGCCTTAGAGTTTTTCACATCTTAATACTACCAACTGAAAGCCACAGAACAATCCTGAAATGTCCTCATGATAAACATATGTCCTCGACTCAAATCGGGTAGTGATGTAGGAATCTATCAAGCCTATGGTGACCCTTGTATGAGTTTGGATGAGAAAGACATTGCAAAAAAATTGATATTTGAGTGATGAGAGATAATTCAAGTGAGGTAAGTGTTTTGTTCATGGGAGGATAAATAATGTGGTAATATATTGAATGACATAAATGACGAACTTGAAATAATGGCTTTTTATGAGGCATTATATCTTTTGTTTCTTGGTGTGTAATTGTTTGATCTCAACGATATGTGTTTTAAAATTGGTTTTGATTTGATATTGGTGTTTACTTGATATGAGGTTTTGCTCAGGAGTGCAAAAGGGTAAGTGTGGGGGAGTTGATAAAACATTATATTATTGAATATTTTATTGATAATAAATTTAATAATTTCCTTGCATTGTGTTAAATATGTTTAATTAGAAAGTATTTGGGATTAGATCATTCATTTGAATATTTGATGAAAATTTCAGTTTTACCCATTATAGTTCACTGTAGTATTTCAATGATAACTATTGGTATATTTATTATTTGAATTTTACATGTTGTAAAAATGTTAATAACATAATTATATACAACTTTTATTCAAGACACTAGAGCTAAAGAGTGCATTTGGGTGTTGAAAATGGTCCATGAAGTCAAAGTTGGGATGGACTCGCCAAAATGGAGACGCTTCTGTATTTCGGCCATAACTCCTTCATCTGGGCCTGGATTAAGCCCAATAGTTTATAGGAGATAGAGGCCCCATATTCGCACATAGTATCCTTCTGGAAGTCCAGAAAATTCACGCGTTTTTGTGGTCAAATGGGTGGTGCAATTTAGAATAAAATATTTGGCCGAGATTCCCCATTCACACTTGATAAAAATTTGAAACTAGCCACCCCACCACTATATAAATTGGTATATTTTTCATTGTGTGTGTTTGGGACGTGCATTGGGATGTTTAGGGAAGATGATAAGTGGATAGACTCCAACACTCCATCAATTTCAATAAGGGTAGCTCTTGAAGCAAAGATCCCTTCGACGAAGCCTTCTTCTCTCCTTCATGTTGTAATGATTTTGTTTGTTTAATAACCTTATTTGTTCTTATTTTATTTCTTCTCTTTTCTTCTATTTTGTTTAAATTTATTCTTCTCTTAATCTCCCTATATGTGCTAGAATTCTTGAGTAGAAGCGTTATTGGGTTTTACCCATTATAAACCTTTGCACATGGAAAACGCTTCTATGATGATTACAACACCCATGGAAGAGTAGTTCATTTTAGTAATCGATCGATCTCTATCCTTATTCATTAATTTATTTTGAACCAATTAGCTAAATTAATTAACATAATATGATCCATGAATTTTGTTTTTAAATTACAAGAAACTATGTAAGCAATTGAACAATTAATAGAAAACACGCGAGGTCGAGATTTTGTGTAAATTGTGAGAGCGCGATCTTAATCAGTAACACAAGACCAGACAGGATAAATTTGTAGAGTTCAAATATAATCTCTAAACACAGTTAATCCTCATTTCCAGAATGCATATCTATTCTAATTAACCATTGACCATAATCTATCCTTAGAAAACAATCAATGTAGGGTGCTGCGATTGCGTGTTCCGAAGCGAGCCTAGGGTTTAAGTAATTTCATCTTTGTGGTCAAGTTAACACTCGTAGGGTTCGAGGGATAACAAATTTGCAGATCATAATTTAGTGGATATTGATTTAAATGATAATTTTTAATAATTTAATGAATAGGTAGAGTTAGATTGATTACACCTTTTAAAATAGATTTCTAAAAAAACATCTTCTTGTTGTGTATTTTTAATCAAACTTCAATTAAAAATTAAAAACAAAAAAAATGAAATCTTCTTCCAGAAAAATTCTGCATGTTTTATATTCAATAAATAACCACCCCATCTTTTCAAGAAGTGTTTTTATTGTTTTTTATTTTTTTTCTAGAATACCTTTGAAAAGTTGTTTTAAATTCACTTCCTCCTTTGAGAGACGACAATGGTCAGCCACTCCGCAGCACCTAAGTACCCCAAAATCACACTAATAATTTGATGGCACCCATGACAGTGATCTTTCCTTAATATTATCTGTGTTTCTTGAGAAGGTGTTGAAGATCATGAATATTGGATATCTTAGTGTTTTAAATATTATATTTAAACATCAAAATCATATAGGATTGATATGTGTCTTCCAGACTAATACATGCGATAATTTGGAACACTAAGAGTTTCTGTTTCACAAACAACATGAAAATTCAAATGAAATATTCTAGTTCAACAATGTGAAGGTCCCCCAAAACGTAATATTTCAATGATGAAAATGGAACCATAGTCTTGAAATGTTTTGTGAAGATGATCACCACGTACAATTCAGTTTTGAGGAGGATTTCAACATACCACTCATTATTGTGAAGGATAAACACATACCACTCATATTTGTGAAGGAGAACCACATAATACTCTATTTCCTGAATGACCACACTTCATGTGCATCAGAGATCATTACACCTCTTGAGAAAAGAATAACTGTGAAGTTAACTTCTGAATTATGGTTAACTATTTCATGATGATGAATACATGTTGTTAGAAAAAAGAATACAATAATTCATGTGCACATGTTATGATATAGAACGCTTGTATGGTACACATGAAATCATGTTCAAGAGTTGAACTAAACCAGGTGCGCATAAACAAAGAAGAAAAAGTAAACATCGTCAATTAGGGGTTTCCTGAAGAAGATAAAATATGAATAATTTTTTTATCTTGATTGCACCATGGTGAAAAAGAAGTGCATGTTAAAAAAGGGGAGTACCTACATGCATATTAAATCAAGTGATGTATTCAATGAAACTCAATATATTGTGTGTGAATATGTGAATATAGAATGTTTCAAAGTACAAGAATATTTGTAAGCTTACATGGATACAAAAAATGAAGAAAAATAAAAAGTTCTCTACATGAAGGAGATTTTTAAAACGATGTATTGAACACCATGTTTAATGATAAGGGGAATTCATGTGTATTAATTATGAACAACGGTGAAAGCATAGTATCTTACTGAACATATGCAAAGACATTCATGAAAATCAGTTGATGTTCCCTTCATGTCAATAAACTGAGTAGGCCATCTCCAATGGAATTGAGCTATTGGGGAGTAGATGGAAGTGATTTGTGGGATGCAAGGAGAAATCATTGAAATTTTGTAAAGGAAGTGTGAATCGAACCAAGTGAAATTTTCCAAACATTTGTATTCTATAAATTTTGATGATTAGTGGATTTTGGTATGACGTACAATATATCATCACATGCTCATTCAACATAGCCCTTAATGGTGAACCAAGTAAAATTTGTGTTCAATCCTTTTATGCATGAATGTTCTAATTAATACACACATCCATCATCCTATTTTAATTGTCTCCTAAAAATTTAGGAACAATGTCAATATTTTTGTGATAAATATTTGACACCGTGATTAATTCCCCAACCCCTAGTGTGTTTGATGGTCCTTCAAGTGGTATCATAGAGAAGGATCAATTATGTGGGATACTCTACAGAAAAGTTATTATATGTTGAAGATTTTAGTTTTTTTCCTATGTCAACAATAAAATGTATATTCAAAAATGATTTAGTTATATATGAGGAGAAGTACATAAAAAACAAGACCATGATGAACAGGAAATAGAAAGAGAATATATAGTTGAAGGAGTCCCTCATGTCTAGAGAATATTCACTTTTTGTGTCCATGCCTCACTGATAATAATGTTATTTCATTCTTCAGATTATATGATTTGGTGGCTCATGTTTCCACAAATAATAAGTGAAACCATTCAACTTAATTTAAATAATGTGATCAGGATGTAAGTGTTATCACTTTTTATTGTTGGCATCCGAATAAAGAATCCATCATAAGGGGTGATGTGGATAAATCTATGACCTCATATGAATGTGAAAATTGAAAAATTAATAAATTATATTCTTGATATTCTGGAAGAAAGAGATAATTTGTCTTTTAAAATAATTTAATATATGCAGGTAAATAAAAACCATTTGGAATGAGAAGATAAGAATACAGAAAAGGTCTTAAAGAAATGTTTATCAATGTTTAAAACTCTTCAGACAAATTTATTCATTTAAATAAAAATAAATGGAACATGAAATATATTCCACAAATACCTTAAAGAAGTTAAGGAAAAGTATTGAGTCAATATGACTATAAAAGAGAAGATCAATGAAATTGAACAATAATTGATGATGATAACTGATGTCCAGGATTTATATTTGGAAGAAACATTCATAAAGACTGAAGTACATGACTCTTGGTTATAAAACAATGTGATTTTGTATGAAGATGAAGTTGAAAGAATAAATAAATCTTGTGAAGAGAAAATGATTATGACTGAAGATAAAAAAATAATCCTCAATATGAAATCTATAGAATTAGAATCTTGGTTGTGAAATTTTGAGAAGAAATATATTGACACATCATAAAAGAATGAAATAGTAGCTACTATTACTCAATGTTCATAAGAAGATAATATTGTAGAAATAACACCAACATGTGATAATAAGATCATGAATTAAATCAATGATATGTTTCTAGTAGCTAAGAAGAACAAGGTACCATCATTACCAACTTATAATCATGTCTTTAAATAGTTTCCACATGCAGTGTTAGAAATAAGAAAAATTATATTCAAGTATGGATGAAGAAAGGTTATAAGAAACCTACCACCATTACAATGATGTAATAGAGAAAGTATGTGTAATATATTTAAACATAGATAGAGAAAAACATATTTTAGATGACCCAAAAATATAATATATAATTCATAAAGAAATCACAATGTGTAGGATAATGTTTGTGCTACAACAGATTTGGAAATTGTGCATTATATTGTTGGTAAAATAATAAAATGATAAAACACAAAGGAAGCCCATCTGAATGGGGAGAATTCCAGAGAGGAATAATCAACATCCACAGATCTAGAAGATTTGATATACTATAATTTTTTTTACTACATGAAAATATATGTGATCTGTGCAATGAGAGTGGTCAAAAAGCTCATGTATGCTCATATCATTATGCATCCAAAGATGATATTAATATTTGTTTAAAGAAGCTAGAAAAAAATTGATGAATCTACCTTGTGAGAATTCTAGGAAAATGCTGTAAAAACTAATTATCACCAGTAAATTATATGAAGAAATGGTGGAAATCTATAAATTCTAAATGCACGAAATTTAAGGTTGTTGAATCCAATAGAACTGCCAACATAGATGATACTATGAATAATCCATGGGGAAAATACAATTTTTTTCCACATTTCATAATGGAATATTGGTTATCTGGCCAAGATATTAGGAATGAATGTGTAAAATGGATTATTCACATTATTAAGATATTTAAAAAATAAATGGGAAGAATTTATATGAATCTAAATAAGTTATCTATGTGGGGAGAAACGTATATGGTCATACTTTTTTAAAGTACATTTCATTTATTCCAGCACTTGATGAATTCCTTGTAAAGATGAAAGTTTCACTATGATATAATAGATGTTTAAAAGATCCTCAAGAAAGAAAAATCAGAAACAATTGGAAGAAATATGTGATGAGATCCACCCAACAAAAAAATAAAATTGATGATTAGCTGTCCAAGTGTGAATACTGGGGTAATAGAAAAACATGGTTGAAAAAATCATCTCAAACATTCTATTAATAATGATAATGCAACAATGATCCACATCATTTCTGTAATATTTGATGTATTGTATCTATTTTGATAATGCATTGAATTGAAGGTGAATCATGTTCTCATGGATAGAACTTGAGGAATAGTGATGATAAGTATTCCCTTTTAGGGGGAGACATACGAAGAAGCTTATAGAATTATTATTTCATTTTATATCAAATTTAAATATTAAGGAAAATTTTTAAAGATCATGTCTTTGGAAATGATATGAAATTTACTAATCTATCGTCCCTGGTTACTAAAAATAAAGGCCATTTTACAAAGGTGGTTAACTAAATTAATTAGTGACATAAAAAGAATAAAAGGGCCCCATGGTGACTTATTCTACCGAGATCACATGATAGGTTTTGATCTATGTGTTGATGTGAGTGAAGGAGTTTCAGGATGATTTTATTTCATATCACAATCAATATCTTTATCCTAGAATTAACGTCGAATGATCATTTAATACAATTAAATTAGTATTTGTATCATAACATATCATGATAACTGGCTAATAAGAATATTTTTTTTCTCAATCGAATCCTCTTATTTTTTACACTGATCACAACTCATGTATACAACGTTTGAAATGATGGATGAAAAATTTATTATATTTGAAATGATTCCCTCTCTTCATTGAACAATGTATTTCATGTCAATAGGGGGGAGAAAAAGTGAAATGAATGTTTAAAAAGTAAAATAGGTAGAGAAAGAGAAGATGATTCACATTTTGATATTGAAAAATTCATTTTTGGGGAAAACATAAATTTCATTAAAACAAATACAATGGGAAATGTTGATGGGACCACGTTGGGGTATGAGTTATATTAGTTGTTATTAAATTTTAGTGCCTCTCAAAATGATGATAGTGCTCCAAAGTAAACTCTTAATTTAATGGAGGTTTCCGGAAGTAAGGGTTCATGAGGAATTGTTATGGAATTATAGCATTGAATTTTGTGATTGGAAAATTATTCAAGTTGTTTAAATCAGACAATTATTGCATTGGTCATTTGTTCAAATTAGATGAATCAAGATGATTCATTGTTCAAAAAAATGATGTATCATCCATTTGAGTATGGTTGATGAGTTATTTTTATGTTAATGTTGTGTGGAAAATTCTTAAAGAATTATATAATTGGATTACATTCTTGGGAAATTCTTCACGAAGAGTAAACATGGCGATTATTACATTATTCCTACGTTCAATTTACATGTAATAAGGTGATACTCTGTTTACAATGATGATGTATCATCCATGAGAGGATGATTGAAGAGTTCTTGGTAATCTATTTTCCAATAAGAATAAAAGAAGATGAAATAAAATTTTAGAATGGGATTTATGTTATTAGGTGGTCATGAGTTACATATACTTATTCTTAGTGCTTTAATAAGTAATTTTATATGGTCTGAAAATGTAGACAAATTCACTAATCTATCCAATCATCCCCAACCATAGGGAAATGTGGTAAATAGGTTCAACTACAGCTATGGGAGGCTAGTGAGGAATACACTCAAGTAGAAGGGTTGTGTATAAGTGTACATGAAAAAACATGGCAATGCCCATGCATATTTTGAGCTGAAGGCTGTGATGAGAGAATGTGCAAAACATGCGTAATAAGAACTAGAACAAGGAAGTACATGGAATGGGGTAATAATTTCAAATAAACTATCAAAGATGATTAGTTGTTATACCATGACATTCTTGTGTCCTCTCTTCTATGAGGAGTGAGATTTTTTAAAGAGAATAACTATCCTCTCCATCCATTTGATCATGTGTCTCACTCAATCGTCTTATCTGATCGCATATAACTAATCCACTGAGTTTTATAAATTTATGAACATGCCTTATCTATCTTATCTATTCCATTCCAATGATAATAGATTGTCCATACATTCTTCCTCTACCTCTAATCACCCAAATCTATCATAATGTCTTTGTATGCCGAAGATACAACCACACCTCCATGATTGAGATTTCATCCCTCATTAATGATCCAATTCATTGCATTATTATGGTATGAACAACATTTAATCAAGCATGATGTTAAATTTCCATGCATGCAATGAAATTATGAAGATCGATCGTGACAGAAGAAAATGATGTTTTGATCCCACACCATGCATGGATGGTGCTCAAGAATAAGGGATGATGTTCGACTTGCTTTTGCTAACACATGTATAAGGACCACTCAAAATGGAAACACTCTAGGATTCTTAGTGTATCATGAGTAGGTGTAAAAGAAGTTGAAAATCAAATATGTCATAGATCCAAATAATTGATTTAAACAAGACATATCTTACTGTATTTTAAGGAGGAAAATTATTTGAATCTTCTCCTATAGAAGTGAGGCACACTAGAATGAGAAGTGGATACCATGGTAATACCCAAGAGCTTCTGCATATATTAGAGTTCATATTTCATGGATGACCAAGAGAGACCCAAAAATAGTTATGGTTCAGTTATGGGAAGGTATTGGGAACCATCCAGGCTCTATGAAGAAAATGGCTCTCAGAATCGCTCTAGTTTAGTGATGATGAGTTCTGTGTACCATTCAATTTTTAGGAGGCTTTCTACGTACCACTTTGCAATTTAAAGGATAAACTCGCACCACTTTACTTCATGAAGGATAACAACATTCCACCATGTTTTTTATGGACATCACATCATGTGCGTGGGAGATCCCCCCCCCATGTGAAAATTAAAACAGTGAAGCTCACTTCATGAAATAAGCATCACACTATCATGAACATGTATACATGAAGTGATAAAAAGGGAGAAAATAATTCATGTGCATAAGTGATCAAGGATAATTCATGGATGATAAACATGCACTCATGTTCATGAATTGAACAGTCTTGGGTGTGAATAAATAAACTGGTGTATGTAAACTTCACACACTCTCGTTTTCATGAAGTGGTGAAAATATTAATAATTTGATGACCATGATTGCAACACGATAAAGAAGATGAGCACATGGAAAAAGGGTAGTACCTATATGCTTATACACTAAAGTTTTTTATTCAAAGAAACTTGAGGAAGTTTGTGTGTTCACTTGTGAACAAATATGGATTAGAATTAAAAGAAAATTTGTATGAGTACATACATATGTGAAAGGAAGAATAAATTGTAGTGTGATTCACCAAGGATCTTTTCAAAAGGATGTATTGTACATTAGGTTTAGAGGGACAAGGATTTAATGTGAATCAAATTAGGACAACAGTGCACGAACAATCTCATGTTGAAGAAAGACAATGAATTTCATGCAAATATGTTGAAGAGACCATCCAGTTGATAATATATGTAAGAATTATGAAAAGGTTGGGAGATAAGTGGGAGTTAACATAAGTTTTCCAATGTATGTAGTGAGATATCTATGATATTTTTTAAAATTTGTGTCCCCGGAATAGAGTTATTATGTCTGAAATTTTGTAATAAAAACCTTTTAATTATTAGTGGACTCTAGTATGCCCATTTACCTTTCATTTCATACTCCTTGGACATAGACCTTAATTGTGATCCAATACAATTTTTATGCTGTTCTTCTCCACATGAATTTTTTAATTACTAAAAACATTCATCATAAAGGTTTAATGCTTTCATACCAACAAGGGAACAAGATCCATCTTTTTGTGAGAAACTGATGACACCCTGATTCACTCCCCCATTCCCTCATGATGTCCTGGGGTCCTTAATCTCTATAGAGATAGTGTCACTATATCATTAACGAAATGATTAAAACTTCTAACTTGTGATCATGAGTTTGATAGTTCAATTCATGAAATTTCATCTTCATTTCTGAATACGAAATAACTCTATCAATAGATATAAGGACAAACATATATCCTTTCTATGAAGCATCACTATAAATAAAAAATCATCCATTTCCTGATAATAGAGTCAAGGTCACAACATTCAGTATCCTCCTCCCCAATACATAAAAACATTATTCTTATTAATTTATCCAGATATACATAACCCGTTTACGAGTTATCTTGGTTAACTGGTTAGAAAATTCAATGATGTTCTAAATGAAATGCTGATAATAACCTAATAAACCAAGGAAGTTATGTACATATATTTTTTATGATTGTGTTGGTCATTACTGTTATTTCATTAGAATCATAGGATCTAATGTGGATCTAATTAGAGAGAAAAAATTTCCAATAAAAAATTTATTTAATCCCAAATCCACACTTTCTAAAAATTTCATATAATTAATTTCACCTAAGAGTCTTCAGAACAATATACATTTCATTATCATGATCATCATTGATTTTTTATTATACCAAGATATCAATATTAAATATAATAAAATATTAATCATGATATTCCTTGAAACCCCTTTTAATTAGTTACATGAATGAAGAGGATGTAATAGCCTGTAAAAATGAAATTATTGTACACTTGTAATGTCAATATCTGGTTCAGAATACTGTTTTGTGAATATATTCCTCATTCAAAATTAATTTATGATACCTTGACCAATGGTAAATCATAAAAAAAGAATTTTTCTCCTTGAATTTGAAAAAAATCATAAATGTGAGGTTTGGGATAATTGTTAATTATTGTAATAGCATTGATTTCTCTATTATCAATGCACAACCGCAAGGATACATCATTCTTCTTAACAAAGAGAACATGTTATGTCCATGAAAAACACTATGGTAAATAAATAATTTATCACTAAATACCTCTAGTGGTTTCTTTCATTATAGTAACTGTATAGTGTCAATTCTATACGGTTTATTTGATATAGGCTGTGAACGAGGAATTAAATCGATATAGAACTAAACTTCCCACTCTATAGGATGTATAGTTAAATCCTCAAGAAATGAATCCATACATTCTTGCACAATATATAACTATTTAATTTGATGATATATTTCCTCATCCATATATGATGTTTTCAATTCCTAACTAAGGATTTAAATTAGTAATTATATAAGGGGTGGGTGTGGATAATTGTTTTTGATGATATTTCTACTGTAAAGAGACACGATTTTACATATTTATCATAAATTGTTTCTTTATATTTATAGGAAAATATCATCTAGACATAATTTGAAATCCAATAAATGACCTGGGATATTTGATAGTTAATTAGAGTTATGATTAATATGTTAACTACTAAACCATGTTTATCTATTATAAGGGATACTGAAAGACACATTATTGTTGAAATGATACTTTCCTTAAGTGTTTTTACTGAATACAACTTTAGTAAATCAAAATGGAAATTTATAATTTTTATGGAAAACTATAATTATATAAAATAATTTGATGATAAAGAATAAAATAAATAATTTTCTATTTCTACAGAAATGACTAATATACCTACCACCACATTATAGTAACATCATCCTCATTTGTTATGAATGAATTACCAGGGCATTTTTACCTAGGCCTTATTTGTGAAATGATTTCTTGAGGCATATGTCAATCAATTACATATTATACAATGTCATTGAAATTTCATCACTGAACATGTGTAACTTCTTTCATTCAATAGTAGTCACGAGCTTGGTGTCCTTTTCTTGCACACAGGTTACAAACACCCAAACCCATTAGGAATGTGCTTGGGTGTTTCATAACTTTATTATCAAAGGGTCAAAAATAAACTATTTACAACATCCCCTTTTCCTTTTTTATATAGTATTTTAGACCTATAATTTTCTATCATTAAATTATATTTTTATTATTTAAAAAATTATATTTTTATCTTAATATCACATGAGACTGTATCTTCATATGATTAGAAATTTTGAGAGACTAGTTCCCTTTGAAAAAATTGTTTTAAACAATCAATGAATCTATCAATCATTCTACTTATATTATTTATATAGTCAATGAAATTCCTTGATATCCATGTAAATTTGTCTTAATTCTATACAACATATTTATTATCATTATTTCATAGTCTCTAGAATTTCCTCTCTATATTTTCTCACTATTTGTGAGGAAAATATATTTCAAGGAAAATTTCTTCCAGATTTATCCATTAAATATTTTGAATTTCTTCGTCCTTTTGGTTTTTAACTAATGACCACCATTGAACTAAATATCCTCATAGATGATAAACTACTACTACAACATTCTCATTTTCAATACATCCCAAATTGATAAATATCGTCTCTAAGGAACTTATCCACTTCTCCACCACAGTTGGGTTTTTAGTCCAATTAAATGATATAAACTGTTATCAAATTATGTTGTCTAATATTTCTCCTACATTTTGTGGATCATGATCCAGTATATGGGTATGTTTATTGTTCATAAACTGAGTTAGCATTCCATGTTTATATTTATGGTGCTTATCAGCAGTCGTAGCTCCAAAACCATTATCATTGTCCTTAATAGGATGTAATTCCTTATATAGATTACTTTCATTGATATGGTTTCCATTACATACACTAGTCACCATTTATATTTAATGGAATACCCTAGAATATGTTATGAATCACATTTAATAACCTTAAACATGTGAAATACTTACCATAAATTAAAATTTTCTACATGTCAAATCTTGTAATAAAAAACATGGTTTATTTGGGGGTATTTTTACTTTTAAATCCTTCAAAATAGCTAGTAAAGAATGTTTTAGATATTTTAAAAATATCCCTCATGATTGTCAAATGAGGTGTATAGTAAGGATGAATTTTGTGTTCTAGATTAACTCAATTCATACATGGGACACCTTGTAAAGATGTAACTCTAAGGTATATTTATTCCAAAACCATGTCCACTTGTAGTATCTCGATATGGTTTTATTTCTAGGAATATTAGAATAATCTATAAAATAGGAAAATTCTATGATGTTGTTCTATTATTATACTCAAACTCATATTTAGGGTTATGTTACTTTATTTATGTTTTCTATATCTTGTTTCCAAGGTTTTTACTAAACTTCCTCTGATACAAACATTAAAGACCCCAAACCCCATTTCTCAGAGATAATGCCTTATATTAATAAATTGGAATAATAGAAACTAAATTTGTATCCTAAAGAAATAAATAGTATAGTAGTATTGTAAGACAAGATACAAACATATGTTTTACATTACAACTGTTATTGTAAATACAATATACAAATTCCATTGAAAACATCCTAACACCTATATTATCTCAGCTAGTCTTTCATAATATTCATGTTTCAATGGTAGAGAAAAATTAAACATAAAAAATGGGTTTATATAGATTCTCAGTTAGGGTAAGTAATAAATTAGAAGCATAAGTAATGAGGCATGTTGAATAACTAAAAATACACATTATATTAAAATAATATTTTGGCATAATATGGCAGGAATAAAATCAGATTAAATAGTGAAATAATAAAACATGACCACATATATTATACTAGTCAAATAATAAAATGGAATATAAATTAATTGATTCATAATAATGAAATTCACATTGTCAGACATCATTAACATACCTTCAAATCAACAGCCAATACACCATTTGTAATGGGTAAAAACTGAATCTCGTTTGTCTCATGATGCATAAAGATGCATATAGGGGACATAAATGACCCATCCAAAACATACTAAGTCCAATGAATTCATATTATTAATGGGGATAAACATAAACTACTTAAACATATGAAAATTATATAACACTCTCCTATTTAAAAACATAATCACAAAAAATATGAGTAGTATGATGAATTATAGAATGATAAAACATATATAATAAAACTTATCATAAATAATTTAGTAAAATATAGTGTACAGTAACAATAAAATATCTATATAAATAACTAAAAAAAATTAATATTGAATTTGAAATAAATTAAAATACAAAAACAAGATTATTGTGAAATTATTGAGTGAAATACCACTTTTGACATATAATGTTGAGTTCATTTAGAAATCTCACATATGATTATCATGATCGTTTTTATAAAACCATTAATGAAAAAATATTTTATCTCATTAAAACATTATATATTTAGTAAAAATATTATTTTCATAAATTGTATTGTGGATGGTACTTGAAAACAGGTAAGAAATCCAGTGTTCCCATTAATCGAGATTGCATATACGGAAGAATTGAGAAGGTATCCCTGAAAAAATGAATTTATTATAAAAAAGAGGAAATTATCTAGAAACATGGTTTAATATTGTATAAACCGAATTTATAATATTTATATAAAATATAATGAATTAATTTTTTAATATTGTAAGAAATAATTACTCGAATGAAAATGGAGGTTTGAGATGATAACCATTACCTAATGTCCAAAAGTGTTCTGCACTTCACCTAAATTTACAAGATAATCAATTTACATTTATTAATTATTTAATTAAGAAAATTCTATACATTTATTTTATTAATTATATTTTTATTAAGTTCATTTATTGACATTTTGATCAGTTATAAGATATAATTTTATAGCTCATGAGAGTTCATTTCCTTGGTTTTGATGATCAATAAACTTGTATATGGGTATTTGTTTTCATGTGGAATGGCTAAAATTATATATAAATCACTTTATATTATAATAATGAAAAATATGATTAAATGTTTATATAAATAATTTTTTTTATTTTATGATGGTGACTCATTAGGTATAATAATATTGATAATCATTTGGATTATATTGGCACTTTTTCATTCCTCATGAATTAGTTTTGAAATATCAGTTTATATTATGTATATATATAATTTCTAGAAAATTATATATGTTGTAATAAATATATTATTTTCTGGTGTTACCATAAAATTGTATTCATTACTATACATGAATGAGAAATTGGAGAAAGAAAACGAGTCATCCACAAAGGTTGCAAATCTACACAGCACATACAATTCTTTAATTTTTATAATAAAAGAAAAAGATAAGGTAATTTGATGAAGGATTTTACATTAACAAGAAATAATTACCATATATAGATGATAATAGGGTTATCACAATCAATTGGATAATGGAGTTTTAGAGAGGATAAGAAAAAAAGTAATTTGAAAGAAAATTAAACTAA
Source organism: Viscum album (assembly GCA_963277665.1). NCBI lineage: Eukaryota > Viridiplantae > Streptophyta > Magnoliopsida > Santalales > Viscaceae > Viscum > Viscum album. Next base: position 1,748,570,942 of record OY728119.1, on the reverse strand, counting down.
AAAGAATGAGGATTTAACTCTTGAATTTTCCTCTTGGAGAACCTCTACAAGGAACCCTATTTTGGTAGTTTGTGGTGACCAAGAACTCATTGATTTGGGGTTTAGTCTTCGGATTGGAATTTATGTTGAATTTGTTCAACGATTAGTTATTATAGGAGTGAGAAGATGTGGTGGTTAGGGAAGGTATTTATAGTGGGTGAAATGGGTGTTTTCGAGATATTTTATGAGTTTGTTTTTTATTTTAGATCATGAATATTAATAATATAAAAATTATCATAAAACATATTAAAAAATAGATTCTGAGTTAAATATTATAGATCTTATATCATTTATTACTTAATAAATATTCTATTTAACTTATATTGAATTTATATCATAAATTATTGAATTTTAATTTTCCAAAAAAAATCGATTATTTTATAAAAATATGAACAAAAATTTACCCTAAACATTTTTTGATGTGTAAAATTTGAATTTTTTATCCAATTTTGAATATATTTATTAAAATATGTGAAATTTAAAATTTAATTACAAAAAAAATTATTTGAAAAGTATATATTTTAAATCTATAACTACTTTTATAATAGTTTCAAAAAATAACTAAGGTCATATAAAATTATCACAAAGTCATAAGACACACAAATGTTAATTTAGGAATATATTTTACGAAATAATTTTTTATTTTATATAATTTTAATAATTCTAAAATTTTAATTCTAAATTTATGACTGAAAAAAATACCAACACTTAAATATAAAATTTAAAACATTCAGTTAATTATACTGTGATATAACTATATCATAAATTCATTGATAACATGCATAAATTATTATTATATATTCATGGGTGATGATATTAATCATTTAACTTATTTACTATTCAAAATTTTCATATTCTTATTCATAAGGTCAAGTTACTGTTTCATCGGCATTGGTTCCTTAACTACTACAAATACCTCTTATTTCAGTCATTATTCATCTATATCATTTGTGTTGTGTTCGATATGTTATTTTACATGATATATACCATATAGAAAAAATAATAAAGGAAATACCTTTGATTGAATATGGGTTGTTACAATACAGGATGTAAAGGTTTTGTGTAGAACACTTTCATGCATAAGGTATGGGTTTTTTCATGAACCTCTATTTTCCATTCCTATTATGCTTTATCTCTATTTACCCAAAAATAATTCTTCATCCTTTTTATATACTTCTTAAAATGTATATCTATATGATTCAAAATAATATATCTGGATCACTTCATATTTATTAATTTGAGAATACATGTTTTCTATTATTCTCTTTTTAATATGTCATGATAAGCAAGCTTGATATAAGAGAAACTTTTTATTTAATACCCATTTTCAGGTACAATGAATAATATATTTTATGCTCCTAATTTTTTTTATTATAATGCAAATTTTATCATGAAAAAAAATATATTTTTCATTTCTAGTTTTATAAAAATTAATTATACATTTTTTCTATTTTAAAGACTATTTAATATTTTCATTAATACTCATTAAAGATGTTCATTTATAACATTTCTTAAAAATTGTTTTTACATTTTTTTCACTTCTTACGGTCATCATTCATTCCTAAAATAGACATACATTTTATTTTTATTTTATTTTATAAGATATACATTTTTACAATCTGATTTTTTTATAGATAAAAATGATTTTCCAATATAACTCATTCTTCCAAAGTAGAAAATGGGGTTTTCCCATATGTCTTTTACATTGTTCATATATATGCCTTTTCACCATATATTTCATAAATAAGCTGTATATGGTACCCTTTAATATAAAGAATCATTTGTATTATTATTATTTTGAAATTAATTTAATTATATTATTCCTTTGGGAGTAGAATTTAAATATGTTAATTTTTTATGGGACACATCAGAATGATTAAATATTATTTTCCTCAAGAATTTTATATTGATTTTACCATATTATTTTTCATCTGTGATTATAATTAAAATATTTATAAGTGATACATGATACTTTTATTTATTGGTATAATTTAATTAGACACATGAGGAATACATATGACTTAGTAAGTGTTGGGAGGGGGCCACTGAAGACCCAAAATGCATCATATGGAATCATGATACAAAAATATATTTACATGGATAATGAGATTCCCATTTTAAGATGTGGTCTTGTATTGGTCCTTAACAATTTATTTTCAGTATTCATTTCCTAAGACTCTATGGTTTTTTTTGATGTCGAGAATTTGAATTCCCTCCTTATTATATTGGTAATTGGTAAATCATTTGATTATAATACTTGTTGAATATCAACGGTTATGTGTCATGTGATTATGTATATGTAATTTTATATTCAGTGTGTATTGATATAATTTTATTCTAAATATTATGTTATAATGGAATGTTTTTATATTCATTCATTGTACCGTATCAATTGTTTTACCTTCTTCTATATTACATACCATTATTGGGAATCTGAGCTCACCCCACTCTTCTCTTTTTTCTCCTAGATGTCAATATGTATATTATGAAAGATTTATATGGATAAAAATGGATTTTTTGATGTTTTAATTTAGTTTCTATTTTTCAATATTGTAATGTAATGATAATTTATGTAACATGGCAAAAAATACTAATAAAAAATTATATCCCTCGAGATTTGAATTCTTTGTTATTATAAAAATTTATTAAAGTAAGGAACCCAATCTGGGAGACTGGGGTAAGGATCTTTATAGTGTAAATTATTTTATAAATATAATAGTAAAAAATATAAAGAAAACAAATTTTATAAAACATAATTGTTCTGATAAAAATTTATTTATTTATATATCATGTATAGAGATAATATTAGATAAAAATTAAAAAATAATATAGACAATATAATAAATAAATTACATTTTAATGAATGACCAATATTGATTAATATAATTTACTAAGATAAAAATACAATTCATGCAAAAAAACCAGAGAACAACTTTTTTCTTCAAAATGATTTCAATCATTATATATAATCAATTCTTAATAACATTTTTTTTAAAAAAATATATCATGAATAATTTTTTCAAACAATTAGTCAATTATATTTATTTTAGAGACCCAAGCATGATATAAATTATAAGGCCCTTTCCTTAAACATTACTTATTATTGAATTAAATGAATAATTCGCATTGAGGATCTTTTCATGTTTATAGATTTAGAGAATTAGGACATAACTATTACATCTCAATGATTACAAAGTATACACTTCTACTATGTTTCCATAAAATAATAAATCTTAAAAAGAAACATGTCTAGTTCCATGTTTTAGATAGCATGTCTTTCCTTGATCCCATCCTTGACCCTATTCATCTTTAAGTCCTGTGGAAAACATTTCAAAAACATGGGATGAGCATAAAAAGCCCAGTAAAGGATACACAAAGAAGGAAAACTGTTAGTTTTTCAAAACAATATGTAAACCATTAATACTTTATCAAAGTAATTATTTTCACCCTTATGAAGTAATAAAAAACTCTTCACTGAGTAAAAGATCATAACTTACCCTTTGGTAACCAAAAAATTACCATAAAACCCATATAAAGAACCCATAACATATAAAGGTAACTTGGGACATAAACATACTTAAATGGAATAAACATGTCGTCGACTTCCACACATATCACTTAATGGCATAGACATATGCCTAACTTCCCTACCCAATGCATTGGAGGTTATAACGTAACCACCCATCCTGGTATTCACGGATCCACCCGTCATATGGTTAATCACGTAACCACCCTTCAAATGTACAAGTGCCATTATAAAATCACAAGACATAAAAAAAATAATGGAAAGAAACAATTTCAACATTTCAATCACAATATATCACTTAAATATATTGACATAACAAATCCATTATAAAAACAATTTTCAATACCACAATACATAAAATATTATATGGTATTTATTTACTTTCAAAAAATATAACGTCTTGTTGAGGAAGGAAAATATCAAATAATACTTGCAGCGGCAGAAAGGTCATTGTCACCACGTACGTTAAAAAGATACATACTTTTTGTCGTTTAGTAAAACAATTGTTATAGAAAAGAATAATTTCGAATAAAAGTAGAATTCAAAGGGGTTTATACATTGTATAAACGAATGTTGTGTATAAAACAAAATACACCTCAATGAAAAGAGATTGAGACGATGTACCTTACAACGTCGGTATCCTTGGATTAAGGATAAATCAATTACATAATTAAGTGTGACAAACAAATACACCGAATATAAGTGGATATTAAGTGTAACAAAATCATATGTTATTCACACATATTCATATAATGAAATATTCAAGGAGTATAAGTTCATCCCAATGAATCAAAATTGGGTTAAGAAGTTCCCTTCCAAAAATTTGACAGCCTAACTGCGTCACTTCAAAATTCAGAAAATGAGTTGATGGGAGATAAAAAGGGTATCTCATCACTTGGACATATAATTTACATCAGTATGGATATAGAATAACATATCCCAACATTACAATATGTAAATTAAAAGACTCATCAAAATAATTCTTTTAAAAAGTGGAGGGTGAAAGGTTCCCTTACCGACTTGGGTATCTTTCGAAACATACACCCCAAGAAAGAAGTACAATACAAAATTGATTTAAATACTCATAAACGAATGTATATTAAACAAAGAGTATAATAATGGGATGTATATATACCACTCAAAGGAAATGTTGTAAAATGTAGCATAAATCTCACGGGAATAAAAGTGAGATGAAAAATCCCTTACGAAAACTCGGCAGCCTAATGGTGCCACTTAATACTTCCAAAAATGGATTGATGAGATCAAATAGGGTCTCTCATCATATTAACATAAAATTTACAGAAATAGGAATATAAAATAACATCCCCCTAATAACAAATATGAGATTAAAAGATGTGACATAAAGGAGAGTACTTAAAAAGAAAGTGAGAGGTTAGAGCTCTTACGAAAATTCGGCAGCCTAACGGCGCCACACAAAACTTCCAAAATGGATTGATGAGAGAAAACAGGGTCTCTAATCATATGAACATAAAATTTACCGTAAGAGTAATATAAAATAATATCCCAATCATAAGAAATATGAGCTTAAAAGTAACGACATAAAACAGTGTACTTAAAAAGAAATAGAGTGGTTGGATCCCTTACCTCAAGTCCGACTTGCCTTGTTCGTTTCTTCATATTCCTGAATAATAAACATTGGTAAATATATAATTTCATAAGTACCTCCTTTAAAGATTATTATTCATTTCATATCACATATTATAGTGTTATTATAATTGGTTAATAATGTGAGTTCATATCAAACGTTTTTGTCGATGTTCGGTACATGAGTATAAATTGAACTTGTTAGAAAAGAATTATCCATGTAGTTATGAGTACATAATCTCCATAATAGTATTAATGATTTAAATATCATATATATCCAGTATATATATTCATTTTATACTATTCCATATCATTTCGAGATAAAAAATTAAATACACCATTCATGGAGGCGGTAGACCGTACGTACGTATGAACGCTACTTTCATTTCTTTGTCATATTAATGGAATTAAAACTAAATGAGATATATATATATTATAATTCCAGAATGATATCCATAATTTATATGTAATATATTACATATATATCCATTATATATATGTACTTATAATAGTACATACCATTTTGAGATAAGAAATGATATGTACCGTTCCTGGAGACGGTAAGCCATACATACGCATGTACGCAACATTCATTTTTTTTGTATTCAATGGAATTAAATAATAGTTATATAAAGGTATATTATAATTCCAGTAGGATATCATATTTAATACCATTAATTCCATCCTTTATACATCCCACTTATGGCATTAATGAATCAAATCACTTTGAGGGGGCGGTAGTCCGCACTTCCTAAAATGAAGATATCGCGTTTACCCATAATGGAAACCATAAAGGTATTCCATAAATGAAAAATACAGAATCTTAAGGAAATTATAAAAAATTTATATATCATATATAATTATAGTTACATCTTAATGGCCACCTTTGAAGGTGTTAAAAGAATATTGAACAATCATCGTTTCGTGAGGCAGTAATTCACCATCCATAGAAACAGTATGTTCTTTAACCATTTTACAGAGGTGTGTGAAAGAGTAGCTCGAATACTTATTATAAAAACATACTACTATATTTAAGATACTTTTTTTGTTACAAAAAAAGTAATAAAAATAGTTTAGGGGGTTGGAGAAGAAAAATAAAACAAAAGAACACTAGGGAACACATTACCTTTAAATCAGGTAACTCATATTGGTTTGAACTAAAAGGGTTTCTTGAAGAAAATTCTTCCAAAGCTGAGGCTTCAATGATGAAGAGAGGGATGTGGAGAAAGAAACGGGTAGGCATTGGGCGAGCCAAAGGCTTGAGAGTTGTGGGTAAGGTGGTAGAGGTGGGGGCCTTTTATAAGAGGAGAGGAGGGGCACTCTTGGAATATTATAAACCTTTACTTTATTATAAAGTGATTTTGGGATTTTAAAGGTCCCAAAATTATATATTTCGAGGCTAATGTGATAATAGTTCGAAATACACCCATAAAATAGGTGTTTTACAAGTTTAGGTCATAGATTTTACATTATGTTTTCATTTTATTTAAATCGTTAAATAATGAGGTAATCGTTTCATCATCATGGTGTCATAAATAATTTAATTTATATAGTGTCTAAAAATTATAAAACAAATATCATGATGTTGTAAATATTTTTATCTTTCCAATGAATATTTATAGTAAAAATGATGACTTGTATTACCCCATGTAAAAATTGTTTTAGCAAAAAAATACATGTTTGTGACATTTTTATTTTAACTTTAAAGAAAAAGTTATTAATGTCATTTTCCTACCAAAGTGGCTCCATGGGGTCCCCAAGTTGACCCATGGATTGTATGGGTCGGAAATGACACATCAAATAAGGGTAGGACATGTGTCTAGGTCATATAATAATATTAAAACATTATTTTTACCTTAAATTACACTAATTACCTCTAATCGCGATTAATAAAACTTAAATGTTACTATTCACCAAAAAATTATTTTAATATCATTGAACCATAATTTACATAATAATGACAACCATGTATGTCATATTTTTTAAAATAAAATAACATAAGTGGTAACGTTTCATTTAAATGAAAAATCAGTATTTAAACTACAACTTAGTGGTTTCACTATTTATCAAAAATTGATGTTTTTTAGAAATATACAAAAAAATTACCGTAAGATATATTTGATATTCAGAATTAAAAAATGATGCATATTTTAAAAAATTCAAAGAATATAAGTTTCATTAATTAATTTAATAATTAATTCCCACTGTCAAAACAAATAGCGTGTTTTTAAGAAACAATATCTATTAAAAGATTGACAGTACTTTAAGTCCAATTTCAAATTGAAATTAATTCTAATGAACACCATTGGATTAAATGGTAAAAATATATTCTAATTTCACTTTAAAACCAATTAAAAATATGATCTAATAATATAAATATATTAGATTAAAAAGTGGTTTTGATTAAAAATTCAACATTTTCACTTATTCATTAAAAATGAACTTTATCGTAAAAATACCAAAAAGTTACAAAAAGTAAATTTTGATGTTCCAATTCTGAATAAAGATTTTATTTTGTCAAATATAACATATAAAATTGTCAAAAAAAAAGGATTTAAAAGGGTTTCTCCTTCAAAAGGTGGTTAATCGACCTTTTAAAGAATATTATAATATTTACGCTTAAAATTAGATTCATTCACATTTTAACATTTATTTTGAAAAGTAAAAATATTTGACAAAAATATATAATAATTTTGTAGTTAGTTCTGTTCATTCCCGCAATTACAATGGCTAGGCGTTAACTACCATTTAAAATAATATTATTTTATTATTAGAGTGCAACATAAGATTCCACAGAAACTCGTTGTTGCGTTTTGGGTACGCCATAGAGCATAGAATCCCCTTTAAAGTAAAATTAAAATTTTATTCACATATATGGATAAATATGAAAATGTCATATTATTTATTTACCTAGGGTGTTACATACATGGTCATAACACTACTCGTTGGTAATACTTAATACATAACAAAAACAAAAACTGAAAGACCGTAATAGTTTAGTGTCTTTGGAAACTTCGAATATAATCTTCTAATCACGGTGAAAAATCTTCAACATCTCCCATAAAGATCTTCCACTTTTGTTATCTAACCTAAAACCATTCTTTATATCCTGGGGAAAATTAAAAATTAAAAGGGTGAGCTCAAATTCTTAGTAAGGGTAAACATAGGGAATGTAAAACAATCCATAAACATTTGAATGCAAAGACATGAACATAAAATATAAACATCAAAATCATGAGAAATGACATAAATCATGGTAGTACATAAGGAATATATCATAAAGTAAAATCAATCATGATAAAATATCATGGGAATAAAACATGTAATTTTAAAAAACCATTAAGCACATGATATGATTTCCATAGTAGCCAAGGCATTTTTGCCAATACCATCTTAGTGGACAAAGTCCCTTTCTGAATCGAGTTCCCTCCCCGTTCCAGGTTTGTAACACTGAACTGGTTTTACTTAACATTCCAGAAATGTCTATCTCATGGGATAGAAATCATTTCCCAATTCATTGTAAGGAGATATAGGTCCCACTCATCTCATAATGAAATAATTTTTACTTGTGCCACAAAATAAAAATAAATCATTCATCATAACCCAAAGAATAAAATGGGTTTCATAAATATCATCTCATCGTGACATAATCCATATAAAAAAATGGATATCATTTCATCATATTAAAAATCAAACCATGTAAATAATAGAGACATTATACTTGAAACCTAAACATGCTAAATAATGTCATCTTAGATGGAAAATAGTTTTCATAAAACACATGAAATGAATTCTTGAGGAGAATATTCTTTCTTCTTAAAAATCATTTTCTTTTCACAAAATGCCACGAAATTTTAAAAGAAAAGGATTTTATTGAAAATAACCTTGAAATCTTATAGGGTAAACCTCATGAAAAAAGGCGTTATGAAACCGTAAAAATCTGTTTATGCCATATAAGTTAAAAAACATTCTCCTCGTACTTTTGTCGGAAAAGTCAAAAAGTTCCTCATTTGTTAATTAAAAGAAATATTCCTTCCATAACATGTGGTAAAAGTAAAAAAATAGGTAAAAAGGACATTAAACATACATGCATTTTTTTTTATAAAACATGGACATGGATGATAAAAAAGAACCCCCGTAAAAACTTATGAATAAACAATCTCAGATAAGAACGAGATTGGAATAGTTATCCCTTACCTTAGGTTTGATATGATTCATACGTATCCGAATATCCTGTATAATTATTTAAATAATGTCATTGACTTATTAAATAATAATATTAATTGTTATGATATCATATATGGTTCACTAATGACTTTATATTACCCGTTCTTTTGAAAATTCCATGTTAAAGGCGCGTTTTGGGTCAAATCGTTTTACTTATCGTACGTGTTTGGACGTGTTGTTCTTGATATTATTATTACTTATATCATGATTTACTTACATAAAGAATTTAAATCATGATTTATATATCATATATATTCTGTATATATATATATATATAATAGATAGATAAATGAAATGAAATACACCGTTCATGGAGACGATAGACCGTACGTACGCATGAACGATGTTTTCCTTTCCTTATTGACATGAATGGAAGTAAGTAGATATATATATATATACATAAATTAGATTTATCATGTCATTTATTTCTTTTTTATTAATTATATATATTTTATTATCATTCTTGAGTGGTTAACATCGAGAATGAATCTCATCGCGTCGTGGAGACGGTAATCCGTACGTACGCACGAGCGATGATATCATTCAAATAATTATTGAATTGATTTGGGGTGGATGATACAATATCTATGAATCATTATGATGTAATAATAACCATATATAGTTATTCTTTACACCATTATACCCATCCGAGTAAGGTGGTGGTGGAAAAACAGATTACACCACGGTGTAGAGACAATATTCCGTACATACGCACGCCTGGTGATTTCATTTTCCTTATGATGTATAGAAGGTGAAATGGGTATTTTTCATATTTATAATAACATATAATTCTTTTAGTGATACTGATGTTATTACTTTATAATGAAATAACTAAAGTGGAAGAAGTTGAAGAAGAAATAAATTTTGAGAGAATCGTTAGAAGAGATTACCTCTTCTTCGACACATCTCTTTTAAGCTTTCTCTTAAGGCACAAGAGTTGGTCTTTTTAGGAGACCAGAACCTCTATAATGTTTCTATGGAAGTTGATAATTGAAATGGACAGGGGTGGGAAGAGATTGAGAGATCAAAATTGTGTAAAGAGAAGAGGGAGGAGGTACCCTTTTAGAAGGGAGGAGAGGGGTACCTTAGGAAAAACATAAAATATTATTTTATAATAAAGTCATATTCAGTTTATAATAGTTACAAATTGATTTATATAAAATATAAAGTGCATATGGGTATAAATAAGCTCAAAAAAAGGTTTTATACATGTTTAGGTTACTATTTTAACCTTATCATTTAGATTTAACTCTGAGTTAAATAATTTAACCTTTACTGTGTCTTCTTGTTTTCTTACACAATATGGTTAATAAACAGAATATAACAATCCAAAAGAAAAAAAAGTGGTTCATTATTAATATATATAACCCTTTATATGTCATTTGTCCAATCCTTAGATTTTTTGGAATAGAATAACAATTAATAATATAATACTTGTTTTAAAAACTATTTTATGTCAATTTTGACACTATTTGGTAATTGATTTTTGTGAGAATCATAACTGCATTATTAGTTCGAAAAAAGATAATATAGTCAATAATAACATGTCATATTAACCTATTAAATTAGTTTAATTCATAAAAAGTCTCAAATTATAATTATTTAGGTATTTATAACATCAATTATGTTAATATTTCATTAATAATGTAGTTACTATATCATCATTGTGTCATAACTAAATTAAATATTAATGTCTAAAAATTAAAAATCAAATAATATTATCTATGAAATATCTTTATCTTTCTAATGATTATTTATAGTCGAATTTATCTTATGTATAACCCTATATTAAAAATTATTTAGTTATTAAACTTTGATTTTTACTCTTTTAACTCTTCTTTAAATAAAATAATAATTAGTATCCTAACCAAATTCAGGTGGACCTAAAGAGAAATATTTTATTCCTAAGGTTGTTTTTGGTCGAATTACACTTATCCAATAGAATTATTACATGTGTCAGGGTAATAAGAATATCATTTTTACCCTTAATTACCCTATTTACTATTAACCGTGGTAAATAAAAGTAAAAAGTTGCTATTCACAAAAAAATTATTTTTATCTTATTGAACCACATTTTATTCCTTGATATTAACCATTTCTCTAAAATTTTCTAAATTCCCTTCACAAAAGCGGTAAAATTACGTTTTATGTAAATTATCATGTTCGCGTAGGACGTGGGTAAAAGACGGTAAAAAGTTCAATAAAATTTTTATATATCTAAAATTATTATAAAATTACTCCAGTGAATTACATTAAACATATATAGGTATTATGTATAAATTTTGGGCTAAAATAAATTAAAATAATATAAATAAATATTTAAATAAAAAGTCGGTTTTTAAATAGTAAGCCATTGTTTTCACTATTCATAAAAATTGAATGTATTCATAAAAATACCAAAACTTTACCCTAGGCTAATTTTGATATTCCGAATCCAAATATGAAGTCCATTTTGAATGATAAAATTTTAAAATTTCAAAAAGTTGGTATTACTATTCAGAATGGCTAGTTTATATAATATTTGAATAATATATCGTTGTTTAGGGAAACTCGGTATTGCGTACAACACACTCTATCGAGGAAGGTCGCGATTGTTTGTAATGCAAGCTAAGTCCGGGATGCATGTAGTTCAATATCCCTTTGGTGTTGCAAATAACATAATCAAAACATATTTCATTTATACATTAAACAAAATCTATACTTAATGTTGCGTAGAATAATTTCCACAAAACGAACATGAAATTGTGTGTGACACAGGCCAAGAATAGTGTTGCATAATCTTCAAGCTAATACGATGTTGCATATAGTACAAGCTAATCATGGTGTAGTGTATAAGACATCAATGAAATTAAAAAAAATTCTCATAAAATCTCAGGGTGTAACATTCTACCCCCCATAAAATTAATGTCACCCTCAAAATTAGTCAGGGTTATAAATCGTTTACTACTTGAATGATTCATTCGTAGAAACACACATCGTAAAAGGAATACTAAAACATAATTTTAAAAAGTAATTTATGAAATGTAACGGTTACCCAGATTAACTCATCAATGGGTTTCCACATAGGAGAACAAATGTGGAAATATGGAAATCGAAAAAAATCTAACCATCATGTTCTTGATGGAGAGTGGTAGAGGACATGGCTATGAAAAATCCAACAATCACAAAGCCATAAATTTTTGATGATTTAAGGTACCATCTGATTCATCGTATAAAAGGACATTAGGACAATTTTTTTTGTCAATATAATTTCCCTAATGTTGAAGAATTTTTGAATTAATAGAAATACATACTTGATTTTGGTACAATATAAGCTTTGTTCGTGCCTTTAACAATTTCCACTTCATATATTAATGAAATGAATTTGAATTTGTCATTCATGAAGAGTTAGCAGATCATGCAATAGAATGATAGGCCATTACTTCTGTCTTTATTGCAGAAAGTTTAGTAGATTTTATTAAATATACATAAGTCCATCTATGACGAAATTAATAGCATATGGTTTCTAAAATGGACGTATTCTTCACATTATAAATTGAAACAAATTTATACTAACTATGGAATTCCTATAATAGAGTGGTAGGTTATAAAGGCCTGTCGCACTTTGGTTGTGGGTTCGATTCCTACAGCCCTGTCTTACGTGACGGGTTGTCGCTCATCCTATGGGTTGTCCTTTTTCTAAAACTATACTATTATAATATTTCAAAAATAATATCGAAAAACAAGTTCTATACATAAATAATACTATATGATGTCCACCATAATCCATTCCAATCATTAAGTTTATCCAAAATACATCTGTCCAAACTCATAGTATAAAGAAAATGATTACTTGAAAGGTAACATATCTAGCATGTGACTACCATCATTTACCCCCATATATCCTAAGATATATCTTGTTGATCAGATTCCAATCATGTCAATAACTTAAAGAAGTATTCTCATAAATTACCCTAGATCCATAGTGAAAACATGAATTCTATCAAAAGGTAACTCTTTCCATATACCAAAATCCCAAATATTTCTATATACTCAAACCATGATATCACATTGTCCTTATATCAGTCATGAGCTCATTAGTACTATCAAACATTTCATTATCTCCTTAACCCTTCTTTATGCACATATTAGGTGCTTTCCAAAAATATGTGAATAACATTTAATGGTTACCGGTACCATTCAAAATATACTTTCAAAAACATAAGGAAAAACAATATTGTAACAATCCTTAGATGTCTCTTTATTCCATAGTACCAAGAGATTAATTATAAAACATTACTCTTGATAAACTTGTAATCATACTACTACCTTCCAAAACCATTGACTGAGCTCCAACAACTCTTTCCTCTCACATATCATTTGTATTCTCTTCATCGTCATCAACATAAATACTACCCATACGACCATGATTATTCTCTTCATGAGAATTTACCTTAGAGAATTGGTTTGCATAATGCCCATACATTCCACATTTAAAACATTTATCAATTGTTGATTTCTTAGAAATTCCATTATCCTTTTCCATGGTGTTAACTAAACCTTTTCCTTTTCAATTACTTTCTTTGTGTCCTTCTTCTCCACACCCAAAGCATCTTGCAGTTCCTTTGAAACATTCTCTGAGATGCCTCTTCTCACATGATTTACATGGGTAAATTGAACATTCATTACTCTATGATCATCATGAAACTCCATCTTTCTCGTATTAGCCGAGTCAGGAAACTTTCTAAAGTTGAGATTATTGATCTTATGATGATATTTCTGACTAGGCATAACAATGATGTTGAATCTTCCAAATCCCGTTTCATTTGGTTTCTCATGAAGAATATCATTCCATTTTCCATCATATCCTCCATTATCGTGAATCATACTGTTTCCAGCCATTTTTTAAAACCCAAAAAGAATAGTGTGAGAGAAAAAAATCATAATCAAGGGGTATTAAATTCAATATCTAACATATTATTTTATATTCTATGATTGTTACCGTAATTCTAGGAATATAACCTATACTTATACTTAACCATAGGGACATCCATATACATGCCTTAGAAATATCTCTAGGGATCTCACTAAAGTTTTCGCATCCTAGTTTCCAAAGGTTAACTAAACCATTACTCTAATACCAACTTTAGAGAACCATGCTTCACATACATAGACATTACATTACTCTTGCAGAATACTTAATACATAAAAAAAAACAAAAATCAAAAAATCAAAATAATATGTGTCTTTGAAAACTACAAATATAATATTCTAATCATGGTGAAAGATTTTCAACATCTCCCATATAGATCTTCCCCTTTTTTTTCTTACCTAAAACCTATCTTTATATCCCGGGAAAAATAAATAATAAAAAGGGTGAGCTCAGATGATCAGTAAGGGTAAACATAGGAAACTTAAAAAAATCCATAAACATTTGAATGCAAAAACATGAACATAAAATCTCAACATCAAAATCTTCAGCAATGACATAAATCATGGTAGTACATAAGGAATATATCATAAAGGAACATCAATCATGATTTTATATCATTCGAATAAAACATGTAATTATGGAAATCCATTAAGCACGTGATATGATTTCCATAGCTGCGAAGGAATTGTTGCCAAGACCATCTTAGTGGACAAAGTCTATTTCTAAATCGATTTCACTCCTCATTCCAATCCTGTAACACTGAACCGGTTTAACTTACAATTCTAGCCATGTCTATCTCATGAGATATAAATATTTACCCAATACATTTGAGGGATATATAGGTCCCACCAATCTCATAATGAAATCATTATTACTTGTTCCCCAAAATAAACATAAATCATTCATCATAACCCAAAGAATAAAATGGGTTTCATAACTATCATCTCATCGTGACATATTCCATATAAATCAAATGGATATCATTTAATCATAATAAAAATCAAACCTTGTAAATAATAGAGACATTATACATGAGACATAAACAAGCTAAATAATGTCATCTTATATGGAAAAGAATTTTGATAAAAAACTTGAAAATAATTCTTGAAGAAAATATCCTTTCTTCTTAAAAATCATTTTATTTTCACAAAATTCCATGTAATTTTAAAATAAAAGGATTTTATTGGAAATAACCATGAAATATTGTAGGGTAAAATTAATCATAATAAGATGTTATGAAACCGTAGAAATCCGTTTACGCCGTATAAATTTAAAAAAACATTCTCCTCTTACTTTTGTAAGACAAGTCAAAAAGTTACTCATTTGGTAATAAAAAGAAATATTCCTTCCATAACATGTGGTAAAATTAAAAAAAATGGGTAAAAAGGAAATTAAAAATACATGAAAACATTTTTTGAAAACGTGGACATGGATGATAACAAATAACCCTAGTAAATATTTACGAACAAAAAATCTCGGATAAGAACAAGATTGGAATAGTTATCCCTAACCTTAGGTCTGATATGCTTCGTATGTATCCGAAACTCCAGTGTAATGAATTAAAAATTGTCATTGACTTATTAAATAATCATATAAATTGTTATGTTATCATATATGGTTCACTTACGACTTTATATTACTCTTTCTTTTGCAAATTCCATGTTAAAGCATCGTTTTGGGTAGAATCATTTTATTAATCGTACGTGTTTGGACTTGTTGTTCTTGATATTATTATTACTTATATCATGATTTACTTACTTCCAGAATTTAAATCATGATTTATATATCATATATATTCAGTATATAAATTTATATATAATAGATAGATAAATCAAATGAAATACACCGTTCATGGAACGGGTAGACCGTACGTAGGAATGAACGCTGTTTTCCTTTCCTTATTGACAAGAATGGAAGTATGTAGATGACATATATATATATACAAACACAAATACAGTAGATTTATCATGTAATATATTTAATTATTATTCATTATATATACTTTATTATAATTCTTTAGTGGTTAACATGGAGAATAAATATCCTCACATCGTGGAGACGGTAATTCATACGTACACACGAGTGATGATATAGTTCCCATAATTATTGAATTTAATTGGAGTGGATGATATAATATCTATGAATCATTATGATGTTATAATAACCATATATAGTTATACTTTACTCCATTATACCCATCCATGTAAGGTGGTGGTGGAAAACAGATTACACCATGGGATGGAGACGGTATTTCGTACGCATGCACGCACAATGATTTCATTTTACATAGGATGGATAGAAGTATAAATGGGGTTGTTTCATATTTATAATAACATATCAGTATATTATTGATACTGATGTTATTAATTTATAATTAAACAACTAATTAAGAATATGTTGAAGAAGAATGAATTTTGAGAGAATCGGTAGAAGAGATTACCTCTTCTTCGACACACCTCTTTTATGATTCCTCTTAAGGAAGTCGAGTTTGTCTTTTTAGGAGACCAGAACATATATAATGTTTCTATAAGAGTTGAGAATAGAAATGGGTAGGGGTTGGCCGATCCTGAAAGCTCAATATTGTGTAAAGAGAAGAGGGAGGAGGATCTCTTTTATATGGGAGGAGAGGGGCACCATAGGAAAAACATAAAATATTATTTTATATTAAAGTCATATTTGATTTATAATAGTTCCAAATTGATTTCTTTCGAACCTAAAGTGTGGATGGGTCCAAATCCTCTCATCTAATAGGTTTCATACAGGTTTAGGTTACTATTTTAACCTTATCATTTAGATTTAACTCTATGTTAAATAATTTAACATATACCGTGTCTTCTTGTTTTCTTACACTATATGGTTAATAAACATACTATAATAGGACAAAAGAACCCCAAATGTTTCGTTATTAATATATATAACCTTATCTAAGTCATTTTTCAGATCCTTTGATTTTTAGGAATATAATAACAATTAATAATATAATAATTGTTTTTAAAACTATTTTATGTCAATTTTGACACTCTTTGGTAAATGATTTTTGTGAAAATCATAACAGAATTATTAGTTCGAACAAAGTCAATTTAATCAATAAGAACATGTCATATTAATATAAAAATTTATTTTAATAACTAAAAAGTATCAAATTACATTTATTTGGGTATTTATAACAACGATTATGTAAATATTTCATTACAAATGTAATTACTGCATCATCATTGTGTCAAAAATAAATTATATTATTTAATGTATAAAAATTATAAATAAAATACAATTATGTATTAAATATCGTTATCTTTATAATGAGTATGTATAGTCAAATTTATCTTATTTATTACCCAATATTAAAAATGATTTTGTTATTAAACTTTGATATTTACTCTTTTAACTCTTCTTTAAATAAAATAATAATAAGTGTCCTAATCTAATTCATGTGAATATAAAGGATAATATTATATTCCTAAGGTTGTTTTTGGTCGAATTACACTTATCCAATAGAATTAGGACATGCGTTAGAGTAATAATAATATCATTTTTACCCTTAATTACCCTATCTACATTTAACCGTGGTAAATAAATGTAAAGAAATACTATTCACCAATTTTTTTTAATGAACTAGATTTACTCCATGATATTAACCGTGTCTTTTGGATTTTTGAAATTCCACTCACAGAAGCGGTAAAATTATTTTTTATTAAATTTTCAAAATCTCCTAGGAGGTGGGTAAATGACGGTGAAAAGTTCAATAAAATTTTTATATATCTAAAATTATTATAAAATGACACCAATGAATTACATTGAACATATATAGGTATTATGTATCAATTTTGACCTAAAAAAATTGAAATAAAATAAATAATTATTTAAATAAAAAGTCATTTTTTAAATAGTGATCCATTGTTTTCACTATTCATCAAAAATTGAATGTTTTCAGAAAAATAAAAAAAATTAACCTTAGGCTAATCTTGATATTCTAAATCAAAAAATGAATTCCATTTTGAAATATAAAATTAATAAAATTTCAAAATGTGGGTATAACTATTCATAACGGCTAGTTTATATAATAATTTAATAACATATCGTTGTTTAGTGAAACTCGATATTGCGTACAACACATGCTATTGAGGAAGTTCTTGATTGCGTGTAATGCAAGCCAAGTCAGGGCTACGTGTAGTGCAAGCTACCTTTGGTGTTTCATATAACATAATAAAAACTTATTTCATTTATACATTAAACAAAATCTATACATAATGTTTCGTATAATAATATCCACAAAATGAACTTGAATTTTTTTGAAACACGAGCGAAGAATAGTGTTGTGTATACTGCAAGCTAATACAGTGTTGCATGTAGTACAAGATAATATTGGTGTAGTTTAAAAGACATCAATGAAAATAAAAAAAAATATTTCTCATAAAATCTCGGGGTGTTACATTTATAACATATAATTTAATGGATATGTTATAATGATATACTATATTACAGTTTTTTTAGATTAAATGTTTTATGTATCACAATCTATCGGTTTTTTAAAAAATATATATTTTATAAAATATTAGGGTTTTACATTCTATAGCCCTAAATATGAATTTAAATATAAAAACTATTCCTCTCTTGTATAAAAAATTAGGATAACTCTACTTCATAAATATCACGGGTTCCTATCATGATTCTTCAATTTTATTTTTTCACTATAGAACATTAAACTACAGAGTAGTCTTGTTCTATACCACATTATATCAATGATTCAAGATTTATAATAGATCATGAATATGCAAATTATCAAAATCTATTAACATAATCTATAATTTCATTAAATTTGATGGAACATGTATATACTTTTTCAAGAGTGACACATGTTACACATCCAAAACTTGAGAGTAGTTCAGTTGAAGTTCCTTGAAATAAGATTCCATCCATGATTAATTCATAATCATTAAAATGTAAATCTTTTATGAATTAAATTTCTCTTATTTATAAAATGTATGATTTTCTTCCTTGGATAAATTCATAGAATATCGATCTCAACGACATCAAATTACATATCACAACAATGATTTTCTACCTTATTATTTTACAATCTCTTATATTAATTAATGTGGTGTCGATTTTTTTGACGTTATCTGCAAATTTTTCAGCTAGATTAGGTAACATTAGAATTATTTTTCTAAAATCATCAAAAAACATTGAATTTATACACATCATTCCATATTGGTATTTCATGGAGTAATTTAAATACTCGACTAAAAGTAATTTTTTTATGAAATGTCATCCAAATGAATGTGTTGATCATAAATTCAATTAAATGAAAATAATATGATATCACTATATCCTATAGTGATTTAATGGTTCCCTTAGACTAACCAAATTTTTTAACTTGATACTTTGTGATTAAAATCAACCGTATATATAGATAATGTTGAAGAATTATCCACGAAAGTGAGGTAAACATAGAATACCAATAATATATAATATAATATGGTACTACCTGAACCCTTAAATATTATTGTAAATATTGTAATGTGGATAAAGAGATAATTTTTTATGGATTTAAATGAATTATTTTGAATTTTCATTGTGATAAAAACAACCCAAATGTCATTTTTAATTTTAGATATTTTATAAAAATAGATGAAAAAATCTATGGTGATGTTTTCCTATTACCATTTCATTATACTTAATTGTTATAATATCCCCATAGACAACCCTATATCAGTACTAACAATAAGAAATACTAATATAAAATATACATACTAAAAAATACTTATATTCATGTTGTCCCATTTTAAACTTTTTTAGCTCTCATTACATCTTCATACATCCAAGAAAACAGTAGAATGTTTAATTATGATCCATATAAAAAATATCATTACAAGAATCTATAATAAAAGGATAAATATAAATGGTTACAAAATAATATTATTATATCACAATCAATGATATTCATAACAAAATTTCTCATTTCTTTTGTACTAATATATCTTTATTTCACACCTCTTTAATATTAACATCTATAGATGGTCTAACACTCATTTGAGAAAGATAATTTTTTTCCTCCTTCCTTTATGATATCAATATTAACTATTTAAATATCCAAAAATATAAAATATTTTCTGGTTGTCAACATTTATACAAAACCATGACCCTCTAAACTTAGAGAAGATGCCACCTTGTAAGCTTTCCACTTGTGGTAATAAATTGAAAATTCAAAATCATTCTTCAAATCAAACCATATAATTGGGTGAATATTAAACTATATATTAGTTGAAATATATTTTAAATTTTTATTATCAGTAAATATATCATAACTTAATCCAAATAGAAAATTTAATTGTATGTTTAATTAAAATATTACTATAGCAACTTCCAAACTAGGATTTGTATAATTTTTCTCTAGATACTTCATTTGGTTTGAGGAATAAGATAACACCATACCATTATCTATAATAATTACTATCATTTCGTTTTTAAAAACATCATTTGTTATTAAAACCAGATCTCTTTTTTAGGTTAAGGTAATGACACATGAAATACTAAACAATCACTTTCGTTCTTAATTTGTTTTAAACATTTATCTTTCTAAATGATGTTTTCTGCCTTCCTATATAACATGTGAATTGTATTAGGTAGTCATGATAAAATATCCAAAATACTATAATAATTTCTATCCAAACAATGAAATAAATGGATTTTAGTCATAGTGATTTTTCTTGGTGATTGTTTCATAATTTCTATATTTAATTAATCTACTTAAATACACTCAAGAGATATTATATAAACCAGGAAAGAAACACTATAAATATAAAATTAACACCTGTTATATTTTGAATAAAATATTCTCCTACCTTATGGATATCATCAAAAATATAAAATAAACATTATTCTCTTCTTTTATTTTTAAATATATAAGAATATCATTTATAAAGTATACCATAAACATTTCAAGGCAATATATATTGACATTATTCATTAAAAATATAAATATTTCATGTGAATTAATATGACTAACTAAAATTAATATTAATTCATCTTTTCTATACTAAATATGGGAAGTTTATATTGGGAATATACACCTTGTACAATGTAAATCCCCAATATAAAACATTACATTTTATCTTTTTTTATGAACTAATTCTCTTGTGTTTTGTTATCATTTTGGGTTCAGATTTGTAGAGAATCGGGTCATAACACAAACATATCAACACCATTAAATACATATAAAATAATATTGGTCATTATCCATTCATTCCATAGTATATATATTTTAAAATAATTCATGATTTCATTTCATTGAAAATATACCCAACATTTTACTTGAATTTTTTCATTACAATAACCATAATTCAATATCTAGAAAATCAATTTGATATGTGGCATAATAATAAATGATCAGTAATGGATTCAAAATTAGGTAAAACTGTTAGTCCATTGAACACATAAAAACACATGTAATATATTCTATTATAATTTATGTTCATTTATTATATGAAATAAAAAACTTCAAAATGAAAAACTCACAGACACAAATTTTTTATAATGAGAAAAATTAAATCCCATATTAAGAAATTAAAAACCCTTTATTTAAACGGTTTAGAGAGTGCTATATGGGATACCCCATCATTTAATCTATAACAGGATCACCCATTTTTATATATGGATCCCCATTATCTAAGCTGTAATGGAATCACAGAGATTAATCTTGAATACCCCGTAATCTAAGTTATATGGTCTCACCCAATTCAATCTAAGCCAACACATGTCTTAAGGTATAACAGTATAACTTAGTGCAATCTGTTCCACCCCATAATAAATTATTCGACGGACTTACCTGAAACTATTTGGGAAACCAAATTGTATAATATTCAAAAATCATACCATGAATAAACAAATTTATAATTTCATTTTTTATAATTAATTTTTTAAAAAATAATTTAAACTCATTAAAAAATAATATTTTTTTATCGAAATAACCTTCACATATAAAAACCCATTTTATTTATAAAAATATATTTTTATTTTGAAAATACATTTTCAAATCATAAATATCTAAATAAAAAGAAAATATTTTAACATTAAAGTAAATATGATATATTTAAAAAGAATACATAACTAAAATAAAAATCATGTATATAGAAAATAGATTATTGTAATGTACATTTATAATAGAAAATTCATTTGGTCGTTAGTAAAAACATTACATGTAAAATAAAAAATAATATTACTTTTGGAAAACATTTATAATAAATTATTATTTTTTCATGAATCATGTAAGTCAATATAAAATTATTTAATATAAAAAAATGGAAGAGACCATGATTTTGGGGGAAAACAATAAAAGTTGATTTCATTAAAGGAAAAGTCCTTTTTCATCATGACAACTCAGGAATTGTAAAAACCATAGAATAATAAAGTTAAAAAAAACTATAAATAACATGATAATAGATATATTCGTGATATAACATGTAAATGGGGCTATATGTACACCTTATAAAATACTAAAGGTGTATAACATCATGAAACACCACAAAAAAATGAGATTGAGAGGATGTTCCTTAACCTGATACTGTTTCATCATGTCTACCTTTATCATACTGTATAATAAACATATATTAGTTATGTAATTTCCTGAGATCCATTTTCATGTTTATTTTTTTATTTAACTTATTAACAATTTATTCAAAATTATATAATCAATTTTTTTTAATACTATTTTATTAGGAATATCCAATTTATGTGTCAAAAAGTCCTTGGAAGGTAAACTATGGTAGAAGGTTTCATTTTTTAAATATATTCAAAATAATAACTAGGACATAATAATAATATTTATAAATCATTTATTAAATTGAATCTAATAATGTATTATGGTTATGGAAAATTAACCAATGATATAATCATCGATATGGTAGGCCATACGTACATATGATTAATATTTTTTTTGTCAATGATCATTGTGGAAAAAGGGTATGTTACATTTTTCATTATATAATAATAATTTTATAATATATCCCATATTATTTAATTATATATAATGGTTTATATATTTCTTGTGATGTGATGAGAAAAAAAAGAATCACATCGCTCTGGAGAGGTGGTAGTCCACACACCCTCGACGGGCGTTATCACATTTTTGGTGTGTAAAACGATACTAATTATATTGAGATATTATTTTTAAAAATATTTAATAATGTTATTTGTATAAAAATTATTTCATTTATATAATATATATTAATTATACCTATCATTATTACCTTCCATGTAGTAGTTTAGGGAAGAACATTTCAGGAGGTTATAATCTTCCGTAAACATGAGTGACGACATTATATTCTATAAAGTATTAAATGTATAAATGGGGTATATTATAAATTTAATATATATGTATTATTCTGTTATAATATTTATAAAAATAATATAAAAATATTATTATCATCATTATTATCAACCATGAGACGTGGTAAGGGAAAAATAAATGAAAACTTTTCACTAAGCATTACTCATCTATACAGACAAATTATGATATCATAAACTGTTGGATTTGAGTTTTTTTTTTCGTGGTAAACCGTTAAAATAATAAAATATAATTATATTTAGGATAATGAAGTGAAAATATATTTATGGTATGATAATAATTGATGGTTATGTGGATAAAAACAATATAAAAAATCACATTGATGAACAATACCTCTTCTATAGGTTGATCGTTTCAGTTTTCCCGAAAGGAATTAAATGGATGGATTTCAACACAAATTTATGATTGTATGATTATTTTAGGGAATATTGAATGTAATTTTTTTTCATGTTTTGGTCATAAAAAAATTCACGAGAGGGCTGAA
The DNA here is from genome assembly GCA_963277665.1 of Viscum album. Taxonomy (NCBI): domain Eukaryota; kingdom Viridiplantae; phylum Streptophyta; class Magnoliopsida; order Santalales; family Viscaceae; genus Viscum; species Viscum album. The sequence goes on along the minus strand of OY728119.1, from coordinate 1,748,546,806 downwards.
TAAATTGGGAGGTTCTATGACCTTTTATAGTGGAGTGTCATTCTTGTAAATACATAAACTAATCACAATTGGGAGGTCCTATGTTCTTAATATACCACCAATAATGAACAAATTTCACTAAATATGTGGATATTATTTATAGTTTTCCTTAATTTATGTTTTTACAATTTATGGATGGATTCAATACATTATCTTTTATGATTAACCACTAAGTAATCTTTTGTTTACCTTAATCACTATAATTACATTAAATTTAATTCTATAATATTTGGTTAAAAAACTATTTAAAATACAATAAATATTAAATTATTGTTATTAAAAATTTTAAATCCATTTATTATTATTCAATGGAAATTAGGATAAAATTAATTTAAAATTAATTCCATATATCGCATGAGAAAGCAATTTTTTTAAGTAAAAAAGAATCCAAATTTTTAAAACGTTTAATATAAAATCCCAATATTAAATTGGTCTCAATTAAATAATCTCTGCTAAATTATATATAATTAATATAATTTAAATTTAATTCCAACTAAAAATATAATTTAACACTAAAAATGATTTTGGTTAAATAACAGTTTTTAATTAATATTAATTATTTTACATTATTTATAAAAAAATTAATGTTTTGCGGCAAAAATAATAACATAAGTTAATTATGTCATCGAGAGTTCAAAAAAAATAATATTTTATTTTCAAATATTCATATTAAAATATTTTTAGAAAATATATCCATTAAAAGGCAATTTTTTTTTGAAAACTAGATATTTTTATAAAAATTGGATTTTTTCTTATCCTATGGTAATAAAGTATTTGAGAAAAATGTTAAAATATTTATAGTATATAAATAAAATTAATATATTAATAAATAGTGGTTTTTTATCTATTTTTATAAAGGTCAGATCTTTATATAAAAATATATTTTCTGGAAAAGCTTGTCTTTTATTAGAAATGGGGTTTTATTTTTGGGTCTTATTAATTAGTCATGAAATAATTCATTATCTTTATTAGTGTAAACCATATTTTTATAATTCATATAATTATGTCTACACCATCCATTGAAATTTATTTGTTATAACTTTAATATAATTATAAATTATTTTAATTTGTTTTATCTAAACCTTATGTTGCGTGTAACTCAAGATAAAATTTGGGTAGTTTGTAGTGAAAAGTAAAATGAGTTTTTCATAAAATGTGAGATGAATAATGACTTGCCTGTAATAGAAGATAATCTCAATTTTGGATGTATTTTAGTAAATAAAAGGAAATATTATTTTTTATGGCATAGGATGGTACATCCTCCCCCCATTAATAAATTTCTTCCACGAATTTTATGTTTATCTGAATAATCAATGTTATATTTTTAATTAGTATTTTTATTATATAAAATTATAAAAATGGTTAAGAAAATATATTCTTAATAGTAGTGAAGAGGATGTTTGGATATTATCTGGAATAACACATAACTATGTCCCTAAATAGGAGAACAATGGTTGAAAGGGAGGAAAATAGTATGTAATTATAGATTGTGATTGATTTCATTGATTGGAAAAAAGTAAATGATAAATGGAATATGAAGGTCCTCAAAGGCATAAATATATTATGCACATAAAGACCGTCGTTCCATCATAAATAAAGGTATTATGATGATTTTTTTCAAAATCTTTTTCTTTGTGAAGATGACTTGTTTTACTACCAAATAATATAATGAAAAATACATACTTCATATTTTTATATTTCATAAGAACAATTTCATACTCAAAACATTCCCATAAATTGGATAATCATCCATAAAAATATCAGTAATCATCACAGATCATATTAACCGTAATGGTTATCAAAACCAAAAAAAATCATATCCGAAATTAATTGTATACTTAAAATTACACAGATATATGCCCAAGAAAAAATAACCCGAATTCTTTTCATTAAATTATGATCTCAATACATAAAACCAAAGAATGTGTGTCTAAAAAATGGATCTGATTCTTAAAAATTTAAAAATATTGAACTCCCTAGAGAATCAATCAGTTCACTAGATGGCCCAAAATAATCTTCTATAGTAGTAAATAATTATCCCATACTGTTTTGTTTCTAATCATGATGATTTTCACAATTATTGAGTAACATTATACACACATTTTAATAATGTTTCAAGTCATGGAAACTAGAACATACAACTATCGACTGGATATTTTATCTCATTATAGGATTTTTTAGGACACCTTTCATTGTAATCACATACATTGTGACCAAAATTACATAATTGGTAATACATTCTATATCCTAAAAATAATTTCCTTATAACATATTTTAAAAACCATGGAACATGTTTCTTTATTACCTCAATAGTCATTAGTTTTTTCCTCCTCTATTTCCTTCCACCTTTACTATTTCAATCCGTGGAATTCCAATGAAATATATGTTTTTGAAATCATAATCTCAACATTCATAGGCTAATGAACATAATTATAATGAAATTAAAATTATTGTATAACCATTTATCATTGTAATAGTTGGTTTTATAATGATTAAAATATAATTATATTACATTAAATTTTAGTAATAAAGATCAGTACAAACCTAGAAGTCTTATGATGTTTTCTTCAAATTCTGGCATGAAAAGTGTAACTTTCTCTTCAATTGATGCACCATTTTCTCTATCCAAATATGAAAAAAAAACCTAAATAAATTTTCTTACGGAAATTTTCAATTCTTGTTTCACATTCCATGGAATAAATATAATCATTTTCTTATATATTCTTAACGAAATACCATCATCGATCAGTATCACCATAAAAATGATGAACATAAATAGATTATATTGAAAATATATACCTCATAGGTCATAAAATATATTCCATATATAATTGAACCATTATTTTTCATACCATAAGGTCAGATGATTAAAATAATGATGAGGTATGTTTATTCATTATTTTCTCTACCAAAGTCATGTTATTTATTTATTTATCATGTTTAACATTACCAAGGATTCCACTACCAGTTATCCATTGTTTCAACTCATCCATCACTAGAAAAAAAACTATTCTCTTCTGATTCCAACCTTCTCAAGATGATGATTTAGAATGATACCATGTTCTCATTTCTGTTTCACTATAGATTCCTTGTTTCATCTATTGAAAACCATACTAGGTAGAGAGAATTTAGACAAAGGAACATGATAATTATAAAATACTATAATATTTTGAATTTAACATAAGGGAAAATATTCCATATTTATATATTTATCATTATCCTAACCTCTATAGTTCTCTAAAAAGACCATTGATACCATCTATAAGGCCCCAATAATATTAATAACAGTATCTTGATTTTTAAATAATGTATTAATTATCATCCATTGGAGAATATTTTTATGGTTTATAACTTTAGATAAATTATCTATAACTCAAAAATAATAAATAATAATATAAGTGTGGAAACATTTCTTAGTATCCACTCTTACCATAAACTAATACATTTAGAATAGAAAAATGTTTTCTTTTTATAGAAAATACTGAAAACATTGTACTTGACGTATTTCATTTCAATACACATCCTTAAATACCAGGAAAGTAAAAAAAATAAGTTATACGAGATAATATATTAATAATGGATTAGAAAAAAATTAAAACCTTCAATCCATATACATCATGAAAACCCATAAATCTATTGCATAGAATCTTAATAAGGGATTCTAAATGATGAAGAACCCTCAGTCTAGAGAAGAAATGAAAGCCCGTTAATATTTTAATTTTATCTTCAATGTTCACTAAGCATATGATTTCAATCACATACACTTGAAAATATCAAAAAAATTCACAATGAAATTATTAATTCCAGATGAATGAAATTAAGTTCCCTTCATGGTTATATATAGTAAAACATTCAAAACACATTTTAATCAAGTCTCAGATGTTATAAGAACCCAGTTAAATAAAAAATTGATACCCTTTGGTAAATCCATCACTATATACTATTATAGAAAAGAACCATTCCTATTTTAATGGAGCATCATCTTGGTTAATCCATAATTTAAGCTATAATGGGCTCATCCAACACTATCCCAACCACCCCATCATTTGAGAAGTAATTTGATCACTCAACAATATTCAGGCCACCTCATCATCTAAGTAGTAATCTAAGAGATAAAATAAATATTATTCACCCCCCCTGTGAAAGAAGTGAGAGGATCACCCAGTTCTATATCATCCACCCCATCATCTAATATGTAACAAGATATCTCAAATCTATCTAGGGCACCCAATCTTCATTGTTGTAACGAGATCAGCTGGTGATATATGGTCCACCCCCATCGTATAATACAAATGTACTATATAATTATTTAAGAATTTTAATTACTATATTTTGTTAATTATAGTTTTTGAAAAAAATTATACTCATAAAAAATATCATTTGGTAATAGAAATAACATTTTCATTAAAAAAAATAAATATAAAAATATCTTTTTCAATAAAAAAATCAATTCCAAAAAATAAAAATAAAATGAAAAATTTATTTATAATTTTATGAAGAAAATATTTATATAAATGAATCCAAAAATTAGATAATTTTTATGGTGGAAAAAAATTTATAGTTGATGTGTCTATTTGGAATAAAACAATTTTTTTGTTAGTCAAGACGTTGCATATAGAACATGTAAATAGATACCATTTGTAAAAAAATTAATATACAATTTTAAATTTATAATATAAATTTTTTATATCAATATATTATATAATAAATAAAAATAAATAGATGATAGAGAGAATGGTCGAGGTAAAAAATTAAAAAATGAATTATTTAAGTCAAAACTTCCTTATCACTTGGGGAATACTCAAATCGTAAAACCCATTGAAGAATAATATTAATATGAACTATAAATACCATGGTAATAGATAAATTCGTGATATAACATGTCAAATGGTCAGTATATAAACATTAAAGTACAATAATGATTCATAACATCATGTTATGCCTCAACGAATAGAGATTATGATAAAGTCCCTTACCATGACTCTAATTCATCATGTGTGTCTTTGTCATCCTAAATAATAAACATATGTTAATTATTTTATTCCTTCTAAAATTTTTACAAAAATTATTATTACATTTAATTTACTAATTACAATGATATATATAATTTTATAATCAATTATGCTTATGTCGGGGGGTTTGACCATATTCATTTTATGTGTCAAAAATGGCATTAGTTGGTATGCCATTGTAAAATTAGTCATTATTTTTATATATATAAATTAATAATAACAAAGTAATAAAAATATTCATAGAAAATTTATTCTTTTTCAAAAAAAAAATTAATAATAAAAATATCCAACATTAAAATAATGGTGAAGATAGGTCGTGCATACGAATCAGTAATGTTACCATTTTGTAATAATCATTATGGAATGAATGTTTGAAAAACTATTATTTATATAATGCTAATTATATTATAAATACTATAATATTTAATTATATATAAATATATATAAAATTATTTTGATTTGGTGATGAAAAAATTTGAATCAAACTACATTGAGGTGGTTGTAGTCCACACGTCTTCAAATAACGTTATAAATTTTTGTGCATGTAAAAATTTACTGAAGAAAAGATAATAATATATTTGGAAATATTTATTATGTCATGAACAACATAATAATTTCATTTAAATCAAATTTATTAATTATATTTACCCTTACTACCTTCAATGTAACATGTTAGCAAAAACCCATTTAATATCTCTTGATGAGGTCCTAGTCTGCCGTACACACGAGTGATATCATCATATCCCCTATGATATAAAAATTATCAAAGGGTGTGTAATATATATTGACTACATATAAATTTTTTTGATATAGAGGTTATATATATGTATATTATATAGAAATTTCATCATTAGATTAAATTATGATATCTAGTAATGGAAAAATGAATGACATCTTTTCAGGAGGTTGTAGTCTTCCATACACATGAATGATATTTTTATTAATGAATTTATAAAATTGTGTGTATTCTTATATATTACCTCTAATATAACAAGATAGTATAACATTTGGTATATTGCTGTTGTTATATAAGAATGGTGTAAGAATAATTTAAGGGGTTGGATAAGGAAACCAAAAAAAACTATGTTGATGAATGTTACCTTTTCATTGGGTAACTCTTATTGGTTTTCACAAAATTAATTCCTTAGTTGGATTACATTCAAACTCTTATAATATAGTAATATAATTGTAAATTTGGGAAGTATGTTTGAATGTTTTTTATTGATAATAGATTATTTGGAGGTGTGAATAATTAGGAAGATTCAATTTCCTTTTATAGTGGTGGAGGTGTGGCATTTTTTTAAATTTTAAAAAAGTAACACTACAGTGAGGTCTCTATAAACTCATGCGCCTTAAATAATGAAACAATTTATATTAAAAATTGGATATTTTCTTAATTATTCCTAGAAATATGTTTTTGAAATGTTTTTGGTAAATATACACCTTATTTGTTAATATTAGCCACAAATTAAACTTGTTTTTACCATAATTAATATAACTAATTTGAATTATTTTCATTAATATTTTTTTTGATAAACTATGATGAATTTAATATGTATTAAAAATTATTATTATTACAATTATGTAACCAATTTTTCAAAATTCAAAACACAAATTAATCTAATATTAATTTAAAATTAATCTCGTCGATAAGATGAGAATGATGGGTTTTAATGTAAATATGGTTAAATGTTTACAATGATTGTTTTGAACGTAAAATTGAATTGATAAAAAAAAATCAATAATTTTAATAGATATATTATTGATATAATGTAATGTTATAAAATAAATGAAAAATAATTTGAAAAACTATTTATTGAGTCAAAATATTAATTTTCAATTAAAATTAATTAATTTTAATTCTTCCTTGCACGAAAAATAATTTCATAAAAACACCAAAATCAAACCTATTAATATTATGACATTATAATATCAAATAATATTTTAATTTTGGTTAATATTATTAATCAAAGTGTCAGAATGTATTTTTAGAACATTTTCCCCTCAAATTCGAGTGGTTTTATGAGATACCTTCAAAATAAATAGGATGAATGTCAAAAAAAATTAAAAATATAAATTTCATTAATATATTAAAAAATTTATTTTTTAATTTATATTTATAATAGAATATAGTCACCATAAAATATGTTTTAAAAAATATATCTTTTATATTTTCACAAGGGTGGTATTTTAACTCGTACATAATTTTTCACCAAACATTTCATTAGATGTATAATATTTAATGATTATATCATAATTTACATAATTATTATTATATTATCTATTCAAATTGATAAGTGATAAATTTCATAATAATAAATATTTTAATATTTTGTTTAATTTATAATTAATGTAGTATCTAACGCATGCTAAAATAATTTTTTCATGTAACAGTTGATGAACTGAGTGATGTGTATAATGAAAAACTATCATATTTTTTAAATGCAATATATACTCATTGTTTTTTATTTTTTACACTATATAAAATATTTTTATTGATTAGACAACATTGGATTGTTTATAGAGCCTCAATTGCTGATATTTAAAATGAATATATTCCCTAGAAATTTAATGATCTCCACACAGTTGATGAAAAAGGTAATCAATATGATCTATAGAATATGTATTATATATTATGATGATTTTATGATCGAGTTAGTTAATATAATGCCTCATTGAACTATATTTTTTCTAAAAAAAAGAACTAGTGTACCCTAAGTTGAGGCACATGTATAAGTGATTCTTTTTTTATAAATCCCATATATTTTATTCCTCAATTACTACATATCTATTGGGTATTTTCGATATTGTGACATTGAAGTAGGTTTTAAATAAATACTCTATTCTACTAGGAACTGAAAATCACATTTCTGTTTATGAACAACACATTATTATTGGAATATATAAAAAAAACCATAATATAATATTATAATTGATGTTGAGTTGGCCAAAAATATATGACATAATCACGGATTGTGAATTGTGATCAAGACCTATATTGTGGATGCAATTTCCATCAGAAGATCATATTTGTCATCACACTAATATATAACCATAATTTGGTTCATAATATAAAATGAGACACATTACTCATAAATTTATGATGGATTTATGTAATGAAATACATTACATTCCAAAAGAAAAAAATTTCTTCTAGTGGGATAATAAAAAAGAATTTATGAAGAAAATTACCATAATAAACAAACAAATATGTATAATAGACATAATTAGTGATTATCATAAATTTCATTGTTTCCATTTCCAATTCAAAAAATAATTTTTGGTTTGGCATTTTGATACCCTTAGATAATTATCTAGATATAATAGATATGTTGGAATAATAGTCAAATAACACATAAATAGTTCCATTGTTGATGGTTAGAGTACCATTCTACATATCATTATCATACACCATCAAATATATAGATATTACAAAGGATTTCACAATTCCCTAATATTAACAGTTTTTTGACATTAATGAACTTAAGTAACCTTTATATTTGACCACTAGTTTGCATAATTCCCATACACCTTGAATTAGAAAAAATATAGTGTGGGTGGTGGATTTTTTGAAGATGTCCCTCTATTAATATCATTATATTTATTCTTCCCATCAGTTTGATTTTTTATGACCATCATTCACATACTCAAAATATTTTATAGTCTACATTGTAGAATTTATACTATCTTACTTCAACACATTTATCATAAAAAATATATGTTTCTTCTACATATTATAAATAGTATTTCCTTTAATTCCATCAATTATTTTTAATGAAATGATAGAAAAAAGACATTAAAGATTCATACTCTGATAAATTTAGAACATATATATATATATATTAATTGTTACTGATATATTTCTCAATAACCAGAGGATCATTGAGACCATTAAAAAATATCAGAACCTCACCATGGATACAATAGAATTTAGTTCCCTTAATTTTTAATTTTTATGTTCGTCATGATTCATATATTGATAATGATTTGTGATCATATGAATTTTTTTCTTCATTCCATAATCCAAAAAATTTTGTTTCTCAAGATGAAAATCATTTCATTTTCTATCATATTCCTCATTAACATGATTTTATTGGGTCCGATACAATAAAAATAATAATTAGAGTGTCAAAAACCAGTCTCATAGTGGAAACCCAAATAATCATGTAAATAAATTTAATGTATATATAACGAACCAAAATATTATCAATGAAAATTTTCCATTCTTATAGTAATTTTGTATTGTTTAAATCACATAAAATCAGTTATAGACTATGATAAATGATTTATAAAAAATTTATTAATCAAATAGGATGTATTCGTAGTAGTTAAGAATCCAATATTGATTATATAGTAATTTTACCTTAGGAACAGTAATATAACACTTATCAATAGTAAAATGGAACGATTAATAGTAACATCACCCTTGAATTTATAAATATATATTTTTTTTCTTTTAAATGAAATAAAGGTATAATTTTTATATAGACTTTGTAAATAAATGTTTTAAAAAATTACTAGTCAGTTGTTGGAATTTTTCTATGTCATATATATTTAAATGAAAATTTACGATTAACATAATAATTGAAAGGAAAATTTATTTTCATTATATGTATTCATTAATTAATATTTTGGTTTCTTATTATTTTAATATCATTTAATTTGGACTTATGTAACTTTTAAAAGTGTAATAAAATCAGATATAATTTAAAAATATCTATTTTCCATGTAAATGTTGATTTTAATTAAAAATTAAATTTCTAATATTGAGAAAATTATTATCATAAAATGGATTCATTTATAATTCGATACATAAAAAATGACCAGGATGAAATTATAGGAATTTGTTTTATAATTAATTGAATTTTTGGGGAACTCTAAAATAAGATAATTTGCAGTATATAAACATTATAAGTGAAATTTTTTATTCATGGAGTATTCGTTGATGTAAGTAACTTAATGTAGAACTATTATTAATTATCTTAATTTAGTTAGATACAATTCTCAAACTATTCATTGACTTGAACCAAAATAACAATCTAATGAATATAATAATGAGAAAAAACCATTCACCTCCACTATAAATACAACCCCTTACAACCTCTTCTCCTTACAACAGTCATTCATTGATCCTTCAAAAAATCCATCAAAATTATCTTCCCTATTTGCTTACCCACGTCAATGATATCTTGGTCTCATCAGAATACGAAAAAACATTCCCTAAAGATGTTCCCATGGAGGTTAAATCCCATAGGTAAAATCAACTTCCATTAATTTTAATATCTTTTCAATTTCATTTAATTATTCTATTATCCTTGCCTTCTGAAATACAAATGGAATGAAAAATATATTATGTTTGATATACAATAATGATATCATCTTAAGGAATATCCATCATCAATTTTATTTCTCTCTCTCTCTCTCTTTTATTCTAAAAAATAAATCATTGCCTTTGATGTGTCACATTATCAACATCACCAGTGATGCTATTAATTTTCCATTAATTCCTTTAAAGTGGTTAATAAAACCATTGAATTTTTTAAAAAAATATTCTAAAATTTATAATTATCGCTTTTTTATTTTTGGGATATAACATTTATAGATAAAATTATATATTAAAACAAAACAAATTCATTGTGATAAAAAACAACCCAAATAAATCTTAAATGATCATCATTAACATTTTCTAATGTTTCATCCTAATACCATATAACAAATTTCATTATAAGATCGTCTATAAATTTATAATATCACTATTAACAAATAACAATAATTCTATATATTTAAACAAATTTTACACAGACATCCATTCATGTGTAGAAGTCAATCGATCAAAAAAATCAAAAACAATGCTCCCAAAATACGAAATTATACTCTATAACTCATCAAAAAGACTATACATAAAGTTAATAAAACAATTATTAATATAATTAATTCATAAAACGTCATTTAGTTGCCAATTAATGAATCAAATGTGATTATAAAAGATATTAAAATGAATAAATCATTCAAACATATGGTTAGTAGAATTCTCAAACCCAACTCTATTCATTGGGGTTTCCCTCAATCACACCATTTTTAGTATGGGCATTTCTTAAATATAATTTTTTATTCATTATCACTCCTTTTATGAAATTTAATTTTTTTATAATATTTTTTTTTAAAACAGATTTTTTCCAAAATAACTCTTTTATAAAAAAACCACATTTTAAATCTCAAAATTGTATCTTATTCCATCAATGTTGATGAATATTGATTCATGTATGTTATTCCCTCATAAAATTGGGATCACAATATTAATGAATGTATTTTCTTTAATGAATCCCATTCCTTTACATGAGTTCATTAATGTTCAATACTGGTATATTTTCTAGGTGACATGCATGATAATGTATACGTTTTGATTTGAGAGGTGTGCCTGAAATTATATAGTGCAATGTTAATGTATTGATGTGATGGGTTCACCCAAAATTACATAGTGATCCAATTCCATATGAAATATGATGTATCTCATTTTAAAATTGAAATATAAATTAACATGATTCTATAATAGTTCACAACAATGTCTGGTAGTTTTCTACTATAACATGATGATTCGTTTTTATGCATTGCCACATCCCATGACTTTATCTAAAGCTTCTTTTCATGATTATGATGATGATACTATGGTTATGTTCATCACATTTTAAATTCTTGGATTCTTTTATCTATCTTAATACCTGTATTTATGATCACTCGTTTATTTGATGTGTATCCTCAAGAGACTAATTTTACTATGGAAAATTCAAGGGTCATTAAGAATCTAGTGAAGATGGAATTAAATAAAATATTATGTTTTATTTTGAAAAATTTATGTATGGTCCTAATTTCCCCAGGAAACTAAACTTTTGGATCCTAGTAATGTAATGCTTTTATTTTTTTATATTTAAAAATATTTATTAATAATGAATGAAGATGGAGGGTTTTTATATTTGTTACCAAATCATTGTTTAGTTAATTTGGGAATTATGATAAGTGAACTGTAGTGAAAACACGTTGTATACGGAATAAGTATAGGTAAGCACTCTATAAGTGATTTTTTTTCAAATGTTCTAAATGTAGGGATCCCATAAGATATGTATTTCGAGTTTTTTTACAAAATGATAAACTACTGACGATTTTTTCACTTATGTTTTGTTCTAACCTATTCTATTTTAGATAATATTGGGAATCACGAGATACCAGGTCAACAACCCATTTGGGGGACAATACAATGATTTCATGAATGTAATATACAATTCATTTGTGAGGTGGAGTAAAAATTTTCATGTTGATGATTACCCAGCTATGTCAGGTTTGAACAATAACAGGAATAATTTGGAAATTTCACCTTCACCTAATAGTAACAAACTAGTTATTGACTGTTTAATGTCATAACAACCACCATTGTTTAGTCGATCTTCTAATCCACTAGTTATGAAATACTAGAAGAACTCTATGTATATGATCTATTTTATTCACTAATAATATATGGGTATGGTTTCTCTATCCATTTACAATTTCGATGTTGAGTCTAATCAATAGTGGTCCTTGATTAAGAACACAATGATGAATGGAGAAACTGAATTGATGGTGTGGGATGAATATAATATAATGCTTCATAACATGTATTTCCCACTGTTTCTGATGCTTTCACCTAGGTGTGCACTATTAAGCGGCGTGCACAAAAAAGGATAAGAATGGTGAAAAATGGGGTTTGGGAACGAAAGGAATGGCTCGGGTGCGTAATAGAGGGCGTGCAGTATTGGAAAGGTTTTCACGTGGATGAGCGGATTGTGCGCAATTGGAAGGAATTGTGCGTGGGGGATGGGAGTAGAGAGTATTTGGATGAGGATCAAACCTGATGGGTCTCACATGAAAGTTGACCCCCAGGTGATCAGGCGAGAAATTCAGTACCTGAGAGCCATATTTTTTCATGCACGGGAGCTGAATTTCATGCATGAGAGACTGTTTAGATTCTTCCACCCAGAAGTCAAAGGGGTGGCCTTCTATTTATAGGCGTTCGGAATTGCGGGTCAGTACGAAAAACAATCAGGCGTGAAATATTGCGCGCCAAATGTCGGCATCCCGCAGATCATCCACACGGGGCCGGGGAGAGAAAAAATTCTACGCCCGTCTAGAAAACAGTCGTGCATCGTGGAGATTTTAATGCGTGACAAAATTTTTTTGAGGGTCTTAGTATTTTTTTACACCGCCCTTCCAGGCCCCCTATAATGGATCAATGGTTCCAAATATGCTTTCCCTTTGTCGTGCCCGAACCTTCCTCAGCCATGGAGTGATTTTTGACATCTACAAATTCCCCCCTTGGAATCAGATCGGTGAGGGACAACAAAGGTTGGATTACGAGGTAAATGCTGATATACATGACTCCTTATGGCCGGCACGCCTATAAAACCGAAGCAGCGTGAAAAGCTGGTACAGGGCGCGCAATCCATTTTTCACATGTGCGAGGAAATCCGCTCATCACGCCTATATATGCCCCCAAGGGTCCCCCATTATATATAGAATTTCACAAGTGATAAGCTCAGAGCTCTCATGCGCGAAAATTTCCTCCACCTAAATGAAAAACACTTTGGTTGCGTGTAATTCGCCGCAATCACTCATCTATTTACACACTAACCCGAGATTTTCCACGCTGCCTTTCGTTTTATCGTGCCATTAGCTGCTTTTCCGGGACTGCCGATGCTCATTCACGGCAGCTTCTATTCCTTCGCGCCAACGACTATTTTTCTCACAAAGCCTCTTCAAAACCTTGCCAGTCGGAGATGACCACCAATCAGGCTGACACTGAGAGGGAAGCCACCTCTACTAATCGATTGGATCAGATGGTCGCCAACCCTGAGGTTTATGTGGCCTGAAGGATCATATCCAACAACCATACTCTATTCAAAATGTTGACCCCAGTAAAGATGGAGTATGCACTATCTTACAACCAGCCGACATGGGACTTCGAAATCCTGGAGAAGGTACTTGTGACAAGGTTTGAGGTCGACACCCTACGACCATGGGTGACCCACAAGGATGACCTGCCCTAGTATAAAATCACTTACAACAACCATCCTGCTAGAGAAACAAGACACCTAGATGATTACGTCCTGAATCCAAGGATGAAGATCATATCGGAGGGTGACCCCGTCACGGAGAGTTCTCCAACCATTTATGCAAGAACCATCCGTCAGAGTGTTACTGACGAGACCGGAGGCTGGTGGTAGGATTGGGATATGCGGTCTGGAGGCAATTTTACAAGTGAATCGGTCTGGGCATATTGGGTTTGCCAGAAATGAGACCAGTTTGGGGCCGAACTACGACACAATGGTTTGTTCAAGGCAGTGTGTGGGACGCCGCAACCCCAGTTACCCTGAGTCAATGCATTATTACATAACCTTGGCATGATCACAAAATATCACATCCCAAAAGGCCGATTATTTTAGTAGTCTTGGAAACAATAGATATATTCATAAGTCTTACATTACATCATAAAGTTAAAAAAACTACAACAACATCTTTTCTTCATATAACCTCATACTATCCATGCAGGTCATTCAAAAATTACTTAATGGAATCCTGGGAAAAATAAATCATAGAAAGGGGTGATATCATATTCTCAATAAGGATAACAATACAGCAGAAATATTCATAAATAAAAATACACATTTATGGCAATGTATAACTAAAACAAAATCCTTTTAAACGTGATGTTCAACATAATATGGAAAATAATAAAATGATGTAATTCCATTTACTTATTCACATATATATTCTACTAGTCAAATAATCACATGAAATATCACTGACCACTTTCATATTGATGGAATTCATAATGCCAGACTATCATGAACACATAGTCAAGGCCTCGTGCCAAGACTACAAATAATATTTTTTCATGTCCTCATGACAAGACACTATTTTGTCTAATGAGACCTACCGATGCATCGAGGAGCTATAGTGTGCTCCACCCATCACTAACTAAGTCCAATTCATTCCTCATATGAAAAGTTTGAAACATAACATAAACATTCGTATTAAAACTAGCATACGAAATGTCAATACTTTATCCACAAACCATGAATTGTATAAAAATAGCACATCCACAGTCAAACCTAACTCAATCAATACAATATGGAAGATTTTATTATATCAGATTAACCTCAATCGAGAATGATGAGGGATACTGACATAGATGAATATAATCATCAAAACTATTACAGAGAAATATCCCCCTTTTTCTTGAAATCATTTAAAAGTCACACTATTTTTCAAGAATCCATTTAAAAATATATTTTTGAATAAAAGTTCCCCATAAAACCTTGAATCTTTTAAAAGTAATTTTAATTTTAATACCTCAATGTCCATATAAATAAATCCTTAAAACTATTTTTAAAACATGGGAATTATTGAGAAATATTTAGAAGAATAAATCTTCAAAACATTTAAAAATGATATTTTAGCTAGAGTTTCTAACCAAAGGAGAGACACTTGAATAAAAATAATTGAGGTAATAAAAATATTGTAATATCATGAGAATAAAGGGATTCATGATATACTATGTCAAAGTACATTATATACACCATATGAAAGTGATCTGGTGTATAACAACAAAGGAGTCTCAATGGAATATAATTTGAGATGAAACTTCTTATAAAGACTGTATCTTTATGTTATGGATAAATCAATGGCATAATTATGTGTGAGAAATATGAATTCACTCAATATGATTGTATATTAAGTGTAAATCAATAAGATGAAATTCACACATATTCTAGTAAAGACAACACCAATGAATTGGAAATTTAACACAAAGAATGGAGATTGATTTAAAATTACTCTTATCAAGTTAATATAAATGACTTGAGAAATTATAAATGGAGTTATTTCGTGTATCAAACATATATCCAAAGAAAGGGGAGTGGAAATTATGACATAAGAAAATGAATAGTGATTCCACACATAATCTTGGTGTAAAAATAATCAATGAAGTATGTGTACAGCTGAATGAATGTAAATTAAAATTTCAAATTCCCTTATCAAATTGGTAACTTACGAAACATACATCCATGAAAGAAGGATCATACAATGATGATGTAAATTTACATAAACTAATTCAAATTACATAATGAATAAAGTCATGTGCACTACACACACCACATGCAATAAAAAGTGGTGAACAATGGAAATCTCACGGAATTAAAAGTGAGATAAGAAACCCCTTACTTTGTACATTTTCCTTTGTAGAGGGTAAGTTAGCCTCATGTATAATGTTTAAATAATTGTTATTTGATTATAAAATAATCATATACATTAATATGATATCATATGTGATCTTTTAACATTGCTTTATTAATAATATCTTAGTATTATCGTTGTTTCTAGTGTTAACTTACTCGTTTTCTTTTTTATGTTTTGTTACATAAGTCATGTTTTTTATTGATAGGTTGTATCATATTCATATACAGTATTATATTAAGTCCTTAAAAATTATTTTTAATCATAAAATGAGAATTATACTTGTATGGATATGATGTGGAATGAATCTCATCGCGTTCGTGGAGACGGTAGTCCGTACGTACGCACGAGCAATAATATCACCTTTTCGATATTAAAATCAGATATAATTGGATGGTATATCATATATACAGAATAATTTTCTTGTTATATTTATTATTTACATGAATTATTCATCATTATTATACCCATCTAAATAATAATCTTTTGAATAACAATTACACCATGATGTGGAGATGGTAGGCCGTACGTACACACGTATGGTGAAATGTCATTCAAAGGATGGATAGAATAAAGAATTTGGTTGTACTATAATTATAATAACATCATATTATATAGAATATACTGGAGTTATTATTTTAGATTGGAAACAAAAAATAAAAAGGAAGTGGAAAAAGAAAAGAACTTGAAAGAGGGTGGTGAAATCATTACCTCTTCTTCGGGTTCTTCCTTTTGATTTGATCAAAAGGGCTCTGTAGGATGTATTTATGATCAAACTAAGGCCTCTAGGATGAATTGTGGAAAATTTGGAGGATATTTGGGAAGTTTTCGGCATAACCAAAATGCTTGAGAGGTGTGTGGAATTGGTTATAAGTGGGGTCCTTTTATAAGGGGGAGAGGGGGCTCTTTAGGAAAAACATAAAGTATTAATTTATAATAATTTCATATTCTGTTTCTAATAGCTAAAATGTGGATTATCTAATTTATATGGTGGGGATGGGTCGAACACCACCCAACCAATAGTGTTTAGACATTTTGGGTCACTATAGTAACCTTATATTTTAGATTTAACTCTTAGTTAAATAGTTTGACATTTATCATGTCTCTTTATATTTTTATATTATATAGTTAATAAACTTACTATATACATCCAATCGACCCCAAGTGGTCAATTAATGATACACCTATCATTATTTAATTCTTTTGGATGAACCTTATTTTTTTAGGAATATAATATCAATTAATAATATAATATTTGTTCTAAAAACTCTTTTATGTCAATTTTGACACTATTGGGTATTTTGTTTTTGATAAATTCATAAGAGAATTATTACTTAGAATAAAATTCATATAACCAATAATAATATGTCATATTAACCTAGTAAAATATTTAAATACATAAAAAGTACCAAATTACTTTTATTTGGATATTTATAATATCAATTATTTTAATATTTCATTATTTCAGTAATTACTGCCTCACCATCGTGTCATAAATAAATTAAATTATTTAATGTCTAAATATTATAAATAAAATACCATTATTCAAGAAATATTTTTTTATTTTTGATGAATATTTACAATCGAATTTATCTTATGTATATCCTTATATTAAAAATGTTTTATTAATTAAACGTTGATATTAACTCTTTTAATTCTTCTTTGAATTAAATATTAATACATGTCCTAATCTAATCCAAGTGGACCTAAATGATAATATTTTATTCCTAAGGTTTTTTTCGGTCGGGATAAACTTGTCCAATAGAATTAAGACATGTTTTAGGGTAATAATAATATCATTTTTACCCTTAATTATTCGATTTACTTTTAACTGTGGTAAATAAAAGTTTAAAGTTACCATTCACCAAAAATTATTTTTATCTTATTGAACCACATTTTACTCCTTGATAATAACCATGTCTCTCTGATTTCGAAATTCCACTCACAGAAGTGGTAAAATTAAGTTTTACGTGAATTTCCAATTTTCTCCTAGGAGGTGGGTAAAAGACGGCGAAAAGTTCCATAAAGTTTTTTTATATCTAAAATTATTCTAAAAAAACTCTAATGAATTACATTGAAATTATATAGGTATTATGTATCTATTTTGACATTAATTAAATTTAAATAAAATAAATAATTATTTAATTAAAAATTCGTTTTTAAACTATAACTTAGTGTTTTTCACTATTCATCAAAAATTGAATGTTTTCGGAAAAATACCAAAAATTCACCCTATGATAATATCGATATTCCGAATACAAAAATGAAGTCCGTTGTGAAATATAAAATTTATAAAATTTCAAAAAGTGGGTATTACTATTCATAAAGTCTAGTTTGATTTTTTGTGGTGTGTGTTAGAACTCGAAGTTGCGTACAACACACGCTATTGCATTATTCAATGGGAAATGTACCTTGTAAGCTTGGGGTGTTACATTATCCCCTCCTTCAATAAATTTCATCCTTGAAATTTGTAAAATTGGGCTTGGAAATATAATTGAAAGTCCCACATCAGAAAAAGAGTCAATAAAACTATCACTTTAAAGGAATGAAATGGAATTAAAAAGGTCACATGAGATAACCTATACTTGGATTCCTTGTAGAAAAAAATTGATATGGATGATAAACTAAGTGTCAAGTTCTGATAGAGAGGGATAGAGAACATGATGAGGAGAAAGTTAACATCAAGAAAACCAAAAACGTGTGATAGTACAAATGGTCATTAGTTTCCCATTAGGAAAATTAAACGGACAACATTTTTTTTTGAAGTTACATTACATAAAGATGAGAAATTAATTTATATTATTGACTAAGAACATAATGAGATATCAATATTTTTTAGTAAAGTTTCATTCTTTATTAAATTCCTACTACTAACTCATTTTAAAACTATGATTATTCAATAAGACTTAGTAATAGTGGAAGAGATTGAATAAACTTCTTATAGAATCACATTATGCACAAAGGATAAACTATATATTTACCTAGTACTTAGAGATTAATCAAAACCAAAATTTTTAGTATATGATCTGATGATCCCCCAAAAGGATATTACATTAGAGAAATAATCACAAATCATAATTTCAAAAACTAAACGAACAATACCCCAAAGATAAATAAATACTAGTCAATGAACAATTGTCCTTAAAATCCATCAATATAATCCAAAAAAATATTGAAACCCAAAACATAGAAGAATTTTTTTATGTAGTCTTCCACGTTAAATTTTATCTCCAAATGACATCAACTACTCTTAAAGTCACATGCTTAAAAGTAATTAATCTAATCACATATTATCTATTATAGGTTAATCATTTCCATAAATAACCCAAATCACTATAAATCCACAATTAAAACATAGATAACAATCCACCATTACTCCTTAAATGAAATCCCATAGTATTCTATTTTCCATGGGCATATATTATTCCCAACAAAGCAAACATCTTCCCAAATAACATTTATCACTTAATCACTAAATCATTTTCCTATAATAAGGGTATTCACTTGATAAGACATAATATCCCAAATCAACTTATTATTGATAAAAAAAATCATTTGACTAAAAATAATTAGTCACACTAACCAGGGACTTCACGTAGTCCAGTGTTAGGTGATAAATCAATATCACACTTTGGTTGTGGGTTAGATTCCCAAAGCTTTGTCCGACGCGACCGATTGTCACACGGTCTGCGTATTATCCTTTTTCAGAAACTATATTTTATAACATTACCAAACTGAGATAAATTCCTCACAGTAACCATAACATCTTTTTACCAAAAATCATATATCATACCTTAAATTTTCATCACAAAATATAACAACTGGTAATTTCCTCAAACCTAATGATCATATAAAACGAAATTTTTATTTATAACTATATCCAAAAGGGAAAGTACAAGTCTTCCTCAAATATCATTCTTACATGATAAATTGTGGGGTTACACATATAAAAGAAAATTCATCCAAAGTAATCTAAAAAACAAGGAGCAGTAATACCTTTAAATAATTTTCCATCTGTTTATTTCCACATAGCTTTTTCCTTGACCAAGTGGTTATCCTATATAATAGGGCATTGACTTGGGTGATTCCAAGGTCCCTTAAATTTACGAAAAATGACCATAATTGGAATCTTGCGACCATTTTTATTTTCTTCCATAGTACTCTTCAATTTCAATCATCAATTCTTCCTTTTATGTCCTTCCTTAAAACACTTAAAGAATTTGTTTCTTCCATTTAGATACTTTCCTGGGTGTCTCCATCCACATTTCCTGCGTGATGGAAATTGAGGATTCTTTTCTTCATGGTCTCCACTGCCGGAGCTCTTATCATTCATCACCTTTCTCTTCTTTGTTGAGTCCGGGAATTGGTTAATATATATTGTTGATCATATTTTTGGAAATTTGATTTATCCTCATGATGATATTATTTATGCCTATCAAAATTTCATTTTCTCGCTCATTTCCACCACCGTTCTCACCTTGTACATTAATCTCAAATTCACTATGACATCCTTGGAATCCAGCCATTGACTAAAACCAGAAATCATTTTGTGAGTTACAATAGTCATAAAATCATTTAGAGAATATAATTTCACCATATTGTCAATTTGAAACACATTAGGATTAACCAAGTCCATTTACTCTCATAATACTTCAAATCGGGTTTTAACAAAAATGTAAATCATCCTAAGCATATCCCCCAGGATTGTCGTAACCAAGAGTGCAGCAAGGCCCGTTGTCGTGCACCAGTTATCATTCGAGTCTATCTCAAAGCGGTGTTTTTTGGTTTTACCTCTAGGTACATCTGTGCCAGAGCCGCCTCTACCTGCTTGTATCTATACATATATGTATTTCATAGAAAAATAATGAGATCTATACAATACCAAAATTCTAGGAAGTTCTTCTATACTAATCCTCAAAGTCTTTTGTAGGGCTATGTGATCTAATCAGAGTTTATCTAAATATAGCTTCCAAGGATTGTATTAAACAGAATCTGATACCAAATGTAACGCCCTGAACCTAGTTACCCTGATTCGCTGCATTATTACACAACATTGGAATGATCATAAATGGTCATGTTACGAAAGACCGATTAGTTTAGGAGTCTTGGAAACACTAGATATATTCATAAGTCTTATATTACATCATAAAGTTAAAAAAATACAACAACATCTTCTCTTCATATCCACTCATACTATCCCTACAGGACATTCATAAATTACTTCATGGAATCATGGGAAATATAAATCATAGAAAGGGGTGAGCTCAGATGCTCAGTATGGATAACAATAAAGTGGAAATATTCCTAAATAAGCATAAACATTTAAGGAAATGTATAACTAAAAGAAAATCATTTTAAACGTGAACTTCAACATAATATGGAAAAAAATAAAATGAAGTAATGAAATTTAGTTATTCACATGGATATTCTAATAGTCGAATAATCACATGAAATATCACTAACCATGTTCATAATGATGGAATTCATAATGCCAGACTATCATAACCACATAGTCAAGGCCTCATGCCAAGACTACAAATAAGATTTTGTCAAGACCTCGTGCCAAGACACATGTTTGTCTCCTGAGACCTACCGATGCATAGTGAAGCTATAGCGGTCTCCAACCGTCACTTACTAAGTCCAATGAATTCCTCATATGAAAAGTTTGAAACATTACATAAACATTCGTATTAAAACTAACATACGAAATGTCAATACATTATCCACAAACCATGAATGGTATAAAAATAGCACATCCACAGTCAATCATAACTCATTCGATACAATATGGAATATTGTATTGTATCATATTAACCTCAATCAAGAATGATGAAGGATATTTAAATAGATGAAAATAATCATAAAAATTTTTTGAGATAAATATCCCCCTTTTCTTGAAATCATTTAAAAGACACACTATTTTTCAAGAATCCATTTAAAAATATATTTTTGAATCAAATTGTCCCATACCACCTTGAAACTTTTAAAGGTAATTTTAATTTTAATACCTTAATGTCCATATAAATAAATAATTAAAAGCATTTTTAAAACAAGGACATTAATGAGTATGATTTAGAAGAATAAATCATCAAAACATTTAAAAATGATATTTTAGATAGAGTATCTAACCAATGGTGAGAAACTTGAATACAAATAATTGTGGTAATAAAAACATTGTAATATCATGAGAATAAAGGGATTCATGATATAACATGTCAAAGTACATTATATAAACCGTATAATTGTTATTTGGTGTATAACAACAAAAGACTCTCAATGGAATGTAATTTGAGATGAAACTTCTTATAAAGATAGTATCCATAAATTAAAGATAAATAAATGGTATAATTATGTGTGAAAAATATAAATACACTCAATATGATTGGATATTTAGTGTAAATAAATCAAATGACATTCACACATATTCTAGTAAAGACAACACCAATGAATTGGATATTTAACACAAAAAATGGAGATTGAGTTAAAATTTCTCTTATAAAGTGTATATAGATGACTTGAGAAATTATAAACGGAGTTATTATGTCTATAAAAAGTATATCCAAAGAAAGGGGTGTGGAAATTATGAAATAATAAAATGAATAGTGATTCCACACACAATCTTGGAGTAAAATAATCAATGAAGTATGCGTAAAGCCGAATGAATGGAAATTGAAATTTCAAATTCCCTTATCAGTTTCGTAACATACGAAACATACACACATGAAATAAGGATCATACAATGATGATGTAAATTTCCATAAATTATAGTATATTACACAATCAATACAATTATGTGTAGTACACACACCACATGCAATAGATAATTGGTGAATAATAGAAATCTCACGGAATTAAATGTGATATAAGAAACCCCTTACATTGTACTTTTTCCTCGGTCGAGGGTATGTTAAAATCCTGTATTATGTTGAAATAATTTTTATTTAATTATAAAAGAATCATATACATTAATATGATATCATATATGATCTGTTAACATTGCTTTGTTAATAATATATTAGTATTATCGTCATTTCAGATGTTAATTTACTCGTTTTCTTTTATATTTTATGTTACATAAGTTGTGTTTGTTATAGATAGGTTTTATCATATTCATATATAGAATTGTATTAAGTCATTAAAAATTATTTTTAATCAAAAAATTACAATTAGACTTGTATGGATATGATGGGGAATGAATCTCATCGCGTTCGTGGAGACAGTAGTCTGTACGTATGCACGAGCGATAATATCATTCTTTCAACATTAAAATCATATATAGATGGATGGTATATCATATATGAAGAATAATTATCATTTTATATTTATTATTTACATTAATTACACATCATTATTATACCCATCTAAATAATAATGTTTTTAATAATAGTTACACCCCGACGTGGAGACGGTAAGCCATACGTATGCACGTATGGTGACATGTCATTCAAAGGATGTATAGAATAATGAACTTGGTTGTACCATAATTATAATAATATCACAATATATAGAATATACTGGAGTTATTATTTTAGAATGGAAACAACAAAGAAAAAGGAAGTTGAAGAAGAAAGGAACTTGAAAGAGGGTGGTGAAATCATTACCTCTTCTTCGGGTTCATCCTTTTGATTTGATCAAAATGGCTCAATAGGTTGGATTTATTATCAAACTGAAGACTTTAGGTTGAATTTAGGAACGTTGGGAGGATATTTGGTTAGGTTTTGGCCGAATCAAAATGCTTGAGAGGTGTGATGACTTGGTTAGAAGTGGTGTCCTTTTATAAGGGGGAGGAGGGGAACTTTAAGAATAACTTAAAGTATTAATTTATAATAAATTCATATTAGATTTATAATGGATAAAAAGTGTATTGTTCAATTTCTAAGGTGGGGATGCGACGAAAACCACCCATACAATAGATTTTAGACAGGTTTGTGTCACTATAGTAACCTTATCTTTGAGATTGAACTCATAGTTAAATAGTTTGACATTTACCATGTCTCTTTGTATTTTTATATTATATAGTTAATAAACATACTATATATTTCCAGCCGACCCCAAGTGGTCCATTAATGATACAAATATCATTATATAAGTCTTTTGGCTAGGCCTTATATTTTTAAGAATATAATATCAATTAATAAATTAATATTTATTTTAAAAACACTTTTATGTCAATGTTGACACTATTTGGTATTTTGTTTTTGATAAATTCATAAATTAATTATTACATATAATAAAATTAATATAACCAATAATATTATTTCATATTACCCTATAAAAGTATTTTAATTCATAAAAAGTCTCCAATTAAATGTATTTGGATACTTATAATATAAATTATTTTAATATTTCATAAATTCGGTAATTAATGCATCACCATTGTGTCCTGAATAAATTAAATTATTAAATGACTATAAATTATAAATAAAATACCATTATGTAGGAAATAGTTTTGGATTTCTAATTAATATTTACAATCGAATTTATCTTATTTATAACCCTATATTAAAAATGTATTAGTAATTAAAAATTGATTTTAACACTTTTAACTATTCTTACGTTAAATAATTATAAATGTCCTAATCTAATCCAAGTGGACCTAAATGATAATATTTTATTCCTAAGGTTGTTTTTGGTCTATATAAACTTTTCCATTAGAATTAATACATCTGTTAGTGTAATATTAATATAATTTTAAACCTTAATTACCCTATTTACTTTTAACCATGGTAAATAAAAGTAAAAAGTTACTATTCATATAAAAAATTATTTTTAACTTATTGAACCACATTTTACTCCTTCATATTAACCATGTCTCTTTTATTTTAAAAATTCCACTCACAGAAGCCGTAAAATTATGTTTTACGTGAATTTCCAAATTCTCCTAGGAGGTGGGTAAAAGATGGTGAAATGTTTCATAAAAGTTTTATATATCTAAAATTATTCTAAACAAACTCCAATGAATTACATTGAAATTATATAGGTATTATGTATCTATTTTTACCTTAATTAAATGTATATAAAATAAATAATAATTTAAATAAAATTTCGTTTTTAAACTATGACTCAGTGTTTTTTAACTATTCATCAAAAATAGAAATTTTTTAGAAAAATACCAAAAATATCACCCTATGATAATTTCGATATTCCGAATCCCGAAATGAAGTCCATTTTAAAAGATAAAATTTATAAAATTTAAAAAAGTGGGTATTACTATTCATAACGACTTGTTTGATTGGTTTTGGTGTGTGTTAGAACTAGAAGTTGTGTTCAAAACACGCTATTGCATTATTCAAATGAAAACATACCGTGGAAGCTTGGGGTGTTACAGTGTGGATGTCGCAGTTTCATTTCTATCACCAGCCAGTGCTTGGGCCATAACTATTTAGACGATGGTCCCCCGAAACCAATGCCTTCTTTATTCATCATGGGGAAGTCTGTATCAGCCGATCGGACATCCATTGCATTGGCGGTATCCCTTTGGATGGGCACCAATATGATGAATTCTTCCCGACGAGGAACACCTAGGGGATGGATCTTGAACCCCTTTTCTAACATGGAACCTGTTGGAGATGTATATGGAGAGGCTGGTGTCAAGGATTTCTTGAAGAACATTTCTTACAATGAATGGTTCATCTTGTTCCTTCCAAGGGATCCAGACGTGAAGATGCTAGGGCGAGGTAGACGGTGTCCGACCACAGCATAGAGGAGCCAGAGCGGGTCGTACTAGAGGATCTTGGAGGTGGGGGACTATCCGTCATGGGGATTAATCATAAATGAGAGTCAGGACCCGAACATCCGATATTCCAGATTCCATGCCACATTTCGGAGTGGGTGGATCTTGCCAGTGAGGGATGCATGGATGTGAGTTTTCTCAGTGACCCTAGTGATGGCCGACATCATGGCCACTAATCAAATGTTCAATCAGATAGTCCCTATTTTGGCCCATCTATATGCCATTTTCAGACACATTTTGGGGGGGTCACTGAGGAGGATCTATGGCATATTCTAGATCATTTATGGCTCGGTCACAGCTCATTGCGGTGGGTAAACCATTCTGAATGCCATCCGTCCTCCAGGTAATGGCATGTGACCTTCCTTACTAAATATTGTGAGGGTCATGCCATTAAATCTAAATGAAGAACATGTAAGGATCAGAATCAGCAATCTTGCCAACTTTAATTTTAGCCCCTTCCCCACCCCGACAGGTTAGATGATAAATAATGGTCAAGGATCACTAGAGAAAATGGAATACTTCTTGAGCATTAGGGGTGGGGTGCTCATGGCCCAAATTGATGGGATGATCTTTTGGGATCACTACGTGCCATCAGGGTCCACTAGGTAGTTCAGATTCCTTCAGCGGATTCCAAATAAGGGGAACACTGATGTTCTGGAAGAAAGGAATCCATGTGTTATTTGCCAAATGTGGGTGATGTTTATGACCCAAGGCTCTGGAGACATTATCACCTCTCCTCCAATAGGAGTTGATGATGGAATCTCCACCGAATATGTCGATAATTGGGCCGTAGATTACCATGACTGGATTTTTTGGAAGCGTGTTATACAACATAAGGTAGCCAGTGTAGATCTTGGGCAGCGGGAGAGAAGACAGGGTGTTGTTAGGGAATAAAGAATGGAAGCTCATCGGGCTGCTGGGCCCACATAGGCCGAGACTTCAGTGTAGAGGACGTCTCCTGGAGTTTCTATGACCTCATCACCTAGGAGGAGAAGATATCGTGAACTGGATAGGGTACTTAACGGGAAGCACATAAGGTAGCTTCTTCAACCTTCCAGTGATGCAATCATCCCGACTCTGTGGTAAGCCTGGATGACCCTACGATAGTCTATGAGTACTGAATCTCTTTGGAAAATGATTGTGCAAGACGAAATCCAACTGCCAGATGTCAGACTCATTCGAGTTGTCAACAAGGTGAACATTCATCGTTGGCATGCATTTCTAATGGACATGGACATGTATGCACACAAATTAGGTCAGCATGAGGAGCCATCATTATTGGTGAATGTTATGCTCGTTTAGGACCATGATCTAGAAAAGATGCCTTCAGAGGATGACGACAGCGATGATGATCCTGAGGGTACCGAGAATGGAGAGGAGGAAATAGAATGTGAAGGAGGGGGTGAAGAAGACGAGGAGCCTGAAGGTGGAGGGTCTCAGTGGGAGCCTTACAAAGGGAGTCTCCAGGAGAGTGGTGGGATCATCATCATAGATGTGGACATACCTGAGCTTCTTGAGGTGCATCTGGGCCCTTATATATCCTTTCCCTCAACCTATTTTTTCCCTCAATTATATTTCCTTGTCCTGTATAGGAGCATATGTTCGTCGACCAAGGGTCTCCATTCGAAGTGGGGGAGGCGCCGGTAGAACAAGGTGGGGAGCCGAAGGGCATTATTGAGCTGACGAATGCTGAGGGATCCCCCATAATGGCAGATCTGGTAGCGACTAGAACACCGGAGGATGATGATTTGGATCTTATAAGTTCATTACTAAAATGATAGTTAATCACTGTTGGAGAGCTCAATAGATAAGGGTGTTCATTATCTGTGTAGTAATCACAGCCTTGGATGCTCTTCTGGAAACTGTCGGGTCATCCGCAGTTGATTCAACGACAAACATGTCATCCCATTCCAGGCACACTTCTCAATCTGAGCTGGACCTGACACACGGTGAGTAGAGAGTAGTGGAAATTAGCGATACTCCTATCATGGAAGGGCGGAGAGTCAATGAGGGGCTACCGAGACTGAGGCGAGAGGGGATGGTTGCCCAGGCGTTGAAGAGCCCAACCCCTCGGAAGGGGTGCCCGAAGAAGTCCCTTCCACTAGACTCTTGGCAGCCTTCCCGGAGTATCGTCCTACAGACACCGAGGAAATATATTATTATGACTCAGAGTTGGCCTAGGAGAGACAAATGATGCGTCAAAAATAGTGGAAGTGCATCAAGAGCTACCTTGTTTAGCCCCAGACAGAATGGATGAAACGGATGGAATCATTCTAAACTTGGTTGTGCTTTCTATATGAGGGTGGGGTGGACACTCAACACCTTTATTCAACGTTTCGTGGCTATGTGGCCGAGAAGCTGCAGGAGAGAAGTCGACGCTCCGATGTTGCCCAGTGTCGGGAGGGGTCAATGAGTACCCAAGCATTCATAAATGGATACGAAGATGCCCTACACCTTGAAGAACATGTGATGGAAAATAAGATATTCATTTAATACTATTTGGAACATGTGGAGTAGTTGAGGGCCCAACTGGAGGACGCCCAAGTGACAGTAGTGGAAGCGGTTCATCAAATATCCTCACTTCAAACTGAACAAGTGCAAGCACAGGCTATAGTCAGTGGACTTCGCTCTGCGGCTGCTAATGAAGAGAGATTCCTCTGGGGCGGGAAGTAATCCTGGAGGCCACCAACCAAAATTTTGCAGCACTGGAACAATCCATCCAAGAAGCTAACCCTTAAGGGCCCTATTTTGGATGAACTCATAAACACAATTCTCCTTACTACTTCTTACTCTGAACTATATATATGGATATAAGTATGAATAGATTCATTTACTCATTAATTTGGTTTAATGCATTCAACTAAAATCCTAAAAGAAATATTAATTCATTCCTAAGCTCACGTGGGTCACACCCAATGTGAGAATCTAAGGATGTTCGAACTATTACATTGATGGAATGTAGGAGCATCGACCATGATTTGGTAACCCGAGGTTCGAACGACTGATTCAAATTCCCCAAAAGAGAAGAGAGAGACCTGACTGGAGAATGAAAATTTCAGAACCGTGGAATTGATGTTTTTCGGATGTGCTTTCGTGCATGAATTGTGTAACACCAGAGGCGCTAGAATAAATCCGAACATATGGAAATGGATGGTGTGAATCACGATACCTACGATTTAGAACACTATGATTGTGGCATGAAAATAAAGAATAACTGTTGACCACATTCAAATCATAGTATCCTTATTGTGTTATCCATGAATGGGGATAGAAAATGAGGGCCGACCGCTAACCATGTTCTAAACACGGGACCTAACTCAATATATCATCCATTAGACTTCCAGAACGTCGTCCCAGGACAATAGTTAGGCCATGGGCCGGGAAACCATAATGTTAGGGGGTTCCCTTAGGTGTGAAAGAGATGGGGGTCTGAATAAGGGGCACGCTAAGCATGGAATGTGGAGTGATGTTTTGTTCGAAAAGAATCGAACACTCAACAATACTGCATCGTGGTAGAATCATATTAGACAAGACCATCGGTTTGATCATGGATCATTCCTTCTTTTAGACCAGACCTCTCTGGTGAGGGAACTGTCACTTTTAAATGTCATTGTGGGCCATCTAGAATTTGTTCAGGGCAAAGCTACAGTTACATGGTTCCCCACAAGTGGTCAGGCCAGGGGGACGAAATTGAGGAGGAATAGGTTTTATGATTCCTGGGGTTGGACCCAAGACTAAATTTCTGGGTGTCTCTATGTATCCCATGAGTGTAATAATCAATCCATACGTAGTTCTGGAAGACGTGGAGTAGTTTAACGTCTTACTGCAAGGACATGGATTGTTATTAGCTTATATACATATATCTTGGACCATGGATGGTAGGAAACACAAGAGACACATGGTGGGGTAATCATAAAACCCAACGTGAATGGGAAACTGGGGTTCTGACCACCATGTTTTCCCTTGGAAGTTTATTGGTGAAGGGACTTGAAACTATAGTTAATATGGGCCTGCGACAAGGTGCACAAATGTTTCTACGTACCCCATGAGTATGGGGATCAAGTTGCACGTAATTCTGATAGAGGCATGGTAAGGTACCAGTGCCATGGCTAAAAGGGGTGTGCGGCTGTGACCCTTACACCAAAAGGAGTTGTATTTGATAAATCTTCTTTTTTATTTTTTGGTGAATATTTTTTTGTGAAGCGACATGCCTAGGATAGAAATTCCTGGAATCGTCACAGTAATCAAGCCATAAGCAAACGTTGAAAAATGGTATGGCATGTGACCGATACAAAATATGGTGTCCCCTTGAGTGAGGACATCACGATTCAGTGAAGTTTTTCATCGTGCAGCTAGGACGATAATGTCAATGTTTAGGGTAATGTGATGGGACTAGGCATGCATTATAATGTCATGTGGCACGGAGGTTGTTGAGACGAGGCAAAAGGGGGAATGTTCACGGTGAAACAAAACATACCTGATGTAAATGAGGACATAATCTCATACCACACCGTACAAAATTCTGTGAAAGAAACCTCGGGCCAAGGGGCCATGATAGATGTAAAAGGGTAAGGTGCAGGAGGAACTAGCTCCCAATTGAGATAGACCCGAAAACGTGATGTCTAGGTGTTCATGTGTATTTCTAAAAGAGAACTTAGTTTATATTCATAGAGCTCGAACCTTGGAGAAGGGACTATCCCTAGTAAAAGGGAACTGTAAGCCAATCCCTAAGCCTTTGTGAGTCTAACTCGGTGTAGGAAACAAGGGTGGATAAGGTATTTGAAATACATGAAATATATGAAAAAGGGGAATTGGTGGATCCCTTAATGATTCCCTTATGGTTAACTTTCCCTCCTGAAAAGTGGATGTGCACTGAGGAATAATACCAAGAATTTCAATGTTCTACTTGGACATTATGTGGAGGAGAAGGGTGTGAATAATGTAACCGAAATTTCCGGCTAAATGGGGTTGGCGTGATGATGGAGGATGAGTGTAGATCGTGTTTGAAACACATCATCTGTATCGTGTTATCCTGAAATGGGGAAAAAATGGGAATTGACTGCTGATCAAATTCTCAACTTGGGACTTGTATCAATTTGTTTTCTGAAACCCTCGAGGATGTTGGCTAGCAATGGTAGGAGGGCCCTTGGGCCGAGAATCCTTGCCATTCGAGGATCCCATTGGATGTGAATGCTGATGGAAGCCCTAATGAGGTAGGACACAAATCATGAAAAATGAGTGAAAGCATGTATGAGTAGATTCTGACATTCCATGTATTAAATTAATTTACCCTTAGGCACATTGGTTAATTTCTGATGATAGCTGAGGGGCTCATCTTGAGAGAGGCCAATTTGAAAAGACCAGGTTAGAACAAGGGTGTGTAAAACTCTTAGTAGGAGTATGTAAATGGAATGGACATCATAACACCCAACGTGAGTTAAATCATAAACCAATACCACACCATACATTTCTCTCTCTGGTGGAATGTGGGAAAACGATCCAAGATGGAGCTGGACCTGAAGACGAGCTGCTCGACCAGTCCTACATATCCCATGAGGATGGGAGTCAATCCATATATAGTTCTGGAGATCAAACATAGGGGTATGATATCCTAATGATGGAGGTGTACGACACAAAAAATAACCCGACATGAATGAGGAAAAAATCCCATACCACATCCTACAATTCTATGTAAGAACTTGGGTCGGGGCCTGAGAAGGCCAAGGGGCCAGAAAAGATAGGGGGCATGAGGCTGGGCTACGGTCAGAAAGGCCCAACCAGTTTATTGTTTTAATGTCTTAGAGTGATAATGAAGCGAGGATAATGTATCTCAACCGGGGATGTGTACGGAAGGGCGTGTAACCCGACATGAATGAGGACATAATCCCACACCACGCCGTACAATTCCATGTAATAATTGGGTCGGGGCCCGAGAGGGCCGAGGTCCCAAAAGGTCCAGGGGACTTAGGCCAGGAATCTCGTCCAATGGTATCCATACGACATCTTGTGTGGTCATCTCCTCATCACAACTCTTAAGACCATGTGATCAGTGCTCAGTGTGGGGAACAAGTAGCCAAATTTAGCTCTTCCTGCCATTCAGGGGTCCAGTAGCTGGCATCGCCCGAGGGGAGTTCATCATTTAGATATGAAACCGGGCATAATGAACCACTGTCATCAATGTTTGGGACATCTTGGGGTGGCTCTAATGATAAAGTATTGTTGTTGACCATGTTCGAAACATAACTTCCTTACAGTGACCTGTAATGGAAAGAACAAATGATCATCGACTGCTGACCATATTATCAACGTGGGACTTGTATCAATTTATTACTCAACATCCTTGAGGGTGTTGTCACAAAATTGTAGGAGATCCATTAGGCCTATCATCTATTCCATTAGGGGGCGCTTCCATATAGGAAGGATGATGAAGTCCCAATCAAAGGACTGGGAAAATCAAAGATGTGCCCATTCATTTCAAAATCCAAGAGGGCGTTGAAAGAGGCGGACACCCCTATGGTGTGGTATGTACTAAAGAATCAAGATGAGATCGAAGTGTCTTGAGGCAAGAACCTGCACCACACCATATGACTTGACCCGAGTGGAGGTTTTGATGTTTGGGCTGGGCCAACAGATGAAATGTCCGAGAATTCCTATGTATCCCAGGAGGATGGGAATCAAGTCATACGTAGTTCGTAAAGGCCATGCAGTTTAATGTCATGCAGTGAGGACATGGGAGGATAAGAGAATGGGGATTGGAAAAATGGTGCTACCGTTATAATCCTAGAATGAATGGGGATAAGGAATCCTACACCACATCAGGCAAGGATCCTCCGAGAGAACTATATCCTGGGGGGATAGTCAAAGAGAAGTGTTGGGGCTGGTCTCAAGATGAAAATGTTGAGTGTTCCTATGTTTCCCATGAGGATGGGAATCAAGCCATAGGTAGTTATAAGGGAGAAGGTTATCATCATGCGAGATGATGCATAGTTTAAATTCATGTGGGACTGATCATTTTAAGGTCATGCTGGACCGAACAGTTTAAGGTCACGCCGGACCAAACAGTTTAGGGTCATGCCAGACCTGCTCTCTCAGGCGAAGTATTTCTTGAGAAAAATGTCATTGGTTGGAGGAGTTATAGGCTCACCATCCATGGTCAGTTGGGATTATGCTCCACTGGGATAAAACCTGTGTATTATGTATGGTCCTTCCCATTGGGGATCCAACTTGGGTGGTTTCCTTCTAGGGATCATTGGCGTCTGGAGGGCCAACACTATGTCATGTTGCAGGAAAGATCGGAGGTGATACTTCTTGTTGAGGGCTATTACAATCTTATTCTGATGCCTTTCTAGATTGTGTAGGTCATCAAGCCTATTCTCGTAAAGTGCTTCCAATTCATCCAGATAAATTTTGACTACCTTATCTGGTGCCTTCCAGTCATAGACCGCTATGCGTAATGAAGGAAGCTAGATTTAGATGGGAAGGATGGCCTTAGCTCCGTACACTAGGGAATACAGGGTCACCTGGGTGGAATTACAAGTCATCGTCTGATAAGCCCAGAGGGAATATTGGAGCTTGTCTATCCAACTCTTCTTATTCTGACCTAACATTTTCTATAATATGTTAGAGAGGGTTTTGTTGAATGGATTGATCTTCCCATTTGAGTACACATGATAGCGGGAGGTATGGTTCAAAAAGATGTTGTAAATGGCATTCAATTTCATCAAATTGGCTACTCGGAAGTTGGTGTCGTTATCTGTGAGGATAACAAGAGGAAATCCAAACTGGTGGATGATTTTGGAGCTCACAAAGTCAACGATAGATAATTCCTTGACCTCATTGAGCAGACCGGATTCTTCCCACTTAGAAAATAAATTACTAGCGGTCAGGATGAACCAGCACTAGCGAGCTGTCGCAGGTGGATACGGTCCTACAACATCGAGTCCCCATACCATGAATGGAAAAAAATATTTGGTGGAGTATAGAGGTTATGTAGAATGATGGAAGAAGTTAGCATTAATTTATTATTCGAGACATCTCTTGGTGAACTCTATGCAGTAATGGATCATGGAGGGCCCGAAGTATACCAATCTCTGGATCTGATGGGACAGCCTCGGCCAAGTCTGGTGGGCGGTGCAGGAACTGGCATGCACCTCCTGTATGACCAGAGAAATATCAACTCCTTGGATGAAATGCAGGATAAACCCATTGAACCAATGATTTTAGAGGATTTTCTCACGATTGGGACCACTTTGGTGGGTAAACTACAGTGAACAGTGTCAGTTTTGTTCACACTCAGCCGGGTCAACTGGGAGGTAAACATTTTGGAGATACTCAACAAAGGGGGCTCTCCAGTCAGGGGTTGCTCCAACCCCAACATCTGAGGAACAAGAGGGTCTCGACATGGAGGCTTCAGTGGTAATATGGCCTACTCGTAGGTCGTTGTCTTCATCCGGGGTGAGGGGAGAAATGACTCTCTGATGTTCCATGTGTATAATCAGAACATCCTACTCGGGTTCTATAAGTGATGCAGCTAGGCCGACCAGTGCATCGGCTCGACCATTTATAGATCAAGAGACATGTGTAACTTATAGCCGATATGGAAACTGGGCCATTAGTTGGAGGGTGTGCTCTGAAAATAATTCATGATCTGTCTTTATAACGACGTAGTCACCATTTATTTTCTTGATATCCAGTTCAGAATCCCCATTCACATGAAAATGGGGCCCATCAATCTTGAGGTCCATCTCAAGGCCATTAATGAGGGCCTGATACTCTACCTCATTGTTGGTGCAGCCCTCTAACAACAAGAATGAGTATCGTAGAACGGCTGGTGCCAGGGTGATGAAGACGATACCTAGTCCTACTATGTTGAGCCTAGAATCATGAGTCTCCTACTAGTGGGGCTCCGAGAGGAAACATCTAAGTGCATCTGTCAACATGGGACCACATGATCTACCGATAGGATTTCATCGTCAGGAAGATCCAGGTCCAGGGACTGGTCCATGGGGGTTGGATGGGAAGCTATAAAATCTTCCAATTCTTGTCCCTTGATATCCTTCTGAGGCAAGAACATGATGTCAAACTGTTGGAGGATTACTTCTCACCATGCTAGACGACCAGTAAACATGGGTCATTTCTGAATGTAATTTAGCGGATCCTCTTGAGACACCAGCCGTACCTCGTGGTTCTGCATGTAGTGTCGCGACATCTTCACGATAAATACGTCTGCAAGGCAACTCTTTTTTATAGTGGAGTATCGGGTCTCCATATCGAGGATCATGTGGATGAAGTAGTAGAGGTTGTTTTATGTACCCTCGTAGTTCTTATGGGTGAGGAGGGAACCAAGAGATTATACCATGGAAGTCACATACAGGATCAATGGTTTTCTAAAGATTAGTGGAATCAGGACTAAAGGATAGAGAAGATACTACTTGATTTCTTTGAACGCGGTCTGGCACTCTTCATCCAACTCGTAGGTGGATCCTTTCTTCATGATCGGAGAAAAGGGCTTACATTTTCCATCCAGATTCACAATGAACCATCATATGTTGGCTATGTGGACTTGGAATCCTCGAAGGACCTGAATATTTCTCGGGGGTGTTATCTAACTAATGGCCTAGATCTTCTCTAGGTCGAACTCGATGCCCCAATACATGATGATAAAGACATGATTCTTCCCAAAGGTGACCCTGAAGGCACACTTCAATGAGTTCATCTTCAAGTGGCAGGAAAAGATGAAGCCAAAAACTTTCTCAAGGTCCTTGAGATGGTCTTGGCACTGGTGATATTTAACCACTAGATCATCCACATAGAATTCCACCAATGTCCTGAGGATTGTCTTGAATATGCGATGAATGGACTGATGATAGGTGGCACCTGCATTATTCAGGCCGTAGGGCATAATCTGGTAGCAAAAAGTACCTTGTGGCACCTTGAAAGCTATCGGATCCTCGTCCTTGGGGGCCATTTAGATCAGGTTGTATCTGGAGTAACCATCCATGAAAGAGAGGGCTTGGAACCCAGCTATAGCATCAATCAATATTTCGGCCATAGGAAGGGTCATCCTTTGGAAAGTGGGGGTTGAGACCACCGAAGTTGATGCAGACCCTGATTTGTTCGTTATTATTCCTGGATGGAACAATTTTTGATAGCCACTTGGGTATTGGGACTCCTTGATGATGTTAGCTCTAATGAGCTTATCAACTTCGACCTCCGCCATGGCACCGTGAGAAGGTTGCATCTTTCTAGGAGGCTTCATGAACCTGAGATGATTTGTCAGAAGACTGAGGCAGTGGATGGCTACCGGAGGATCTAGTCCTGACATCTCATCATAGCTCTAGGTGAATACATCACAATGTTGTTTCAGGAAATCCACATACCATTGTTGTTCCTCAGGGGGGCATGGTGGCACTAATCAATGTGGGTCTCATATCTACCTTGCTAATGAGGTTCACCTGTACCAGTTGATCGAATGTGGTAGAGACGCCCTCTTCAATTTTAGGGGGAGTGTTATGTAGATCCTATTATTTCCTTATGTAGGGGGAATTTCCAGTGGGAGAAGCTTCCTCTAGGTTGGCTGATCCTGATGGGAGGCTGGTACCTTCATGGACTGTGGTGGAAAACATATAGGGAGATTCATGTGCTGCTTAAACCATAACTATGAAGGTAGTCGATCTGATCCCATATGGTATTCGGCCCAAGGGGCCACACATGATGATATAAAAGAATTAGAGGTGTTCCAGCTTGATCTGGTTAATTCTCACCCAACGGAACATACACATATGACGTACTTACATACCGATGGGAAGGATGTCCTAATACCATATATGGTTAGGAGGCTTGGGGATTAACGGACCCTGGATCGTGTAGGAGTACGAGGTGATTTCCTGCCGTTGCATAGACTTGGGAATATGATTCCCTCTTGTACTAGAGACAATAAAACATTTCCCCATGTCGGGGGTTGTGGCCTCCAATCAATTTATCGAAAATATATAGGAGTCATCCAGACCTTCCCACAGGTCAGCAACAACTGTGGCGGGCTCATCCTCCCTTGCCCGAATCTGTTTGACTTCTCTCTTGTAATTGTCAGCATCTAGGTAGCGGGATTCAAAAGAGGAAAAATGAGATGAATATCCTTGTAGTACTCCTATTAGACCATTTATAGTGTACTTGTGGCACTGGTGACACGATAAGGGGACCATCGTGTGTGGTAGAGCCATGTCATTCCCATCAATACATTATACGCGGTGTCCTGAGAGACAACAATAAACTCGGTGCTAGAAACTAAGCCGTCAAACTGGGTCTTCAGATGGATCTTACCGAATGGGGTCTTCTCTGTCCTATTGTATCCTTGGATTCGAAAATCAGGGAGTGTTTGGTCATCTTTGGATAACCCTAGCTTCCATAGTGTGCATGTCGGGATAAGGTTTATCCTAGAGCCGATGTCAACTAGACAGGGGCGAACCTCAACGTAGCTAAATTGGTTGGTGATGTACAGTGGGAGGATGTGACCTTGAATGAGAGAGCCTTCATATTTTCTAGATAACAAAATTATGGCCTGACACTCAGCGTTCTCGACCGCTTCAGCATGAATGTCTTATGCAGCTACTACCTCTGTCTCGAACTTAACTGGTCTTCTCAAAGCCTCAACGATGTAATCACACATATCTGATGACAGGTGAAGGGCCTCAAGGTTGGAAGCCTTGCTCGGATTATAGAATTGTTCTTGAGAACATCATACTTTCGTTCCAGGCGCGAACTTCTACTTGCAGGAATCCTCTATGTGATTGGAGGCATGGCAGCCCCTGTCGGCTGGACCGGTGGATGGAAGGTGTTGGGCATGTCCCGCTGCTCACTAGTCGAAGCTCGAATAGTAGCTACTGGATAAGGACCGGATGGTCGGGATCCTCCTGTAGTAGGGAAAGGCATGTTGAGGTATGGTCGAGGTAGCTCTTCCTGATCAAGTAGCACAAGCGGTGGTGGTGGTGGGGCTGATGACACCGGAAGAAAAGTCTGTGCATGCTGAGCTCTACGATGGGCCTGTTATCTAGTCTCAGTGGCATGCATGGCCTAGCTAGAGGTTCCAACTGATTTTCCTCAAAAACCAATATTGTCGTAGCTCCGCCGACTTTGACGTCGGCTAGGGACATTGGGGATGTTAACCTGGTGAACCTCATTGTCGGGAGTCAAATAGGGTTTTACCAACTCCACAATATTAAACGAAGTGTACCATTGACTATCACATTAAGAGTCATCCAATATTGAGAGGATTCTTGGAGAGATCACCATCTACGGGGGAATAATGTTGCCATGAGATCGAGATGATGATGGCATTGGAGGGGTTCATTGCTTTCCCTTGCACCGCTGATGCTTCCTCTTTTGGGAAGAGGTCGTTTGAGATGATGAGGCAGAAGTTATGGTCACAACATCTGAAGGCTCCAGCTGATTCAGGCATGTCGAAATGATACCAAGGGCACAAGTGACCATTTTGTGAGCCATCCAGACCTCATAATTCTAGGACCCACGGTTAAAAACCTACTGCCACTCTCCTTCACTGTCACTACTGTTGTCTGGCCTTAAAAAGACGCATGCCACTTGTGCGGGGGCTCAACCAATCCCTACAATGTTATTACCGACATGGTCTTGATGCCATTATTTAAACAAATTTCATTGATTGAGGGTGTTCCACATGATTCGATGATTGGGGAAATAGTTGGGTATATCAGTGAGGATCACCTCTTCTAGCCTTCTACACATGGGAAAATGTACGATCCCTTGTTCCAAGGAACTTATTAAATTGTCATCGACCTGATTCTCTTTTAATGAGTAGCTTTGGTCTTTTCTGTTTAGAAAGGGGGACCTTGTATCCTTGTCTTGACGGGGAGCTGGAGGAGACTGTCGAGAAGGAGGAGCCTGATTGTCCCACCTCGGCGGTGTTGGTGCATTACGCGAGGGCACCGACTAATTTTGAGGTGGAAGCAGCTGAGCCAGAGGGTGCACTTGAGGTGGAGGGCCTCTGCGAGGCTACGGGGCTGGTGCCGCCAGTAGATATTCTATTTTCTTTGGGGATTCTATTTATGACACTGTGGGAGACTCGAATTTGGAATCCCTCCTTGATGGAATTACAGGGGCAACAGATATGCCTTGCTGGCCTTTTGCAGGGCTTCCTCTAGGTGATGGGACTTATTGGGGGAAGTTTCGGAAACCTCCATTGTAGTTCTGGGTGATGAGAGAGAGAAAAAGCTCTGTCGTGACATTTCTTATGCACATCGTTAGTAATTTATCTTCATTCAGTAGCATGTCAAGGGACTATTTGGGCCCCGTCCACTGGGAGATAATGTTCGTGATT
This sequence comes from Viscum album, assembly GCA_963277665.1. Classification (NCBI taxonomy): domain Eukaryota; kingdom Viridiplantae; phylum Streptophyta; class Magnoliopsida; order Santalales; family Viscaceae; genus Viscum; species Viscum album. Next base: position 1,748,507,412 of record OY728119.1, on the reverse strand, counting down.
CTCTCATCATGACTTTTATTTCACATGAAGAGTTATTTGATGCTCGTTTTCCTAGTGGTATAGCTTAACTAGTAGATGAATTTCCTGCGAATATCCTCCCACCTTGTTACGGATCCGACGGGGAGCTGGCTCTACCAAACAAATATCAGCCCCTCCAATTTTTGAACAAAAACAGTGAAGCAAGGTAACCTCCTACTGCACTAGAGTCCCTAACATAGGCCCAAACCATGATTTTAAGTGGGACTGGTGCTTTGGCGGGTCCCATGTCCCGTTAAAGGGGGAGAAGGTGGGATTCCTGAAACATGGAGGCGTCGTCATATCATCAACCCTTGCCGGGTATGGCTTACCATCAGGTGGGATTACCACCTGTAGCATTTCCAATGCCTCAAGGTGGGAAATGAGGATGGCCATAGGATCATCTGGGTGGGGTCCTTGTCTTGACGAGGATCCCTAACCACGAGCATGTTTCCGTGTTCCTCAAAACGGTAAACAGGCCTAGCGGCTCATGGAGCAGCTGGTGGAGTGACTTGCGGGGTAGTAGGGGGAACCTGAGTAGGATTCCTTCAATTTATGCACCGTTTAGGAGGGTTTGGCGAGATATACCGTGCCCTCATGCTGTGATATCTGGCTTCAGCCCTGTATGCGGGAGCAGCATGATCATGGATTCCTGGGGGAAGCTCATCGAGTGGAAGTTGCTCCAACCCTGTTGTACTAGACTAGGAAAGTCTTAGTCAGGTCGTTGCTCTACCACACATTCCTCTTAGTGGTCACCGGCCAACTTCCTATACTCAGCATGTTTTTGGTGCAATGTGGACTTCTTGGGGTCCTCCTCCATATTCTGCAAAGAGGAAGATGGGTCGAAGTGTTTGACAGCTTCAACATTGTCTTTTCCTTTACAAGAATTCTGGCTGAGTACCAATACCTCGAAAGGCACAGGAAGACCTAGTATGTTTCTATGTTGGTGAGTGACCCTCCTAGATTGGTCCAATAGTGGTGGAACTCCCTCTAGGGGTAAGTCTCTATCAAGAAACTCCAACTCATCCTCCTACTGGATAATTATATGGAGTACCTTGATACTCTGAACACATTGTTGTTGGAGGGCCTTATGGCGACTAGGTGACTCGGGGCGCTAGGCCACATGGAGTGTGGCCAAATCGACCAGACAACATTGCATGTTGATGTCTTCAAAATGAAATTCGATCCTTGGATATACCACACACGGAGACATAGACAAAAATTTGTCTCCAAGAGGGTGTGGAAGAAACACTCAACTTCCTCCAGGGTGAGAGATTTTGGTATGCAGAAATTCGGTACTGCCACTGGCCATAACTTCTCGGGGAAGTGGTTCACTGCGAGGATATTCCTAAAGCTCCTCTGCTCAGATTTAGGGTTTGGATATTCATTAAAAAACTTTTCAAATGGGGGTGTCTAAGGGACTTGCAGCGGTACTGAGGCAGACCATTGATATGGTAAGCTGGCCGGTGGAGAGTACGACTATCGAGATAATTAACTGCAGAATCTTGGCCTGTCCTCTGAAGAGTGTAGTGACCTGGATGCTATGTCGCGTTAAGACATGCTAACATCCATCATTCTGGGCTCAAGATCTGGGGATACTGGTGATAGTACACGATGCTTCTCACCTTCAATTGGTCCCTAGAATAGCTCTCTGTGATATCTTGTCGAGGTAGAGAGTGATTCCGGTGACGATGGTGGTGATTGCACGGCCGTAACCTACAAGGTCACCAAATTTTCATCTTCCTGGATATACCTATGAAGGGATGTGGGAATCCGATGGACCTCGCATTCTGGGAGCACCAGGATGATGCGCCTTGTTGCTACCTTGACCCTTGACTTGGATGAGCTAGGGGAGGGTTCCCAAGCTGAGTGGTACTCCACTTCAGAATCTGAGAAGCTGACCTGTTTTATCTCCATTAGAACCTTCCAAAAATTATACTTTTAGTGGCGATGACCCACCTTCTTTCCCCTAGGTGGCTCCTCCAGACAGGGCAGATTTCTGAAAAAAGGTCGTTTAGCCGCACTGGTGCTGGGGCAGAGGGGGTCTCCACCTGAGAAAGTCAGGGTGCGTGGAGCACCAGGACAAATGTCAAAGGGGACATGAGGAGGACATATGTGGATATAACTAGAGTGGGAAAGTCCTCCACTGGGACTGGATGGATCACGGGGAGGACCTCCGTGATGGTTGGTGGTAGAGCGAGACTGACCTCCACCAATCTAGTTTCCAAGGATTATAGGAAATTCACTAGCTGCTGAAATGATATAGGGAGGGTTCCCACAGGGAAGAGATATCAGATGTGCAATTTCTCTACATCGGTGGACATGGGTAGGAGGAACAACTCCATACCCAGTGTAATGGGCACATGAGAGGCTTCCTTGCTGAGGGGCACCGTCATGTGGAAGGCCCTCATTCGGATTGGGTATGGCACAGGGATAACCTCCATGACAAGCCTCGTGGTGGGGATGGCCCGTGTTCTCCATGGTGGTGGTATGGGGAGGAACTCCGTACTAGGTGGCATCATAGCGGTTTAGTTCACAGTGGCCACTGCTTATGCTAGTAGCCTAGAGAGTTGACCTAGATAGCCCATGGGGAAGTAGGGGCCTCGATCCTAGTTGGGCGCATAAGTGACCCTGCTCAGTGTCTTCAGGGAACTAATGATATGCGTCTGGGTTTTCTTGGTCCACAGTGGCTACCGACATTGACACCGCTTGGCGGGCATCCTTCTCAGCTTGCTCCTGACGCTGGCATCGGGTCGGAAGAGCCAGGTTCGGTGGTAAAGGTACGTAGCTTACCTACTTCTCCTCTAGCTTGACCGGGCGGTGGCACTGACGCGGCCGACTAGGAGCCCTCTCTGGGAGACCCTGGAATGGGACTCTGACTGGGCTGGGTTGGAAGTCACCTACCTCATTTGTGTAAGGCATTGAATTGTCAAAGCATTCCTGGGAGAGGCTCCTGAAATGGTTGTACGTTGGCGTGCGGAGCAGTTACTCCTGGTGCGGCCCTCATGGCTGCCATTGGCGACGAGGCGTAGATGCCTGCAGGTCTAGGTGGTCCATATCCCGGGTCGAGATTATTCCCTCCTCATCGTGATGGCGCATGAGGTCATTGATTACCCTCCACTGAATGACCTCGGACGGGGAGAGGGTTCATGGACGCCCCAATTCCACGGGTGTAGAGGTCGTTGTGGAAGAGGTGGAACCATGCAGGACAGCCGAGTCAATGATGCCCCTGCCCTGATGCCGACATGCATGAGGTGATCGCATTCCAGATGCAGCAAACTGAGTCCTGAGAGGACAAAGATTAACTCATCAGTGTTGAGAGGAAAAGGAATATATGACCAATTCCCCAATGTCGTCCCATCTTCCATGGCCAGTAAGAGGAATCCATGCTAACAAAATCATAGAATGCGATGTCCAATGTTCTACTGCCCCATATTTTTGTGAGTTTCACACCATGCCATCTTTTTTCTTGGTGGGACCCAGTTCCGGATAACTGGATCTGGTGACCCATCAATCCATCGATGTCACCAACTGTAACTAATCTCCATATTTGTGGAGAATAATTTCATATCGGGTTCAACATTTCTATTTCTGATGCTTTCGCTGGGGCACGCACATTCGTCTGTTAAGGATGAACAACTGTTGCCCCGCATTCTCACTTTCTAAAGGCGGGAATCATTCGTTCCTTTTTCAGGGACATTTGATCTTTGATCTAAATGGGGTGATGGGATGCATGTTCTTCCTTAAATGTAATCCTCCTTGGAACTAGTCACCCGGTCAGGGTCTCCCTTATAGACTTAAGACATTATTCGTGATACTCTTCCTCATGTCATATCTTCAGGGACACCAATTAATTACACTGCTTCTGTCGGGACATTCCAAGGGTTCTAGTTTGGGAAGCAACCTTCGGTTAGGGGATTAGTCATGTTGGGCATCCCTGGAGTGTCTGTACACTAGGGGATTAGTGTGTCAGTCTTCTGCCCCTTATTTTAGGGCATTTAGAGGGCGCGGAAGCCTAAGGCATCCCACATCGATCATGGGGAATCATATGCCATGAGCATGTATCTAAGGTTTTCATCAGTTTCCCATGTTTAACACAGGGTATTCCCCAAGTTTTACATCCAGCGAAGATAGATCATAATGATCAAAACACTTATTAGAGTGGATCAGATGAGTGAGACTCCTGGAGGGAACACTGATGCTAAGGCCAACACCTGGTTGACATCTCAGTTACTGTTGAGGGAATGGAGCATGAGGTGGAATGATCCCACTGGGATGTGGTATCCCGAGAAAGAACCAGGATGGATGTTGAAGCGACTAAATGAAGAGGATGGAGAATGGGATGGAACCAACATGAGGATGACGTTGATTTTGGGGATTGAGCCTTGATGAGGCTTCCTACATATCCCTGTGGTAGGGAATAAAAGTCCACATAGTTCATCTGTGGTATCTTACTGCCGATTGGGGATTTCAACTGCTTTCCACTGGATGGGGTTACAGTGGATTACAGCTGGATATAAATTTCAATGGCATATTTATTAATAGGATCATAATGTCCTACCGCTAAATGGAGAAGCAACAACTTACCACTGATTGAGGGACACAATTTAATGTCCTGATGGATGGGGGTGAACCGATGATATGATGAGGACATGTGTTCTAGATGTATGGAGGTCTTGAACCTCGTAGAGGCATCCTACATACCCTGTCATGGTAGCGACCCAGGTTCACATAGATCAGGTTGGTTCAGTGAACCGGCGAGAGGGAGGACCGGGTGTCCAATGGGTGTTGGGCATGAACCTCGTGGAGGCTTCTGATGTACTCTACCTTGGAAAAGATAAAAGTCCTCATAGATGAGGTTTGGTGGGGTCCATACACTCTAGGCTACCTGAGTTGTTGGTGGACCGACGTGAATATGGTCAGAACGACCAGGTGGGGGGCTTGAACCTCGTGGGGGCTTCCAAAGTACGCTACCTTGAAACGGATCAAATACTACGTTGTTCAGGATAGGTTTGGGGCTTACACTCTAGGATACCTCAGATGTTGTCGAACCGAGGTGAAGATGGTCTAAATGACTAGGTTTTGGGATGGAACATAGTGGAGGCTTCCTACGTACCCTACCTTGGAAAGGATCAATGACCACGTAGATCAGGATGGGTGTGGGGCTTACACTCTAGGCTGCCTGAGGTGTTGGTGAACCGACGCGAAAATGGTCAGAACGACTGGGTGGTGGGCTTGAACATCGTAGAGTCTTCTTACGTAACCTACTATGGAAAGGATCAAAGGCTAAGTAGATCATGATGGGTATGGGGTTTACACTCTAGGATTCCCGAGGGGTTGGTGAATCGATATGAAGATGGTCGGAATTACTGGGTGGGGGGCTTCAACCTTGTGGAGGCTTCCTATGTACCCTGCCTTGGAAAGGAACAAAGACCTTGTAGTTTAGTATGGGTTCGGGGCTTACACTCTAGGCTACACGAGGTTTTGGTGAATCAACGTGAAGATGGTCGGAATGACCGTGTTGTGGGCTTGAACCTCATGTATTCATCCTACGTACCCTGTCTTGGAAAGGATCAAATAGAATCTAGTTTAGGATGGGTGTTGGGCTTACTCACTAGGATGCCTGAGCCATTGTTGAACTGACATGAAGATGGTTGAAACAACAGGGGCGTTGAGATTGAACCTTGTGGAGGCTTCCTACGTACCCTACCTTGGAAGGGATCAAAGTAAATGTAGTTCAGGATGGTTTGTGAGGCTTATACTCTAGGATGCCCAGGGTGTTGCTGAACTGACGTGAAGATGGTCGGAATGCCTGGGGTGTTGGGATCGTACCTCGTGGAGTATTCCTATGTACCCTACCATGGTGGATATCAAAGTCCACAATGTTCAGGATGGGTTTTCTAGATTATACTATAGGCTTCCCAGATATGATGTCACGGTCGATGCTTACTCTAAGCCCACATGAGTCATGCTTGGTGTGAGAAACAAGAGGAAACAGAAACCCGATGATCACATCGCGAAAGGTGCATCCGTGAGAAGTGAATTGAGGCTTAGACGTGGTCAGTGGCCCTAAGAGAAAACAGGGGCTTACGCGTGGTCTGCAGCCCGAAGAGGTTGGGACTTACTCCATGATGGAGGCCTGATGGAGACAATGCCCAGCGTGAGAGGGATTTTGCACCAATGAAAGTAGGGGTTTGGTGTCCACCCACTAGGCCCTTAGGACATAAAAAGAATGGAGGAGTAGGGACTCTACCTCCTACAAGAAAAGCTAGGGTCTTACACCAAGATGGTTGCCTTTTTCCTGGGGAAAAACGCCACCCCAAAAAAGAAGGATACAATCCCATGTGAGGGAAGATCTCATCCATGTGGAGACCAGTGGGACCAGATAATGTCCACGATGGGGGAACCCTGCATGGAAGGAATAGGGTGATGACATAGTTAAACTTCATCTGTTGAGTACAATGGGGCTTGTCTGTTTAACATCCTACTGCTCGGAAGAAGTGGATTTAATCTACACCCCTAGTACATACATAACTGGCTCCCTATTCAACTTGGAGAATTGAAAGGATCGAAAAATATGTGGTTAGGTGGTGTCATGGAGCGATCTTTCGGGGGGGGCACGTTAGCATGGATATGTGAAGAAGAAATAGTTGTTAGCATGCATATGAGAAGAAGCATGAGGCGGGGCAACGAAACAGGTTGTATCATCCAATGGGACTTTGAAGATACTTCTTGCAAACCTTGAAGGAAGTATGGAAAATGAGTATATGGAAAAGATGAGTTGGGCGCAAGAGGAACTCAGAAATTATGTCTAAAATTGGGACATCATGGGCGCACAAGGTATGATCCTTGGGCATTAAAGGGACTACTGTGCGAAAAAGGGGTGGTTCGGCGTGCAATTGAGGTTCTTGTGCGAAAAGGACACCGTGGTCATCAAATTGGAAAGGGGGGCACACAATTATGTGGCGTACATGAAAAAGGCCGGGCAAGTCATATAATCGGGTTTAGGTGCAAAAGGGAAAGTCTGGGCACGTAATAGGGCGCATGAAATTTTGGAAGGGTTTGCACCCGGACGAGAGGATTTCCAGCAATTGGGAGAAACTCTGCACAGGGGATGGGATTTTAAGGTATTTGGATGAGGATCAATCCTAAGGGGTCTCACACGAATCTGGACCCCCCGGGCGATCAGGCGTGAAAATTTAGTACCTATGACAGATTATTTTGTGTGCATGGGGGATGAGTTTTTCACTGGGGAGACGGTTTAGATTCTTCGGACATGAAGTCGATGGGGTGGCCTTCTATTTATAGGCCTTTGGGATTGTGGTTCATCATAAAAAACAAGCTGGTGTGAAATATTGTGCATCGTATGTCGACATCATGCAGATCATCCACACAAGTCCGGTGCGTGAAAAAAAATTCTATGCACGTGTAGAAAACTCTCGCGTGTGCGAGATATTTTCATGGGGGAATGTTTTTCCCCATGCCTTTGTCCTTTTTTTACACTGCCCCTTCGAGCCACACATAATAGATCACTGGTTCCAAATATGGCTTCGCATTGACGTGCCCGAACCTTCCTCATCCCTGTAGTTTTTTTCTGTGTCTACACCCATGAACTAATTGAAAAAATATGGAGTGAGAGTTCATATGTTTTATGGAAAAGGATTGAGAATATTACATGAAATATAATGAAAAAATCATAAGTAATTCAAGGTACACTTCTTGTTTTGTTATCAACAATAATAGAAACATTTTTTGATTCCTTAATATTTGTAAACCACACTATCAAAAGGCTTTAGAAATTCAAGGTTTTGAGGTTTTGATGAAGATTTTTGATGTGATATAAAAGTGGAGATGAAGTTTGGATAATAGTACCAAAGATATGGTTATACTAAATGAATGATGTTGTATCAAGTTGGAGGATCTCATGAAAAATGTGGAATAAATACTCAACCACCCCCATGAAGAAAATGGGGGAAGAAACATCTTGGGAACATCCACAAAGGGATAGAGATATGCTTCATGTGTTGAAGAAAATACCATAATGTTCACGAATTTTGAAAATACAGGAGGAAGTAGTATAATGTGCTGGAGGAAATGAGAGAACCACCAATGGTAATATGCTAAATCTATTGGGGGAAATGTAATTATGCAATGCAGTGCACTAATCATTGAGTCCTCAAGGGTGACCAACTTCAATATCCACCACATGAAAAGGAAAAGGGAAGGCTTATTCCATCACTAGATATGAAGTTGGACAAGAAAATGATTTCATACATGGTACACATTCTATTCGCTCAATAATTAAAAAAAATATTTTAGTTAGTCCAATGAATAACTTTATATCTTACATGTTTTCTAAAACTATTTTATCAGTACCCAAGAACCTTAAGGTAGAGAAATCCTTTAAAAACCCAAGTGTTACAATCATTACAACCAAAGTGTTTAATATTCTCCTTTTGGTGTGTGTGGGATGATTCGTCCAAAAAATTATCATAATACTTCCCTTGGTGTAATTTGATGATATACTAGGGATCAATTGGATGTTGATATATATATATATATATATTAGATAATAATTTTTGGAAAAAGTAAATATATTTTCATATTACAAACCATCCGTTATTCACTAAAAATTGAAGTACGATCATGAATATCATTTTGAAACTCCATCAATAGTTTGTGTTTTGATTCTTTGTGAAGAAGTATCACTTACCCAAATTGTTGAGTCAATATAAGTGATCAAACTGGGGGAAATACCCATAATTAGGTATTACGATGATTTATTTACTGAAGAACAATATGGAAATACCCTAGATCATGAGGTATTGTTCTAAATAAAACTCATTCCCGAATTCACTCCTATCTCAATGTGACCTAACAAGATGGCTCACATAAAACTTATGGAGTTAAATAAGAAAATGAAAGATTATTTGGACAAAGGGTTCATAAAAAATAGTGAATCTCCATAGGGGTGTGCTAGTTCACTTCGTTAAGAAGAATGATAGATAAATGTAATTGTATATCAATTTTCGGGAACTCAAAAAGATTACTATAAAGAACATGAATCATATTCCAAGGATTGATGACTTTTTTTATCAGGTGTAGGGATCTCAGTAAATCTCAAAGGTGGAACATAATTATGGATTTCATTAGAAAATTGTGAATACAGATTATATGCATAAGATTAACTTCCGTTCAAGGTATGATTACATGGAGATTCAATTGATTCCATTAAGACAAACTAATTCCCCTATAATACTTATGGATTTGATTAATAGAGTCTTTATACATTACCTAAAAATATCTGTTGTAGTGTTTTTTGGAGATAATTTAATCTACTCTAAGAGAATGGAAGAACATAAAGAATATCCAAGGATTGTTTTGGAGATATTATGGAAGGTGAAGTTAAATGACATGTTCAGAAACTGTGAATTTGGGATGCATCTAGTCACTTTTGTAGGACATGTGATCACAAATGAGGGAATTTTTAAGGGCCCATAAAAGATGAAAATGAGGAATGGTCCAGACCCTATAGTGTCACAAAAATCCATCATTTTACAATATTACCTGAGTAGTGAAAACATTTTGTGATACATTTTTCACAATTTTATTACCCACTAAATATGTTAACATGGAATGGGATGAAGTATGTGTGGATGAATGAATGTGAAGAAATATTCAAGGAAATAAATAAAAGTTCGATCGCTGCATTTGTACTCACATTACCGAAAAGTGGAGAATGTTTCGTGATATGCAGCGATACTTATATAAATGGATTGGGTTGTGTACTCATGAAAAATTATAATGTTATAGCTTATTCTTCATGATAGGTGATGATACATTAGCATAACTACCTGATGCATGATCTGGATCTACCTGGTGTGATTTTCGCATAGAAAATCTAGTGGCACTACCTTTACTTTGAGAAGTGTAAAATATATACTGATCATAAGAGACTAAATTATATATTCTCCAAAAATAATCTCAGCATGCATAAAAGGAGACTTATAGAGCAAATAAAACACTAAAATTTTTCTATTCACTATCATCCCGACAATGCGAACAAGGTAGCTGATACTCTCAAAAGTAAAGAACCTATAATTCTATCCATTTTGAGGATTGAGAAATGCCCCATCATCATTGAAATGAAAATTATAGATTTGGAATTCCTAATGGTAGGTAATACATCCTATATTTCTCAAAAATTTTCCCAACCATCTCTCCCAGAGAAGATTAATGAAGAACAAAGGTACGATCTGGTGTATTAAACAATGGTGAATAGAATAAAATAATGGAAAATAAAAGAGTTACATATTGATAATGATGGTGTGGCTTGGTTTTAAATGAGGTTTTTTGTTCCTTCAGCACCTAGTATAATGAAGATGATATTGAACAATTTTCATAGATCAACATTCTTTATTCGTAATTGGAGTAAAAAATGTATCATGATCTTTGAGAATACATATAGTGGGAAAACATGAAGAAGAAGATTGTTGAGTATTTCTCAATTTGATTGATATATCAAGAAGTTAATTTTGATCAACAGAAGTCTTAAGGGATTATGTAGCCTTTTCATATACCCATGTATAAATGGGAGAAAGTCACTATGGGTTATGTCGGGGTTTTCCAATAGAAATTGAAAAGAAAATAATATGATGTGGTTTCTGGTATATAGACACTCAAAAAATACCCACATTACATGTATTTGGGATGATATCTCATATGAATAACTTGTAATGATATATGTGAATTAAGTGGTGAAGCTACAAGTGATAAAAATTTCAATCATCTCAGATCATGAAAGATGGTTCATGTCTATATTCTACATGACTATACAACTAGATTTCAGTATTGAAATAAATTGCACCACCGCTTATCACACAGAAACAAATAGCTATTTTTAAAGGACTATTAAGATTATTGATGATATGATATGGGAATACTCATTAGAATTCAATGGTGGATGAGATTAGTATATCCAACTGATTGAGTTCTCATAAAAACATTTCTTACACTCAAGTATTTAGATTTCTTTATTCTAAGCATTGTATTGAGAGTGATGTAGAACTGCAACATGTTTGAATGAAGTTAGAAAGAAAATGCATCTTGGATGGGACCTTTTACTAGATACGATTGAAATGTTTCAATCCATCTAAAAAGATATCATAGCTTCTCAGAGTTTAATAATGTGCTATATAGGAAATCATTGAAGGGATGTGGATTTAAATGATGGATTTAATGTATTCCTTAGAATAACAGCAGGGAATAGAGCCATGAGGTTTGATAATAAAGGGAAGATTAGACGATGGAACATTTTCCCATTTTTAATCATGGATTTCAAATTTTATGTGGCCTATAGACATGAAATTCCACCCAATATAGCTCATGTTCATGATGTGCTCTATGTATCAATATTGATGAATTTCATATCTGTTCTATCAAATTGACTAAAATAAGATGTGGTATAGTTGTAACATGATCTTTTTTATGAGGATATGCCAAGAAAGACACCTAGACAAAAAGATATGGTTCTATACAAGAAGAAAACCCATCTTATCAGTTATTATGGAGGAACCAAATGTATGAAGAAGAATCTTAGGAACCAAACGAGGTGACGAATGCGATGTACCGTGAACTGTTTATGCAAAATGAAATTTTTAGGGTAAAATTTAAAAATGGGGGAAGAATGTAATGACACAATCATTTATCAATGGAATTATTACCTTATTATTGTCATTTAAGACAGTATAAATAACATAATATCAACTATAGACCATAATAAAATCCTTATTAACAAATAATTAATTAAATAATAAGTATTCCTATAAGTTATGGAACCAATACTGAAGACAAAATAACTTGACCTTATGAATAGTAATATAAACCTGATGAATAGTAAACATGCCAAATGAATAGTAACCTCACCTATAAAAGTATAAATAAAATTTAGTCTTCTTATAAATTAATGAAATTATTAATTATATCATAATCTAATTTAATAAATGTTTTAAAAAATTAATAATTAAGTGATTTTATTTTTTTATGTCATAAATATTTAATTATAATTTTACGATTAATTTAATAATTCAAAAACTATTTTATTTTCATAAAATGTATTCAAGAATTTTTTTTATATTTCGTATGATTTTAATATAATTTTATGTGACATTAATTAATTTTTCAATGTTTTATAAAATTAGTAATAATTTTAAAATATATATTATCCATATAAATTTAATTTTATTTAAAAAATAAATTACACATATTTTTAACTTTGATTAAATAAAAATGATTTTTTATTCATCAGGTCAAAAATTGGATACCATAAATTTTTTGGTTTTTCAAAAATATTGGAATATTTTATGAATAGTAAAATACAGTAATTTACAGTATATATACATTATGAGATTAATATACTATTTATGAAGTCAATACTGATGTAATAACCCTAATCTCTAACTATCCTTCCTTATTTTAAATTATTTTTAGTTAATTATCAATCTATTTATTTTTTTATCCAAAATCATAAAATAATGAATATAATAAAAATAAAACACACCTCTCCTCTATTATAAATACCACCGTCTCCCCCTCTTAACCTATCACCTCAAATGCTTTGATCCATGCCCAAATTTTTACCCTTAAAATTCCATCACATCCTTCCCACGTCCAGATGTTCTTGGATTCATTAACATACCAAAACCATTCCCGTAAGGAGGTTCTTTAAGGAAGAAAAATCCAAGAGTTAAAATCCTATTCCATTTACTTTTGATTTCTTTTCAATTTAACTTCATTCTTCTCTTATCATCATATTCTGTTATAAAAGTTGATTGGTAACTCTAGTAATTTTGATATGATTAATTATAACATGTTAATGTAACAATCATCTATATACTTCTTTCTCTCTCTCTTTTATTCTAAAAATGAAGTCATCATATGCGATGTTCCAATTTAAAGACATATTGGGAAATGCAATTTCATTTTCCATTAACACCTTAAATGATTTCAACAAAACCACGAAATGGTTGAAAAAATATTCTAAATAATATTTTATAACTATTTTTATGATCTGGAATTAACATTAATACATAATTCTAAATGAAAAAAATAAAAAGAATTTGGTGTGATTGAAAAAACAGCAAACATAAACTAAAATGATATTCATTAACATTTATCTAATGATTCATCCTCATACCACATATAAAATTTAGTTAAAATAATATTTAATATTGTAGAATATTATTATTATTATATAATAATAATTATGGATATTTATCCAAATTTTACATGAATAACCATTAAAGAATACAAGTGAACTAGTCATAATAAATAAGAAAAAAAATTCTATTGAATGTTGAAATCAAACTCTATAACTCATCGAAATTCCCATGAAGAAAATTAATAAAATTTTAATGAATAAATTTAATTTATAAAATTTAATTTAATTTTTAATTAGTTAATATAATGTGATAATACATGTTATTTAAGTGATGAATGAATTCAGAAATAAGTTAAGGGGAATTATAAAACCCTACTCTTTTATTTGGTTATTCCCGGTTTCACACCATTTTACTTATTTCTATTCCTTAAATAGTATTTGTTCATCGCTATCTTAACCTTTATGGGATATAAATGTTTTCTACTTGCGTTTATAAAAATATATTTTTTTTCTAGAAGAAATATTGTTTTAGAAAATTACACCATTTACTTCTTGAGATTGTTTCTTCTCCACTAAAGGTTAATGTTTGTTATATCATCTACGACATTCCCTATTTTATTTGTAAACAAAATTTTATTAAAGTATAATTTTTTAAAATGAAATCATTCCATTCCATGGTTTATTTTTTATTCATGATTGATATATGTTCTATGTGGCATGCATGACAATTAGAATGTTAGGATGTGACAAGTGCACCCAAAATTATATAGAACTCCAATTCATTGGATAATTTGATTTATCACATGAGAAAAGTAAAATATTTGTGAACATGATGATATATTTGTTCATAAAATTGCATTATATTAGACCACTAGGAAATGATGTCTCGTTTTTATGCATTTCCACATTCCATTAATTTATATGATGCTTCATATCTGATTATGATTATGAAGTTATGAATATTACAATCCAATGTTATATTATTTAATTTTATTATATATCCTCTTACAAGGATTTTATCTCACACATATCCTTGATGTATATCATTCGTTTAATACTTTTACTACGAAGAAATTATGGTCCATTAAGAATGTATATGAGATAGAATTTAATGATTGTTTATTTTTTATTCTGTAAAGGTTATGTATGGTTCTATTCTTCCAAAGACAATAAACCTTTGGATATTAGTCATGTAATTATTTTATTTTTATTAGCATTGAAATGATATATTATTAATGTAATAATAAGATGTTTATCTAAATTATCTCTATATATAGACATCTTATTTTTAATCAATGACATGTTAGGATTATCTTTTATATTAAATGATCATTACTAACGATTTTGGATATTATTCATTTATTGTGAAAAATAATTTTCAAAAATAGATGATATATTTTTTTTATTAAATATTATTACAAAACCTAATGTTCCTCCCCGAAATCATATAACCCTTATGATTTATGAAAAATTGATACATAACAACCGGTTTGTAAGTGTACAACATAATAATCCACATAAAGTACAATAACTAAAAACCTTATTAGTCCACAAATTTGTAAAACCATCAATCATTACATGATAAAATGGAAACATTAGAAACTTCAATATCAAATTATTTGAATGGGTAATGAATAGATATATCGACGACTACATGGAAATAACATGTGTATAATAGTATGATTAAATGATAATAACATTTTGAAAACAGACACTTCATATCAAACATCATAATTTTGAGACATGGAAGAAATATTTTATGTTCATAAGAAATGAATCAAATAGGAAAAAAATTAAATTGTTCATGCTAAAATATGGATGGAAGAAGACACTAGTTTTCTTCACACACATACTCAAAAATAATCATTTCAATAGTTGTGATGAATCACTTCCAAAAATATTATTTTGGATTTGGTTAAAAACTTAAATAATTATTGTTTTCCAGGTTCACATTCAAGAATATATTAATGGACGGATTCACATATATAACATGGTTCACTCCCTCTTTCTGATTGATGTATCTCAAGAGATATATATGATTATAAAATGCATTAGTGTATAATATAATTCTAGTAATTACCAAATATAATTAAAATAATACATATGTTTTCCAAAACATCAGAAAGAATTTATTATATTAGAATCCATGAAAATAAATGTGTTTTATAAAAATTTCACATTTGTGTTACCCATGGAAGAGAAATGGGTTATCAATGAATTTCATCATTTAATCCTTTTATTCAATATGGAAAGGAAAATGTTTTCATTAAAATATTCTCATAATAATCATAAAAAATAAAATAATTATTACTATTATTTTACCCCATGATCATATCACATGTAAACCATAAATGAAATCATGTGTTGTTGACCATGATGAATAGAAAACCAATAATGACAACAATGAAAACCTATTGAGAAATATAAATTTAACAGATTCAAAATAACATTTCAAAGCATCTAAATTGAAAATGTATTTGGAATATAATTTTACCCAAAAAACATTTAATCAAGTAAAAGAATCCTTACAGTATAAGTAATTCATGATGTTGGGAAACAAATTTCATGTCATATATGTTAAAAGAAAAAATTCAATTCCATGGTTTTAAAACACTAAAAACTATCTCTCTCAAGAAATAAAAAAATTATTATTTTTAATATTAAATATATAATAAAAACTACATTAAATAATAATAGTAAATTATAAAAAACAATCTATATATATTTCTAAAAAATCATTGATATGGAAGGAAAACAATTTTTAACGAGTATAAAAATAATATAGAATTTAATTATTAATGTTATTATGTTCTCTTGAGTAATTAAATTGAAGATAATGATATTAAATTTTTTATTTTCAATGATTAATTACAAGATAATAAATTTCCCTATATTATTGAGAAAAATTTCTTAATAATTACTCATTAGAAATATAATCATAAACAATCACAATTAATAATGTGATTTTAAAATAAAACCATTAGATCATTAGTAACATCTGAATCATAAAACCCATAATAATAAAACATTGATGGGAATTTATATCATTTAATTTTATTTATAATAATAATAACTTATTTTCATGTGATGTATATATTATATATAAATGAAACAATTTTGGATATAACATGTGTCTCATAGAATTATGATTTGGACAAAGACCAATTTCATCTTTTATGGATTCCTTCATAAGTAGTCAGATACCATGTAAAATGAATATATATTTTTTAAATTGAAATTATTAAACCATTACCACATATATAATAAAAAATATTACTTACTTACTACCTTTTAGAAACTATTTATTAAAAATTATGTATTTAAATCATTATTATATATTATATATAATTCATTTTACATTTACGTTTTAGTTCGATAGTTTTAGACCTTGATGATTTATAATGGGTCTATAATTTAAATAATCAAAATCATGATATTAATATTATATATCTTCATTAAATACTCATTTGTACTCAATCATTATTTTAGGTATAGACATGTATATTAAACCAATAATAGAGATGATAGGTCGTACGTACGTAAGAACATTGTTTATATTTTTCAATAGACGGAATGAAAAAATAGTATTTATAAATTAACCATAAAATATTTTTTATTATATCATATAAATAAAATATATTAATTATTTATATATTTATTAATGTATATGTAAATTAGAAATGAAAAATGGATCAAATCACTTCGTGGAGGCAGTAATCTACACATATGCATGAACAACATTATTGTTTTGAAATGGATTTTAAGGTGTGAATGTAGAAAAAAAATTTTAAATAATTAAGATTAATTATTTAATACATATTATATATAAATGATAAAACCATTATAATTACTATCTATTAAATAAAATGGTGGAAAATGATTTGTATCACTACACAGAGATGGTAATTCATACCTACACATGAGTAACACTTTCACTTCCTCTTTGATGAGAGAGATAATGTATACTAGGGATATCATATTCATAATAAAGATTCATTATATTAATTATAATATAGTTATTATTTTATTATATTTAACATTGATTTATAGGATCTAAAGAAAATTATAAAAAAAATAAATCAATTTGTTAGGGTGATTATTTATCATTCAAAATAACTCATTTAGATATACTTTCATGGATAATAGGATAATAATTTTGTGATATATAGAACCTAGATAATTTTTCCAAGGTTGTTAGCAGTCAATTTATTCAGGGGATAGATTTTCTAGATGGATTAGTTTGTTTTAAGGAATAATATTGAGGGGTGTCCTTTAATATGGGATGGATAGGAAACACATGGGATATCTAAAAACCTCAAATAAAATATATTAATTATCAATAAAAAGGATTACATGCACCAATAAAATAAAATAAATAGTTTATAGGGTGGAAATAACATTTGTATGATATATTTACATTTGTTTCATACCATTTTAAAACATTTATTTTTATCCATTTGTAAATTATTTTTGACCATAACCAAAGAAAAAACTGTTTGAATAACAATGGTTTACGAATGATTAGAAAATATAAATTTCCCACATTTATGGTGCATGGATTATGTTTCCCACCATATTCTAATCACCTTCTTAATGATAATAGTTTTCTTAATTTTAAAAAAATAAAAAATTCTATTTATTATAAAATATCACTAGTGAAATTTTTTGAACCAAACATGCAATTTGATTATAATGACACCAATAAAAACATAAAAATTTAATATAATACTTCTAAAAAACAAAATAATGTTAAATATATGAAATTTTTTTCATTATAACTCAATAAAATTATATTAATTTTTTTAGTTCTTAAGTCATTTATTTTTTACATATTAATTTAATAAATAATGAATTTGAGTTTCATAAGAATTTAATTTAATTTTTTAAAAACCATGAAATACCACATAAATTAAAATTATCAATAAAATATAATTATTTAAAATATATAAATATATATTTATACATAACATTATTTTGTTCCAATGTGTACGTGTAATAAATATTAAAAATTAAGAGGGTAAATTTGTGTAACCTTATTTGTTTAAGTATTGTATAGGTTATTTTCAAAGAAATGTGTGTCTTAAAAAACAAAATTTGGAGCATATGTTTATAAGGGTCTAATTTACATTATGTAATATATGTTTCAATAAAAAAATATAGACCTTAAAAATTATCTATTACCAAGTTTAAATAATTTTCCCATTAACGAGGTAAAAAGTTTTACATAGAACACTATAAATAATGCCAAAAAATTAAAGATAAATATTTTCCTAATATGATACTCCTAATTAAATATTATAAATCAATTTTATAAAAATCAATTCCTATAAGTGATAGATATTAATATTATAAAATAACTACACAAAACCCAATTATGACTATGTTTGGAAAAATGATGTTTTAAGGAAAATAATGTATTTTTTATCAAATATATTTTCTAAATGATAGAGGAATGTTATGAAAATTATTGAATATATAATATATACGTTTAGATAAATTAAATAACCAATATTGTTATATTTAATTTTTTAGATAAAAATACTATGTTCATAAAGAACAACTTTTAAAGAATATTTCCCTGTTACATTCAAATGATTTGTTTTTTTGTTACTAAAAATTTGATAACCGGAAAATTTATTTTACAAATGGGTACCCCTTATGTTTTAGTAAATTAGTTAATATTATTTATACTATCTAAATTAATTATTTGGTTATAACAGTTTATTATATTATAGCTCATTTTGAGATAGGGCTGGATGTGTCCAAACATATTGAAAAAATTTAAGATATTTATTTCATAAAATCATTTTGTGCTACAATAAATCTTGTATTTACCTTAAAATGTTGAAAATATTATTTTACCATATTTCACTAATGAAAAAATGTCAAAAAAATTTGATAAATAAAAAAATCACCATTAACATTTCATGACCTATATATTAAGAAAATAAATAATAATTTATGAAAATAATATAAAAATTATTATATTTCATTTTAAAATAAAATATTATCTTTTTGGAAACTAAATTATTTATTATTATGATAATGTTTATATCCATTTGAAAAATTTCATATCTTTCCCTTAAAAAATATTATTATTATAATAAAACATAATATTAATTTATAAAAAAATTATGGAAATAAATTATATTTTAGGTCATTATATTATTTATATATAACATAATTAATCATATATGTTTCCAAAAAAGGAAAAACATTTTTTATTCATTTTAAAAAATTTATTTATCTATATAATGATATAAAAATGATTGATTTTAATTTTACTAAAATATTTATTGTTATTTTTCACTTCTATTGGAGAAGATTTTATTGTAATTGACATATTACATTTCCAAAGACTCATATTATTATTCCAATGGTTATATAATTATTCAAATAGTCACATTTTTAATGGTCAAATGGGTACCCAAATACATAATATTCCATTAATTTTAATTACTTTCTATTTTATATAAAGGTAACATATATTTTCATTTTTTAATGATTATTTTAATACTAATATAAAATTTCATATAAATAATTCATTTCATGTTTTTGATTATTATATAGGATGTATCTGATCAAAATTTTAATTTTTTATTATATATTTTGTAAAATTTCTCATATTGTAATAATTTAAATTATTTAGACTATATTCATTCTAGAAATGAAATAGTCAAATTAAAAGGAAAAAAATTTGATTTGAAATGTGGTGTATGAGTTCAATTTAATAACATTATACTAAATACGGTGCACTATATTAATAGAATATGAATTCTAATGGTAAAATAAATTGTAGATAAAATATAAATTGGATTATATTAAGTATTGAGGTGATTAAAATGGTTTGTAATTTAAAAATCATAATTTGGCAATAAAACTATAACATGGTTATAGTGTAACATCCCAGTTAAATAAAGAATATGAAAATTTTCGAATTTGTTAATATTATTAAATTAAATACTAATTTACATTAAAGGTTATGCTTTGATTGATGACATACCTGATTCAGAATAATGGGGTTATTTGAAAATTTATGTTTCACATAACAGTGAGTTATACAGAGAAATAATATAATAATATTATTAATTTAAATGGTAGTTGTCGAATATCTGTTGTATTGTTGGGAATGAATAGAATTATCTAACATATGATTATATATGTTTGTTAATTGTTTTTAATTTATCCAATAAGTTATAGTGGATTAAAATATGGATGAATCAACTTTTAGGTATAAATACTCTAATATACTTTTAAATGATGATTTACAACTTATTAATGGTGAACCCTTTTTAAATATATTTTTGTCACCATAGTATGTTATATTTGACAAAATAAAATTCTTCATTAGAATCATTAAATCAAAATTTACTTTGGTTAATTTTTTTGATAATGTTTATTTTTTAATGAATAATGAAAAATACTGTATTTTTAAATAAAAATTGCCTTTCAATCAAATTTTAATATGGATAGATTAATTTCTAAATTTTTTAAAAATTTTGAATTAGATTATATTATTACAATGTAATCCAATGTTGTTCATTGGAAGTACATTCACATGGAATTTGAAAATAAACAACTGTCAATCTTTTGATAATTATTATTTCTTAGAAACGCTCTTTTTTTATAGTGGGATTAATTTAAAATTAATTAATGAAACTTCTATGTTTTTAATCTGGTAAAATATAAATCATTTTTTAATTTTTAATATCAAATATATTAGTGTTAATTTTTTGTATTTTTCTGAAAAACATCAATTTTTAATGAATAGTGAAAACACTGAGTAGTAGTTGAAAAGATGAATTTTTCAATTAAATGAAAATTTTCCACTTTCTTGGATTGAATTTAGAAAATTTGACACACATGTTTTTTATTAGTAAGTAAAAAGTGGTTCAATAAGACAAAAATAAATTTTGGTGAATAGTAACATTTGACTTTTATTTACTGCGGTTATAGTTAAATAGTGTAATTTAAGGTAAAAACAATACTATAAAAATATAAAATTTCCTTAACACTTGTCCTAAAATTATTGGTTGAGTAATGGATGACCAATACAATTTTTAGGTGAGACGTTTGGCCTTTGAAATATACTTTTGACCAAATGGAAAATTTAATTATAACAAATTCATTTTTGACACAAGTTCCGAATATCGACAGAATGAATGATATGAACTATAATAATTAAATAATTGATATAGAACGATAATAAGTTATATAAAATGAATAATAAAAATTGAAAAAGGTTTTTCAGATTGTAGAAATTAACTAATTTTTATTATTCAGGAAGAACAAGGAATATACAAGACCAGTCAGACATGGGGTAAGGGGTTTCTTATCTCATCTATAATTCTATTAGATTTCCATTATTCGAAACTAATTTCTTGCATGTGGTGAAATGTGTAATGATATTTGATATATAATATCTAGGTTCTACTTATATTCATCATATTATATGATTAATTTTATGGTTATTAACATTTTGTATTATAACTCGATTGATTACAACATGGTAATGAGTTTAATTCCCAATTTTTATTCCTGTGAGATCCATGATATATTTGACACTATATCCTTTTGTGTGATGTATGTACTGTCCATGATTGTATTCTTTTTGTAATTTAATTTAATTTATTGGTAATTACATTTTAATTGTTTGATCCAGCTTTCATGTGGTTTATGTTTTGTATGTTACTAAAATGATAAAAGAACAATTCACCTTACTCATTTTAAAATACTTCATTCAAATATATATTTTAATTTACATCTTCTTATGATGGGATATGTTATTATAAATCCTTATTTAGCTAAATTTTATGTCCATGTGATTAGATACCCTTTTATCTTTCATCGACTCATTTTCTAAATTTTAAAGTGACGTTGTTGGGCTATCGAATTTCTATAATAGAACTTCATAACCCAATTTCAATTCTTTGGGGTTATACTTACACATCTTGATTATGTCATAATATGAATATGTTTGAATTTAAATTGATAGTTATACACATAATATCCACTTTTATTGGGTCTATTTTTTTTCACACATAATTGTGTCATTGATATATCCTTAATATAATGATATGATCTTGGCAAGGGACTTTGTCCCAATTTACATTCCATTGAAACTTATTTGTTTTTTTGATAGACCAATTCACTTTAATATGTTGTATATATTACCCTTTAACATATTATATCATGAATATACTTATTATAATAATATTTTAAACTTTAATTGATGATATTCCTTAATTATTTGTTTTCAGGCGTCACTCATTTTTTTAAGAGCTCATTAACAAAAATATCATTTTAAATATCTTAAAGATTTACCCTTTTAAATATTTCTCATTAATGAACATGTTTTCAAATGGAATTTGGGATTTATTTATATAGTCATTAATTTTCAAAAATGGTAATTCATTTAAAAATTTCAAAGCAGTATAGGCCACATTGATTCAAAAATCACTTTATTAAATGTTTTAAATGTTATTGAAATATTTTTGATAAATCAATGATTTATTATATATATTTAAATGATTTGTTGTGATTGAAAATGAATTGTTTTTAGTGAAATGTTTTTATTTCCAATATTTTTGGTGTTATGATTTTATAATGGTACATGGACATTTTACGGTTGGTTACGTGATAAACCAAATGATGGGTAGTGTCATGATAAACCAGGACGGGTGGTTATGTTATGACCTCCAATGGATTCGGTATGGATGTTGGATGTATTTATATTCCATTTAGTGATATGCGTGGAAGTCGACTATTTGGTTATTCCATTTTAGTATCTTTATGTCCCATGTTACCTTTATATGTTATTTGTTATTTCTATGGGTTTTATGGTAATATTTTGGTTACAAAAGTGTAAGCTGTGATATTTTATTCATTGAAGAGTATTTACTAATTTATAAAGGTAAAAATTATTACATATGATATTGTATTCGTGGAATACTTTTTTTTGAAAAACAACCAGTTTCCCTTCTTTGTGGGTCAATTACTGAGCTTTTTTGCACATCCCATGCTTTTGAATTTTTTCACAGTACATAATGATGAATAGGGTCAATGATGGGATCAAATTAAATTCATGTTGTCTAAAACATGGAAATAGACATGTTTCTTTTTAGGAGTTTTTACTTTGTTAAAAAATCGGTATTGATTAGTAGTGACTACATGTAATATTCAAGTTGATAAGTAATAGTTATGGCATAATTCTCAAAAACTCTAAACCTAAAAAGATCCTCAATGTGAATTCTTGATTTAAATCAAGATTATATATTGTTCTAAGGATGAAACATTATATTTTGTATCAAAGGTCAGTTTAGATAAATTTATTGGTTAGATCTTTTTATTAGACATTATTAGTCTCTATGTCTACTCTTTATGTTAAATCCATATTTCTTAACTTTTTCATATCAAGGAATTTTTGACACAAAATGAAAGAGGAGAATCCCAAAATTCATTATTATATCTTCCTGATGACTTTCTTGTAATAATTATTGCAATTTCATGTCCAAAATACTGTGAATCATTTTATAATATACAACTAACTTGCAAGTAACTGTTTGAGATATCAAACAACTCCACTATTCGTCGATATCATCATAGATCATGGGTTGTTTAAAATAAAATCGCATTTTCAAAATATTCTCATATTTCCAAGAATGTTAAATATTATCAAAAAAAATCAAAATATTTTACCTTATCACAGGATTTTGATGTATATTATAATATAGAAAAAGGAACTGAATAATGAGACCCTTTGTCAACCTATTTATATTTTCATTTCAATTATATTTTATCAGCACATTCATATTGTATTTTAAAAGGTCCATTGATATAATGTTTCCACTCAAACTCGATCGGCCAATTTTATAAAAATCGTGTTTTATGAGATGTTTTGAAATTATATGTCATAAACAATTATTTTCCAAAACTAATTTTCTATGTAAACCCTTATTAACCGAGTTGTACAAGGTTCATTTGGATGATATATGAAAATGTTTTTGAAGAATCTATAAATAATTTTTTCAATTCATGGAGGTTCTTCCTACGTATACACGATAATGATGAAATCATATGGACACCAGGATCAAGGTATGATGTTCTTTCTTTTAGGAATAGTTTTATTTTTTCAGATGGAGGTGAGAAAAATATATATGACGTTGAGGTCTTAATGTATTGGGATAAAAATTAATTAAATGAGAAAACCATTGATGTTAAAAAATGATAGATTTATTTATGGGTTTTATAAAAAGGAAGCCAGTAAGATGGGTGAATGCTCATCCCATCCAGAAAGGCCGCATGAATCGAACCCAGAACTGAACGGATACAAGGGAACATCACCTCTCACTAGCCTACGTGAAGTCCCTCATTAGTAAGAATTATTATTTTTAGATAAATGATTTTATTGATCAAGAATAAGGTGATTTTTGGATATAATGTTTTTTCAAAATGATATACATAATGTAGGAAAATGATTTGGTGAATAGGTGATAAATTATATTTTGTAATATGTTCTCTATTTTGGGGAAACACTATAAGACTATAGAAAATATAATAATTTTATATTTCAATTACGGAGTAATGGTTGAATTCTATTTTGGAATGATCTATGATTTTATTTTGGAGTTATAAGTGTTTTGGGTTATTTAAGGAAATTATTAACCTGTCTTTGAGAATATTAGACTAGGTTAATTAGACATCATTATGAGACATTATGAGTAGTCGATGTTATATAGAGATAAATTTTAAAAATAATTGTGGAAGACTATGTGATTAAATGATTCTCAATTTTTGGTTTCAATCTTAGTTATGATTACATTAAAGGATTTTATGTAATATTGTATTTTGAATGGTCTTTTTTGAACGTTGGGTACACTTTGTTGAATTTTGGACATTAAGAGTAGTATTTTTTAAATTAGTATCCTTTTTGTTTTTTATCTGATCTTGTACTGACCTTTTTGGTTTTGGTTTATTTAACAATATAGTGGAAATATATAGTTCATCTTTAGTAAATTATGTGATACTCTAAAAGTTGATTCTAGTGATTCATGTGTTACCAAGTAATATGGAATACTCATCGTTTGGAGAAAAGATGAGTTTGGGGTACAAATATAGTAAATGGATGAATGTCTACATGACAAGTAAGTATATTTACTTATATTTTTAGGTAAGCTGATAAATAAATTCCTCAACATTGTGAAAAGTATCATAAAAAATGTTGTCCGTTAACTTTTCCTAGTGGGGAATCAAATACCGTTTAACCCCCACATGATTGTGATTTTCTGGGGGTTAACTTTCTCCTAATCATGTTTTCTATCAGTCCTTATCCTAACATTACACTTAGTATCTCCAACATATCAATTTTTTCATTTAATCCTAGTATGGGTTATCTCGGGTGACCATATACATATATTTCATTATTTTAATGTGATTGTTTTATTATATCTTTTTATGATGTGGGACATTCAATGAAGCTTCCAATCCCAATTTTAAAATTGTGAGGATGAAATTTCTAAATGGGGGTAAGGATGTAACATCCCATGTAAATAAAGAATATGTAATTTTTCATATTTATTAATATTTATAAATTAAAAATTAGTTTTACGTTAATTTAGATGCTATGATTGATGGCATACATGATATATAACAATGGGTTTCTTTTAAAACATATGTTGCACACAATAGTGAGTAATACAGAAAAATAATATTATAATATTATTAATTTAATTGGTAGTTAATGGCTTTCTATTGTATTATTGAGAATTAATAGAACTAACTAAAATATGATTATATATTTTTTTTAAATGTGTTAACTTTTATCCAATAAATTTTAGAATCTTAAAATGTGAATGAATCCAATTTTAAAAATAAATATTCTAATATTCTTTTAAAGGTCAATTTACCACCTTATAATTATTAACCCTATTTATATATAGTTTTTGTAACATTTATATGTTATATATGGAAAAATAAAATTCTTATATAAAATAGGTACATCAAAATTTACATTGGATAATTTTTTGGTATTTTTCTGATAAAGTTCATTTTTAATGAATAGTGAAAAATATTGTATTTTTAATTCAAAATAGCCTTTTAATATAAAATATTTCTATGGTTAGAATATTATTTTTAAATTATTTTTAAGTGTAATTAGATTATATTTCAACCATTTAATAAAAATTTTGTCATTGGAAGTACTTTCCCTTTGAATTTGTACATACACAAGTGTCAATCTTATGATAGTTATTATATATTATAAACACACATTTTATTTTGACAGTGTGAATTAATTATAAATTAATTAATATAACTTATATTTTATTAATTTTTTAAAACAGAAATAATTTTTTAAATAAGAAAATTAAATATATTTTAAGATGACCTTTTGGTATTTTTCGGAAAAACATCAATTTTGATGAATAGTGAAAACACTAAGTAGTTGTTGAAAAGATGACATTTTCTTTTAAATTGAATTTTTTTTGCTTCTGTGAATTGAATTTCGAAACTATGACTTACATGGTTGTTATTAGTTAGTAAAATTTAGTTCAAATAGATGAAAATAATTTTTTCTGAATAGTATCGTTTTACTTTTATTTAACATGGTTAAATGTAAATAATGTAATTCAAGTGAAAAACAATATTATATTAATATAATATTACATTAATTCTTTTCATAAACATATTGTATGCTTAATGTCCATCCAATACAATAAATGGGTGCGACCTTTGGCCTCTGAAAGACATTTGGGTAAGATAATGATATTAATGACTTTTTATTTCATGTAAAAATAAAAATTTCATAAACATGTATTGTTTTGCTAAAACAGTTCTAATGTGGGGTTATATAATTGATATATTTAACTATATATAGTCAATAGATGTCTAAAACTTTTTAATACATCATGGTATTTTATTTATAATTTTTAAACATCAAATAAATAATATTATTTATGACATAATAATGATGTATTGTTTACCTCATTAATGAATGATTTAAATAAATAATATTATAAAAATAAAAAAAATCTAAATCCTGTCCAATTCATATTAGATGATTTTATTTCAGACATTAGTCATCTTATATTATTTTCCTTTTTTTTACTTCTCCAACCCCTTAAAACTTTTTATTAATTTATTTTATAACAATACTAGTATCCTAAATATACTAGGTCGTTTTTATAAGATGTATTCAAACTAAATATACACACATCTCTATCTAATGCATAAAGAACATACTATTTTAGTAGACGGTGAACTAGGGCCTCCCGAAACGATGATTGTTCAATATTCTCCTACAACCTATGATGGATTAAATTATGATGGAAATATATTTATATGTTAAATATATTATAGTTATATTTTCTCTTTACTTTGGTATTTATCATTTATAGAATACCATTATGGTTTCCAAAATGGCTAAAATCGATAATTTCATTTGAGGAAATGAGGACTACCACCCCTCAATGTGATATGACCCATTCATGCCATTCATGAGAGGTATAAAAGACTGAGTTAATGAAATTATATATTATATTATACTGGAATTATAATATTCCAATTTATCAATATTTTTTCCAATCCATTAAAACATGATTTTGAAATAAATGTAGCGTTAATGCGATCATACGACTTACAGAATCCATGAATGGTGATTTCATTTATTATCTCCAAATGTTATGTTCTATTATAAATAAAAATATAAAATTGATATATATTATATATATTATATTTAATAAATTAATATGATTCTTGAGATAATATACTTTTGACCACATGGATAGTTTGTAACTATAACAAGTTTATTTTTGACTCATGTTATCATCATCGACAAAATGTTCGATATGAACTCTAATAAATAAAAACTTTATATAGAATGTTAATATGTGTTATAAAAAAATAATACATGAAAATGGTTTTTATGAAAGTAAAAAATTAAATTATTTTTATTATTTAGGATGAACATGGAATATACAAGACAAGTCGGACATGAGGTAAGGGGTTCTTATCTCACTTTTAATTCCTTGAGATTTCCATTGTTCGCCACTTATTTATTGAATTTAGTGTATTTTGTACTACCATTTGATATATATTATCAAGATTTTATTTATATTTATTGTATTATATGGTTAATTTGGTGGTTATTAACATTTTACATACGATTCGATTGATTACAACGTTGTAAGGGGTTTTCATCTCTCTTTTTATTCTCATGAGATTCATGGTATATTTTCTACTATCAACTTTTGTGTAATGTGTTTAATACCCATGATTGTATTATTATTTTTAATATAATTTAGTTCATGTTTCTTTAAATATTCATTGTATTATTATTCTTTCATGTGTAGTTTTTTTCGTACGTTACCAAATCGATAAGGGAAACATCCAACCTCCCATTTTTAAAAGACTTTTTTTGTTATGTATTTTAATTTACATATTATTATGTTGGGATATTTTATTATATAAACTTATTGATGAAAATTTTATGTCCATGTTATGAGATACCATTTTCCCTCTCATCAACTCATTTTTTGAATTTTAATGTGATGTAGTTAGGCAGTGGAAATTCTATAAGATAATTCTTAACCCAATTTCAATTCTTTGGTGTTAAACATCTAATTCATGATTATGTCGTACTATGAATTTGTGGGAATGAAC
The DNA here is from genome assembly GCA_963277665.1 of Viscum album. Classification (NCBI taxonomy): domain Eukaryota; kingdom Viridiplantae; phylum Streptophyta; class Magnoliopsida; order Santalales; family Viscaceae; genus Viscum; species Viscum album. The sequence goes on along the minus strand of OY728119.1, from coordinate 1,748,478,581 downwards.
ACTGATTTTATTAAACATAATATCCACTTATATTGGGCGTATTATTATTTGAATCACATTATTTTGTCATTGATTTATCCTTAATCTAATGATATGATCTTTTCAAGGGACTTTGTACCAATTTAGATTCCATTAAAACTTATTTGTTTTTTTGTAAACCAATTCACATTTATATGGTTTATATAATTCCCTTTGACATATTATATCATGAACCAGCTATTCTCAAGATATTATATGATTTCATTGAACTTATTCTTCAATTTTTGGAATTCAAGAGTATCTCATTTGGTTAGGAACTCTTTAGCATAAATATAATTTTAAATGATTTAATGATTTATCATATACATATTTCTCATTAATGTCCATTTTATCAAAATGGTTTTAATTATTTTGTTTATATGGTCATTAATGTTCAAAAATCTCAATTCCATTAAAAATTTCAAAGTGGTATGGGACACTTTGATTAAATAGTCTCTTTATTAAATGTTTAAATGCATTAAAAATGGTTTGATAAAGAATTGATTTTTTCAATATCTTGAAATGATTTCTTGTTATTGAAAAAGGTATTTTATTAGTGAAATATTTATATTTTTAATATTTTATGTGTTATGATTTTATAATGGTACTTGGACATTTTAGGGGTGGTTTTGTGATAAACCAACCGATTCGTAGTACTGTGATAAACCTGGATGATTGGTTACGTTATAACCCCCAATGAATTGGGTATGGAAGAAGGACATATATATATTCTATTTAATGATATGTGTGGAAGATGAAAGTATGGTTATTTCATTTAATTTTTTTTTGTTCGTTGTTATATTTATATTTTATATGTTCTTTATATGTTTTTATGGTAATCTTTTGGTTACAAAAGAGTAAACAATGATATTTTTCATTGACTAGTATTTACTAAATCATAAATGTGAAATGTAATACATATTATAATGTATTAATGTTATACTTGTTTTTATGAAAAACTAAAAATTTCCATTCCTTGTGTATCCCTTAATAATATTTTTTTCTCATCCATTGTTTTCAAATTGTTTTTCATAGGACATATAGTGGAATAGGGTCAAGGATGGGATCAAGGAAAAGTAATGTTGCCTAAAACATGGAACTAGACATGTTTCATTATAAAAGTTTTTATTTTATGAAAAATTGGATACTGAGTAGTAGTGTCTACATGTAATATTCATGTTAATATGTAATAGTTATTGCCTAATTCTCTTATTCTCTAAACCAGAAAAGATCCTCAATGTGAATTCATGATTTAAATTAATTTTATATAATGTCTTAAGGATATGGCCTTATATATAGAGGTTATTTAATGGTTTTCAACGTATCAAAACATTTCTTATATATTTAAATCATTTAAAACATGGAAATTTTTTCGTTTAAATATAATATATGACTCGACTATTAGGGATGGATTAAAATATCCATAAATTATTAATAAGATGTTTTTTGACATAGAAAAATTTAAGGATGTATTTTAGGGTGTGCGAAAATTAAATATTGTGATTCCATTATAGTATTTACCGTAGTATGACAATGAAATTATAGATGTTTAAGATATCGTAATATATTTATATTTGTATAGATCTTATGTTCACAATAAATAAATATTTAAATTTTGAAATGTTCTATATCTAAACTAATGTGAAAGTAATATTAGATTTATATTTGAAATTACATACATATATTGAATCATTATGATATGATGTATTTCCATGGAGAAATATTTGAATATATAAAATTGGAAAATTTATTTAATGGTACATATTAAAAAGTGAAATATTTTACTAAGATATGGTTTATCATTAAATGAGGAGTAACTGATTCTATTAATTTATGATTATGGAAATGAAATAGGAATAATGATTTTTTGAATTTCTAAAATGCATAACTTTTTCTTGTAATTCATGAAAATAGGTTCAGGTGGAGAGCGGGTGACATATAATCAAGATAAAAATATTAATGTCCATTGACATTGTTGTTGTGAATCTAAGGGATGAAATTGTTGAGTAGGATATAAAATCTCCACAATGAGTAATTAATATATTTTGTTTCATTAATGGTTGAATATGAATTTATTTTATTAAATGTATAAAATATATGAAATTACTAAAATGTCAGGCAGTTTAAAAATATGTCTTCTGAATATTTTAAGTAGAGATATGATGATAAGGAACTTGAAAATACATATTTATAATTTAAAAAGATCCCATTTTATTTTAATAATATTTCGAATGTACTTAGTGACCCTGTTAGTTTAATTACTCTTTGAATTATTGAGTAAATATATAATGAATGGACATTAAAATTTTGTACAGTGTATCATACCAAATTAATATGAATTTCAATGTCCTTTATTGAGCAATTCCCAATATGAAAATTTTATATATGAAATGAATGTGTGTTTAGGGGATCATACTACCCCAATACACAGTTCTTGTTCATCCTTCATAAAAATTACCTTGTGTAGTAAACAAATTAAAAATACAATTTAATATTATGTTTTTAAATATTTTCACTTGTATATGTATTAATGTATTGTTATTTTAATTCATTGTTCCATATAATTTTCTAATAAAAATTATATGAATGAATGATTAAAATAGAAATTAATTATTACGTGAACACCATATTCATCCCATCCTAGAGGGTATTGACCTTTACATAGGATTGTTAATATTATTAAGTTTCAATGAAAAAAAATAAACTTATTTTGATGGATAATCTATAAAATAATTGAAAAAAATGTCTTCACCATTTAGTTATAGAATTAATGTGGTTATTTTAAAAAATATCATTCTCTCACATTGAATTATTGTTCTTTTTATATAAAAATGTGTTTTATAATGTTATTTAGTTATAAAAAAACTACAATGGGGTCTACTGAAAGTTCAAATGTTTTCAATCATTAAATGATTAAATAACATCTAAATCATTTTTTGTATTTCATATTTTATATCAAAATCCAATGATTGAATTGGAAGGAATTAAAATAGTGATAATATCATAATATCTATTCTTACATTGAATAAATTTATATAATGTATTTTTTTAAAAAACTATTAAAATTATATTAGAATAATTTAATTTTAATTATTGAAAGGTATAAATTCCATAAGTAATTATCTATGGAACCTTACAATTAGGTCAATTCTATATAACATATATAATATAATGTCGACAGATGATAAAGAACAACTTTTATTAATAGAATATATTTTTATAACTATATTAATCACAGGCAAAAATAAAAAAATAACAACATAATCAATCATAATCCAACTTATCAGATTGTAATCATCATCCCTAAAATAATTCATACATATAGTTCCCACATATCAACCCATTGAATCCAATATAGATGAATAGAGGTTATAATTTCAAATGGTTTATCTTGAACTTATGCCCCTAATACTATTTTCATAAACACATATATTATATATTAACTTCGATAAATGATTCAAATTCAATTATGTTTGCATATATAGATAAAAAATTTATAAAGAATTTTGAAATGCCTATATTAAACTGATTTGTAAGGTTTAAATAATTAGATAATTATGAAAATAGATACCAAAAAATGATCATGTATATTATTTAAAAAATAAATTCTTTATTATATATTAATCATTATACTCCAAAAGGATTCATCAATATATAAAATAAATTATTTCACATGTTCTCTTTTTCTAAAAAGTTAACACATCATTTTATTTATTATAACATATGAAATGTATCCATATGAAGGTGTGAGTTAAAAAACACTGAATGATAAAACATAAAACTCTTTTAATGATGAAAAAATTAGAATAAATATTTTGGAATGAATTATTATAAAAATGAATCCATAATCATCAGAAACATATATTATGTAAAATTATTTTAAGGAAAATAAAATAATTTATATAATTAATACTAATTAATGTTATAATTATGGACATAAAAAACATGATTTCAAGTCCTTAGGATAAGAGAATATCCTATAATGGGAATATGTATACACCAAACCACATATATTTTCATAATTATTTCATTTGATGCATTGAGGATATATATAATTTAGTGGCCCACTGGGCACCTGATTAAGTCTAATGAAATCACCATAAGAATTTAGAAGCTTTTTTATACCAGTACCCAATAATCCTCTAACTCAATAACAACATAATTATTCATTCAATGAATGATTTTGATTTTCAATATATAATCATCCATTTTTAGTAGTCCATAATCTACATGAATATATATATATATATATATATATATATATATATATATATATATATTTCCCCTTGTGAACAAAAGTGATAACATAATCGTAACTCATCTTGAGAAAGAACATGTAAGTCTGAAAAATTTACTGTCAAACGTCCTATTATAATCTATTTTTTAACAATAAAATATTGATTCTTAGATTTTTCCACATGACAATGAATTAAAATTTAATCTACGTGAACATTCTCTAATAGAAATATGTAAACATAAATTTTCACAATATATATGGTAATGATTATATGATTATGTTAATAGAATAAGAACATGATCATAATCTATATTGATGAAAATTGAGGATAGTAATAGAAAAATATAGTCCCATTGTGACAATAGAATCATTGACAGATGATTTCATAGACAAAAAAATGCAATTACATAAATAAAACATCTAAATGTTTCACCAAATGAGGGTTGAGAATCTTTTTTTATGAAACAATGATCTCATTACCCAAAATGAATATATATATATATATAATAGAGGATAAATCTTGAATACTTATCCCCATTTGTGTAAATCCTTTGGAAAATAAAAATATGAATTTGGGAAATAAATGATATTTTTTAAAAAATATTCATTAGTATAAAATAAAAATTTACATGTCTTATTTAAAGGTAACATTATAAAAGGTTATATGAATTATTTCAAAAAAATCCAAAAAATTCTAAAATAATTAAACCATTCAAATACTAAAATAGTATTCTAGATAATTAAATATATTTAAAGAAAATCTATAAATTTTAATTAAAAACTACTATTAATTATTTTCCTGAGTTCTTTCCCACAAAAACACATTTTACCTAGATTATTAAAACCCCCATTTGTATTAAAAAATCATTTTTAAAAATATATTTTTAAAAAAATATGTAATAGATTATTATGGTTGGAGAACCTAATAATGGATGGAATAATTTATTAATAATAAAATATTACTCAAGTGATGAAGGTATTAGTTTCCATTATCTTTTATGGGATAGATACACTATATGGTATGAGGAATTTACAAATGATTTTATCTGGTAGAAATTCAATAATAATAATAATAATAATAATATAATTTCTAAATTTAATCATTTTATATCAAAATATTTCAAATAGATTCTAATATATCAATGAATAAAAATTTAGTTCCCAAAAAATATCAAGACTCAGGTAACAATTTAGAAAAATTATGTTTAAAAAAATGTTGATTTGGATTTTTTAATCCCATTTATTAAAAAGAAATAAATAATTAGAAATTTATTGTATCATAAATAATTAGAACACCGTACGGATAGAACATGGTGTATAACATATAATTTGTCTAAAAATCATAAATGAATCCCTGGAAACTCATTTAGATTGAGTAATATTTTAATCATAACCCATTAAATGAATAATATTTTAATAGAACGGAGAACTACCATATTAGAATATAATTCATGATATGATATCTTAAAAAGTAAGTATATAAACAAAATTAATGATATTAGGTTAATAATACAAAATATGTCTCCAAGAGATCTATTTTACATTAAAACCATTACATATGTACAACTTTTTTCTTCAAATGTACCATTCATTAGAATAATTATATTATAATTGTTAATGTAGTACCCATAAACTATATTTATTAATATATTAATTTCATTAACTAATTTAAAATATTTTAATACATTAAATAATTATTTAATTTCTTTATATTTTAACATCTATTATATGTAATCCTTGTTTTTACGTAAAACTATTATAAAAGGGGTATTGGTATAAATTGTTTTTCAAATATTTATAATTCCTAGATCAATTAATTTACTATGATTTATGATCAATGACATTTTACAATGATATATATTCATTCTATAGCAGTTTTATTAAAAATAATTTAGATGAAATTAGTGTTGAATAATTTTCGATGACTATAAATTAATGGAAAGGTTTTCTAAATAGTGAAGTTAAAATTTTTTTATAACAAAATAGTATCCAAAGAAAATTATATAGTTTTTCCCATATTATACAATTAAATATAATCATATATTCATCCCTAATTAAAATTCAATGAAGTGTTTTTATGTGGTTAAAGAAACTCAATCATTAACCTACCATGATTAAGGGGTGATTATGATGAGGTTTTGTTGTAATATAATTATACATGAAAACTAATGCTCTAATTATATTCTTACTGGTGATATATATAAAATTTTAAAGAATTGTTTATTTTAAAAAGAATGTGTAATTTCTATACCACGAAATAATATATCAATTTTCTCATAGTATTATCCTATTAAATTATTAAATTAACAATAATCATTTAATGATCACATCATTAATAGGTTCCAAAAAATTTCGATCCAAAAACAAAATGATATCAACCAAATTTTTTCAATTCAATCCTATTTTCATAATAAAATATGTATCGATTTTATTTAATATAATTGGAAGATCAATCATACCTTGGAGGAGGAATTCCATGAATATGATTGTGTGATGATTTTTTATTCAATAGAAATGGAGAATAAAGAAATTTAGATTACTTATTTAGAAAATAAAAATTATTTAACTATTATTATTTTTTGTATTTCCATTTAATAACATTTATATAAGGTGGTTGACTAAATTTGAAACACAGACTATCATGGAGGTCGTAGTTCACAACATACATGAATTATGTTTTCATTTTCATTAATAAAAATGGTAATGGGTTTTTAATGTTTAGTATATTAGTATAATAAATTTAAGTATATAAAAACTTAATTTTTTGTGATATAGTTATTTGAAAATTATTATTGGAATTTTAAGATAAAAAATAATTATTTCTAAAAAATGGGAATACTCTCATAAAATACATTGAGATGTCCTTTGATGATGTCATTGAAATTGATGAAATGGGCTAATCTCATGTGACAATAAGCTAATGTGAGTGAAAATTTATTACAGGGAAATTTATAATTATAGGGTTTCATGAGAAAACCAAATATTTAGGAGTCCCATGAATTCGTTGTGGTGTTCCCCATTTATAAGTGGCTTGAACATTATTTTTGTAAATATTTCAACTTCATATAAGTTTAGAAAATGTTAAACAATAACTATGGATCCATGTTTTTTTGAATAATGTAGTGCATGATATATAACCTCAATATAAAAAACATGTAATGAATTATAAACATATTTTTATCGTGTTTAAATTCCTTTACCACATGATAAATTTCATTTACCAATTTAAATTTTATCATAGAAACTAGTTGTTAACAATGGTTACTTTGTGATTTTTCAAAAAAAATAATGTTATTATGATTATTTATTTATTACCAACATATAATAAATTTTATATCTATCTTAAATTATCTAATTTATAAAACTGATGAAAATTAAATTTAAAATTAAAATGTATAATGTATAAGAAAAATTTATTGAGAAAAAATCTGTTATGATAAAAATAATAAAATATTGGTTTGTAAATTATTGTTTTTAAAATTATAAATCCAATTATATATAAATAATTCAAAATATAATAATGTTTCATTAATATTCTACTCTTAATTATACTCTAACAATTTCACAAACCCACATTATATTCAAAAGATGACATTTTAACTATTCACCTATAAATAATTATTTTTTGAAATATATGAAATTTTTTATAGGATTAGATTATTTTTAGTCTTTATTTTTTATTCTATAAAATTAAAATTCCAAATAATTTCAATTTAAAATCTGTATAAAAAGTTAAGAAATACTAAAAATCACTTTTTATTAGGATCACATTTTTAGAGTATTAATCATTCGAATCCATATTTACTATTAATTTATATACAAAAATTCAAATTAACCAATTCTTCATATCAAATATTTCATGTAGTCATTAATAAATTATATCATTATATATAATGTATAATTCAATGAAATATAATATTGAGAAAATAAAATTAAGCATTAAAGGACCATATTGGACATTTTCGGTAGACCAATTCGATACTATTAATATTAAGAGGATGGTTTATATTCATTCTATTAATATTTCATAATTAATTTACTCCTATTAATTCATGGTAATTCAATGTATTTTTTTTAATTATCTAAAAAATCCTTGTTCCCTTTTAGTTTGGTCTTCCATTTTATAATTATAGGTTCTTATATTCCCAGAGAAAATACTTTCCCCCTAGTTTTAATTATTAATCCTTTTATAAATTATTTGATGAAATTCATAAAAAACTCATCATTTGGTGTAAAACATCTAACATATAAAATACAATACTCTCCTAGGATGTTTCATGTTACTTACATGTCAACAAAAAACATTATCCATTTATAAAATATTATAAAAAAGTATTTTTACACCATAATAATATATACATTAAAACATACCTTTCCCAAAACCATTTAAATAACAATCTCAATAAACTATGTGACATATATATATTTGTATAAGACATATTATATTATCTTCAATGACTAGATCATAAATTGACACACTATATATATATATACACCATAATATAAAAAATAATATAATTGAAACTAAAAATATGATGAATCATTTATCAACACCAATGTTACTATCTAGAAAACCTTTCTCAAAATAAATCAATTTTTATTACCTTTAAACCCATCATGTATTATGAATAAGATCTATAAATACATTAATTATGTTTTCCCTAGTAGTTGTCATCATAATATAAGCTTGACATAAATATATTATCAAATATATTGATTCAGTTTAATATATGTTTCCATAAATTTAAAGAGAAATAAAAGAAGATAAATATATAGGTACTTTATATAATTCTTATAGTTTTAAAATTTAGTATAATATCATAAAAAATACAATTCACGTATTAGAAATACTATTATCATGATGGTTTAATTTATATTAAAATATCATCCTCCTTACCATTGGTTTGACTTGAAAGTTGACCTTTTCGAACATAACTATAATATACTTAAATTTATAAAAGTTTACATAATATACCATAGTATATTACAATAAATTGTGGTTTTAATATACATATCATTCATGAACTCAATGGTATGATCCTATTTAATCTAAATAGAAGAAAAATTGGATACTGAATTTTTGATAATATGAATATAATCAAGTCAATCTGAACCATCCTTCCCCTATGAAAACTATTTTTTTAGCATTTGACTACATTTGATAAACCATTGACTCTCCTCGTTCAATCCTTGGTTATCCATTGTCTAATTTCTATTATGTTATCTAACCTAATAATTTAATGTCATTATTAAATCCATAATAATTGTTATCAGATATAATGAGATTACACATATAAATTTACATGATATGACTTATCCACATGTGTTTTCTTAGTTCAATACATCATGTATTAGGGTTATTATTGAGTCAATTCCCAAATATAATTTTTCATAGTGATGACCCCTAGGAGATTATTTTCCATTATCACCACCCATTATTGTATACAGACTTGATAAAATTTCTACATAAAAAAATATAATGCATTACTAAATATTAATGGTTTAATCTATTGATCATTTCTATTCAAAATATTTTAACTAAAGCTGCCATATCGTATTCCTCAAATAAAAATCATATTATTTCATTATAGTTATATTATATATTATCCAAAAGGTTGTTTTTTTACTTTGAAATTATTAACAACAATTACTTACCAACCATTAAACTATCCTCATTAAAATTTCCAATCTCCAATGATCACTATACCATCTAATAAAAACTAATTTGGGAGCCTCAGCACTGCACTCTCGATCTCATTCCCATAAATATATACATTATATAATAAATTTTGTATCTGGTATAATTTTTATTTATTACCATTTATAAATGAATAATCATTAATAATTCTTTATTCTCTAAGATGAAATGTATTTGTTTTGTTTATATAATAAAATAATTAAAAAATATATATCATACAAAAACCTATATTATTTGATTCATATAATTTTTTCAATACATAACAAATTAATTAATCCATGAACATTGGCCCACATCAAGCATAAATCATTTCACAAATTTATTCTTATAAAAATTTCTATTATAATCCTCTCTATCATTACCTAGGGAAATTAAAAAATAAGATTGTATGAACACATTTTATCAGCTAGGGGATGCTTAAAATCGATATAATAATGGCGTAAATATTATGAAAGGAATAAAAAAATTATAAGATGAAAATATAATATTGAACTAAATGGATTATATATCACGAATTGTAAATTATTATGTAGATATACATATAAATTATTTTAACATATTAAACACTTGATATAATACAAAAAAACCAGGATTTCATGTTATAAAGTGAAGAGACATTCCTATTATATGAAGTGGTATTCACCCTAACCCATACTCATTTTCTCCAAATAATTTATGATTAATTGAGGGGATATATAATTATGGTGCACACCCATCACATGATTATGTTTAATTCATTAACCATAAGGGTTTATAAGTAAATTCATAAAATTTCATAAGAAACCACATCTTGAATAAATACGAGGTTAAATGTATAAACAAAGGTATTGTATTAAAATACATAATCAACCTACATTAATAAAATATAATAATATAGAATATCAATAATTTTGCTTTATTAATGAACATATAAAACATGAATATAACCCATCAAGAAACACATGGAGGGTTTTTAAACAATAAATAATAATATTTTCAAAATTCATCCATATTTAAATAAAAATATATGTAACACCAATTATTTTTCCCATTTCATTGAATAAAAACGAAGTCTTTGTGAACCTCCTTCAGTCTAAATTTTAAAATAAAATATTGTCAAACTATTTAAGGTAATGATTATATGTTTAGGTAAATGATAGTATAAATTGATCATAATATATCAAATGATAAAATTAGGGTGATTTCCAATAAGTATAACCAAATTTTTATATAGTAATCATAGAAAGATGTTGGTTAATACCAAAATCATATTTACAAAAATAAACCATTGAATAATATAAAAAAATAATTGAATTAAAATAATAATAATTACTACCATGGGTTACATACCCCAATATTTAAAATCTATATGATAATGGATTAATCATGAGACATAAACTCCATTTTGGTAAATACTTCTAAAAATTAAAAAAGGTAAGTGAAATGGTAATTATAAAATTGGTATTAGACATCATTGATCACATTTATTTAAAATATTTATTTCAATTTTATTTATTATAGTCTCCTTAAATAAGGTGATGTTACATATTTTTAAAATAATTTATTTTAAAAATATTATATAATAACTGGTACTTGAAAAATCATAATGACTGTCCTTGTGAAAAGTGGAGTGAAATAAAAAACATGTGAAAGTGAATAAACACCCTATATATTTTATTTAAAAATTACCATAGTTCAAAACTATAGTTTTAAGATGGGTAAAAAAGAATATATTTTTATTATTAAATAATTTTAAAAAAATTCATTAAAAAATAAATATAACATAAATTTAGGTTTGGAGAAAACTGTCATTGAATTATGAAGTTCACGATGAATCAATATAACCCAATATTCCTTATCATAAACACTCTACATAATTCATTTAATAAATTCAAAGTTTATTATGTCATAATTTTATATATAAAGATTAATTACAATATAATTAAATGATTGTGTAAAATGTATCTATATTTTATGAAAAATATGAAGGGAATTTTCTTAACCCAATCAACAGAAATAGAGTTACGAAAAACTCAATAAACTGGGCTCATAAATTTTTCAAATTATATTCGATGAAAATATAATTATTTTTATTATTTTATCCATTTAATTAAAGGAAATAATTTATAGGGAATTCATATGTTATTAAATCAATATAAAACCATAAAAATGAAACATAGTTCATAAAATATAATATGTATCAATGAAATAATAGTAAGATCATGAAAACCATTACATATTGAAATTTTATAAATGAAAATCATTAGAAAGGGGAGGATTATAATTTATCATCATATAAAATTAATAAAATCTAAATCATGATATTATATCTCAAATATGAAAAATATAAAAAACATAAAAAAATTACGTGCATTGTCCCAAAATTGTCATATATATAGTAATTTGATTTGAAAATCCTTAACTCATTCTTGATTTACCATAAAAATTCAATAAATGTACTGTAAAATCTAATTACTATCCTCAAATTAAATCCCAAGAACCTAATTCATAACTATAAACACTTATAACCCTCGTTTACAATAATTATATGTATATAATATTTTTATCATATTTTCATCATTTGGTGAAATTAATAATTATTTGATTGAACTATCATCATAAAAGTGGTTTTGGTATCTATTCATATTCAAACATTGATAATTACCGGTTAAATTAATGTCCTATAAAAGATTTTTTCATAAAATATTATACATAAATAATTCAAATCCATTATTGTTTTTTTACAAACAATGAATACAAAATCAGTTCAAATCAAGATTCATTTTTTCATGATGAATGAAATGTTTTCCCCTAATTAATGAATTAAATCATTATATAATCATTCTAGTATAAAAAATAAGACATTATATACATATTTAAAACAAAATATAGTAGTATACTAGTTATTATTGTACCAAATGATATAAATTCAGTTTTTATTTATATTAGGACACTAAACTAAACAAAACATGAACTTAACTTGATTAGTGGAAGACTGTGAGGTGGTTTAGGTACAATATGATTATAAAAAATTATAATAACATTATTTTGATCTTATCAGTCTAATATATCCAAATATTTCAATATTAAGTTTAATGAAATAATTTTATAATTAGTGTACTTGTTTTAGATGAATCAATTAATGATAATCATTTATTGATGATATCATAAATTTTTTATCTATTTCATCACATGATATTCATCATTATATCAAATATTCTTATTTATCCTCTAATAAAAACCTCATAATGTTAAATTTCATGTTTTGATCAAATGAATATTTAATATCCATCATTCCCTATAGGTGTTAGTCCACACATGCACATGGTTGGTGCTTCTATTTTCCACAGAATGATGGAATGGGGGTAATCTGGATTATTTTTTGATTCATAATCATGTTATAATAATATAAATGTTTTATTAAATCTCCCTTTAATCCATCATTCTATTTTGGTTAAGTAAAATGAAACATGTTTAATAATGGATGTATTATTAACAATTTCACCCCATAACCAACATGTTTCCCCACATACATGTGTTGTCCACTCCTCAAAGCCCACCCATTAGCCCAAACATTAAAGAGTAAAAGGACTATCCCCATATGCCAATAGAAAAAATTTCATGTTTGGATTTTCCCCATATACATGAAACCCAATATTTTACTCATATGGATCAATAATTAATTCCAAACATCTTTAAATGTAGTGTTCTTATCATGTAGTATCCTAAAAGCAATGTTTCATATTATTGATATAAGTGGAAACATTATCATTTTAAACCATTGTATTATATGTGTCATAATAAACACCTTATTAGATCAAAATATACTCATTTTTATTCTATATCTCAACCACAATACTACCACATAACTTTCTACTAGGTTTCTCCACTAAAACCGTTGTATGAATAATGCCCACATGAACCCCAATCTCCCAAAACACATGTTTTCTCCTACCTATGACCAACCCAAATTAGAATACCTGACTCATTTAAATAAATAATGAAACATATTAAAATCATATATTCCCCATTTTAACATTGTTATTGGTCTTGGCCCTCCTGGAACCTCTATATTTATTACAGATACTTGGTCCCCTACTTATAACCCACCCATATGCTCAAACTAATCATTACAGTAATGAATATATATCCTTGTAAATATATGCTAATTATAGTGTTACTTATCATCAATATCACAAACATTTTTAATATTTCCATTAGGTCACACATCATGATCACTACTCTAGGATTAATTTCGTTAACTATTGTCGAAATATGAATTGAATAGCAGTTTGTGCCACAGGGTGAGTGTGGACAACTACAGTGGTGTCACAAAGTGACATATGGGAAAATAACTAGGATTAACTTATCTATGTCCCAAATATGATAATGGTGTGGTTTAGAAATTATATATAGTCTACATCTATCCTCTACCCATCAAAATTTCTTTTTAGAGATGGGTGGCTAGTCACGACACCCGGATGGGCCATGAGCCTTACTGAGAAACTAACCAATGTGGTATAGATTCCAAGAATTCAACATTGTGATCATGGTTCTTACATCCCCAATTTATGTCTTATAATTAATATAAGATATAAATTCTAGAAAATATGTTTCCCCATTTGTGTTATCAATGTAGATGTTTAATCTTGAAGGGATGGTAATTTTTGATGGAAATAATTTTATGTTTTGGAAGAATACAATGTAACTATAATTTAGATTAGTATAAATGGATGTATTTTCAATTTTAATGTATATAATTTATCCATGTGAGGACATTATTATTTTATTATAATAATCATTAATGGATTTAGATATTATTTTTGAAGGAATAAATTCATTATGAGGATCTTTATAAAACATAATCTACATAAATTTGATACCATGAATGTCGATGAATTAGACATGTAAAATGATATTATATATATATAATGGTGAAAAACAATTATGAGAATAAAAATTAAAGGTTTGGTGGGATAAATATTATTACATGTGAATGAACCCCAATTAGTTGGTATATACATTCATTGACTAAATGTTTGTTGTTGTTGAAGACACATGCAGTCTACGAGAAATTATTATTATTTTTATATAACATTAACCTCATCTAGAGAAGTATTCCACATCACTTCAATCAAAAATTACTCATCTAAAGGATAAAGATCAAAAGTATTGTACATTGTATAGTTATAATAGTAATATTATCACAAAAGAGATAATAAATGATTATAGATAGTATGCGAAAAAATGGTATGTCCATAGGGCTTGAATTAACATCCACGAAAAAAGTCTATATTTAATAATACCATAAAGAAGAAGTTACATATGAGTTCATGTAAATATATTGAAATAATATAAAATGAATGGAATGGAATATTAAAAATAAAAAATTCACCCAAAATTTTTTTATATGGAATGATTAGACATAATGTACTAAGGTTCATTAAGATGTTTTTTGATGATGATAAAGATGATTTCAAAATTCTAATGAAAAACTATTCAACCTATGTGAAATGTGTTATAATTATTAAGAGAAATATATTAATAAATAAGAACATTATTTCATATTGAAATGCAATTTTATAACAATATGATGTTTTAGAAGTGAAAATTTCATGGATCATAGAGAAAATTATATTTTATAAATTTCAGTTAAATCTAAAACAACAGAGGAAAGTGAAAATGATCGGAAATTAGATGTAATAGTAAATATTCAGTTTTAATTAGAAGAATATCTTGAGAAGATATATTATTTGTGAGATAAAATGATATTATATCAAAGAGTGTATGATGATTCCAAACACTATTTTTAGAATCTAGAATATGATATGTATATGTTCAATGATAAAATTGTGATGATTAAGACTTCCATGCCAAATAACTCAAAAATGGTCAATGGGTAGATGATCAGTATTGATGAATAGAAAATACTGATCAATTGGTTCACTAACAAAAAAAATATCAATAAAAATAGAAAAAATAAGTGGATGTTTTATAAATGTGAATAAAATTAGAAGTTCATGATTGACTTTTATAGGTGTTAGAAAATCGATAAATAACATCACATAGGTTATATAAAATATTTGAGTGTAGTAATGTGGTCATGGAAAAAAGGAAAATTTATGATAAAAAAATGAAAATTATATACTTTGGATTGATCAAAAATAAGAATATATCATGATTGATGTCAGATCAAAATGTAAGATACTGAACTTCTCACGATATTACTTAGGTGAATTTACTAGTACTATATTTCATTTATATGAGTATATTTTGTGTGAGTTTTATCTCGGGTATTTTTGGGTGAAAATTGGAAGGTTTTTAAAGGACTTTGGGTAGTTTATTCATACCGCATGGTATTCCCAAAAGGTGTACCCTTCCACTGAAAACTGTGAAACCACATATTGAGTGGGATTTTATTATTGGAACAATGTTTTTCAAACCAATATCCCTCTTAGGAGTAACCATGAACCCCCAACAAGAGGTTTACGGTTTAGGAATTAATGTGGATAAACTTTCACCCATGACCATTAAACTATTCATCAATGTTTAATTATTATAAAAATTTGATTTAAAAATCATGAAATCCTATTCATAAACTTATTTCCAACCAAATCTACACAAAAAGTTATTCTTTAATTTTTATAGGCTCTTGGATGGATTCCTAGGTCATCTAAACACTATCCTTGATGAATAATATCTCAGATGAAAGATCTTCACCCCACAAAATAAAAGATTATAATCCCAATTGGTTTTCTCCCTCTCTAACATTATTATCCAATTCTATAAATTTAAGTTTCTCATATATTTATAGTTTATCTAGATATAGGTTTTTTTAGACAGAATCCATTTGATCTTGAATGTTGATTTCCTATTTATATATTGTTCATTATGATGAAATTGGTTGTTCCACTTCAAATTGGGGATTATTGTTTTCACTGACTAGTCATAAATCTTGATTTGGGATGTATAAATTGAATTCCAATTCTATTGATATCAAATTTCTGTTATGTGATACGAAATTTAAATAGGTATTATTGAAAATGAAATCATGAATTGAATAGATTAATTATTTCGTAAATTTATGGAATCATGGAATTAGATTAATTAGTTGGTGAATTAAATAATGGAATATTTTGATTATAAAATTGTTGTAATTAGATTAATTAACTACTTAATTAGTTAAATGAATTTTTTGGTTATGAAATTTATTGAATTGAATAAATTAATTGGTGAATTAATTAGTAGAATTTCATGATTGTTGAGTTGATGTGAAGTTGGGTTGTATGATGTGTCAATTAATGTTTTCATTAAATAGATGATAATGGATATTATGTTATGTTTTAATCAATGTTAATGGGTATGTTATATATATAATTAAATTTGGATAAATTTATTAAGTGTTATTTTTTAATATTGTCCCATGTGATTACAAGTTAGAACCATTATTTGTTTTGGGAAAGAAAATGGTATATTATGATGTGAAAATACATAAGAGGGTTCAGGTTGATTAAACATGATTTTTGTGAAATATTTGATATGTGTGTGATATGTGATATACAAGTATAGTATAGGGACTAAGTATCCCAATACCCACATGTGATATACGAGTTTGGGTTAGAGACCAAGGATCCAAATACCCTTATGTGGAAAATGATTGTGGGATTTGGATTGATGCTCAAAATAAACATATAAGGTAGTGTGTATGGGACATGGAACGAGGATCCAAATACCCATGTGACATTGAGTTGTGGGATAATGATATAATAACCAAATACACATGTGGTTTTTGACACGACGTTTAATGGAAATGAGATTATCTTTGTACTGTGGTTTCAAATGACCATGATGTGAAAGGTAATAAAATGGATAATTAAATCTCATGTGTTTTAACGAATTGTGAATTACATTATGATATGGATTATTCTCCCTCACGATATGAAGTAGGTATTGATGGTTCGGGTGTCCATGGGAACCGAGTGATGTATGTTGTTAATTAAATAATAATTAAATGTGATAGCTATTTACTAAGGAATTATACATTATTATTTATAAAAAACATATTGTAATATTGATAAGATATTATTTTGGATGTTATTGGTGGTTTCCTACTTAGTTTTCATCACAACCTACATGGGAATTGTAATCGGTAAAAATAAAGACATTATTATTGTAGGATAGTATAAGGGGAAGGGTCCCATATTAGATAGTTGAGTCCAAATGGAGCACAAATGAGGGAACCATACATGAGGATGGGACCCACTTGCAGGTTTTTAGTATTTTTATTTACATTGGGTTTTTCATATTGAATCATTACACATATTTGGCCTGGCACAACCACTAATTTGTTTTTTACATTTTATTTCTTATTTTAGTCATATTGTGATACTAGTTGGGTTTGGTTATTTTTATATCATTTTGTAACATCTATTTATTTACACTATTTTGATGCATTGATTAAGAGGGGTTATTATCCCCATGTTCAATATTAAACCCCTTATTATAGTCTTAAGACTATGGAATATGGGGATGTTCACCTTAGGTAAGGTAACCGACCTGCTTGGGGACCTGTGTGGGTCATACAGATCTGGATGTTAAATAGTTGTATCAGAGGCAGTTTCTTTCTTTTTCTTTTGAATTATTTTTTTAAAAAGGTAGAATTTATACATGGATTAGTCAGTCTATGGTTAAGATATTGTGGATGGGATTATCTAACTCATGTTTGGGGGTGCAATCCATGTACCTAGTGTGAGATTGTTCTTGTTGTAGGTGCTGTTTCAAATGGATTTTCTTTCACCAATACTGATGCAATTATTGTGTGATGATGTTATTGTTTATTAGGTTGTTATATGATTTACATTATAGACCAATATTCCCTAAGAGGTGATTGTTCATGCGTCATTATAGGCACATATGATTATAATGTAACAAGCATATGGTTTGGATCCCTCGAGACAAGGTTTTTTTAGTAAGTTGTTGAAATTGAAATGTTTTCTGTTTATTTTCAAATTGAATTAAAAATGGTGCATAATTTGATGATTAAAATTTCAAATTATGAAAAATATTAATATTTGGGTGTAGAGAAATTAGAATATATGAATTATTTTACCATTTGTTTAACCATGATTGTGATGTATGAGGGTTTGAAGTAGTGATAGTGCCTCATTTTTTACCGCATGGATTAAAAAGGGTGAATGACTTGTTTTTCATTTTTTTTATTCCCTCTTATCATCAATGTTAATTTTGTGAGACGTTTCATATGATATATTTCAATAATTTTATATATATTAATCTGTGAATTTTTTTATTAATAGGACAATATGAGAATATATTGTGAAATGATCCACCAACAGTGGATCCTGGGAACTGATAGTGTCGTGTTAAAGCGTTGGAGATTAGTTTCTTGGAAAATTTCTCACTTAGAGTAGATTATATTTGGAGACCAAGAGAGTGTTGTGAAGAGTATGTCTGGACTAATGTGGAATATTTATTTATAACACCATTTTATGTTTATTGGAGAGAGAAGGACTATTGTATAAGAGTGATGGATTGAGTCAATTCATACTATACATGAACATTGAGAAGTTCATATTGAGATATTGGTAATAATTGATTATTATATTATATGAGTTTCAGTGAAGTGTTTGTGGGATGGTTATCCTTAGATAGGGTAGAAATATGGTAGGTTATTAGAGATATTTTTGGAGAAGTTCATGAAACACTTTTATCCCATGACAGTATGATAGGTGTGTGCATATGAGTTCATTTGGTTAACTTAGTGGAGCATGTTTGTGATGGACTCATACAGTTTCATTACTGGTATAAACCTCTTTTCTATAGTTCTCATATGGGAAAAAATAATTGTGGAATCTAATTTTCTATAAATCTTTTAATAAGATAATATGTTTAGTTTTAATAATTTTTTACTAAAAGATACTCCCAAAGTGGTGGATAAAGACCCCATATATGAGGGAACCTGAAAGAGGATTCACGAGGAGGACATGTGTTTTATACATGATGATCATGATGTTTGTATTATGATTGCAGGAAACATCACATATAAAATTTTTACTATATAATGGGAAAGAAGAGTGGCCAGGTGGAATGACCAGTTACTAACGGTCTTACCCATTTTTTTATCAGTGTAGTTGTCTCAGACACTTACATAATCATTAAACCTGACTATCAATTTTGTGTTGAACATGTTGAAATACTAAACATAACGAATTTTTTTTCCAGAAACCCATACCATAATAGTAGTGATTGAGGTGTTATAATGATATATATTATGGGAAGGTGAGTTCATAAACCATATCACTCTGGAAGATGGTTTTATACTACCAATGGTTGAAGATGTAGAGGATATGGTTCTGTTGGGTAAGATTTATCATTTCAATGATGCGGTGCAACATTGGGGACTCAGAAATAATTATAAGGAAGATAGGATGGATAGTTTCATGCAGTTTATCCTTCAATGGTGGATAATGTGGATGAACTATTGACAATTAGAGGTACTATTCTTATATTTTCTATGAAATCTATGTCTTAATTTGATACTGGTTCCTCTCAATCTATTATATCTATAAAAATGGAAATTGGTTGAATCGGGAGGTAGAGTTCATGATCTGGGATGATGATGATAGATACAAATTTAGGATTTCGGTTGAGATACATATTTTATTAAATGTGTGTTCTCTCAAGGTTGGGGAGTATCATTTCATATGGGATCTTTACATTGTGTATATATCAAAATTTGACCTAATAATTTATATGGATGGTTCACTAAAATAACGTGTCCAAGTGGATTATTATAGAAGGAGAGTGATGTTAACATCTTCTGAGGGTTAAAAATTTATTCACTATGGCTAGTCGGATGTCTAGGAAGGCCATGAATGGCTATTTCATCATTAAATGGGGGACCACACTCCACCAGTTTATAGACAATTATTAGAATATGAAGGTGTAAATCATGAATTGTTTTCCTCAGTTGAGGATCTGGGTTATGGTGTTTTTCTAACACATCTCTTAGATTTAAATTACGAGATATGTGAAATTTACTATTGATATAATGTTGGGGTATAAGTTAGTTTCTGTTCCACTATATAGAATAGTACATAGGGAGCTTCCAGATCATAAGACTGAACAAGTGGAGTTCATGAATTAGGGGTTTATATGTCTGAGTACATTTCAATGTGCTTAACCATTGTTGTTTGCAAATAAGGATGATGGGAGATACAGTTTGTGTATTGATTAATATAAATTAAACTGGTTGAATGTGATGAAAAAGTAATTTATTTCTTATATCAATGATTTTTTTTACTATTTTAGAGGAGCATGTGTCATCTCCAAGACTGATTGAAGATTATTGTATCATCAATGGATATTTTTACCATCTGATAAACCAATGAATACACATATAAGTAGGTATGGACTATATGAGTTCATAATTATTCCATTTGGGTTGAAGAACGCACCAGCCGTGTTTATGGCCATCTTACACATAAGTTTCCTTCCATACTTGTAACTATTTTTTGTAGTATTTTTGGTTGAAATCGTGGTTTTCCAAAATAATTTGGATGATTATACCCACCTTCTTAAAATACTATTGACTGCAATGAGGGAGAATAAAGTATATTACATGCTATATTAGTTTTAATACTTGATTAATCAGGTACACTTCTTAGGTCACATCATCTCATTTGAATGTGTGTTAGTGGACCCCGAAGAGGGTCAGGATGTTGTATCATTGGAGATTCCTAAGAACATTTTTGATATCTATTGATTTCTTGGATTAACATGATATTATAAAAGGATCATTTAGGACATTTTCAATTTCATAGCACCACATTTGGGATTGAAAAAAATGAGACTAATGTTTGAATGATATGAATCATGTGATACATAATTCAAGAAGTTGATGAAGAACATGAAAAAACAAATATTTATCCTTCACATTCCATGGGAAGGGTATATGGTGTGTTTTGATTCTTTTGTGATCATTCTTGTTATAGTTTTACATTAAATAGATTGAGTTTTTTAAATGGTACATGGTAGTTTTAGACAAATGAATGGAATTTAAATATGTATCACCTCATGTTGGTTGTAGTGGTATATGCTTTCAAGTGTAGGAAATATTATCTTTTGGTAAAAAATATTAGTATGTATATTGATCAAAACAACATTATGTATATCATAATATATTGATATTTGAATTTCCGACAGCATAGGATGGTTGAGTATATGCATTCATTTAATATTGATCTATCATATATTCACAGGAAGATAAAATGTGTTTTTAATTTTCTATGTAAGAAAACACATACTCAGACCATTCTGAATTTTATTTTTTTATGGAATACGATGACTTTACTGGCTGAGATGCATATTGAGGTCTGGGGAAGCTAGGAAAAGATGAATCTCATATAATTTTTAGTAGATTATTCACTCTTGATATGGATAAGATATATAAATTATGAATATCTAGGATATATTGGATTTTGGGTAATATAAGAATGTGGGGAGTCACATTTATATTGGACCATTGATTACAATGACATCATCTGTGTCAAGAATCATGTTGGTGTGACTATAAGAATGTGGGGGGATATGATGCATGGAATCCATGTCTTGATGTGGCTGGGGAATCTGGGAATGACCACAATTTATCATCCACTAAAATGATTTTTTTGGATTCCTCACTTGAAAAATAGATATGTTGGTTTTAGATACGGTGAAATACTTTCCAACTGGTAATGGTTGAGCATCAATATGTTGTATATTTTTACCACTATTTACAATTCTGAAATTGAAGTTGTATAATGTAACCAAGGACATTGTTGTGGGTTTTCTAAAGGCACCATATAAGAATGATGATATTTGTATGATTGTGGACTGACTATGGATTGTTTCACATTTCTATCATATATGAAGGACTTATTCAGTTAAACTATTTGAGGGAAATATAGATTTAAAATATTGTTCTTATATATGGGTTTCTATAGATAATAGTTTATGAACATTAATCACATTTTATATTTTTTATTCTAGTATGGCATGAAAATGGAACCTGGTACACATTATTTACTAATAATGACATTCCACCCATATATAGATCAGAATTTTTAACTTACTATATAGGTGCATGAGGTTATGAAATTACATGTGCCCAAGTTTTTAGGGGGAATCAGAAACCACCTATCCTTCTTGGTGTTTTCATGTAATAATATTTACTAAGAAACAATAATCATGATATCATATGAGGATTTATAAGGTAGGTCATAAATATCACCTCTCTGTTGGATAGAGGCAGGTGAGTCATATTTCTTGCATCTGAATCTTATATTAGAGACAAAAGAGATGTTTTCACTAGTTGGGAAGAGTATTACTACAAATTATAGTAGGAAGAAGATGTATGTTGATAGACGTTATATAAACCTATTGTTTTAAGAGGTTGATTTTGAATTACATAAAGTTTCTCCCAGAATGGTTCATAATAGGATATGTAGATCAGAAATTTTTGTACCATAGTTTGTTGGAATGTTTTGAGGTTTTTGTGATAACAGGGCTAGTGGCATACAAGTTGGATCTTCCAAATAATTACAATGTTTTTCCCGATTCATTCTAATTTTCATGGCTTCAAAGGTATCTTCATTATCCTTATCATGTGATATCGGTGGATGTTGTTGAAATTTTGACTGATGCATCCTTTGACATGAATCTGATAAGTTTGTTGGATTGCAGAGATAATGTGTTGTAGGGATAAACTATTATAATATTTATTGTATTTTGGTAACATTTCCTCCTTAGAATGAAATATTGTCAATATAAAGAGATATATTGGATTGGTGTCCAATATTTTTTTAACGGGATCTTATAGAGTACTGGGAGTACGTGTCAAGGATGAAGTGTTATAAATATGTGATATTGTAAGATTATTACTTATTCTATAGATATAATTATTATGTTAAATGGAACTATTTTTTCTTAAGTTTCATTATATTTCTTTTTGGATTTATAATGGGTTCACTTTTGTGAAAACATGATGATTTGGAGGGATTTTGGGCATTACATGGTCGGTGCATGATTTCGCTAAGACAAGAACAATGAAGAAAAAAACCCTAGAAACATTAAAAAGGATGGATTTAATTTTGGGAAAAGGGTTTTAATAACATGAACCATTTTTTTGTAACATTCCCCCCCCCAAATGCACATTTTATAGGTGAATGATATGGAAAACTATGCACCCATGACCAAGAAACAGTGCACATGGGATTAATTTTTTAGAATGTTTGATTTAAAATTATATAAACCCAAAACCATTATCTTATTTAGAACTAAATTGAACCTAAATGAATTTTAAAATTTTTAGGCCCTCCAATGGATTCCTAAGAATCTGATATAACATTATTGATGTATTAAATCCTAAATAGAAGATATTCACATCTCCATACAAAAGATTCTAAACTAGATTTTCTTTCTCCATCCCCACCATTTTCCCCTCATATATTAAACATGTGTTTTTTCTCAATGGGTTTGGAATATTGATATAGGTTTTGTTAGATCTAATCTATTCTATCTTGGGTATTCATTCCATATCTATAACTTGTTCTTTATTAGGTTTTTGGCTGTGCTAATTCAAAGTGGGGTAAAAAATTGGCTATCATTCTTCATAAATCATGAGGTAAGTTGTCTAAATTCAATTCACATTGTCTTGAATTGATATTTTATGTATGTTTATTTAAATTTCAGTTGGAATTATTGATAATTGATTATTGAATTGAATAAATTTATTTATTAATTAATTTATGAAATCTGATAATTTGAATAAATAATTTGTGAATTAATTAATTGATTTATTATTATGAAATCAGCGGAATTAAATTAACTAATTGGGGAATAAATTAATAAAATTTTGTGATTATTAAGATGAGTGAATTTATTTAATAAACTTGTGAAATAATTAATCGAATGTCAAGATTTTGGAATTGTGATTCAATAATATTGCGGGATTATTCAAATTTTATGTTTATGAATTAATTTATTATGTAGATTAAGGGATATATTCAATGTCCTTAATGAGTTATTGATTTATGTTTTTAAATAGTGATCAATGGTTTACTTCTGTTTTTTTCTCATATTATCCCATGTTTCTAATGTATTGAATGATGATTTGTTTTGATAATGGAAATGGTATATCAGGATGAGAAAATTTATAAGAGGGTTAATTTTGACTAACGGTTATTGATGTAAAATTTGTGATATTTGTGTGAAAAGTGATTTAAGATTGTGGGACATGGTCTATGGATCCAAATACTCATATATAATAAACATGTTTGTGATAGGTACTAATGATACAAATACCAATATGTGACATGTGTGTGTGGGAACGAGAATGAGGCTCCAAATATTCATATGATACAGGGATTATGGGACAAGGATGGGGATAAAAAAATATAATGTGGAATCTAGCTTTGGGATATGTAAAAATGCTCCAGATACGCACAATTTTTATGAAACGATGTTATATAACCACTATATTCCCTATAGACTATGGTTCAAAATGATTTTTATGTGAAATGGAATGAAATGGTTTCTCAAATACCATGTTTTATAAGAAATTATGAATTACCAAGTGATATTTTTCATAATATGTTATGAGATGAATAATGTAGTGATGGGTTGGGTGTCCTTTGGAACCTAGGGGTTATGTGGTTAATCAAAGCAGAATGAAATGTTTTAATGGTTTAATTATGCATTATACATTATTAAATATATAAATTCATATACTTTTATCATCATTCTATTTTTATTGATTCCATTGGTAGTGGCCTACTATATTGTACATACACCCTAATTAGAATTCATGATTTGTACATGAATAGACTAAATTATTTCATGATATGATAAGGGAAACAGTCACAAGTTAGATGCAATAGTCTATAGAGAGAATAGATGAAGTAACTAGACATGATGATAGAGATTAGTTAAGAGTTTTCATTGTCTTTATATATTTTGGGTTTTTCATATTGAAATATGAGATGTATTTGAAATTATATTTATATTATTTAGTTTTGGATTTTTTCCATTTTTTAATCACATGATAATTTTTTGGTTTGTTTCTTGGTTATACCATTTGATTATTCATATTTATTTTAGATGTTGTGATATTTATATTTAATGTGTATAGTCTCCCTATGATCGATATTAGACCCTCGCAGCTAGTAGGTAGAAATTCGATTATTGGGATGCATTATTGAGGTCATTTAACCAACCAACAAAGGGCATAACTGTGTGCCACCCGGTTGGGATATTAACAGCAATATCCCAAACATTTGTTCAAACTTTATTATAATAAATAAAATAATTTAATGTTTTATAGATTCAAAGGAACAATCTATGCTATAATAATGAATTAGTGTAATTAAACACATATTATGTATTTTTCACATTGGGAATATGTGACATTCCAAAAATAAATGATCTATATCCCAAAGGTGTTGAATTGAACAATTGAATCAACAGTGGAAATATATTGTCAAATATTCTATGAAATATTTTCTTAGTCTATGTTTCTAGTGTCAAGGATTCCTAAAATGGATATATATTTTTCATCAACAAATCATATAAATATGCCTAAGAAGCCCAAAAAATGGTTGCAATAAATATTCTATAGAATCATCTATTGAGATAAAAGAATAAAAATGTTTTTTAGCACAATAAGATGATTATTTTCCATAATATTATATTAAATGACTAATATAATTCCACAATAGTTATTAAGTCCATCAATTGGATCAAAATGAAAATAAAAGAGTAGCAGGTGGTTGGGTATATTTATTGTTAGGAACCATTTTATTATACTGTATGGATCCTTTATTGTTGATTCACAAAAAATATGGTGGGGAAAACAAATCTATTTAAAAGGGTCAAATATGATGAGGATTGTGTTTTATAATTTGTGACTGACGAGGGACAAAAGATTATTTTATAGGAAAAATAAAATTTTGGGAAAAATATGTAAAACGTGGTAATTACTTGAATACAGAATATCTATGCCATAACATTATAAGTGTTTTTCAATTAAGTGACATCGGTCATGCTATAAGCATTACCTTTATTTTTTGAATCGTTAAGGGAAATGATGTTATTTTTGTTTTATAGGGAAACTAGATAGAGGAGAATCTCTCCCTTATGAGTGGAGAAGATGATATTTTATTTCTATCTAGAAGGGAAGAAAAAAGAACTATATTATAATTATCTTGACCATCAATGTCATCCATACCAAGGATATCAAGTTAAATGTATTATATTTTAATATCATTCTGATTTATCATTTAATCATAGCCACGCATGTGATTCTTGTCACTAAGGGATGAATATCCAAATGATGTAGAAGGGTAAAAAAACTGAACTATTTCTTTTTAATTGGTTCATTTTGATATGATTAGAAATATATCACCATTTCCATTGAAGAGATATTGAATTATGTTATTTATTCTGAATATTTTACTAGTATTGATCAAATAATATCGCTTTCCCACTTTTCTAGAATGTAGATATTCATAAAACATTATCATAGAGAATATAAAAGGATTTGTTGATATTTTTTTTTATTATTTCTTAATAATAATGGTAATGTATTGAAAAAAATACAATAAGTATATTATCTCATGAAACATGGGATGAGATACTGAGTTTTGGTAGCAATAACTCTATAACATGAAGAAGTGTATTGGAGGATAAATCAGATAATAAAAAACATGGATAGTGTAAGATTATTGAATAGGGAATACCTATGAAATTAGTTAAAGATGTAATATTAATATTGTTCTATATATCAAATTGGTACATTTTATGTCTGACATCGAAAAATGGCATATATGAGATGTGGTATAGATATAATCAAACATTTAAATACATTTGAATCATTATAAGTATGTTCATTATTATCAATCATGAGAAATATAACAAGATATAATTTCATCATTAAAATTACACTTCATATAATTATTTTATATGATATAAAACATTTATACAACATAGATAACCCAATAAAAATATCATTCTAATAAATAATGACTTAAATAATTTTTATTTTTTGAAATTATCGAACATATAGAAATGAAATAGTTACCTGACCCTTGGAAGAGTAAGGTGATTATTAGGAATAGTAACCTAACTAATAGAATAGTAACATCATGTATTATAGTATAAATCAAATTTATTTATCTTATAAATGAAAATATGATATAATTATATCATAGTAATGTATCTAAATGTTATAAAAATGATAAGTCAAGGGTTCATATTTTTAAAAAATGTACATGTATATTTACAGTTTTGTAATTAAAATAATGATTTAATAGAAATTTAATTTTCATAAAATATATTCATAAATGAATAATTTTTTATTTCGATTATAATATAATTTTTTAGACATGAGATAAATTTTTTATGTGTCATAAAATTTGTTAAAATATAAAAAGTTTTATTTTTTTAATATATTATGATTTTAAGTTAAAATTAAATTTCTAATATTTAGAAATTTTATTTTTAGAAAATGGATTAAATTTTAAAATATCTATTTTTATAAATGTTAAGGATTAAATTTTGTGATTTTACAAAAATAATTTAATTTATGGTGATTGTGAAATACAAAAATTATTAATATATGCTAATTTTTTTAATATTTGAGTCATTGATGACTTATATATTAGGTATGAAACATTATATCAAACTATATATCCCTAGTTATTCAAATTAGTCATAAAAAATAAACTCTATTGATAGTCTTGAGCCAAACCATTGAACAAAAGAATAAAACATCCAAAAACACCCCTCTTCTCCACTCTAAATACCACCCCATTCAACCTCTTATCAACACACATCAAAATACGTGATTATTTTCTAAATTATTTCCAATTGGATTTTTAAAAATCTTCCCCACATTAAAGAGTTTCTAGTATCATTAAAAGTTCAACCCTAGGTTCCTTAAGGATGTTCTTAATGAGAATGTGTTTGAGAGGTAAAATCCTCCTATTTCACTCTTAATTTTTTTCTTTTCGTATCCTCTCTACATCATCCATAAGAAAATATACTTGATAAATCAATTATTACATATATAATATAATATAATTGTGTTAATGTAATATCATTCATTCAATATAATCTCTTTACATATTACTCTAATAACAAAAACATCATCTGTGATGTTTTGATTCACCACCATCATGAAGGATGATTTATCATTGTGTATTACCAACATCAAGGAATGTGATAGAACCAAGAATTTGGTTAATTAATGTTATAATATGAATATTATTAATATTATTATTTTTTAATCAATATATATACATAATAAAAAATGATAATAGTTCGTACTTGTAAAAAAATAGACAAAATAAATTATTATATTTCATTAACACTTCATCTAATAAATCATTATCATAAATAAAATCATTATTATATATGGAAAAATTTAAAAATATTGAATTATAAAAATACCACCTCATTCCAATACAGGAGTTTCACTTTTGTTTTACAAGAACATACCAAAATATACTCATGGTAACCGGCCGTACACCATGAAATGAACACTCCCACAACGAAAAAATTGAAATCTATAACTTATCAAACCAGAAATAGATTAAATTAATAAATATATTAAAAATAAAATAATTTTAAAAGAGGTTATTTATTTTTATATAAATTAACATAATTTTATTATATAAGATATTATGCCCAACTATATAACACATTTAGACCTAAGGTAACGGGATTCTAGAACAAAATTCTGTTTCATTGGGGTTTCACTATTCTACATCAAATTTATTTATGGATGATATGTTACAGATAGATATATATCATGTAATTATTATTAATTGTTATTTTCAGGGATATTATTGTTTCAGATAATAATTTTATGACATATATAATGATTTTCCTTTAAATTTCTTCGTTCCAAAACTCATCTTGATTCCTCTTGAATTATTTATTCTTCTCTCAAGAGTGATGATTTATATATGAAATATGAACCTTTTTTCATTTTAGAATCCTAATTATTATTAATGAATAATTTTTTATGACATACTTATGAAACCCATTCCATTCCATTGTTTATTTCACGTTTATGATTGTTTTATGTTCTATGTGGCTTGCATGATTATGTAAATGTTATGATGTGATGAGTGGGAATGAAAATATATATCCCACCAATGAATTATGTAATGATATGATCTAATAAAATAATTTTAAATATTTTTGTACTTGATGCTATATTGTTTCTCCATTATTTTATAATGATTATTAATATATGTTATGCGTGAACATAATGCTCGATTTGTTCAAAACTATGTATTTTGTTTGACCACTAAGACACGATGATTCATTTTTATATGTCCCAAATTTTCTACAATTTATGTATTTATTACTATCATTATTATTATTATGATCTAATAAATATTTAATGAATTAGAATTATTTTTATCAACCCTGTTATATTTATTAATGTTCCTTATTCATCCTCCTACTATATTTTTAGATCAACAATTTTCTTTTATGTATATCCTCTAATGAATATATCTACAAAAATGTGAGATTTATAAGGGTAAATAAGATTTTTTAAAGAATATTACAAGGATATATAATGTACTAGTAATGTATGATTTTAATTTTTCCACGAAACTGTTACTTTTCATCTTGATTTTCAAATGGAATTATATCATTTTTCATTTAAATGGTGTAATATTTATGTTTGGAAATTCGGGTCACTTTACTTGGAATTATAGGATCATTTAGTTAATTTTGGAATAATTAATACATAATGTTTTTTAAAACCCTTATGAGAAAACTATGTATATTTAAATATCCGTGATTAATTTTTTATAAAAATTATTATCATATGGATCCCTTAAGATATCACTTTGGTGTTAATTGGGTAAAGGAATAAAATATTCAAGTTTGGTTGAGATACAATTTTTTCACAAATATTATCTTTTATAAAATGGTGGGAACAACGAGAAACCATTCCAATATCCCAACTAAGGGATAATGAATATTTTTCCAAAACAAAATCTCTAATTCCATGGGAGGCGGAGTTCAAAACTTCATGGTGATTCTTAACCAGTTTTATTAGAATAAAAATAGAAACATGAACTGGTGGAACTTCCACCTTCACCTAAAGAGATATAAACCAGATATAAAATTTAATATGTAACAACAACAATAGATATTTAGTTGATCATAAGTTATATTTATTGTGGAATATTTGGTTAACTTAATGGAGATGTTCTTTTTTAATCATTAATGTTGTGAGAAGGATAGAGTTACTATATCTGTATATCACACTGTAGGAGAAACTGATCAATAGTTGGTGTTAAATTAGAAAAATTATATGTATGATTAAATAAATGATATTGATATTTTAAACATTATCAAAATATTTTATTATAGTTATTTCAATCGATATCTTAAAATAGAGGAAGATATTACTTAAAGAGTTAATGAAAATGGTAAATGAATATTTCCTGGCATATGAAAAATCTTTTTTATGTATTTCAAGGTATTCCATTGGTTTCTTATAAATAATGAAAGACAAATATGTAGTTTATTTACTATTTTGAAACCACTCCTTCTAAAGGATATACCTATTCGAGATTTTGGTAGTGATGAAGAAGTTGATTGATGTTATCTTAATGTGAATATGGTGTTTGGATAATTATACATTGGTAACGGATATAAGAAATAAATGAAGGAGTTTCAAGTTGGATGATAAAATGAAAAAGGTGGAATGTAATCCCAACCACCCACATGTAAAATTATTGGGATGAAGCATTTATGGAACTACCTCAATGGCACATGAAAATTCGATAAGTGTGGGAAATAAGGGAACGTAGGTACTGAATGATGGAGATATATGATGAATATGGACAATTCAATGGAAGATATGACATAAAAAACCATGGTTCGTTGTCTTATCTATAGGAAGAACTATAACTATGAAAGCCAATACCCTAAACACGATTCATTATGAGTAATCAGCATTAACACCCACCGAAGACAATGGAGAATGTGAAATTTTATTATACCACCAGTGATGATGTGGAGAAACAAAAATAATTTCATAAACAGTAAAATTTATATTCACTAATGATTTTAAAAATTATATAATATTATTGTTCTTATTATTTATTTTTATCTTGAGTTTTTTCTAAAACTATTCAATTAAAGCCCCAATTCCATCAATTAATGATATCACTCATACAAAAAACGTTTTGATCATTACATCCCAAGTGTTGGAATCATATCTTATTGGGGTATGTTTGTAGATTCATCCAATGAATCTCACAATAGTTCCATTATGTAATTTTGTGCTATATTGGGCATGGATTACCTCTCATTATATAGTTAATAAATTAACTATTAGAAAAAAAATATTTTTTAATGTTTTGAACCTTTCCAACCTACTTTATAAATGAAAGTTAGACTATGGAGTTCCTTTAGAAAATTAACCAACCATATGATTGTTTATAACTGGTAGATATGAAACACTCAATAAAATTATTGAGTTTAAAGAATGAATCAATATAGAGGAAATACTTATTGTTAGGTAATACACTGATGTAATTCCAAATGTGATAATCGAACCACCCATTCATAGTGTTGTAGATTTGTAAATAGGTCTTATACTCGAAGACGCTTCTATCTCCAAATGTGTCAATAGTATTGTTCCTTTTAATCATTACTATATATTGAATTTTCTACATGAATACTAGGATCAAAGGTTAGAATTACCTAGTGCATCTCCTTGGGGTGTGCCAATTTTCATTCCTAAGAAGTAGAATGGATATATGTGTCTATGTATCGATTACTGAGAGCTCAATAAATCACTATAAAGAACATATATCATCTTCAAAGGACTGATGACTTGTTCAATCAACTATAAATAGATCATTTATTCTCATATGTTGATCTCTAATATGGATTTCCTCAATTTAAGGGGATGAAGAAATATATTTAGAAAAATGCATTCTTTTAATGTTAATGGAACCTTGAGTTTCTAGTGTTTCCAAAAAGACATACTAATTCCCCTATAATAATCTTCTATTTGATGAATATATTTCTCGGAGACTAGCATGAAAAATTATGGTGTATTTTTCAAAGATATTATCATATAATCTTGGATAATGGGGGACATGAAAAGCATATAAGGATTATAATGAGGAAATTATGGAAAGAGAAATTGTATTCCAGGTCAAGAATTTGGGACTTTTTGAAGATTACATGTCACATTATTAAGGATTATGAACACTTGTGAAGGAATTTTCAAGGACCCTTCAAAATAAATGTAATTGGAGAATTGAAAAGGCCTATAAATGTTTGAGAAATTCGTATTTTTCATGGAATAGTATGATACTATATTTTTTTGGGAGAAATTTATCTCAACTATATAACCCACTGACTCTAATAACACGAAAATGGGAAATGTATGTCTGGCTAGAATAATGGGAATGATTCATAAAGGAGATAATGAAAAGGATAATAACAGTAATTTTAGTCACACTAGCAACATGTTTCTATGAATTTTTGATATACAATGAATTCTAAAAAAATGGATTGTGTTCTAAGTCATGTAGAATTATTAATGGATGGACTATTCCAGTTAGAAATTAATGAATAATGATCAAAACTATCTGAAACACGATCTAGAGCTAGTGGATGTTATTTTTACCTGAAAATATTGTTGCACTAACTCTATTGTGAGAATTGTGACATATATACCGATCAAATGATTATAAATTATATATTCACAATGAATGAGATCAAAATGTGTCATAAATGATGGTTAGGGATAATCAATAACTACAATTTAACTATTCACTTCCATCCATGAAAGGTGAACAAGGTCATTGATTCTCATAGAAGAAAGGAAACTGTAACCATATTCATGATGAGTATATAGAAGACCCCATTTCCACTTATTTGTAAATGATATATTTGGAAGTCACAATGGATGTAATATATCATTCCTTTTTCAAAATTATTTCTCAACAGTATATTGAAATGAATACGAAGGAGGTACAATGGAATGATGGGGAGATAAAAAATAATATGAAAGTGGTAAAGCAATTGAATATAAAAGGGTTTCATATTGATGATAATTTTGGGATTTTGTTTGTAAAAAGTATTTTTTTCATGCATCAGCTGATACTAAAAATTATCTATTATGTAATTCACATATATAATCATTCACCATCCATCACGAAAGTACCAAGATGTACTGTGATCATATTGAACACTTCTTGGGGGATAAATGAATAAGTAGATTTCAAATTATATATCAAGTTGTTTGGAGTTTCATGAAGTTAAGCTTACGTGTCAGAAGTACAAATCATTGATGAAAAGCATTCCTATAAAAATATGGAAGTGAGATAATTTCAGTATGAGCTTTTCCACTATTCTCTCAAGAACATAAGAAGGAAAAATGTGATATGGCAATTAGTGGAATGAATAATAAATATGACCCAATTTATCATTATTTTATAAAGTATCTGACATGATCAAATTTCTATATTATATGTGAAGGTAGTGTTGTGCTTGTATGGGGTTCTACGTTTGATCATCTCAAATCATGAGCCATGTTTTAGATACAATTATTTGAGATTTATTTAGCATTATTTTAGTTCTGAATTGACTTTCAGTATGTTCAATCACCCCAAAACAAATGTCCAATTAGAAAGAACTATTTATACACTTGAGGAAATTATATGATCTTACTCAAAGGAATTCAAAGGATAAAGGGATCAGCATCTCCTATTGGATGCGTTATCAAATAAAAACAAAATAAACTATTGTTTTTATATTTCCACATATGAATCACTATATGGGGTGTGATATAGAACACAAAATTGTTGAGATGAAGTTGGAGAATGAATGATAATTGGAACTGATATTTTATAATAGAAGAAATATAACGGTCAAGCCATTCAATAGTATATAAAAGCTTATCAATGATAAAAACATATCTATGTAAACATCTATCTATGGTTATTTGATTTTGATATTGGAGAAAAATTCTTCCTTCAAATATAACAATGGAAAAGAGTCATGTGGGATTGAATGAAATGGAATCTTATCCCATGGTTTATTGTTCCCTTTGAGATCCTAAATCACATATGTGAAATCAAATTTTAGCTTAATCATCCAATATATATGGCACAATATTATGATGAGTTCAATGAATCTCTCATGAGGAAAAACATACTTAACACATCACATGTACTAAATTTGATAGTTGTACAATAGGAAAATATCATCCCATATGAAGAGAACCTGGTGAAGATCATCATCTATAGAAATCAATTCCTAAAATATAATATAACTATAATTGAAAAACGTTTGGGATGAATCATAAGTATAAAGACAAAAAAAGGGTACCTATTGATGTGATTATGGATAGTTATTGTGACTTTTTTCACCTCATTATGTAAAATAATATTTTGAGGGAGAAATTTCAAAAAGGGTGAACAATGTAACAATAAAAAAATTTATAAATGAAATTTATACTTTTATAGTTATTATATATGGTATAAAAATTATATATAACATATAAAAGAAAATAAATTAATCATTCTCATACATGAAGAATTAAATATATTGTATTTAACAAAATTAATAAAATAATACAAAGAGAAAAGTAAAATGAATGTTGGAACAATAATATAACCATTAAGAACATAAATGAAAACAATATACTAATATCTTCTCATATTAAAGTATAAATCAAATATAAGCATCTTATAAATTAAAATATCAGGAAATTATATCATAGTGTATGTAAATAAATTTTTTATATTTTAAAATATAAGGGTTTAAATTTTTGAAACATACAAATGCTTATTTATAATTTTTTAAATAATATAATGATTAAAAAATTTCCCTTAAAATTGATTCATATGTAAATATATTTTTCATTATAAATATATTATAATATAATGAGACCTTGTAAATTATTCCAAGCATCATAAAATATGTTATAATGATAAAAATTTGTATTTTTAGAATCGATAATGATTTTTAATAAAAATTAATTTATAATAATTATAGAATTATTTTAAAAAAATAAGGTCCATTTTTTGAAATAAAAACATTTTAATAACGGTAATGGTTAACATTTAAGATATATGTAAAATAGTTTAGTTTTTGATGAAAATAAAAATATGAATATTTTTAACATAAGATAAATACATGAACTTTTTCGTAATAGATGAGGTATGGATGATGTAAAAACAATCATACCAAACTATATTTTCCTTGATAAATTATTTAGTCATGGTAATCAATACTATTGATAGTCCTATGTGAAAAAAAATAAACAAATGAATAAAATATCCAAAAACACCCCTCCAATACCTTTTAATTATCTCCCTCTCCACCTTTTCTTTTCACACATAAAGAAGAAATAAAGTTTGTCTGAATTATGCATTATTTTTTTATCAATCCACTTAATTAATTCCACGATCTTGTGGTCTCAAATAAATATAAACCGATATTTCTTTGAGGATGTTATCATTGAGAAGATATACAAGGGGTAAAATCCTTATTCTTCTAAATTATTTTATTTAATTTTTTTACCTTTTCCTCACCTTCACAATCCAATTAAATATGATAATTACAATATTACATGTATAATAAAATTTAATTTTTATAATGAAATATACAGCATCAAATATCTTCCCAACTATTTTTTTAGATGAAAACATCATCGGTGATGTGTCAATTATCCACTTTCCTAGACGATGTTTTTTCATTTTATAGTACCTCCTTCATGGATAGACAAAAAAAATTTATTACTGTCAAATATGAATTTTATATTCTAATTATTAATTTTATTATGTTATTTAATAAATATATATTCCTCACATAAAAAAATATACTAGTTTTTAATGGTTTAAGAAAGGGTTAAACAATTAATCATTATCATTAATGTTTTATCTAATTAATCATTATCATATATAATAAAATTATATATGGGAACATATAAAATTATAGAGTTATACTACAATCTATTAATTTCAATTATAGAGTTTCAATTCATTTTGATAAGAACATCAATAATTATACTCAAGGTAATATACTATATACTATGGAACAAAAACTCCACGAATGAATGATTTCAACCCTATAACTTATAAAATTGTCCATAAATGAACATAATATATTTTCAATAAATTAAATAGTTTTCTAAGAGGTTCTTGACTCGGTAATTAATTAATATTATTTTATTATAAAATTTATTATGTAAATGTATATAACACATTTGGATAGAAGGATAGAGGAATAGCATACACAAGAATAATTTATTGGGTTTTCCCCATTTCAATCCAAAATTTAAGTATGTATGTTCAATTAATGTACAATATATATCATTTCATTGTTGTTATATTATATTTTAGGGTATATATATTTTTTCAAGCATCATTTTTTGAAACATATATTGTCTTGATTAAGGAACACTTCTTTCCAAAACATATCTTGATTTTTCTTGAGTTAAATTTTCATCACTCAAGTGTGATTATTTTTAAATTGAATATGACATTAATTTTTTATTAACCTAATAGTATATTAATGAATTAAATATTTAAAAATACTTATCAAACTAATTACTTTCCTTGGTTTATTTTAATTTAATGATTCGTATAAGTTCGGTGTGGCATGCTTGATTATTTAAATGTTATGATATAATGGGTGGGAAAGAAATTCTATAGACCTCAAATGTATTGGGTAATGTGATGTATCTCATGAGATAATATAAAATATGAATTAAAATGATTATAGTTTACTAATAATGATATTAACATTCTGAAAATATTTTATATATGAACATGATGGTATCATTGTCCACAACATTGTGTTGTATTTGACCACTAAGACATGATGTTTCATTTTTTTCCATTGCTACTTTTCAAGACTTCATAAAATAATTACTCATATGATTATGAAAATTATCGTATACTAAAATTATAATAAGGACAATTTTTCTCTCCCATGTTGATTCATGTTGTTTATTCTTCCCCGTAATAGTAATTTAGCTCACCGATTTTATTTAATTTATTTCCACAGGTGACAACATGTACTATAGAGAATTTGCGATTTATAAGGATAAAGAGGATGTTATAAAAAAATTATTTTTTTTATTATTTATAAGTTATATAAGGTCTAAATTGTACTTAGAAACCAAAACATTGGTTGTAGAATTAGTGAAACTACTATTTTGTTTCTTTATTAAAATGATATAATGATATTTTATAGAAAATTAGTTCCACTATAAGAAACACAAAAAATTTGAAACTTTTGGAGAAGAAGGGATAAGAAATGGAAGCTAATTAAAAATAAAATTCGATAATGGATTCAAAAACGGGATATGAAAATTTCGGATAGAAATGATGTCACTGTAATTTATAACGATAAAAATATTTTATGTCTTAATTAATAGATACCTAATAAAAGTGATGAAGATGTAACAAATTCAAAGGGAATACAATTGGTAAATGATGATTCAAAATACTATAATTATGAGTATTATGGTAATTTAAATTATGTGTTTACATGAAATACCGTGTTTCAAGCTAAAATTTATTGGAAAAACATCATTAGTGTCCTAGAAGTGGTCGTACAAACATCAATAATGATTTCATTAAAATATGAATCAGTCATATCATTATAGTGGAAAATGGTTTTATGAAGATTTTGTTGATGATAAATATTATCAGGATATAAATTAAGTGCTTGAAAAAATTTTGAAGATTCAAATATGGGAGATTGTTTCATTATTAGAATATAAGAAAGTCTTTGAAACCAAATGGGTCTTATAGAAGATATTAAATGTTGATAGATTGGAAATCTGATGAAAATCACGAATTGTGCCCAAGGGATACGCCTAGTTAAAGGAATTTTATTTTGGTGATTAATTTTCATATATTTCATGTCTTAATAATATTAAAAATACGTAGACATAATTGTTCAAATTGAATAGTCTATATTCGTGAAAGGCGTTAAGTGATTATTTCTGAATGTAGTTTGGAAGATGTAGTGTAAATCAAAAAACCATATATGGTTCTTATAATAGATGTTGAGGAAAAGTTTTGTTGGAATGATTAATAAATTGGATGTATTAAACTAGGAACATAAGGTATGGTATTGAAGACTTTAAAATTATATGAAAAAGATTAGGTTTCATCTCCTTAGAGCTGATTTCAATTTTTCTGTCATGAGGGAAAATAATAAAAGGATTATTGTGTTGGTGTATATTGATGAGATATTATTTGCAGATCACATGAAATATAGTAATTTTTTTTCATGTAATTCACGAATGTTGATATTAAAAAGTTTATAATTTGTGAACTAATGTTTCTCATAGTTTACAAGTCATTAAATGTGAAAAAGGTACATTAATTTCTCATTCCAATTAAAGAAAAATATGTTTTAAAAAGAATTGGAATGGGTAATATAATGAAAATGAAAACTCTCGTGGATACATATATGAAATGGTTAAGAGATGGTGAAGTAAAATCAGTTGATATCATAGGATATATGAATATCATCAACTATTTATTTTGTATACTAGTGAAATGAGAAAATATTGTGGTGTCAAATTTCCATGAATTTCAGTATCAAATAAACCCTAAAGAAATTCACATAATTTCAATAAATCAAATAATTCATCATATCATGGGAATGATGGATTTTACTTTTATATAAAATTAAAAATCCAAAAAATATATTGGGATATTGTGATGTAGATTGTAACTGATCAATAAATGATATAGAAAGATTGTTAGGTGTTGAATACTGACTTGTAAGATTGTGCTTTTTTAGATAAGAGAGAGAAAGTATTTCATTTCTTTTTTCACAAAAAAATATTATTTTATTTCACCTACTCAATCACTCTGGTAGTAATTATGGATGATGTAAAAGCATGATATAATGAGAAATTAAGTTAAGTCTCTAATCAAAATTCCTTGAAAAAAATAATTTTCTCGATAACATATAAAAACTAATTCCATCACTCACAAATAAATATTACAATTCTATATCATTTAATCAAGGAGAAGGTTTTTTTGGATCAATGATGTTGGACTATGTGAATACAAATCTAAAACGTATAGATATTTTAATGACACCATTTCACAAATAAGGATTTTAACAAAATCAATTTTTTCTTGATGTTATGTCAACTCAAAACACATGAAAAATTATAGATATGAAAACCTCACTCACTATGTTTTGTTTTATTTTCCCTCCCATTATGATGTGTAATATATAAATTTTTTAACCCACACAATAATTGAACATTAGATTCATTTTTAAATGGTGAGAAATTGAGATAATCAAGATAGGGTTAGAATCTGTTAGGGGGAGAAGAAAATTCGAGGGCGTTATATATATAAAAATGATAAAGATGATCCATAAATGTTATTTATTAAAATATTTTTTCTATGAATGTAATATATCATTTGTTGAGTGAGTGATTCATTTATCAACATTGAATACTGCCCTATTTTATCATTCCTGTCATAGTTTATTTGGGTATGGATTTTTTCTTGAGTAAATCATTAATCACCGTATAGAATCAAAAGTTGAAAATTTTGGAATAATATGAAAGAATTTATAATGGTTTATAAATGAGATATGTGTTGTAAACATACCATTTTTTTCGGTAGGGAGTTGAGAAAAATCCCATATGGTAAAATTGTAGTGTTTTTGGGTTGTTTTTGTGTGCGTAAAAGTACTTATATGAGTTTATTTGTGGAGCTTCAGAGGGATTTTGGGATTGTTATGTTGATAGATACTCAAGAGAGTGGTATAAAAGCTATTGATGTGGTATAAAAATAATGTGAACAAGGTGGAATTTTTCAAAAGATTTTTAAATTTTTTTTGAATAATATTTGGATCATGGGTCATGTTTCCTTGAAGTTAGATTTCAAGTACAACATCATGAAAATTTATAAAACTCATGTAATGTACATATATTTTAATTTTAGGGAGTGTTTGGTTTTCACAATGTTTATATATTCATGAAATAATGTTTTTTCAAATATGGATGACTATAGAATAAAGGATGGTAAGGAACATAATTAATAGAAGATTCACAAATGAGAAATTTCCATGTTTATTTGTAATGAACAAATATGTTGTAAAAAATGAAGAGTTTTGATAAAAGGCTATGACAAGAAATAATTTTTCAAAAATAGGATAAAATTACAAGAAATATCTTATTACCCCATATTTTTATTTCAGGAATCATTAATATAAATCCAAAGGATCTGAAGTGAAAATTAATTTTCATGAAATATTTACATAAATGAAGGATTCATAGGATTCCAATTTTTTGAAGGAACTATGTTCTAAAAATTTAAATGTTTCATGAACATTTTATATCTTTAAAAATATTAGAAATACTCATCGATGATTGTGAGTATCAAAAAACATATAATTTTTCACATAAGGTTTTTAGATTGGTTAAAATAAGTGATTCATGATGTTTTGAAATGATTCCATAATAAATGTGTAGCTTTATAAACATTTAAAAATGGATTATTCAAAATTAAATATCATGTGAATTAAAAAGAATAATAATTATATGTTAAATATGTATTTTGAAATTGAATTAATTTATAAATTCATGATGAAGAAAATATGTTGTATACTATATTTATTTTTTATACGAGTGGAAGAAACTTATGAAGGGGTAGTGAAGACACTTAATTTGAGTGAGTATTGAGATTTCAAATTATGATATATAGTTAACTGGGAGGGAAACTCATTCATCTCTTGACATTGTAAAAGTGGTACGATTTAATATATTTGGAACATTGGAAAATTTCATGTGTATTCTCCATAGATTTTTTCCGATGTGGGTGAGCTAAGTAAAATTGATGTGTCTCATTTATTATTTCTTTTGTTCAGATAAATATCAATATGAATTGTTGAGAATAGTATTTTGTTGAAAAAAACATTTTAGCGGTCAAATTATTTAATATTTCATACCATGGATCACCCCAAACAGTCATCGAATCTAACAACATTAGGTTAATAATTGGTATCAATGGATGTAGGTATCCTCTTGTTCAATTGAAATTAATTTTTGGGGGTATTATTGGCATCTCAATAGATCGATAGTTTGTTTATAAGTTTAATGTTAATTCTATAGGGGTTTCATGGCGTGGCATATGGATTTCTTGTTTTTGTTATTTTTTTCCTTCTCCCACATCATGGAATAGATTAGTGTTGAGAATTTAATATAAGCTCAAGATATACCACTCCAAATAAAAAATTATTTTCAATGAGGTATGTGATATTATGGGCCTTTAGTGGGAAGTGATCCTTACTGGGAACATTGCTGTGAGGTAGTGAATCAAATTAGATAATATTGTCATGGGGGTACCATAACCAAAATTAATATCATATATATATGGAGTTCTACTAGGTAGGTTCCTAATATTATTAGTGAATATGTTTGACATAGATTGTAAAATCTTGCCTTTTATTACTTAATATACATGTTTATCACACTTTGAACCCTTTAAAACATAGTCTCGTTATTATGGACCCCAAACCTCATACCATGGTTGTGACTTTCCACTTCCAGATAGTTATTAGTTATGATACCATTTTTCATAATCCTACCTCTAAATTTTAATAAAAATTAAAATAGGAACATCATATAAGAGAGTATATATGACTAAAAAAACCAATATTGGAAGGTAATATAACATTACAAGACATTACAATATATTACTTCCTTAATAAATTCAATCTCACTATCAACTTTCTATTAATGTCTCATTAATTATTAGAAAACATGATACTCTCTTTTAATATAATGATTTAAACATTACCATTTTATCCTATAAATTATGTTTTAAGGTAGTAAAATTACTAAATAAATTAGCCAATTTTTGGGTATACACATGTATAATATAAATTAAATTTTAATCAATTGTTTATTAATAAAATAATAATTCTTTATATTTAAATGAATTTGTTTCTGAAAAAAATGAATAATTAAAAATAGTGGCTTTGTCACAAATTTTACACATGAAATATATTTATTTATTCCACAATAATAAAATAATATCATACTAAAAAAGTAATTTTTTATATCTACATTCCAAAATTAGAAGTTGGTTTATTTTATAAATTTTTTAAAAGATAAAATTTTCAACAAATAGTGAAAAAATATTTTAATAAACAACTGTATTATTTTTAAATACATTAAAAATTAAAATTTTTCCAGATATATTAAAAATACAAATTCGTTCAAATATATATCAATTTTTTAAATTTAATAAATTTTAATATATTTAATATTTAATTTTAAAATAAGAACTTGTAAATCATTTAATGCTTTTTTTTCAAAACCTACATTTTCATCACATATATAGGTTAACTTATATGTTAAAATTTGAAAAATATATCATTATTAATTTTGAAAATAGATTCCTTATTTGTAATAATAATAATTTATATTATGTAATAAGTTCAACATAATCTTTTTCCATAATAAATATTAAAAATATTAAAACATATTTACCACAGTTAAAGTAGAAATAAGTTTAATAAGGTGTTAAACAATAAAATAATGAATGAAAATGAACCAAAAAAACAATTGGATGTATATTTTTTCATATTAAATATTCAATGTTCAAAAATTTTTGGTTTTGTATCCTTGTGAATGTGAAATTTTTTTGAACACTTTTCTTATAAACAATTGCAGGTATACCACTCAACTCACTTATTAAAAGCTTCCCCTATCCTCTACACATAATATTTACAAAACCCATTGGTTATGTCAATACCTACAGAAATAAAATTATCAATTCCATCATTTAATACAATAGTAACCATTATGGTTAATGATACATCATTGAATTTGTTTTTGTGCAAACCAAAACAAGTTGTCTAAAGATGAGGTAACAACCCAAGTCGAGCTTTTTATTTGATTTCTTCATCAACATAATTCAATACTTATTAAATATATATGATTTAAAAACCTAATTATATTGTATATTATATATTTTTATTATGTTATTTTAATTATATATATATATATATATCATGTCCCATCATATGGTTTATGAAATAATTATTCATTTTAATGGGGGACTAATGCATTGAGAATCGATGTTATTTGATTTACATCCCCAACGTTCATGGATAAATTTATTGATGTATTTAATAAGTTAATATGTTATTATTATACTGTTATAATTATATTAATTTAATATCATATATAAATTTTAGATTACATTCCATTTCAAACATCGAATCGTTCAATCCAGTGTATGATGGAATACCGCCTCCCAAAGCAATGTGATTTATTTTTCAATTAAGATTTACATGGAATGTAAAAATGATAAATTTAAATAATATATGTGATACATATGAAATTAATGTAATTTTTTGAAATTATTATGTCACAAAATTATGTCCACTTTCACTCATTAAGGGAATGATATCATCACTCGTGAATACGTATGACATTTCTTCTACATGAAACTATGTGATTCATTTTCTAACTCCAACATGACTAAATTCTAAAAAATGTATATAATTCAAAAATATGATATTTATAACATTATAATAATAATAAATAAAATATATATATATCTTACTCATAAAACTCGTACATTCATGAAAAAACATGTATGAGAATAAAATGAATTAAATGATCGAATAATTAAAAAATTAAATACTATTAACAAACGAGAAAGAAATTGATTAAGAGGGTCCTGTATAATATTATAAATATGATTATTGTTCTGGTAGAAATTAATAACATGATTATAACCATTATACTAGAATAATGGGAACATATTGTGTAAATC
Organism: Viscum album; assembly: GCA_963277665.1. Classification (NCBI taxonomy): domain Eukaryota; kingdom Viridiplantae; phylum Streptophyta; class Magnoliopsida; order Santalales; family Viscaceae; genus Viscum; species Viscum album. The sequence continues at coordinate 1,748,433,763 of OY728119.1, read as the reverse complement.
AAAACTACGATAATATTTCTCATATAACTTTAACTTCTATAAGACATATGTAATATTCAACAATATTTTCTTAAGTATGATATATATAATTCCTATTTTATTTTTCATATAATATATGCATTTATATTGAAAGTATTTACTATTTCATATTACTTAATTTATTTTATGTGGATTACTAATCTAATTTAACCCAAGTGACATGTTTTTATTTCACAATATCATATTTATTTGGGATTGTTATGGTTATTCTAGCCATGGAGGAATTATTTTATATTTATGCCTTCAAAGAAATGTATATTTACTAATCCACCAAATATTTCTATATTTTTTTCAATTAATACAACCATATTTCACTATTTAGAAGATAAAATTATTAGGAATGTATTTTTTTTATAAAATCATACAATTTTTATCTCTTCATTTGGAAATCATTTATCATTAAAACACTCATTTCTAAAAATGTTTTCAAAAATGATTTTATCATCTTAAAATGTTTTCATAAATAATTTTTTTCCCATTTTTCATTTTTTTGTTTTTTTTAAAATAAATATGCATTTAGTTAAAAAAACAATGTCTCTTATGATGATTCAAAAAATGTGAAAGGTATCTTTGTTTTGATGTCTACATAAAAAACAAAATTTTCTGCCATCATTACCAATAAATGTTTTAATTATTATTTTAATGTTTTTATAAGGTCATATTCAATGAATAATAATTAGTTTTTTTTATATTTGTTGTAAAACGTGATTTTCAAAATGAGATGGTTGTTTCAATCAAAAATGTATAATGATATTATCATGGTATTTATATAAATTAATAATATCAACTAATTATTATAAATATGATACATTATTTATTTATTATATTGAGACCAAAATTATTATTTATCTTAATAGTTTATGATACGTATAAAAAGGGATCTATACTTTTATTACCATAACACTTTTTATTTTGAATTGTTAATCATTTTCAATATTGATTGGGTTAAGTATAAATAGTTAACATGTTAGTTTTTCAGTACAAAGGATTTTTTTTTTTACCTTTCAACCCATTCATATGAGGATGGTATTATACATAGCAAGTGATTGGTGGGGCCGAATATATCTCCTTGATGCATTAAAAAGTATCGTTAGAAAAACTAGTTTTGGTTTTTCCTGAGACCTTACCCATTTATTTAGATTTCAAAAAATAAGGCATCATTAGAATATTTTAGATGTATAGAACTATGAATTATATTATATTGGATTCATTTTTTTATATTGTAATTGATTTTTAACTATTTAATATATTACAAGATCCATTTTCAAAATCATGTGATTATTTAAATTGAATTATTTGATCATAAAATATTTCAGCAATATTATGATGATGTTATTCATTTAATGGCACATTTTTTAGTTATTTATATTGACGTATTGATTATTTAATATTTATTAAATGCTTCCACAATATGATTTCCCTTAATGAAAAAAATGATTATTCCTATTTCATATTTTTTATTTTACCTAGGATAATAAGAACATAGTTTTGATTAATATGTAATTATACACAATCATGAATAATGGTGTTCTCAATAAAAATACATTCTAAATACGTCCTTTCAATTGTAATAGTAATTTTCTTCTTTATCTATTTAAACATGAATATTACACTTTATTTTCTTTTAGGATGATATTCCATATATCTTACGAAAATTTATCAATGTAGACTCTGACTCTGGGTTATAGGGGTGATGATCACAATAGTTAGTATTAGTGGAATATTAGTAGAGGCTTTGGTAATAATATTAGATAAATATAAGATTATATAACTTACCATATGATATAAATATAGTATATTTGTAGAAACACATCCAAATTTTTTTGTAAGGAATATATTATGTGTTATTTTAAGAAAATACATCCTTTTTAGGATACTATAAGTGGACATGGGTTTGGGACAAATGTACTAGGGGTAATTAAATAATACAAATTTATTGGCCATTACCCCATCATCAATAGGTTCAAATAAATGGAAATTATTGTGATCTTAGTTTTACACTACCTGGTGATATGTTTAGGATAATTATAATTTTCCTCTACCAATATATTTGAAGGATATAAAAATACTGATATTTTCCAAGAACCTTGATTGTGAATATGATAGTATATATGTATAAATTTAATTATATGATATGTATTTTAATAGTTTTATAATTTTAGATTAATTTTCATAGTTTCAAGATATACTATAGTGTATTCCATCATTTATATGATATTCCTACAAGAATGAATGGAAAATATATCAGTTAACGTATTCAAAATTGTTTTAATGATCATTTTTATTATGGAGAGAAGACAATCCTACAATTTTAACAATTCACCCAAACATTCTCATTGTACATAGTAATAGTATCATGTGATATTAATATATATAAATATATATAGATATATATATTTTTTAATAATTATTATGTAACATAAGAAAATATTTATATGGTGATGATTATAGGTGAAAAAATGTTAAGGGATGGATGAAAATAATGACATCCAATTGTAATAACTTTTGAAATAAAAACAATGGTACTTTTATTAAGAAAATGAATTTTTGAAACAAAAATACTATGAAAAGAAGCCATTCTCAATATTAATAGGGAATGAAACAAATTTCTTATATTCTATTCTTCATATATATGGAGATAGTGTACTACATAAATTAATGACACATTCATAAGGATAATATACCAAAATTATAGTTTGGGAAAACCATCAATAATATGATATTGATTTAGATAAAGTGGAATGGTTTATGCTATATTATATTTTTAACCATGAAATATTTTTTGAAAGTACTTTATAAATGATATTAATGCTATTATAATCAAGAAATGTATTATGAATTTACTATAGTACTATTTCCTAAATGATTTGAGAGAATATATTGAATGGTAAAGATAAACAAAAAAATTTATTTTTGGACATGCTAAACATAATAAATAACACATGATTAAGGGAATATAAACCTTAATATGTTTTCAAATCTCATATAATAATGATAATGATATATCAATGGGATAATATTATTGACAATTATATTTTTTGGGTGATCTAATGGGTTCTTTTATTTAAGATGGAGTTTACTACAAATATTGATTAATGAAATATATTCCACAACTAATGATTTTATATTTAGAAGAATTAATGTTTTCATTAATTATTTATGGTGATTAATTTAATCAAATCTGTTTAAGGTGACATCAATGTCCACATTAATTTTTTTGGAGAATACAATACTGATTTACTGACTTTTAATTTAAATACGGTAAGACATATTATTCATCGGCATAAAGATAAAAAAATTATCAGATGGATTAAGTTTATAATTGCGGGTTATTAGATAATTTTTACAAATACATTTATTTTATAAAATTAAGTAGTAATTCTTTTTACTCTTTTATGGATATTATGATATATTTGAATTTATATTTAGTGCTTCAGGAATAAAAAAATTTAACTTCTATATCCATTTGTTATTATAATAAATGATGTGAAAAAAGATTGAATCATATCCAACTGAAAAAATTATCTCTATGTAATAGTTATATATAATGTATAAACGTTTTTATATATTCTTATTCTAAATGGTAAAGGAATTTCTCATCTTTAGAACATGATATATAAAAATTCTCACTTCCATTATCTATTTTGAACTACTGGCCTTTTAATTCAATACATTTGTTTGTATTTGAGGTCCTTATAATTCTATTCATAATTCATTTTATTGTCACTTATTATGATTATCAATCTCTATAATAATTGATCTTATAGTTTGATATATATATATATATATATCTTCACCTACCATTGATGTTCTATAAATTAGAAACATATTAATGTGTTGATATATATAACCTTCATCCCATTCTCTAATATTAAAAGAATGTTTCATTAACCCTTGTATAATGAGGGTTTTTAGAGTAGGTATATTAAAATTTCATACCCATGATTATCGATGTCAATAGTAAATGGTGAGGAAAAAATTTATTTAGGGGTTAATATAACATGAAGTGCTTTTTAGAATTGGAATATCTTGTTCGATACATAGTATAGTAGAAAAATTTAATATTTTATGAGATGATAAAAAATACATACATTATGATAAATTTTATTTTAAATAAATTTAATCTTTTTCATATATCTCAATGCACACAACACTAGGTTTAAATTAAACAGCATGCTCTATAAATGAATTTTAGTTTACATATGAATGTTATAAAATTGACGTTAAGTTACAAGGTATGACCAGTATTGAATAAATTATGATAATTTTATAAAATTAATTATTATTAAATAAATTTAAATGGTTACCAGTTTATTTGGAATAAAATTTTATTCATTTGAAACTAAAATATATTTTTTTTTGGAAAACAGTATTTGTCTAAAATTAGTTTTAGTCATTCTTTTCAAAAATAATTTATAAGGATTTATTCCCAATTTTAAATATTCCATGTGAGGATATAATATTTTCTCTAGAATTGGTATGTCAATATTTTTGTTTGGTGAGTTTTTTATAAATTTATGAAAATTAAATTTCTTATTGAATATTGATAAATACTGGTTTAAATAAAAATTATTCATTTCATTAAAATAATTGTATACCATAAATATTATTTTAAGAAATTTTTAAAAATAAAATATGTTCATGTATATATCTATTATTAGAATTTGTTTAAATGTAATCTATTTTATATTAAATTTTAATCTCAAATCATATTAATTGTTTTAAAATTTCCTTATTGAAACCCCAGTTTCTCATCATGTCTATTTGATTAAATTTGATTAAATATTTTGACATCAATGAATAAAACTTTGAAAATTAAAATCCATATTTTTAATCATCATGTTTAAAATATCTAATACGGTCAAATATTTGTTTTTTATAATGAATAGAAAAAAATAAAAATTATTTATTATATTAAATAAAAAATGGGATTATCGATGGGTGAAAATATATAAAACGAATAATAAATGATCCAAAAATTTTAGAAATGAATATTGAGAACTTATTACAACCTTAAATACTTTTATATTAATAATGGATCATTTTGAGGAATTTTTTCATGTGAAAAAACAGGATTACAACTACTTCTTTAAAAAACTAAAATTATTCATCTAACGTTACTTTTAAAATGTTACCCAACTCCTCCCATTTTTACAAATCCAAAAAACATTGGGTAAAAAATTAACTAACCAAATCAACTCATTAATTCCCTTATATAATAATTGAATACTTATTTTTATCCTAAATTCAACCATGTAAGGCTTAGTTTCAAATAAATTTTTTTATTCTGATGATGATGTAATACCCCTAATAAGGTGTTTAATTTTCTGTCATCCTAAAGTTCCATATTTTCTTGATAAAAATGATGATATTATAACCATAGGTTATTCCATATAATTTTTTTTATTTCATGCTCATTAAAAATATCCATCTCTTCTACCATCTAATGTGTTATGAAATCATAATTATTGATTAACGAAGACTACCATGTTAAGAAACAATGTTATTAGTTTTCAATAACAAAATTTCAAGGAAGGATGTAATTAATGATTTAAAATTTTTATGTGATATTTATGATATTATAATAGTTATTTTATTTTGATATCATTAATATATATACACGTTGTTTTCTATATCAAATATTATAATTTCCCTCGTATGTACAACGGAATACCGCCTCATGAAGCAATGTGATATGTTTTTCAAATAAAAATTACATTGAATATAACAAAGATAAAATTAATTAATAAATGTGACATATATGTTGTTATATTACTTATGTAAAATTAATATATCAACCAATTCATTTAACTTTCATGCATTATTGGAATGATATTGTTTCTTGTGAGTTTGTATGGATTACATTCCTTATAAAGTTATGTGATTCATTTTGCAAGTCACAATTTCTTAAATGTTTTTTAAAATGTATCTAATGTGTAAATATTTTATTTGTAATATTATTAAAATTATAGTTATGATATATTTTTATATATATATCCCATCTCCGTCAAAAAAATAATCAAAATATTTCATTGATAAATCAAGTCAATTAAAGATGAAAACAATGAAAATAATGATATATTATTTAAAAAGTGGTTATAAAATTATATAATAGGATCATATATGTTATTGTAGGTATTATTATATTAATTAAATGAAATAATTTTTTTAAAACCATTATGTATTATGTATGAAAAGTACGAAGGAAATCAAACCCACTATGTCAATTTGTCCACCCACATTTACTTCAATGAGACATATTCCATATTCACAACTTGTTTCCTTTGTGTTGTGTATATTTTAATCCATTGATGTGTTATATCATGATTTTATTTGAATTAATTGTTTTAATAGTTACATTTTATGTCATTTTTGTATTAGGGATTATGATTCTGGATTTAACAAATTGGTAATGGTTTATTTGACAATCACATCATTATTCAAAATTGTATTTGTTTTAATTTTTCATAGATTAATTATATGATATTTATTTAAGAAAATAAATCTATAATAATCACCTCTACTAAATTATAATTTTTTTAATATCTATAATTTTACACCCATTGTTATATAAAATTATTTAAAAAATGTTTTCAGTAAAATTCAATTTTCCCTCTCTCAACGATCGTAAATAATTTTACCTCAAGATCCAAATTTTCTAAAAATCAGATCATGAATTTTTTTACATTTTAACGATTATTTATTTATGATAATTTTTCCCATTTCTGTAATTTATTTTTTAGGAAATGAATCTTTATTTCAATTTAAAAACAATTACTATTTCGATATTTCCAAAAATGTGAAAGGAATACTTGTTTTATCATTTAAATGATGAACCAAATCATCAATGGTTTTTACTAATAAATGAATGAATTCAAATAATACATAATTAAATATTTTACTCTTAAAAATATATATTTTATAAATATATAGGGGAACTTTTATAATGGTGATTTTTGAAATAAGAATTTTATTTTCCTCAAAAGTGAATTTAAGAAAATTTTTATCATATTTGTATTCGTCAATGACATGAAACTACTCTTTATCTTATGAACCTCTCACGAAAAATTATATTTATAAAATCATGATTATTTATTTGTATGGTTTATGATATGTTTGATTAGGGATGTATAATTTTATTTTCATTCTCATGTTTTGTCTATGTGGTATATGATTATGTTTATTGATTTTAGTATGTATTTACATATGATAGGTTTTAAACGAAAATGTTCATGTTTATTATGCTTCAGCTCCTTTATATGAGGAATTAATTTGACTTATTATGTGTGGGATGAGGCCCACTTTATCCCCTCAATGCATTGATAGGTCTAAAGGAACAAACTAGAGTAGGTTATGTCTAAGGTATTAAAAGGGAATGAAAATACCATTAGATTTACAGAATTATCCATTCCATCATTATTAATTCAATTAATGATATTACACTTGAGTATTATATTGGTTAGAATATTCACGGTTATGTTTTCAAACAGACATGATTGTTTATATGGAATTATTTGATCATAATTCTTTCCTATAATATTATACTCAAGTGATTTATTTCACGGAATTTGTTTCATGTTTAAACATTTAATATTGATTATCCATTACACGGTTCTAGTCTCCATTGTAACCATTCCCATATTGAGAATATTGGCCAATCCCTTTCTTATGTTTTATTTTTCTAGGAAAAGAATATGTATTTTGTGATAAATATTTTAGGGATATTCTATGAGAAATGATGGACTAACACAAAAATGTATTTTATGTTTTAAATTTTAATAATGATTTTAATAATGATATTATTTTACAAATAGTGTTTAATAATATGGAATTATAGGATGTGATTATGTGTATCACATTCCAAAGTTATAAATTAGACTCTGGATTTAGGATAAAGGGTTCATAGTCTATACCCTACCTCCTTGTGTCATGAACCTAGTATTTGTCCTCATGGGTATGCTACAATACCACAGTTTCATTTACAATACAACAAAATTAATTACCTATTAGGCTAACATATTGGTATTAATGTTAGTACCCCTAAAAAAGGGTGAACCAGTCTTTTTGGGAGATTAACATATTAGAACTCCAATGTTAAAAAATATTTTCCTTGAGTATTGATCATGATATATGAAATAAAAGGATATCACCTTGGACATGTTTTAGAATAGCAAAAAAAATAAAGAATAATGGTTGGAATATGGAATAAATTATTATTTAGATTATCGGTTCAGGCATGTTTGTTGGTCCCTATTTGGATATCACATGTCTGAAGGAAATCTTGTTGTTTTTGGTGGGACATGATATGATGAAAATGTTATGGTGTGGTGTATTTGTTATTAATGGGGCCCAAATATTAAATTTTAATTAGTAGAACTATGTTTATATATTATTTCACTACTTTTCCATTATTTATGAGAATGTAGATATGATATAGTATGGTTCCAAATCATATTTTGGATCCTTGATATTATATGTATAACACTGTATAATAGAGAATCTTGTTCTCATAAAACCTAGAAGTATCTTAATTAATTTATAGGATTTCATTTATTATATTCATCTTGGGTGATTCAGAATATGTTGAATTTATACTTTTTGGAAATTATTTTGTGTACACGAGTCATACTAGATTTTAGTATCATATTGCATATATACCAATTTTTTTCATTATAAAGATAACAAATAATAAAATTCATGACAGAATTATGATATGAACTTTTGTGTTTTGTTTCAAGGATTCATTATCGAATATTTTTGTTTAATATGAATTATTTTATATATTTGAGGTTATGAATATTGTTGAGGTACATTCAGATTTCTAGGTGTTTTGTGTATTGATTATTGGTTTATTCATTATTATTCGTGGTAGAATCTTAGGTTGACCATTGTTGTTAACCCCTTTGTGGGACTATATTTATTTATTTGTTTTCTTGATATATTTTTTTTTCAATGCGGGTATTTATTAGTCTGATGACCCGTTCAAGGAGTTTGATGGAAACCATGAATGAGACACCACATTTCTTTGAGGAAACAAGTTGATCCTTTCATTTCTGGATCTATCATGATTTTAAGTACCTTGGTAAGGAGTTTTATCCTGGACTAGCGATAATAATGGGTGATCTTATAGATTGATTCACGGGGTTTCTTAATGTGAGGATAAATCCCAATAAAAACATCATTTGTTGTCACAGGGAAAACATTATTAGTCTGATGGCCTATTTGGGCTTATGGGTGCTCCGTGAGGTGGGTAAACCACTTGTATATACAATAATTGGGGATACTATGGGGACCAATTTTTAAATTGGTATCATATGATAAACCTGTATAATATTATGTGGCTGTACGTAGGTTGAGATAAAACATTAATACATAATATTCATCAAATATGTAAAATTATTTTCAGAAGTATTTTATTTTCCTTGTTTATATATATATATTTTAGTTTAAAATATTTAGATATTTTTTTGTCACTATTAATAAAAAATTCCACACATTTCAAATTTGAAACAGAATCTTACTAGGCATATATTCTATAATTAGAGTCATTCAATGAATTTTTTTTATATTCAGGAAAATCATTTTTAATTTCACCATCATATATTCATTATTCCTAATCACCCTATAACCATTTGAAAAATAATAATAACTGTAGGATGAATAGAAAAATATAAATTATGGACCAAAACATTTAATGAATGAATAATGTTAGTCAATTTCTGAACCATAAGTTAATAAAAAGTATTTTGTATTTAGCATAAAAACATTGATAATAAAAATGAATTACATTGTTAACATATCTAATATACTACACCATTAATTTCATAAAATGATTTATAAGATTGCATAAATAAAAAATAAAATTATTAATGGTTCTTTGCATAAAACATTAGAACCAATGAATAAAAAAATTATTCAAAACATATAAATATACCCTATATGGTAATAATTATTCACTTATATCAAAATAATATTAAATTAAAATCTAAAATCATGTTTTTAACATTAAAACAAATTTTATGGTATGTGAAAGAAGTATTGGTTTCATAGTAAATCGGCATCATAAAACCATTTCATGAAATCATAAAATTTTTATAAATAATATGATCATCCTAAAATAAAATTATTTTACGAACATATTCATCACATGATTATTTAAGACCTATTTTGGGATCAAAATTAATAATGAAAAATATAAGGATCACCCATTATGAAGACCTCTACTAGGATCACCTATCTATATAAACAATTTTTTAGGACTTAACATCAATTAATCACTTAAAAAATTCATTTCCATATTGATAATTTTAAAAATATACATATAAACACATAAGGAAATTATTTTTAGGCATAAACATATTACATACATTTTGATGACAATATAAAAAAAATCGAAGAAAAAAATTGTGGTGATTTATCATTGATGAAATCATTATTATCGATAAATGAATTCAAAACGAGAAATAATAGTTGTATAGTAAATAAGGTTCTTTGAAAAAATATGGGATAAAATAGTTTATAATTTTATCCTCTTGTAAAGAAATCAATAATTTTGTAAAAAAATTTATTTTTAAAATAGACAAAATACAGTAAAAAAATATTTATAATGTTTCATTTTAAATAAATAAATGTCTATATAAACAAATCCAAAATATAATTACAAGATTATAGACATGGTGGAAAAAATTTATAGAAAATATAATTAATAATATATTTTTATTATAACGTGTCTCCTACCTAATGTTTGTATCTTCAATTAAAGACATTATCATTATGAATAACATAAGTATTTTAATTATTTACTATGTTAATTACTTTTTTTCATGATTATTATTACACATTTATTTATTAAAATTATATATGAAATCAGTTAAACAAGTATGTTCAAGTAATATGTATTAATGATTTTCATCTAATATTTTAAAAAAGAAATTTCGTAAGATAACTATTTTCAATGAGGAAATTTTTTTAAAATATAGTCTATAATAATGAATAAAAAAATTATATTTTTTTAGATAAAATATACTTCTAAAAAATCATGAAATATTATTATGAAAAATAATGTGTGTCACAATCGTGGAGATGGTAGGTTGTATATACCCATGTATAATTGTTACAATTTTCATTCAACATAATAGAGAGAAGATACATATTTTAATATCCATCAAGAATGATTATTATACAAAAAACATCTTATTATTTTATTCAATATAGTTTAATATATAATCAATTTGACGGGGTTATAAATTATTAATCATATCACTTAATAGAGGTGGTAATCCAAAAATACGCACAAATGTTTTTTCACTATTTAATGGATGGGTATTTATAGAAACAATATGAGATAATATCTTTAAAAAATTATATTACATTCATGAATATCTTGTATATACATTAAATAAATTACTTTTAACTTCCATTAGAGGAAGGAAATATAAAACAAAATTAATCACTTCGTGAAGGTGGTTGACCAAACTTATGTACGACAAATGTTTTTCATCCTCGTAGCATGGAAATAAAAATAAAATTATCCCATACAATATTCATGGTAAAAATTAAAAATTTAAAAGATTATGACATTATTATTGTACAACATTATATGAAAATTTCTATACGGTTGGAGATGAACTAAATTAGAATAGTTCAGGAAGGATGATTAACTCTTCTTTGGTGGACCTTATTTAGATACCTTCATAAGGACCCTTATAATATAAATTTCAGAATAACATCACACATACACCATCTATAAGGTAGTACAAATTAATTTTTTAGTGTTTAGTCAATATAAATGGCTCAATTTTGAGTAATGAAAATAGATAAGTGTTTTTATTTTATTTGTTTTGGAAGAAATATTTTAGAAATTAAAAAAATAAAAAAATATAAAATGTATTAAACTCTTAAAATGTAATATGGATCCTTAATAAAATTTAGACTCCATAAAACACCCATAAAAACTACTTTTATAGTTTTTAAAAACATTTTGAAGATATATATATATTAATTTCAGAAGCAGAATGTCATCACTGTGTATGCATTTAAAGTATACATTACATAACTAATAATTATAGAAAAATATCCTTAAAATATTAATATTGAAATAGAAAACTCTAACCAATAATATAGATTTTTTTAATCAATTTTTAAAAATATTATAAAATAATTACAACATGCATTGAATTTTTTATATTACCCATTCATAAAACTATTATAAGTGTCTTGATCAGAGATAAATATACTTAAATGGTCATATTTAATAATTTATTTTGATTTTAAAAAATATATAAAAATCAATTAAAATTAAGATTATTTTTTATTGAATTTTATGCCTTATCAAATTATTTTATACACTTATTAACCCATTTTACGTTTTCCAATTTGGATAGAATTTACAGTGGTTATTAATAATAATAAATAAAATTAAAATTATTTCTAAAAAATAATTATCATAATAAATATATAAAAACCATTTGTTATTTTAATTTAATATAAGTGAAAAAATATAACTTAAAATTAAACCCAATGATTACAACGAAAAATGATTTCTAGAAAAAATAACATTTTTGTATCAGAAAGTTTTTATACCAATTTTATGAAATTTTTTTCTACAATAACATTTATTAGATATCTTTAATCACTACTAAATAGATATATAACAAATCTAATTTAGAATATAATTTTATTTTTTATATATATGATAAAAATTTAATGTTAAAAAATAGTATTTTCATTATTCAGTGAAAAATAAAAAAATTTAGTGAATTATCAAAATTTAATAATGTACTATTTTTTATACATCATTCATGAAAACTTCCATTTTTATAAACAGTTTTTCATAAAATTCTATAAAATAGCATTACTATTATCGGACATAAAAAAATTAAATATTCATTTTTAATGAAAACATATTTTTATTCAAAAAATGACTTTATTGAAAAATGTATCGTTTCTATTAAAATAATTAATCAAAAATGTTATTGATTGTGATCATTAAAATTTACTTAATAATACAATTAGCCTTTTTTCATAACCACAAATTTTGTTGATTGTTTTTAATTATATTCTTTAAATAACAATCATTGATTCCATGTTTATGCTCTATGCTACATATAGATTTTCTTATGATACATAATTCTAAATTATATTTAAGGGGTATTAAAATTTTCACCACTTTATTAAATTTTTCCCTTAATAATTAAATATGAGAACGTAAGTCAAGGAATTTAATATTTAAAACAATTATTTTGAAATCCCAGATCATAAAATGGGTTAATGAAATATTATCATGAAAATTATGAATGGGAAATCTGATGGTCATATGGAATAAAACATAACATTTTTTCCAAATTAGGTGAAATTAGCAGGGAGAGAAAATATGGATATAATGAAAAATTAACCTACATATAATTATATTGAATAAATGTGATCAATTTTCATAAGATAGTGAATGAAAAAAAGAATCATATCGAACAAAAACCATAAACATATGATATATGAAATTGGAAAAAGATTCATTAGAAATATAGTAATTTTGATAAAAAATTTATTTCCTGATTATTTTATTAGATATTAATAATTAATTTTCTATTTACATGATAAAAATATGTATATCTGATTATAATAAATTTAAAGTATCATAATTTAATCAATTTCTTCAATATTCATATATTTTTTCACAAATTATTTGTATTTGTGATATATTTTTCCTAAATGATGAATATAAATTAATTTATAATGGATCTCATAATCTAGATATATATACAAAGATCATCCTCATATCGTGAGACATTATCAAAAAAATAGTTAGAATAATGCAAGATAATTTTCTAAATAAATAGACCCTTATATGGGAAATATAACATTTATCTAAAAGACTCACAAATAACACCCAATGTTCAACATATATCCTTTGATAAGTAACTAAATTTAAAATTTTACAACATATTTTAATCCAAGTTTGAAAACCAAAAATCTAAATTATTTGAACAAATATGATTAATTTAATATTTATCTACATTAAATATTAGTCACTCGTATAGTCATATACCAAATCCTTAAGATGCATTTATCATATAACCTATAAACTATACTAATAATTTCCACTAATAACATGAATCACCATAAAATATACATTAAAAGAAAATATTCCTCAAAAATATAACTAAACATTTATTCCTCAAATAAAATCCCTTCATATAAAATAATATTATACTAACCATAATCATATAATATTCAATAGAAATATACTGAATTTTTTTTCAAAAAATACACATTACTAAAAAATAACATTTTAATTATATTTTTATGTATATGATAAAACTTTTGTCCCCATGTATTAAAAACCCAAAAATACCTCAAAATCAATGATAATACAAACCTTACTAGTTATTGATACATTTAAATTTATATAGAAAAAATGTAAGGGAATTATTTTTGATATAAAAATATTAATTGTTAATATTAGGTGTTACAGATATCATAAACATCTATAAATTATTAATAAATGTATCACAATGCATATTTTATAACCTCAAAATCACTGAATATATCAGAAGGATTAATTCTATAACATTATATAAAAAATCAAAATTATCATTAAATATCAATAAAATTACGTAAAAATCCATAAAAACCAATACATATCTATGGAAAGTGGCGAGAATCTATCTTTTATCATATATGAGTTTTGGTTTTATGAATCACAACCTTTCCATATGTGATGAGTTCTCTCCAAGATGATTGGATTCCATTAATATAAAATCATGATATTATAATTAAATTATGACTGAAAGAAATGTGTTAATAATTTTAAAAAATAACCATGATCCTATAGTTTCCCAAATATATTATTGAAATCATCTCATATAACATTAATCATCAAATAAATTTTTATCCTTTTGATTTAATTTAAATATTATTATTTTTTAAAAATAAATTAATATTTACTTTCTATTATTTATTTAACAACCTGATCATATTAAATTAAATATTTATTTATCCCTTAATAATGTTTCATGAAAATAAATTTCCCAGATATTTATATCATCTTTATCACAAATCATTTGATGGTATCTATTCCATCCAATTTTTTTTCTAAATTTTAAAAAAATAATTACGGAAGAATCCTCAGATGTTTCATGATTCTAAAAAAATTATTATCATTTTCATGACAATATACCACTACTCTATAATTATATAAACATGAAATAAAATTCACAACCATATCGTCACAAATTCTACCCCTCCTAGGCTGGAAATGTGAAAAGAATGATAGTGAAACTTGAGTCCTGACCCTAGTAGGCCCCACATTGATGAATTTCATCTATGGTATAGTAAACATAGAGATGAGATGGAATCCCCTATAATAGTTCACATTAATAAGATAGAGATAATAGAGACACCAAAAAACTATTTCTTAGAATAAAATTTAAAAAAAAAGGTTTCACAAATGTAATGACATAAAAGAACTACTAAAATTAATGGGAAAGCTAAAAGTATAAAAATAAGTAATGAGGGATGCAACCAGGCTTCCAAAACAACACCTACAAGACCCACAAGCTAGTAGTAACCAAAATGATCTCAAACATGCTTCAACAAAAAAAATCATTATATATACATTGGGTGAGTATAATTATATACTCAGTAGGACCCTGCTTAGATCCTCTCATGAACGTTATAAATAAATAAGGTTTGTGAACTCTGAATAGCATGTGAAACTAACTCATCGCCTAAAAATATAGACAATGTTTCCAGCCTCACCATGCCTACTCTCACCAAGTATCGCATAGATGAAAATATAATACAATAAAGAATATCATGTGTACCGCACTACCTCTCCCCCATTGGTTTGTCGGTCGGCCCCAACATCACACGTCATGAGAATCTATCTCTCAAAAGGGTATCCCATAAACATCTACATGATATTCATAAATATTAAACTCATGAAACACAAACCAACTTTAACATAACCAAAAGTAACCCATAGTTTTTTGTGATCCATAACAACCTATATAACAAGTATCATAAATTGAGTAATATACCTCAATCCATCATATACAATACCCTAATTAAGGATCCTTAAGCCATAACATCCTATATACATTAAACATATACTATTCATTAGGAAACTATATTCCGAATATATATGTGTAAAATAATAACAGGCCATTACATCCCACTATACGCATATATGAAAAAAACTAACCACCGTTCCTACCAGAACATGTAACTACCAAGAGAATTTTATAATAGAAAATGTGGTAGTCAACAATCCATCCTCTCACTGAGATGTTAGAGAAAACCCGCCACTATGGCTCAGAACGCCCGCGATGATAGTTTCCCTAACCAATAGGGTGCATTACTATATAGAAACACAAAAAGACCTTGATATTATATATCTAACAATTAATGTATGGGTATAAACTAGTCTTAGAATCAATTGATGCTAATATATCTTAGACAACCAGATGTCTCTAATTAGACATGATGTTCTATAAGCACACAACAATTTATTAGGCTATATTAAATATTTTCATTTTCAAGGATTGAACTTTACATCAGTTAATTATTAAATAATTAATTAACCATTGACATTTAACCCGGTGAATTTCATTTTTGTTATAAAAAATGTTTCATTCGTTCCTGGAATAGTCAAACGGAGTCCCCAACTTCTCTGAATTAAAACATCATCATTTCATCCCATGAAGCTCCAACCCCATGAGATTAAAATTTATTCACTTATTATCAATAACAATTTACATATTATAACATACTCAATGAAAAAATTCAATTCTTCCAATAAATCTATACAACCAAACAAGTCGATTAGCCTAAAAAAATGGGAGAAGGATAGCTTATTATCAAACAACAAGGTTGACATCCAAAAAATAGATTCAAACATTCAACCAACATTAATATCAGTTGGCAAGTCCAGATTAAGTGCATTTTTTATACCATGTTCCCTTCCCAAGACCCACATTCATATCCAGATCCATCCCACTATTATAATCATCAACTTCTTCCACAACAACCTGGCCTCCCCACCCCACATTCCTTAGCTGCCCTCTAGGCTGAACCATCCTAGGTTCACATCGAATTCAATCCTTCCTTCCCCATATACCACAAAATTACTCTAGGTTTATCAATACTAGGATAACATATGGTCAATAGTTGCAGGTAAAAAATCATAGAAACTAGTCTCCTGTCCCTAAATAATGAGATCCATCATTCACACACAATTATCTCTCAGAGATCCAAAGAAGAAGGAACAAGGAATTTAATAGAAAGTGATGTAACACAGTTCCTACAAAGGAATTAATATTTATAAAAAATTTGGACTTTATTGAATCAAAGGTTAAATGATTCATTATTCATAGATTCAAAATATAGAAAACTGAATAAGAAAGCTACCAGAAGCAGTCATAAATTAATTAAAAAATTATTTTAAAATTATTTTAATTACATTATCCAAAATCAACAAAATGATTCAAATCCTAATTGAATTCATTTGAAACATGGAAGATAATTTCATTTCAACATGCTCAAATTATTAAAAATTACAACAAACTATAATAATTATTAATTCATCTTTAATATTTTAGCCAATTAATTATAAATTAAATCTATCATTATTGTATTTACTAGATCTACATGATATACCAATTATAATAAGAAAAAAATTGATACCACACTATCTAGAAAAACAAGAGTCCAACCATTATCATGATATGAAACATATTCATCTCCATGTGATTTATAACAATTTGTTAATTCAATTTATGTAATTATTAGGTTAATTTTATTATCACAAAAGGGAATAAACCATTATTTATCTTTTGTTACACATAAATAAATTCAGGAGAAATAAACCACATACCTCAAAAGGCTGTCAACATTTATCACAAGAGAATAGAAAAGTTCTATTGTTCTTGATTTTTTCTCCCAAAATAAGTACATCAACTCGAGGATTCTCTTCCACAACCATTCCAGAAAACAAAAAAAAACACATTTAGAAACATTACAATAAATATCCATTATGTGGAAATGATAAATGAGATGAAACAAAATGAAAAAACAGAATAATGGAGGTACAACACTCCATGTATTAATGATGGATTAGAGGAGGAATTATAAATATCGATCTGTAACAAAATAACACCCATAACATTAAAGAGGTGGTTTTTAGTTCATATGGAATTGAAAAATTAATGAAACCATAGGGTTTTTGAATAACCTGAGTGGAAAAACATTATAAAAATTACGACATAAGAGATTTAAATAATGTGTAATACACTTTGACATCATAAAATAATCAGGGTTCTATTTCTACCAAAAAACAAACCCACTTTTTAATTTTTAACCCCCAAAACATATATTTTTTGAACATTAAATATATAATATTTAATACTTACCTGGAGTGTAATTCATTAACATTACTACTTTTAATATCCAAAATTCTCTACAATTCTTCTACTTCTCCTCCGAGAACCCCGGTCTTAAAAATTGAAAAATGGGACCATCCAGAAAGATCTAGTCCCTTCTGTTTGATACTTGTAAAATAATAATATCCTTTAGAGTTCAATACCAACCAAGAGGGGAAACAATAAAAGGTCATTTGAATAGACACACCTATGACATACCTCTCAAGGGTCTCACCACAAAATTATTTAATCCACCTCGTCAAAGTAATTGTAAAATCTCATTCATAAAACATAAACCGGCTTCTAAATACTCTCTGTTGAGAGATACCTATAATATATAGAGATCTATAATAGGAAAAACATGATTCCATTTCATAAAAAATAATTTTATTCAACCAAAAAATGAACAACGGTGTATAATAAGAGTTAAACATAAAATTTCTCAATGTACTATGAATGTATCTGTGATTCACATTCATGGGTACTCTCCTCCACGCCCCCATGTGACAAAAAAACCTAAACGAAGTTGTTAAAACATGAATTAAACACCTTCTCCTTGTGGTTCTAGAGCTCTATAGATCGTTCCTCATGGGTTGAATCTTCATCAATGTTGATCTCTCCCCATTTGATGACATGAGAGTTTCTATGAAGATAATGTCAAAGCTATGACATGTCAAAAACATCATTTATCTGGATCTTGTAATGGGAAGTTCTATTCAATACACCAGGTCTCCAACATTAGCTAACACCTCAAAATTCCAAACAACCCCAAATAAAATCTTACTCCCATGGAATAACCTTCAAAACCCATTACATAGATTGATCTTCTAGAACACATGATCCCCATCATCGAGCTCCAAATGTCACTTCAATGATCATAATATGATTTTAGAAGATCATGTTCCACCTTTATCCCCACCCCCATGAATTACATGAACTGTTAATGTTGTATTCATTTCCCGTTTCAGCATGAAATTTACTGATTTTACGACCATATTCCATTAAAATGGATAATTAAATGGTCTTATATGAAAGTTATCAATCATTATCATACCTATTGTGGAGTATCAACTGCTATATTTATTGAAATATACCAATGGAATTTTCTCATCCTCAAACATCCAAATTATAGGACACAAGTGTGAAAAATATCATAATGAGTCTTGAAAGTCCTCTCTATCGGACCATCCATCTGCAAATGAAATTAAGAGTTAAGAAATAACTAAGAACCAAAACCATTATGGGTACCTCTCTATACTATAGAGATAAAACGAGGATATCAATTGGAAATGATCATCCTCAGGTCTCTATGGATTCTTGCTACTTACTCTAGGTACAGCTTCAAAAGAACTTCTAATGAGTTCGACTAGTTAATCACTATAATGTGGGACTATTTTTGTAAAAAAATCTATGACACCACATATAGCATAATATCATCTCTGATCTTGGGGAAATCCTATAAAAATAACATCCATATGTGATGACTTGGACCCAAATTCCACTTAACAGGTGCCCCAGGACTATTGGTGCACATAGCCTTAAGGGAATCATACTTAATGCCCAAGGCTTCTGACTTATAGTGAGGGTGTATGGCGTTTCTATAGGGCGATAATGCCCTCATTAAAATAGTGAAGCATATCAGAAGAGATATAAATAAATATTAAACAGAAAAATCAATATGAATAAATAGTGGAAGAAAACTGATGCATTAGATTAATAAAAATAATAACAACTGTATCAACTAGAATAGTAACGATGTAATGTAATGTCACTAGAAAACAAGAAATTGTAGATACAAGATAATAAGACTAACACGTTCCACATTGTAAAAAAACACAATATACTATAAGACTACCGAGATCCTACTCACTCATATGTTATAATGCTCTTTCCTATCAACTGACAATCGAGTATTGTAAGTTGCATTATTCACTTTGTCAATACCTAAAACCATAAAATCTACTCCGGGTTCCAAATGGATCTGAAAGGGGGTTTCAGATATATCAGAGTGGCCCACCACCAACGATATCTATAACATTCAACTAGTGTAATGGAATATAAAAGTGTGCGAGTATATATTTAATGTAACGCAATAATTGCAAAATATGTAAATACCCAAGTACCTACTTCATCCCTAAGCTGGTGTCTGGAAATGTAACCATTTAATTAATTAATCAATTACCATTCAATGATAATAGGTCACATGAGGCATATCCAACATTGAAATAACCTCATAATAGTATAAGTAGTGAAGTTCCCAATATGTTATAAGGCAACTAGACCATCATATAAAGTGTGGAAGTTCAAGGGTAAAAAACAAGGTAACCTAAAATCGAAGAATGTTAACTCCGAAGTATTTGAGTCTAGTTAAATGTAATATTATAATACAAGGAGATTAATAAAATTAATTCCATAACAAGGAACCTATTTTTCTCAAGGTGATCGACCAAGTTAAAATAGTGCTAATAATAGATAGAGCCCTATGGATTTTCACCGTGGAACCAACTAGTCAATGTTGGATCGTAGGAGTGTATCTATGGTATCCAATAATAAAGAAAGGGACCCAATGGTAGTATATATGGAATCCATAAAATAGACATGAACCAGAGTATAGGTGGGTATCATCCTAAGAAAATAGTATGCTTCAATCAGAAATAGGTTTCAAAGAACCAATGTATTTTCCTCTCAGAATCCAAGGTGATCTAGATTCAGTCCATTCTTGTTTGATAGTTTAATAATGTAATAATTAATTTTGTTCATTTCTTGCCTTCCATTAGTGTGGATAAGTCAAGTATAGTTGAAAATATTTACTTATTGGTCGAAGATTTTTCTTTCATTAGTGTGGATAGTCCAGGTAGTATTGAAACTATTTAATCAAGTCATTAATAGACGTTATGGAATTTTTAATTATTGAGGTTCACTCGGCTACCATCCCTCAACATGGAAAGGGGTTCTAGGGGCATGTAATATTTATTAAACCTAATTTATTAAGTCCAAGTTATAAAAATAGTATAATTAACATTTCACATTTCGCATTTCATAGTTCACTTTTAATAACTATTTGGAAACACTTACCTTAGTTGGTTAAAGTGGTGAGAATACATGGTACATGACATTATGAAAATCTCAGTAATAGAAATACGCTTCTGATAAAGAGACTCTCCTTTAGAATTTTCATGTAGACGCACACCCGAATGGTGGCATAAATGTGGCGAAACACTGAAAACCCAATTATGGCATAACCTTTGATAGGAGGTGAATTTTTTTTCAGAGTAACTAGTCCCAACTAATTATAAATTTTGAATGGGAATAACCATACTATTAAAATATGTATAATCATGACACATTAAATTAAGAAAGATTTCCCAAAAAAATAGTAGGGCCCCACATGAACATTCCAAAATACGACGTAATTTAGAGATGTATTATAGACCACCCACATTAGGGTTGTAAGAGCTTTCCCCTATTATATTAGTCATTTATTTTCCACACATCAAAGTAGATATAGGAAAATGTGAAAATCTCTAACATGGAGATATAGATGTTGAGGGTGAAAAAGAAGAATAATGGATAAATAGGACTCAATTACATATTATTTTGCATCAAACATGATGAAAGGATGATCAATCAGATTCTGAAAGATGGAGATCTCTTGATTCCAATATTGGATCATAAAACTGATCCAAAATGAGAGAGAACTGGGTCAACCCTGCATAAAATTGTTCTAGAGTTGAAGGGGTTGGTTTAATAAATAAATAATGACATTTTTGGAATTATTGACAGTTTTTTAGCCTACGCATAGTTTGTGTATGCATTTTATCAAACCGTGCGCAAACTATGTGAGATTGTTCTACCCGAACATGTGAAAAATATGCATTCACATGGTTTAGATACATGGCCAAGAACCAACACTGTAAGGTGCCACTGTCCAAAAAATACCATCTATATAGTTTTCCAAACTATGTACAAATCCCAAATAGTTACTCTAATCCATGTGAAAGGTATATTTTCTCCAAAATTATGTGTTATAAGATCCAAACAATCCTCATTAATCCTTATAACCATAACTAACTCATTAGGAATCCATATTAGGTAAAAAGTAAATATTTAGAAAGAATATTAAAGGAAACAAAACTGAATGAAATCCAGTGTTCTTATGGTCTTCACCCTTAAAAGATATCACCCCCCCGAACTCTCCATCAAATGGGTAAGGAAACACTGTTTGAGAATATCTATGGATACTAATCACATAAACCGGCTTCCCCCTCCAAAATCACAACGTGTACTTGATCATTCTGCCAAATCACCCATATGAGGGGGAAAAACATCCCTTGGAGAGCCTCCGTGCTCTGGTAAAATATGTGTACTAGATACTCATCAATGGTTTGAATGGAATATAAATCCTATTTCTCAGGATAAAAGGTATGATACATGTCAACATGATATTGGGCAAGATGTGAGACATGAATGAAGTCTTTCATGTCATGGAACCTTTGAGGTAGTAGAAACCAATAAGCTATCGACCCCAATCTCTCTAGAATCATGAATGGCCCGAACTAATGAGGTGACATATTACTCTGCTTCTTTATCTATCTATTCCCTAGGCTGGGTGATACCCAATGTAAAAAAATATTCTCATCCTCGAAAAAAAAGTGTTCATCAATGGTGATCATCATAATATTTTTTTTACGTTGAACAATAGTCATTCACTTTGTGATCAGTTCGACCAGTTCTGACATCTTCTGAACTAGATGAGGACCTACTCTTTCTTCCTCACCTGACTCAAGCTAGTGCAAGGGTGAATGGAATGTCCTTCCATATAATTCCTTATAAGTATCCCTCTTAATTATTTCTTGAAATATTTTATTATAGGATAACTCTATGAGAGGGATATTCTTCTCCCAAGAACCAATGAAATAATGTATGCATGCTCAGATAATATCCTCTAAAACATATATTATATGTTCCAATATTCCATATGTATGAGGGTGAAAAGATATGCATAGAAGAACCTGAGACCCCATAGCATTTTGAAAAGCCTACCCGAACAGTGATGTGAAACAACATCCCTATCTGAACTGATAGTATATGGAACTCCGTGTATTCCTACGATCCTAGGGACATATAGTCATCCATACTCATCAACTCAGAATTTATATCGAATATGAATGAAGTTGGATGACTTCGTTAGTCGGTCAATGACTACCCAGATAGCATTGATACCCCTCGACGCCCTAGGTATGCTAACGACGAAATCTATAGTAACATATTCCCATTTCCATTCCTGGACTAGTGGTGGATGTAACAAGGTTACAGGTCTCTTGTGCTCCATCTTGACCTGATGACTGGTGGAACACCTAGTTATGATGCCTATAGTCAAACGTTTCCTCCCAAGCCCCCAATATTGGTGTTTCAAATTTCAACACATCAATGAGGTTCCTGGATGAAATACCCACTATGAAGCATGGAACTCTTTAATAAACTCCTCTCTCACATCTATAAGTACCCATATGTATCCACATAGATGTTGGACATCATCTCAGTCGACAGACAAATCTAGAGGTGGGTAATCTCCTGAAATACTCTCACACAGAAAAAAACCATCTGGATATAAAAATATCATACACATCACCTTCTCAAGGAGGGATGAGGAAACTATTAAGGACACTAGGTAAGTCTTATCATGGAAATCGTGAATCTCCATATCAATTTCGGGAAAAAGGGTCAATTTTTTTATTCATCAAAGGTTTCATGTTTGTCATGCATTTGAGTTTTCTGACATTTTTCATCTGTAACAACATTTCCCTTTATAGGTGTATATGAGAACTCAAAAAATCAAGGATTATAGATATTCGACTCATCATCACTATCGGTGGATGAAGTCACACCGAGAAAAGATATACAAGATATATTTTGATCTATATACACCAAATAGTGCTCACCTGAGAGATAATGTCTCCCGCAAGGTAAGGCATGGACAACTGCAGCTAGCCAGAGGTCCTGCATTGGGTAATTTTTCTCATGAGGCCTCAATTGATGAGATCTGTATGTAATGACTTTGTCTTTCCAATTGACACTACTACAAGTAAAATTCAAATTGAATCACAGATGACGATATAACGTTTACCAGGTTCTGGAAAAATCAAAATAGGTTCCATGTGAAGCCTCACTTTTATCTTCTGAATGGTTTCCTCATATTCTCACGACCACATGAACATAAGACCCTTTTTTCAGTTCCAGTAAGAGGTGAAGCAGGATGTGAGATGTCCTATATGAAATGCATGTAATATCTAGTTATCCCTAAGAAACACTTTATATAAAACATGTTCACATGCTTCTTATAGGAGACTACAACAATAACCTTTTTAGGGTCAATACATACTTCTAATAATGAAATGATATGGACCATGAAGTGGACCTTGTCGATCTAAAATTCGCATTTAGAAAGCTTGGAATAAAGCTAATTCACTATTAGTGTGCTAAAAATGATCTCAAGATGTTGGGAATGGTCTTTACGAGTGTTTAAATACACTAAGATGTATTCTACAATGTCTATGAGAAAAGAGTGAAAATAGGGATGGAAACCCCTATTCTTCAAATCCACAAAAATGGAAGGCATATTCTAAAGACCAAATGACATAACAAGATACTCATATAGACCATACCTGATACAGAATGTTTTACGAGGTATGATTAATTTTCTGAATTGAACCTAATAATAACCTGACCTGATGTAGATCATAGAGAACAACTTTGTGAATCAGTGCTAGTCAAAGAGATCAACTATTCAAGGAAGTGGATGTTAGTTCTTGACTGTAATATGGTTCAACCTACTATAATACACACACAAATAGAGAGTTCCATTCATCTTCTTGGAGAAATGCATGGTTGAACACCAAGATGATGTAATGGGAAAAATAATGCCTTTGGACACTACGCCCTCTATATACCTCATGATCTCATGAATATTAGTAGGTGTCATCCTATATGGAGGAATGTACACTGGAACTTCTCGAGGAACATGATCTATTGAAATATCTACCTCTCTCTCATGTGATAATCCAAAAAATTCATCTAGAAAGACTTCCCTGAAACAATGATCTAATAGAGAAAAATATGTTTGAAGAAAACCAGGATCCTCTGTGAAATGATTGGTAATATGGGCAGTCACATCAACAATCCCATGTTTCTTTGGTCATGCTCTCTCATCCTAGACATCCCACTCACCATTTAATAGATAAATGTTACATTTTGGTGATATAAAAGAAACCCTTCTATGATAACAGTATACAAATGAATTATAGTGGACCAACTATTCCATTCTAATAATGACATTGAAGCCTATCAACTCGAGAACAAAGAGAATCCCTAAGAAAGGGTAACTACTTACCTCAAGGGGAAAATACCTACACTATCTTATTCCATTCATCCATATTCAAAATGGTGTTTTGTGGAACATTACAAAATAATGATACTACATCTCTAGTCCGAGACATTCAACGATTGAAAAAAAAATAAATGAGTATAATGAAACTATATAAATAAAAGAAGAGACAAAAGGAGAGGCTATTATAATAGTATCACATACTATAGATGTTATTGTATCCTGTTCCTAGGGTATTGGATATAAGGAATGATACTGTCCTGATCCACAGAACAATGAAACAGATAGACTACCCTGATCATGAATGCTCAGCTAGCACTGCTGGTTATCAGGGATCAGACTACCATGACCACAACTTCATCCTTGACCAGAACTTTCGGTGCTACTCCAACTCCCCACATGACGGGACACAAAATAACTCACAACTGAAGTTGTAGTAGAAGTTGATCCCTATTCAATCAAAGATGCTAGAATGGTCCTGTGAACGTACTTAACATTACACATACAACAACAATCCTGACACTCTATAGAGTCTCTATCACACTAGGGTTCCTTATGCCTTGTTCTTCCACACTAATAGCACACTTCATAGCTATCAAACTAGAATCTCTTCCTCCCATTTCCTTAATTAAAAACCTCAAGGAAATGTTTTCTGCCGTAGAAAGAACTATTTTCTGGACACGACACTAGTCATTTAAACCTAGTACTCACTCCATCTCTTAGTTTACACTCAATGATAAGGTCCTGATAAACTATTTTATATATGGTTAGAAGGGTAAATACATTCACCTGAGTCTGGATGGTGTACTGAAGCCCATACTCACAACATCTAGCACGTGAAATATCATCACCAGCTAGAAGATGTGAAATACACTATAAATAAGTGAAACATACTTAATATTCCATAACTTACATAGAACCCTGCTCCAAATTCTTGAGCTCTCTTGCTCTATCAACTATCACTGACTGAGGAAAGAACTGATCATTGAAGGTGGTATCTATGTCAGCCCATAACATGCCCTGATTATATCTAAACTGGGTAACGACATCCCACAAATACTTGGGCAAATCGTGAAACATATATATATCCAGCATGAATCTCCTGTATGGAGGAATTTATAGATTCTCAAAGATAGAAATAATTTTCTCTATCCAATACTCATCAGCCTGAGATATGCGATCCCAAAAAAAAGTAGGATGATGATGATGCTGGATCTCGTAGGACAGATCTACCATCGTAGGTTCAACTCATGAAGAACCAATCATGGACTGAATCATAAACAAGAAAATATCATGGAAATGAGAATCAATTATTTGATTATTTATAGTAGGTGGTACCTCAAGTTGAACCCCTAGAAGTATAACTGGTGGATCAGGGCCTATCATGTCTGTTTGCATGGTCATCACCACCCTCTTGGAGAACGACATGAGGATGTCGTGGGGGAATTGGTCTTCAAATTACAAGAACATAGCTTACAATAATCATAGAAACAAGGAGATATCATCACTAGAAAAATAAGGATCATAATAAAACTCACTACCCAAGGCATACTACCAAAACTACCTACATAGACGACCTTGTATCGATATGTTCTCATGTTTTTTATTGATATCATTTTATAGTAAATTCTTAGATTCACTCCTTTAAATTTCATAAACATGATACGGCATAATAAGGATGTTAAACCAATTAAATTTTTAGTTTAGGATTCATATTATAATGGATAGTCATTTATGATGAATCCATTCCCATACAGATATCACTAGAAATGAAACCCATTTACATTATAGAATAATGCCTTGACTTGGTAAATTACTCATTCCAACCCTTGAGGGCCCATACACCTAATGAATTGAGACAATAAATCACTCAATAAAATCCAAATTTATACAATAACAAGAAACTATCAGAACATCACTCAACAATTACCTTTATATCAAACCATGAAAAGAAGTGAAATGCACCTATATATCCTGGATTTATGCATGAAAAGTTTATTCAATGTACCTACAATGATACATGTTGCAATAATCCTTTCCATTATATCATCTGGAAAAGGATGAAAGAAATTTCCAAAGAGTAATAATCAATAACACCAAACAACATGTGAGTCCACCATCAGTGAAATAATATCAACTGTAATTGGAAAATAGAACAACAATTACATTATGATTAACTTATATTTTACATGAAATATGGGTTTGCAATGCCCAAGCACGACTTCTGACCAAGATCGATGTATTCATATTTTAACATCTATTATCTCAAAATAGTCATGAAATAAAAAAACCACCATTGATGCCACTTTGGGATGACTCAGTCCCAGATTCCACTTAATGGGTCCCCGAAGCCCGGTGTGCCAGATAGCCTCAAGCATGTCATCACTAATTTCATAGGCTGCTGACTAGAAGTGAGGGCCTAGGGTGTATCCATGGAAAGACTATTCCCTTATTAGTAGAGAGTATCACAACATGAGAGATAAAAATGAATAGTAAATATTAGAAGCAATATGAATATATAAAGAATAAAAAATAATGCAATAGATAAATAGGATTAAAAATTATTGTATCAACTAGAAGTGTAATGATGATATGTAATGTCGCTAAAAAATTGGAAATCATGGAAATAATAAATAAACATAACATGATCCAAAATGTAAAAGAAATAAAATTCTACTCAATTAATGTCGAGTTCCTAATCATTCATCTTCTATCAAGCTCCATCCTATCAATACATAATCATGTATTCAAAGATTCATGTTTCCCTTTTCCAATAACTGCAACAATGTAATCTACTCTGGGTACCAAACAATGACTGAAGAGGGTGTGAGATAAATATATGTGGGTCACCACCAGTGGTGTCTATAACACCCAGACACTATAATGGAATATAGAAGTGCGAAATAATATATGTAAAGTAAAGCGAGCAGTAAAAAATAATTAAATACCCAAGTACCTACTTTATCCCTTGATTGATGTCTGAACATGTAACCAGTTCACTAATTAATCAAATAGCACTTAATGTTAATAAGTCACATGAGGCTTAACCATCAATGACATCACCTCATGGTAGTATATGTAGTGAATGTCCCATGATATTAAAAGGAAACCAAAAAATGATATCTAGTGTGGATGTTCCAGGATAAAAACCATGGTAACATAAAACCATAGAAACTACCTCAATAGTATATGAGTCTAGAAAAATTGTATGAGTGACATCCAATGAACTTAATCCAATGCATTTTACAATATGTTACCTACCGAGTCCATGGTGATCGACCAAGGTAAAACGGGGCTATGCAATCATAGGGTCCTATGGGAATTCTACATGGAACCTACTGGAAAATTTTGGATCCAAGAAGTGGATCCATGATATCCTATAATAAATAAACGGACACAATGGTAGTATTAATGGAATCAATGTAATAGAGAAGAACGAGAGTGAAGGTAGGTATCAATATAAGAAAATAGTATCCTTGAATTAGAATGGGGTTCCTGAGACCCAATGTATTATCCTCTCAGATTCCATTGCGGGCTCGATTCAGTCCATTCCTATATGATGTTTTAATCATGAAATAATTCATTTGGTTCACATCTATCATTAAATTAGTTTGGATCGGTCATGTACAGATAAAATCATTTATTTATTAGTTCAATAATTATCGTCAATTAGTGTGGATAGGCCAAGTATCACAGCAACCATTTTATCAAGTCATAGTTAACCTCTATTAAATTTTAAATGATTGAGGTTCAATATTCTACCTTCCATCAACATGGAATGGGGTGATATGGGAATGTAACCATTATTTAACCATGTTTATTAAATCCATGTTATATATTTAGTATACTTTCCATTTCACATTTCATATTTCACATTTCAATTTTAATAACCATTTGGAATCACATACCATAGGCGGGTCAAGTGGTGAGCATACATGGTACATTCCAATATGAAATTCCATGTAATAACAACCCATTTATGATAAAGATAATCACATTTATAATGTTCATTAAATTTCTCACCCAAATAGTGGCTCCAATATACCGGATCACTGAAAACCTAATTATGGCATAACATTCAACATGGGGCAGATTGGGTTGTGAGGGTAACCACTAACAACTAATCATAAATTGGGAAAGGGAATGACCATATGATTCTAACATGTATTATAATGACAAGTAACTTTACAAAACAGTTCCTGGTAAAATTTTTGGACACCACAAAAACGTTTCAAAAACAACAAACTTTACGGATGAGTTATAGACCACCCACCTTAGTGTGATACGATCCTTCTTCTCCAGTATCATCCCTTTATTTTACTCCGATCAGAGTAGATCTACAAAAAGGTGCAAAACCCACACATGGAGAAATCTAGGTGGATTTTGAAAGAGAATAAGAACAAAAATAAGTGACTCTAGTACTTACTACTGCATATCCAACCTATAGAAAGAAAGAATGACTAGGGTCCAAACAATGTAGATCCCTTTATTCAATTATTGTATATTCAGAATGCTCCAAAATGAGAGAGAACAAGTTCAATACCACAGAAACCCATTTTAGGGAGTTAGGGTTGGTTTAATAGACCATTAAGGTAATTTTTGGTGTTTACACAGGTTTTTAGCCAATTCATGTTTTGTGCACATGGTTTGTCAAACCGTGAAAAAACTGTGCGAGATGGTTATGTCTGAACCTGTGACAATGGGAAATTCACATTGTTTGGATGCACAGTCATGCAACAACTGTGCAAGGTGCCACTTCCTGAAAAAACACCATCTGCATGGTTTGGAATGCAATGTAGAAATCTCTCACAGTTTACTATAAACCATGCGTTAGGACTATTTTATAAAAAATGATGGGTTTTGGGTTCTGAACAACCCTGTAAATCCATGAAACCATAACTAACTCATTAGGCATCCATTTTAGGTCCAACGAAAAGATTTAGACCGAAAATTGAAGGATCCAAACATGATTGAAATAAACTGGTTCTTACACTAGATGTCCTCCCACATACAATTATGAAAATCAACCAACTAGAGAAACCACAAATAATAGTATGCCCTATATTCACATTCTAGAATAAAAAACATCAAGAAAAGAACTCTACAATATAATTCTTCTACCCAATGCACCAAAAATGAAACCTAAAATATCAGTACATCATTTTCAAACTAGGATGTACCTCCAAATTTGATCTGTGTAACTACATGAGAACCATCTCACAAATCACCTAGGGAATGAAAGGATATCCTTGAAACAAAACCATATGTTTATCACATTCATACCAACCATCAGAGGCCTCACCAAAAACAACTCGACCTCCCTATATGTACACCTCACGACCACCAAACAGGGACTCATACGGATGTGGCACAAGATATGATTGCACAGTCATTTTAAAAAGATGTTCTATTACCCATTAATATCCTATATATGTGTCTAATTCAGAATTATCATTCATCACATTCCTTAAATAACAAGATTCATGCACTACATCACTACACGACATTCTTCTCAACACATCATCTTCATAATTCTCATTTTTAAGGGTATATTAAATCAAAAAGTCTTAATAATATATGAACACCATCCCTCGATGCTAGAGAATGATCAAGTCATGCTTGGAGAAAAAATACCTCAAGTTAGTAAGATCAGTGAATACCATAAAATAGTCACCAATGAGGTAATGTCTCTACAATTTCCGGGTATAAACCACTTCCTCTGAATCTTGATTGTGGGTGTCATTTATACACACATAGAGATGTAATTATTGATACCCATAAAAATTGAAAAAATTTACTATATTATATCTAATTCTATTCCAAGACTCATAGTATCAAAGAAAACCAGAAACTAAACTCCTCCTCATTACAGACAATGAATTGGGGCACTGATATACACCCCCTTCAAAAACTAAAAAGTTTTCTAACAATGATCATCATATAATATCACCTGTTCATTTATAGTCAACAATGAGAGACGAGTTTTAGTCCAATAGAAATCAAAAACAAAAAATTCGCAATATCCTCCAAAACCCAAGTATCTTCTCACAAGTTCCACTATCATGGGGGATTACCAATATACAAATAATTCTATAATTGATGGATCCAAAGGTAATCCTGAATGGAAAATCACATTCAACAAGAAACAGTCTCCTCAATTTGAAAACCCACAAATAGGAAACATCCCCAATAACTTTTCATGATGAAGAACTCCAAAATAAAACATAGATGCTTTGTACGCTCCTCCTCATATGCCGAGTACACATGAATTTTGTTAATTAGAACAACCATGAATTTTTTTGTAAACTCATAGAAGACAATTTTCATTAACCCCATGGAGACTGTTGGTGCATTCATTTCACCGAATAGAATTAAAAATTCTCATCATTTCTGTGAAGATATTGGGAATATCATTAGTTATTTCCTCATCCATTACATACATTTTATAATATCCTAACCATGAATCAATCCTTAGAAACAACTTGAAACAATCAATTCATCGGATAAATCATCAATTCGTGGAAGATCATATATTCTTAACATGGTCACAAGGTTCATGTGAGGATTATAAATACACAACAAAAAACATACATCATCCTACTTCCTGAAAAAACTTGTAGACTCTACCATGACTCACTCGGGTGAAAATAACATCACTCCACAACAAACCATCAAGATTTGTATGATTCTCTCACAAATCATAAGGCTCTATAAAATACAGATATGTTATGATAGGATACATTTATAGTTGTAGTTTTATCAAAAACTAGATAGTTATTTGATAGTTTAATGATAAAAAGTCTTCTTGAAGTTCATTATGGTAAACTTTTATGACCCTAGGAAACACAAAAAAAACCCTCAAATGAACTCATAATCTTCTCATCCATCAAGGATGACAATGAAAGAACACACCCTTGATACATTCAAGCATCCAGATATTGATGAAATACTGATGGATGTCTATTTGAATCGAAGAATACAAAAGTCCTCTTAAAGATAAACATGATATACTACAAAAAATACAAAAAATGAAGGTTGAATATGAATTCATATGGGCGTATCCATGATCATAGTAAATCTCCCCAAGAGTGGTTCATCCCCAAAACTAGAATATATTCTCTACGTACATCCACTGAGTGAGCTCGACCTCAAACTATAATAGTAAACCCTAAGTGAATTTAAATCCTCTCTAATCATATCCCAAATAAAGGACATGTGAAAGTGACATTAATGAGTGTCTCGCTTCAAGATCAAACAAGGAATTCCCCAATGTAGAAAACAATCAAAGGGTACCTCAAACAATGTTTTTCTTTCTTGGTGCTAGAAATGACAATTAATGATGATAACCATGAATAACTCCATGACCTTTCTAACATTGCTGAAAACCACCTTCATAGCCGCAATCTACACTATAAAGATTGAGAGAGTCCAAGGTAAATACATTTCCTTCCCATTCTACAAATTTCTATTCTAAAATAGGAAAAACAATCTATAACTACCATAGCTATAACTACCATAGTGTAGGATCCTAAAGCGGAAATACTAGAATGAACTGATTGCTAATAATTTTTGGTCGCACTCATTACTGATGACCCGTAACACCACATGTAAAACAGTTTTTGGATACCTTTTCATAGGTATGAGATCATAATTTACTATATAAATGAGACAATGAGGGTTGAGACCTTGCCTCGACCGATTGGATGCTCTACTATCCTGACAACCAGGATCATCATAACACATATCCACTTTGTGAGGATTCTAGAAGACTCCCCTCTTAAGATGATATGGTTCTGGATAACAGTATATCTATAAACGATACACTCATCAACACCTTGAGATATGTCTACAACATAAAAGGGCGGTGTAACATTGGATATCGAGACAAAAATAATCCTAAAAAAGAATCTCTTTCACCTCCTCATCTTACAAAATTCTTGAAGCATATAACATAAGGTTTCTGAAATGTATTCTGATCACTCTTACACTAAGGCTTCCTTAACGAATGGTTATTATCTTATTGAGACTATCCACCATCATTGTAAAAGAAGGATTATCATCTCTAAACTGGCCTGAAAACTCAGCACACAATAATACTGACTCCTAATGATCCCTGAGGAATGAGAACCACCATTGCCTCATTGCACCACAAAGAAATTTCAAATCCAATGATACCCAATCCTCCATTTGAGAATGTATCAAACTAAATATCATCCCATAATTCTCCAATCAGTCTTCCAGGAATGAATCTGAAATAGATTACTCATATCTCAATAGACTCTAGCACTGAAACTATAAGTGTGTACTCCTCAAACTATGATATTTTCCAACATCCACCTTATTATGATAAGACGGATAAAAGTTTTAACATATTATAAGCTAACCTGAATACGTTGTCTGTTGGGATCCATGACTACAAAAAAATCCTTTAGAGCCCTTACACTATGAATGTAAAAAATATCAACATTAATTAATTATTTATTTTATTCATTTTAGGTTAACGAATCTGAAGGTCAACTCATTCAAACATAGGCGATATAAAGAATGATGCATTATCCATTACTAGGTGTTTACCATAAAACCGCAATCACCACGTTTATTAGACCCTGTAAGTTTAACTTTCAATTAATTTTATTCAATTTGAGCCCTAAATACTCATTTCTATGATGACCTCCCATGTATGAAATGATTTCTATATATACCTGACACCATTTACCTACTATCCATTGCAACCTCACTTGTGAATGACTTCAAACTCCATCACATCCTTCAGCAAGATATCAGATAACACTATTTAATGACCCCCTCCCCACAAAGTTTACCCCTCCTAGGTTGAAAATGTGATTACAGATATATTGACACCTGAGTCTTTCCTCCGATAGCGCATGGGTTGGTGTTTATCCTCATCAGTATAGTAGTCACATAGATGGAAGGCATTTTCCTCTAAGAGAATAAATGTGATAGAGGGAGATAGAAATTACACCAACCAACTCATGATCTAACTAAAACATAAATGAAAACACAAAAGCACAAATTTAGTGACATGAAATATCTACTACAACTGAACGAATGGATATATGTAAAGAAAGAAATAATTAAGACAGCTACCATGAATCCCAAAAAGCTCATCCAAGCTCACGAGATAGAGGTAACCTGCATAATCTACAATATTCTTCTAATTCCATAAAAATTGTCATATATAGGTTGAGTGAGTATAGCATTTTGATATGTTGGATCCTCCCTAGATTCTCTCATGAAACATGTAATGAATGTATGCTAAATCACAGTGAACAATAAGTGAAACTATCTAATTACCTCCAAATCCTCCAAATTAAATTTTTTAATATTAAAATTCATTTTAAGGTAAAATAGACAACCATTATAAATCAAAAAAAACCCCTACGATCAAATAGAGGTGACAGAATGATTAAAGACCAGCCTGAGATTTGGACTTCAAAGAACTCATCACCTAAAAAGGTATAGAATGTTCCCCACATCATAATGGATACTCACACCAAGATTTAAATACAATAGAATGTAATATAATGTCAAATATAAATTATTACCCACTACAACATCCAAATTGGTTTTCCACACCTCCCCAACGTCAAATGTCCCGATAAACGCTCTCAAAAAGGCTATCCAATAGTTTCCTGGGAAGATAACGACAATATGCCACTCATGTAACACACCAATACATCCATCTAACAAAAATTAAACATTTAGATTCTAGGATCCAACACATCCTATATATAGTGTATCGTACAGAAAGTATTATAATTAAAACCATCACATCCCATACACCAAGTAAGGAACCTCAAGACATCACAATTTATATATATTATTACTATAAAAGTCCATAGGAATATCTATCAAGAATAATTTTTCATGAAATAACCACAAGCCATTAAAACCCTCTAAAAACATATACATATTAAACTAACAACATATAATATCAAAAAAAAATAACTTCCAAGAGATGTTTACGAGGCCAAGGGTGGTTGTTTCAAATCCATACTCCATCCAATATGTTTGGTATGACATACCCAGGGCATAGAATCTATGGGGTGTCATTTTCCATAACCCATAGGGTGTAATATCATTTGGAAACACAAAATGTACCTGATATAATGTAGCTATGATCCACAATATATGTATAAACTATTCCCATAATTATATTCTAGTGATGTCTATCAAACTCCAATCTGCCACTAATAAGACCATATTTCTTCTAAGAACTCAATAATTTAATGAGGAACATTATATTAAATTATTCATTTCATTAGTTTCACTTTTTGTTAAATAATGTTTTAACCATTAATTAATCATTAATATTTTCCACATGAAATTTCATTAGAATTAGAACAGTTATCTATGCCCTCCAGGTATAAGAAAAGTGTTTCTATGAATTTTTAGAATTAGAACCTCATCGTTACATCCCAAAAAGCTTCAACCCTATGGGTTGAACCTTTTTTAATTTTTTATTACCAGTTACTGTAGGTAAACATTATAAGCTACCAATAAATTTATACCACCAAGAACATCTATCTCTCCAATGAATTTGTGAAAATATTATAGATAAAAAAACATGGCCTTCAACAAAAGAATATTCTGAACAGAATACATCTTTATTATCATAATATAATCCCATTTTAATATGTTTTTTCATATTCAGTTTCCTCCTCAACACCTAGATAATTATCCCAATGCATCCCACCATTATAATCCTCAACTTTATCCATAACAACTTAGCCTAACTTCCCAATATACCACAACATCCTTCTAAGATCATCCATCATATGATCACATAACAAACGATACTCCCTACCCCACATACCACAACATCTCTCCAGGCTCATCCATTTGAAGTTAAAATCACATCACAAGAACTAGGAATCAAACATTGCAACTGGGCTCTTGGACCGTAAGGAAGGAATCCATCCTACAAACTCTATAAGCTATTATCTCTCCAATGAACCAAGAACATTTACTTTAAAAGAATGATAGAATATCAGGTCTTATAAAGTCATTTCCTTTTATTACACAATTAGTTTTTATTCCATCATGAATCTATTGATTCACTATTCATCAGTTTTAACTATAGAAAACATAATATTAAATCAAAAATAAGATATCAAAATAAATTAAACAATTAAATTTAAATTCCATTAACTACTATATTATAAAGAATCAATTTTATTTTAGATATTTATTCCATTTTATTTACACATAGAAGATAAATTCATTTTAATATCCTCACAACATTTAAAATTACTTCACATTAGATTCATTAAAGATGAATATTTAATCTTTTATCTAATTAATTGTGAATTAATTATAGATTTACATTATTGACTATTTACTCATGATAATCCCATGATAAAAATGATATCATTGAGACTATATTATCTAGAATATCAAGAGACAAATTGTTATCATAGTACAAAATAACATCATCACCCTGCGATCGATACACATTCTTTAATCTGGTTCAAGTACTTATTTGGTTAATTTCATTAGAATCCAAGTGTCTAAATCAAGAAAGATATACGATTGCATATAATTATATGTATATATATAATAAAAGATCTCCAACATCGAAAAGGTTTCACCTTTATTCACACGGGAAATAGACATTTCTACAGAAATCGATAATATCTCAGTCACGATCACCATCCTCCCATGGCTGTCTCACCCCAACATCACTGAAAACAACCAACACAACCCCAGTAGAAAAATGTAGATGAAGCCGCCTCAAATGGGAAAGATAATCATGAGGATACAATTCGATGAAACCACATTAACAGAGGTTGAACGAGCCTTATATGAATAATGGATTGAAAGAGGGAATCTTGAGATTTATCCTTTATAAGTTAATCCTCATAATATCAAAGATAGAGTTTTCAGGTCACCTAGAATGATTTGAAACATTATATAAGTAATATTTTTGAAAAATGCAAGGAGTTGAAATATTATAAAAAGTACAAATTCAGGAATTTTCATTACCTGTATTCACCATTTACATCATGTAATCATTAGGGTAGATTTCAATAGAAAAACACATTTCCATTTAATTATTACCCCTTAAATCATACACCTTTTAAACCTTAATTACATGCCTTGTAATTCTTACATAGTGTTTAATTATTAGTTTTTACTACTACTTGTATATAAAATCCTATAAAAATTTCTCAGAACCTCCACCGAGAACCTCAGTCTAAAAAAATGCACAATGTTCCAATCCTTGGGGTTCAGGTTCCTTACATAAACACATATTTTATTCAGATTCTATCTTCAACGTTTAATAAATAATTGTCAAATGTTTCTTAATATTTTATTTTTCCAAATAATATGTTTGAATTATATCCATTTGAATTATATATATAATAAAAATAGTATTTCATATGAATAATATAAGAAAAATAATTCATAACATAAAAACAAGACATCATTATTTTTCTGGTAGTTCCATTATCTTATGGAATGGTTTTTATATTAAAAAAAGTAAATTTTTATGAACATATTGGTAATTTCCTTTTTGAGATAGGTGGAAGAATTGATATTTTGAATTCAGATAATAATGATTCTATAAACCAAAAAATATGTAAATAAATCAAATAAGAGTCATACTAGTCAAATTGTTTCATTTCGATGAAATGAATACCATATAATCGTTCAAAATAAATTAAGAACCCTTCTACAATAATAGGGATGAAAAAATCATTTAGAAGTCCTAAAAATGATATAAATGATTATTTTTATTCCATCATTATTAACACTCATTTATCAACTGAATGGTATATCATTTATATTTGATATGAATTAATAAAAAGAAAATAATCCATATTTACTAAGGGAAATACCATAGAAATTTTACATTAATATAATCCTTGTAAACACTTATAACTCAATTGTTTAATTTTTTTATAAATTCCAACAAATTAATATAATTCTCCATAATGTAATAAACATTGTGTTTATAAAATAAATTAAAATTTATTTTGAAATAATATCCTTGTAATTTTATCTAAACCCTAACTCTGATACACATTATAAGAGACTAACATTTATTCAAATAATACATTAATTTTATACTAGATTTAATTTCTCTCCATTCATAATGATATTTATATATTTTGGGTTTTAATTATTTATTTCATAACTCTTACATAACATAAAATAAATCACAATTTGTACATCGTATTAGTATTTATTTTTCACAATAAAATAATTTTATAATAAAACATGTTTTCTTATCGATAAAAATTCTAATGATATTCAATATTACTACTTATTTTTCAATAATCATCCTTAAACCCAAGTAAAAGACCTAAAAGCATGTTGATATCATAGAAATATAATATTTATTATATAAATATTTATAAATAAATGTGTTATTACATTATGAAATATCATGATCATAAAAGAGGGGTTTCATTTAAAATAATAAAACTTTATTTGAAAACACTACTTACATAAAAATGAAATCATATATATTCTATATTAGTTCATTCATAAAAAAAATTATATAGAAACATTAACGAATAATAATTTTCATAATGGTTTCTTAAAAAAATAAGAGAACCCACGAAAAAATATTTCTCTAAAAAAATGTTTTCTTCAAAAAGAAGATCAATCATTGATTTGAATCCAATGATCACTAGAATACCCATTGAAATAAAATAATTCTATCGTATATAATTTGTAAATATAGAATATTCATTTGGGTAACTTATGTAATCATTTTTATGGAACCCTTACAGTTAGATTATGTAATAAAACCAACTTCCAACATAATTATATTGAAACCATAATCATTACCCAATGTATTAGAGAGATATATCCAGCTCACCCATCATCATGTGCTATATTGGATTTACCAATCCGCATCAGCTATATGAGGCCCACTAATAATCATAAAAATTTACCGTGTACTAAAACATGAATGAAATAAAAAATTCATTCATTTATATCAGCATTCTCATAAAATTGTTATTTTGATCCCTTGTGAAACAAATTTTCATATATTAATATATTTAATCCAATAAAAATAGTATAATATAAAATAAAACTATATGCACTAATGGAGAGAGGTTTTTTATTTTTATAAAACATGGATTATTATAAAGGAATTGAAAACATCAAATAACAGATCCAGCATTTATAAATACTATTCATGTCATTTATATTAAAATAGAACATTAATATATTCATGTTATAAAAAAGGTAACAAAAAATTGGTAAAATATTTTACTTAGAAAAAATCAAATATTTCAAAAATAGATACCATATTTCCTTTTTAACACATATATTTTTATATAAATACACCCATATAATGATTTTTAAAAAATATGGACATGGAAGTAAAATATTTTGAGTATGAAATATTTGAAAATTTTAAATTATTATTACATGATAATGTGTCCATAACTGTATTTCTATGTCATCACATATGAAATTTATCTTTATAAATAGTGAACATATTTGAATTGTTTACATTCATAAGAACATTTTTAGTAATAATTCCCACATTGTTTATTAACATGTTATATACAATTAAGAAGACATTCAGCCAAAACTGTGAATGAGTAATGTTTCCATTTATAAATGAACATAATGGGATGAATGTAAGTATAAAATTATAAATAAATAATCATTATTTAATCATGCCGAGAAATCTCAGTATGAGGAAGACCTCTAACCCTTTATTATATAAATGAAAATTTCAGATGGCTAGAAAAGAGAGTACATACGTACAACTCATCCACATCTAAACCTTAGTTCCAAACAAAAAAGAGAAACTACATATCGAAGTAATCATAATCCGCAAAACATATATAATGAGGTGCATCCTCTATATTAGTGGACTCCAACATCGTGGTCATGTAATATGGCTTCAATACCATGGAACACGTCATTTATAACTCCAGCTTCTCCATAGAGAGTTTATACTTACTTGATTTCTTTCTCACACGACTCTTTTTAGATTCAGGGGCATCCACTTTTTCATTCCTAGATATGGAACTTGTGGATACGATCTTTATCAAGTAAGAATAGTATTATCATGGCCTCCTCTTTGGTGGATCTATCAAAGGGCCTTCACTATCAGACATCTTATTCCGACCACATTGAACAATGTCATTATAATAAGGTATTAAAACCCCATTATCATTCTCTTTATCACTGTAAGAGACATTCCCCTATTTTCTAGTGAGATTCATAGGGATATAGCTTTTGAAACCAAAATAAGTCTTCACCAGGACACCTTCTACGGTTGTTATAGACTCTCCTCATGTCATCTAAGAGAGATATTATGATCCATTAATGAAAGGTATTGAGGGTTAACCACGTTTCCAATGTCATCAAGAGTCCCCATAATTATGTCATCAGCTTCATCCTTTTCCGGATTACTAGAACAAATTTGAATGTTCAAGACTACATGTACTTGTTGATCGAACATCATAGTGGGTGGCTCCTAATGCTCTATGCTCTCAAAACTATTACAAGGACCTGTCTACCTGGGACATCAACCAATCATTCTTCACAATTTAGGCTACTATTGTCTAGATACACTTTACCAGCAGCACCATCAAGAAAGGAAAAATCCTCAACACCAAGGCCAAATTGTATCTGTTCAAATACATACATCACTATTGGATTCACTGAATCTTGAACAACTTTCAT
Organism: Viscum album; assembly: GCA_963277665.1. Lineage (NCBI taxonomy): Eukaryota > Viridiplantae > Streptophyta > Magnoliopsida > Santalales > Viscaceae > Viscum > Viscum album. Next base: position 1,748,392,240 of record OY728119.1, on the reverse strand, counting down.
TGAAATATCATGTTAACTCACTTCTGTGTATTCAGCTTACTGCACCTCCCGCTCCATGATGGTACCCAAAATTGCCTCACTGTGGAAGGGGATACCCAAATGATCACCCCTCTCATAAAAAACTCTATGGAAAACTCGCTCTGCAAGGCCTCCCCAACAACAAATCTCATTCCCTCTCACTATCAGAAGTTCATCAAAATGGGTTATACCTAGAACTAGAGCCAATCCAAAGGAAAAACCACTTTCAGTTCTTCTCCTTTATAAATCCTTTGAATAATGAACAAACATCCAACTATGACAAAAAATATCCAGATGTCCATGTCGGAAACATTCTAGAAAATAGTGCATCCATATATCAAATAAGACCCATGTCTCAAAAATAACTCCTTTCTATCCATGATTCAAAAATAGTCCACCAGTGGCCTTGAGACACCTACCTACACAAAATCCTTAGATGAATCAGGTGACACATGGGATCAGTTTGATGATCAGAACAAAAGTATCATTCGATCATATTTCTGATTTCACATAAAATCAAGGTATTTTTGAAATAAATTAGTTGGCTAGAGAGAGTTTCCCATCACGAAATTGTCGCGGGAACATGTCGCATGTGAAAATAAAAACCCAAAAAAATAGGAAAAAGGTAAAACCATTCAATCATCAAAGTTCCCAAGAACAAGATGAAATCAAGACCACCTATGACTCAAAAATAATAATTATATGCCTCCAGTCATGTACACCAACAACAACCCAGGCCTTTATCCCCACAATTCAGAGAAAAATCGGCCGAACTAGTCAACTGATGGGAGTTGATGGCAAAACCATGTGAAATGGGTTATCTTTCAAAAATCCACAGTGATATTGATCATATCCAAGAGAAGTGGAGGATATGGTGCCTCCTGAAATAGATATGGATCCTTCAGTGAGAGATTAATCCTTGGTAAAGGTAGAAGCGATCTAGGGTGTGAGTGTGGTGAGAGGGGCCTCCCTTTATCATGCGCTTGTGAAACTCCCCCTCTGATCGGGAGGGGTAGAGTAGCTTGAATTCTATTATTTAATCATAAATATAACATTATATCTTTAAATACATTTATATATTTATTCAATTTGTTTTGAGTATAAATAATAAATCTCATCAATTTGGTGAGATGGTAATCCACATGTACACTTGAATGATGTTATCATTTTTCAATGGATAAAATGGTTAGAATATAAGTGATATATTATACTTTTAAAATGAAACTAATGTATTTAATAACATATATACACATTAAAAACATAATTTTAATGATCCATGAGAGGAAGTTACATAAATTGGAACACATCGCTTTATGGAGATGATAGCCACACATACCCAGAAATTATTTTTTAAATTACCCTATTGATGCAAAGGTAGATATAATAAGGTCTAAATTTATTATAATAAAAATTCAGTATATATTAAATAAATTATTTGTTATAGCATTTTATTTTATGATTAATTTATGTAAGTAAAAGATAGAATAAATTGAATGTGGTTTGGTTGGATGATTACATGTTCTTCAATAGACATGCTTTATATCCCTTCATAAGGACCCATAGAATTGTTTTCATAGAATATAAGATCCTCATAGATTTTTAGGTTTTGGTTTATCTATATAGATAATTGTGGTCTGAGGAAAAAACGTATGTGTTTCATTTGATTATAGAGGGAAGAGGCAATTTTCGGAATTCAGTAAATATCATAATATAATATGTGACTAAGTCAAAAATATGTTTCCAAAATGTCATGGATTTTAAAATAAAGTTGATTTGGTAATAATATAATAAACTAATTAAATTTAAATAGATTTTTATATTATTTTAATCTATTTCCATTTGATTCATCCCATTTAAAAGTTTTACAATAACCATGGTGAATACATTTTCAATAAAAAACTGCATGAAATTTACATATAAGAGATAATTGGATTACAAGTGAAAAAGGGATGACGTTTTTCACCATTTAGAATCCTATTTTTACATTTTAGGGTTTTTTTATTTTTATATAATTAAAATAAATATAATTTAACATAATATATCATTATATTAATTTTAAATACTTTTCATTTCGATTGATTTTATAGAGAAGAAGATACAAATATATATAAAATTTAAACCATAAAACATCACCAAATATTTTATACTGAAAAAAAAGAATATTTTCCCAATATAAATCATCCGAAAAATTATATTGTTACTAATTTTAATGTCTTTCACTTATTTTTTATGTTTCTTGCAGATGTACTCTATTTGTGTTCCATTATGATTTTAAAAAATTATTTCTTCACTATGGATTGAATTTTTTTACCAACATAAAAAAATATTCATATTTAAAACAACCATTTATATATGAATGTATGTTATTTTAACTCATTTGAAAAAATATGTATATATATTAAAAGAGAAAGAATGTCATTTTTTACTTTATCCTTTAATTAATATATTATAAAGGCCAAAATAAAATATAAATATATGAATGTAATATTATCTATGTTTCAATTATTATAGACTTTCCAAACAAATAAAATTTAGTTAATCTAGTTTTTTGAATGAAATTTATGTTATGACACATTATATTTAACCTTAATTAAATGATTTTATCTTTAACATAATAATAATAATTTAATATCGTTAATATTATTATGTCCCAAAATTTAAGATGACCATATCAACTAATATTAATTATTCTGATTCAAAATACTTATTTAATTTTATCAACTTATAATCATTTAAGTTGAATAATATAATTTAAAACTAAACTTGTGATATGCAATGAATAACATTTTTCTTAAAAATACCTTTTATGTAAACACTTTTTTATAGAAAATTTAAAAATAATATTGTTTAAAATTAGATTTATTGGTTTATTTATAATAAAATAGACCTAATAAAAATTTAAAACTAATAAAAAATATAATTTCATTTTATATGTAGAAAAAAAAATTGGTTTAAAAAAATCATTTTACAGTAATTATTGAAAAATAGACCTTTTAAAAAATTTAATGTAATTATTCTTAAGATAATTTTTTCAATATGAATTCAGAGATGATATTTGTTTAATAATAATTTAAATTTAACATAAATTAATTATTGTATTTTCTCATAATAGGTAATAAAACCAATTTTATGAAAATTATTTTTTTAAAACCTAAAATGACATTACAAAAACATTTATTTATTTTCCAATCCCATAACATAAATTTTTATATTGAGTATGAAATTTATAATTATTTCAAAATATGGTTAATATAATAACTTCCTTCTAATTTAATGGTCATGTTATAACAAAAAAATTTAAAAATAAAATATTTTGGTTTATTTACAATCTATTTCATGTTATATATATCTTATAAATCATAGTTTTGTTTTAAAATATTTGGATAATTTATATTAGGTCCGAAATAAGGTTGTTTTAATATAAATTTTGTGTCTAGATTTAATACTCAATAATATTTAATGGTTAAAGTACTAATGTTTTGTACACTTATACACAATGTGATCCTTTAATTGGGAGACATCCTCTTAAGGGGGTTATTGTAAATGAGTATTGTTACGAAACTGTGAATTGGTTTGGTTACCTCATGGATTATTTCCCAGGTTGTGACTGAATGAGGAGTGAACACACAGGAAAGATCCTAATTTGTGTTCTAGGCACAGTGGGGTGAATTTGGGGCCTATTTTATAAAGTGACAGATCACAAAGAATGTTAATGGTATAAAAGTTTTATGGTTTCTAAAATTTTAACAAGGTGGACAATTATTTTTGGAGATACCATAATTATTACTTGATATTTTAGGAGTTTATACCCTCAATAGTGCTCTTCATAGGTGATATCCTTTGATATTCCCCACATTGGGTGTTATTTTGGATAAAATACACTTAAGAGATCATCTGTAGGTTTTTGGGGACATTGAAGAGTTTTATTACACATTATGTTATGTTGGTGGCCCCTATAGGGGGGGGGGAAATTTTCTTTATTGAAACTCCGGTTCCTATATTGAATAGCTATTACAACGATAGTAAATATAACTCATGGTATAAAGATTGCTTTTCATAATAAAGGGATAATATAATTAACAGTTATTCGAAATGAAAATTAATAATAATTATATAATTTTTTTCATTTCAATGAATTTTTATTGGAAAATAAAAATATGGGGAAAAAATTAATGTGAAAAAATTTATGAAAAAATGACTACTCATGTTTACCACATTGCGATTTCATTGGATTATCCATATGAAATGGATGGTATATTTGATTATTTTTTTCCATAGGAAAACTAATTTGAAATATAATTATATTGCTAAGAATATGAGTTGAGTTTCAGGAGGAAAATGTGTTTCTAATACTGATTAGAATGGGTGGTGAGAGTTACTTTTAGAAATGGTTTGAGCGGATTTTTTTAAAATAATCATTCTTAATATTAATGTATCACATTCAAAAACTGTTATATGGATTAAAAATTGTGAAAGTAAAAAATGGGAAAGATATATTATCAACCCAGAACACATACACTCAATTAGAGTTATCTTTTTTCATGTTTCAATCCATTTTACCATTAAATTTTTACATTTTACTTATTATATTTTACCGGGTTAAATTGTTTTTTTTCGATGGTAATGTAATCATTAATACATATAATACAATGTTCATTATTAAATTTAATTGACATAGTTATTATAAATTTGAAATAAATTTCATTTAATTTTATATATGAATGTGATTAAATTAATAATTCAAATAAATTTATTTGATAAATTATAAAAAAAAAATATATTAGTTATGCACTAGAAAATCAAATATTAATTTTCAAATTTTAGGAATTTAAAATTATAAATTAACATATAAAATGAATAATATTTTTCTAAAAATATTCCTTGGATTAAAAACTAACAAATATATATTATTTCTTCATAAAAGCTATGTTATTCGTAAAATAATAGTTTCAACTATTCACCTAAAAAAATTATTTTTAATAAAATTATAAATTATTATTTTAAAATTATCTTATTTTCCTCTAGCCAATGTCAATTTTCATTTTATCAAATTATAATTATATATTTTATAAATTTATATTTTAATTAAAACAACGAGATATAATGAAAAGATATCCTTAGAGGAAATTAATTTTTTCTATAATATTATCCACTTTCATTAAAATTTCATAATATATATTATTATATTTTTTATTAAATGATTACTTATATCAAGTAATTTTTTTAATAATTAATCATATGTATATTGAAACATAATGGATATCATATATAAAAATATATATTTAGAGAAAAAAATTTCTAATATTTAAATGATTGTATTAGTAATTTCCTCTATAATAAACATATTTCTATTATATTTAAAGTATGAATTATTTTTTATTAATATATTTTGAATAAATAATATACACATATACATTCAAGGAAATTGAATTACTATTTTATATCCTTCTAAACATAACATCATAGAACTTTATTTTTGTGTTGTTTTTATTGAAAAATATCAAGGACATTAAATTATTTAAATGTAATCATATATTATAATTTTTGAGTGACTAATAAAATATAAATAATAATACTTTTGATAATTATTCAATAATGAAAATATTATTTTATGTCACATTTAATTTATCATTGTGGAATTATCCCTCTTTCAAGACGATTTATTATATATATAAACATCTGTTACAAGGGCCACACATAACATAATTTTAAACATCCATATCCTCCAATCTATTAATGGGACATGTTCCATGGATTTTACATTCTCGTAAAACATTTTAATGGTGATGAATAGAAATTTTAACACAAAATAAATTATATGATTTATAAAACTAATATTTAAACTATTTACATGACATTGAGTAATATATGATGCATTTTTATATTTTAGGACTCCCTATTTAAAAAATCACATAAAATTTTGGTTTTAATTATTAATCCATATTCATAAAACATATTTTTTCTTTACAAATATACATCAAAATAAAAAGGATGCAATAATCCAAATTCACCTATTCACACATTCATGTGTGAATGTGTACACCAATAAACCTAAATACATTTTTTAAGTCATTAACTTTCAAATGAAGAATAAATTATTCAATACATGGGTTATAATGAACAACTTATATTTTTTTATTATATATATATATATATTCATGAATTAAATAGATGAAATTACACATGAAGGAACCATCCATAACCCACAATTCTAAAAACATATTTTTTAAACCAAATGAAACAAAAACTGTATTTATTTATTTTGAATCACTTTATGAAAAATCATTCATTAATTTTATCAAAAAATTAGTTTATGTGTTTTTAACAATATTGGTTATAAAACTTATTTTATTTAAAAATTAATTTTCATTACAATGACACCATGTCAATCTATATTTCATAATGAAATGTTATTCAAAAAATCTGGAAATAGAGTTACTAGGTTTTTTTATCATGATTACATGTCAATATAATAAATTGTTCCAAATTTAAAAATTATGACATTCCAAAACTAAAATAAAAACACAATACTTTATACAACCAAAAACTAACCCCCACTCAAGTGAGGCTAATTAACCATTAAAATTAAATAAGTAACATATATACTAGAGGGAAAAAATTGGATCATGATAACGCATAGGTTTTTGATAAGGGTAGTCTGTATCAATAGAGGAGAAGAAAAAAGTAGAAAATAGGATAATAATGAGATAAATGGAATGAGTATCCATCCCTGGATAATCATATATGAAATAAATTTCAGTTATAACCAGAATAAGTGGGAGGTGGAGGGGGCCGTTCAGATGAAAAATCCATCAAGGGCATGGATTTGTTGATCCACGAGGGATATCGTCATGGAGGTAGATGGTTTTGATATTATAGGGGATAAAATAATAAATTTCACATTATTATATTCTTGGTAAATGACACAATTGTTATAAAATTATCACTTTGAGTATATAAACCATTCAACATATACCTGGAACCTCATAAAACAACATGGTTATCCCACACATTCAATTAAATGACTCATTGATTATTTAATATAGATTTGTAAAGTTTTAGGATCCTTCTACATGGTTGTCACATAGTTAACAAAGATCATGTTCTACCTATTTGAATGAAAAAAATTTATAATAATTTACAATTTCAAAAAACTAATGGACAAATCCTCTAATATAAAACTAGAAAATAATTTATTTGATAATATAAATGTCAAAATAAAGATTAGCATATTGAAATCCTCCCATAATTCATTATGTTCCAAATTTTTTTATGTATTGATCAATGAGATAATTTGGTCCCAACCATTTCAATAATAATAAAATTTTGTTATGAAACCAATGAATAACATGAAAAAAGATTCAATGTTTTCAGTAAGGATGATCAACATTAAATGTTACACTATTATATTTCATCTATAAAATAATCACATCAAGTTTTCAATGATCTGAACTATATATTTTCACAATATATATTCATTAATATCATAGTTCTTAACTTTATTATGAATTATTACGGAGACATGTTCAAATCTTGTTACTGATAATATTAATGGTTATCATAAATCAAATAACATTAATGAATTTTTCATTTTTCAGAAGAAAATATAAAATAAAGACACTAAATTGTGTGAGATTAACTATAAGGTATCCCCTATGTATATATATTTCTACTAGGACACAATTTTTCCAAAAAAATAAGATCAATTCCCAAAAAATAAAGAATTTTCACAATAACGATTTTAGTTATAATAATAAAGGGAAAATATATTCTATTGAAAATATGATAGTAGATTCATAAACCCTCTCTATTAATGCATAATGTGTTCATAATTTCATCATATTAGAGTGAAATGGGGTAAAAACCATGTTTTAGAAGTGGAAAGACCATGTTACAGAAAATAAATATATATTTTTATAAGAAAAATAAAATATATAACACACCAATGACTGAGTAATAATCTATATTGACCTCACCCTCCACCTGAAATTTGTGTATAATAAAAAACTAATAATGTTGTACTCACATCCTAAAGAAAAACATCAAAAAGTAAATCCCAAAGGCAATGTTTTCTATTACCACATTTTCAATTTAAAGGAGTCGCCATTCAAGTATCAATATTAATGGATCCATTAAAATATCCCTTATCAAACCACATAAAATTAAATAAACATATCCCTATAAACATGAAAACTCTAATAATAAATCTCATGCTAAAAAAGATCATATTTTAAATGAACATTAATCCACACTCCACAAATTACAAATATACTCACAATAGTTTACAATTTAATGTTTCAAATCATTGTTATGATCTTAATTGAATATGAATGATATCTTCCCTTTTAAAATCACGTATTTTATAAATTCTGCCCCATATAATTAATTCAATGATTATGCGATTAACATTAAAAACCCATTCAATCACAACATGAAAAATATTTTAAAAATATTTTACAGTCATCGTCATATATGATTTCAATTTCATAAATCTCGTTTTTATTTAATATCTTATTTTAATTTACATTATACTATTTAAAAGTAACACCCATAAATTTCATTCCAAAAATATAATTTTTCAAAACCCATCGATTTTTTAACTCTCCCAAATTCATGTAAATTACATTTTATTATGTATTTGAGATTATATATTTCTTGGGTTGAGTTGGAGGGTTTATGGATTTTTTGGGAGTGTTTTTAATGTGTTTATTGGGAAAATGGTTTGAGAACATTTAGTAAAAAAAGTGCACCCTGTTTTGGAAAAAATTCAATGAGATGTGTTGAGACACAATGCATTAGTTATATTGGAAAAATATTGTAGATTACCAAGTGAAACCTTGTCACGACCCATCCTCAGGGCCCGTGTCGTGACTACCCCAAGCCCGCCTTCCATAGGCCAGAGGCTGGCGACTAGCACCAAAGGAGTAAATCCCGATTACTGGGAAGGCATGGCCTTTATAAAAGAAATCAAGCACCAAAGAGTAAGAAAGTGGAAAATGTAAACACTAAGTACAAGAGAAATGATGAAAAGTAAATGGGCCAGAATACAAACCCAAAAGAATGTACAACTACAATTGAACAAGTACAATAGAAAAGATAATAGCTGGAAGGACGGAAGCAGCTCCTGGGTCGTCCTCCTCAGATCCTACCTGAAGGGTAGGTACAGATGGTGCAACTCCTGGTCTTCCACCACGAATCCTACCTAAAGGGTAGGTACATATAACCTCCTCCATGGTCTCTTCCATCAACCTCCTCCATGTGTCGTCTCGTCATGTAATCCACCTCCGGGTACTGACTCGTCGTGTAGTCCACCTCCGGGTACTGACTCACCGTGTAGTCCACCTCAGGGTACCGTCTAGTCCTCGAACACTCGGCCTCCATCAGCACTGCTTGTCGTCTACAACCAACACAACGAGGTGCAAGAATAGCCCGTGCATGGGTGAATATAATGATACTCAGTAGGGACCATGATACCCTCAAGGTCTCTCTAAACCAACAAAGATAACCACAAATACGATCTCGACAGATAACCTCTACTTAGGTATATGCCCATACATATGCCTAGGTTATCAAGTAACCCATCTCAATCATAAGTTAAACACAAGGATTATGAAATCAACGGATAACCACTACCCAGGTATATGCCCTTACATATACCTAAGTTATCAAGAGACCCATCTCAACCATGAGGTAAACACATAGGTCAAAAGATTCAGCTCAACCAGGATTTTCATTATCGAAACCGTAACTGCTGAAGAGCTCCGTTTCTGGAGTGTATAGTGGACCTGTCATGACACCGAGGTACTGCTCACTACCCTAAGACTGCTGAGGTACTCCTCCTGTCGAGTACCTCGGGTCTGCGGCCAACTACCTTGTGCTTCGTCCGCTGAGGGTCTGTCGCCAAATACCGGACACTCTCCCTAATAGCCTACAGAGGTACTTCTCCGGTCGAGTACTGCGGGTCTGCTGCCAACTACCAAGCACTCCGTCCGCCATGGGTCTGCCGCCAAATACCGGTCGCTCCGTCCACTGGGATAGTCGACTCACTCCATGTCGAGTCGGTCAAGCAGTCGTCAGGTCTCAGTCGTCTACACTGTCTCGTACTCCGCATGCTCGTCTCCGGGAGGGTCCGCTCCACGAGCTACTGGCCGATACTCCAAGTATCACAAAGTCCCATGAAGAAGTATCTCAAAGGACCGCCTCGTCATAGGGGTCTCAACGCAATAGTCGGCGCGTCAATCGGACGCTCGGTCTGTAAGTTATTAGCCTTTTCGTCCCAGGGGCCCGGTTGGTTTCGTGTGTGAACCAGTCCGGCCATAACGCAACTATACCCCGAACACTCATAGGGTATACTCATAGGGACTTTCTCTCAACGTGATCACCAACGCCGCTGACGGTTCGTCATACGGACGTCTGGTCTGAAAGATATCATCTTTCTCCGTTCCAGGGGCCCGGTTGGATTTCAGGCACAATCCAACCTGGCTATAACCCAACTGCATCCATAACTCGGTCAGAGTATGCCAAAAGTTCCGTCTCCCTTATAGGAATCCATCAAAGTCGACGGCACGTCAATCGGACGTCCAGAGCTCAAGATATGAGCGTTTCCGCTCCGAGGGCCCGGTTGGTTTCGTGGATGAACCAACTTGGCCGAAACCAAAGTATTCTGAAAGCTTGAGTTCTATATACCGAAACGACCGTCTGGATCCAAGGATCGTGTTGCCGCTGACGGCGCGTCGTTCGGAGGCCCGTAGCTCATGTTATGGGCAAAAGACCGAAAACGGTCCGAAGACGGGGGGTCTGGGCCCGGGCTGAGCCGGCCCGACCCCCCCTGGGTCGGCCGAACTGGTCGACCCGACCCGGTCCAACCCGGCCAGACCCAGTCTGGCCGGGCCAGAGCGCGACCCGGCTCGGCTGGCCGGTCTGGCTCGGCTCGGCCGAGCAGCCGAGCAGGGTGGAAGCCGCGGGGCACTGCCCACGCGGGTTGGAGGTGCCGCGGCCCCGCGCGGGGCCGCAATGGATCAACGGACGCGGCATGTCACCGCGTCCCGTGCGTGCGAGTTGGACCCGTGCGGCTGCGGGTCCGTTGGCCACCTCCGGCAGCCGCGCCGGCGACCCGCGCCGCCGGTAGCTTCCGCGGGCCACCAGAGTTGCTCCAATGGTCCGTTTTTCTTCCCGTCTGCGCCGCTGTTCCTCCCGGGTTCCATTCTTCACTGCGAGATCATCAAATCGCCCTTGCGTCATGTTTTTTTGTCGCCCGCCAAATCCGTACAATGAAGAAGAACGACGGAGGGTTGTCGGGTCGTGTTCGTTTGGCCTGCACCCTCCGCGTTAGATAATAACAGTCGGGAGAATTTATTCAACACATGAAACAACAATTTTATTAAATTAAAATTGTTCTTATGAAACCGGTTCTTTAATTTAAAAGAAACGTTCACAGGAAAAATAAAATATTCACAAAAACCCTACCTCGTCAAGTCGTCGCACGCGGGTTTTTCGCGGATTTGATCACCGCGGAGGGAGACGATCGTCGCGTCACAGAAGGCGTCGTGTCATCGCGGAATGGCGTCACATCGTCACAGAATACGGTGCGCGTCGATGAACTCCAAGGGTCAAGAATAACAGATTTAATTTTAATAATTAAATCCATGCGTTGTTAAAAACCACAAAGGAGTTTTAAAAGAAACCCGAAATCTCTTACCTCAAACAGAAGATCGAATATTTCGTTGCGGACGAAGGAACGTCGCAGAAGAACATTGCGGAAGAGGAAACGTCGGTTTCGTGGCACACGGCATCGCGTCGTCGATTTCCGCTGTTTCAGCGTTCTTCGTCGGAGGCTAGCGTTCTTCGCGTTCTTTGCGTTCTTCGCGTTCTTCGCGAAGAAGGGTGAAGGCACAAGAATTCTGTCAAATGTCTCCTAACGTGTAAACCTCAAGATGTGACGTTGGTCTTATTTTATTACTACGCCAACAGATTTCAAACCGGTTATGAAACGAAAAAGAGAGAAGTAACGACCCATTAATTCATAGAATTAATTCAACGAAATAAACCACCCAATTAATTCAACGAAGAAAACCGCCCAATTAATTGGTCCGTTAAGAAATTAAGAAAACGCGTCAGTTGACTTTCATAATGATGGGTTTTCGCGGGTGCGTTACTTAGCGGAAAAGAAACGGCAGGGCTCGTGCCGGCCCCACCCCACAAATATCCTACCAAGAGGGTAGGATATTTTTGGATAGTACCCTATCCGGATCAACTCAGCTTAAGCCGCTTTAAGTGGCTTCAAGTGGCTTCAAGCGGCTTAAGTGAAATAAAATAAATTTTCTCGTACAATTTATTTTATTTCTTAACTTTAAGCCCAAAAATAAAAAACCACACCCGAGAAAAACGCAACTCCGGAAGAGGCGTTTATAAGCATTTACCGGCGTTGCGATTCCATCGGTGCCCTTAGAATTCGATTTCGAGCACCGGTTCAAAAGTTAAAAAAACCTGCTCGTCCGTTCACTGAACATACCCGAGCCAAACTTCGGAAAATGATTCCGGGCACACCAGGCCTCAGAATCAGGTGCTGTTAGAAACTACGTTCTTGTAAAATTCCACAGAAAATTAAGAAAAAAAAATTCCTTGGAATTTACGGGTCTTTAAATTACTCCCACCACGGGGCTTTACGTCCCCGTAATGCTTCACCACAAACATAGAGATAAAAAGGCGCCACTGAGCACACATCTGAGCCTTCTGCTCCCATGTTCTCACCTAGAGGTTCTCGTGCTGCCAAAGAAAGTGCACAAGAGGAATCGACCGTCCTCCTAGGATCTGATCATGTCAATCCTCGATCCCCACAGGAACCTCCGTAGAAGTCACCGCATCGCCATCGTCCAGCTCCTCATGGTCGATGATATGCGGAGGGTCGAGAACGTATCTCCTCTGTTGAGATACGTGGAAAACGTCGTGCACCTAGTGCAACTGAGGTTGATGGGTCACACGGTAAACCACCTCTCCTACCCAAATGAGGACCTAGAAAGGTCCATTGAACCTTGGAGAAAACTTGACTCCCTGGCCACATCTCCGTAAACCTCATCGAGGTGAGACTCGTATAAGGACGTGATCGTCATCCTCGAACTCTTGAGGCCTCCAATGGTCGAGTCACACTGTCGGCATCAGTGTGATGTCACTAGGTCTCCTCCAATAGAAATCTAGAAAGTGAGGGTTAAGTCAACAGTTTTAACCGAAACCACTCAGTATCAACCAAACAGAAGGACAGAAAAGTAAGCATCACAAAGATAAGTGTCTTTTTATTATTGCAGCTCATAGAACAAAGACACGAAGAAACTACAGACAAAAATCAACAAAACTAGAAGCAACAGGATCAATAGCCTCCAGGTCGGAAGCTAGTCCCGCTCCTGTCCATCTGCTTCCAGAGATCCATGACCATAGGCCTCAGCTGCCTGAAGCTGAGCTCTCCCATGTCTTCCTGTCCCCTGCGGTCGGGGTGGGCCTCCTGGTGGTGGTGGTGGCAACAGCCCGAAGTGTTGTCCACCTCCAGCTGCACGACCAGCTCCTCTGCCATGGTCGCCTACTCCTAGCGGTCCGCCCTGATCGAACCTCTTCCTATGCCTAAGATGTTCTTCATTTAACTGCTGGTCATCTGCATGGAGGTTTGGACAGTCACATTCCATGTGACCAATTCCACCGCAGGAGTAACACTGTCCACTCTCGGCACATCTGGCTCTGACTCCACCCCGGTTTCCCCGCACAACTGAACCTGAGTCGTGCAGTCGGCCATCGGTAGGTCTGGTCCTCTTGGACCTCTATGTCAAGTGTCTACTTCCTGATGTAGAAGACTCTGTCGCAAGCCGGCTAGTGGTGGGTCCTGCTGTTGGAGACTGCTCAGCAAGGAAACTCTCCACTAAGAGGGATCTCTCCAACACCCCTGTCTGCATCGGAATGCTGTGAGAAACAGCAGAAGCTCTAATCTCTCACCTGAGCCCCTGCTCGTTGGTTAGGGACCTGAAGAATGGGGCCCGTACCATATATGTGGAGTAGCACGAGAGGTTTGTGAATCTCGTTGAGTACTCCGCCACTGACATGCTGCCCTATCGTAGCTGATGTAGCTTCTGTATACGCACCGCTCGAAGGGTGGCTGGTACAAACTCTGCCCGGAACAGGCTCTCGAAGTCTTCCCATAGATGTGTCGCCTCATCAAGCATCTGAAGCATCGGGCTCCACCATCTGCCTGCTGCTGCCTGAAGAAGGCTGGCAGCAAGGATCAACATGAAATTTGTTGGCGTCCCCACTAGCCTGAAGACTCTCACCACAGCCTCCAGCCAATCCTCAGCCGCCTGCGGGTCCATCCCTCCCTGGAACCTTGGTGGCCTCTGGCACTAGAACTAATGCAGTTCACTCAAGCGACGTGCATCCTCTGATGCTGGGGCTGGTGGCATCGGTGGCCCAGCGGGTAGTAGTACCGCTGGTGCCTCCGCTGGTGCCTCAACTGGGATATGGCCCTTTACTAAGGCCTCATCGCTCTGCGGGCTGTCAGTACGTACCACTCTCGGGGGTCTAGCTAGTCGTCCATGGGGAGGCATCCTGAAAGAAACAATGTGGCATGATCAAAAGATTATACCTGGTGAGCTGACCTGGTTTGAGATGACATTTAAATAAAACTTCTGGAAAACACACACGCAATCAGTGTTTTCATGCACAAAGTCGGAAATCAGTTGTCAGGGTCCTGGTGTATGGATACGTTGGCCACCCGCACCAACACTGGACTCCTTGAACTGAAAACCACACTCATTACTCTTAACACCATTGCTTCACAGAAAGAAACATCAGAGTTATAAGTTCTGCGGTAGAACCAAACTCCTTTGTTACCAATTTTTCACGACCCGTCCTCGGGGCCCGTGCCGTGACTACCCATGCCCGCCTTCCATAGGCCAGGGGCTGGAGACTAGAACCAAAGGCATAAATCCCGATAACTGGTAAGGCATTGCCTTTATAAAAGGAAACAAGCACCACAGAGTTAGAAAGCGGAAAAAGTAAACACTAAGTACAAGAGAAGTGCTGAAAAGTAAATGGGCCAGAATACAAAACCAAAAGTAAGTAAAACTACAACTGAAAAAGTACAACAGAAAAGATAATAGTTGGAAGGTTGGAAGCGGCTCCTGGGACATCCTCCTCAGATTCTACCAGAAGGGTAGGTACAGATGGCGCAGCTCCTGGTCGTCCACCACGGATCCTGCCTGAAGGGTAGGTACAAATTGCCTCCTCCACGCCCTCATCCATCAACCTCCTCTGTGTGTCGTCTCGTCGTGTAGTCCACCTCCAGGTACTGACTCTTCGTGTAGTCCACCTCCGGGTACTAACTCGATGTGTAGTCCTCCTCCGGGTACCGTCCAGTACTCGAACACTCGGCCTCCGTCAGCACTGCCTGTGGTCTGCAACCAACACAACGAGGTGCGGGCATAGCCCGTGCAGGGGTGAGTATAACGATACTCAGTAGGGACCTCGAGACCCTCATGGTCTCTCTAAACCAACAAGGATAACCACAAAGAAGATCTCAACAGATAACCTCTACTTAGGTATATGCCCATACATATGCCTAAGTTATCAAGTAACCCATCTCAATCATAAGGTAAACACAAGGATTATGAAATCAACGGATAACCACTACCTGGGTATATGACCATACATATACCTAAGTTATCAAGAAACCCATCTCAATCATTAGGTAAACAAAAAGGTCAAAATATTCAGCTCAACCAGGATTTTCATTATCGAAACTGTAACTGCTGAAGAGCTCCGTCTCTAGAGTGTAAAGTGGACCTGTCACAACTCCGAGGTAATGCTTACTAACCTAAGACAGCTGAGGTAATCCTTATGTCGTGTACCGCGGGTCTGCGGCCAACTACTGGGCACTCCGTCTACTGAGGGTCTGTCGCCAAATACCAGGCGCTCTCCCTAATAGCATACAGAGGTACTCCTCTGGTCGAGTACCGCGGGTCTGCTGCCAACAACCAGGCGCTCCGTCTGTCGTGGTTCTACCGCCAAATACCAGGCGCTCCGTCCACTGGGCTAGTCGACTCACTCCAAGTCGAGTCGGTCAAGAAGTCGTTAGGTCTCAGTCCTCTACATGGTCTCCGCACTCCGCACGCACATCTTCGGGGGGGTCCGCTCCACGAGATACTGGTCGATACTAAAAGTATCACAAATTCCCATGAAGAAGTATCTCAAAGTACCGCCTCTTCATAGGGGTCTCAACGCAAAATTTGGCGTGTCAATCGGACGCCCGGTCTGTAATTTCTTAGCTTTTTCGTCCCCGGGGCCCAGTTGGTTTCGTGTGCGAACCAGTCCGGCCGTAACTCAACTATACCGAGAACACTCATAGGGTATACATATAGGGACCCTTTCTCAACATGATCACCAGTGCCGCTGACGGTTCGTCAAACAGACATCTAGTTTGAAAGATATCATCTTTCTCCGTTCTAGGGGCCCGGTTGAATTTCAGGCACAATCCAACCCGGCTATAACCCAACTGCATCCAAAACTCGGGCAGAGGATGCCAAATGTTCCTTCTCTCTTAGAGGAATCCATCAAAGTCGACGGTACATCAACCGGACGTCCAGAGCTCATGATATGAGTGTTTCCGCTCTGAGGGCCCGGTTGGTTTCGTGGATGAACCAACCCGCACAAACCCAAAGTATTCCGAAACCATAAGTGCGATATACCGAAACGACCGTTTCGATCCAAGGATCTCATTGCCGCTGACGACGCGTCGTTAGGAGGCCCGTAGCTCATGTTACGGGCAAAGGACCGAAAACGGTCTGAAGACGGGGCGTCTGGGCCTGGGCCGAGCTGGCCCGACCCCCTCCTGGGTCGGACGAACCAGGTCAACCCAAACCGGTCCAACCCGGCCAGACCCGGTCCGGCCAGGCCAGGGTGCAGCCCGGCTCGGCTGGCCGGTCCGGCACGGCTCGGCCGAGTGGCCGAGTAGGGCGGAAGCCGCGGGGCGCTGCCCCCGCGGGTTGGAGCTGTCGCGGCCCCACGCGGGGCCGCGATGGATCAACGGACGCGGCATGTCGCCGCGTCCCGTGCATTCGAGCCAAACCCGCACGACCGCAGGTCCATTGGCTACCACCACCGTGGCTGAAGCCGCGGTGGCCCTGTCCGGCGGCGCGCCCGGGCGACGCCGACGACCCGCGCCGCCGGTAGCTTCCGTGGGCCACCAGAGTTGCTCCGGTGGTCCGTTTTCCTTCCCGTCTGCGCCGCTGTTCCTCCCGGGTTCCGTTCTTCACTGCGGGATCATCAAATCGCCCTTGCATCATGTTTTTCTGTCGCCGCCAAATCTGTACAACGATGAAGAATGGCGGAGGGTTGTCGGGCCGTGTTCGTTTGGCCCACACCCTCCGCGTTAGATAATAACAGTCGGGATAATTTATTCAACACATGAAACAACAATTTAAATAAATTAAAATTGTTCTTATGAAACCGGTTCATTAATTTAAAAGAAACGTTCACGAGAAAAATAAAATATTCACAACCACCCCTACCTCGTCAAGTTGTCGCACACGGGTTCTTCATGGATTTGATCGCTGCGGAGGGAGGCGATCGTCGAGTCGCAGAAGGCGTCGCGTCGTCGCGGAAGGGCGTCGCGTCGTCGCGGAATACAGTGCGCATCGACGAACTCCGAGGTTCAAGAATAACATATTTAATTTTAATATTTAAATTTGTGCGTTGTTAAAAACCAAAAAGGAGTTTTAAAAGAAACCCGAAATCTCTTACCTCAAACAGAAGATCAAAGATTTCGTTGTGGACGAAGGAACGTCACAGAAGAACGTCGCGGAAGAGGAAATGTCCGCGTTGTGGCACACGACGCCGCGTCGTCGATTTCCGCAGTTTCGACGTTCTTCGTCGGAGGCCGACGTTCTTCGCGTTCTTCGCGTTCTTCACGTTCTTCGCGAAGATGGGTGAAGGCACAAGCATTCTGTCAAAATCTTCCCAACGTGTAAACCTCAAGATGTGGAGTTGGTCTTATTTTATTATCATGCCAACAAATTTTAAACCGGTTAAGAAACGAAAAAGAGAGAAGTAACAACCCATTAATTTGTATAATTAATTCAACGAAATAAACCGCCCAATTAATTCAAAGAAGAAAACCGCCCAATTAATTGGTGCATTAAGAAATTAAGAAAATGCGTCAGTTGACATTCATAATGACGGGTTTTCATGGGTGCGTTACTTAGCAGAAAAGAAAAGGCGGGGCTCGTGCGGGCCCCACCCCACAAATATCCTACCAAGAGGGTAGGATATTTTTGGATAGTACCCTATCCAGATCAACTCAGCTTAAGCCGCTTTAAGTGGCTTCAAGTGGCTTCCAAGTGACTTAAGTGAAATAAAATAAAGTTTGTCGTACAATTTATTTTATTTCTTAACTTTAAGCCCAAAAAATTAAAAACCACACCCGAGAAAACACAACTCCGGAAGAGGTGTTTCTAAGCAATTATCAGCGCTGCGATTCCATCGGTGCCCTCAGAATTCGATTCCGAGCACCGGTTCAAAAGATAGAAAAACACGCTCGTCTGTTCACTGAACGTACGCGAGCCAATCATCAGAAAATGATTCCGGGCACACCGGGCCTCAGAATCAGGTGCCGTCAGAAACTGCGTTCTTTTAAAATTCAAAGAAAATTATGAAAAAAAACATTCCTTGGAATTTATGGGTCTTTAAAAACCTTGTGTGATGCGATATTTTTATAGTATCCTCATGGTGTTGGTGCACAATATTTTAAATAGTACAGTATAACATTGCATCTCCATTGGTGATGGCCATTATTTTTGCATGATTAACCCACAATTTGACACTCCAGAAAAAATTACTATGTGGAAATCTAGTTGTTATATAGTAGCATGCGATCTTTTATTGCATGGTTTGACATATTATACAACATAACCTAGTTAAATGAATTAAATGATTTGATATTTATTCCTTAACTCAGTTTATGGCACTAAGACTCTCATTATTATTTTCCAATATTATTATCTCAAACTCCTCTTCCAACATAATGTTTCAAGTAAATTCATTTTAACACATATGAAACTTTTGATGAATAATTTTGATCTTGATTGACAGAATCAATAATTAGTTCTATTTCTTAACTATTTTTTATATAAATATTTATTTTATTTGTCTTTGATCCATAAAACAAATCATTCATATATAGATCTAAATTTTATGATTTGTTTGATGATGATATTTTGTTGGGTTTATTAATGTAATGTACTATGATTTTAGTTTAATAAATTTTTTGTGTCATTTATCATTGTCTTTATTTGTTTAGTGGTCTATAACTCCTCTCTCATCTTCACTTATTTAATAACTCGTATGATATATTTAAAATAAATGTTTTTCTACTATTAATAAGATATCATAGTAATATTCATAATGGAAAACCATGGATTTGTAAATTAAAAATATTTTAAATATGATGGATTATAAAAAACCTTAATATTTATAATTTTAAAAAATATTTTACAATTTATGGTTTTTTATACAATATAGTTTTTAAATGAAAAATTTTTTAGGGGAGAAATAGATTTTCTGAAATGAAATGGAATATTCATATTTATTTTATCTATTATGGGATCAAATTGAATTATATAGGGCCTTATTTAAGCCAACTCAGTTCATGAAATCAAACATGTAATTTCACACAGGTTCAATCAACTTATGATAACCTGGTGGAGTATGTGAGACCAGTCAGGATCATGGAACAATAATCTGGAAATAATATGTGTTCACATTTGGGAAACATGGATTCTTATTCCTATATGAAGGAATTAATTGATAAAATGATTCACATAATACATATATTTATTGTTTTAACTATATGAGATCTGATAAAATGTTTTGTATTTTTGACCCTTTGATTATTAATTCATCAATTTTTTTTAAAAAGTTTAATTTTTAAAATTATCTAACATCTTATTTCGATGTGTTATGTGTTGTGAAGCCACTATAGATTACCTAATGGAAAATATACTCATCCACTATATCAGAACATTGGTCTGATAGTAGATTTTGTATTCATGGACATAAGAATTAATATTATATTATTATTATATACTTATTAATAATGTTACCATGGGATGGTCATCTTGGTTATTAATTAGTGATTGTCATGATTATTCCATAGTTATTTGTTTGGTTATGTCCTATATTAGTATTGTTGGTTGATATATTTTTTTCCATTTTTTACTATGATTTTTAACGCTTTTGGAATGAATTGTAATTATGATAACAATTCATCATATAGTTGGTTTGATTATTTATATTTTCTATTAAAAGGATGACTATTTTCTTAGGTATAATAATATCCCTAGGTACTGAAAATACCATGGAATTTATTTCTAGACATTGTGTCTTTGGGATGTAACCTATGGTTAGTGGCTCCTTTACCTCCTCTATAATTAATAACATGGGGAGAGATATTATGAATTCTAAATGATAATTACAAAAATATATGAAATTCTAAATCAATTTTTAAAAACAAAATCGAAAAGGAAACTCAATAGAATATAAAATATGAATTGAAAATTGTATATTTATTTCATGGGAGAGGGGTTTGTCTAAATATTCTTGACCATATGTGTTTTAAATTTAGAAAAAGATAATTATATCTAAAGGTTGTTTTAAATAACCTAGTATATGGGATACAAATGGTTATTTTTGTCTTCAAATAATACTATGTCCATCAGTTCACTCCCTTTTCAATCTATACCAATAAAATCCACTATGTAACTTATAAAATGAACATATTGTCCCTAATAACAAAAATAAAAATAAAAATAAATCATAAAATATTGAGTAATGATCAATATTCAATAGTCAACCTATCATCCCCTAGTAGCTCAAGGCTCTAATCAGTTTACTAATGCCCAGACCCTTAAAAAACATAACTACTGAGTTATAAAATCCTTTTCTTTATTCTTACTCCTACTCCTGAATAATAAATGGATTATCTATGTCTATTTTTTAATGAATCAAGAGAATACATATATCTTCTCCAACCATGAGAAATCCATGAATATTTTTTGGTTGAATTCTCGATCCTTGAAGGCTACAAGAAAGGGGTGGGCATTGAGAACACTACATTGTGAATTCTTTTTCCAATAAAATAATTTAATCTGACTAAGGTAAAATGGAAAAAACATGTTTTACAAAAAATATACATGAACATGAATAAATATTATAAATATCTATAATTTTTGAAAATAAATTTAAATTAAATACCGTTCATCTAAAATTATAACAATATCACATGAATCTGACTCTAATTCACGGTACAACCACCATTTATGATGTCAAACAACAAAAAAAATTATGGCATATTCTGAATGGTCATTTTGTTTTGAATAATTAATAAATTGAAATAAAACAGACAAACAATGCTCTATTCGATTCCACTGTCCAGTATCAAATCCCATAAAAATATATTTCCTGAGAATATAATATCCAATCAAAAATATAAATCATGAATTTTAAATATTTGTGGTCATATATTTTTCTCATTAGGTCACAATCATCCTCATAATTTACATAACCATCAATATATGATCCATTTTAAATATAGTTTGAAATAATATTTATAGAATAGATTTTTACCACACGTGATCTCATAATATATATGTTTCATGTCCATGTAATTCAGTTTAAAAATAGAAATTTGTTTATATTAAATAAAAATAATAAATTTTAATAGGAAAATTCATTCTATTCCAATTTTGATAAATAAATTTTGGGAAATTACATTTAATAAATTTTATTAGAGAAAAAAATCTTATCTAAACATATGATATTAGAAATACTTTCATATGAGTATAATGAAAATTAGAGTAATCAATAAAATCTAGGATACTGGGTTGAAATTAGAATTTATTATAACAACTACAATAATATTCAACAAGCCCTGGATATATAACAACATTCTCTTTCACTAAATTATCCCTAGCTATCCTAATGAAGGTAAATAATATGATAAACATAAGATATTTTATCTAATAGTGATAAGTTTCAGTGAGAGCATCAACAAGTTAATTATTTTTAGTATAATTCCTGCAAAAATCCTCATAAATCATCATAATATGTATACGGAGGTTATCAATGTAAAAAAAATAGAAATGTTATCAAAGTAGAAAAGAGAAATAATAAAATTTCATTACCCTTGAACCATACCCACAAAATTATCCCCTATTCAAAAATATTTATTATTCAGTTAATATTACCTTAAATTTTCTACTATCATTTAGTATTGAAATATATATTTCAAACATAATATGAAATTATATATTAACATTACTTGTAATTTTCAAAAAAAAATAATCTAAATAAGTATATCATGTCTTGTTGACACACAGAATGGAAATGAGTTATATACCAAAAAATTTAATCATTTACATAAAGTTGATATTTATCCAGGTAATTTTATTTCTTTAGGAGTCCTTTATAAAAAAATCACATGATGTTTTGGTTATGAAATTAAATTCCAAAACCATCTCACCCTCTTACACACATATAAATTTATTTATATTTTCACATATAATCTAAATGCACATAATATGAAATCATTTTGTGAATATGTTAAACAATATACCAAAAACAATGTTTATTCATACATGTGTAAATATAATAAATGATATAAGTGATATATAGAATGGTTTATATTTTCAAATAAAAAATATTTTTATTACATATATATATGTATATTAATTTAAAACATACATGAAATAATATTTAAGGATCAAAAATATCATAAAAAGAAAATAATCATTCTCTATTTCTAAAAATAATCTTGATAAATATTTTTTAATTTTCAAAGACCCCTTTTTATCATTCTTTCAGGTATTTTATTTTACATTTAGTTTATATAGAGGTTTCCAAATAGTGATAAAACAATATTTTTATTTAAAATCCCTTTATAATTTAATGATTTCAAGCGAAAAGTTTATCCCTTAGGAAAAGAGATTCATTAATCCATACAATACATATATATTATGAATTCCAAACATCAATAAAAACTAAATCCATTAATGGTTCAATTATTTATTGTTATGATATAGATTTAAAAAATACATAACTATATAGTTTTGATTACGAGGTAAAAACACCACCTATTCCATTTCAATGATACCCCACAATCCCTAAAAAACAATATAAAGAAGAAAAAAAATTGGATCATGACAACACCCTAATTTTTAATCAAGGGTGATGTGATGTGTGGGTGGAATTTAAGTCAATAATGATAAGAGGGGATGAAATGGAATGATTGAAGGATAATAAACCTAAAATTATTTTAGAAACATTATGAGGTATGTGTGGTAGATTATGATATTGGATGACATAGTGTTAATGTTGAGGATGAAATCTATTATGTGAGGGGATTTAGTTGAGAGGGGAGAGGCTAAGGTATATTAGGGATTTTAATATTATTGTCAATAATATTGGATATTTCACATTATTATGTATTGGGTAAATTTACATGTTTTTATACACCAAGCCCAATGCATGAACAATATATATCCCTCATACAATGATCACTAGACAACCTCATAGTCAGTTTACACAATTAGACTAAAATTTTACCAACTATATCAAATGGATATTGAAAATTGAAGAAATTATTTTAGATCTATAGTATGATTTTCACTAACCTTGTGAAAACCAAGTGTTGTGAAAAATAAATTTAAATCACAACATTTACTCAAATAAAATCCCATAAAATAATATAATGGTAATAAAAAGTTGATATAATTATTAAGAAAATAAAAAACATGGTGAGAAATGTAATAATTTTTTCTATCTCTAGATGAATTGGTGGGAAGAATCTATATCTGAAATCCATTTTACTTTTATTTGAACGATACTATTATATTTTTTTTGTTTTACTATTTATATTTTTCCACAAATTAATACTTTTTTAAAGATATCTCTATTATAAAAATTATAAATATTGTATAATTAATAGTATTTTATAGTAAATATATTCACATATTATTTATGTATTTAAAATGTATGGCATGCTAAAATTTGATTAGTGAATATTTTAATAAAAAATTGATTTTAAGGAATAATGAAGTCTACTTGACATAATAGAATAAAAACATATGTTCATTAAGGATGTTACACCCTAGCTTATATTTAGATATTAATATTTTTTAATAAATAATAGAATTAATTTCATAGGGTTGTACTATGAACATAGACCTAAAAATTTCGGAACTATCCTTAAATTTTATAATATATAATAAGAATAATGAAATTAATGTTACATTAAAATATAATTGATATAATTGGTCTCATAATTGATGTTAAAATGATAATTTTACATTCTTAAAAAATGAATAAAAATCACGATATAATTAACTTATTAGATTTTCTACATTGGGATTCTGAGGGATCTGTTCTAATTTAATATTCACATACTCAATTTTGATACCTAAATCATGATCATTAAATTTTCATTATAAAAAATAAAACATTCCATTGAAATATTTTAATGTTCATATATGAATATTGTGATCAATAAATTCCATTTGGAGGGTTTATTTATAAATTAAATCCCTACATGTAATCATTGATGGGATGTTCAAAATAGTTTTACATTCTATAGTAACTTTGCCTCAAAATATATATAGATTAGTAACATCTCTATCTTGATAATTATGAATTATATATATTTATTTATATTTTAAATAACACAATAATAGTGATTTCATTCTATTTTTATGTTATTATTATTTCTCTAAATGTTTTTTATTCTTAAGTGTTTATTTGACATTTTATAAAACCATTGCATCTACTTTACCTTCTTGTTGTAAAAAATTTTTCACCCAAATATTATGTATCTTGATAATCGTAAAATTAATAATTTTGTTTACATTTATATTCCTTGGTAATTATTTTTATATGGCTGAATAATGTTTTCAAATTCTCCAAACAATTACTTAAAAAATTTAAGTGAAAAAATTAGTGTCAAATATTACATATTAGTCATCTATATACAAAAATTTAACAAAGAATCGTTTCTACTGATATTAAAATTTATATTGTATATCTAGAATATGGAAGATGTATATAACATATATTTATAAGACCAATTATGTAATAATATGAATTTCAATAGTGAAATAGATGATAATTCAAAAATATGGTGAAAAAATGATAAGAAACAATATTATTCAAATATAAATTGAGATTTAAAAAAATTATATTATAAAAAAATAATTATAATAATTATTAATAATATGGAAATATTATTTTGTTAAATATATATTAGGAATAGTAATGATATTTCGAGGTTTTTTCTAGATTCGTCGACAATTACTTCAGATTATTAACATCATATAGATCATTTTAGACCAATATAAATAAAATTTTATATAGAGAAATCTATGTTTACAAACAATTTTTGCGATGAAAATTCTATAATTGGGCATTTTTTTATTTTTCATGAAATCAATACCACTGACTTTTTCGAAGAACATTCTTCACATATAATGAAAAAACAAAAAACAAAAATAATTAAGTAGTTTAACTATTAAGGATATATTTTAAATAATTATATTTAATATTTTTTTAGTTATAAATTTATAAAAGATATATCTTACATCCCTATAACGTTTTAACATAATTGGGTTGTACATATAGTATAATCAATAATGAACACTAGGATCCGGTTGAGAATAAATTGAACGTTATATTTTTGGCATTGAAACTGATGGTTGTGTTCTAATTTTCACCATCCAACACATTCAATGAAAAAAGTTAATAGTGGATAACTTACATACCTAATATCCTTTTAGGATTAAATTTCTAGATAATTAGGATAAAATATTAACAATAAATATAAATTCTATGTGGTATTTTTTCATACTATACCCATATTTTATGATTTTATGTTATGTCATCCTCATCTCCCCAAAAAATTCAGCAAGTTTGAATCCTTTATATGGACATTAAATTTAATCATTTTGCATTATAACCTAGGTAATAGGATATAGAATTAGGATGAGCTAAAATTATAATAATATTTAACATCATCATTAACAATTGAATTTCATTAGTGAGAAGAAGAAGATCTCAAGGGTATTATGGCATAATCAAGGGCATGAAAATAATATAAGAATATCCATATCAATCATTACCTAGATCTACAATCCTAAAACATGGAATAACTATTTATCAAATAAAAGTGTTGTAAAATTTAATAATGTTGATCCATATGATTAAAATATTTATTAATGTAATAATTAAAACACACTAGAAATTATAAATAAAACATATATTTATATTCTGAGCATCATCTTGATAAACAATTTAAAACCCATAAAAACAATACCTAGTTCTGAGTTAAATCTATTTAAGAAACCCTCTACTAACTTCTTCCATCTTTCCTCTAAACATAATTAACATTTCATAATGCATTGGAGTTCTATATTGATGTACCAATCATATAAGTTATATGAGGATAACATGTGAGATCTAATGATGCTCAACCATTTATATATGTTATATTGTGATCAAAGATTCATCATCAATAATTTTGATGTTTTGTTCTTGAATAAAATAATTAGATCCTTTCATTGTGCACTCATAACAACAATCAATGTTTACTATACAATGATTAACCCATGGAAAATAAAGTGGATACATGGAAATCACATAATACTTAAAATTAAATAATAAGGAATGATCAGTACAATATGTCCCATGTGGAATATATGTATCATCAAGGGTTATTGATGTTGAGGAATGAATGTAATATTAATATATCATTAAAAAACTATTAATAAAAAGAATATTTTCAATTTCAGTAACATCAAATACTATCATAATTACTTGAAAGGGATTTTGACTGATCATTTCATGTATTTCAAGAGGAATATATGCATTCCATTTAAAAAAATATTTTAAATTCCAAGATATATCAAAAAAAAAATATATTTTTCTTTCTTTTGAAATGTAATATGAAACATAAAAAAATAATAATATTATTATATGGTCATGAACATGGAGGATTATGTCGATGGATATTATGTTAAAAAAATAATCCTTTAACAATTTTTGTAAAATTCAAAAAGTACCTTTTTTGGAAAACAACATCAAAATTACATCAAAATAATTTTTAAAGAAATAAAATAATGTGGAAAATTAATTAAAATTATTTGATTAATGTTATTTAGAATATTTTTAAAAGAAATGGTTTTCGATGGAAAATGATTTTTGATCAAAGTGTGAAATAATGTTATATTTTCTTAAAAACTATTCAAAATAATTTTGAGAAATAACGATTTGAAACTAGTAATAATACATGCAAATTTCATGAATAAATAGAGGATAATAAAATGAATGTGGTACAGAATATAAATACCATATTATCTCGTTCAATATAACTTTAAATATAATTAATCCAAATATGAAAATAGATTGTATCATAAATCTATTTTCACTTAGGTAACATTTAAATCATAAGCACTAAGAAAGAATTACATAAGATGATTATTAAATATGACGAATATAATGATTTTAATGAGTTTAAATTTCATTGAAGATGTAGATAAACCTCATAAAATAAGATATATGGATCACATAAGATGTGTGCCGTATAAGATACATTGCGCTCAGAAATACCCACAATGATAATAATGTTTATGTGAGAATTAATCAATGAAAAAATAATGTGTATCGAATGTAAATACATATATTAATTTTGTATATAAAACATCATAATATAAATAATAATAACAAAAATAATCTAAAAATGTTAAATATAATTAATATATAATATAACCCTTAGAATATAAATGTAGTTATGAAATTCATTACCAAATGAAAAAATTTCAAAAAAATTCCTCGTGGATGAAATATTTTAAATTGAATCATAAATAAAAGTTATCTATGAAGGATTCAATATTTTTCATTTAATATGTATATAATATACACAAAATAAAATTAATTATTTTAATAACATCGAATCATGCCTCAATAATAGAAAATTGAGATGAAGTCCAATATCTCGAGTCAAGTCATTCAATATATGTGCTTTATTTCATGTAAAATTATTTTACATAAATATTTTTATTATACATTATCATTTTATAAATTTAATATATTATACAGAAATAATTTATTATATATATATTAGTTACATGTTTAAATAAATTATCATTGTAGTCAACATCTTATGTTTTGAGGATATGCGAATACTTGTTTCAAAATAGTTTCAGTGTGTTGAACGAGGTAAATGAAGTAACTATTCCATTATATTCAGAATAACATTCAAGAAAATATATTTTTATAAAAAATATTCATTAAAAATTAAACATGTTTTTTTAAATTGAACTATGTTACAACCATAAATACTGTAATTTGTATAAATTCATGAGCAACATTTCAACTTTTAAAGGATTATTATGGAATGTAGGTATGTTTTAGTTAATCTTTATAGAATTATCAGAATATAAGAAATTTAATATTCTATATTAAAACAATTTTATAAATCATTCATGGGACTTTATGATGAAAATATATTTCAATCTCTTCATGGATGTTGTGGTCGTATATAGGTGTCAACAACGTTATCGTTTTTCAGTGAGTAGAAATTTAGGATATAAAATAATTTATTGTATTTTTATAATGATAATTATTTAACTAATATAATAATTAATTCATATATATCACATATAAAAATTAAAATTAATATTATTACATTTAGAGTAAAGCATTTCAGAAAAATGAATGGAATCACTTCATGACACGGTGGTTCACCGTACACAAGAGTGATGTTATCGTATGCCATAAAAAGTGAAAAGTAAGATGGTATATGTGATATAGAAATTACATAACTAAAATTAAGATAAATATTCTATATATGATGTTTAATGATGCCATTATAATTTTTTGTTATATGAGATTATTAAAATCGAATTATATCAGTTCAGGAGGCGTTATACATCAATAAACATGATTGATTATTTCATTCTACATTTTATGTTAGAGAATATTAATTTGGTGAAAACATTAGTATAATAAAATATTATTATATGGTAAATATTGGATTTATTATATCACCAAAAATTAAAACTATTTTATGGAAGTGGAAGAAGAAATAAAATTACAATTTTATGTCATCCCCGATAACTCTTTTTCAGACAGCCTCTATCTGTTTTCATGAAAATACAATGTTTGGATTATTTATGATTAATCCAATGGATATGTATCTTAAGGTGGAAAAAATAAATTTATTTGGGATGTAACTATGATATTAAATTGGCTTTGAAGGTGTGATGTTTAGATAAGAGGGGTTGTCCATTTTAATTGAGGTGACTGGCACAATTGTAATTTTTGAATATATAAAATATGTAACCATATTTTTAAATTTAAAAAGAATTCAAAATAGTTTTTTTATTAAAAAATATACACGAGTATTTAGAAATAGTCAAATATAATATATATTGGAAAATATTAATTTTAACTGTTATTTTTTTATTTTAACCCACATGAAAACCCAGTCAAACCTTAACTATGGTAAATGATTGTTATAGTTGTTACTATTCATTATGACCAACATATAAATTCAACTTATTAAATAAAAAAAATTATTATGTCTCAATGATTTTAATACATTTTTGTAAATTAAGTTAAATTAATTTGTATAATATAATTTACAATAAAACTGATATAGTTGATGAAAAATTGGGTTTTTGAGAACTGCATCTTTCTAGAAAATGATGATTTTATATTAAATCATTGACTAGTAAACTATGTTGAATGAATTTAAATAAATATATATTTATATATAATATATAAATTTCATTTTAATTATTCCTCATTTTGGGTTATCTTATATGAATAAAATTGAGAAACATTATATACATTATAAAAGTGTTCAAATAAATAAAATATTATTGAAATAAATAATATTTAAAAATTTTATATTTAAAATTATCTTAATTTAAATAATTATATTACAAGTAAAAAATTGAATTTTTATATTTGAATTAAAATAAGAATAATAATTTAATCATTAGAATGTTTATTTTACTGAAAATAATTTTTTAAATTTTTAATAAAATATCGATAATTTAAACAAAACCCTAGAAAATAAATATTTTCTAAAAAATACCAAACTTTTACCACAAATAATAATTATATGATTATTTAAAAAATTATTTTCATACTATCATGTTGATTTTCTAATTTTTCTAAATATTAATTATAATTTTTTCTAAAAAACCAATAAAATTCAAATTTCATGGAACCATATTTTTAATGAATAAAATGAATTTACTAAAAAAAAAATTATTATTTTTCTATGAATTTATTAGTAAATGAATATTTATTGTGATATATATTTTTTATAAATTAGCTAATACTATTAATAACCATCAAATTAATGGCTAGGTTATAATGTTCATATTTACTAGTATATTCTTTCATGGTTTGTTTAACCTCAATCTTGTGTGTATTGTATAGAATAAGGATTGATTATTTATTTAAAATTTTAGGGTACTACTTAAAACATCCCATTAATAAATATAATCCTCAAATGTAATCATTATCTAAATAATAATATGGTGAACATTTTAGAATACATTCTTTGATGTAACACATTGTAAAAAGGGGTAATAAAAATTCATTTTCATAATAGTAAAATGGAAGATTATATGTAATTTTAAATAATACATACTAGGTTTCCAATGTGTTGAGAATTGGTGGGATACAATGATTTGAAAATTTATAAAAATAATAATCCCAAAATAATTACAGATTGTGAAACCGACAATTGATCACAAGAATGTTATGGATCATGAGAATGTCTACATCCACAAAACCATAAACAATATATGTTTGAAAAGACCATTGATTCAATATAACTTATTTTATTATGACAAAACATTATATTCATCATCCTTTTCAATGTTTTATATAATTATTTAAAAAAATATACTCTACAAAAAAGGATAAAATCTAATGTTAAAAATTAAATTTCTCTCATTTATCAATTTCCACCACAATCTCATATTTTAATCTAATATAATAGTATTCATAATGACTTTTTTATCCATAATGAACTAAAATATAATTTTAATGGTTATCAAAACCACAAAAATAATAATAAATATACATAAACTATGTTATGAAATTATTCTCAAAAATAATGTTACCATATTTTAAGATTACTTCCAAAATGAATAATCTCTCATTATGAAGAAATGAAATACTAATATGAAAAAATCAACAATAACACAGTTAGATAAAAATAAATAATTCCATATAAAAATAACCATATATGGCAAATATCCTTATAAATCTAAAAAATCAAATGTTTCATAACCTCCAACGTTATCTCATATCATTCATCTTATATACCCAAAATTAGTGTAATGTTCTTCTAAATTAACTTTTATATCTTTATTACAAAAACACGTTTCAATCTCTTAGTAATCATTATGATAAATTAAATGTTTCCAAAATCACGGCAACATTTATGAACATATTAAACCCATATATAATCAATTACATAAAATATATCCCCACATATTCTAAAGTAATACATCAGGTAAAAAAAATATTTTCACCCAATTCATTCCATTAAAACAAATCCAAACCATTCATTGATTAATTTATGTTCTCATTAATGAAAACATAAAAATAGTTATTCCGAAAATTTAAATTATTGTTATAGTTAATATTATATAGAAATTATTATATCCATTTAAATTAAGATAAACAACAATGAAAACATCCTAATCAATAGATTTATCTGATCACAAATTAATCACCTAGAGTAACAAAAGTGAGCCCCCACTCCCAATATAACATGGCCTTCGTATTTCTGGCATTAATATTTTTGAGGGTGAACCAATATTCACCATCCATCTCCTAAAATATAAAAAATCAAAAATTGTACAAAAAATAAACCTAAATACCATTTATGTTTATAGATTTATATAATTAGTACACACTCCTAAATAAACAATTCACTTGAATTGATGAGTCTAAATTTCCAATTGTAACTATATTTTCAAACTCAATTGTATTTCATCAAAAATCACAGAAACATCGTCACCAATAAAATCATTATAGAAACATAAAAGTTAATAATCATTATTCCTAAATAGTGTTATTTAAAAAACAATATGGTTAATCTAAAATTTATAGTTAGTATATATGTAAGAATTAAAAATTAAATTTCATTAGTGATCATAAGAAGAGGATATGTAAATGATGATATAGTCAAAATTTATGAGACAAAATTATGATTATTACTCCCTATAATTACAATAATTGTCAACCATGAAAAATGGAATACATTTTTTTTCCATTAAA
Organism: Viscum album; assembly: GCA_963277665.1. NCBI lineage: Eukaryota > Viridiplantae > Streptophyta > Magnoliopsida > Santalales > Viscaceae > Viscum > Viscum album. The sequence goes on along the minus strand of OY728119.1, from coordinate 1,748,359,843 downwards.
ATAGTTATAAAATTAATAATAATGATACGTGTGATTTCAATCATGATCAATGGAACCATTAACAACCCCTTATAAGCATAAGGAAAACTTGTTGGGGTATATATAACATCATATTCAAAACCCATTTAAACCCAATTAAAGAAATAATTGACTCTTTGTTAAATAATTATGAGAAAAACAATGGAAACTCTTTGATGATTGACTTTAAATATATATAACACTACTCAATGAATAGGAGAGCCAACTGGTTTCATGCATCATATTAGATATATCCGGATCACTTGTGAGTTCTAATGAGGTCCAAACATTTATATAATTTTTATTCATCTCACCAATTAAATAAAAATATTGTCCAAATATTGATCATGAATTTTTTTACAATTATTCACTTTTGTATTGTAACAGTAATCAATGTTCTTTTATAGGTCTATTAACCTGTTGCAATTGAATTAGTTCGATGAAAATATCATACTATGTTGAATGAATGTATTGGGACGTTGTCAATAAAACATATCCCCCGTAGAGTGTAAGTAACATCAAGGGATGTTATGAACAATGAATGGAAATAACATTAAAATATTATTAATAAAATTCCTCTAGAAAATAACATTTTAAATTTTTGCAACATTAATGGATGTAATCTTTTATGTAAAATGGTTTTGAAACCCCACTAAGAAAACTTCAAGAAACAAATATCCATTACATTTTGAAAAAATATGTATATAATTTTAAAAATTATAAAATATTTATTAAAATGTTATCATTGAAAAAAATATTTTAATATTAACTATTTAATCATTAAAAAAAGGTTTTACATTATATTATAAAATAATTTTACATAAAGTATGTTAAAACAACAGTTTCGTCCCCATTTATGGTAAAGTTTTGAATGTTTTTCATTTAGAAGAAAACATGATTATTCATTTTAAAACAGGATTTAAAAAAATAAAATTATTATTTTAAATTAGTTTCAGGAATTATATAAAAACATTTATAAATATTTTTAAAGAACCTGTATATGGAATAAAATATATGTTATATAGTATAGAAAAAAACGAAATCATTTTTTCTAAAAAACAATTCACATAAAAATTTGTACAAAGAACTAAAAATGATATAATTATATTAAAAATTTTATAAAATATATATATGATAGTAATTAAGATGTTCCTCAAGTAATTATGATCATATCATTTATTCCAAAATTCATACAACATGAAAAATAATAAAATTAAAGAAGAATTTATCATAATTTCTTTTCAATTTTTTTAACTCCAAAATCACATGCCTCATGAAATAATAAAATTAGTTGTTTGTTAAATATCAAGAAAATAGGGATATTCAGGATATAAAATATAATATTGTAATTATATGAAACTCATAAAATAATATAGGTGTATAACATAACATGTACCCGTAGAATACAATTTTAGACAATAAATATTTAAAATGAGCATAAAAATAACTTGAGAATATATAAATGAAATTTTTATACGTATAATTTTTTTTGTAAATAACAAATAATATGATCATACATAATAACATAAATAAAAATTGAATATAAAATTAATGAAGATGATATATAATAGAATCAATTAAAATTTAGTTATAACATGATTTACCACTTAGTAATTTCCAAATCAAATCCCATTGGATGAAATAACAAAAATAGAACTAAAATAAAAAAAAGTATTTTTTATAAAATATATTTTTTATAAATTGGAATTTATATACCATATATAATATAAATTTGGTGCATTGAATTAAACTATTCACTAATTAATGAAAATTAAGATTAAGTCCCTTAACATGATTTCAAACATTCATTATATGTACTTTATCTTGGGTTTAATGAGATTATATAAATAATAATATTTATTAAGATACTTTTATAGGATTAATAACATACACACAAACCATTAATAATATTTATTTTAATGCATTATTTAATTAATTATTTATTAATCTTTATGTTATGTGTTTTGAGTATGTTTTGTTTAATGTTTAAAAAAAATTCGTGTGTTTATTGAGATCAAATAGGACATTGTTCCACCATATCAATAAAAAATTAATAAAACAATTATCATTTTTATAAATAAACTATACTTTTAAAATAATCCATGTATAATGGTTATGAGAAATAAACTATGTTATAATCATGGAGACAGTAGGTCATGCATTGGCATGTGAACATTTTCTATTTTTTAGTGACCATTATGGAATGTAATAATTATTTAATATAAATATATTTATTATAAATTATGAAATATAATATTATTTCATTAAATAAATATTTTTATGTCATTTAATTGATGTGTTGATGAAAATATAACCACATCATTTCATGGACGTGGTAGTCCTTACATAAGAACGAATGATGTTATCATTTTTTAGTGGGTGGAAATTTAAATATAAAAATGTAATATTATATTTTAAGAATAATAATTAATTCACTAATAACATTATTTATTAATATATATTCATTACATCGGTGAAAATTATCATTTCTTACCTTACATGGAATGTGTTACTAAAAAAATTAATCACTTCACTTCGTGAGGATTTAGCCAAACATTCACATGAATGATGTTATAATATCCCTCACAAAATGGGATTTAAGAAATAATATGTTATATAGTAATTTTGAAATTATAATTTATTTAATAATATTATATATGTAGTTTTAATCCATCCTAAAAAAATCCATGAGAGGAGGTGATGAAAAATGAATTACCTCAGTTATCGATGTGGTAGTCCATAGTAACCACAAATGATTGTTTCATTTCCCATTTGATTTAATAATATATTTAATTTTATTGTGAAATTAAAATATTACATTTTAATTATATGGAATAAAATTTTAGTATTATATTATTATAATTTAAAATTATTTTCTGGATGTTGAAGAATTAATAAATAAAAATGATCAGTTAAGCACGATATATCTTCTTTAGAATACCTCCTTTGGTTTGTTTCACTATCCTGCCATGGATATATTTGAACAAAATAGAGATATATGTGATGCTAATGGATTTAATTTATCTATTTTGGTATCTTTTTAATAGGAAATTAGATTCTATGGGGTTAATAGGAGAGTAGTGTAGGTGGCCTATTATAAGTGAGGTGAGTGGGACACATTTCGTTTTTGAAAAAAAAGAAGCTCTACCTACGATTTTAAAATTAAAATTGGATCCCCAATATATCATTATCAACAAGAAGACATTATAATGTTTAAATTTTTTTATAAAATATATTTTATCATTGTTTAAATCCTATTTTATAACTTATTAATTTAGATTAAGATTGTAAAAATCATTTTTACAATAACCCTGTTAAAAGATTTTTAAAAAATACATTATTATTTTTGAGAAAAAATTATGATGAAATTATAATAATGTATAAATTATTATAATTCCAAATATGGAATCCATTTTAATGTAATTCAATTTATATATATCATTTAATTTAATTTAATTTAAAATGTACTGATGTGGTGAAAGAATTTTTTTAATGAAATGTATCTTTCATGCATAATAATAATTTTTGTTAACTCTATGAAAATTGAAAACCTTTCTAAAAATTTAAATTAAAAGATCATGATATATAAATTATATATCATTTGAAAAATGTTATTTCTTTCAATTTCTTAATTAAATTATCCAGACAAACAAAATTTCAATTAGAATATTAACAGGAAAAATGTGTTTCTAAACCCAAATATATACATATAATAAAACTCAATATAATGATTATTAAAATAGAATACATTATATTAAATATAACTAATTATTATATATTTTATATTAAATAGAAATTAATAAATAAATATACACTTAAATAAAACTATTAATTTAAAATTACTGAAGGCTATTAAAAACCACTATTGTTTCAAATTCAAAGAAAAATTAATAATTTTAAAAAAATACATAAATTTCACACTATGTTACTTATGATATTATTATTTCGAAAATTAATTTCTTTTTATGAAATATATCTTCTCTTTGTTATGAATATTAATAATAATAGTTTCACATATGAAGAAAGAATTCATTTTTAATGAAAATATACTTTTGATGAATAAAATGACTTTACTAAAATGTGATTGATTATTTAGAAAGAATTAATCAATTAATATATATTTAGTATGAAATTTATATTCATTTTTTCTAAATTATATAATAAAGTTCTTACCAACAATTTAACGGAAAGGTTATAATAAACACATTTAGAAAAACAATTCACTATTTGTTTAAGTTTAGTATTTCCTCTATTATACACTATTGATTATTTAATCCATTTTTTTCAACTCATGGTGTTGCAGAAGAAATATAAAAAAAATACCATTATGAAAATAGACCAGTTTAAAAGATTTGCCTATCAATTATATAAAATTTTAGAGAGGAGTTTATGTATTCCACCTACATTATTATATAACTTTTTTTATTTAATCATAATATCTAAAAAAACTAATTAAATAATGGAATACATGAAAAGAAAATTTATGTTGATGTGTTAAGATGAAGTACATTAATTATGAATGAAGAAAAAAAATTCTTTTTCCATTTTTTTATAATATAAAGACAAAATAGTTTTTATAAATATATTATGTGAAATTATTTTTTTCCATAAAAACAAATCTCATATATAAAACAAACCTTGTAAAAATTCTTGAAACCAAAAAAAAATTCAATATCTATTTCTAAAATATAGTTAATTAATAATGTTATGATATAATTAAAAAACTCACTCAAAAATAATAAATTATTCATCTTGACAAAAAATATCATTATTAAAAAACAAGATGTTGAAAACAAAATATAAAAGGATTAAAAATTACCTTTTTCCTGAAATCATTAAATTTTAAGGGATTAGTGAAATGATAATTTTATTAGATATGTTTTTCAACCAATACATACTATATGTTCAGAAAATAATGAATGTGATAATCATGTATTCTTAACACAATTTGAATAAAATAATGGAAGATCATACCATATGTGTTGATAATTATACATAATCCACTTATGGAGATAATATTTAGTTTAAAAGGAATTAGGTATCATAATTATTTAAACATAAAAATATGTCCAACCTTATATTATTTAATATATTGTCCCAAATAAATACCCATATAATAGAATTATAATTTCAAATATGTCTAATCTTATTGTTAATGATTTCAATCATGTGTTTAAAATTTATGATAAATAGACCTATTATTTAGTAGATTAAATTAAAACTATCATGGTTCATTTAAGCATTATGTTATATCTATATTTAATTTCATTTCTAATGATTTAGAAAAATTTATTTCAAATGGTTATTTTGAAGATGACGTTTCTATTAAAAAACCATTGGGTTTTTAGGATCCTATTTTTCATGAATCTTTTTCATTAGTATCAAATAAAATAATTGAGTAAAATATTATGATAGATCCTAGTATGTATATTAATCAAATTTATATTATAGAAATTGTTTCATATATGTAATTGAATAAAATTACTATTTTTTCAAACTTGTTCCTAAGGAGACATTAATAAATCTAATCAATTTTGATGTAATAATATTCAAATTGAATAAAAAATTTATTAACAACAATTTTTATAATCTTATGAAAAGTGAGTTTGAGATTAATATAATCAGAAGAATTTAATTAAATACTATATTTTAAATCTACCAAATATTATAAGGACCCATTCTAAACTAGAAACTGTATACTACAGACTTCTAGAAATTTATTAATATAAATCCCCAAGTACCTATGCTAAAATCTGTAATTTTTATCTGATGGATATAGAAAAAATTAGAAATCAAGATAAACATAGGGATTATAAGAGATAATTTATTTTTAATTAAAATTTTATTTGATAGCATTTAATTATAATCAAATTGTTCTAGGATTCAATAGAATCCTCTATATTCCCACTAAAAAATACAATAAATAACTATTTGACATATAAAAAAATTTCCAAAATTTTGTTTACTCAATCAATTAGGATAATAAATCGAATTTATATATCTTTTGAATATATATGTCGATTTATTTATCTTCTATATAAAAATAATATCAAGAAAATTTCCTCTACTAAAATACACATTTTTCAGAGTCTATTAACTAAAAGTAATGTTTCTTCACTATCTAAGGAATTTTTTTTTCAATTTGTTGTTTTATGTAGACATTGTGGATGGAACACACATATAATAATTGTATTTAAATTATTTCTCATAATTACATTATCGTTAATAACTTCAAATCCATTTCACATCATTCATTGAAGAAAAAAAATTTATATCGAATATCATTTCCTTGGATATTTTACAAACAAAAGAGACAAATATAATTATGTTTTCAAAATGTAATTTTATTATTCATAAAAATTTATAGAATATAATTATTAAAATATAATTTAGATAATTAAAAATATGTATTATTAAATTCAAATGATAAATTATTTTTCTCAATTTTTATCTACATAGATTGAAAAAAACTTCAAGAAATACACTATATTTTCTCAACAAATATAATTCTAATACAATCATATTCATAATATTCTACTTCTTGAAAAAAAACTGTAATTTTTTCTATTTTTAAATATGTTAATGTGTCACTTAAATTAAAAATATAAATTCAATACCATTATCCTCCTAAAATATTCTCAAATACACAATGGATGAATCCTAATACAGTAATATATAGTAATCATTATTATATTTTGTAAATATATATCAGTTCTAAAAATATATTTGATATTAAATTAATTGAAACCAATATCATATAACTATTCGGGATTCCTCAAAATTGATTTCTCATAATATTTCTACATTATTATTTAATTATTATTCATTAACATTTATTTACTATAGTTTCAATGGAGTATTTATCATTTAAATATGTTCTAGGAATATACATATATTTCATGTCAGATATGTTAGATGTTTCTTCATATCTGTATTAATTAAGACAATGGTTCATATAATATTTAGTCTAAAATCCATGAACTAATGATATAATAAGAATAATGGATGGTTAGTCAATTATATATGGTATATTTAGGAGGAACATTTTATGATGTATTTTTCCCATATGAGGGGTGCTAGAATAATTTAGAAGTTAGATCCAATTTCCATTACTTTTATAGATATCATTACCCTACATACACCAATTGTTATATCTTTCACTGGTCATTGGTAGAGTATGTGGTATGAATAGATAAATCATCATGATAAAAGGTTATAAGATTTTAATTAAAATAGAATAATTTAAATTTTGAATATGAATTCCATATGTTGGAAAATTTATTCTTGGCACAAATAAACTTACAAAAAATAAGGATATTTTATGGAAGATGATTCTCTTATTATGAGTTTTTATAATAACTAATTATCTTCATAAAATAACCATTATATGGGATAAATTAATCTATAAAAATGGATTCAAACATCATTTCGTTCTTAAATGGTTTTCACAAATACATTTAAATTTCATATCATTTGAAAATATTTTGTTCTGATGACATGTAGTTATTCAATATTGCATCATACATGTGTTGAAACATTCATTTTATGCATCCATAAGACATAAAAATTAATTTACTTTCATATTTTATATTAATAACTTGAGTTTTCAAAAATAATTTATAAAAAATAAGTTTTCACTTGAAAAACATTAAGAGTCATGTATAATCTATTTATTAAAGGAATTGAATCGTGCTATGTTTTTCCTCTATTGGAAATAATAAAATATTATATTTTAACTAGAATTAATATCTATCAATAAAATATATAACACTTCCTAGATTCATCAATTAGGTTTCTATAGTCCTTGAATATTTATGTGGATTTCAGAATGTATGATGATGATGATGATTATGATGATGATATAGAGGAAGCTGGTCTTATAGAACAATGAGAAAAGAATATCTATGATAATAAATGTTGGTTTAAAGTAAAACTAGATTTATATTTCCCAAAAGTGATTTTTTCCTAATGTTTTAGTATGTGGTGAAAATTATTTCCCAAATTTTATCATAGAATAAGATGAAAATTGATATGGAAGGATAAATTTAGTTGCCTAAACCTAAAATATATTTAGAGAATTATTCACAAGGAATTCCTGAAAATCCTAATAATTTTTAAGATAAAATGTGTAATGTAATAAAATTCATGGGGAAATAATAAGAAAAAAAGTATTCATGAGTATATATTCCTATTCTTTAATTCATATATCTATCGAAAGATAAACCATTTCATTTTTATCTAATATAGATCAAGTTAATGTTCATAAATTCTCTAACTAAAAATTCAAAAATAGTTAGTATTTACTATGAAGCATTATAAACCACTTTTACTATAGAATCGTAAATATCATCCTAGAAATAAAGAGTACCATGAAAAAATAAAATATTGATCTAGTGTATTGATCATTATGGAAAAATGGAAATAAATTACCTTTATAAAAAAATCAAGAAATAAATAAAGTTATTTAAATAATATAATATCTTTTAAAACAAATAAATAATCATCAAAATAAGTTAAAGTTGATATAGAAAAGTCTAAAAAATTATGTTTATCCATTGAGCATCCAATATAAATAAATTTAAAATCATATGAATCACATTATCCAATATTTAATTTCCTCGATGTTTAAGGCTATAAATGTATAAGATATTGGGTGAATTATGTTAAAAACATTACATTTAATGTTCGTAGACATCAAGTGTTTTATTGATAAAAAATTATCTCTTTCCATTATATCAAAATGTATTAGAATAAATATATAAATGTACTATAAATTTAAATACCTATAATATTAGACCACCCATTCTAAATCAGTATTAATAATGGAAATTTAGCTTCTTGGAAATTCCAAATATCTGAAAAATATAATTAAATTTGATAAATTTAAAATACAGTAGAGTTTAAAAAATAATGCATGGTTTAAGTATAATAACCATTAAAATATTAAAGTTATATTATTTCCAAACATCATTTTTAATCCAATTTATAAGAGAAATCAATTAATGTAATCCATTATATAATTTCTTTATATCCTTAGAATCTCATGATTAAAAACTTTTTTGATTGTGTATGTGTCTTCTTTTCCCAATAATCAATCAATCAAGGTGATTATAATATGATATGAATTCATATCATTGGAGTCCCATGATCATGCATGATTAAAAATGACTTTAATATTTCAATTCTCATAATCTCATGATCATAATGATAGTAATTATAAATAATTAGATATAACATTATAAGAGAATTAAATGGAAAACCATCACAAGACAGTAGCTCATGACAAATTTCACTAAAAAATATTATTACACCACTTAGAAGATCTTAAAAAAACAATAATTTACAATATATAAAAATTAGTAGATTCATTGTATGATTTGAAATACATTTATTTATGTACTCTTCATTATTGAAGATTTTCCCCTATTTATACATGTTTAATTAACAAACTCTAATATGTAAATCACACAATATTCGATATCGGCTGTAACGAAATCAAATGACTCAACTTCATCTTATGAAATATTCAATAACTTTATTCATATTTTCATGAAACTCTTAAAAAATGTTAAATATATCAATATTCTATGAATTTAATCTAAAATGGAACATTAGTTCTTTATATTTTGAAATTTCAACTTAAATATAATGAATAAAGTTTAATAAAAATTCATTATCCACATGACGAAAATAAAACAAAAAATCATGTTATGTAAAAATAATATTAAGTGTATTATTATTATAAAAATTTTGAATCAAGGGATTCATTGACATGGTAATCTCCCTCATTAGGAATATAAGAAGACGCCTTAGAAAAATTAAATTATTGTTTTAATTTTTAATGTATAATTCATTTAAGATCTAAATATTAAATTTTTTCCCTTTTCCGAAAATATTAATAGCTTGTTCATGATTCATAAACAATATTAGTATAATAAAAATAAAATGTTTTTAAAACAATGAAAATTATTGAAATTTACTATATTTCTCCCCCTTTGGGGAAGAATACAAATCTATCTAAATTCAACCATTTCAAATATTTCTTCCACAAAACATATATAATGATAGTTTTTAAAAACTTAATCTAAATTTGTAATATTAAAAATTAAACATAAAAATAAAAAATATAAGTAAAAAATATATGCAATATTAATTTATTACACAGACTCTCACTTGGATATTCATGTTTCCCAAATGAGTATTCAAAAAATGGTTAGGGGTAATAATGGTAAATGTCAATAACCAAAAATAATTTATAGGATTAAAAAATTTATCCATATAGATTATATCCACTAATGGATAGTGATGATGATAATAATTTAATGATTGTTCAATAAAAAGTTTAAATATTTATATCATATCACCTATAGAACTAAATATTGAAAAATATTTATAACCTAAAAATTATTCTTTTTTATAAATTTTCATTTTGTTCAACATTATATTTAATATCTATTATTTATATTTTTTGGTAAATGAAAATTAATTAAATTAAACCTCTTAATTATTAGAAAATATTCATAAATAAATATGACATACATAATATAAATTCCATACACCTATCATGGGGATTTATTAAATTTCAGGATAATTGTTTAATGAAAAATGAAATAATGAAAACTCTATATTTATTAACTCAAATTCTTATTAATATTTTTAAAAATATTACAAAATAATCCTTCGGTGAAAATTTTATCATGTAGATTTTTATTTTTGATAATATCAAGAATAATATCTATATTTCCCGGTTGAGAACAACCATTTTTCATGTATTACTTATTTCAGTTACTGGTACTCAATATATTCTAATGATACTATGAAAAAAAATTCATGCTACACAAAATTTTGTGTGACACGTTGTCTTAGAAAACAATACCTCATGAAAAAAATGTATGTAGAATTGTTTCAATCTCTTAAAAATAATCAATTAAACTAGATGAAAAAATATTATTAATGAATAAAAACTTTTCTTAATGCCTTTCCAATATCAATTATAATAACGAAGTTCACATCTAGGAATAATGAAATTTAATTGAAAATGTTATTTTCCATTGTTTAAAAATATTAATTTAGTTAGTGTGGATGGTTTTAACTATTTATAAAATAATTTTTAATTATATATACAAAATTTAATACTATATATTAATCTTATCAAATCTTATTTCTTCATATTTTATTCTAGGACTTGATTTATGAATAGTTGATATAAAAAAATAACAATATTTATATTCTTAATCAGATGAATGATTATAAATTTTTGAAGTAATTATTTAAATTATTATATTTTCCATCATAATGTAAAATTAATAACAATAATTTAAATTTTATAACATATTTTTATCATTTTATATAATATTCACAAATATCATCATTTCTTTATATGAGGAAAATAATCCATATCGTCAAAAGATGGAACATTTTTTTATCCATTAAAGATAAATAATTATCATCTGAACTATATAAAAAATAATTCATTTTTAATATTGAGATATATTTAGTACTTACCCTAGTGATCATAAAATTTTCTTAATTACGAAAATTCTCACATAATCCAATAATAATATGCCCTTCATCACAATATTTTAATGAAAAATATGAAGTGGTATCTCCAAAATATATACTCCATGTTTCCAATGGATTTATAATATTTATTAAAATACATTTACTATGAGTATTTTAATTTCATTCTTTTTTCATCAATCAAAGAAAATTAATCGTTATGTTCACAACATTATTTCATTCATAACACTTTACATCCCAGGATTCGTTCACATCATGTATAAAACCTATTCAATTTCAATAATCATGATAAAATATGTTATTTATGAATTTATTATTGATTATTGCAGAATATTATAAAAAATCATTTAGAACCACATTAGTTTAATTGTAATCTCTAGGATTTTCATATTTCATCTTGAAATTATTGAACACATAATCTCCATCATTAATTATACCTGAAATATTGATACCTGTATTAAAATAAAAAAACATCTCCATTAATTATAGTATATTTCATATCATCTAATTTTAATATACTATCATATTTTAAAATAGTCCATATTAAATCATCAAGAATCTGCTTTTCAATATTAATAATTTCATCCATCATAGTATACTTAGACTCCATCAATTATGGTTATATAGTAATAATTTTACCAAATATCTAATCATCATGGAAATACGTCTCACAATGAAATTATAATATTTTCACTTTATAAATAATGTAAGTATTCATATTGGAAATATGTACTCCTAGAATAAAATTAAAATCATGATATTTCATGGGATTCATATTTATCATAGACTTGATATCACTGGGTATTCTGATGTGTGTGATAATAAACATTATCAAACATCAATATTCAAATTAATAATTTTATATATGACTATTTATATATCTCAACATCATACATAATAAAATATTTGAAACATTATAATTTTACATATGCTCAATATTTTATTCTTTAGTAAAATTATAATTACCCTTCTATAGTGTTTTAAAATGTTAGATCAGTATAAAATAATTATCCAAATTTATTTGATAAAAAAATTTTATATTGAAACACCAATACTAATAATTATTTCCATAATAAAATAATATATAATTTAGATCTAAGTTATCTATATATCCAACACTTATTTATTCCATCATAAAAATAGTTTCCCTACCGCAAGATACATATAATTAAATTTGGGTATTCTCATAAGAAAATCAATAATAAAATAATTTCCCTACCGCAAGATACATATGATTGATTGTTGTGATGATCTCATCATAATATTTCTATCAAATATAAGACTAATTTGATTAGAAAATTAATATTCTAATCAAATAAAAAATTACGATAGTGGACAATTATAGATTCAGTGAAAAATAATGAATTTATCAGATCACACCACCTAACTAAATTAGTATGAAAAGTGTAAATTTAGATTAAAATAAATTTACAATATCTTTTGAATAAAATAAAACACTTGAAATTAAAAATATATCATAGTTCAAAAAAATAATGAGATAATTATGTTTAAAAAAATATAAGAACTAAAATGTTCGTTAGTACTAATTACACATTTAGTTCAATGTGTTAGAGGATCTATAAATTATTCCAATGAATCATGTCTTCCATTCCTTTGACTCCCCCATCTATATACAAATTTTAAGGGGTATCTATATTCATATCCACACATTCTATCAATCAAGAATATTGGAACAAGCAACATATTCATATCACAAGAATTCATTGATAAAACATGATTGGGAAATATATACCTTCATATCAATACAATCCATCAATATAAATGATTGGAGTTGGAATGAATATAATATAAAATTAAAATAATTTTAATTTTAAAAATCACACACAATGGGATCTCTATAAAATATTGAAAAATAAATTATTACACAGATTAATAGTACTGACACAGATAAAAAGTTTCCCAACATCAGAAACAATAAATCATCTGAGTATTCAGTTTTATAAATATGTATACCTATATATTTCAAGGATATATTCTGATTTTGTAAAGGCATTATTACTATATGGAATTTTGAAATTATTAAATCATTGGGATAAATTATAATTGAATCAGAATTGTTAACTACAAATTTTGATAAACACAACATAATTCTATATTTCAATGACTAAAATATACTTCCATTTAGTTATATAGTATCTAGTTAATATAAAATGGAAATAAATATTAGTTCTCCCTATTTTTCACATATTAAATTATTGCATAAGGAATGAATTTCTCAATAAGTAATTCTACATTTTGAATCTAAAACACAACTCAAAGATAAATCATGTTTTCATTATGTGTACAATGATTACCAAAACATAAAAATTAAAGGATCCACTATGTCATGAACCATCCCAGAGGGTCCCCACAATGACTACTCCAAGACCACCTCTAATATTCTAGGAGATTGTGACTATTAACGAGTATGTATATCCCAAAAAGGGTGAAATTTGACAAAAATACACGGAAGCATGAAATAAACTTAAAAAAAATGTTGAAATATAAAATTCAAAAGTAAAAAATGCATGATAATTATTATATTCCACAACTAGAGTACAATACGAAAAGTAGTGGACTATAAATAATTACCCATATAATCCCACAATAAACAGTATGGAACCTCAAGTCCCACCTATATGAAAATAGGTACTAGATCTATTGTTTGAAAATCCCCTAAAACAGAAAACATTCTATATAGTATCAACCAGATCCTCATGGTCCTGGTCTACTAGGAACTCCATCAAAAGTTCTATTGTCTAAAAAATACATGACACATACGGGCAAAGCCTGTGCATGGGTGAGAAAAAAATTACTCAGTATGACACAACTAAACCAAAAAGATATTCCACAAAGGAATGCCCTCATCGATTGACCAGAAATAATTCCACAAACAAATAAAACAAGAGAATTCCTTGAGGGAATTACACAAAGGAATACAATACATGAATGCAACATAAGAATACCACAAAAAAACCACAGAAGAATACCATATAATAATACCACATAGGAATAACACATAGGAATACAACATTGGAATAATAATGAATCCCACATAGGAATATATATTCATCACTAAATTAGTAAATATCTACCATAAATATAAAAATAATATACAGATATACTCAATCCAAGAATAAAAGTCTACAAGTATGTCATGACCAATTACTGTCAATAGGATTCTTCTTGATGCATGGTAATTCAAGGAGAACTCACTCCTCAAGCCATGATATCATTAGGGAAACATAGAAGAGAGGTTAACCTTATTTGGTCCCTTTCCAATGATAACAAATTGGTCAATGAAAATTTTGATACATAGATAGTGGATCCGTCAAACCACACTAGGTAATTCCACAAAATGAATCAGGATCAACCCGCAACATAGGGGATATTTCCCAAAAACAATAGGGAATATTAGTAACACTACAAATGTGGCCCTATAAATAGGGGACCAACACATTACTCTATGTCGTTACATCGAAAAAAACATCACTAGGGTTGATATGGGGTAACTATAGTCCCATAGAGAAATACCACAACTCTATCAAAGACTCATCCATAGAGGGGACTAGAATCCTATAATATGGATCTATTTCTATACCAAACCCTCATCGAATTGAATAGGGAAATGATCTCAACCAATTCTAGTCCCAACTAAAGACACACCACATTATCATAGAATATCCATGTCAATGCCACACACTCAACACTGTAGATAGCTTTTCAAACAAATATACTATTTGTATTTTAAGGATGTTTGAAGAAAATACCTCAAATCCATTCTGAGGAACATGGAGCCTTCTAGATCAGGATATACAATTGTGGTCTATCCTCCCTATAGTCCAATTCCTCATGGTCAAACAACCCCATAGTCAACCATCTGACCATGCCATGGTTGACCATGATTCGAGAGTTAGAACTACCGTGGTGGTTGACAACCCCGGGTCGACCCGAGGTCTGACTTGGGTCGGAATAAGATTCATAATAGTCCCCTAGGGTGATTCGGAATACTCCAAATTGGCCATCCCATGCCTCTCCAACTGGGCTGAACTAACCCACTTTGTCTTGGCTCCACCCACCTCGCTTGACCAAACCAGCTGGCATCCAGGTCACCTTGCTTGGCCTAGACCACACAGTCTCTATCCGCACCCCACATAGCCTCATTCACTTCATCATATAATGGAATATCCTTGTTATGCAGTGACTCTCCTCTATGTCCCACTTGGCCCACTTTTCAGTGCTCCATGCCACAAGATCAGATCGTTACTGCTGCTTGTTGGCAACGTCGCAACCACACCTCAACAGACCATCGCACTAGACCAATGTCGGTGGTCCCTTATGAGAACTGTCGATCAACCATTGATTCCAATCATTGAAAATGGTTACATATATGGTTTCCTTAGGTCCTTATCTATACAGATCCGACCACTACGGTCAGTTTTTCTTCAATTCGAGGGACCAATCACCATTACTAACTCCTAGAAAGTCGAGTTGTGACCATGGGGTCCAACACTGAAGAACATAAAAAAAAATGGGGAATAAAAACCATAAACAAAAATCTAAGAATCAAAACTATTCTTTTTTTCATATTGATCACAATACAATTCTAATAGAAGGAAAAATGATGATTAAATCAAGAAAACAACAAGAATAGACCCTACAATAAAAAATATTCACACAACGATTGATCCACTATATAATTTCTTTATATCCTTAGAATCTCATGATTAAAAACCTTTTTGATTGTGTATGTGTCTTCTTTTCCCAATAATCAATCAATCAAGGTGATTATAATATGATATGAATTCATATCGTTGGAGTCCCATGATAATGCATGATTAAAAATGACTTTAATATTTCAATTCTCATAATCTCATGATCATAATGATAGTAATTATAAATAATTAGATATAACATTATAAGAGAATTAAATGGAAAACCATCTCAAGACAGTAGCTCATGACAAATTTCACTAAAAAATAATATTACACCACTTAGAAGATCTTAAAAAACAATAATTTACAATATATAAAAATTAGTAGATTCATTGTATGATTTGAAATACATTTATTTATGTACTTTTCATTATTGAAGATTTTCCCCTATTTATACATGTTTAAGTAACAAACTCTAATATGTAAATCACACAATATTCGATATCGGCTGTAACGAAATCAAATGACTCAACTTCATCTTATGAAATATTCAATAACTTTATTCATATTTTCATGAAACTCTTCAAAAATGTTAAATATATTCATATTATATGAATTTAATCTAAAATGGAACATTATTTCTTTATATTTTCAAATTTCAACTTAAATATAATGAATAAAGTTTAATAAAAATTCATTATCCACATGAAGAAAATAAAACACAAAATCATGTTATGTAAAAATAATATTAAGTGTATTATTATTATAAAAATTTTGAATCAAGGGATTCATTGACATGGTAATCTCCCACATTAGGAATATAAGAAGACGCCTTAGAAAAACTAATTTATTGTTTTAATTTTTAATGTATAATTCATTTAAGATCATATATTAAATTTTTTCCCTTTTCCGGAAATATTAATAGCTTGTTCATGATTCATAAACAATATTAGTATAATAAAAATCCAATGTTTTTAAAACAATGAAATTTATTGAAATTTACTATATTTCTCCCCCTTTGGGGAAGAATACAAATCTATATAAATTCAACCATTTCAAATATTTCTACCACAAAACATATATAATGATAGTTTTATAGAACTTAATCTAAATTTGTAATATTAAAAATTAAACATAAAAATAAAAAATATAAGTAAAAAATATATGCAATATTAATTTATTACACAGACTCTCACTTGGATATTCATGTTTCCCAAATGAGTATTCAAAAAATGGTTAGGGGTAATAATGGTAAATGTCAATAACCAAAAATAATTTATAGGATTAAAAAATTTATCCATATAGATTATATCCACTAATGGATAGTGATGATGATAATAATTTAATGATTGTTCAATAAAAAGTTTAAATATTTATATCATATCACCTATAGAACTAAATATTGAAAAATATTTATAACCTAAAAATTATTCTTTTTTATAAATTTTCATTTTGTTCAACATTATATTTAATATCTATTATTTATAATTTTTGGTAAATGAAAATTATTTAAATTAAACCTCTTAATTATTAGAAAATATTCATAAATAAATATGACATACATAATATAAATTCCATACACCTATCATGGGGATCTATTAAATTTCAGGATAATTGTTTAATGAAAAATGAAATAATGAAAACTCTATATTTATTAACTCAAATTCTTATTAATATTTTTAAAAATATTAAAAAATAATCCTTCGGTGAAAATTTTATCATGTAGATTTTTATTTTTGATAATATCAAGAATAATATCTATATTTCCCGGTTGAGAACAACCATTTTCCATGTATTACTTATTTCAGTTACTGGTACTCAATATATTCTAATGATACTATGAAAAAAAATTCATGCTACACATTATTTAGTGTGACACATTGTCTTAGAAAACAATACCTCATGAAAAAAATGTATGTAGAATTGTTTTAATCTCTTAAAAGTAATCAATTAAACTAGATGAAAAAATATTATTAATGAATAAAAACTTTTCTTAGCCTTTCCAATATCAATTATAATAACAAAGTTCACATCTAGGAATAATGAAATTTAATTGAAAATGTTATTTTCCATTGTTTAAAAATATTAATTTAGTTAGTGTGGATGGTTTTAACTATTTATAAAATAATTTTTAATTATATATACAATATTTAATACTATATATTAATCTTATCAAATCTTATTTCTTCATATTTTATTCTTGGAATTGATTTATGAATAGTTGATATAAAAAAATAACAATATTTATATTTTTAATCAGATGAATGATTATAAATTTTTGAAGTAATTATTTAAATTATTATATTTTCCATCATAATGTAAAATTAATAACAATAATTTAAATTTTATAACATATTTTTATCATTTTATATAATATTCACAAATATCATCATTTCTTTATATGAGGAAAATAATCCATATCGTCAAAAGATGGAACATTTTTTTATCCATTAAAGATAAATAATTATCATCTGAACTATATAAAAAATAATTCATTTCTAATATTGAGATATATTTAGTACTTACCCTAGTGGTCATAAAATTTTCTTAATTACGAAAATTCTCACATAATCCAATAATAATATGCCCTTCATCACAATATTTTAATGAAAAATATGAAGTGGTATCTCCAAAATATATACTCCATGTTTCCAATGGATTTATAATATTTATTAAAATACATTTACTATGAGTATTTTAATTTCATTCTTTTTTCATCAATCAAAGAAAATTAACCGTTATGTTCACAACATTATTTCATTCATAACACATTACATCCCAGGATTCGTTCACATCATGTATAAAACCTATTCAATTTCAATAATCATGATAAAATATGTTATTTATGAATTTATTATTGATTATTGCAGAATATTATAAAAAATCATTTAGAACCACATTAGTTTAATTGTAATCTCTAGGATTTTCATATTTCATCTTGAAATTATTGAACACATAATCTCCATCATTAATTATACCTGAAATATTGATACCTGTATTAAAATAAAAAAACATCTCCATTAATTATAGTATATTTCATATCATCTAATTTTAATATACTATCATATTTTAAAATAGTCCATATTAAATCATCAAGAATATGCTTTTCAATATTAATAATTTCATCCATCATAGTATACTTAGACTCCATCAATTATGGTTATATAGTAATAATTTTACCAAATATCTAATCATCATGGAAATATGTCTCACAACGAAATTATAATATTTTCACTTTATAAATAATGTAAGTATTCATATTGGAAATATGTACTCCTAGAATAAAATTAAAATCATGATATTTCATGGGATTCATATTTATCATAGACTTGATATCACTGGGTATTCTGAAGTGTGTGATAATAAACATTATCAAACATCAATATACAAATTAATAATTTTATATATGACTATTTATATATCTCAACATCATACAAAATAAAATATTTGAAACATTATAATTTTACATATGCTCAATATTTTATTCTTTAGTAAAATTATAATTACCCTTCTATAGTGTTTTAAAATGTTAGATCAGTATAAAATAATTATCCAAATTTATTTGATAAAAATTTTTATATTGAAACACCAATACTAATAATTATTTCCATAATAAAATAATATATAATTTAGATCTAAGTTATCTATATATCCTTATTCCATCATAAAAATAGTTTCCCTACCGCAAGATACATATAATAAAATTTGGGTATTCTCATAAGAAAATCAATAATAAAATAATTTCCCTACCGCAAGATACATATGATTGATTGTTGTGATGATCTCATCATAATATTTATATCAAATATAAGACTAATTTGAATAGAAAATTAATATTCTAATCAAATAAAAAATTACGATAGTGGACAATTATAGATTCAGTGAAAAATAATGAATTTATCAGATCACACCACCTAACTAAATTAGTATGAAAAGTGTAAATTTAGATTAAAATAAATTTACAATATCTTTTGAATAAAATAAAACACTTGAAATTAAAAATATATCATAGTTCAAAAAAATAATGAGATAATTATGTTTAAAAAAATATAAGAACTAAAATGTTCGTTAGTACTAATTACACATTTAGTTCAATGTGTTAGAGGATCTATAAATTATTCCAATGAATCATGTCTTCCATTCCTTTGACTCCCCCATCTATATACAAATTTTAAGGGGTATCTATATTCATATCCACACATTCTATCAATCAAGAATATTGGAACAAGCAACATATTCATATCACAAGAATTCATTGATAAAACAAGATTGGGAAATATATACCTTCATATCAATACAATCCATCAATATAAATTATTGGAGGTGGAATGAATATAATATAAAATTAAAATAATTTTAATTTTAAAAATCACACACAATGGGATCTCTATAAAATATTGAAAAATAAATTATTACACAGATTAATAGTACTAACACAGATAAAAAGTTTCCAAACATCAGAAACAATAAATCATCTGAGTATTCAGTTTTATAAATATGTATACCTATATATTTCAAGGATATATTCTGATTTTGTAAAGACATTATTACTATATGGAATTTTGAAATTATTAAATCATTGGGATAAATTATAATTGAATCAGAATTGTAAACTACAAATTTTGATAAACACAACATAATTCTATATTTCAATGACTAAAATATACATTCATTTAGTTATATAGTATCTAGTTAATATAAAATGGAAATAAATATTAGTTCTCCCTATTTTTCACATATTAAATTATTACATAAGGAATGAATTTCTCAATAAGTAATTATACATTATGAATCTAAAACACAACTCAAAGATAAATCATGTTTTTATTATGTGTACAATGATTACCAAAACATAAAAATTAAAGGATCCACTATGTCATGAACCATCCCAGAGGGTCCCCACAATGACTACTCCAAGACCACCTCTAATATTCTAGGAGATTGTGACTATTAATGAGTATGTATATCCCAAAAAGGCTGAAATTTGACAAAAATACACAGAAGCATGAAATAAACTTAAAAAAATGTTGAAATATAAAATTCAAACGTAAAAAATGCATGATAATGATTATATTCCACAACTAGAGTACAATACGAAAAGTAGTGGACTATAAATAATTACCCATATAATCCCACAATAAACAGTATGGAACCTCAAGTCCCACCTATATGAAAATAGGTACTAGCTCTATTGTTTGAAAATCCCCTAAAACAGAAAACATTCTATATAGTATCAACCAGATCCTCATGGTCCTGGTCTACTAGGAACTCCATCAAAAGATCTATTGTCTACAAAATACATGACACATACGGGCAAAGCCTGTGCATGGGTGAGAAAAAAATTACTCAGTATGACACAACTAAACCAAAAAGATATTCCACAAAGGAATGCCCTCATCGATTGACCTGAAATAATTCCACAAACAAATACAACAAGTGAATTCCTTGAGGGAATTACACAAAGGAATACAATACATGAATGCAACATAAGAATACCACAAAAAAACCACAGAAGAATACCATATAATAATACCACATAGGAATAACACATAGGAATACAACATTGGAATAATAATGAATCCCACATAGGAATATATATTCATCACTAAATAAGTAAATATCTACCATAAATATAAAAATAATATACAGATATACTCAATCCAAGAATAAAAGTATACAAGTATGTCATGACCAATTACTGTCAATAGGATTCTTCTTGATGCATGGTAATTCAAGGAGAACTCACTCCTCAAGCCATGATATCATTAGGGAAACATAGAAGAGAGGTTAACCTTATTTGGTCCCTTTCCAATGATAACAAATTGGTCAATGAAAATTTTGATACATAGATAGTGGATCTGTCAAACCACACTAGGTAATTCCACAAAATGAATCAGGATCAACCCGCAACATAGGGGATATTTCCCAAAAACAATAGGGAATATTAGTAACACTACAAATGTGGCCCTATAAATAGGGGACCAACACATTACTCTATGTCGTTACATCGAAAAAAACATCACTAGGGTTGATAGGGGGTAACTATAGTCCCATAGAGAAATACCACAACTCTATCAAAGACTCATCCATAGAGGGGACTAGAATCCTATAATATGGATCTATTTCTATACCAAACCCTCATCGAAGTGAATAGGGAAATGATCTCAACCTATTCTAGTCCCAACTAAAGACACACCACATTATCATAGAATATCCATGTAAATGCCACACACTCAACACTGTAGATAGCTTTTCAAACAAATATACTATTTGTATTTTAAGGATGTTTGAAGAAAATACCTCAAATCCATTCTGAGGAACATAGAGCCTTCTAGATCAGGATATACAATTGTGGTCTATCCTCCCTGTATTCCAATTCCTCATGGTCAAACAACCCCATAGTCGACCATCTGACCATGCCACGGTTGACCATGATTCGAGAGTTAGAACTACCGTGGTGGTTGACAACCCCGGGTCGACCCGAGGTCTGACTTGGGTCGGAATAAGATTCATAATAGTCCCCTAGGGTGATTCGGAATACTCCAAAATGGCCATCCCATGCCTCTCCAACTGGGCTGAACTAACCCACTTTGTCTTGGCTCCACCCACCTCGCTTGACCAAACCAGCTGGCATCCAGGTCACCTTGCTTGGCCTAGACCACACAGTCTCTATCCGCATCCCACATAGCCTCATTCACTTCATCATCTAATGGAATATACATGTTATGCAGTGACTCTACTCTATGTCCCACATGGACCACTTTTCAGTGCTCCATGCCACAAGATCAGATCGTTACTGCTGCTTGTTGGCAACGTCGCCACCACACCTCAACAGACCATCGCACTAGACCAATGTCGGTGGTCCCTTATGAGAACTGTCGATCAACCATTGATTCCAATCATTGAAAATGGTTACATATATGGTTTCCTTAGGTCCTTATCTATACAGATCCGACCACTACGGTCAGTTTTTCTTCAATTCGAGGGACCAATCACCATTACTAACTCCTAGAAAGTCGAGTTGTGACTATGGGGTCCAACACTGAAGAACATAAAAAAAATGGGGAATAAAAACCATAAACAAAAATCTAA
Source organism: Viscum album (assembly GCA_963277665.1). Lineage (NCBI taxonomy): Eukaryota > Viridiplantae > Streptophyta > Magnoliopsida > Santalales > Viscaceae > Viscum > Viscum album. Next base: position 1,748,336,558 of record OY728119.1, on the reverse strand, counting down.
GAATCAAAACTATTCTTTTTTTCATATTGATCACAATACAATTCTACTAGAAGGAAAAATGATGATTAAATCAAGAAAACAACAAGAATAGACCCTACAACAAAAAATAATCACACAACGATCGATCCACTAATTATTCTATTCATTTATTGACCAAATTTTTCATTAAAATAAATATTAGGGAAATAAAAAATATAAAATCACCAGTCATCGATTGGGATTGATTTCTGATGATGAATTGTTTTTGTGTCATCATCAATCATCCATTCATCGAATCCAAGGGGTGTAATTCGATTGATCGATTGTCATTCGCCAATGATTTAATCAGAGGTTATTCCTCCACATCTCCAAATAAATTTCAGGATAATGAGGCTATCCCAAAATCTATGAAAATGATTTATTAATATGAAATGTCACAGCATGAACAAAATATTTTTTATTAAATTATTTTAATCATTTAAGGTTTGATGATTACTTTTGGACAAACAACCCGCATCGAGTAATGATAAGTCACGACAATGAAAAAACACATTAGTAACTAAAATATTGTATCATATTAATATTTTGAGTCGTCCTTCATGAGTTATTATGATTTAAAAATTTAAAAAAAGATTTATTTAATTATTTTATTTACAGTTACAGTGTTGGTAAATTTTTCTATAGGTAACCGGCACAAACCAATGTTAGGTTGCACATATGGTAAATATTTCATTATAATCTCCAATGCATCATATAATTTCTGATCCTGACATATTTTTAAGAGTTATTGATCTTTTTTAGGAAAAATATTCTTACGTGTTGTCCAAAAGTTTAATATCATTCAAAATTTTGTTCTGGGAACCCCAAACCATGGAATAACAAGTCGTATCAGCTCCTAGTCTCAATATAAATCCCTATAATATCTAAAAATAGTAAATGTAAAATATGAGACGTTATTGTATCCCCGCCATGGATAATCTATCCTCGAAAACAAAAACAAGGGACACTCAAATAAATGGGGTTACTAATAATAAAATCGATCATCCAACTCCTATTTTCTCCCTTGGAGATTTCAGTTTATCCACTGAACACACATTAATGAAATCTATCACCCACTATAGATACTCAAGACTCTAGATAAATTATAATCGGCAATCATGAAACATTTCATCCAAAACCAAAATGGTCTTCTCATTCTTGTCATCCTTGTGTTCATGAAAGATTATGTTCAAGAGTAATAGATTCCTAAAAACCTTCTATAATATCTTCCATAACCTGGATATAATGGTAGAATCACAATATGAAACTATCATAAATAGAAATCCTTGGAGTCAAAATATATCATACATGTAGATACATCACAGGATCACAGGATCTCTACAGAACACTACTCTTTGATATCTAGGAAGTGGGCCAATATTATTTTTGGGTCAATGATCACCTAGATGGAATTGTATCTATTGTAATTATGTGATAAACCAATCTTGAAGTCCATCAATATCCCATATAATTTCCATTCTATCACCTAAAGGGGTTGAGCCAGACCTGCGGGAACCTGGTGCTCATCATTCACATGATGAAAATTATGGAATTTGGAAATGAACTCTTCAACTCCTTTCTTCATCCCTAATAACAAAACTAATATAAAAGTCTAGTTTTATATTTAACACAAGTAGATCCCCAACCAAATGGGATGTATTAAAAATTATCATAACCTTGCCCCAAAACCCCAATGGTACTACAATGAGCCCTCTGAAAAGAATGGTGTTCTTCCCACTTTTCAAATATCTATCGGGGGCATGCCCTATAGAAATCTGAGCACATATCGTCTACCTGTCATTAGTATCCCTCTCCGACTTGTTGTAAGAGTGTAGTGTTGACACCAATCAACTAGTGGTATGACTACCGATATTTATGCACAAAGACAATTGTATAGAGTCTAATTTCCCTGATAACTCGTTCTTCTGCTACAAAGTAGAGCTCATGCTTAGATCGTCTTCCACCACATTCCCTTACCAAGAGTATAAAAAATCTCCACATTATAGTCCGAGTGGAACTCTACCCATCAACTATGTCTCAATTTAATATAATTTTGAGGGAAGATATAATTGAGAAACTTGATATGATATTACATGATGAATTTCTCACCCATATTGTAGTGTATCTATTTCATTTTTTTTGAATATTACCATTGCTAACCCAATATCATGGGTGACGTAGTCCTGATCATGTGATCTCAACTAGTGTGAACCATAGGAGATCACTAGTTTCCTATGCATTAGGAAAAAACCTAGCTCAGTTTGTGATGAATTGAAGAACATTGGGTACTCAACACCCTCCATTGGAAATCTCTAGATGCGAGAGATTTTCAATCTCAGACTTAACTGATGAAAATTGTCATGAATCTTTTCTGTACACACAAATAGATCCCCCTTTATGTCAAGGATGTCCAGGGTGATACCCCTCTTGTGTAGTTGGGTACAATCCCTTGATAGTACTAAGACAAAAAATGGAATATTTACACCTGGTAGAACTCTTTGGTGGCTTCAATGAAAGCAATGCCTCCACCATCATGGGATCCACTGTAGTTCCCCCAGATTCTACAAGAAACTGAGGACCTGTAATATCTATTACATTATGGTAATTAATTCCAGGTGATTAGTATTCTAAATCACCCTCTTATGTGTGAGTCCATCCAAAATTACTTGTGTTAATTTTTCACTAACACGTGAAAAATTATTTCCATCATTAAGGACATGCAAAATTCTTTCCCTAAAATAGTCAATCTGATCAAGAACTATGGAGAACCAGTCCATTCCAATAATGAATTCATAAGGCCTCAATGCAATTACGAGGATATCCCAACAAAAAAATTATCATCTTTGTGTCATGACATAAAATAAACACCATTGCATTATCATTGGGACTACTAAGATATGATTATCAATGTGTGATGTTTGAGTCAACGTTTCACTCGAAATCTCAGAGTCTCAAAAAATATTTGTGTAAAGAAAAGAATTATTAGCACATGATTCCATCATTATGGAAGATAAATATGAATAGATACATATCATACCCCATATCATTATAATATCCTATTTGACATTATCCTAGAAAACATGCAGTTGTACCCCATTTCCTCTAGCTCTTTATTCCTGGTGCTGACCACCTTGGGGTGGTGGTTAAAAATGTCGAAATTTATACCACATGCTGCTTCTCACACAAATCCTCTATCATGTATTATGCCATATGAATTCACCTTCACCTATTCTTGGATCTTTTGTAGTGTTTTATCCACTATCTCTCTATCAGCAGTATGGTATGGTGGAAAATCCTAACTGAGATGTCCTCTTACATTGCACGAAATGAATTTCCACTCTCTTGGTTGATTGAACCCACCCAGTGGGCACTAAGCTAAACATTTATTATATTGGAAACTCATCTTGAAAGGTCCCACATGACCATGTATCTGATATTGATGAAAAAATCCTTCTACTGAGGTCTCTCCTCCTTATTTAACACTATTGGGAACCACTGGTGGTATCTGTGCAGCTAAGGTACTCCCAACCACAATGGTTCGGTATAGCACAACAACATAGGTAGGAATTCATAGAGGGATAAAGTTGGATTATATGTATCTATGTAAAACTCACTTGATGGACTGATCAATAATGTACTGGTCATGTATCATATTCGTAGAGTACCTAGAGATATTAGTATGCCATCATGAATACTCAGATATTGACATATCATTCATCTAGGGCTATAGAAGCTCTTGTAAAAGCACATAACTCAACATATATGGTGAGAAATCCTCATTGAATATGCTCTAAAGTTATATCCATGAAATATTCACCTCATCAAATAAACACATATCCATCCCCCAAAATTTCCCGGCTGAGTCGTGTTCAGGTCTCACAACTTTGACCACAATATAATATAATGGTGTCTGAACTATATGAAAAAATCATGTCACAACATCAAGTAAATAATTAGATGTATGGCTGTTAGGATCACCTTAGAACTTGACGATTCACTATTCATAAAACTCATAAATAATTCTCATCCAATGCTTTCCATCCGCTGGTACTACAGGTACCACGTGCCTCTGTCTAGGTGTATGTATGGTTCGTACACAATATGGAGGTTATATCTCTTGTAAAAATAATTGTACTGTTAAATATTCACCCAGAGGATCATCCTTATGATCGCATGGTGGAATCAAATCTATTAGTCTATATGGATACATCTTTTAATGATAAAATATCTACCACAGTCAATAAATTTATATGGAGAGAAGAATCAATAACGACATGGAAAACAAAACAAATATCAATATGATTCATGTAACATTAATTTCGCTATAACCGATGTTCTCATGTTCTGTGTCAAAAATAAGGTTGTAAGTATCTTATTATATTGAGATGTTGGATACTATCACCAACAAAACAGTTCCAAGACTGAAAAACGAACTCAAAAAACATAACATTGTGTCCCCAAACTAATCACATAGACTTCAGGTTCTAATTTGGAACTGAGCCCTCTAATAACACTCCTTCATATCCAAACCTTGAGGTCCCATGTTTTGAATACCCTATGGCCACATCTAATAAGTTAGGGGAGGGTGAAGAGCATCATGTAGGAATATCCCACAAATGAGAGGATTTAACAAAAATTACATATAAACATGCACACAACTCCATGCCACAAATGCAGAAATGTAATGATTATAATTATACAATACATGAAACCCATTATATCCCAAAACTACTGTAAAATTTTGACAGTACATGAAATTAAAAAAAAGTAAAATAAAATCCCACAAAAGAGATTATGAAACCATTAGTCCCACTGTATGAAAAGTGGTACTTGGACTATGGTATGAAAAGCCACACGAACACACCACAGTCTATCATGTCTCACAAAACACTTTCTGGTCTAGGACATTTTAGAACACCATCGAATGTTTGATCATCTATACAAGACATGACAAGTATAGGACATTTTTGTGAAGGGGTGAGTGAAACATTACTCTGTATCCAGCCCCCCCCCCAAACCACAATGGATTACCAAAAAGGAATTCCGTGAAGTAATTACAAAAACCAATTACATGAAGGGATTACATAATTTAATATCATAATGTATTACAATGATGTAATTATACATAGGAATACCACACAGGAATACCACTTATGACTACCGCATAGGAGTACCAAACTAGAATACCACATAATAATAACACACATGAATACCACAAATGAATACATATGAATACCACATAGTAAAACAACATAGGAATACACATTTTCTTAAAAATAGGTAGATGTCTACATGAAATATAATAATAATATATATATAATCATTCCAATAAACACAATCTAGAAGAAAATTACATCAAATGACTAGACATAAATGTTTTCTCTAACCAAAATCATTGTGAGAGAACTCACAACATGATTAATGATATGATCATAGACACTTGACAAGATGTCTAGATCATTTGTTACCTACACATAGAGAACACATTGGTCAAGGAAGATTAAGATACACATAGAGGGGGTCATGAAGAACACACTAGGGAATGCCATGAACCCAATTTGGATCATCCTATAATGTAAGGGATCCTACCCAAAGACACTGTAGAATACAACTAACCCAATTGATGCGGCCCTGTAAATGTAGGACCAATACCCTACTCCTGTATATTATGTCAATTCCCAAAAAACTCCCCTAGGGATGATATATAATATATTTATTCAAATTGAGGGATACAAAACTCTATCATGGTGTTAAACTCTAGAGGGGACACCAATCTAGTAATGAAAATGTAATTTCATACTGAACCATAGAGGAAATTTAACATGTGAATCCTCTTATCCTATATTGGTCTAAACAAAAAACACACCACATTATCTCCAAAGGGCCATCTCATTTTCACTATTTCAATGCCATAGACACCTCATCCAATAGAAGTATATTTTGAATGTTATGTAAGTCTGAATACACCATTTGAAAAACTATCTGGGTCATGAGGGACCGACATGCCATGGACGGACAACTATAGTTAGTCAACCCCACATTATACCACCAGGTGTCAAGCTGAGGTCTGACACAGTTATGTCTTGGATCTGGAACAATTTTCTAGGATGACCCATCCTGCACCACATGGGATGACCTAAACCACATCATCTGAGATGACCCAAATCACTCCGACTACGCCCGTCCCACATCACCCATCTATAATCTCTGGTTTTCAGGCTGCCAGGCCGGAGCCATGTGGTTATCAGCCACATCCCACATGACCCACTCTATTGTGCTTGGCACCACCACATGTGATCACCGCCATCGTGGGTTTATGATGACACCGCCTCGCCATGTTGGACCGCCACCCTATACATGTGTATGTTATCCCTTCTATAGACCCCCAATCAACCTCTGTTTCACAAAATTCAAAATGGTTACAAATCAGGGATCCTCATGTCTTGATAAGCACTGTTCTGAATTCTTATGCCAATTGTTCTCTATTTCTAGAATTCAATCGAGTTTGTAGGATCCCAAAAAGTCGATCTGTGACCTCAGGGGTCCAATGGTGAAGAACACAAAGAATTGGGGGATGGAAAATCACAATGAACACCCAGAATAAGAAAACAACACCATTGTTAATGTCATAATGAATCTATTTCTATTAGTTGGATAAACGAATATGAAATAAATAGAACTAAAAAAAATTCTTTAAATTATGAACCATCACCAATCCTTCAAACGTTGGAAAAATCAATTAATTTATTGACCCGAGTTCAACATAAAAATCATGAATTGGAAAACCACAATGAAAATATCGACCTACCTCATGTTAGATCTGTCGTTGATGAAGAACTGTTAGCACATCAACATCGACCCTAAATTCGTCGAATAAAATGGAATTCATCTAATTGATCTATTATCATTCACCAACAGTTTGTCTTGAGGTTTCTCCTCCTTGTGTGTATAAAACATTTAGGTTTATGATTGTAACCAGGAATTTATGACAAAACTTATTAAAAATGGATGTTGATTCACTAACATAATAATTATTTGTTAAATTATTTTATTCCTTTATCATATGTTTCACAAATTACCCACGATGATTAATGTCAAGTCACACCTAGGATAAAATCCCCATTAAGAACACAACAGGGTCGTATATTAACAATCCTTATCACTATTACTGAGTTATTAGTATTTAAAAATAAAATTATGTCTTATAATTATTTTATTTATGGTTATGTCCTTGGTCTATATTTCTATAGGTGATCTGCACCGACCAATGTAAGGTTGTTCCTATTATGATGCAACTATTATGTTCTCCAAAATTCCCTCAAATGACTAATCTTGGAAACTATTATATTGTTTTCCAAATATTTCATGATAAAAGAACATTGTTTGAAATTAAAATGTTCAATATTTATTCTAATAATTTTTCTCGGCACACATGTCCTCATAATCGAACATCGTCTCAACACCTGGTCTTAAAATTAATGCATACAATAAAAAAAAATACATATGAAATTAGAGATGTTACACATTAACTCCAAAATAAATTTTTTAAATAAACCCCTATTGAAGGCTTTTAGAAAAAAATTATCACATAACGAAATTATCTCAAGGAAGTAGTAGATCAAAACAAACATTCGAAGTTTTTTTAGATATGGAGATGTAAATTATTAAGAATACTCTCTATAATTAAACACTACAATATTTATCCTATTTAATATATGATATATTTTAATTAATATCTTCAAGAAAAATATATGAAAAGATGTAAAAACTCATTATAATTTTGTTTTAGACTACCTTTTAATGGACATAATCAAACAAGTATTCATGAAATTGAAATATTTTATTTAATTTCCAAAAACAATTTGTAGAAGTAAATAACCATCTACTTGAAATTTATTTACGGGATAAAAATAGTGTTTTTTTACATTTCAAATAATTGTGTAAGATTTTTATATAAAATAATAACGTTAATATAGAATAAATCATTATAAATTATTTATTATTGAATAATATTCAACAGATATATGTATCCATAAATTAGTATATGGTTCATTATTTTAAATAACATAATAAAGATATGTTTGTAATTATGAAATTTTATGACTTTGTAAAATACACAGACTAAATAATAGATTATAAAGAGTAGATGAATATAGAATCTAAAATGTAGTAATTTGTCCATTAAAAATATATTTATGATATTAATAATAAGAAACAAAATTCTTATTCAAATTTATAATATTTTAATTTTTGTCCACATAGGGAATGTTTTTTATATTTAATTTAAATTCCTTTTTTCTTTTTAAATCAGTTAATTTTGTTTAGTTTTATATTTCTTTATTATTTTTTTCAAATCATTATATAAGGGAATATTTAAATGTGTAGTAAGTGATTATGGTTGACCAATGAATGAACTAATTATAATAATAATATAATAGATATGATGATTAAAATAACTTTAAAATAGTGAGGGTTATCTCTGTCCTATTATTTTTCACTGTTTTACACTCACATAATTTTTCCATATTTGAAATATTTTCATACCATCATGTACATTACCTTATTTTATCTTATAATTATGAATAATGGTTATATTTTTTTAATTATATAGATGATAATCACTGGTTTCATTTGACTACAGAATAAAAAAATAAAATATTTATTTAATAAATGATTTTACAATACGATGATTTTATTATTTGGTAGTATTTCCGATGTCATATAATGTATAAATATAAAATATTATGTTTATTATAGAGTAAATATATTCAAATATTGATTGTGCCTGTTGAACTGATCCATTAAAGATTTCCTATTCTAATGTGGTTAATGAACCATAATCATTGTGCAAATATCATTATATTTAAATGATATAATTTTAATATTAAATGATAAATAAGAATATCTTTCCTGAATCTAGATTATGGTTATAAATTTATAAAAGGTATGAATAAAATTTCATTTTCACGTTTTAAATAAATCATTATATTTTTTGTATTACTTTTTAAGGATTAATTATTATAACATATATTTTTATAAAATTATTACCCATTAATAAGTTCATTATTAAATAAAATATAGAATGATATTAATAAATATATATGATATAGTTATGATGTATACAAAATGGAAGCGTTTTGTTCCATTAGAGTTCAAAACCATTAACAAATGAGTCATAAAATATGATTTATGACTCGTAGGATTCTAATTCATCATATATGTATTTATATTTATATATCCTACATAACCATATAATTTTATGTAAACTTATATTTTCAAATTTGTTAATGTATATTTTATATGTATAATAAATTACTAGTCAAGGACATATAAGTTTTTAGTTATAATAATTAGATTCATTAAACAATAATAATTGGAAATCCTTTCAATTTAAATGAAAATTTAATGGGAATATTTTAATCATAGATGTATTAAAATTCATAGAATTAAACTATACATAATTTTAAATTTTATAGTATATAATGAAAACATATAAAACCTGGTCCTAGAATTTGAAATTAAAAACTAAGTCATTATTAAGACGATAAGAGAATTTATTTTACTCAAATTAATTATAAATTTTAAAAAATTGGATACAATTGAGACTAAAATTTTTTAAGATGAAAAACGTGGAAAACTCAGCAATCAATATAGTTACTCTTGTGTTTTATGTAATGAATATATTTGGGTTAGAAAATATAATTCCTATCATATTCTATAATTTTTTATTAACATCACCATATAATGTATTGTATAAATTCATCAACATATGAGGATAATTAGAATAATAGAACCCATGTTTAAGGGCAGATAGTTCCTACTACATATTTTTTATTTTAGAGGAAAATATTCTCTATTCATCATTTAATTTATCATTTTAATAATTTATTCCATATAATTATGTTTTTTACTTTAAGATCAATAATATAATAATGATCATTATATTATTTTCATACACTAAAAAAATTGATAATTAGTTTTCTTAGGGATTTTTACATATATATATATTGGAATTCATTATTCATTAATATAATTTAAAAGTAATAATATATTTGTGATGTATGAATTCTATTTTCATACTTAAATAATATTTTTTATACAACACATATTTCAAATTTCTTTTCGATTATATTATTCTCTCTTATTAAAATCCCGAAAAAATATATTCATGATACCTATGGAAGATTAAATATACCTTGAATTTTTTTGGTTAGGGATGTTAAACTCATTGAGAGAAAGATCATTTCTTGATTTACAATTAGATAGTATGGGACTCCATTGATTTTATCTTCGATAGTTTTGAATCAATTTATTTGTTTTAGGGTTTCATGAGTTATTCAAACAGTCAGATACCTAACAGTGCATTGATGAATGAAATATTCATTAACTATATGTGGATATGGATGGATTTCCAATTTGTGTTATAGATATAGCCAACAATTTTTAGAGTTAAGGCCATCCAATATAATGTAATTGATTCTATTTTATGATGATGTTTTTTGGATTTAATAAAATCATTAAATTAGTTATTAGGTATATTTAAGGACCATATATTATCATTAATAATTACCATGTATTTAATTTCATAATTAATTTGATTGTATGTTGTATAAAATCTCAAATAGATAATTGAAAAGAAAAATTTAATTAAATTTTTTGATTTTTTATATGCACGTGTGCCCTAGCTCAGTTGTTCATAACTTGGTAGGTGAACCCAAAGACACAAGATCAAATCTGGGTGGAGGCATATTTTCTGGTCACCATGGAAGTACTTTATCATTACTGCAATAGGCACATTAGTAGGTACTGTTTAGTATTGGAGAATCTAGAACAATTCATCCATCTAGGCCTTTGGGATACCTGTTTGATCTTTGGGTCCTGTGAGGATTTTGGGACACACAAGGTCATCAGGACAGATGATTCCCAAGGCCTTAGGGACAATTTAAGGCCTTTAGGCCACCCCAATGCCGACAGGCCTCATAAAATACAAATGTACCAGTCATAAAACAAGGGAAAAGGCTTCAGGGGAAGATTCACGGAAGGCACATTCACTGGTTCAGAGTTAAGAAGAATTGGATGAATGGATTGGTATGGCTTTGCCATCGGTACTTTTCCTAGGAATCTTTTGATATGACAACTAGCTGACCAACCCTTCGAAGGTGGAGTGCTGATATCATGACATATTCTAGAGAGAAGTAGTTCCATGTTATATTTCTTTGGTGATTCCATCTAAGACCAATGGCTTATGTAATTGCCTCTATGCCTTTGGTCCTTATAAGGGTTCCACCACATTCCTTTAAAGGTGGATAATAAAAAATAATAAAAAATGAAGGCCTTTATATTGTTCCAAAAAGATTCATTTTATACTTACTCAAATTAGTTGTCTATAGTTCCTCTATATATATTATATTATCGAATTTTTTATTTATAGGATGAAATGGGATTTTTATTCATGAACCAAAACATTAGAAAATAAATTATTTTGAAGGAATACCGAAATTAATCACTATTAATGAACTTAATAAAAAAAATTTAATGAATATATTTTTGAAATCATTTCATTTTGATGATGATATTTAAAAATATAGAATAAAAAATGAATGTATACATATATTAGAAAATTCATAGTAATATTATCTAATCATACTATAAATAAAAATTTAAAATTAAATTGATTTATGAAATTATAAGAATATTTTAGGATCAACAATGAAAATGATCATGAAATAATATAATTATGTGGGTAAAATTAACTTCATATAAATAATCCTTACTAAATGAGAAAAAAAAATTCAAATGTTATTACTTATTTATTATTAATATAGATTTCCCAAATTATATCTTTAATAGACCTCAAGAAGTGTGCTGACAAAGGGTGAGTTTGAACCCCATGATGGGACTCTGTCATTATTCTATCATTTTTAAGTATATCAGTTAGAGTAATCTCGAAAACATTTATAATGTGGAATTAATAAAACACTATAATTGATATATTTCTATATATTGGTTTCATGAGTTGGTCAATTCAGGGACATTAACATATTTCTATGTTCTAAATGCTATTAATATGCACCATGGTTGGTATTATTTCAATTGGGGATAAATGGGCTAAAATTAAATGATTAATTGTTTACAAAATATAAACAACTTCACTGTGTTAAAAAATAGTTTGGTTTTGTTAATTGATAATATATATTGTTTGGGAATCATGAATATGGGTATAAAATTTTCTATTATTATTAAAATTTTTTATAGGTCATCTTACACACCATTTGGTAGAAAACCATGTCATGGTTACATATATTATTTCATGGACTATAAATTTATTTGTGTAGTTATTTGATTGTTCATGGTAATTAAATAATGGGAACATATGTCAAAGAAGGGAATATATAAAAATTCCTTTTTTTGAAACACCAAATAGATTAAAAATAATTGGTATTACTGATCACCAATACATGATATATAAATTAGATAGATTTTATAATATCTTATGTTACCATACTCATAAAACATATCAAAACTAATGTGACTACATCAATGAATTTTGATAAATCATTAATTGTTGTAGATAGAAGAGCAAGAAAATAAAACACATAATTTTTCAAAGGAATAAATGTTTATTATTAGAAGTTTATTTTTATATTATTTATTTTTACTAAAACTCATGAAATAATATAATATGAAAAATTTGAAGTTTGAGTTGAATCATTTTAAAAAATACATCTAAATACCTTTATTATTATACAATAATTCACATGTTTTACAAGATATGCGGGAAATTATATTTCTTCAATCAAATAAGGTACGAGAATTCCTAATAATAAAATGAAACTGATAGGATCATACACAAGAACCTATAAATCATACTCAAAATGAAACTGATATTTGAAAATCAGATTAAAAAAATGATTCCCAAAATAGAAAAATTTTATTCTATTATTCATCAAGACACTTTTATTAAGACACATGTCACCATGATTTATTAGATTTCAACATTGAAATCATTGATGACCACCTTTAAACCAAAACATCACCACCACTAGGAAGCCATCAGTAATGTAGAACAATCATTATAAAAAAATTTCAAAGAGAACAATAATGCTAAAAAAGAACCCAATGACATAAAAACTTAACCATAATGAATACCAAATTAAAAAAATCATGTGAATCAATTAATTCGGAATAATAAATTCTAATAATTATTAAAGATATAGGTATTTTGAAATGACCACAATCAAATAAGAAAAATTGGTCCAATAGAAATGAAAACCATAAATCACTATAAAAGAAGAATGATGAAGAAAAAAAATCAAATACTCTTCCATCATGAGAACAATCCATAACACATTAGCCTATGTCAAAAATTTATAGCATTAAATAAGGTTTTAATATTGTTCATAATCCCAATGGTCAAGAAAATTGGAAAAGGACATCATGGGACACTCATGTTAATGGAATTTTCTAACAAAAAAGATATAACCACTAATAAATTAGGAATTACTTATCCATATATTGGTTTTACCAACTCCAGAACAAAAAAATTAGATTCAAAAATATAATATAATAGGTATCATTTATTAATATATATCACAAAAAATGATCAATAACAAAAAATGTAAAAGAGTCATGAAAGATACCTATATTTAAAAACCATATACATGAGTTTGTTTTACATCATAAAATATTTGGTTTTTTTAATGATATAATAACACATAATTGGTTATTTAAAAAAAATTTCACTGATTTCAATTTTTTGATATTATGAATTTTTCTCATATATTAAACAGAGAAAAAAAATAAGTACAAAATTGTGTGTATAGGGAATAATTAGATTACTCTTCCAACATGTACCCCCATATACTCAATGGAAAAAAACCATATTATTGGAAGGAGTATGATGGAAAAACAATATTGTCTTTTTCCCATAATAATATAGTTTTATTTTAATATATATGAAAATATACTTCTAATAGAAACATTCTAACATTAATTGAATCCATAACCGTTTTTTTCAACACAAAAAATTGTCTCACCATTATTATAGACATAGGACATAATAAATTCACCACAATGGTACTTGGATGCATATGGATACCATGATGATAAATTATATAGACAAATAGTTTCAGGTTTCACTCTATCTAAGAATCTCTAGTAAATTTTCATCATTCTATCATAATTTTATTATTAACGATTACTAGGGAAGATTGAGTGGAATTCATTGGAAATTCAGAAATAAATTCTAGTCAATTTAATTTTCCTGGGTCCTACAATTATTCAATGTGATGGAATAAGTTTCAAATAACATCAATGTTTTTTATATTTAATTTTCACTACAAGTAAGTGTGATTGGGATAAATGATAACTACATTTAATGTGAGAGATATCATTTATAATGGTCTAAACACAAAAATCTAAGGATCTTACCCATATAATCTAGTTTCCTGATATAACCACAAAAAATAAATGGTTTGGGATTGTTTTAATAATAATTTAAAATAATGTTTAAAATAGAAACATATCATGTATTAAGAGGTCATGAGACATAGGGATACCATAGTGGATTATTTAAGAATTCAATTTTCAATATTGAATTCGATAAAATTGATTTTTTTTCATTTTGGATAATTATTATAACTAATGTTTATCTATTTAATAATTTATATTTTATAAAATAGAGTTTAATTATTATTGAATAGATTAAAATATAATCCCCCCAGTTTTCATATTTAATCAGACAAAAAATGTAATTTGAGGAATCTATCATTTCAAAAAGGTCACTTGTTTCAACTAATGATAAATTAAAAATGGGTGTTAATAAAAATTTTCATGGTTATATGGAATAAAACTATATGGGTAGAGCTACATACATTAATGTATAAGAATTTGATAATTGGAAAACACTAATACTTAATATTCATAGAACAATAGAATATCAAAATTGAATAAATTTGATGTACTGTTGCACCTATACTCATGAAAATAAACAAAAATAAACTATTGAGGATATAATGACTGTTGATATTGACGTAAAATACAAGAATCCTCTAAATTACTGTCTATATTTGAATTATTTTAATAGAGAGTCCTTGTGTAAAAATTAGATTAATTTCAGAATTATTTACTAATATACACAGTGTTATATATAATGTTAAATAGACATGGCATGTGGATTTCCATGAATTAGAAAACATTTATAAGTATCAAAATAAGTAAATTTATAAAATGAGTACTATATTATAACAACACCATACCCTGTAGCACATATTAATTAGTTATGTTATTACATTATCATAGATACAAGACATCACATCTCCATTGGTCAATTAGTTTAATGTTCTTGATGAGCAAGATACATACATGGTTCCCTTAATTAATAGGTAACTAAATATAGATCATTATAATGGAAAATAAACTACATCCTTGACACATATTCAATAATTTCATATTCATAACCTTGGGATGGAAAAACATAATATGGTGTGCTAAAATGATAAATAATTGTTTCATGAATCAATAATATGTGAAGTAAAATGAATAATTCATAATCCTTATGACAAATTAAATAATATAAAAATGAATTCCACAAATAATCTATGAATAAAAATGTAGCCGTAGTATTTTTTATAGTGAAAACATCATGGAATGTAATAATAGAATATTGAATGGAGAGAAGGAATTATTATTGGACATCAAGTATCTATAACATGAACCATTATAGTCAAAAACATTAAATAGATGGTTTATTTCTATATTTATAAACCCTTTTAATTCGTCATGAAAACTAACTGGAAGAGTTCATCACAAATTATTTTGTCTGATGTGACCTTTCGATGCATTGAGGGCATATTTATAACTAAACCCCAACAATAATAGCATTTTAAAACCATTATATATATATATAGGTATAATTCATGAATAATATGACATATTAAAATATCTATATTGAATAGAATATATGGATTTATCAATATTTCCCCTATTAAAACAACATTCAAAAAAACACCATGTCTAAAAATAATTTATAGGTTAAGAAATAATCATATCAATAATAAAATAAATGTGGCTATTTAATGAAATATTCAAGAAATGATGATCATAAATAAAATGGTATTTATATGTACCCATAAATAATCATTGGTGAATAAGTAATATCTCAATGATATAAACGTGAGATAAGAAACACCTTATGTTTTATCCTAAGGCGTTCTATGCTTACACATAGTGTCAGGTACAATTATATTCATTAATTACATAATTTATAATATTTTATACATATAAAATATTTATAACATGTTAATTACAATCATTTATAACTTTTTTGTTGAGTTTAAAGATACAGTTATTTCGTTGTGGGTACCTTTTTTTTGCGATTTTATGGTCCGTTACCTTGAGAATAATGATGAGAGTTCTTTTAAAATGGGAATAACTTCTCCAAATGTGAAATTTTATAGTATTAATGAAATTATAAAAGATTAAATTATTTCATACATCACATTGTTATATATAATGATTACGAATAATTGGATAAAACATTATTTAAAAATCATTAGTTTATTTGGGTTGCTTTATGACCATTACAAAATAGTATCATTTTATTACATTTCACTTTTATATAATGGTACGAAAATATTAAATAAGTTATAGTAAAAATATTATAATCTATTTAAACCATAAAAATGCTTTTATGACCATTTTTGTGGGTGTAATGGAAAATGGAAACACATCATCAATAATGGAGGTAAATCACCACAACATAGGCGTTGTTTTAATTTTTGGAATATAAGGGGTATAAGAAGGGTTTTGATGATGGATATCACAGTAACGTAATAAAATTACCACATATATAAGATAATTTAATTATCATGCATGTATTTAAAGTCGATGTAAGCAGATATTATAGAAGAAGATAAATTAAAAATATGTAGAGAAAAAAATGTGTTTTACCTATTCTATAGTTTGTCCATGAATACCTATTTATGGAACATGGGATTGGTCTTTTTGTGATACCAGTACTGAAAAATATAGTGATGTGTTTTGGGTGTGAAATTGGGTAGATTATAATCGTGATCCAAATGATTTAATTTTAAATCACAGTTTGAGGCATGTCTCTGACCATTTATTGAGATAAAATAAAAGTAAAACAAGAAAGCACAAAAAACCAAAAAATACGATTACATATCTGAAAAGTCATACCCCTCACCCCATCTAAGGTAGATCAATTCCTCCATAGTAGCTGATTCCCATTAAATGATTTCATAGTGCTTTCAGATCATGGAATACTTACTTCTAAGGTTTACTTACTCCAAAGATATTATCTATTTAGAAAATTGCTATATATAGGACCTTGGGGACACATGCATTGGAAAAAAAGAGTATCCATTCCTTGTCCTTCATTTTATTGGGGAATAATCCAAATATCTGGACTAAATCTTCCCATCATTAAAAACAACAGTGTAGAAAGGCACGACTATGTCACTATGATTTCCATTGTCACTATAAGAGATATAACCCAATTTTATAGGTATTAGAATATCTTGTAAATAATCAATCACCCTTCATTCCTACTCATAATATATATTAGAATCAACCATGGATAAACATTCTATATTCTCAACAAAATCAAAACCATCATTCACCTCCTTCCCCATTGAACCATATAAAACAATCCACAAATTGTTACCATCCTTCATTTGAGAACTCTCCTCCACATGATGGATCTCTTCATTATCCAGGTATTAAAATAAGTTACATGTAGAGACTATTATATTTAATACTCCATAAGAATGTAGATATTGGTTAGGCTCCTTAATAGCCATAAGAATAAGAGTTTCATCATTGGCTTCCCATCATAGACTGAATTCAATGGATCTCACCATGCTTCGGCACAGAATCACCAACTTCGAACAGTACATCATCTTCTCTATAGAAATCAAACTTATCAGATTCAATTCCCAACGATTCATTGAATCCCATGATGCAACTACCACCCCTGATCTACCTCTAGAATTAGTACTACATCTAGGACCAGCTTCATCCACAAAAACAAGATTCACTCTATCCCCAATAGAAGGACCATCATCATCCTATCAAACACCATAGTAACTATCATATAAGAAGGTACCCATGCATGTTGTCCAAAATCCAAACAAACCAATCTAAGGGAAGTTTCAGGCTTATCAGCATTATCAAGAATTTGACCATGGCTACTGTTCATGGATCCATGATGACAATTATCATCTAGGTGACATAATCGGCAGTTGATAGGAAAGTAATCAACCAGTGATTTAAATACAATAGCTCAACTCCATCAGAACTCCTCAACAACTGTAATCCAGATCCATTCAAATAATGGCTTCTAATCATCCACCTCAAAAAAAATTCTGATTGACTTCAGAGACTCAAAGGCAGAGTGCGATAATCATTAAAAGGGAATCAACCAACCAAATTACACTACATATGAATAATTTCAAGATTTTGAAATTGGAATGGATGATTACGAAGGCTTAACCAGGTCATTACAGAATTTGAGTCCTCATCCATACAAAGATCAGACAACCATCAGAGAAGAATGAAATTGCATTTGTTGCACCTACGAGGAGATCTAGACCATGCACAAATTAAATCATCCTCAGAAGAAAAATGTATCATCCTGTTGTGTTCATCAGTCATACCCAAAACCTCCTGATCATGCATTTCATATATACTAAACACAAAGTGATCAAACTCATAAACTAAATTCCTTTGATGATTTAAGCAAGCCACCAAAGTCAAATCTAGGAAAATTGAAGCCTTAGAAAATTCCATCAATAAAATAGAGATATAAGGGTCCCCGAGATTATGATATAGATCATTAGGGCTTAAAGTGATCGATGGGAACTCTGGTGGAAATCTAGGGTATGAAAAGGGAGAAAACATCGCCTATAGAACCAGAGGTTGTGAAACAAACAAATGCTCCCCCTCCCACCTACAGTAATGAGGGGGAATCCATCATCGATCATCATCTAGGGTTCATCATTGAGAGACATCACCGAGAGCCCCCCAATAATCATAAAAACAGGATACCAATCATTTAATGTGTGAGTTGAATAAGTTTTGATGAATGGTACTTAGAGTGGATGAGTGGATATGTTTTTAATTTCTATAATTCATTTTATATTTTTTTTATCGTGATTATAAATTGTGACGATTCATTTGACCAATTATATTAATTAGTTCATGTTTGATAGAAATAATTGTGATTTCAACATCCACACATCATCCATGACTAAATAATTCATGTATTTATCTAATACGACAAATAATAATATTTTACTATTCCACAAAAACAACTATTATAGAAAAAACTCAAAAATTCACCATAACCATTTTTTTGAACGGTAGAAATCAAAACTATAACATTTTTTTTTGAAAATAGGATTCAATATAAGAGAAATTTAATTTCTAAATAAAATAAACATTTAAAAAAAATATATCATTTTAATATTATGACATGTTTTATGGTTCTTTGGAAACCTAATTAAGGTAATATATAGATATCCTATAATCGTAAGACACCAAAATTTTAATTTATGAATTTTTTTTATGAAATTTATATTTATTTTAAAAATTATATTAA
This sequence comes from Viscum album, assembly GCA_963277665.1. Taxonomy (NCBI): domain Eukaryota; kingdom Viridiplantae; phylum Streptophyta; class Magnoliopsida; order Santalales; family Viscaceae; genus Viscum; species Viscum album. The sequence goes on along the minus strand of OY728119.1, from coordinate 1,748,316,919 downwards.
TTAATAACGTGTAAATGAAAAATTAAATCACACAAAAATACCAACATATTATTAATCATCTATAATACATTTATTTACTTATTATATTATATAAATATATCATATTTTCATTTGTGAGATACTTATATTTTTTTTAATTTCATAGCTGATTTTATAATTCAAATGAACACTTTATTATTCCAAATGGTAATTTTACAACACCTATGGTTATGTTAATATTTTATTATATATAATAATGATGGCACTACGGGCTGCCGGAGGACTCTTCCGCCACAATGGACTCTAGGGTTTTTCATGACACTTCTGTTCTTCCTCGGCTTCAATCGTCTCACTTCTCCTGGCGGCATGGCCTTGATGATCCCCTCCTCGATGTCTGCTCCTGGACCTCGGGTTTCTGTTGATGTTTGCAACCCTACATTTGTGGTGAAGCTGATTTCCTCGACCGATCATTATTCATCTTCGATCGGCAGATCTACGGAGGTATCACAATGATCCATTGAGGCTTCAAAGACTTCGATGTGGTGCGGTTATTCACAAATGTCAACTATTCTGGGTGTTGTTGCGGATATGAGGGATGTGGTGCTGTGGGATTTTCCCCATGGTGTTGACTCTAGTGTGGTGGGGAAATCAACTCCAGGATTGAAGCCGGTTGAAGATGGTTCATTTTCACTATTCAAGGAGTCATGTCCTAGTAGAATTCTTCATAATGGTTCATCCTCTCACATTGAAGCCAACCCTGCAGCGTTTTCTGAGATATTTTCAATTCGTAAAACATCTTCGATTGCACGTATTGTTCATCCTAAAGGTTCACAACCATGGAAAAGTGATGATTTGATTCACAAAATCTAACCTTTGTGGGGTTTCTCTAACTAGAAATTTCTTTCTCTTGGTCGAGGATTTTTTCTTTGCTTTTTTCTATTTGATGATTTGAATATTTGACCAAGAAGCATGGGCACTCTGTTTTTGAAACCTGGTTGGCTGCATTTTCTTGAATAGTCTTTGGATTTCAAAGTCTTTTGTGCAATAAATGCCTTTTCTCAGCTCTGTATTCATCTTCATGGATTCAATTTGGTCCTCTGGCATCTAATTTTTTTTCATAATATTGGTGTGGCAATTAGGACTATGATCCAGCTTGACAAGGAGACTGAATATGTTCGGTTGGACACTTTGCTAGGATATTGGTGGAGGTTGACCTTAGCTCCACTTTTATTAACAAGGTACCTCTTTCTACCCCTTTTGACAACTTTCAAATTGACATCGATTATGAAAAAAAAGCATCTCTTTTTCAATGAATATATGGCTGTTGGACACTCATTAGAGTAATGCCAAAATAATGTTTCATGTAAGGAATGTGGGGTGAGAGGTCATTCAACAGCTCTATATCATAATAATTCCCCAGTGAAGAACTCGACGTTGTCAACTGCTCATGATGGTGATTCATTAAATGGGATAGTTCCCATTGATACTGATCCGCCAATTGCTGGGAAATTTGACACTGGAAAAGGGTTTCTAGTTGATGTATCTCTGATGGAGGCTTATATTTGACACCTCTAATACTCGGTCTGACATGGTTAAATAGGTTACTAATGTTTAGGACACTCACATACAGACTCTTGCACTGATGACCCCTGATATTCCTCAGGTTGTTGTCTGAAATCAGAATGATGTGCAACAACAAAATTATTTCCATCAAGAAATACAAGAGCTTTTTAAGGTATTGGAAATACCTGAGAAATGGGGAAACTTTTCTGAGGATGAACAGGATAAGGTGGGTACCTTGATTAGCATTTAGGGAAGTGGTGGGAACAACTCTTATAAGGATTCAATCTTAAGTGGCATGAAGAAGATTAATGATGGAGATTTCACCTTTATCCCCTCAAAGAGGAGACCCTATAAGGATTATTCTAATGTTCCCAGAACCATGTTGACCAGATCATCATCTAAGGTAGTGGTTACAAATATATTTAATGTCTTACATCAGAATATGCCTCAATCTAGCTGGGAATCTGCAGGTGACTCTGATTATGGAAATGATATGTCGTACTATGATCTTTAGAACTGTTCTTGTGGGTTGAGTGAATTTCTATTTGTTTGACCCCGTCTGCCACTCTATACTTTTTCTTTATTTTTAATAAGTGGATAGAAGTTTTGGTTCTGGATGGTTTTATCTGGTATTATATATCATGGTTCTTAAGTGAAATGAGAACTAGAAAATAGATTGAATTCATTTAATCTCATACGTACAATTAAAAATTGGGAGTTATATTCTTTCCCCTTCATAAATTTATTCCAAAATAATTTACATGAATAGTTTGATCGAAAATTATGGTTTGGTTATTCTTCATAACATCCTCAGATTCCCATGTTCCATCTTCCATTTTATAGTCCCTGCAGAGATATTTCTGTAGTTGAGTTTTCTGATTTATCAATATATTCTCTCTTATATAAAGAATATTTATATTCACTATGTAGTAAGAAATATCTACTTCCAATTCTATTTCATCATAGTTTAGAAAACGATTTGGGTCTGGAATGTACATATTTAACAATGATCTGTGGAAAACATCATAAAATTTGTAGAGACTATATGGTATTACTCATATGTAAGTAAAAACCCCAATTATTTCTATAATTTCAAATGGTTAGATGTTAATAGGGATCATTTTTACATTCTTAAAAAACATTATAACACCCTTCCCTTGAGATACCATTATAATGTCATGATATACCAATTGAAATTATAAATCATTTCTTATGTTTTCACCATTACTATTTTCCTACTTTGAGATGCTTTATTATGATAATAAATTTTCTTTCCCCTTTTCATTCTACAATCATTATGTTAGGGGAATATATGTTTCCTCTCACTAACATCACACCTAAAAGTTTTTTATGACATATATTTCATATAATGCATCTTATTGATCCATTTGAATAATAGATTGGAAAATATTATTGTATTCAAGCTTCACCAAAGGAAAATAATGATCCCACATACCTAGAAAATTATGTGATAATGATATCAAAATATCTTCTAATGATTGATTTGTTCTTTTATATTTTCTATTTTTTATGGAGATATACAGTGTTCAAATAAATCCTAGTACACAAATCCTTCAAGTGATGCTTCTGGAATTTGGTGAAAAATGTGGATCTTGATCTGACACTATGAATAAAGGATCGCTATGATGTGATAGAACATCATTAATATAGAGTCTTATTATGAGGTAAAGAGGTAAATATTATATTATTGTACTAAAATATTACAATTTTTTTAATTCAAACGAATATAACCAATATCATATAATATTTTTATGGGGGATTTTTATTCTAGGGAATAAATCATTATTAATGACATCTAACATCAACATATGAATATCTAGAGGTTTAATAACTCCTTAAGGATACTATCTACCAGCTTTTACAAGATGAATAATTGGAAATGATGACATAGATTCCTCAACTTACCACTTCATATTATCCCACACAAAAAATTACATCAGATCTATTAACATTTTAGTTCTACTATGGGTATAGGGAAAATTTAGTAATGAGAATACTCTAATAGTTCTTTTTATTGTATAAGATTTTAGGGAACACATAACCTCGTTCTATATTTTATAATTCCATCATCACACATTAATTCATTCAATATTCCATCCTTAGGGAATGTAATATTATTTTGAAAATTTATATCATCATATTGAGATATTTTTATGTGGTGTAGTATATATTGTTTAGAAATCATTTTAAATGGGAATGATGTTTTCCCTATGTTAAAAATTACCATATCCTACATCAATTAAACAATGAATATAGAATCATTCTCAATCCACAATTTATTTGGATGTCTATGATCATTCCTACTTAATGAATATTCTACCTTATTTGATTTTTATTGGGGGTAGTGTATAGAGAAATCATAATGATTTAGTAAATAGATCCATCGTATTTTTCATAGGATGGGTTCTCTCTATGTAAATACGTATTTAAAAATATTTTGATAATTATATATATATATCAATTCATTGCCCATGAATATAGTGAATCCATAAATTTAGGGAAAATATTATGGATGATAACTAAGGATCATGAGGTGGATAATTTTCTCATGATTCATTAGAACCCTTGAATCATATGAAATAACATTATAATTTTGTAAAAGGAAAATAAATAATCCTTCCATTGATGATTCACTTTATATCATAAACACACCATTACCCAATGGTGTCATATAAAATTGGAGCAATGACTAATATTTTCTTCAATTCATCAAAACATTCAAGATAATATTTTTTCCATATGAACATAACCCCTTTATGTGTGATCATGGTTAATGAGATAGCTTGTTGGAAAAAATTCATGCATTAAACAATGATAGTTTCAAGATAAACCAATTGAACTATTTAAATTTGTTATATTTAATCTCATATTACATTCATTGGTTGTGAATGCTTTTATGAGGTCAACTGAGATTATATCCATAGATATATCTTACCAATGAAAAAAATTCTAAATCAAAAATTCATATTTGTTAAATTTTCCATATAAGGCTTTCATTCATAGAGTCTCACGAATAATCATAAGGTGATCCTTATTTTCATAATGAATTTTACAATATACCATATTAACATCAATGAATGCTACAATAAAACCATCAAGATATTCTTTGAATAGTCTATTCATAAGATTATTGAGAACAGAGGGTGCAATAATTAATCTAAACGGAATTACTATTATCTTGGAATATATATACATTGCCCAAAAATATTCCTTCCATATATCATCCTTCATTTCTAATAATTGATGTTTCCAAAAACAAAATTCAATATACAATAAATATTATGATATGTTACTTTGATATAATTATTCATCAATATAAGGTTAAAGATACTTTTTCATTATTTTAATAGCATCTTTTTCATTATAGTCTATTCATAACCATAATGATATTTATTTCTTATTAACAATGTGAATAGGGGATCTCCATGGAGAAAGACTAGGGGAAATAAATCCATTATTACTGAACTCCTCTAATTGATTCAGCTTCACTAATTCAAAATTGAACATTTTATATGGATAATTTAATAATGGTATGACATTATGGATTAAACCAATAGTAAAATCAACTTAATTCTCTAGGGTTGTCCAAGCGGTTGCTTAAAAAATACGTCAATGTATTCTCATACGATAAGAACATCATAAATTTAAAGATTTCTTTAAAAATCTCTGTATGAAATTTTCTATTCCTCTCAAAGAATATAATTATGTGGACATATTATGGGTTGATCTAGCTAAGAATCAAATGATGATGTTGTTTATCTAAAAATATAATTATCTATATCTCCTAATAAATCATAATTTCCATATTCCCATAATAAATAATCACATCAAATTTTAAAATATATTTTATAATGAGGATTATATAAATTTAAACAATAGTTATGGTGAAATTTTATTCAAATAAATAACATTTGTGTGTTCTATAGGGGATTGACCGACACATTTATTTTATAATGAGAATTTCATTAGGATGTTTTACTGACTACTACCTTAGAAAATAGAACAGAAAATTTCTTATTTTCAATGGATATTGGGTTGATATAAGAGGGTGAAATGATCTAGAATATAATAATGGATTGGGTAAATTTGAAGGTATGATTATTTTACCTTCTATTACAACATTATGTACTAGTATATTAGATATGGTGATCGCATAAGCATGGTCATCACCCCTTGGAAACTTCTATGATATACTACCATGACATATTGTATAATGAATTACATAATTGAACATTTCATTAAATTTTAAAAAAATTAACATCATTGATTTTTTTTCTTCACTTTTCATCCATTTTCTTGATGACTATTTTCTTCACACTTATAGAAAAAATCCCTGTATTTAAAACATGTTATAAGATGATTTTTTTCATAGTTTTAATATAATTGTAATTTCTTTCTTACACTTTTATTTTTTTTATGCTTCACTATTTTCATCGTTATCTGAAGATATATACATATATTGTCATCCCGAGAATAAATATGATAGTAAAAAATTCATCATTATTTTAATAGAACTAACTAATTTTTCATCATATGAAGAATATTTTTGATAATGTAGTGATCCATATAGACTTGGGTCAATACTATTTTCAAAATAATATATGCATTCTATATAGTAAATCAAATGTCCTGTGAAGGTAGCCTCATACTATACAACAGTCATTCCTAAATATTTCTCTAAGATAAGGTATTTTCAATTCATTTTTGTTCATCTCTCGTGAGGGAAATGTTTTTGAAGAATATTTTATTAAACGTTTTGTTTTACATTTCATCCAGTTCCCGTTTATCTTATTTATTATGTTTCAATGACCACCTATGACCATAATCTCTCTTTATAAAATATATAACCAAAACTACCTTTTCATTTTCATTGATACCAAATGCATAAAATATCATTTCAACAGGCATGATACACTTATCAGATACAACTGGATTAGTAAGACTACTAAAATATGTGGGATTATACCACATTAAATTCTCTAACATTAGTGTATTATGGTTATTATTCATAATATTATCATGATTTCGTAATATGAACATGATATTCTCTACTCCGACACAAAATGTTTTAACATTCTCAAGGGGGATCACTACATTATATTTGGGTATTTATTACATTTTCTAAATTAGGAACCAACACTAAATAATAGAAAAATATATGTTATTCCATATTAATCATGATTATTGAGCCAATAATTCACTATAATAATTTTTTTAATTCTCATGTTTACTCAACATCTATTTCTAAATGATTATACTAACTTAACATTGATACAAACTGTAACAACCCCTAACATAGTCCTCTAGAGTCGATAGTTATATTATTAAAATGTATTACATACAAAAAATCACATATCCAATGATCACTCAATTTTCTTTTCTAAAAAAACTATATATATACATGGTTCCATTATGACTTTAGATTTTCAATATCTAACACATCGAAATAAAATAAACTTCCACCATGGAGCTTATTCATAGATTTATTCTACATAACCAACGGAAGAAAAATAAATAAAATTCTGAGATCAAATGATAAGTATGTATTACATTAATCTATTATAAGTGATTAGAAATAAATAAGTAAAAATCATTATGTCTAGGTAAATAACTCACAAATATATTCCACCAATAAATTGAGAATGAAAATATATCCATTGATTATATAATAGTTGTTACATCATTGAATGTAATAGCTGAATAATGATAAAAATCAGTAAATTATAGGATTTCATTTATCTTTCATATAATCACAATAACATCAATACCATTCATAATATAGTTTATGTATGTTGTTATAAACCCTTCTATTTCTTCTTAGAAATAAAGGAGAAGTTTTTATCACAAATGTTTTTGTCTCATCATACCTGTTTATGCATTTTGAGGGCTGTCTATAACAAAGAACACCACTTAATTAAATTTCCAATGCATTATTCATAAAAAAATTTACCTCATGAAAAAATATCATACAAAAATATATATATTAAGTAGAAAATATGGATTTATCGATATTTCCAAATTAAAAAAATATTACTGATATAAAATTAATCAAAAATTGTATGTGAATTTGGAAATAATCAAAACCATGATACAACGAAAATAAATATTTAATGAAATATTCAATTAATTATTAAAACAAATAAAAGGGATGGTATACATACACATATCAAATATGTGATGGGTAAGGAATATCTCACAGAAAAAAAGTGAGATGAGAAACACCTTACCATATGTACTAAAGTATTCTTCACATATACATAGTTTAATAGATAATTAGATTTATTTATTTCTTAATACAGTAAATTTTATACAACTCTTTTATTTATAATAATTTTATAGAGTTTATGTAAACACATTTTTATTAGTCAGATGATTATATTTCATCATTTTAGGAGTGTACATTTAATAATTTTATGGTCTATTCTCATTACTATAATTATGAGTGTTTTTTTAAAATTAAAATAAATTCTCTATAATTGAAATCCTTTAATATTAATGAATATAAATATAACTAAAAATTCTCATACATCTATTTTTTATATTGTATATTTACGATTAATTATATAAAATTTTTATGATAATTAATATTTTATTTTGGCGGGTTTTACAATAATTATGACTAGTATCGTTTAATTAAATATTATTTTTAAATATTGGGTTTAAAAAAATTAAACTAAGTATAATTCACATATTATAATATATTTTACCATGAAAATGGTTTTATTACAATCATTGAAGGCTATAAAATAAAATGAAAAGGAATTATCCATGATGATGACAAACCAACACATAATTTATAATATTTTCAATTTTAAAATAAACGGTAGTAGATAAAGAGTTTGATAATGCATATTCCATTAAAATTATAAATTTATAGTACATATATGATATTAAATTTATAATACCTATTTTTTTGGACGTTTTAAGAAGATAAAAAAAAAATTAAATTAAATTAAAAGAGAAAGAAAGAGGAATTTACTTCTCCAATTACGTCTCCTTGAGAACCTCCATCATGCACATGGAATTGGTATTTTGGTGATATCATCAATAATATTATTTGGATAAGGGGTTTGGGAGTATAATTTTTTTTAAAATAAAAATGATACAAATTAATAGATGGTATTGGGATAAGAGGATGTGATGGGTATTAATTATAGTGGAGTAGTGAGATTTTATCGATTACGTTATTAATTGGTTTATTATTTTGAATGAACACTATCAATAGTGGTGGTTATTAAAACCATTTAATGTAACTAGTTCGTGAGATTCTTAGATAAATGTTATTACATAACCCATATGTCATCCAAGGCTCAATAATTCATGTATTGACATAATACCATAAATTTATGCATTTTTTATTTCACCAAAAATTATACAATTTAAGAAAATACCCATAAATGAACCTAAATAAAATTCATCAAATATTTAAAATATATTGAATTTAATATTATTACTAATTTTATATCACTTCAAAAAATATAACACTTTGTCATACAATTAACATATATTATTATAAAAATACCTTAATTTTAGAATTTATTTTATGAAAATAAATTTTCCATTATATTATGATATTATGTATAAAAATGTAAATAAAAATTTAAGTTTAATAAAAATAAAAACACTTATTTTATCATTTTTACCAAATTTATTTAATTATTATATTATATAAATATATCATATTTATTTTTTGAGATACCCAACTTTTATTTAAAATTTTATAGTTGATGTTAGTTTCAAATTTCCAGACTATTATTTTATATGATTTTATTACTATTCCAAAATTCATCTTAATAATTAAGGGTATATCATGTTACATTTATGCGATATAAACTATCAAATAATTTAAATTTTCTAAATAATATTCATACTGTAAAATCATGGGCTGTTATAATATTTATTAAACTTTCTAATTGAAGGAAATCCAATGGAGATGATCATAGAAATGAGGAACATGTAAATGAAATACGTTAGGTCTTTACACAATAATGGAAACCCAAAATAATGAAAATAAAAAGAAAATATCATCATAATTACACATTTTATAGAGATCATTTATAAACTCATTTATTATAAAATTATAATGGAAAGTCCATACATAATGGATGTTGAAGATGAAAAGAGGAAAAGTAGATAATTTACATTATGAAAATTGAGGATGATTTATATAGAAGTGATTCTGATCTTAAACACATGAACATGCATATATGAAAGTTCATGAAAAAGTGAAATACATTTATTAATCGAAGGGGAGAAGCAAAATCGAGACAAAATCGTATAGTGACACAATTTCAAGAAAATGTTTCACATAAAAAGAGAGTAACCTTAATCCAAAAAGTATATGATGGAAAAAAAATGTATTATGGAAATAAATGTGTCATTTTGTAGTGAAATAAACAACTAACTATCCCTAATCTATATAATATATGGGTCTCAAATTCCTTATGGTCAATAATGTGACAAACCGTACATCATCCCCTAGTTCATTATAATGTTATTCATCTTCCCCAACCCATATTTATAATAATAAAATATAATATTATAGAGAAAAATTAATGTAATTCTATTGTGAGGACACCCAAAAATACAAATACCTAGAAAAGAAATAATATCTTATTATATGTTATAAGGATCAACACAAAAAGTAAAATGATCATTATTACTTAAAACATTCAATGTAATGGATTGATAAACAATTATAATTTTTTTTAAAAACTAATGCAATGTTCACCCATAGTGATAAAATCTTAAATCAATGTTTGGAATCATAAAGCGATTCAAAAAAAATTAACGACATCTTTATATTTACATATCCCCTAAAAACAGCATGAATATAATTTCATAATAATATATATTATTTATTTGTAAAAAAATTTGGTGAATGACTTATTAGTATTATTAAAACAATTACTACTAAATTAGACTAAAATTGGTCAAACTCTTGTCAATAATCTTTTCTAAAATATAACATATTTGTTATGGAAATTCATTTCCCAACAAAATTTGTGTTCCTATATCATTGTTATTTAAAAATTATAGACCAATGTTTTGGGTATAAAATTGTATAGTTTCATCACAATATTTTAGGAATCATGACTCTAGTTATATTCTCAAGGACCAACATGATACCATAAAATTGGGTTCTCAATACACTACTTTGGTAAAATATTAATTATTTTTTATTTGTTAAGATAATTTAAGAAATGATTCAGTTTTTTCCTTTGAATTTGGTTATAACCATATCAATTAATATAATTTAATGGGGAATCCAGTCTATTTATAATGAATGCTCATAATGGATATATCTTTTTAGAATAAATTTCAAATATATTGGGAACATTATATAAAATAATATTACTGATCAATTTTTACATTTATATTATTTCAAACATCCTTGATTCTGGGTTATATATTTATATATATACAATTAATGTTATTATTGAATTTAGTGTTTTAATTGTTGAACCATTTTTTTAAAATTCTATTGGTCATTATTAATATATCTTCTTCAATTTTATTATGGTTTTTAGGTTATAATGATTGTTTTAAAAAATATATGTTTTATAAATGTTTATCAATTTAAAAAATTTCCATCCACTATCTTATATAAGTATTTCTGAAAATAACATTGAAATTTTTTGGTATACATTATGAAAATTTGAGAATTATTTAATTATATTATTTTCTTTACATCGTGATACTTATTTATTAGAATATATATTTATTTTTAACAGTTATATAGTTCATATAATAATTAATCGATTTATATTATCTTTATATCATTGATTAAATAATTTAAATATTTAATTGCTTTCTTGATTGATTTCACTCTACTAGTAGTAAATTTTTTGTTCTTTATCTATTTATTTTACTCATTGTTTTCATTCCACATGGATTCAAAATATATTAAATATATGCATCAATTTAGGGGTTGATAAACATTTTAAAATTTTAATTACCTTCATATAGAGTTTTTTTAGTGAATGATAGATTGATAAAATATTTTTTATACTCTTGTAATATTTATAATTTAATTTCAATTAACATTGCTGATTAGTATTTATTTCATAAAATATAATTTTTATATTGAAATAAATTTAATAGTTGAAATTTAATTTTTTATTTTTCATTTTTATGGAATATTAAATTCGTTTGTCTAAAATCATTATTTAACTCTTAAGCATCATTTTAGAGAGTTTATGGCCTCATGTTGTTTTAATTATCTAATTTCTAGGGCGAAAAGTCCATTTTTATAATTATATTGATTAATATAGAGAGTCACTTTTTATGAAAATTCATAAACATATTAAACATTCCATGCCATCCTTTTTATAAAATGAACATTTTTTTACATTCGCTTAAAAAGTATGGATGTTCTTACAGTTTTTATAGACATTGATTTTTTAACTTTTAGTATCATGAATTTGATTTAGAAATTTTAATGTTTTCAAGACATCCTATAAATTTTAAAATTTAAACTCTTTTGATGAAATATTATAAATTATCAAAATTTATTTTCCATTGTTTTTTTTCAGGCTTATTGGTGATATTTTAATGGTTAAATCACAATTTTTTACTCTATTCATTGTTTATAATATTTATGATAATTACAATGTGGGAAGAATGTGATAAAACTAATTTTTTTTGTAACAATAACTCAATTTTTATGTTTTTTGGATAATATTATAAAATATATTCCATGTAATATATTATAAAATTGTTTCCCGTAATTTTGGAATATTTTAATTTTATTTATTTACATAGTTATGAAATCATATTTTTAAAGGGATATAGTTTTAAAAAAATCATAAATGTTAGTTTTATTGGGGAAATGGTTATAGTCTCCACTGCATCTTAACTGAAATAAATTCTATTACAAATTCCATGGTTTTGAAATCGAATTAATCACAATTGTTTTTAAATATTTTTATATTTAAATTTTTGGTAATAAAAAATGTATAAATGGTTATAAATTTGGATATAAATTATATAACCTTTGAAATCCATATGTAGTAAAACCTCAAAAATTATTTTTTATTTATTTAATATTATTTCATGACATTCCTTATGGAATATTGAAATTATTATTTTATGAAATAAGGATAACTTCATCTTTCCTAAGTTTATTAATTAATTTTTCATATGTTTGTGGTCATTAAAATGTTAATGATTTTTATACAACTCACTCTCTTATTTTATATTAAGGATATGAAATAAAAAATTATCTTCCTAAAATTTTTTCTTCATATGTTTTTATGTTTCTATATTAGAAATATTCATATAAAAGATATAGAGAAAAGAGAGGGATCAAAAAGAGCATTGAAGAAACTTTTAGAATTATATAATTTTATGTACACGTGATGGACTTTTAGGGTAAAACCATATGGATAGTAGAATATATATTTAACCTTTCTTCCATCCACATGTCATTAGATATCCAGTGCATTTATAGAAGAAAAAAGTAAAAAAGCCATCAGTGGGGGCCTCTTACTTTAGTTCACCCCATAATGCTTCTATTCAACCCCCAACACCAAACGAACATTCCAAAATCAATGGGAGGATATAATTACACCCATATAGGTTTTTAGATTCATTTAGATAAACATGATGATGAATTATAGGGACAAATTGGGTCACATTAATTTCTTCTATGTGCACAATTTCAATTGACTCACTTTTTGTCATATCTTTCTTCTTTAATCTTAAAGAAAGGTTATTGGGATTTGAAGGGATTTCATATTGTAATTATTATAATTATTTAATCTTCTCCCTTAAATTTATTGTGAGGGGATAGGTAATCATTATAAGGACCTGACCTTAAACATTTCATAATATTTTATTAAATGAATAATTCACATTGAGGATCTTTTCAGGTTAAGAGTTTTAGAGAATTAGGACATAACTATTACATATAAAAAGATTAAAAGGTAGAAATATCCACATAATTTCCATTTTTTCATAAAATAAAAACTCTAAAAAAAGAAACATGACTAGTTCCTTTTTTTAGACCGCATGAATTTTCCTTGATCTCATCCTTGACCTTATTCATCATTATGTCCTATGAAAACATTTCAAAACATGGGATGAGCATAAAAAGTTCGGTAAGGGTTATAAAACAAAGAATGAAAACATTTTTTCATAAATACATACAAAACATTAACTCTTCTACTTACCTCATGAAATCATAAGATTTATGAAAGACACATAGAAATCATAAATCATAAAGGTAACTTGTGGAATCCATATCATACTTACATTGTATCTATCACAACTACATATGGAGTTACTTTGGAATACAGATCATAATATATTCCCTAAATCTCTTAGTAGAAACATGAAAATTTACCTCCGTCTTGTTACCCAATGCATTGGTGAGCTATCTCGTGCTCACCCGCCCAAGGTTTATCACGAAACCACCCATATACGTAAATAATTCCCAAGAACCAAAACATGATTATAACACATAACATAAGCCTAAAGAGAGATAACAATTTCACATTGAAATAATAAAATATCATTTCAAGATATTGAAATAATTAATCCATTCTCAAAATCATTTTCAATACCATAATACATAAAAATAGTATATGGTATTTATTTATCCTTTTAAAAATAGTACGTCTTGTTAAGGAAGCCAAATATCAAATAATTCTCGCGGTGGCAGAAAGGTCATTGTCACTACGTACATTAAAAAAACATTCCTTTATTTCGTTTAGTAAAACGATTTGTATAAAAATATTCCTTTTTAAGAAAATGAAAAGTCAATGGGGTTTATACAGGTTGTAAAAGATAATCGTATATTAAAACAAAATATGCCTCAATGAATGGAGATTGAGACGAAGTCCCTTACCTCGCGTCCGACGTGACTCGATCGTTTTTTAATCTCCTGGATAATAAATTAGAGTTAATTTATACTTTCTTAAGAACATTTTTCAAGTTTATTATTCCTTTTATATCACTTATTACCATGTTAGGAACATTATGCAATCATTTAAGTTAATAACGTTCATTTTGTCGATATTTGGTACTTGAGTAAAAATGAACACATTATATTTACAAGTTGTCCATGTGGTCAATGGTTCATTATATCCAGAATGATATTCATGATTTTTATATCATATATATCATATATATATAGTATATACATGTTTTTATAATATTACATAACATTTAGAGGTAATAAATGAAATGCACCGTTCATGGAGACGGTAAGCCGTACGTATGCCTGAATGCTAATTTCATTTCTATTTCTTATTTAATGGAAATAAAACATAATGATACATAGTTATATTATAATTCAAGTATAATATCATATATAATATCATTAACTCCATCATTTATACATCCCACATAAGGCATTAATGAATCACATCACTTTGAGGGGGCGGTAGTCCGCACTTCCTCAAATGAGATTATCGTATTTACCGACTATGGAAACCATAAGGGAATGATATAAATTTGAAGTAAATAAGAATAAGGAAATAATAAATATTATATATATCATATATAAATATAGTTCCATCATAATGGCCACTATGAGAGGCAGTAATATGTAATTGAACAATCATCGTTTCGTGAGGCATTAGTTTCACATCCACAGAAACATTATGTTCTTCATCCATTAGATGGACGTGTGAGTAAGGGTAGTTAAAATAATTTTCATAGAAACATCCTAGTATATTGAGGATACCATTGTTTTTAGAAAAGAAAATAAATAAAAAGAGTTTAGGGGTTGGAGAAGTAAAATAAAAGAAAACAATTTAAGTGAAACTGTTATCTTTAATTTGGGTAACTCCCTTTGGTTTGAACCAAAGGACTTCTTGAAGTGCCTTCTTCCTAAGGTAATGCTTCTAAGAGGATGAGAGGGTTGTTTATAGCTTTATTGGACTGAGTTTGGACGATTCAAATGGCTTGAGAGGTTTCAGGAATTGGGTATAAGTGGTCCCCTTTTATAAGGTAGAGGAGGGGCTCTTTAGGAAACTGTGAAAATATTATTTTATAATATAATGATATTCGGTTTCTAGTGGGCCAAAAATAATTATTGTAAAATATAAGATGATTCATGGTCAAAATAAAATCCTACAATCATAATTGGGCATGTTTTATATAATATTTTAATCATTATAATCTAATTTATTTAAATCATTTATTAATGAGGTAAACACTACATCATTATTATGTCATAAATAATATAATTTAATTTTGTCTAAAAATTATAAAAAAATTCCATGATGTAGGAAATATTTTTATATTTCCTATTAATATTTATAGTCAAAAATATTCTTTATATAACACAATATAAAAATTAATTACTAAAACATTTTTGTTTATGTCTATTTTGCCTTTACATTAAATTAATGAGTCTAAATTGTCAATATCACTCCCAAGTGGCTAAAATGGTTTCCAAAATCATCCCAAATATGACTATGGTAGATAATGACTCATCCAATAAGTTTTGGAAATCTGTTAAAGTAATTTTGAATTATTATAATATTCTTTTAACCGTGAATTACCTTATTTACCTTTAACCACGGTAAATAAAAGTCAACAGTAACGATTCACCAAAAATAATTTTCATCTTAATAAACCACATTTTACTTCAGGATAACAACCATGTATGTTAGATTTGTGAAATTTAATTCACAGAAGTGGTAAAATTTCATTTAAATTAAAAAGTCAGTTTTTTAACTACCACTAAGTGATGTCACTATTCATCAAAAATTGGTGTTTTTTTGAAAAATACAAAAAATTAAGCCTAAGCATTATTTTATATTCTAAATTAAAAATTTATGTCTTTTTTTCCAAATTCAATACATATAAGAGAAATTAATTAATTTAAAAATTAATTTCCGTTGTTAAAACAAATAGCGTCTTTTTAAGAAATAATAACTATCAAAAGATTGATACCTGTTTATGTCCAATTTCATAGTGAAATTAATTCTAATGACCATAATTGGATTAAATGGTAAAAATTTATTTTAATTTCACTTTAAAAGTACCTAAAAAGATAATCTATCCATATAAAAAATTACATTGAAAAGATCTTTTGAATTAAAATACAGTATTTTTCACTATTCATTAAAAAATGCACTTTATCAGAAAAATACCAAAAAATTACCCAAAGTAAAGTTTGATGTCCCCATTATAATGAAGGATTATATTTGGTAAATTAAAATGTATTATAGTGACCCAATATATATTAAAAGGGTGTTCTCCATTAAAAGTTGGTAAATAGACCTTTTAATGTAAATTATGATTAAAATTAGATTCATCCAAATTTTAGGCCTCTAAATTGTTATTGGATAAATGTAAATACATTTAAAATTCATGTATAATAATATTGTAGTTAGTTTCATTCATTCCCCCAATAAAACTACTAGGAGTTAACTACCATTTAAAATAATAATATTATATTATTAGTGTGCAACGTAAGATTCCAAAGAAACCTGTTGTTGTGTATCGGGTACGCAATCGAACATAAAAACCCCTTTATATTAAAATTAATATTTAATTATAAAATATTAGTAAATATGAAATATTCCTTATTTTTCATTTACCTGGGATGTTACATCCATCCCACCTTTTGGGAATTGCATCCTTGTAATTTTTTATTCACTTATCAAAATAAGTGGGGTTATTTATCCCTCATAGAATTTTCAGATTTCCGCATTTCCTCTTTAACCATATGGTTTTTCCAAAAAAAACCTTTACCTGATGTATTACCTTATTCTGTAACACTTTCTCTCTATGGTCAAGAATATGAATTGGTTGTTCTTCATAAGAGAGATTCACTTCCAACTGAACTATCTCTGGTCTCAAAACATGAGATACATCTGACATATACTTTCTGAACATCAAAACATGAAAAACATTGTGTACCTGGGATAAACATAGAGATAAAACCACTTTGTACGCAACTGATCCAACTTTCTCCAAAATTTCATATGGTCCAATGAACTTCATACTCAACATTCCCTTATTACGAAAACGCATAACACTTTTCCAAGGAGAAACATTGAGAAAGACATGATCTCCTACCTAAAAAAAGGATCCATCCTCCGGTTATCTACATAACATTTCTGTCTACTCTGATCTATTCTCATGTGCTTCTAAATCAACAAAACTTTATCTTCCATCTCACCTACCAATTCCGGTCCCATCAACTTTCTTTCACATACTTCATCCCATAAAGGTGGATTTGGACAACGCATTCTATATAATTCGTCAAATAGATCCATCTTTATACTAGAATGAAAACTGTTATTATATGAAAATTCAACCAAAGAACGATATTGGTCCCAACTTCCATGGTAATCCATTGAGGAAGAACGTAAGTTATCCTCCAAGGTCTGAATTGTTTGTTCTGACTACCCATCTGATTGAGGATGAAAAGCTATAATAAAATTTAATTCAGTACCCAATGACTTCGGAAAGCCTTTCCAAAACATTGAAGTGAACCTGGGATCATGATCAGATACAATGGAGAGGGGAACTCCATGAAACCTGACTATCTAATTAAAATACAACCGAGCAAGTTGATCTACAGACAATATATCTATAATATGAAGGAAATGACCAGATTTATTAAATCAGTCAACTATAACCTAGATTTCATTATTACCTCAAGATGTCTTTGGTAATCCCACAATGAAGTCCATGGATATATTTTCCCATTTCCACTTTGGCATCGGTAAAGGCGGAAGCATTTTTTTGGTAAATGTTACTCTGCTTTAACCTACTAACAAGTCAAACACCTCCCAGTA
Organism: Viscum album; assembly: GCA_963277665.1. NCBI lineage: Eukaryota > Viridiplantae > Streptophyta > Magnoliopsida > Santalales > Viscaceae > Viscum > Viscum album. The sequence goes on along the minus strand of OY728119.1, from coordinate 1,748,298,593 downwards.
AAATCAGTAATATCTCTTTTCATTCCATCCCACCACTAATACTCCCAAAGATCTCTGTACATCTTAGTACTGCCACGATGAACTGAAAACGGGGAACTATGAGCTTCACATAAAAACTCATTCTTCAAATTTGAATCACAAGTTACACATAATCTATTTCCAAATATCAAAACCCAATCATTATCAATGTTAAGTTTGTGAAATTTACCCTTGTAAAACAACTCTACCTTTTTCTGCAAGACATTGTCTTCTTTCTGCGCTTGCTTTATTCTGCCTGATAGAGATGATCTCACTAACACCTAAAAAAACATAATAATTTCCTACACCATCCACTTCTATTCCAAAGTTCATAAAATCAAAAACCAAAGGATCTCGTTCCAAACATAGCTTGGTTAATGAAGCGTTACTTTTTCTACTCAAAGCATCCGCCACTTTATTTTCTTTTCCCGGATGGTAATGGATCGTGCAATCATAATCCTTGATTAATTCCAACCATCTCCTCTGTCTCATGTTCAATTCTTTTTGAGTGAATATATACCTCAAAATTTTGTGATCAGTATATATTTCACACTTAACTTCATACAAATGATGCCTCCAAATTTTTAAAGCAATAACAACAACAGCTAATTCCAAATCATGAGTAGGGTAATTTAACTCATGTGGTTTCAACTGACGTGAAGCAGAAGCATTTACCTGATCATTTTGAATTAGGCCACAACCAAGTCTTTTCAATGAAGCATCCCTGTAGATAACAAACTCACCATTTCTGGATGGTAGTGAAAAACTATAGTATTCACCAATATTCTTTTCAATTCCTGAAAACAATCATCACTATTTTTGTCCAAATGAACTTAACACCTTTTCGAGTTAACATGGTCATTGGACTAGATAATCGTGCAAAATGTTCAACAAACCTCTTGTAATAAACATCCAATCCAGAAAACTACGAATATCGGTTATATTTGTGGGTCTTGGCCATACTTCAACAACTTTGGTTTTAGCAGGATCAACTGTTATGCCATTTTTGAAACAATGTGACCAAGGAAAGAAATTTGTTATAACCAGAACTCACACTTTCTAAATTTCCAATAATTTTTATTTTCTTTTATGGTTTTCAAGACAACAATTAAATTACATTCACGTTCCTCCTTACTTTTGGAATAAACCAAAATATCATCAATGAACACAACCACAAACTTATCCAAGAACTCACGGAAAATTCTTTTCATAAGATCAATGAATACAGCAGGTGCATTTGTTAAACCAAAAGGGATGAATAAAAATTCATAATGGTCATATCTAGTACGAAATGTTGTCTTTGGAACGTCTACATACTTTTCAACTGATGGTACCCCGACCTCAAGTCAATCTTCGAAAAATACTGAGCTCCCTGGAGCTGATCAAACAAATCATCAATACGAGTCTAAGGATACATATTCTTAACAGTGATGTTATTCATTTCTCTATAATCAATGAAAAGTCTCATTGAACCATATTTCTTTTTAAAAAACAAGATAAGAGAACCCCATGGTGATGTTCTAGGTCGAATGAAACCTTTATATAATAACTCTTTAAATTGATTCTTTAACTCTAAAAGTTCAATTTGAGCCATTCGATAAGGGGGTTTTGAAATTGTCTTAGCATCAGGAACTAAGTAAATAGTAAATTTGACTTCTCGATCAGGTATAATACCAGGAAACTCATCAATAAAAACGTTAATGTACTCCTTTACCAGTGGAACATCATTAATCTGAAAACTTATTTTTTTCAACAATATGTGCAAGGTAACATTCATTTCCATATTTTACTAGTTTCTCAGCTTCCTAATATGTTATCAAAATCAATGGTTAATTTTTATATACAAACTAAAAATATTTCTAAAAAGAAACCTCTTTATCTCTAGAGTCAATCTTAGCATGATAAATAGAAATCCAACCCATTCCCAATATAACATCAAACTCTACTAAAGGAAAAACAACAAGGTTTGCAGGTAGATTCTTTCCGCACACAAGGACATGACTGTTCTTATGTTTTCTTTTTGTGTCATCATTTCCTCCAGGTGTTTTCACCATAATCTCTGTATTAATATCTTGATATAGAATTCCCAATTTACTAGAAAACTTCTCAGAAATGAATGAGCGTGTAGACCCCGAATCAAACAACACATTGGCATAATCTGAACAGACAAATAGTGTACCTGATACAACTTCATTTCATATCCCAACATCTACTGAAGTAGTTGCAAAGGATTTCACCACCCCTTTCTGCTTATAGTCTGGTTTCTTTACTTTGGTTGAGTTCTTTTTTGGATGCTCATTTACATAATGACCCATTTCATTGCACTTGAAACATTTTACTGACTGTAAATCAGATTTTGTATTACCACTACCCTGATCTTTTTCAGTGAAATTTTGAGGATTATTTCCCATTTTACCACATCAGTAGCACTTACCATAATTCAAAAGACATTCCCCAGCATGCTTTTTACCACAATTTTCACAAACAGTAAACTTCAGTTTCTTACGATTAGACTTTTTTGATGTGTTCTTCTCTTTCTCATGCCACCTTGTCCTCTTATTCTGTTGTTTTTCAATGAATACCTGATCATCGACAAACTCCATTTCCACCTTCTCTGCACAAAAAATAATTTTTTTATAACCTTTGAACTCACGAGAAGATAAATCCCATAGATACATTGTCTTTAATCCTGAGTAAAAATTGTTTATTTTAATATCAAGATCTCGTATGAAATTTGGAGCATACCTTTTTCGTTGAGTGAATTTTTCTTTATAAGAAGCCACTGAGTCATCCTCCTACCTCAATTCAAAGAATTGTTTTTCTATCCTACGACGAACCACCTTAGGAAAATATTTCTCAAAAAACATACCTTTGAACTCATCCCAATAAAGAGAATCAATCTCCTCACTATCCCTGATATTTTTCACCATTGACCACCACTGATCAACTTCACCTTGAAAACGGTAAATAACTAGACTAACCTTTTGAAGTTCTAAACAGCCCATCACATAGAAAATATTTTCCAGTTCTTTAATCCACCTTTATGCTAGCACTGGATCAGATGATCCTCTGAATGATGGGGGATGTTGCCTCCTAAAAATCTCAGCTACTGACATATTCCTCTGTGTATGATCTAGCTGATCCCAATCATGGATACCACCACCAATTATAGCCTGATTCAACTGTTCCATCGCTGCAACAAACTATTCAGTTCCGATTCTGACCATCTCATGTTGCTATTTTGGAAGGTTGTCTTCCTCCTGATGTTGTCCCAACATAGCTGCCCTATTTCCTCTGCGGAAAACCATTCTGAACATAGAAATATCTTAGGAAAAGAAACATGGTAATCTGTAAATGCTATATGATTTCAATATTAACATAAATTACTTTAGGGACATTAATTTAACAATAACCTAACTCTTACAGTTATCTAAACCGACCTCTAATACCAACTATAAGTACTCGGCCTTAAACATTACATATTATTGAATTAAATGAATAATTCACATTGATGATATTTTTAGGTTTAGAGTTTTAGGGAATTTGGATATAATTGTTATAAGGTAGACATATCCACATATTTTCCTTTTTTCATAAAATAAAAACTCTAAAAAATAAACATGTCTAGTTCCATGTTTTAGATATCCTGACTTTTCTTTGATCACATCCTTGCCCTTATTAATCTTTAAGTCCTGTGAAAAAATTTCAAAACATGGGATGAGCATAAATATATCAGTAAGGGTTATAAAACAAAGAATGAAAACATTTGTTCACAAATACAAAAAAAACATGAACTCTTTTACTTACGTCATGAAATCATAAGATTTATGAAAGACAGATAGAAATCATAAATCATAATGGTAACTTTTGGCATCCATATCATACTCTCATTTTAGCTATCACAGCTACATAGGGAGTTACATTGGAATACCCATCACAGTATATTCCATAAATCTCTTAGGATAATCCTTGATGTTTACCTCTGTCACGTAACCCAATGCCTTAGAGAGCTATCTCAGGCTCACCTGCCCTAGTATTATCACAGAACCACCCTTATACGTAAAAAATGACCAAGAACCATAACATGATCAGAACACATAACATAAGCATAAAGGAAATATAACATTTCCACATTGCAATAATAAAATATCATTTAAAGATATTGAAATAATAAATCCATTATCAAAATCATTTTCAATACCAAAATATGTAAAAATAGTATATGGTATTTATTTTTCAATTTAAAAATAGTATGGCTTGTTGAGGAAGCCAAAGATCAAATAATACTCACGGCGGCGGAAAGGTCGTTGTCACCGTTTACGTTAAAAAAACATTCTTTTTTGTCATTTAGTAAAATGCTTCGTATAAAAAGACTCCCATTGAATAAAATCAAATTTAAAAGGGGTCTATACAGCGTATAAATGATAAGAGTATATTAAAACAAAATATGCCTCAATGAATGGAGATTGAGATGATGTCCCTTACCTCACGTATGAATTGACTCGATCGTTCTTTAATCTCTTGATTAATAAACTAAAGTTAATGTTTAATTTCTTAAGAACCTTTTTCAATTTTTTTATTACTTTTATATCACTTATTACCATGTTAGAAACATTATGCAATCATTTAAGTAAATAACGTTTATTTTGTAGATATTTGGTACATTAATAAAAATGAACAAATTTTATTTACAAGTTGTCCAAGTGGTCAAAGTTTCATTATATCCAGAATTATATTAATTATTTGGATATCATATAAATCATATAAATCATATATATTTAGTATATATACATGTTTTTATAATAGTACCTAACATTTAGAGGTAAGAAATGAAATGCACCGTTCTTGGAGACGGTAAGTCGTACGTACGAATGAACGCTACTTTAATTTATATTTATTATTTTAATGGAAATAAAACATAATGATACATAAGTATATTATAATTCCAGTATAATATCATATATAATATCATTAAATCCATCCTTTATACATACCACGTAATGCATTAATGAATCACATCACCTTGAGGGGGCGGTAGTATGCACTTCCTCAAATGAGATTATCGTATTTACACACTATGAAAACCATAAATGCATTATATAAATGGGAAGTACATAAGCATAAAGAAATAAAAAACATAATATATATCTTATATAAATACAGTTCCATCATAATGTCCACCATGAGAGGTGGTAATATGTAATTGAACAATCATCGTTTCATGAGGCGTTAGTTGGATACCCATAGAATCATTATGTTCTTCATCCATTAGATGGACATGTGTGTAAGTGTAGTTAGAATCCTTTTCATAACAACAAACTATTATATTGAGGATACTGGTTTTGTTACAAAAGAAAAGAAATAAAAAGAGTTTATGGATTCGAGAAGTAAAATAAAAGAATACAATTTAAGAGAAATTGTTACCTCTAATTTGGGTAACTCTCTTTGGTTTGAACCAAAGGACTTCTTGAAGTGCCATATGACTATGTTAAGGCCTCTAAGAATAGGATAGGGAAGTTGAGAGATTAATTGGGATGATAATGGATGAGCCAAATGGCTTGAGAGGTGTGAGGAATTGGGTAGAAGTGGTCCCCTTTTATAAGGGAGAGGAGTGGCTCTTTAGGAATGTCTGAAAATATTATTTTTTAATATAATGATATTCGGTTTCTAATGGTACAAAAATCATTATAGTTGAAGATAGGATGATTCATGGTCGAAATAAAATCATCCAATCAGAATTGGACATGTTTTGGATAATATTTTAAGCATTATAATCTTATTTATTTAAATCATTTATTAATGAGGTAAACACTGCATCATTATTATGTCATAAATAATATAATTAATTTTTGTCTAAAAATTATAAAAAAATACCATGATGTAGGAAATATTTTTATATTTCCAATGAATATTTATAGTCAAAAATATTTCTTATATAATACCATATAAAAATTAATTACTAAAAGAATTTTGTTTATGTCTATTTTTCCTTTACATTAAATTAATTAGTCTAAATTTTCATTATCACTCCCATGTGGCGAAAATAGGTCCCAAAATCTACCCAATGATGCCCATGGTCGATAATAAATCAACCAATAAGTTTTGGACAAGTTTTAAAGAAATTTTGAATTATTATAATATTCTTTTAAACTTGAATTATCTTATTTACCTTTAAGTGCAGTAAATAAAAGTCAAAAGTTACAATTCACCAAAAATTATTTTAATATTAATGAACCAAATTTTACTTCAGCATAACAACCATGTATGTTGTATTTTTTAAATTAAATTATTTGAAGTTGTAAAATTTCATTTAAATGAAAAAGTCAGTTTTTTTAACTACCACCAAGTGGTGTTACTATTCATCAAAAATTGGTGTTTCTCAGACAAATAAATAAAAATCAGACTAAGAATTATTTTATATTCCGAATTCAAAATTGATGTCTATTTTTCCAAATTCAATACATATAAGTGGAATTAATTAATTTTAAAATTAATTTCGGTTGTTAAAACAAATAGCGTGTTTTTAAGAAATAATAATTATCAAAAGATTGATACATGTGTATGTCCAATTTTATAGTGAAATTAATTAAAGTGACCATAATTGGATTAAGTGGTAAAAATATATTTCAATTTCACTTTAAAACTACCTAAAAATATAATCTAACCATATAATTAAATTAGATTGAAAGGCACTTTTGAATAAAAATTCAGTATTTTACACTATTCATTAAAAATTGAACTTTATCCGAAAAATACCAAAAAATTACCCAAAGTAAAGTTTTATGTCTCCATTCTAAACAAGGATTATATTTGGTCAACTAAAATATATTAATGTGACCAAAACTATATTTAAATAGGGTTTTTAATTAAAAGGCGGTAAATCGGCCTTTCAATGTAAATTATGTTTAAATTTAGATTCATTCAAATTTTAGGCCTCTAACATATTATTGGATAAATGTAAATACATTTAACAATAATGTATAATAATATTGTAGTTATTTTCATTAATTCCCATAAATAAAATGTCTAAAAGTTAACTACCATTAAAAATAATAATATTATATTATTAGTGTGCAATGTAAGATTCTAAAGAAACTTGTTGTTGTGTATCGGGTACGCTATCGAACATAACAACCCCTTTAAATTAAAATAAATATTTAATTAAAAAATATTAGTAAATATGAAACATACCTTATTCTTCATTTACCTGGGATGTTACAATCAATGCCATTGAATTTATTAAGACAAAGTGCTCACTACTATTGACTATGATGGGGATTGGGGATCACTTTATTTTATTTTAGGAGAGATGGTTCTCAATACCACTGAGTTTGATAAGGATAGTGATTACTGTTGTAAATTCAACTAAGATTGGGTTTCTTGGTTCCACCACTAAAAAACAGGGGTAATGTATTCGTAATCAAGATCTTAATACAACTAATAAAAATAACAAGTTTAGGTTTCTTACAATAATCATTTAACAAAATGGTTTTAAAAAACCCAAAATTATATTATGAGGAGGTTACGGGGTGATACCTTTGTAGATTATTCCTCCACATGATTATAAATATCTTTTACATTTTAATTTAACATTATATTTTATATATTCTAATCTCACATAATTTTTTTTACTTATTTAACTTACTAAATTCCAATAAATATTTTTTTGAATTGTAAATATATTTTAAATGATTTACACCACATTAGCCATTATTTTATCTTCACTCATATAAAATAAGTGTTCAATGAAAAATTAGGAAAAACATATACATCCCTAAAAAACCAAAAAAGTATAAAACTACAAATTGTAACCATAAGTCCCTATAACAATCACCAAAATCCATATATCCACTGTGGGACTAACTATATCATAAATAGATAAATGATTCAATATAATGTACTACCACAAATAAATTTAAAGTATTTATATATACCAATTGATAAATTTTTTGTGTGGGAAAACTACACCTAGTAGGATTAAAATATTTTTTTTTAAATTCCATAAATATAAATCTCATTCAAAGAATACTAATATACAATAAAACGTTATAATTTACATCCATTTAAACAAAATTTATGAAACAAAATTACCACCATAAAATTTTTATAAAATTATATACAATTTCTATTTTAATCCAAAAATTTAATTTGAAACATTTTCATAATGTTTTACATAAAATATGTTTAGTAATCAAATATCCATTTAAGACATCCATTTTAATATATTTATGAACACTATGATAAAACCCACTAACACAGAATAAAAAAAGGACAAGAATAATGAATTATTTCATTGCATTAAATGAATATAATAAAAATTACAATTTTTGGTTAATAACACTTCCGAAAAATAGAAGATATGAGTAATTAGTAAGGGGAATAACATACATGTAACCATCATCTAAGGAATAATTTTCATGTCATATTCCTTATCTCCAAAATAGAGAGATTACTAAACATTACCTTATATATTGGACTAAGTATCAACTTGCGTTGCATCATAAATCCAAAAATCCTTTTGACTAGCCAACACCATCCACTATCATTAAAAATCCCGCATCGAGTCCAATATATTCCAAAGATGTTGCAATAGTATCATGCAAAAATGCAGTGTATCTTGAATCAAAATACCCAACATAGAAACCCTAGTTTGCATAAATGAAATAAATCAGCAGAAAAATATTACTATAAATAATAATATCATGAAAATCATTAATAATTAAACTCATTCTCATGAAAAAAATACCTAAGGAAGAAACCCATTTATTCCATAATTCAATCAATATAAATATAATAAATGACCCTTCAAAATGGAAACTGAAATTATTGCCAAAATAATAGTTCAAAAAACCCCCACATTTTGAAACTGTTTTATATGTTAAAAATGATCATTCTTGAAAACCAACATTTCATACCCGATCAATTTGATATAATTCAAAATACATTTATAAATGTATCTTGAATTATTTCACATAAAACCAACCATTCACCCATTAAACGTTACAATTACTCATATATAACTCCATTTAATAGCATAATGTTGTACCACAGTATTTATCTCATGACCCAAACAAGTACAAAACCCTTTCAAATCATGAATTCTTTTACCAAAAAAGTAAAAAAAAATTAAATTACAAGGCCATTATAATATTCATTGAAAAAAATAAATGAAATCCAATTAAATTACCATTATGGACATTGAAATACTTTGTCAATAAAATTATAGTACCTAATGAAAACATAACATATATAAATATAATTTTTTTTAAATCATCATTTAGATCCTCAAGATCACAGTGTATTTCAATTAGAAATAATTTTTAAATACAACTAACACTAATGAGTATGAATCCAGTCATGATAAACATGATTTCTTATTATTGAATAGGAAATGATTATATAATCGTAGATATAAACTATACATCCCATAAATAAAAATTCATAATGTTGAACCACCCTCATCCAATATTATCTTCCAAATTGAATCTATAATTCAAGAATGGAATTGAATATAAAATATACTAAGAGGTTGATGTTAGAAGGATGAAATTTGAGAGAAACTAAGTATATTACATAATAAAGTATACCTGGATCATTGGGTGAGAAGCTAATAAAAAACATGACATATAGGGAGAACCACTTAGGTACACACTATAGATAGTTGAAAAAATAGTGGTAGAAGTGACAGAGAAATTTTTAAAATCAATATTGTTAAATGATTAATTTTTTTTAAATCATCAATGAATTATCATGAAGAAAATTCATGGGACAACATCTAAATTCTATATAGGGAGGCCCTAAAATAGTCTATTGCATGAACCGTGAATCCAGTAGTCTAATAAAGTCATTGGGTCCTCACCCTATACCCACACATTTATGTCTTGACCTTCGAGCTATTGCGTAGTAAAACCTCCTCCTAGACATAGTTACTGTAACACCCCAGGTAAATAAAGAATATTACATTTTTATATTTATCCCTTTTTGTGAAAAAAAATATTAATATTACTTTAAAGGGAACGCTATGCTCAATGGAATACCCAATACGCGACAACGAGTTCCTTTGAAATCTTAGGTTGCACTCTAATAATAAAATAATATTATTTTAAATGGTAGTTAACGCCTAGCCATTGTAATGGCGGGAAAGAAAGGAACTAACTAAAAAAATTTATTTATGTTTGTCAAATATTTTTACTTTTTACAATAAATGTTAGAGGATTAAAAATGGGAATGAATCCAATTTTAAGCGTAAACATTCAGATATTCTTTAAAAGGTCGATTAACCCCATTTTGATGGAGAACATATTTTAAATCCACTTTTTGAAAATTTAATGTGTTATAGTTGACAAAATAAAATTCTTCTTTTGAATCGGGACATCAAAATTTACTTTGTGTAAATTTTTGGTATTTTTCCGATAAAGGTCATTTTTTCATGAATAGTGAAAAATGTTGTATTTTAATCCAAAACCTCTTTTTAATATAATATATTTATATGATTATATTATATTATTAATTGGTTTTAAAGTTTAATTAGAATATAATTTTTACCATTTAATCCAATGGTGGTCGTTGTAATTAATTTCACTTTGAAATCGGACTTAAACTAGTGTCAATCTTTTGATACTTATTGTTTCATAAAAACACGTAATTTTCTATGACAGTGGGAACTAATTATTAAATTAATTAATGAAACTGAAATGGTTTGAATTTTTTAAAATAGACTTCATTTTTTAATTCGGAATATCAAATATATCTTAGGGTGAAGTTTTGGTATTTTTCTGAAAAACATCAATTTTTGATGAATAGTGAAACCACTAAGTGGTACTTATAAAAACTGATTTTCCGTTTAAATGAAATTTTACCACCTATTTGTTTTTAATTTAAAAAATCGGACATAAATGGTTTTTATTAAGAAGTAAAATGTGGTTCAATGGGATTAAAATAATTTTTTAGTGAATAGTAACATTTATGTTTATTAATCGTGATTAGAGGTAATTAGTGTAATTTAAGGTAAAAATAATGTTTTAATAATATGAAATGACATATACACATTCCTACCCTCAATGGATGTTTCATGGCCGACCAAGAAAATCCATGGGTCAACTTGGGGACCCCAAGGAGCCTCTTTGGTTGGAAAATGACATTAATACCTTTTTATTTAATGTTAAAATAAAAATGTCACAAACATGAGTTGTTTTACTAAAACAATTTTTACGTGGGGATATACAAGTCCAATTTTTGACTATAAATAGTCATTGTAAAGATAAAACTATTTCCTACCTCATAGTAGTTTTTTTATAATTTTTAGACATTATATAAATTAACGTATTTATGACATCATGATGATGCATCGATTACCTCATTATTTAACGATTTAAATAAAATGAAAAGATAATGTAACATCTAAGACCTAAACATGTCAAAAACCTATTATATTTGTGGATTTCTAACCCTTATCACCATATCCTAGAAATATATTAATTTGGGACCTTTAAAATCAGAAACTCATTTGAAAATAATGTATCGTTTTTGACATTCCAAGAGTGCCCCTCCACTACTCTTATAAAAGACCCCCACCTCTACAACCTTACACACAACTATCAAGCCTTTTGATCTACCAAACCCTTCCCATTTCATCTATCCAAATACCTCTCTTCATCATTGAATCCTCACTTTGGGCATAATCCTTTCCAAGGAAGCCTTTGACCTCAAATCAAAGAGAGTAACCCGATTTTAAGGTAGTGTCGTCTCTTGTGTTCTTCTGTTTTATTTTGCTTCTCCAACCCTATAAACTCGTTTTATTACTTTATTTTGTAACAAAAACAGTATCTTCAATATACTAGGATGTTTTTATGCGATGTATTCGAGCTAAACTTACACACACCTATGTCTAATGGTTAAAGAACATACTGTTTCCATAGATGGTGAATTTCTACCTCATGAAACGATGATTGTTCAATCTTCTCTTAACACCTTTCGTGGTGGCCATTATGATGTCAATATATTTTATATATGAAATATATGGTATTTATGTTTTCTATATTCTTCTTAATTTTATATTTTAAACATGAATTTATGTTTTTCATGTTGTGAAAATGCGATAATTTCATTCGAGGAAGTGTGGACTACCACCCCCTCAAGTGACGTGACTCGTTCATGCAATACATGGAATGTATAAATAATGAAATTAATGAACATATGTGACCTATATAACATATATATTATACTGTAATTATAATATATATATATATATATCTCTAAATTATTTTTAATTACATTAATATGACAAAGAAATGAAAGTAGCGTTCATGCGTACGTATGGCCTACCGTCTCCATGAACGGTGCATTTCATTTCTTTTTATCTCCAAATATTATGGAGTAGTATAAAAATAATATTTACTGGATATATATGATATTTAAATCACTAATGATATTATGGAGATGATTTACTTATAACTACATGGACAATCATTTTCAAACAAGTTCATTTTTTACTCATGTACCAAACATCGACAAAAACGTTTGATATGAACTCACATTTTTAACCAATTATTATAAAATTATAACATGTGATATGAACTGAATAATAATCTTTAAAAGAGTTCCTTAAGCAATTATAAATTGACCAAAGTTTATTATTCAGGAATATAATGAAACGAACAAGACAAGTCGTACTTGAGGTAAGGGATCCTACCCCTCTCTTTCTTTTTAAGTACACTCTTTTATGTCCTTACTTTTAAGATCATATTTCTTATGATTGGGATGTTCTTTTATATTAATCCTACTGTACTTTTTATTTTCATATGATGACAAACACTATTTTATCTCATCAATCCATTTCGGAAGTATTGATTGGTGCCATTAGGCTACCGAACATTCGTAAGGGATCATACCCCTCTCATTCTTTTTAAGTACACTCTTTTAAGTAATTCCTTTTAAGATAATATTTATTATGATTGGGATGTTCTATTATATTACTCCTACTATAAATTTTATTTTCATATGATGAGAGACCCTATTTTCTCTCATCAATCTATTTTGTAAGTTTTGAGTGGCGCCGTTGGGCTGCCGAATTTTTGTAAAAGATCTAACCTCTATCTTTCTTTTTAAGTACTCTCCTTTATGTCACTTATTTTAAGATAATCTTTGTTATTATGGGGGTTGTTATTTTTTATTCCTCTTTATGTAAATTTTATTTTAATATTATGAGAGACTCTATTTGATCTCATCAATCCATTTTTGTAAGTTTTAAGTGGCGTTGTTAGGCTGCCGAGTTTTCATAAGGGATTGTTCATCTCACTTATAGTCCTGTGAGATTTATGCTACATTTTCCACCACTTCCTTTGAGTGGTGTATGTACCTCCCATTTTTAGACACTTTGTATTATATAATTTCATTTATGGGTAGTTACATCTTCATTGTGTTACCCATATTTCATGGGGTGTACGTTTTGGAAGTTACCCATGTAACGCCCCGACCCTAGGTACCTAGAGTTGGTGCATTATTGAGTAACATTGGCATGATCACAAAAGATCAATTCTCGAAAGACCGATTAATTTAGTAGCCTTGGAAACACTAGATATATTCATAAATGTTACATTACATCATATAGTGAAAAACTACAATAACAAAGTTTCTATAGTCCACACTCATATCCTCTTCTGACTATCCCTGCAGGTCATTCATAAAATATTTCTTCACATCCTGGAAAATTTTAAAACATTGAAAGGGGTGATCTTAGATTCTCAATAATGATAACGATATAGCAGAAGCTTTCATAAATAAACATAAACATTTAAGGAAATGTATGACTAAAACAAAAGCCTTTTAAACGTGAACTTCAACATAATATGGAAAAAGTAATATGAGATAATTCCATTTACTTATTCCCATGGATATTCTACTGGTCGAATAATCACATGAAATATTAATAACCACTTTCATAATGATGGAATGCATAATGCCAGACTATCATAACCGCGTATCCAAGGCCTCGTGCCAAGACCAAAAATAAGATTTTGTCAAGGCCTCATGCCAAGACACTAGTTTGTCTCATGAGACCTACTGATGCATGTAGGAGCTATAGCGGGCTCCACCCGTCACTTATTATGTCCAATGCATTCCTCATATGAACAGGTTTAATCATATCCTAAACCATAACATAATCATATCACAAAAAGCATGCATAAAGGAAACATAACATCTCCACATTTCAATCACATGATATCAATACGACATATTGATATAATAAAAAACACTTTCAAAACCATTTTCAATACCAAAATAAAAGAAAATCAAAACTTTTTATTTAATTTTTATTTAAAAAAATGTTATGGATTGTAGAGGAAGTCGAAACACAAATAATGGTCATGGCGGCGGAGAATTTTTTGTTGCCGCATACGTACGGAAAAAAGACATTCCCTTTTGTTGTTTAGTAAAACGCTTCATATAAAAAAGTTTCCTTTTGAATAAATGTAAAAGTCAAAGGGGTTTATACATCATATAATAGAAAGTTATGTATAAAATAAAATGTGCCCCAATGAAAGGAGATTGAGACGAAGTCCTTACCAAGATCATTTTTTTAAATAAACTATATCTATTATGTGTATTCAATATAAGTACACATAAAGAAACTACAAATAAAATATAGGACATAATAATATCATAACATAATTTGAAAGTGTGAGATTAACCCAAAGATTGGAAATTGGGTTAAGAAGTTCCCTTACCTTACGTCCTGTCTTGACTCGACTATTCTTTAACCTCCTAAATAATAAACTTGAGTTAATTTATAATTTCTTAAGAACATTTTTCATGTTTTTTATTCCTTTTATTTCACATAGAACATTATATAATTATTTACGTTAATAACGGTCGTTTTTTCGATCTTTGGTACTTGAGTCAAAAATAAACTTTTTATAATTACAAGTTGTTCATGTGGTGAAATATCCATTATATACAGAATTATATTCATGATATAGATATCATATATCTCATATAAATCCAGTATATACATTCATTTATAATATTCCATAACGTTTAGAGTTAAGAAATGAAATGCACCGTTCATGGAGACGGTAAGCCGTACGTACGCATGAACGCTACTTTCATTTCTATTTCACATTTCATGAAATCATAATTATATAAAGGTATATTATAATTCCAGTATAATATCATATATATTATCATTTACCCTATCCTTTATACATCCCACATATGACATTAATGATTCAAATCACTTTGAGGGGGGGGGGGCTGTCCACACATTCTAAAATGAAAATATCGCATTTACCCATAATGAAAACAATAAAGGTATGCCATAAATGAAAAATAAAGAACCATATGTAAAACATAAAAATATTATATATCATATATAAATAGAGTGACATCTTAATGGCCACCTTTGAAGGTGTTATATGAGGGTTGAACAATCATCATTTCGTGAGGCAGAAATTCGCCATCCACAGAAATAGTATGTTATTTAACCATTAAATGTATGTGTGTGTAAGTGTAGCTCGAATAATTATTATAACAGAATCCTAGTATATTGAGGATATTGTTTTTGTTACAATATAAATGAATAAAAAGATTTTATGGGGTTGGATAATCAAAATAAAACAAAATAACATAATAGATGACATTACCTTAAAATAGGGTAACTCTTTTGATTTGAGCCAAAGGCTTCCTTGGGAAGAATTCTGCCCAATGTGATGCTTCTAGGAGTAAGGGAGGGAAGTTGGGAGAGTATTTGGGCAGAGTATGGCCGAGCCAAAAAGCTTTGATAGTGTGAGTAAGGTGGTAGTGGTGGGGGCCTTTTATAAGTGGGGAGGAGGGGCACTCTTGGAATGTAATGAAATGTTACATTATTATATAATGCTTTTCAAATTCTAAAGGTCCCAAAATTAAATAATTATAGGATAAGGTGATAAGGGTTCAAAATATTCTCATCCAATAGGCTTTGGACATGTTTAAGGCTTAGATTTTACATTATCCTTCCATTTTACTAAAATTGGTAATTAATAAGGTAATCACTGCATCATCATGGTGTCATAAATAATTTAATATATTTAATGTCTAAAAATTATAAAATAAATATCATTATGTAGGAAATATTTTTAAATTTATAATGAATATTTATAGTCAAAAATATGACTTGTATAACCACATTTAATAATTGTTTTAGTAAAACAACTCATGTTTGTGACATTTTTATTTTAACATTAAATAAAAAGTTTTTAATGTCATTTTCCTACCAAAGTGGATCCATGGGGTCCCAAAGTTGACCCATTGATTTTTTGGTCGGAAATGACTAATAAAATAGGGGTACGACAAGTGTAAAGGTAATTTCATATTTTTATAATACCATTTTTACCTTAAATTTCAATAATTACCTTTAATCACGATTATTTAAACTTAAAAGTTACTATTCCCCAAAAAATTATTTTAATCCCAATAAACCACATTTTACTTCCTAATGAAAACCATGTATGTTGGATTTTTGATAATCAAATCATAGAAGTGGTAATATTTAATATAAACGAAAAATCAGTTATTTGACTACCACTTTGTTGTTTCACTATTCA
Source organism: Viscum album (assembly GCA_963277665.1). NCBI lineage: Eukaryota > Viridiplantae > Streptophyta > Magnoliopsida > Santalales > Viscaceae > Viscum > Viscum album. The sequence goes on along the minus strand of OY728119.1, from coordinate 1,748,281,995 downwards.
TCAAAAATTGAAGTTTTTCAGAACAATGCCAAAATTTTACCCTAAGATATAATTGATATTATGAATTCAAAAATGATGTATATTTTGAAAAATTCCAAACATATTAGTTTCATTAATTAATTTTCTAATTAATTCCCGCTTTAACAACAAAGAGCGTGTTTTTAAGAAACAATATATATCAAATGATTGACAATTGTTTATGTCCAATTTCAATGTTAAATTAATTATCATGAACACCATTGGATAAAATGGTAAAAATATATTATAATTATACTTTAAAACCACTCAATAGTATAATTTATCACTATAAATTATTTTGATTAAAAAATTTGTTTTTATGTATTTTTCACTATTCATAAAAAATCGGAAGTTCTCAGAAAAATACCAAAAATTCAACATAGGCTAATTTCAATATTTCGAATCCAAAAATGAAGCCCATTTTGAAATGTAATGTATATATAATTTCGAAAAGTGATTTTTACTATTCATAAGTGCTACTTTTATTGGTCGCGGTGTGTTAGAACTCGAGGTTGCGTACAACACACGCTTCTCTATTATTCAAAGAGGAGCATACCATGGAAGTTTGGGGTGTTAAATTCTCCCCTCCTTCAATAAATTGAGTCCTAGAAATTGTAAATTTTCCTTTGAAAATAAAAGTTTGAAGGTAGGAAATACCTTTGTCGAAAACCCACATCGGAAATAAGTTTAATAAAAATATAACTTTAAAAGAATGAAAGATATGTACAAAGGTCACCGGAGATAGCCTATACTAGGATTATATGAAAATATGGATATGGAAGAAAAACAAACCATCAAGGTATGATGTAGAGTTTTATAAAACAGGATTAGGAGAAAGTTACCAATAAGAAAATCACAAACTTTTGATTGGTTAAACGATCATTGAATCCCCAGTTGGAAAAGTTAACCGACAACATATTTGTTTTAAGTTACATTTTATAAATTTGAGGAATTTTTTTAAGATATTTACTAATAATGTAAGGAAATATAGTTACGTTTTCATGTATACTTTCAAACTTTAAATTTTTTTTACCACAAACCCATATTTCACTCCAAATGGTAACAGAACTCAAAAATATTCTATCTATCCTAATTGTATAAGGTTTGAAATATTAATACATACCATTTAGATTAGTAAAACTATTTTGTAATAACCAGGGACTTCCTGTAGTCTAGTGGTAGGTAATAAAGGCATGTCGCACTATGGTTGTCGGTTTGATTCCTGCAGCTTTGTCCGATGCGACGGTTTATGCCCCACCCTGCAGGTTGTCCTTTTTTAAAACTATAGTATTATAATATTCCAAAAATATTATTCATAAATGTTTTAACATTAAACAATACTATCCAAGGATCAACTTAATCCATTCCAATCTTTATAGTTATCCAAAATACTTCTGTCCGACTCACAGTCGAAATTTTATAAGGAAGGTAAACATAATGAAGATCCTTTTTTCCGGGTAACAACATGTGAACAACGTCATCATGTATTCTTTTAAAACACTGAAACATCCTGAATTACCATAAATCCTTATTGATTACATTAATGATCCATTATTACTTATAGAATACTAGATATACTCCTTTAATCCAAAAATGTATACAAATCATTAATCAGTTTCAAGGAAGTTAAGAATATCCAATATAATTTATCCAAATCAATCATGTATTATTCCAAAATCACTATCTCGGTATTGGAACCATATTATGGTTTATCATTCTATCAACCATATATTTTCCAAGAATTTAATCTGATGTGGAGTCACTTTTCTTGGTTCCACACAATCTCAAGTCCTTGATGGAATAGTACTGCAGTACAATCCTTATATACTCCATAATTCATATAACCAGTACATCATTAATACAACACTCAAATGGAAAAATTCTTTAATGACAACATAATAACTCTAATCATTCCTCCTCATCTGTGGTAGTATCCTAACTTGATTATTATCCAATAACATCATTTGGGGCATACTCTGATGATTTGGACATTGGTTTGCATAGTGTCCCCACTCTTTGCAGATGAAGAATTGTACATTTGAAACCTTTTTCATACCCTTGCAGTCACGCACTTGGTGTCATTTTTCTCCACACTTATAACAAACTCACATTCCCCTCAAGCCAGTTCCAAGGTGTTTCTTCCCACAGTTATCACATATTGGAAAATTCTTCTTTTACCTCGTCCCTTTATCCATCATTCCCTCTTACATCATTTTATTCTCTTTCATCCCTTCAAATCCATAAGACTTAGAAAATTCTCTACTTATCTTATCAACACATGATTCTATTTCTTCATATGTTGAGAACACATGGGACACTATTTCCCTTCTAAATTATGGCTTAATACCGGGAAATATATGATCCTTCTTACTCATTGGATCATACGTACTGATGGAGTTCACATTCCTTCTACTATGCGCCATTTCTATAAAATGGCATAAACTAGGTTAGTTTATGAATCGAAATACATAATAACAAACTTGCAAAACAATTAACATAAATTGAACTATTTATGTATATAATCCATAATCATAAAAATGTTTTCTTTTTTTAGGTATGTACTCATAAGCCGTTTATAATGGTTTGTAATGAAAATGATAATTATCCTAAGCATATCCCTCAGGAGTGTCGTAACCAAGAGTGCATCAAGTCCCATTGTCGTGCACCAGTTCCCGTTCGAGTCTAGCTCAAAGCGGTGTTTTCGGGTTTTACCCCTAGGTAAATCTATGCCAGAGCCGCCTCTACCAGCTCGTATCCAAACAGGGATGTATTGCTCAGAAAACTCACAAAAATCACTATAATACCAAAATTCTAGGAAGTTATTCTATACTAATACTCAATGTATATCTTATGGATATGTTCTCTAATCATAGTTTATCTAAATCTATCTTCCAAGGTTATTACTAAACTGCCACTGATACCCACTATAACGCCCCGACCCCAGTTACCCAAAGTCGGTGCATTATTTCTTAACATTGGCATGATCACAAAAGATCAAGTCTCGAAAGATCGATTAGTTTAGTAGCCTTGGAAACAGTAGATACATTCATAAATGTTACATTACATCATAAAGTAAAAAACTACAATAACAAAGTCTCCATAGTCCACACTCATATCCTCTTCTGACTATCCCTGCAGGTCATTTATAAAATACTTCTTCACATCTTGGAAAATATTAAAACATTGAAAGGGGTGATCTCACATGATCAATAAGGATAACGATATAGAAGAAGCCTTCATAAATAAACATAAACATTTAAGGCAATGTATGACTAAAAAAAATCCTTTTAAACTATATCTTCAACATAATATGACAAAAGTAAAATGAGATAATTCCATTTACTTATTCACATGGATATTCTACTGGTCAAATAATCACATGCAATATTAATAACCACTTTCATAATGATGGAATTCATAATGCCAGACTATCATAACCACATAGCCAAGGCCTCGTGGCAAGACCACAAATAAGATTTTGTCAAGGGCTCATGCCAAGACACTAGTTTGTCTCATGAGACCTATCGATGCATCGAGGAGCTATAGCGGGCTCCACCCATCACTTATTAAGTCCAATGCATTCCTCATATGAACATGTTTAATCATATCATAAACCATAACATAATCGTATCACCCAAAACATGCATAAAGGAAACATAAAATTTCCATATTTCAATCACATGATATCAATACAACAAATTGATATAATAAAAAATACTTTCAAAACCATTTTCAAAACCAAAATAAAATAAAATTAAAACTTTGTATTTATTTCATTTTTAAAAAATGTTAGGGATTGTAGAGGAAGCAGAAACTCAAACAATGGTCATGGCGGAGGAGAAGTCGTTGTCACCACATACGTACAAAAAAACGTTCCCTTTTGTCGGTTAGGAAAACGCATCGTATAAAAAATATTCCTTTTGAATAAATGTAAAAGTCAAAGAGGTTTATACACCGTATAAGAGAATGTTGTGTATAAAATAAAATATGCCTCAATGAATGGAGATTGAGACGAAGTCCTTACCATGATCATTTTTTTAAATAAACTAGATCGTTTATGTGTAATCAATATAAGTACACATAAATAAAGTACAAATACGAGATAGGACATAATAATATCATAACATAATTTGAAAGTAGTACATTAACCCAAAGATTGGAAATTGGGTTAAGAAGTTCCTTTACCCTGCGTCCTGTCTTGACTCTACCATTCTTTAACATCCTGAATAATAAACTAGAGTTAATTTATAATTGCTTTAGAACCCTTTTCATGTTTTTTATTCCCTTTATATCATATAGAACATTATGTAATTATTTAAGTTATTAACGGTCGTTTTGTTGATCTTTGGTACTTTAGTCAAAAATAAACTTCTTATAATTACAAGTTGTTCATGTGGTGAAATATCCATTATATCCATAATTATATTAATGATATAAATATCATATATCTAATATATATCCAGTATATAAATGCATTTATAATATTCCATAACGTTTAGAGGTAAGAAATGAAATGCACCGTTCATGGAGATGGTAAGCCGTACGTACGCATGAACGCTACTTTCATTTCTATTTCGTATTTAATGAAATCATAATAATATAAAGGTATATTATAATTCCAGTATAATATCATATATAATATCATTTACTCCATCCTTTATACATCCCACATATGGCATTAACGATTCAAATCACTTTGAAGGGGCGGTAGTCCGCACTTCCTTAAATGAAAATGTCACATTTACCCATAATGGAAACCATAAAGGCACACCATAAATGAAAAATACAGAACCTTAAGTAAAACATAAACATATTATATATCATATATAAATAGAGTGACATCTTAATGGCCACCTTTTAAGGTGTTATATGATTTTTGAACAATCATCGTTTCGTGAGGCAGAAATTCACCATCCACAGAAACAGTATGTTCTTTAACCATTAGATGTAGGTGTGTGTAAGTGTAGCTCAAAAACATCTTATAAAAACATCCTAGTATATTGAGGATACTGTTTTTGTTACAAAATAAATGAATAAAAAGAGTCTAGGGGTTTGGATAAGCAAAATAAAACAAAATAACATAAGAGAAGACATTACCTTAAAATAGGGGAACTCATTTGATTTGAGCGAAAGGCCTCCTTGTGAAGAATTATACCCAAATAGAGGCATCTAGGAGTAAGGGAGGGATGTTGGGAGAGTTTTTGGGAAGATTTTGGAAGCGCCAAAAGGTTTTGATAGTGTGAGTAAGGTGGTAGTGGTGGGGGCCTTTTATAAGTGGAGAGGAGGGGAACTCTTGGAATGTAATGAAATGTTACTTTATTATGTAATGATTTTCGGATTCTATAGGTCCGACACTTATATAATTCGAGGATAAGGTGATAATGGTTCGAAATATTCTCATCCAAAAGGCTTTGGACAAATTTACTGCTTAGAGTTTACATTATCCTTCCATTTTATTAAAATTGTTAATTAATGAGGTAATCGCTGCATCATCATGGTGTCATAAATAATTTAATTTATATAATGTCAAAAAATTATAAAAAAATAACATTATGTAGGAAATATTTTTATCTTTATAATGAATATTTATAGTAAAAACTATTACTTTTATAACCCCATTTAAAAATTGTTTTATTAAAACGACTCATGTTTGTGACATTTTTATTTTAACATTAAATAAAAAGTTTTTAATGTCATTTTCCTACCAAAGTGGCTCCATGGGGTCCCCAAGTTGAACCATGGATTTTAATGGTCGTAAATTACTCATAAATAGGGGTAGGACAAGTGTAATGGTCATTTCATATTTTTATAATACCATTTTTACCTTAAATTTCACTAATTACCTTTAATCGCGATTATTTAAACTTAAAAGTTACTATTCACCAGAAAATTATTTTAATCCCAATGAACCACATTTTACATCCTAATGGAAACAATGTATGTTGGATTTTTGAAAATCAAATCACAGAAGTGGTAATATTTCATTTAAATGAAAAATCAGTTATTTTACTACCACTTAGTGGTTTAACTATTCATCAAAAATTGAAGTTTTTCAGAACAATGCCAAAATTTTACCCTAAGATATAATTGATATTCTGAAATAAAAAATTATTTATATTTTGAAAAATTCCAAACATATATGTTGCATTAATTAATTTTCTAATTAATTCCCGCTGTAACAACAAATAGCGTGTTTTTAAGAATCAATATATATCAAATGATTTACAATTGTTTATGTCCGATTTCAATGTTAAATTAATTCTAATGAACACCATTTGATAAAATGGAAAAAATATATTATAATTATACTTTAAAACCACTAAATATTATAACTTATCATTATAAATTATTTTTATTAAAAAAAAATTATGTATTTTTCACTATTCATAAAAAATTGAAAGTTCTCAGAAAAATACCAATACTTCAACATAGGCTAATTTCGATATTACGAATCCAAAAATGAAGTCCATTTTGAAATGTAAAATATATATAATTTCAAAAGGTGGTTATTACTATTCATAACTGATACTTTAATTGGTCGCGGTATGTTAGAACTCGAGGTTGCGTACAACACACGCTGCTCTATTATTCTAAGAGGAGCGTACCATGGATGCTCCGGGTGTTACAACCCAATTCGTTAAGGGAACCTTTCACCCTCCTCATTTTAAAATACTTCTTTTGTAGGTATTTTAATTTTATTATTATGGGATATGTTCTTATATATCCTTGTTGCTATAAATTTTATGTCCATGTGATGATATACCTCTTTTTATCTCTCATCAACTCATTTTCTGAATTTTGAAGTGATGCCGATAGGCTGTCGAATTATTTTCAAGGGAACTTCTTAACCTAATTTTGATTATTTTGGATAAACTTTTACTCCATGAAATATGTCGTTCTATGAATATGTGTGAATGACCTATGATTGTTTTACACTTAATATCCACTTATACTTTGTGTATTAGTTTGTCACACATAATTATGTAATTGATTTATCCTTAATCCAAGGATACCGTCTTTGTAAGGGACTTCGTCTCAATCCTCTCTCATTCAGGAATATTTCAGTCTAATACAAGGCTTTATTTTATATGGTGTATAAACCCCTTTGAATTTTAGTTTTTATACAAAGGGAATCTTTTTCTACGAAGCGTTTTACAAAATGACCAAAAGGAATGTTTCTTTTAATGTACGCGGTGACAACAAACTTTTCTGCCCCCGCGAGTACTATTTGGTCTTTGGTTTCCTCAACAAGCTGTAATGTATTTAAAATGAATAAATACCATATAATTTTTATGTATGTTGGTATTGAAAATGGCTTTTATAAAGGATTTGTTATTTCAATATATTTAAGTGATATATTGTGATCAAAATGTGGAAATGTTTTATTTCCATTATATTTGTTTATTGTCTTATGATTTTATAATGGTACGTGGACATTATGATGGGTGGTACCGTGAATACCAGTACTGGTGGTTACGTTATAACCTCCAATTCATTGGGTATGGAAGTCGGCCTTATGGCTATTCTATTATGTATGTGTGGTAGTCGACCGTATAGTTATTCCATTTAAGTATGTTTATGTCCCAAGATACCTTTATATGTTTTGTGTTCATTATATGGGTTTTATGGTAATATTTTGGTTACAAAAGGGTATGCAATTATCTTTTATTTAGTAAAGAGTTTTTACTTATTCATAAAGGTGAAAAATATTACATTGGTAAATTACTCATGGTTTAGTTGTTGTTTTTGAAAAACTAACTGTTTTCCATCTTTGTGTATCATTAACTGGGATTTTTATGCTCATCCCAAGTTTTTGAAATGTTTTCCATAGGACTTAATGATGAATAGGGTCAAGGATGGGATCAAGGAAAGACATGCTATCTAAAACATGGAACTAGACATGTTTGTTTTTATGTGTTTTTTTATTTTATGGAAACATAATAGAAGTGTCTACTATGTAATCTTTTGAGATGTAATATTTATGACCTAATTATCAAAAACTATAAACCTGAAAATATAATCAATGTGAATTATTCATTTAATTCAATATTAAGTAAGGTTTAAGGTCGTGGACTTATAGTTGGTATCAAAGGTCGGTTTAGACAACATTAGGGAGTAGGATTTTTTGTTAGACTCATGGTTAGTCTCTATATCTATTATTTTAGTTAAATCATTATTTTATAACTTTTTTCAGGTCAAGTAAATTCAATTACGAATGGAAGGATAAGGATCTCAAACGACATTCCTATCTCTTCCCAATGACATGCTTGAAATAATTTTTGCAAAGTCATATTCGGATGATTGTGAAACATTTTCTAGCAATACAACTCCCTATCAAGAAGTAGTTTGAGATATCAAACACCTCCACTATACCTCGTTATCATCGTGTATCATGGGTTGTATTTAGACAAATACAATTTTCACAATATTCTCATATTTTCAAGAAAGGAAAATATTATCAAGGTATTTTCAAATATTTTACCTTATCACAAGAATTTGAACCATATTATGATTTTTAAAATGGTGATGAGGAAGGAGACCATTGCAAAACCTACTTATATTAGCTTTTAAAATATAGTCTCTCAGCACATACTTATGGTATTTTAAAAGGACCAATAATAGAAAGTTTCAACTCAAATTCTGTCCGACTATTTTATAGAAATCATGTTTTATCAGATGTTTTGGAATTATATGTCATACATGATTATTTTCCGAAACTGTTTTTCTATGAACACCTATATGACCCATGTTGTACAATGTATATTTAGATGGAGGAAGCAAATGATTTTTAAGGATCTCTAAATCATTATTGTAATGCATGGGACGTCTACCTACATGAACAAGATGATGATGAAATCGAGTGGAATCCATGATCAAGGTATATTGTTATTGATTTTGGGAATCGTTTTATTTTATCTTATGGTGGTGAAATAAGACTTCATGAATTAAGATGTTGAGATCGTAATGAATTTGGATGAAAATGAGAGGTATAAGGAAACTATTGAGGTTAAAACATGTTAGGGTTATTTTTGGAGATTTATAAAAAGTACAACACGTAGATCGTGTGACAACCCGTCGCGTTAGGCAATTCTGCGGGAATTGAACCCACAACCAAAGTGCAACTAGTATTTATCACCTACCACTTGACTACGTGAAGTCCCTGGTTAGTTTGAATAATTCTTTTTAGTTAAATGATTTTATTAATTAAGAGTAAGTTTATTTTCGGTTATCTATGGAAATTATTAACATATCATGGAGGATATGTGATTAGTTTAATTACTTTTCTGTATGATAATTTAAGAGCAACTGATGTTATTTGGAGATAACTGTTATTTTGTACCATGGAGGACTATGTGATTAAATCCTTCAAATATTTGGGTTTCAATCTTAGTTTGGTTTATTTGGAATAATATTATGGAAAAATTGTTTATCGAATGGTCTTTATTGAACTCTTGGTTTTGTTGGACAAATTTTGGAGATTAAGAATAGATTTTCTTTTTATAAAGGGTTATCCTTTTCTGGATTATCTGATCATGTACTAAACTTTTTGGTTTTGGTTTTGGTTAAAGTCTAATGACATGGGAATTATATAGTTCTCTTTTGTGGATTAGGTGATTTTCTAGAAGTTGATTATATATCTATTAATGTAAACAAGTCATCCTAAATACTCTTCTTTTGGAGAAAATATGATTTCGTGTAAGAAATCTAGTAAATGTTGAAAGTCAACATTATAAGTAAGTATTTTTCCTTATCTTTTAGTTAAGCTAAAAAACAAATTCTTCAATGAAAAGTAACTAAAATAATGTTTTCCATTAAATTTTCCTACTGGGGAATCCAATACCGTTTAACCCATCACATGTTTGTGATTTTCTTATGGTTAAATTTCTCCTTGACATATTTAATATCACTCTCCATCAGAACATGACCCTATGTTTTTTCCTCCATATCCATATTTTCATACATGGAATCCTAGTATGGGTTAACTTGGGTGAACTTTGTACTTCCCATTATTTATTTTAAAGTGATAGTTTAATTTACTCCTTTTCCGATGTGGGACTTTCAATGGAGTTTCCAAGCCCAATTTTGAAATTGCAAGGATGAAATTCCCTAAAGGGGGGAAGGATGCAACACCCCAGGTAAATAAAAAATATGAAATTTTTATATTTATCCCGGTTTGGGAAAAAATATTAATATTACATTAAAGGGAACACTATACTCAATGGCGTACCCAATACGCGACAATGAGTTCTTTTGTAATCCTACGTTGCACTCTAATAATAAAATAATATTATTTTAAATGGTAGTTAACGCCTAGCCATTGTAATGGCGGGAAATAACGGAACTAACTAGAAAATTATTATGTATGTTTTTCAAATATTTTTACTTTTTACAATAAATGTTAGAGGATTAAAAATGCGAATGAATCCAATTTTAAGCGTAAACATTCTAATATTCTTTAAAAGGTCGATTAACTGCCTTATGATGGTGAACCTCTTTTAAATCCACTTTTTGAAAATTTTATGTGTTATATTTGACAAAATAAAATCCATCATTAGAATCGGGACATCAAAATTTACTTTGTGTAAATTTTTGGTATTTTTCCGATATGGTTCATTTTTTAATTAATAGTGAAAAATGATGTATATGAATTCAAAACCTCTTTTTAATATAATATATTTATATGATTAGATTATATTTTTAATTGGTTTTAATGTTCAATTAGAATATAGGTTTTACCATTTAATCCAATTGTGGTCATTGGAATTAATTTTATTTTGAAATCAGACTTAAACTAGTGTCAATCTTTTGATACTTATTGTTTCATAAAAACTCGCTATTTGCTCTGACAGCGAGATTAATTATTAAATTAATTAATGAAACTTAAATGTTCTAAATATTGTAAAACAGAATTCAATTTTTTAATTTGGAATATCAAATATATCTTAGGGTGATGTTTTGGTATTTTTCTGAAAAACTTCAATTTTTGATGAATAGTGAAACCGCTAAGTGGTACTTATAAAAACTGATTTTCCGTTTAAATGAAATTTTACCACCTCTATGTTTTTAATTTCAAAAATCCAACATACATGGTTGTCATTAAGAAGTAAAATGTGGTTCAATGGGATTAAAATAATTTTTTGGTGAATAGTAACTGTTAAGTTTATTAATCACGATTAGAGGTAATTAGTGTAATTTAAGGTAAAAATAATGTTTTAATAATATGAAATGACCTAGACAGATTTCCTACCCTCATTGGATGTGTCATGGCCTACCCAGACAATCCATGGGTCAACTTGGGGACCCCATGGAGCCACTTTGGTTGGAAAATGACATTAATACCTTTTTATTTAAAATTAAAATAAAAATGTCACAAACAAGAGTTGTTTTACTAAAACAATTTTTACATTGGGTTATACAATTCATATTTTTGAATATAAATATTCATTGGAAATATGAAAATGTTTCCTACATCATAGTAGTTTTTTTATAATTTTTAGACATTAAATAAATTAACGTATTTATGACAGCATGATGATATAGCAATTACCTCATTATTTAACGATTTAAATAAAATGAAAAGATAATTGATAATCAAAGACCTTCACATGTCAAAAACCTATTGTATGGGTGTATTTCGAAGCCTTATCACCTTATCCTCGAAATATATCAATGTGGGTCCTTTAAAATCCTAAACTCATTTGAAAATAATGTATCCTTTTTAGACTTTCCAAGAGTGCCCCTCCTCTCCTCTTATAAAAGGCCCACACCTCTACCACCTTACAAACACCTCTCAAGACTTTGGCTCGGCCAAAACCTGCCCATTTAATCTCTCCACATCCTTCTCTTAATCATTGAAGCCTAAATTTGTGAATAATCCTTTCCAAGGAAGCCATTGAGCTCAAATCAAATAGAGTTACCCGATTTAAAGGTAGTGTCCTCTCTTGTGATCTTATGTTTTATTTTGCTTCTCCATCCATCTAAACTCTTTTTATGCATTTATTTTGTAACAACACAAGTATAGTCAATATAATAGGTGTTGTTATGTGATGTATTAGAGCTACACTTACACAAGCCTTCTTCTAATGGTTAACGAACATACTCTTTCTGTGGATGGCAAATTTCTGCCTCACGAAACGATGATTGTTCAATCTTCTCTTAACACCTTTCATGGTGTCCATTATGAGGTCAATATATTTTATATATTATATATATGGTATTTATGTTTTCTATATGCTTCTGAATTTTATATTGTAAACATGCCTTTATTCCTTTCATGTTATGCAAATGTGATAATTTAATACGAGGAAGTGTGGACTACCGCCCCCTCAAGTGATGTGACTCGTTCACGAAATACATGGCATGTATAAATAATGAAATTAATGAACATATGTGACCAATATAACATATATATTATACTGTAATTATAATATATATATATCTCAATTATTTTTAGTTACATTAATATGACAAAGAAATGAAAGTAGCGTTCATGCATACGTACGGCCTACCGTCTCCATGAACGGTGCATTTCATTTCTTTTTATATCCAAATGTTATGGAATAGTATAAAATGAATATGTACTGGATATATATAATAATTAAATCATTAATACTATTATGGAGATGATTTACTTATAACTACATGGACAATCATTTTCAAACAAGATCATTTTTGACTCATGTATCAAACATTGACAAAAACGTCTGATATGAACTCACATTATTAACCAATTATTGTAACATTATAACATGTGTTATGAACTGAATAATAATCTTTAAAAGAGGACATTAAGAAATTATAAAATGACCAAAGTTTATTATTCAGTAATATAAATAAATGAACAAGACAAGTCGGACTTGAGGTAAGGGATCTTACCCCTCTCTTTCTTTTTAAGTACACTCTTTTATGTCATTCCTTTTAAGCTCATATTTATTATGATTGGGATGTTCTTTTATATTAATAATACTTTACTTTTTTATGTTTATATGATGAGAGACCCTATATTCTCCCATCAATCCATTTTGGAAGGTTTGATTGGCGCCGTTAGGCTGCTGAATTTTCGTAAGGGATCCTACCCCTCTCTTTCTTTTTAAGTACACTCTTTTATGTCATTACTTTTAAGCTCATATTTATTATGATTGGTATGTTATATTATATTACTCATACTCTACTTTTTATTTTCATATGATGAGAGACCCTATTTTCTGTCATCAATCCATTTTTTAAGTTTTGAGTGGCGCCGTTAGGCTGCCGAATTTTCGTAAGAGATCTAACCTCTATCTTTCTTTTTAAGTACTCTCCTTTATGTCACTTCTTTTAAGATCCTCTTTGTTATTATGGGGGATTTTATTTTATATTCCTCTTTCTGTACATTTTATTTTAATATGATGAGAGACTCCATTTGATCTCATCAATCCAATTTGGGATGTTTTAAGTGGCATCGTTAGGCTGCCGAGTTTTCATAAGGGATTGTTCATCTCACTTTTAGTCCCGTGAGATTTATGCTACATTTTCCACCATTTCTTTTGAGTGGCGTCTGTACATAACATTGTTAGACTCTTTGTATAATATACTCTCAATTATGGTTAGTTTCATCTTCATTGTATTACCCTTCTTTCATGGGGTGTACGTTACGGAAGTTATCCAATTGGGTAAGGGAACCTTTCACCCTCCACATTTTAAAAGACTTCTTTTGTAGGTATTTTAATCGTATTATGATGGGATATGTTCTTATATATCCTTTTTGATATAAATGTTATGTCCAAGTGATGATATACCCCTTTTTATCTCTCATCAACTCATTTTCTGAATTTTGAAGTGACGTCGTTAGATTGTCGAATTATTTGCAAGGGAACTTCTTAACCCAATTTTGATTCTTTGGGATAAACTTGTACTCCTTGAAATATGTCGTTCTATGAATATGTTTGAATGACCTTTGATTGTTTTACACTTAATATCCACTTATATTTTGAGTATTAGTTTGTCACACATAATTATTTAATTGATTTATCCTTAATCCAAGGATATAGTCTTTGTAAGGGAATTCGTCTCAATCTTCTTTCATTCAGGCATATTTTGTTATAATACAAGGATTTATTTTATATGGTGTATAAACCACTTTGACATTTATTTTTATACAAATGGAATATTTTTCTACGAAGCGTTTTTCAAAATGAAAAAAAGGAATGTTTCTTTTAACGTACGCGGTGACACCGATTTTTTCCGCCGTCGCGAGTATTATTTGGTCTTTGGATTCCTCAACAAGCTGTAATGTTTTTAAAATGAAATAAATACCATATACTCTTTTATGTATGTTGGTATTTAAAATGTTTTTTATAAAGGATTTGTTATTTAAATATATTTAAGTGATATATTGTGATCTAAATATGGAAATTTTTTCTTTCCATTATATTTGTTTAATGTCTTATGATTTTATTATGGTACTTGGACATTATGACGGGTGGTGCCCTGAATAACAGGATGGGTGGTTATGTTATAACCTCCAATGCATTGGGTATGGAAGTTGGTTGTATGGCTATTCCATTATTATGGGTGGAAGTCGACCGTATGGTTATTCCATTTAAGTATGTTTATGTCCCAAGTTACCTTTATATGTTTTGTGTTCTTTATATGGGTTTTATGGTAATATTTTGGTTACAAAATTGTAAGTAAAGATCTTTTATTTAGTAAAGAGTTTTTACTACATCATAAAGGTGAAAATTATTACTTAGGTAAAGTACTGATGGTTTACTTGTTGTTTTTGAAAAACTAACAGTTTTCCTTATTTGTGTATCCTTTACTGGGATTTTTAGGCTCATCCCAAGTTTTTGAAATGTTTTACACAGGAATTAATGATGAATTGGGTCAAGGATGGGATCAAGGAATGACATGCTTTCTAAAAAATGGAATTAGACATGTTTCTTTTTAAGTGTTTTTTTTATTTTATAGAAACTTAGTAGAAGTGTCTACTATTTAATCGTTCGAGATGTAATAGTTATGACCTAATTCTCTAAAACTCTAAACCTGAAAAGATCATCAATGTGAATTATTCATTTAATTCAATATTAAGTATGGTTTAAGGTCGGGTCCTTATAGTTACACACTTTGTTATGGCTATATATTAACACAAATCCCATAATACCACAGTAGAATACCATTATTTGATGAATTCCATTGAGTATCCTATTACCTATAATGTTTCTCTACAATTAACCATTTACATCCATGGATTATCCACATCTATAAGTCATGGTATTCCTCTCAAATAATTATACACACACATATATATCACCAATCATAGTATAAACCATGTTTTTCTTCATAATCGTTCATCTATAATTTCTACATGTATCCTTTTCACCTATATGAAATGGAACACCAAAAAATTGCCCCCAAATTCAGGGTTCAATCGCTCTATTTTCTTGAAAAAATAAAATTGGGAATTTAGTATATATGGTGGCCTCCTAGTTCTAGGACATTTATTTCTCCAAAACAATCATAGTTCTCCACTAGATCATCCTAAGACGCCAAAAATATATAAAAAAGTAATAATCATAATTATAAACTAAATTAATTAAATTAATGCATCAGTAATACAAGGGTGTTGGAATTTAACAACCCATTGAACTATTTATCCCTATAATGCTATTATAAAAAATTGAATCATCAAATGGGAAGTGAGAACAACCATTAATCGCATAACATAAATAGATGAGAGGTTGGAAAAAAATTATAATGTATATTTTAGTATTATAACATCTATCACAAAAGAAATATCCTAAATATAAGCACAATTCAATAAGATTACCAAACATATATAAGGTAATTATATCAAAAATCACATTAAATGTGACCTAATGGGATGGAGATGTAAAATAGGTCTTCCCCAACATTCTATGTCATTAATAAATATTTCCTATAAGGAATAAAAAACCTGAAAAGTAATGTTCGAACCTAAAAGTAATAAATAATTTTCTAATAATAATGGCCACCAAAAGAGACTGAAAACAACTATAAAGGAACATACACACAAAATGATTACCTAAAAGACCACCAAATTACATTCACCAATATACACTAAAAATAAATTTAAAACCCAACAAAAAAAACCTATCAATGATTCATGATCTATGCACTAACATTAATAACAATGTAATAATTAACTCAGCACATAATGTAATATCTCACTGCAATACCATTGAAAAAATAAATGACTCTATCAAGTTCCATTCTACCCTTTTTTGACATCCCATATACCAATTTATCACCTATGGTTTTATTTTATTCAACCCTATATAAAAAATCATCAATCTAGCAGAACCATAAAGAAAAAAAAACATATATATATAAGGGATTCCTCAAATCCAAACTCACTATAATAACATAACACATATATAGACATCCACATTAAACAACATCCACTATGGAAAAAAGTGAGGAATAAAAAGAAAAAATAACCCAATTATAAAATATAACATCGCTAATAACTCATTTATGTATTCTAAAACCCAAAAAGATAGAAAATGTAAACATATTTTAAAAAATACATATTAAAGAATAACAATAATCACTAAATGTACCAATAATATCTCTTTTTTAAAAAAAATAAATATACAAAACGACTTAAAATGTAACTAATATTCACAATGAAGACACAGCCCAATGGAATATTATCAATATGGATTCATAAAAGCTATTTCTCTATAATAGAGGTTAAAAAATGAATAGTCCACCATATATAAGATTGAACCAACTCAAATAACCATCTTTCTAACTAGGCTCCGTCATCAACCACATCCCACTAGAAAAATTTGTCACACTGACCTACTAGAACTGATTCCTCAATTACGTTACATTTTCTACCTTTTTTTTATTCATAATTACAACATCTATAATGGATGCATTAGTGTTTCACGTAAACTGAGGGGTTTCTTTGTTCTCTCTAACCACAAAATTTAGTCAGAAGGACCTTCATCACTATGTAATGATGGTGGAAAAATATTTCTAAATTATCTAATTGAGAATCCGTAGAGGAGGGATTCTAGATCCACCATTCCATATTGAGTTAGCATATAATAAAAATGTTAGAGAATCAAACACATTCAAATTAATGTGAATTAACCTTGAGATCATCTCATCCAACAATTTTTTTATTCATTTTCAAAAAATATCTATAAATAATACTATAAATATAAGAAAATAAACCCCAATATGTGATAAATAAAATATTTATAAAAAATTTAAACAAACTTTTTTTTTCAAACAAAAAAAATATTCACAACACTCTATTTAAATATCAAATTTAATTATAAATGAACTAGTGAAAATTCCACTTGAATTTCATTTAATCACTACTATTACATTTTAATTACAAACTAAATTTTCTAACATCTCCTTTTAAATTAATAATTTCCCTTAAATTTCATATTTCATAAAAACACAACCTTAAATCGTGAAATCCCATTTTGAATTACACCACCACTATTTGAAATAATATTATTAAATATTAAATATTTTAATAGAAAACAAGGATATTCAACTTTATCAATCTAAAAAACTATTTTAAAAATAGAATACAAACCACTATCTTTTATAAAAAACCGAAAAAAATTATCTGAAATCAAGACTAAATACCATAAAATAAATATATTGATAAAAAATATCTGAATTTATGTGGAAATAAATGTAAATTCAATTATAGTAAACTATAAGAAAAATTAAAACAATAATAAAGGTGGAAATGATATGAACATAGTTCAAGATCATGAGATAAAAAAATCTTCCAACTATTTGGAAACTATTATACTGATACTGATCACCAAATAATGGGTGATGCACTATTTTCTAAATCTTTTGGAGTACTTATAAGATCCAATATCTTTTACCATTTACACTAAAAATCTCAATGAGACCCCAATAATCTATATTACACTCAATTTAAATATAAATATCATTAAAAACATTCAAAATTTCAATCAAATTCAAAACCCAATACGAAAATCACCTGGGAGACCATGTTTTATCTTGAAGGGTTCCAATTAGAAACTCTTCCATGATCTACCATTTGATTAATGAATACTATCCTATTATATTTCAATATTACCACTAAAAAATAACATATGCCCATTTCAAGAACATAGGCTTGCTAATTATATTTTTACTGTAACTAACCCATATTGACCAGAACCTTCAACCGACCTAGATAAAGATAAGGCTCAAAGAAATTCTTGATCCTCGTGACATGGAAACATGTACATTGGAATTTTAATAAACCCTTGAGAACTATTTTTATGAATGAACAATGGTCTTCTAAACATAAATTTTCTATCACACATCTATATATAAGACTTCAACGATCCAAACTAAAATAGACATATAAATATGTTATATTCTGAGTAATAATTTTTGGAGACAAATAAGTAATACAACTCAATATCCATTTTAAAATAAATTTAAAAGAATAAATAATTACACATATATAAACATAGTATTTAAATATATTTATAGTTTAAAGAATCCAAATTTTAAATATCAAACCAAAACTAAAGAACTACAACGAATAACCATGAATCCCCTATTAATTAACCACAAGCCATACATCCACTACCAGATACACATGATCACTATCTAGTAATGGATTACATATCATGGGAACCTAAAAGTTAACAATTAGGGCTGTATATACCCATTCATATATAAAGGGTTGGAAGAAACTTTGACACCTAGGATTTTACCATATGGTTTATGAAAATCCTTTAGAAATAAAATAATATTATCAAATTTTAATTAAAATAGGAAGGTAAATGTTATCCATATATGAAAATCATAATAAACAACAACACATTTATATTGTTTTTCTAATCTTTAATCATAGTTTTAATTTTAATCATAATATTTCATCAACGATTTTATTTAAGATTCACACACACTATAACAGTTGATTCTTTTTAATTTTAAAACATCATTTTTAATGATATAAAAATGAAATTATAAAGAAGTTTGCAACAATATAATCAATTAAAAAGACGAAGGAACAAATTCATCATGTTAAATAAAATAAATAAATAATATAAATCAACACGTGGAATCAACATCATCTTGACAAAAATAGGATATGAAAAGATATTGTGGGAGTACCCTACAACAACCCACAAACATAGGAATAAGTGTCAAGGGATCTTCCATGGGTCTTAACATTAGATGATTAAATAATTTATTGATAAATAATAGGATGATAATTATGTTACATTATGTCTTAAATTCTATATAGAACCAATCTAACATGAACTAATAATTTATATGCAAAATAAACATATTTTCTTATTTTAGATTATAGGTGATATTATTAGTGTGTAGATATTTAGTGTATCAAAAATCATGACTTATTACATATCAAATATTGTTACACATACTATAAATAGTATAGGTAGGTAAAAATAACTATAAAAATACAATAATCACTAATAATAAATAATGAATCATCCCCACCACCAACTACCTCATAAAAAAGGACCCATAATTATTGATCACAAAATCATTATATACATTAATCATGAACTATATGAAGGTTATCATTCATCAAAAAACAATGATGGTTTCACAAAACCATGCATATTAAAAGAATTTATATGTTCTAAAACTACCTTCTTGAAAACAAAATTAGATTCAATGTTCTATATAAATAATTCAATAATATGTTCTAAAAAACACATGTAATAGTTTTTACCAAATGTTCATTTATAATTTTTAAATAATAATTTTATGTTTTTAGAAAATATTTTTAATTCATAAATTTCACCGCATTATTTATATCAGGACCTATATATGGTAAAAATAGTCTAATTAAATTTATTATAGGTAAATTATATTTTAAAAAGTTTTCAGATCAATGGAATTAAAACATTCCTCGAAAAAATAAGATATCAATATTATCCACAAAATTTTCCTAAGGAGACTGTTAGTTCAACCCATTCTCAGACACAATGTAACAATCACCTATGAAGATATTTTTGTATGTAATGAATTGGGTCTCATTAAAGACATAATTTCATGAACTAAAAATATATTTCACTATAAATTTTTTAAATTATATGTAATTAAGATAGGGAAATGGAAAATGAATATATTTTGATGAATTTTTACAATTTATTTTAAAAGGAAACCCCAATACAATATAATCTACAAAATTCCCCATTAAAACAAACCATGAAGCACAATCCTGTCACACAATCCCCTAGGGTTATGAGAAGGGATTGAAATCATGAGATATAGTATGAGGTGGGAACATGGAGTGATGGTATATTAATAGATTTTTTTACACATGAAATCAACTTATTATTGATGGATGAGAAGTCAGATATAAATAGGAGTAGGAGGGAGAACACCATGGTCGTACACCCATCTTACTCATATTAAAGTAGGATAAAAATTTGGGATAAAATCTTAAAATATGAAATGGTAGAATAAATTTATATATTTAATAAATATATACAAATATGGGTAAATTTTTGGTATTCAAACCATGGAATATTTCTGTTTGTGGTTGTCATACTATCACTTTCTCTAGGGACCATGATTGAGTTGAAAAATTGTAAATGGACCTCACCTGTAACACTAGTCCCCTAGAGTGTGTCCCAATATCATTGATACAAATGAATACCCTACACAATATAGTTCCATTCTACATTGTGTCCTTAATTTTACGTGACACCCTTTGAAATTTATAAAGAACATATTTTGAAGATATCCACGGACTAGACCCATCCCTATGGAATATCCCGTCATTACAGAACACCCTCTATAGAATATCCCCGTCACTATACTATGGCCTTCTTCTCTAACACATACATACACAAATATGTGGCATAATCCTTTGGATATTTCATTTATGGTGGAATGGTATCCGCTACAAAAATTCAATTTAGCTCTATTATACCTCTATGAAATTGTACTATATTTAAAAAAACCACTTTACAATTAAGCCTCAATGTTTTAAAAATAAATCATAATTTAATGTGGCATTTGACAGCATTCCATCTAAAGTACATAATGTACATAGCTAGAGAGTTATCCCACAACTCCCTAGATACTTATCAAAACTAATAAAAACCCATAGAATCATCATGATTATAGTAACCTAAACCTAGAAATCTGGAATCATCTATCACACCTCATTTTTATTGGAGTATGATACATGGAAATCTAGAGCCAAAGGACTGAAAAATTTAGTAGTAAAGGAAAAGTTTATATATACATGAGATATCTATTAAAAATGAGTAAAAAATTATAACAAAATTTCTTCCAAAAAAAATTTATTTATTTTAAATTTTTTTTAGATTTCATTCTTAGTACACATCATGGAATCATGGGGAAGGGAAATAAAATAATAATGAGATAAAAAGATCATTAAGTGATATTTAAATCAGATGAAATGAATAAATAAAGTGTAATAAAAATGGAATGGTAAATAACTTGAAAAATTTATATTAAATAAATAAATTTAGAATAATATGGAATTAATAATTGTGGGTAAAATAAATATATATAAATTATAACATGATTGTGAAACTAAACCATGGATATTAAAACTATTCAAATAATCACATGGAATATCAGAAACTAAATTAATAATGATAGAATGCATAATGATGGATAACTAAAATGCATGATATAAAATTAATATAAAGAATATATTACTATATATTATTCATTCCAAGAATGTAATAATGTATTGTCTTCATTATAAGAATTTTATATTTTAAATGCTTCATGGAAATAATCAAATAAATGGGTTAGGCCTAAAAAAACATATATTGTCTGTGTCATAAAACATACTGATGAATAGAGGGGATATAGGGGCCCACATTCTAATGAAATAAGAAATACAATTATTTCCTCAGATATAGAATTTTCTATTTTTATAATCACTATTCCAAATCATCAAATTCCCATATTGATGAAAAGAGTCTAATTTATAAAAATTTCCCATATTAATTAAATTACTTTAAAAGTAAAAATCATGTGTAAAATAGTAATACTATTTAGGAAATAGTCATATAAATAATAAAACTATATTTATATTAATATAAATAGAACTTCTAATGAAAAATTATTATTAGAAACTAATTTTTTCTAGAAAAATTTAACAATCTGAAACATGAATTGAGATTGTACATGTATTTGATAATTTTAAAACATTCATATTAATTACCATTGGTTAAGACAATTCAAACTAAAAAACAAAATAAAAATATGTATTAATGAATCAAGAAGTCATAATATATATATGAATAAAATAAAACACCTAAAATTTAATTTTATCATAGTTAAAAATAAGCCACAATAGAATGTAAATTGAGACGAAATTCCTTACTACTTGAGTAACATTTGAATCATGATATTAATGAAAGAATAAAATCAAATGAAACTTATAAATATATAAATATATGATATTAATGAAATAATATTTCATAGGGATGTCTAGACACCAAACCAAATAAATTAACTGTTTATATTTTTATGTATCACGAAAGTAAAATTAAGACTAGAAATCAAATTAATAATGTGGTAAAACATGAATTGGAATACCCAAAATTAATAAAAATATTATTAATATTTAAAATACAATGATGAGAAAAATTCAGGATACAATATAAATTTTTTTTTAGTATATAAACCATAGAAAATAAGTAAGTGGTGAATATGAAATTTTTCTCATTGTTGTAAAGAGTGAGAAGAAAATCCCTTACATTGTGTTCCATTTGGGTGAACTACAATTCAACTCCAATAAATTTTTTTAAACATTTTATTAACATATAATATAACTATAATTATATGATTAATATTATATATGATCATCTTATAACAACTTACAACTCGTTCTTTATTGTTCTTTTGTTATTTTCATTGATTCGGGTTTTAAGTTCATTGTTTCTCTAACATGTTTTGACTATTTGTTTTTGTTCCTCTAACATATATCATTATTTAATAATCATCACAATGTATACCATGATTTAGATGTAAAATATATTCAATATATATATATATTTATAATAATTAAAAAAATTGGAGATATGAAATTAAATACACTGTTTTTGGGGATGCTAGGTCGTACGTACTGATGAGTAATGCATCCATTTCTATTACATATTAAATGAATGAATAGTAATTTTTAAACATTTTTATTATAAATATATTTTAATATTTGTATCATTTATTAGAAATACTCTTATTAAAACAATCCTTAATAAATTCCATGTAATGTGCGAATTAATCAATGTGCTTAAGAGAGGTGGTAGTCCACACATCAACAAAAGATGTTATCATATTCACAAAAATGGAAAGATAGAATATATCTGTTATAAAATAATTAAATTATAATAATTAAATAATAAATATAAAATATAAAATATATAAAGTATAAATACAGTAATATTATAATAATTTAAATGTGTTACTAGATGAATGTATGATATCGGTTCACAAAGAAATAGTCCACCGTACAAACAAACGATACTTGTGTATCCCATTAATAGAAGTGTGTAAAATTTAATGTCGTAATTATAACCAAAAACATCTCAATATATTTTTTAATATTATTTTATTCTATAAAAATGATATAATAAGAATTTAATTTGTGGATAAGGAAATAAAACATAATTTTTTTATGAATGTTACCTCTTTTTTAGGTACTTATTTTTGGTTTTTACCAAAATTCTAATATGGATGGATTTATTACCAATGTGAGGATTTTAAGACTCGTTAAATTATATTTTTAGATTAATTAGGAAGGCTCTGGACCTGAAAATAGATTTAGTGGTGTGGAAATGTGAGTGGTATGAGTACCCTTTTATAAGTGGGCTATAACACCCCAAATATTTTATGGTATGTTTCTCTTAAATACATTATATTCACTAGATAAACTATATTTCATGAGGGAATAAGTATTTTGTGAGATGAAAAATTATAGGAGGAATTTATATTCTATCCATTAAACATAAATTATCCACATCTATGTTTGGAATTTCGAAAAACAAACATCTAGATTTTTGACCAGTAAGTCTTTTGGAGTCTTATATAACCAACATTTATTTTTGACGACCAGTAACATATCCTTATGAATAGTAATATGATTATTTATATGACCCTTATAAATTGTAAATATTGATAATATTTTTTTTCTTAAGGTAATAAGATAATGAAAAGTTAATTAATTTTTCAATGTAATACAAAACTAATTATACCTTTAAATTGTTATTTAGTGAATTAACATTGATTTTATTTAAAAATTATATTAAAAATAAATACAAATTTATTTTCAAAAAATGGAGGTTATTTTTAAATTCTACACATTGATAACTGATTAGGGTGAATTTCTGTGATTTTTTAAAAATACTTGGAATTTTTAGTGAATAGTAAAATTATAGATTTTAGTTTTCAATAGTTTAATGATAGCATAATGTTGTAATAATTATTATAATGTAATGGTTGACATGTGTATATTATATTATGACATGATTTCTCTCATGTTTTAAAACCCATGGGAAAATACCATGGGAAAGGTCGTGGTTTTGCGAAAACAACTAACAAGGTGTCCCTTTTAATCAATAAAAAACTCTCTCTTAATTAATATAAATACCCACCCCCCCCCCCCTTCGTTTTATTTCATTCCAAAGTAATATCCTAGAATATATGGTGGAATTACCTCCTTAATAGTCACCAAATTGTGCCTTTAATCCCCCAAGGTCCCATCCATCATGATCTATGAGTTACTCTACAAGGCAAGGGAATCCTTCATTCCATTCATTTAGTAGACACTTCCTTTATGTAATGTATTTGATTTTATTTTCACATATGTTGGGGTTTTATTTCATGTATTCTTTTTAATTTACTATTGATTTAATACAATGTGATACCTTTTTTCTCTCATCATTTAATTTTATAATATTTTAAGTGACGTTGTTAGGCTACCAAATTTTCATAATGAGTTTCTCACATTTTCTTTTATTTTCATGTTCATCTATTTTATTTTTCTCTCCTCACATCCTCTATCCAAATGACCGTGATAATAAATAATATCATCTATATACTAGAATTATATAATGTTAATGGAATAACTATCATCAATATCCTTACTCCCTCCCTTTTATTTTTTGAATCGAAATCAATGTTTATGAGGATCCAATTTAGAACCACTGTGGGCAACCGAGTTTTGTTCTTTAATTTATCCTTAATTACTGGCCATGAAACCATTATAATGGTTTAATTAGCTAATAATATATTTATTTAAACTCATTAATGTTTTTTAATCCTTAGACACTCATAATATAAGATAATAATACAAAACAAGTTCATTATGAACAAAACGGCCATGTGAATCAGAATATTTCCAATAAACATTTATCTAATGAGTCATCCTAATTTTATATAACCCAAATTCATTTATATCTCATTGATTTAATTAATAATGTATATTAACATTTCTGGATGTCTAACCACATTTAAATTAACTTCTATTCAAGAAAACAAGTAAACGAATCATGGAAACTAAAGAAGAAAATGCTTCAAAAACAAGAAAATTGAACCTCTTGAACCCATAAAAGTGCCATGAATGAACCTAATAAGGTTATAATAAATCAATTAAATGTATATAAGGTTCTGGAGTTATTAATTAATGAGGATAAATTTTAATATTATTTTCCTTAAAAAAACGATGAACACACTCGAGCATAAGGTAAGGGGTTTCTCATCTCACATTCATTTCTGTGAGATTTTCATTATTTTCCACTTATTTCTTGTATGTGGAATAAGTGTACTTACATTTAATATATAATAACATTATTTTATATATATTCATGTTATTCAATGATTCATTTTTAGATTATTAATCTTTGGATATATGATTCGACCGATTAAATTGTGGTAAGATACTTTGTCTCAACTAACTTTTTGTTGTGACAATCATTGTATTGTGCACCTAATCATCATTATGTGGTGTAACTACTTCCCATTTGAGAACAATTTTCATTTGAAATTATATTTATATTAAATATCTATAATCCCATTTCATGTATATGTTGGTTTTATGAACCGTATACCATTTTACAAACAATGTTTATTTGTAATGTTATTTTGATTATGTAAATATTGTTGAATCTATATACTCTACTCTATATAAATATTGAAAAGGAATATTTATCTTTTATTGAATCAATGTATAAAGAATTATTTGGATATAAAGTGGGGTTTGGGGCACAATATATCCCCTCAATGCATCGATAGTTCTCATGAGGCAAATCTATTGGCGACAAACCCTTCGAGTTTGTTTAAAAAAAACAGACGGGTTTCTACCCAAAGAACTAAGACATTTTAATAGTACTATGGTTTCATGTGCCAGATACATGGAAAACAATTAATAAGAATTCTATTTATTCAATATCAGTTATTAATATCTATGAAAATTTCACTATGACATAATCTATGGATGCGCGACCTTTCACAGTTTATTAATGGCGTTAGTTTTTTATTTATTCACCAGGAAATATTTGCTTATTATTTATTTCTTATTGATTCATGCTACCACTATTTTTAATCCTTACTAAGAATTTGAGATCACCCCTTTAATTGTATACCTTAAAAAAGTGATGAATATGAGATCATTTATTGAGTTCATGTGGACGGAGTATCTAGTTTTTATTATGTATTGTACTTTGTAACCTTATCAAAATGTAATTAGAGTTAAATTAATGTATCTAGTTTCTTGAAGACTACTTAATAGAATGTTCCATCAGGATTTTCATTCCTTCTAACCATGAAAATATGACAAGTATTGCACTAGCTCCAGTCTAGAGAGGTTGGGGGGTTATAGTTGGTATCAGAAGATGTTTAGTACGAAACATAGAAACTAGAGTAGGAAATGTATAGTAGGGAACAAATCCCTAAGGTAGAATTTGAGGATAAACATAAAATAATGTATAGGTATTTTCTTAGGGTATAGATTATGTGGATCTTTTTAATCAACAATTCTCGGTCCGGATACGAGCAGGTAGAGGCAGCTCTGACACATATGTATCTAGGGGTAAAACCTGAAAACAGCACTTTGAGCTATACTTGAATGGGAAGTAGTGCATGACAATGGGCATTACTGCACTCTTCGTTATGACACTCCCATGGGATATTCATAGGATAATTCACGTTTTCTTTACAAGACATTGTGATTGTGATTAATGTAAATTTTTCATTATAGGAACAATTATTATAAGAATAGATATGCACAGAATTTCAATCTATGTTGAGTGATTTTCTAGTTGAGATTCATAAACTATTCTAGTATATCTTATTATTTAGAAATGGAGTCTAACAGAAGAATGGGAATCAATACTCGTGGTAAATATAGGGATCACCCTACAGAGAAAGTCAACACATTCAATGTTGGAGCAGATCAGATCATGACCATATTGGGACAAATTACTCAAGTTGTAACGAATAACCATTCCACACTTGTGTGGGATAATTTAATTCGGAAGAAGCCCCCATATTTTAGTGGGATGACTGATCCAGTGGTTGGTGAGAAATGGATCATGTCCCTTGATAAGATATTAATGGCGTTAAGATGCAATGAAAATGAAAATGAAGTACTAGAAGTATATTGTCTTAAGGGAGATGTAGATCAATGGTGGCCCTTTATTCAATATACCATAGAGGAAGAAGAAATATAAGATATGGAATAGAATACTTTTAAGGAAATATTCTTCCAAAAATATTTCCCTCGTAAGTAACAAACTGAAATGAAGAGGAAATTCCTTAGCTTGAATCAAAGGGATGAAGACAATGTTGTAGTGTATGTGGATACTAACACAAGGCTGGACAGGTATGCCATAGATTATATAAGTGACTCGGAAGACAAGATTGATCATTTCTTTTACGGTCTTAAGATAAGTCTTTAATCGGCACTACCCTCTCAATCATTTTCATCATATGATTAAATTGTATCAAGTGCCATCAAAACAGAGACGGAATTTTCTACATCTAATATTTTTAAATGAAACCATGATAAGAAGAATTACTCTAATTACAAAGGAAAAAGAGGAGCACTAACGAATAGTAAGTGAACCAAGATATTCCAATTATTTCAGAAATGTGGAAAGAATCATCTCCGGAAATAAGTGAATGGTATGGGAGCCTTCTATAACTGTAGATAAAAGGGTCATAGATCTGATGAATGCTAGGGGAAGAAACAATTCAATTATATTAAAAGCTACAATTGCAGAGATATGGGACACTATGAGAAAAAGTTTCGTAATATCCAAGGAAACATACCTTGGAAAAATCCAAGATAACTAGGGAGAGCCTGAATGATTACAACTGTGGAGGATGAAATTCCTAACGATGTGGTGGCAGGGGATGTATCATTTCAACAAAGGCATGTAGACTAGTTCCCCTCTAGATACCAAAACATGCTTTAGTTTAAAACCTTATCATCATACCAATGAGTGAATTTGATATAACTCTTAGTATGGATTGGCTGTCGAATTATGATGCAATAATTTATTGAATGAAGAAGGAAGTGACTTTTTTTGAAAATGGTGAAAAATCCCTTTCCTTTAGTGTAGAAACTTCACCACCTGATTCTTATCTAGAACCACTTATAGTATCTCTACTGAATTAAATACATGGAGAGGATGATAAAACAATATCTATGGGAGGTAAATGAAATATTCGAATTGAATATGTGAACATATTGCAAGAGTTCATTGATTTATTTTCAGAGGATTTAACTAGATATCGTCCAGAGCAGGATGTTGAGTTCTATATTGATTTAATTCCTACTACAATACCAATATCAAAAAATACCTATAGAATGGACATTGTTGAGTTAGTGAAGCTAAGGAGAAAAAAAGAGGAGTTTAATGACAATGGATTTATTTGACCTAGTGTTTATCCTTGAGGATCCCCGATATTTTTAGTCAAAAAGAAATATGGATCCATGATGTTATGAATTGATTTTATGGAAATAGATGCTATTAAAAAAATATGTACCTACTTCCCTGAATTGAGGATTTATTTTGTCACCTTCATGGAGCTCATTTTATTTCAAAGATTTGCCTTCGATCTGGATATCATCAGCTGCGTGTGAAGAAGGAAGATATTACAAAGAAAACATTTCTAACCAAGTATGGGCATTACAAGTTTACAGTGATGCCTTTTAGAATGGAAAATGCACCCTCTTTTTTCATTGATTTACCGAATTCTGTTTTCAGGGGATATATTAATAACATTGTTGTGGTATTCATTGATTATATCCTGGTATAGTCAAAAATAAATGAAGACCATGATAATCACTTGCGGATTATTCTGGTAACTCTTAGAAACAATAAATTATATGGGAAGTTTAACAATTGTGAATTCTTGCTTCAATCAGATTCTTTTTTAGGCCATATTGTCACTAAGGATGGATCCTAGTTGATCCTGTAATTACAAAGGAAATACAGGATTTGGACATGCCAATAAACATAAATGAGGTACACCATTTTCTTTTCGTAGTAGGTAACTAGAATCATTCTGTTCAGATCTTTGCTCGACTTGCTAACCTGCTAACCAAGCTCACAATAAACGGGGTTATGTTTGTGTGGATAAAGGAGTATACAAAGTGCATTAAAGAATTAAAAAATAATATTGGTCAATGCTATAATTTTTTCTCTTCCATCTAGAAGTGATGGATTTGTAATATATAGTGATGAATCAAATAATGGTATGGGTTGCTTCCTTATGCAAAAAGGATAATGTTATTGCATATGCATCATGATATTTGAAGACCCATGAGAAAATATTTTCCAACTCATGATCTTGAGTTAGAATCCATAATCTTTGATCTAAAAATATGGATACATTATCTCTATGGAGAATGATATGAGATTTATACAGACCAAAATAGTTTGTAATATATTTTCACACAAAAAGAACTCAACATGAGGAAAAAGAGATGGATCGAGTTACTCAATGAATACAATTGTTCAGTACACTACCACCTAGGAATGTTGAATAAGGAGGAAGATTCATTAAGTAGGAAGGATCGTAGATTTCTGACTCAAATGAGGATTTAGAGAGATCCTATATTGTTGTATCTTATAATATTGTGTATTGGAATTTTTAAGGAAGGGGAACATATTTTCTCTTTAAAATGATTTCTGAACTATCATTATTAGAGAAGACAAAAAGATATCATTTTGATGATAAGAATCTACTCAAAAAAATTAATGATGTCAGGGATAGAAGACTGGATGACTTCGTCTATGAAGGAGTTATGAAATTTTAGAAGAGTTTATGCATTCTATCAGTACCTGAGCTAAAAAGGGAACATTTACATGATGCCCATAGTTAAAATTTCTCTATAGACCCGGGTAGAACCAAGATGTATAGAGATTTGAAGGAATATTTTTGGTGGGATTATATGAAGCGGGAAACTGCTGACTACGTGTCAAGGTGTCTAGTTTGACAACAAGTGATGGTAGAGTGATAACATTACAAAGGAGTGATGCAACCATTACCTATTCCTAAGTGGAAATGGGATAAAATTATAATGGATTTTATCACAGGACTACTGGGGACACCTAGAAAGAATAATGCAATATGGGTAATTGTTGATCATCTCACAAAATCAGAAAATATTAATCCTATATGAGAGGACTTACCACTTGAGAACCTAGAAAGACTGTATATTAATTAAGGATTAATAATTCATGGTTCACCTCTATCAATTGAATCTGATCGAGATCCCCGATTTACATCAAATCTCTGGAAAATTCATTAGAAGGATTTGAATACTGAGTTTCGAATGAGTACTGCTTATCCCATCCAAACTGACAGACTGTCTGAAAGGACTATTCAAACTCGATATGACATGTTGAGATCATGCTCTGTATGTAGCATTATATGGAAATTGATGTCGAACTCCAACTTATTGGGATGAAGTTGGTGAGAGTAAACATATAGGCCTAGAACTTATTGAAGAGACTAGGACAAAGGTGAAGAAAATAAAAGCCCATATTAAAGCAACCCAAAGAAGGAAGATGAGTTATGATAACAACCAGAGAAAGGGAATGGAATTCCATGTGGTAGATCATGTAATTCGGAAATGATCTCTATGCATGGGTGTCTTAATGTTCAGTAAGAAAGGGAAACTGAGCACTAAGTATATCGGACCATTTGAAATTCTGGAAATAATCGGAGCTGTATGTTTCCATTTAGAGATGCAGTCAATTATCTCCATAGTTAATTATGTGTTCTATGTGTCATTGTTAATGAAATACATACCAGACCACACACATGTACTCTCCTATTAAGAAATTGAACTGGAACATGATTTCTCATACTGTGAAAAGCCTTTTGGGATTCCTGACACAAGGGAGCATGTATTGAGATATTGGGAAACTCGTCTAGTAAAGGTTCTTTGGGGGAACCAAAATATGGGGGAAGCAATAAGGGAACCATAGAATTTAATGAATAAGAACCACTCACATCTTTTTGGTGGGCTTTATACATAACGTTTTGAAGATGAAATTTCCGAATGAGGGAATAATATAACACCCCAAACATTTTATGGTGTGTTGCTCTTAAATACATTCTATTAATTAGATACCAGATATTGAATGACGAACAGAGTATTTTTGTGAAACAAAACATTATAGGGGAAACTAATATGATATTTATTAAAAATAAATTTTCCACATCGATGTTTTGAATTTCGAAAAACAGTCATCTAGAGCTGTGACCAGTAAGTCATTTAGAGTCTGATAGAACCAACCAGATTTTTTGATGAATAAAAACATAACCTTTTGAATAGTAATATGAATAGTAATATGACCCTTATAAATAGTAAATAATGATAATATTTTGAATTCTTAATGTAATAAGATAATGAGAAGTTAATTAATTTTTTAATGTAATCAAAACTAATTATACATTTTAATTGTTATTTTTTTTGAATTATCATTGATTTTATTTAAAAATTAAATTAAAAATACATAGAAAATTATTTTCCAAATTTTTTTTTCATTTTTTTAATTGTACATATTCATAAATGGTTAGGGAAATTTTTTGATATTTTTCTAAAATTCTTGAATTTTTCATGAATAGTGAAAATACATATTTGAGTTTCGGTAGTTTAATGACATCATAATGATGTAATAATTAATTTAAAGCACTGGTATACTTTTTTACAGTATATTATTAAATTAGTTTTCTCAAGTAGCTTAATCCATTGGCAAATACCATACGCAAGCCCATGGTTTTGCGAACACGACTAATGAGGTGTCCCTTTTAATTAATAAAAACCCCTCCCTTAATTACTATAAATACCCACTCACCCCCTTCGTTTTAATTCATTCCAAACACTATATATTCACTAATATGGGTTTATTAACTACCTAGGAGTACTCCCAAGGTGTCTTTAAGAACCAATGGTCCCATCCTTCATGATCTTGGAGTTACTCTATGAGGTAAGGGAATCCTTCATTCTCTTCTTTTAGTCGACACTTCCTTTGTATTATCATTTAGATTTTATATTATCATATGTTGGGGTTTGATTTTATGTGTTCTTATTTTTCTCCTATTGATTTTAATATGATGAGATGCCGTTTTTATCTCATCATTTCATTATATGAAATTTTAAGCGACGTTGTTATCCTACTGAATTTTCATAAGGGATTTCTTACCTTTTCTTTTATTTTCAAGTACATCTCTTTTATTTTTCTCTCCTCACCTCCTCTATACAAATAACCATGATAAACTTAAGTATATTCTATATAATATAATTATTTCATGTTAATGGAAGAACTATCATCAATATCTTTACTTCCTCCCTTTTATTTTTATAAATGTAATCAACGTCCATGGGGTTCCAATTTTTAACAATTATGGACGACAACGTTTTGTTCCTCACTTTGTCCTCTATTACTGGTCATGAATCCATTTTAATGTTTCATACATATAATAATATATGTATTTAATCTCATTAATGTTCTGTAATCCTTAGACACTCATAATATAATATAATAATACAAAACAAGTTCATTATGAACAAAACGGCCAAGTTAATCAGAATATTTATAATAAACATTTAACTAATGAATCATCCTCATGGTATATAACCCACAATAATTTATATCTCATTTAATATCATTGATAATTTATAGTAACAATTAAGGATGTTTATCCATATTTCAAATGAACATCAATTCATGAAAACAAGTAAATGAAAAATAAAAATAAAGGAAGAAAATGCTTCAAAAATAAGAAAATTGATCCTCTTAAACCCATAACAGGACCATGAATGAAATTAATATGTTTATAATAAATCAATTAAATTTATATAATATTTTGGAATTATTTATTAATGATTATAAATTTTATTATTCAGGTCATTAAAATAAATAAATAATGCACTCGAGCAAAAGGTTGGGGGTTTGTCATCTCACTTTCATTTCTGTGAGATTTTCAATTTTCACCACTTATTTCTTGTATGTTGTATATGTGTACTTACATTTGATATATAATAACATTATTATATTTATATTCATGTTATTAAATGATTCATTTGAGTATTATTATGTTTTTTTCATATGATCTGACCGATTACATTGTGGTGAGAGACATTATCTTAATTACCATTTCGTTGTTACAAAATTTGTATAATTCCCCTAATAATCCTTATGTGGTGTACCTACTGCCCATTTAAGATCACTTTTAATTTTAAATTTTATTTATATTAAATATCCATAATATAATGTCATGTATATGTTTTTTGTCTGAATATTATACCATTTTTGCTACGATGTTTATTTGCAATGTTATTTTAATAATGTAAATATTGATGAATCTGTACACTCTACTCTATATGGAAATTGAAAAGGAATATTTATCTTGTATTGAATAAATGTATAAAAAAATATTTGGACAAAAAGTGGTGAGTAGGGCCCGCTATAGCCCGTCGATGAATCGGTAGGTATCATTAGATAAATCAGTTGGCGACAAACCCTTCGAGTCTGTTTCCAAAACAATCAGGCAGGTTTATACCCAAAGAACTAAATCTTTATAACAGTACTATGGTTTCATGTCCCAGATACATTATGTTCAATTAATAATAATTCTCTTTATTTATTATCATTTATTACTATCCATGATATTTTCACTATGATGAAATCTGTGGATGTATGCCCTTTATCAGTTTATTAATGGCGTGTGTTTTTCACTTATTTTCCATGACATATTTGTTTATGATTTAGTTATTATTGATTCATGATTCCGCTATTTCTAATCCTTGATTATAATTTGTGCTCAAACCTGTCATTACCTATCTTCAATAGGTTATGAAGAGGAGATCATTTACTGAGTTCCTATGGATGCAATTTTTAGTTTTTATTACGTGTGGTATATTGTAACTTTCTACAATGTAATTTGAGATAATTTTATGTATCTAGTTTCATCAAGACTTATAAAATGATCATTACTTAGAGATTTTCATTCATTCTAACCATTCCAATATAACAAGTAAGACAACAAATCCTGTCTATAGGGGTCGAGGTGTTACATGGGCAGAAGAAACACTTGACATTTTTTGAAATGAATAGTTTACTCCGTAGTTTTTCACCTTCAACAAGGATTATACAACACCCAAAATTATATACATTAAGGTTATATTGAGAAATATGTCCATAAAATTGGTTATAAATATTTTAATTGTCATTTATCACCTTATATTCTATGTTAATCAAGTAAGTAAAATAGTTTTTACCTTAATCACATTAATTAATTTTAAATGAAATCATTAAGATTTATTGTCAAAAATTATATTGATATTACAATAAACTACAGATAATTATTATTAAAAATATTTAATCTATTTTCCATATTTAAATCAGCTTAATCTAAAAAAATTAATTAAATTTTAATTACAAAGGCATGTCGGGAAAGGGTGTTTAAAGGTCAAATGATGAAATAGACACTAAGTTTATATATATATATATATATTTAAAAATCAAATTCCCATAATGACCTAAATTTTATTAATATATTTGAAATTTATATAATTATAATTTAAAACGAATCCAATATATAAATAAATATTAAAACCTAAGTAGATGAACAAACAATTTTTAAATAACTTTCATTATTTTTCATTATTCAAAAAATTTATTCATCTCAGAAAAAACCACAAATGAACATACATTAATATTGAAAATAAATTTTCAAAAAATAATTTTATATTTATATATACATTATTAAATAAGAAAAAATAATTATTTAAAAAATTAAGCTTCTAAACGGAGAAATACCACCATTAAAAAATACACATTTTTTAAACATAATATTAAGCATTCTATAATAATATTCTTATAATATATATTTTATGAATATAATTTTATTTATATTTACTATACAAATTTCATTTACCTCATTTAATAATTGTAATTAATTTCATTAATTATGTTGTAATTCCTTTGGTAAATTATAATATCTTTTCATAAAAAATTTCATTTATGTATTATTATTTTTAATTTATTTTGTAATAAATTGGTAACCAATAAATTCAACCATATATTTTAATTGTTTAATTTATTATATTTATAAATTAATATTTCATACAAAGGGTATAATTTCAATTTTAAATATTAATATTTATTATATTCGGTAAAACAGATTAACATGTGTAATGAAATCTTTAAAATAATGTAATTGTTTTACGTAAGGAAATAAAATTGTGTGAATTGCAATATATATAATTGATTGAATTTATTTGTAAAGGTAAATATTTAATATTTTCATGGTAATATTATATTTATTAATATGATTGGTTTTATTTTTTATAACATCTATTGAATAATTTTTTTTTGTAACATTGGTGTGTTACATTCTCCCCACTTAAAACAAATTTTATAATCGCAATTTAATCTACATATCAGTAATTAATGGATTTATATTTACAAAATTCCTTTTAATAAAATCGAAACATTAAATTGTATAATAATGTATCCTCTATATATTTGATAATGGAAAGTATAAATGTCACATGGAATAACATATATCTAGGTTTCTATATAGGGGAACTATAATGGAAATTGAAAATATGGATTTGGATGAATGGCATAAAAAATTAAACGGAGTGATTTGGGTCATTGATATCCAACAATAGAATGATAAATGAAATGTTTGGGCCTCATATATATAAATATCAATTGATTTAAATTACCACCAGTTCAACCAAAATTATGATATTATGGAAACTTTTTTTAAGATGATTATCATAATGTGGAGTGATTCTATTACTCTTTAAAAAATTAATATCTAATACTAAAAATAATTAATACTAGTTAAAAATTTATATTTATTAATAAAATTGATTAAATAAAAACAATGATATATTGACCATATCATTATATAGATCAGTGGTTGGCTTTAAACCCATACCATCATTCAATTGTGGGTTCAATACCTTCAATCAAACTATATATGGTGGGTTGTCAACCGAAATATAGGTTTTATTTTTTAGAAAAAATTTAAATATAATACCAATGATGTCCCCAAAAATTCAATGGAAATCCTTGAAATGAAATTATTTATTATATGAACTTTTTACTAGGGTTTTCAATGCATTCTTTTTTTAAAATTTCTAATAATATTATTTCTATATATACAATAATTTTTAAAATTCGTTCAACATTATTTCTATAAAATGTAAAATTATTATTTTTCAAATAATTTTTTCAAAGTAAGACATATAATTTCTATAAGTTTCACGAAAATTTATTTAATCCTGGAATAATACCATTATGTAAAAACTAAGAATGATATTTTTAATACATAGAACATATAATCAATATTGATATCAATCTACTTTGATGGTATCCATAACTATTTAGTTAGTAAATCAATAAATTCTTCTATGATAATCATAAAATTATATATAAGGGTTATGTTCTCTAATCTATGTTTTCCTAAATCTAGTTCACCAGGTTTCAACTGACCATTATCTGATAAAACCCTTAATAAATCTGTAGAAGTAATCATAGAGATATTTCTATATTACATTCACCTAGGCATAAGATACAAGTAAATAGAATCCAGAAGGATCAAACCTATTAATATTCTTGGTAGAATTGATGTATACATTGGTCTTGTATAACAAATTCATAAAAATTTAAAAAATAATTTATTTTGATAGTATCTATATTTCACCTATAATATCCTTGTATATTATTCTTATTACACATCATGGAATCCTAGATAAATGAATCAAATTAACACTGAGATTAATATTCATAGTAATTGTTATGAAAAATAGAAGAAATGATTAAATATGATATAATATAACTTAGAATTTAAATAACTGAAACTCACTACATTAAATTAATTACCTTAGAAATATATGGTAAGTATAATATTTGATGAAATAATTCTATTTAAATAAACATATGATCATGAAACTAAACCTTGTAGATTCTAACTAATATAATATTCGCATGGAATATAAATTACGAAATTCATAATGATAGAATGCAGTCTAATGTATTTCAAAAAAATACCCTTTAGGCATCATTCTATTATTAAAATACTGTCAAAGATTCTTTCCATGAATCTAATACAACTATTTTATCAATCTATGAATCTAATATTTTTAAGGCTCCAGACCAATAATTTAATAAATTTGTATAATCTCATGAAAACCCATATCTAGTTTGACTCATGAAACATATAGATAAATCAAGGGGATTTTTATGGACCTTCCCATCTCATAAGAAATCCCATAAAATTCTAATATATAAAATAATAAATTCATCTAATTAATATTCCTTCACATATATTATCTGAATTGAATAAAAGATACAAAGTTATCAATATGTCACATGTTAATCAAATAAATTAAAAAGTAAATAATGTATTTAAAATAGAATAATTATTATGAAATTATATTATCCATTATACAGGAATATGGATATGAAAACAAATATAACTTCGAGTTAATAATTACTACATTAATGACATTTTTTCAAGAGAAAGTTAACAATTAAAAAAAATATTAATTATACAATGACATTTTCAACATTATAATTTTCAATTCAAATATAATTGAGTGGGATAATTAAAAAGTGAAAGTTAAAATACCTTTATTTATAAATGAATCATGATATTTCATGTAATATTCAAAACATACACACCACGAATTAATAAATTTTGAAATAAATAAAAAGTAAATTGGGAAAAAATCACAAACTTCATGATTACAAATTAAATCATGACATTCATGAAAGAATAACATTAAATGAAACATTTAATATCATGAAAATAATGAAATTAATTATCTGACATATCATATGAAATTATTTACATGACTCAAATGAAACAAGTGGTGAATATGGAATTAATATCACATGAATAAATTTAAGACTAAAAATACCTTTACAAATGAGATATCATTTGAATCAAAAAAAATATTAATAATAATAAAATAAAACAATTACATACTATGAATATAAAATAATTCAACATATAATATATCAAAATGGGTAGTATATACACAATATAAAATAAATAAATGGTAATTATGACATTCATCTCACATATTTAAAATGTGAGATGAAAATCCAATTATGTGCATATCCTTTGGGGTGAAAATCATTTAACATCATGTATAATTGGTTTAATCATTTCATTAACTTATAATATAACTTTAATCATATATATAGTATTATATATTATCTTTTCAGAACATATTATCTCTATTTATTTAATAATTTCTCATTAATTTTATTGTTTCGTGTAATAACTACTTTGTTTTTTAATGTGTTTTTAATAATTGTTTTTATTACTCTTACAAATTTCATTATATAAAAATATATAGAATTTAATAATAATTTATTTATATATAATATATATTTATTATATATTTATTTAGAAAAATACATAATATTTGTACATTTAAAGTTAAATACACTGTAAAGAGAGATAGTAGATATTATATATGAATGAACACTATATTCAGTTTATATTCATATTAATAAATGAAAAATAAATGTGAAATATTAATATTATATTTACGTTTTAATATTTATATCATATATATAACATATTTTTATCAAAACCAGTCTCAATACATTCGATGTAAAGCATGAGAAAAAATATCTCTTTGTTGAGGCTGTACTCCACATGTCCACAAATAATGTTATCATATACCCAAAAAATCAAAAGCATGTAGGTATGTGTTATATAATAATTAAATAATAATGAATAAATTATAAATATAATATATATAATATATAATCATATAATTAATCATTTTTCCAACCATTAATGATTGTAATGGGAGAATGTACGACATTGGATCGATATGCGGTATTTCAATATACTCATGTGTGATTATTGTGTTTCTCATTTTATTAATAATAATGAATGATTTGGTAGTGACCATAAAAAATTTATGTATGTTGAGTATAATTATATTATTTTATAATAAATATATTATTATATTTTAATTGTTGATTAATGATTTAAAATAATAGTTCTCGTTGAATAATGATAACTTTTTTCCAGGTTACCCCTTCTTATTTAAAAAAACAACCTTTGATGGATTTCATCTAAAAGTGGGGATTATATATTCAGGGGATGTATTTTTTATATTATTTTGGTAGGTTTTGGATGATCCAAAAATTGTTGAGATTGGTGAATTATTGAGGGGTGTGAGTGCACAATTATATATGTAGAGTTGATAGACATGTTATTTTAAAATTTGTTTCATTCTCACCACATTTTTTCATACCAAGAAAGTTCCATAACAGAACATATATGATAAATTATGTTTTATATTTAAAATATGGCCATAAATGGAATGTTTTACATGTTTTGGTTTGTTTTTAATTTTTAATATGTATGTTTTTCTACTCGGTAGAATTATTTTTACATGAATCACTCTTTTTAATTTTAACTACACTCAATAGTAATTATTATAAAAACTTATGTTTTCCTCACTAGAATATATAAATTAGTATTTAACATAATATAGAATCCTTTTTTCCAAATTCTATTTACATGTGTGTAGTAAATTAATATAAAAATAATCCCACATATTTAATTAGAATGTTGGTTTTTAAAGTGATAATATTAAACATTTCATTATATTTTTGTATAAAAATTGGATATAAAAAATATTAAATGAAATAAATTATAATGACTTATATAAATCTAATCTAATTATACATTAAGACCAATATAATATAAATTTATACCTATGTAAATTATTTAGATGAAATGACAGTTTTCATTTAAATTTTATTTTTTCACTATTTAACTAAAAATTAAATCACATTGAGAACTATAAAAATATTAAAATAAAATAATTTTTATCATATTCTATAAGATATAAAATATATTTTTTATAAAATATTCATAATTTTTATTTAAAACTTCTACATCACTAAATTATGGTGAAATTGCATTTAGAAAACCATAGCTTATTATGTTGAAGATTGAGTTTTTTCTTATATATTTCTTGTAATATCTATTGAATGAATATTATATATTTTTTAATTATAAAATATATAAAATTAATTAATATAATTTAAAACCATTAATTAAATTAATTGATTAGGATAATCTCATTTAGTTCATAATATTTTTTTATATAAAATATTCAATTATGTTCAATTGGTTTTTATATTCATTTATATTTAATAGTTACCCATAAATTATACAATATATTTTTATAGTTTTTTAAAACTACCTATAACTTCAAAAATTATGGCTATGAGATAATATTATAATGTAATCGAAATTGTGAACATGAGAATATATGGAAATTGAAAAACATTGAAAATGATCATGGAACCTCAAAAAAATGACAAAACATGTAATTGTAGTTTTATTTTTTTATCAAACTACATTTTATTTAACCGTATTTTTATAATACACATAATGATATACTATTCAACCTGAGATTTTATTAAAAGATATTAATATTGTTTGGTAACTATTTTTTTTCTATGAGAAAAGTAAGACACTTAGGATAACTTGATCAATGAGTCAATATTTTTTTTTCAACAATATAAAACAATTTAAGGAAGTTGGAAATGTGTAAAACTAAATATGAACGTTATTATAGTCCAATTTTATTTTATTTCTATAACTTATTTGCCTAAAAGATGTACATTATAGATTTTTGGATTATATTTATAAATCAAAATGAGGAAAAGATTATCAACATGGAAACAGTCAGTTATAATAATTTTTAAAAATATTTAAGTTTGTTTAAATGTTTCAAATGATGACAAAGTCCCAAAATTTTGGTTTATATTTTTCCAAAAGTATTATAAAACAGTGGATGTGTGAAAATATATTCAATGTTTTCATCATCAATGTTTAATCATGAATAATCTTTTTGAAATTTAATATGATGATACTTCAATCAATAGTAGAATTCGATAGTATTAAAGAAGGTTTATAAAATATGTATTTGATTGTTTTTATGATAGAAATGTAAAATGAAATTAAGAAGAATGACTTCTAAGAGATACCATCATCTACTGATGTAAAAATATTATTTGGAAAAATGATTTTTTAAAATAAGTTCATTGCTATAGTGATTTTATATATAATATGTCTCATTATATATTCCAATATTAGTCTCAAATTGTAGATGCTGATATTAAAAATACATTTTATCATTTCCTAAGAGTTTATAAGATATAAATTTTACATTTTATTTGTGATAAATGAAATTAAAATTCATTAAAAATGCATTTCAATACATTATTTCTAAATTGAGATCTTGATATAGGGTATTACATTACGAAACAGAGTGAGGTTATTATTAAAATAGATAGAAATAATAGATTTACAATGATGAAATCTCTATATAAACTCTGGAAATAACATATATCATTATAATTTAAGATAATATTTATCTAAAATAGAATATAGTCCAAGAATTATAAGGTGTATAGAAATAATTATGTCAATAAAAAAACCACTCATAATGACATCATATGTCGGTGAAATGATATTTTTTAAAAAAATATAGTGATTACATTATTTTTCATATAAAACAAGAATTTATGGATGTATATTATTATTTTGGTGGTATTAATTTTCGGATCAAATAAGTGAATGAAATACACAATATCATTCTTCCAAAAGTATATAATAATCTGTTTATAATAAATGTTA
Source organism: Viscum album (assembly GCA_963277665.1). Lineage (NCBI taxonomy): Eukaryota > Viridiplantae > Streptophyta > Magnoliopsida > Santalales > Viscaceae > Viscum > Viscum album. Next base: position 1,748,239,767 of record OY728119.1, on the reverse strand, counting down.
TCATAAAATATGTGAAAAAATGATTGGAAATATATTCAATAATGTCTTATGTAGTGATTTCTATGAGTATCACCACACAAGAAATATTTAATATAAAAATGGAGAGAACTTAGTTCATAGTACACTCAAAATACATATACATTACCGCCAAAGAATCCTATATAACCACCAACATTTTTCCTTCATTCAAATATATTTTATCTAGTCATAATTATAGGAAAAAATTATCATTTCATAAAATTAAAAACAACATAATAATTAGTAGGCATGAGGTTGAATATTCACATCCAAGTTAAGGGAAATTTATATCAATAGTCAGTAATAAGATTTTTTTGCTTACTATATATGTTGAGGACACCTTGTTTGTACAAATAATCAAAAATAGAATGTTTTTTATATCTTCAATAGAAACTAAATTAATTGATAATGTTCCCTTATAGATTTATGATAATTCCACCACTATGTATGAAATCACTTGAAAATACACGATAAATTATATTTTTTTATTTTTTAATAAAATTTACATGAAATTATTGTGGTCATTTTTCATTTTACAAATAGATTTCTTAGAATTAGAGTGTTAGGTGTAAAAATAATTTAAAATGGGAAAGATTAATAAGATGATATAATCATATAAGGGGAATTAAAAAATGAGAGAAACTTTATGATTGGATGATATATATTAATTTGGAATGTTTGATTTTCATTGGTTTTAAGAGAAACATAGAGGATCCATAATCCTTTAGTAATAGTGACTCTATAAATTTTCGTTATATAGGAATAGTGTTATAAACAATTAAATAATGTTAAAAGTAATTTAATAAGTGTAATTATGTATTGTTTAATATCATTGGTACATCAATGTATATTTTAGAAAAACCGTTTCTATATTACGCTATGAATGATAAGTTCTTTTGTATTATATTTATTGTTTTGTGTAGTAGATATATTTAGAGGAAATGGGAATATAAAAATGTTAGATAACATTATCAAATTTTAGTACTCCATATAATATTTTTAATTCATAAAAAAATGATCTTAAAATGGATTATGTTATTTCATAATCTGGTATACAAATTAACTAGTCACTCTTGAACACACATGTGTTTATGAGGTCCATTCAAATCAAAGTTATCTGGCATAGTATTATTATACACACCCTGATCATCATTTATGGATATATTAATATTCTTAAAAATGACCTTCTATATCTAATCAATTATATTATTGGTGAATCTTATGAGGTCCAATTCTATATTGACATGTGTATCAGGTTTTTAATATCCATAAATAATGTAATCCAAAACAGTTTTCTTTTTATATTGGTATGCATACCATTCTAATGATAATGTAGTAATAGTCTACTCTAAAGTAGGTTTAGATTTAAAGGGAGATATAATTTAGAGATATGTGTGATCTATAATTGTACATAGAAGAAACAGAATTATTATTTTTAATTTTAGAAAATAATTCCCAAAATGATTGAACTACAATGACATCCCGTGTACGATTTTTATACATTCAATTCTTTTGGTCCTCTTGATCTCTCGCATTAATACCTTGTTCTTACATATGACTTTATAACTACCTCAAGAAGGACTAGTGTCACTGATCTACTATGTATTCATCCCAAAGTATATTTTTAAGGATATTTATAATGTTAGTTAATTGAATTGTTTAGACATTAATAAACAGAAGTATTTTCATTGGTGAAAATGTAAGGATGTTATTGATCAGAATCATTTTGAAAATAATAAATAAATGTTATTTATTTTGATAATTGATATTCATAGAATCCTATTAATTATGACTTTAAATTTAGGGATTTATATAATCTAATATATTTATCTATCCATCCAAGGGACACTATGCTGAACCAAAAATAGGAAATTCGAAAATATATTTCGTTTATTGGTTATTTCTGGAAGGAAAACCTACCAGGAACATATATTTTATCCTTCTTTGGTTTTTATTTCTATCTTATCCACCTTCCATATTTTTTCATTATTTTAATTAATTTCTTCATGGAATTATAATATCCATCATGTAATAAAAATATCACCAGTAATGAAGATATTACCTATTTATTGGGTCCCAAAAGGCCCCTTGAAAGATCATTTCATTCTTGTATTTACTACATGGTTGTGATTTGTAATTAACACATCCATAAAATTTATAAAATATATATGTAACAGATTGTCGCATATCTTTATTATTTTTTGGGATGTAGAGAACCAAATTACTATTTATATAATAATTAATGAGAAATATAGTAAGGATTATAAATGGAAAATAAATTCACATACTCATTAAAAAAACATTTCATAATAATAATTGCACATCTCATCAGCAAATAATAACATGATTTTTCAATATCCACCATCATCAAGATATTTCATCCACTAAAATTTGTATCCGTGTTCTCTAGTTTCACATATGAATATTATATTTAAACATGGGTGTTCTTACCTAGGAAAATTTCAATCATTCCCATCTGATATGGGGTTGGGGAGATATGTTAGTATAATATTTCAATTATTTAATTGACATTTATAAAAAAAATTAGAATACAAGTTATACAGAAATATTTTATATAGTGTTATTATTTCAACATTAGGATGGGAATAAGTGTTGTCTTACAAGAAAACCTGGGTTAAAGGCTTCACAATGTGAATTCATTAATTACCTAAAATAAATACTTCTTAATAATATATCATTAATCAATAAGTATTTTCTTTATCATATAATCAGGTCATATAAATATTTTATAATAATATTCCATATTTATTTAATAAATTCATTATAATCTTGAATAATTAATAAAATTTCATTCATATTGTCCTAAATTATTAAATATATTTAATTAAATATGGATAACTTTATATTTACACAATGAATGACACACTAATGATCATATTTTGTACATGTTATAATAGTAGAGGACTACTTTGAAGATAATATAAAAATATTATAGACATCATTAATATTTGAACCATAATTAAGTTATGAGTTGTGATTTCCCATCCATTTACAAATATTAATAAATGTATGATATGTTTTTATCCTCCCCTTATTCCATATTGTCATTAATATTTTTCTTCATTCCATCTTCTACTGGGGAAACCTCTTATAATCTTTTCATTTTTAACTTGATATTCTCAAGAAAATTGTACATTCATATCCTTCTAGAAGAAAATTTTCAAATGTTTTATAAAATTAACATGATCCTATATAGTAGAGATGTGATTTTTTATATTATCAACCATATTTTTCATAGAATGTTTTAAATTAATAATTTTCTTAAAAAAATCATGGGTTTTTATAATATTATGGAACCACCATTAAACATGTTCCACAAATATGTAACCCTTTTCCAATAGAAAGATGGATATCCCCTATATTATAGAGGTGGAAATGTTATGAAAGATGGAGATCCAAAAATATAAGGAAAGTGGTCTAATATTGTCACAGAAAATTTGAGGTGGAACTATTAGGAATGATGGAGATCCCCTACATTATAGAGAAACACATATCAAGATGACTCTCTATTGTCATATTTCCTTGTTTTCGGTGAATATATTATAGTGATATCATAATAATTGATTGTCAATTAGTTCATTATCCATCTTAAATGGATTAAATTCATGTATTACATTTATTAGTCATATATAGTTTTAGTTACTTTACAAGGGATCTAGGATATTATTGTATTGAACTTTTATATAAAATATATTTATATAATGTTCAAAAATGGAAATATTATAACTTTTCTGTTTTTTTTCATCCAATGGTCTCATTACATAAATATAGGTAATATAAATTTTATAAAAGGATCATGTAGAAATTATAATTATTTATTTTAGGGGAGTTATCCAAATGTAAAAATAGGTTATGAAAATCCTTATATGTTGTAGAATGTGATACTCAGATTTTTTTCCTAGAGAAGCTTATTAACATACTAGTTTTAGAATAGAAAATATGTTTTTGTTTGGTGTAATCTAAAAGAGATATATGTTATGTTATACTATTATCATTAATATGTTCAAATTCTTTATTAAGGATCTGATCTTTCAAACATTCTGTAAGCTCTCATAAATCTTCATTATTATGTTTTATTAGACTTAGAGACTTTGAATATAGGTGATACATGGTTATCATCTACAAAATTATTTTATGTTTATTTATCAAGATGTCTATGATAACCATTCAATAGGAAAGACTTGTGTGGATATATAATTTAAGTGACAACAAAAAATAATATGGTTATTAATTTACCTCTAATATGTCCAAATCAATTAAAGGGTCCTATAAACTATTCTACTTAATGAGATAACAACGTATCATTTTACTTCATAGTGAATGAGAGAATTATTTCTTATTTATTGAATGTTACCAAATATATTCCGTTTTTTAGGAGGATCAATATCTAATACCAATGTTTATGGGTAAATATATTTTTATTAATGTAAATGCATTATAGGTTTCCATTTTTTCTATAAGAATTTATGTGTTCAATCCCATTTGATTTATAGTACCCACCCTTGTAGACTCGGAACAAATACATTAGATTAGTAGTGTCTTACCAATAAGAATAATCAATTTTATGGGTATTTCTATATTAAAAATTTAAAAACAATAAGATTATAGTTATTATAGTATGGCTAAGATGCTATTTTTGATCTTGGTATAACTGTAACAAAATCTCAAGAAACATCATACAATGGATGAAGGGGAATTTAATGGGAGGTACAACAACTAATAAAATTATAAGGTTTATGGAATTGGAGGTGGGATTCACTATAAAATTATCCATATAAAATAAAATAACATTCAACCTGACCAAAAATGAGGTATCATGTGTGGGTTTGAATCATTGTGGGAATGAATTATGAGATCCATCCTTATTAACATAAGATAATCCTTCCTATTCTTCATATATTTTTTTAAATATTAAACATAAATAAAAAAATTCCTATGTAACCCTCAATACATTATTGAATCATAAAATTATTTTTGGGGAGGGAGAAATGATAAAATAAACAAAATTACTATAACGTTCGGATCATGAAAATCATTAATTTCTATATACAAATAAAAGGTTAACAATCATCATTTTTAGAAACATTAATTGTTTTATAAACAAGATATAAAAATTAATCCCTAAAAATGGTAGGATATAAATGATATAGTAATCTATGAACCTGATATACATCATTCATATGTTCATTATTTGGTTGAAAATATATTAGTGATTGAAAATATGGTTTAATTAGAAATATATATATTTAACAGAGTTCGTGTGTGGTTTTTGATCAATTAATTGAAATACTCAAATGAATTAAAAATTTATACTCCTTATAATTATTACGGAATCCATTATTAAAAAAATAAATAATTTAAATGACATATAGGTTAAATAAATTTATCAAAGGGTTTTATCTCATGACTTCCCAATTTTTACGAGGGGACATGAATTGAGTATAGATAAAGGGATATTCTAAAAAAGTATCCATATTATAGAGTTGTCGATGCAACATGCATATATTGAGTTTCATTGATAGTTTTTAATATTTACAAATTATTCATATATAATATACCTCAATATACATTCTTCAAAATAATAATATTTTCATTTGTATACAAAATGATTGGAATTGGGAAATGTGGTGATCTATGTACTCTTAAAAATATTTAACAAAATTCATAAATGAAAAAGTGTACGGTAGTATTGAAAAAATACTTTTGAAGGATAATTAATCCCAAAATTTACATGAGAGCATCAATATCAATAATAATGTTTATTCGTACACCATTTTCTTGATTCTACGGAAACCATAATGAGTTATTTATCAACATAATAAAGTAGATCTGTCATTTCATCAATGGAACTATTTTTTTCACTTCAGTTGTAAAAAAATAATTGTTAATATATCTTTATGTATTCTATTATTTTGATAAGGTGATATTGGTTGAAAAATTATAATTATGGTGGAATATTTTTTATTATTAAATGATGTTTTATTTTCATTATATGAATTAAACATCGTCCTATTTAATAATAATAAATGTTTTATATTGTACATGTAATATATTACACCATTCATCAATAATTGAATACTTCTCATAATTGATGAGTCACCATGTTAAATTAGTCACACATCCTCATATGATTGGTGCTGTTAACTATTAGCATTATTCTAATGTAGTAAAGCAGAGAGTATATTCACCAATATAAGAGTGTACAATAATAAAATGAATAAAAAATCATCTAAAATAGTAACAAATGTTCAAAAACTAAAGATACATTTCCACCAACAATGGATGAATTAAATCATACAAACAAGAGGATATTCTAGTATAATGAAACATTGATATCCCATCATGTTGATCACATATAAAGGATACACAAAAAATAATGAATTTAATACATTATACCATCCTCGACAAATACCTCATCATGTATAGGGATAAAATAATACCAGTATCACTTGATTAAGTGCCCTAAACCTCTCCCCAAATTGAACATGATATCATTTAAGCATATGTTGGCAGCAAATTTCCATGGCCACTCGAGCTGGGTTTGAGTAAAAATCAATGAAGAAGATAAAAATACATTTCTATTTACATAACTAGGGAATTTATTTACATATATTATATACATAGAATATGACATATAGTATAGAAGTGTAAAAAATAACTAATTTTAATCCTAGAGTTCTAGAAATAATCACGGGTTCCTGCAAAACCTTATTTGGCCAATGTTAGAGTGTCTTTGATAATTTAACACAAAAAACTCAACCACTTTTTCTATAAGTAGATATGTGTGAACCACAAAAAGCTAGTAAAACGTTTTCTATAAACATTGTGGAGAACCCTATTGTGAATCCATCACAAGGGAAATTGGACTATCTTATATTGAAATCCATATCCTAATGTTAAGGGTGTGTCACTCTATGGTAGGAATCACATCATCTGGAACTAATGAGTACACTGCCACAACAAAAATATCAATTACATAAACAAATTACATTTAATGAATCCATCACATGGAATCAAGGAAATTTATCCAATTTAAACACACCATATTATTCCTGGAGTCTCACCCCTTCTCGCATGTATCATCTCATAATCATAGTCTATGTGTTTCGTCCCCTATTAGATATCACCTTTTATGACTCGTTGTTTGTATCACTCTATTAAAGGATATCATTTGAATCATATCCAAAAAAATCATATACATCCTCACACATGTCTCAATATATTTCATAATTTTTGAATCCCATTATCTTGTAAAAATAATTCTGAGTATCTCTAAAAACCATAGTGAGTGGTAGGTCTCACACAAAACATTACATGAGGGATGTTTAAATATGGTCATCCACAAATTTAAACACATTCCTAGACCATAGGTTTTCATAAATGGTCAAAACATATAACATTAATATACAAAATTGGCACATATATTTTATTTTTGTTCTAAAGTGGCACACAAAATGATCACTACCCATTACCAATCATTATCTATAGAGGTCAAAAAAATGATTGTGGAACGTATTGGGGTCCCATAGATCTCATCTCAATGAAGACACCTAAAATAGGATATTCTATCATGATATAATCAATTATTTTGACACCCATCACATAGAGGTCATACTATCCCTTAATGATTTGAGGTTATCATCACATTTCTTCTCTGGTCTCATCAGTAATATCATATTTGAATCACACATATGATATGGAATCATGATCATCCTTACCCTAAGACAGCCTCGGGTGGTCTTGAAAAGCAACATATTCATCAATACATCAAGGTACACCAAAAATTCATGGTTACATAATATTTGTGTAAAAACAGTCACCCATGGTAATATCATAATCTAAATGAAACTAATGATTCATAAGGACCCATATAGGCCTACCAGAACAACTAATTCCCATACTATCATCCGAACTAAACGGAGCTCTCCATGGAACATATAGAAAGTTTATTTACTCTTATATGAACTAATTTCACTGGTCAAGGAGACCATGAATTTAAGGAAAATATTATTACCAGGGAATTAAAAATCAACAATCTATGAGATAATTCTAGTGATAAACTATCATATATGGTCCATAGTAGTTTTTTAAGTCATGGAATATCAATTTAATAGAATAATTCATTTTAGATAAATAGGATTTATCACATTTGGTGTTTATGTAATATGAACACTAAATATAAATGATGAAAATAGTCTAATATTATAAATAATTTATATACAACCCCAATTCAAATCCATTTCATTATTAATTCATATGTATGATTCTCTTAGAATGCTCATACATGTCTACATTATAATCTATAGAACATATCTCAATGATCAAAACTAAAAAATTAATAATATAAAATTATAATTAATTTAAATATCCATTTGAAAAAATTTATTTATATTAAATTTAATTGAAATTGGAATAAAGCAACAAACCACTCCATACATCAATCACACACTAAAACATTGAGAATTTTTTTTCATCCACTACTTACACACAACTGAAACATAACCATGTGAAACACCTAATTTAATTACATTTTCTATACTAAAATTCCCATTTTTAAAAAAAAACATAAAATAAATTAATAAAAAAATCTCTCATATAAATTGATTAATTATCTATAGAATATTACCTCTATATAAATCACATATTACCTATACGTGAAATCTCCATAAATGGTATTGTTTTTACCATTACCTTGGTAAAACAATCACCTTTAACCTATCCAATGAACTAAACTCAAATTATGGAATATAATCAAAATAGATTTATTTTTCATACATCGAACTAACATAGTAAATTACCATGAATCCACCAAATGTTTTTAGAATTCTAACATAGAAAGAGTTGATCTAAAGAGGATTCTCTCACACTCTTTTATTTAAGAATTTGAATATGAGAAGCTTACGGGGGTTCAAAAAATGAACCACAAAAAATTACAAGACATATCTTATAATAAAGGGATTCACAACACTAGTTAATAAAATATACATGAATTATTCCCAGAAACCACCACTGAGAAGTTGTTCAAATATTGTTCAGAACACATTCACAGTATAAACATCATGTTAATGTCACGAATATCTTGAAGCTATTATTTTTTGAACCTCAACCACTATAAAACTCTCTTGATGTCCTCTTAATAAATTAGAACACCGCCGATTCATTAAAAACATCCAAGAGAACTAATTAATGATGCCAAATCTTAGGGAATATCACTTTTATTTCTAATTAAAAAAATAATTGAATCTCTTACTATTTTTTTTGAATATTATTTTGAAATTCCCATCCAATAAATGATCAAGTCTTTATATCCACCAAAACATAGAACTTCTAATTATCAAGAATCCATATATATCATAAAACCAAAAAACATGACCATTATTTTACATCATTTTACCTAATACTTAATGTCTTTCATCATCTAATTACAAACATGCTTTCCTTGAGTAACTCCCAACAATGGGAACCCAAATCACCAAATCTATATCCACCTCTAGTACACTTTATTGATCCATTGATACAATGCTAATCATCAACCACCATACATGAGACTCTTTGTTTTTACTAACCTGTATATCATATGGATAATTTTTTTCCCAACCATAAGCTGTATATACTAAAGGAATTTTTCAACCTATTTTCTTCTCCACCTGTATAATAAATTTTTGAAATAGAATTCTAGATGTATATTGAAATCCTCAGTGTTGTTTCTATCTCACAACACATAACCATTTTTAATACAGTATTCACTCCCAAATATAGTTTTATTCTAATCCAAAAAGTAAACATGTTTATAAAGGGGGAGAAAATTTTGAATTCAAATCTTATCACCATATATAATGGGATTAAAATCATGAGATAATTTCCCTTCATTATGAAATAAATGGTGTTTTCCCTAACACTCTCTTCCAGTCTAAGGAATTAGTCACAAATTTTACTATATCCATGTTTAACTCACTTAAATGATTTGTTCAATGGAAGACTTCTTCTTCCATATCAAATATATATGATCATGTGGGGATCTAGGATTGATATAGAGATATCAAAAACTATAGTTGAAACCTAATTATGATCCATGTATTCAATATTAAATAATCATATTCATACTAATAATCTAATAAAAGATCTTGAATACAATTGAATATCCTTTCAAAGAATCACCCAAGCATAATATCACATCATTCATACACAATATGTTGTATCTTATGTGGATTCAAACCCACCACAACCAATTGAACATAATCTAAATGTTCTTACATCCTATACTTGAACCATGAATGAGATGCTCATCTTCACCTGTAAATGTGAAAACCCATCTCTCGTCCATGAGGAATTAATTCCTCATTGTCATATTGAAAAAGTATCAACACCCCCCAAAGAACTCCAAAACCAAATCATGGTGAAATTACATGGCTAGAAAACTAACTAACCAAGTCATTTATCATTCCCTCAAATGGAAAGTAGTGTACCATGATCTAACTCTCTCTTTAATTACATTAAATTTAACATAAGTCTATTGAAAATGAAACAAAACTAAAATATACCTAATCAAAAACAAAAATATATATATTAACAATGTTACTAGATGAAAATGTATTATTATCTCTCTAGAATATAAGAACCCCCTCAACCAACCAATTATAATTATTTTAAAAACTATCACTCCACCATCATTTGTCCCCATCTCCATGAATCTATCTATATACATATAAAATAGTAATTTTATTATTTTATATTCCCAATTCTAATGAAGTGTTATCATAAAAACATAACCCTCCATATATTCTTTTAATAAGAATATGTCACCATTATCATCATCTAAATTCCATAATAATTTAGGGTCACACCCCATGAGATTTTTTTTTCTCTCCAACATATTGATTCCCTTGACCACTATATGAGGAATAACTCGATGGGTTCCATAATAACATGTGGGTCACTTCTGTCAATCTATAAATATCGATAATAAAATCTTATCTAGGGAAAACCTCAAGATAAATAATGCCTCTATTTAATGATTTATTACAAATATAACAATAAAATCAAGGCGAAATTTCCTATACAACCGAGTTCAAGAAAAAAAGCATGTAGTACATTATTAATCCCAATGGTTCCCCTCTCAAACACGAATACTCACTGATCGATATTAAAATTTAATGATGATATACTATCTTATACTACCTCTATCACATCCAACCCCAACAAGCTATAACACGTGATCATAGAACCAATCACATTCTATCATGTAATACCACAATATTTCAATATATAATTTTCTTGAAATATTTCACCACATGAATCACATATGATAAACCAAACCCTAATATATTATGATAATATAAAAATATTTATGTATGAGGTTTACAAACAATTAATTTAAATTGATTAATGAATAAAACTACCCTATTTTAAAAATAGTTATAGAGTGAAACTAATGGTATACATTTAATATTAATTAAATTAAATATACATATAAAAATTATTTATAAGATCATTTTAATATAAGAATTTTCTTTTTATAGAAAAATTAATTTTATGAAAAATTCTTATTTTGACAAGGTACATATAATTAACTAATAGTATTATATATTTATATAAATTATTTGTTAAAAGATTGTTAAATAATAAGAAATAATATAAAAAATATATTGTGTTGTAAAAAGATGAGTTCTATTAATAGAATGTTTTTTTAATTATATTTCATAATTTTAATTTAATGGTAAATATAAAAATGTGTGAAATTAATTTCAAAAATGAAAATTATTTCTGGAATCCCTTATGTAATGTTTTATTTTGTAGAATGCTTTTACTATTGTGAAAACAATTATTTTTTTTTGTAAATAGTGGAATATAATATTTTATAAATTCCCCGCCCTAATGAAATTATTAGTTTGGATGTATTAGAAATTTAAAAAATTCTCCCTAAAATTAGTTATTTTATAATATGAATTATAAATATAAATACAATGATTATATTTTACATATATATGGATGATATTATTTAAATTAAATTATATTTTTTATAAAATTGTTTTTAATACATTATACATTTGTAATTTAAAAATTAATTTCAATTAATTTTATAGATTTTACCATATAAAATTTTATTTTATTTTATTATATGTATTTCCATATTATTTTTAATGAAATTTTTTACTTTAAACCACATAAAATTATTTTCCTTGGTAGAAACAGTTTTCTCGGTAATTGTTAAATGGGGTAAAGGGAGTTTAACCAAATGGATATGAGTAAGAACATGTTTAAATAATGTTTGGGAATAGGAGAATAAAATAATGATCAAATATATTCTATACCACATCAATTATTTTGCATTTTTTTCAACATTCCCTTGATGTTACTTCCCATTATTGAGTCGATTTACATATTAACAAAAATGTCATCCCTTTTCACATATAAAAGCGGAATTCCAATCCACGCATACCCTCACAACTGAAAACACATAGATCATCAAAAATAATCCCAATAATATATTAAATATTCATATACAATATTAAGAGGTTATTATCTTCTAAAATACACACGAATAAATAGTTTACCCCCTTTTCCTTGGAGATTATCCAAGAATCGAGGTATAAATTTTTATCCAATCATTTTTCAGTGCTTTTTATTTAACTGCACTTATCAAACCAAATATTTAATTAAACAATATTAAATATTTATAATCAGTATCATTATTATACTATTGTATTGTTATAATTTTTGTAAATCATTAACCATATATCCCTTTTCTATTATGTAAAATGAAACTTTCATTCACACATTGTGTCGACTACTACCTCCTTGGTGAAGTGTATTTTGTCTTACATTAATTAAATACAAGGATTATCATAAGGGATTACATAATATATATGAATAAAAACTATTAAATGATTTATATTCCTTTATGGAAAACCATATTACTCATTTAATATATTCAATGGATAATGAAATCATCGTCCATGAATATGAATCGAATTTCACATTTATGGAACGATTTGTATCCATTTATATTTTAATCACCACCTTGAATTAAGAGTTTTGAGGATGGTTTTAATTTATAAATATTATTTTGCTGAAATTTTACGGGTTATAGAAAGTTAAATAGGAGAACCTATTTACAATATGAGAAATAATGAATCATGGAAAATTCAATCACCCCAAAGATCATTTTAATGGAATTTTTTTTGGTAGAGTGAAATTACTTCTAATAGGTTATATTATTCTTAAATTTCATAACATTCTTAACATATCACAATATTAAAAATATAATATTTTAATAGTTCATCAATTATAATGATATTACAACAGCAGTACCACATAATAATCTTGTAATCATTGTATGTTTAGGATTGGATTGGTTTAATCCAACACTTCAACAATGTTATGAATTTAAATCATCTATGAATATGGGATCATAATTACCAATACATATAATATGTATATGTAAATAATAATTTATTTCATCAAGAATTAAATTAAAAAATTAAAATAATTAATTAATAAAACAAAATTAGGCCATTAAGATCTAATGAAGTATTATCATCATCATCTTCACCTTCCTGGTTATTAACAACGGATACATAGAAAGGAAGTATTCCATAAAAATAATTATTTTAAATGTACTAAATTAACATAATTATGTTTTAATGGTTAAATTTTTATAATGAATTAATATCGTTACTATATTTATAAAATCAGTACAATCAATCAAACTATAAAAAACCTATGTGAAGAAATATTTAAAGAACTAATTAGATTTAAAATAGAGATTGACTATACTTGGGGAGTATAAAAAATAGATATAAGAAATGTTATGAATAAATTTAATAAGATATACTACTTTTATACAAGATCCTAATTTATGTTCATAGATTTTTTGAAATGTGGGAGTGGTCTATAATATCAAATATTCACTCAATGAGACATATAACTTATTATACCCAATTAGTTATTTGGAATGTTCTATCTAATTGTATTGAAATTCCACTTTTCATTAGCCTGAGAGGAACGAGGGGAGTTACATGGCCTTTTGTGACATCCCAATATGCCATAGACTGACAATAAATATTGATTAGGTTCAATACACGTGGGGGAGAATTTTATATTTAATAATAGAACAACTAACTAAAAATCCAAAAAACACTATATGATGAATGATATCAATTAAATAGAACTGAAAATTTAATTCCTCAAAATCATATTTAAATCAACTACAACGATAAGAGGATACAGTATCTATGTAAAGATATGATGAAAAACTAATAACATTACAAGATAACCCCAATACTTCATGCTCCCCAAACTGTATTCTCTAACATCACCAAAAATAACTTGTATCCCGAAGTAGAGAAAAACATATGAGAAATTAACTTTTCCCATGTCCCTATAGATGAAATATGAAAAATCAATAATGTTAAAAATTAGCAGTGAGTACTAGAACACAATATATTTTCCCTAACGACATCCACACTCATGCCACTTGGAATTTTTTTTTACAAACATTTATATTAAAAAAATATAAAAAATTAATAAAACTATTTCTTTTCAAAATATATAATAAATCCACTGTAAATTTTTTTCTAAGGAATGATCATAAACAATTCTTTAATTGTCTAACATTCCACTTTTTTGTGACCCCATCCTTTTGACACTACCATACATACAACCATGAATGAAATACATTTACCTTCTAATAGTCTATATTTGTCAGTCATCATTTACACTAAGTATCAACTTAGTATACCACATTTATGGGGGTATCACACCATTATCCATCACAACCATTTGATGGGGGTACTTTAAACCCTTATTCATCCCAATGTATACAAACACTTGCCACAAAACCATGCCAAAACCATTCTAAATCCATCTGTGTTCAAATTATTTCAATAATAGAAATATTTTTATTGAAATAAATTTATTCATGCCGAAAATGAAGAATTAATTTTAAAATAAACATTTAAAAATCATGTTATAAAAACACTTTCTTATAACACATCGATGTCCCAAATTTCCACAAACTCTCTCTGAATGGGGTTTTAAAAATAAATTCACCATGGATATATTATCATTATTAATCAAAGAACACAATGTCAAATTATTCCTAGAATATATAAAATTGTGGAGTCGATATTTAAGCCACCCACCATTACATTTTTGGTGAAAACGATAAGCAACAAGAAAAAACTTTAAAAAATCTAGTTGAATCATTGTGCACCCTACTAAGGCCTCTACCCCTATCAACAAAAAGACCATTTCTAATCATATTTGGCTCCCATAACATTATTTATACAATCAGAAATAATATATATATGGAAATAAGAGGAAGGGATATGTTGATCTAATAAAACACCTCACGAACAACAAATAACAAAACCTTACCGCAAGTATCAGGCTTTAAAACACTAAGGGTTGGCATCATAAGTCTTCCAAATCACATGGGTGAGGTTATACAACCATTTATAGGAAATATTCATATGTTAAATCCATTTTGGGTACAAAATGAGACACATAGAAGTAAAAAATTAGTTATATTAACATTTTAAGGTCCAAAATTCGACCCGAGCACTATTTAGTCACATGGTTATCTAAATCATGCACCAAGATTTCTCCTACTTATAAATTGAGGGATTCCTCAAATCCTTTTATTGCATGGTTTCCAAACAATTCACTAACCGTGAAAGAGATCACTTACCAAAAATTTCATCAAATAGAATGGTTTCTCATTGGATTATGCACGGTTTGAAGAACTTATTAAAGCCAGTGTGCCCTCCCATTTTCCAATATAACACTATCCACAATTTCCTCCATCTTTTACATGGTTTTAGAAAACCATGAACCTATAGGAAAGACCAAAAAACTCTCAAAATGTTCTATAAAAATTCCAAAAAAATACCCATACAATTTATATACATAAAATTTATAATTTATGGGTTACGTACTATAGATCGAGGGTGATAATGTCCCCCAACCATTGGTCTTACATCCATAGAAAGTAGAAACCATCTATATATATAATGAGATTCATCCATTTCACATTCATCAACTTCTCTCATTACAAAGTATATTAATAGAAAATTCTATGTTTCCACCAAAACCCATAGTAGGCTGATTTTTTTCCCATTGAAGGATTCCTCATGCCTATCCACAAACTATATCCGGATATATACTAATGAAAATTTTGGATCTAGGTCATCATGATTCCATTTTATCACTTGTTAAAGATCATGTTGGTACTTTTTTCATCTAAGATATGTGGAATACATTGTGCACTGTAATGATCACTGGTGGTAATGAAAACTGATGTTTCACATCTCCAACCCATTATATTATATAAAAAACATCCAATATAACTAAGAGGTAGCTTTATCTGCTTCCCAAAACATTGATTTCCATGACTCATAGAAATTTTTAAGAAAAACTTATCACTCACTATACACGAAAATGGTTGTCAATGATGATATGAATACGATTTATGATGAATCTGAGTCATCTCCATCCATTTCATGATCAATTGAATCTTCTCAACTTTTTAATGGGAAAGGGTCATACCAACTAGCGAAGTATCAATTTTTTCCTCAGAAGAATGAATAGAATGATATTGAATCCCATAAAATGCCTCAAATAGACCCATATATTTCAAAGAATGGTAGCAATTTTTATATGAGAACTCTACTAATGACATATTACCTTCCCAAGAAAGTCTAAAATCAATTAAAAAATCCCTAAACAAGTCCTCTAATGTTTGTATCATCCTTTTGTATTTCTCATCACATTAAGGATGATATTCCATACTCATATTCAACTGAGTCCAACGATATTTCAATAATTATTTCTAGAAATGAAATGTAAAGATCATATCATTTTTCTTCCATGATCTAAAATGGTATGTCATTCCAATTTACAATTTTTTCAGTATATATTTTTGAAAGATCATCCACTATCTGAGTTAAATGAATAAATATTAAATGGGACAACATCGAATGTCAATCCACAATAAAACATATGGTATCATGTTTATGAACTATTATTGGGAGGCCTGTAACAAAATCCATGGCTATATACTTCCATTTCCTCACTAGGATAGGTAAAGACTATAACAAACCGACTGGCGAGAAATGTTAAGCCTTAACATGCTGAATTGTTATGAAATTGGAAACTAACTCATTTGTGTCCCTTTACAAGTTTTTACAAAAAATATATACCTTCAATGACTTGTAAATCATAAATATTAGAGGATGGATGTCCCATCATGAATGTTGTTAAGCGTGAGTTATTTTTCCCTAAAAATTCCTAGGTACAACTATCTATTTAAAAAAACATTATTCCAGCCTACATCCCTCAATGGTATAACAACAATTTTGGTATCACATCATTTAAAAACATTATAAATCATATGTATATTCCTCTTTTATTTGAATTACCAAATATATAACCACCATATCTGAAAAATAAAACAAAACATGCCCTAGTCTTCAAATTTCATTTGCATTCCATCTTGGACCGATATTAACTTCCACTCAACTAATGCTTTTTTTCTACTATGGAAATGACTTTCTATTAATCCATCAGCCACCAAATTTCCATTACCAGTTGTAGGCATCAATTCAAATTTGAACATTTGTAAATACTCCATCTATATTCTTTTCCTCAAATTCAAATCCCTTGGTGGGAAAATATTCTTCAATCTCTTATGTTCTATGAAAAAAATAAATTTCTCACCAAAAACAAAATGATAAAATATTCTTAAGGCATACATGAATGTAGATAAATACAAATTCTGTGTTTGGTAATTCTTTTCATTTACTCTAAAATTTTTTGAACCAAAATAAACAACATGATCACCTTGAATTATAACACACTCCAAATTAGATCATGAGTCATTGCAATACACCACTTACCCAGGTCCAAATTCTTTCAAAATAAATATTGATGCGGTTATAAGGTGAACCATTATATATTAACCAAATTTATAGCATTACTCACTCCATTAGAGAGGATGATTATTCTTTTTAAATCATTTAATTTGAATTACTATCTATGAATATTCACACACATATCGATAGTAATAACCAACTAGGACAAGAATACTTGGTATATCAAATATGTTAATTAGAGGATGTCAACAGATAAGTACTTCTATATTTTTGGATCCTCTAAATCAACTCATTTATAAATTACATTGGAAAAAATTTGTACATTTTAAATCCAAGAATCACAATTTGATTATTTGGCATAAAAACAATTTTCAATATATATTCGAAACACAATCACCAAGCGATTCTCATGATCATCTCTAATACCAGAATTCAGCCACATTCCATCAAAAA
This sequence comes from Viscum album, assembly GCA_963277665.1. Lineage (NCBI taxonomy): Eukaryota > Viridiplantae > Streptophyta > Magnoliopsida > Santalales > Viscaceae > Viscum > Viscum album. The sequence goes on along the minus strand of OY728119.1, from coordinate 1,748,221,402 downwards.
ATGCCATGATAAAATAATTTATATTTCCTTCACATATATAATTCACGAATTCCATAATGAACTCTTGTTTATTCGTAAGATCAAAAGGCATTACTACATATAAATAATGGAAAAATATTCTTATAAATGTTGTCTTTAGAATATACTCCTTCTACAATCTCTTTTGGTGATATCCATATCGCATTTCTATCTTTGAGAACCAATGGGTTCCCATAAATTGGTCTAACATATCATATAGGCATTTATTTGAATATATTTTCATTATAGTGAATTTTTTAAACAACACTTCTCGATATTTATCTCATCAAACCACACTTTTTGATATATTTTTTTATAATGTATCATTTGATAAGACGAGAGTGATATAGGACTGGTACATAGAAGGAGATCAATTATAAACTCAACTTTTATCAGGAGTGGATAACCAAAGAACATATTTGGAATGAAATCCTGAAACTGATAAAAAAATTCAAAAAAAAAAGCATTTATCTCAACCCCTTATATTGATTCCACATAAAAACTATCAACCAATAATATATTGTTCCCACAGATGGGGACACCATGCATGTTGCACCAATATTTACGTCCATTTCTTCTCTAATGATATTTGCAATCACATCCTTGTTCATGAACTTAAATGTTCATTTATAATAGAAAATGTTATCCTTGAATTTTTTAAACCAATCCATATAGGTGATTAAAATATAGAAATTCATCTCCAACATATAGAAGATCAATTTCAGATCCTCTCGATAAAAATTTACATAAAATGGTCTATATAAGAAGTCTCTATATTCCCATTTGGCAAGAGGATTTTGAATTTTTATCCTGGAGGGAATCATATCATTTTTTAAACTCAAAAAATAATTTTCAATAGAATTGATAATAGAATTTGATTCCCCAGTATCAAACAACACTTGCATAACGATATAATTTAAAAAGGGAATTACCTCTCTCCATAGATGGTATCGTCTGATCTTCTACAATCACCTGATCAAATACATATATTTTATTCATCTATGAATATTATAATTTTTTCCCTGTTGTTATTTCCCTGCATGACGAGTCACGATATTCTTAGAAACTCAATGGTTATATCAATTCTTCTAATGAAATTCTTTCTTCTATCCTCGTCCCATCAAAGAATACATTTTTTGTGACACATGAGAAGTGTCCTAGGCACCTGAATTTGGAGTACTGAAAACATTATCATAGAATATTCCCCCAATAGTTGAGGTTCTAGAATGCTCTATGTTGTTCATAAACCCTCACTTTTTGTTGTCAGGGGAACCACATTGAAAAAATAATTCTTTTATCATGGGTTCTAGAGGAAGGTTCACTGATATAGCAATCTGATTTTGATTATAATTCTAACCTTGGAAGTATGTGTCCCTCTTTATTTTGATACCATCATTAATGTTACCACCATTACCCATGCGTGTCAATATATCTTCTCCTACCAAATATCCTAAGACGTATCTTCCATCTATAGTCACTCTATTCACCATCTCTGTATAATAAATAACACAAAGAAAAAATATTATTTTGAGAATCTATAGAATAAGATTGGATTAAAATCTGTGGGACTCCAAGGATAAACTAGGACAACATCTGGTTAAAAGAATAATATATTCATCAACTTATATGTATTCATTTTTAGTGATAGATGTTATCACATGGGGCCTAAAAGTATTATCATTCTATGAATCATGAATGTGTGGGGATATAATTTTATGTTGAAACATTCTTCAAAATACTAATTAGTAAGCCCATTTATTCATTATCAAGAAATTCTAGATCTCACCAATGGACTAAATGAACCATAATGATATATATCATCAGTTTGAATTTCATCTCTATTGTTCTACCGATGAAATCAAAAATATGATTCATCCGGTTTTTTAACAACTCTACCTTTTCTTGTTCATAATTTCCTAAATAAAGGGGTGGATTCATCATTTGGAAATAAATGAATGATCCACTTACCTTGGATCATCCCTATGATTATTTTTGTCCCCAACTTGAAATTATTGGATGAATATCTATACCATATCTCAGTTCAGCTATTTCTCTGGTGGAACCACATTCTCCACAGATTCATCGGGTTGGTTTCTACAACCCCTATCTGCTTCTATTTTTTAAACAAGAACAATCCAGGTATGTATCACTCTCTATTAAATAAGCCTTAGCAATTTTAAATTCTACAACATCAACTATCACAACATTTCCTTCAAAAATTAACATTTTCCACAATCAATATTTTTGGAAAACATTAACATTTATTATAAATTCAAACCATTATAAAAATACCTCTATCATTCCCAATTTAAAAATCATTCATTTGAAAACAATTCATTTTTAAGTAAAATCATCAATTTGGAACAAAACATAAATCATTACTCAAGATGATTTTAAAACTCATAGTGGTGAGTCATTAATATACTTCATTTAATTCTCATCTCATTAGCTACACCAATGAAAATGAGATTTGAGAATCATATAAGTGTCTCAAAAAAATTAATTATACAACTTCCTAGTAAATTAATGTTCAACATAAAATATTCAGCAACATATTTTTATTCTCAACATTTCAATTCCCATCAATCCTACTCCATTCTAGAACCCCTATATAATGAATCCAAACAAATTAATTTAACTCCGAGTATGACATCTCTAATGGCCACTTGTCCCGAATAGATTTTGGATTGAATGAAGTTTATAACACTTGTATCAACTAGATTTTGAACCAAATAAATATGATAACATTGGTAATGTCCCACCCCTTCCCATTGGATTGAAATATTGGAAAGGAATTATATGGTAATAAGAAACATCCCAAATATTACAAAGGATAAAAAGATATAATGAAGGTCTCCAATACATGTGGGTGTGATTTTTTTTATTTTTTATGAAAAACCTGTAGCTAGGCATAAAATTACTAATATAAGCAATACAAGCATCCAAAGGAAGTAAATTTACATCTATCATGTTGAAGTATAGTCATGAACTCACATGTTATGTTGGGGTAGTGAGTACAATTACCTTCATAGGCCCCTTTATTATCAAGACATTCAGAAAGATGATTTGTCTCATGATAAATGTGTGTGATTATGATGTCCATTCAATATATAGTTCCCCAACAGTTGTTCCATTTGGTTTTTATTTTCTATGAAAGAGAAATTTGACCTAGGAAAACAGCTTGAACAATATTTGATGAATCACATTCAAACCAGACAGTGTTCTAGTTTCTTTGTTGAGAAATTTCAAAATCTTTAATGAGACCAAATATTTCTGTCTCAAGAGATTTGGTGTGGCCACATGTACAATGTTCCTCCTCTAAAATGTCATAGTTGTGATCTTTGAAGGATATTCTGTAGCCAGAAGGTCCTAGATTTACCCTTGATGCTCAATCTGTATTCCTTTTAATACATCATACAAATGGAGGAAACCGGAAATCTACAATAGTTCCAATATGTTTTGGGATGTTACCTAGAATGCATAGCCTTCTCAAGACAACATGGTCCCTAAACAGGTTTTCATATCATTCATCATGTAATTATTCATCCCTTTGAACCACAATAAGGATGGAAGAGAGGGCGACATTGTGATTGGGGACAAACTCACCAAACATGCATTAATTTCTGTTTTTCCAAATATTATGTAAAACCTCTCCAATTGATACCATGAATACAATATGTACCAACATTGAGAGCTGGAGAGTGATAAGTTCCATTATGATGTGTTAAATAACAGTAGTGGGTAGAGAGTGAAGATTAAAGAGATTAAACACAAAATTCCAAACAACCACTATATGATGCATTATAATAATGAATGAAAAATTAAAATTTAATTCAACAAAATCATTCTAAAATCCAGTTCCACAATGAAATGATAAAATATCAAAAAAAATAAGAAAAACTATTAACATTTCAAGATAACACCAATACTCTAATATACACAAGGTAAATGCTCCAACATCACCAAACAGCCTATATATCTCAACGTATTGATAATGATTTTTGATATAATACATTTTCCCATTCACTGGTAGATTACATCAAAATAAGAACCAATGTTCCAAAGCATAGATGTGTAAAAAAATTCTATAGGTTTTCCCCAATGACATTCCATATCAAGCCACTAGGATAGAACCTATTTTAAACATTTATATAAGTCAATTTATATGAAAAAAATTATAAAAAATTATATTTCCAAATATAATAAAAATACATTATAAACAGTTTCCATGTATGTAATATAAGAAATTATTTATTTCATCTCTCATTTGACGTTGGAATACCCCCTTTCAATCCACAGAATCATATATAAATCCATTCATGAAATACATGGACCTCCATATACATTTGAGTGTTGAAAAATCATTCAACTTTTTCATCACATACTGGACAAAATAAATGGGGGTACTACACACCCTTATCTATCCCTACCTTTTTATGGGGGTACTTCATACCCTTATCTGTCCTAATGAATATGAACACATTCCACATAACCATTCCAAACTCATTCCAATACATACTATGTTAAAACCATTTATATTAAACATCATTTTTTGTTGATACCCATATATTCTCGATCTTCAAAACCAGAAATCATATTAAAATCAACAACTTAAAATCATGTCCTCAAAACACATTGCACAAACACACAAATCCCCAAATTTCCAAAAACCATCAATCAATGTGGGTTATAATGATCATATCATATAGTATAAAATATTAATTTCAATAAAGGGAAAAAATTGAAGAACATAATCTTGTGATAAAATTGATGAATTTACGGTGATTCCTCCTACATTGAGAATTTTGGAAAAAATTATAATGGTTATGAGAAACATCACAAAACTATGTTGAATAATCATGAACCTTATTTTTATCTCTTCCCCTATCAACATCAAGACCAAATATAAACATATATGGCATCCATAACATTAGATCTACCCATAATGGGTGAAAATCTAATAATATGAGAGGTTTTGTGAAGTAGATCTATGAGAAAACATAAATAACGACTAAGAACAAAGCCTTACCACAAGAATTGGTATTGGAAGCCCCATAGGATAACACTATATCACTTCCAAATTTATTGGTTGAGGTTTTACAACCTCTAAGAGACAAATATCTAGAGTTAGTTCCATCTTGTCGAAAAATGTGGCAGATAGAGGTAAAAACGATTTGGATCCACAATTTAAGGATCTACCATTGACCAATGCATAGAATAGTCCCTTGGATAGATAAAATGTGCACAAAAAATGCTCCTACTTCTTCCTTAAGGGAGACCTTTTATGGTTGCCTCACACAATCTCAAAATCGTGTTCCAACTCAGATAAATTACACTGCCCCATAATTTTAATACACATGAAGATCAATCATAGGATTTTTCAAGGGTTTGATTAACTGGGAACCACCCATGAAACTTTCCATTTTACATTATCTCACAATGAACTATTTCTTGTATGTATTACATGGTTTCCACTAACAGTTTACTACCCATGTACCTGTACGGATGCCCCAAAAACATCTAAAAATTTCAGTATATTCTCCCAATAATTACCCTTATACATTATATACATAAAAAGCACAAATAAAGGGTTATATAATAGAAAAATAGTGTGATATACTGCCTCCCCATTAATAATTTTTAGCATCATCCACTCATTTTTTATAATATTTAATAGTTATTTATAAATAGTATTCATCAAAGGGGTTTTTTCTATAATGTCACTAACATTTTATGGTTTTTCTTTTTATATGTTCTGATTAATTCAACCATTTAACATATTATAAACCATGTTTCCATTATAAGAAATTATATTGATATATTATCCAAATTTTATTAAAAAACTATTTCCCATAATTATTTGAATATTCTAAGAAAACACATGTATTTTTTCATAAAATCGAATTTTAGTCAAGTGCTACCCTAGTATTAAGAGGTCATGGAAGATAAATTTTCATTCATTGAGATGTGATTTTCCTCTCTAACTTTTTACACATATGAAGGATTCCTTAGTCCCTTCAATTTTATTTTTTTTTATTTCATTTCAGTTTCAATTTTAACCACATAAATACATTTCAAATATTTAATGCTTCTTGGGGTGAGTTTTTTGTAAGGGATACTGAAAAATAAAACATTCATTCTATTAGTTATATTATTTCATCATGAAATTTTAATTTTCATGATTTTCTCTACCACACGAAAGTTTTATTATAATATATTTTCTTATAATATTATTTAATGTTATTTTTAAATATAATATAGATTATTTTATCATTATATTTTGTTTAAATTCATTAATATTTATATCTTGAACTAAAAAGGATATTTTCACAATTAAACATTTTATCATTCCATCCAAATTTATTATAAATAACAATATTTTCCATCAAATATATTATTATTGGAGGTTCTTTATAGAATTAAATGTATTCTAAATAATTAAATTCAACTTTTAAAATGTTTCTTTTTTATGATAGATTTAATTTTATATTTTACATTAATGTTAACAATGTTTCCTAAGACTAATTTTAGGTCTTAACTACTATTTCCCTTTAATATTAAAAATTATTCAGTCATATGAGATCTATTTTAAATTCTTTATTTCATAATAAATATATATGTTGAAATTTTTTGGAATATAAATCATGAAATCAAATAAATTGATTATAGATCTTATTTTTTGGACACATTTAAAAGTATTATTTTTAAAATATTTCTCACATCCATGGGAACATCCTTTTGAGTTATAATTATAACATTACTGATATGTTTTTTTGAAACCATAATCATTCCTTCTATATATTTATTATGAAAATATATTCCCATTTGGAAGAAAAAACCATTGAATTATATATATTCTACAATTATCCAATTTTTTATTCACAATTCGCATTCTAATGACCTTCATAAATTAAATATCTTATTTTTTTCATCTGAATTATGTGTGTTCACCTAGATTTAATTCATTAAATATTTATTGATATTGCTGACTTAACAGTATACCCCTAATAATATACAGTTTCAATTTAATAGATTCAAACCTGAATATCAATTCCATTTATTAATAGAATAAATTTTAAAAATTGATATATTTATTATTTTTAATATATTTTTTGATTGATTATTATAGTAAACTATGAGTTTTTAATAATCCAATTTCATCATTTAAATGTTTAATTAACATGTTATCACATTTTTTGACATAGGGAAAATTATTGGGCTTCTATATGTTGTTATTCCAAGAATAAATATTTTTTGGAAATATGATTGTGTATTTATTAATAGATATATCATATGATTAAATCCTTATACATAAATAATGAGGGTTATTTCATCATATTTTATTGAAAAACTATTCATTATAGACTCATGAGACTCACATGTGTAGTAGGATTCTATCTAAGAACCAATATTTCATTAACCATAAGATGAAGAGATATAATATCATACTGTCCTTGTTTATGGAATGAATTATCATTCATATATATTTAATTGAAACAATAAATAACCATTTCTTTATCGATGAGATATTTTTATTAATTTGGACTTTTATATCCATTCTTATCTAGAGATATATTATTATTTCATTTACATTGTGTTATGGAATTATATTTGAGTAATTATTTATTCTATTATATTCATTCTTATATTATCATCACTTAGGATATTTGGATGTAATCTATTTGGTTTACCCTTACTTATTATTCAAGCTCTCCCAATCTAAGTGTTTGTTTTCCCCATGTTAAAAATACATTTTTGAAAAATACAATGTCTAATAGGATAGCTTGTGTGGAGTGTTTTTGGGATTTGATTAAGATTTATTATTGGTTGAGTAGTTCATTGTATAGGAGTTGTAAAACATCATGTATTTTGAAAAAAACTTGGGTTTTCTCAGTATAATAATTACATAATTATCTAAATATATAAACCTTAATGGTCATGAGAATATATATAATAAAATATTTTATTTATTTTATTTTATTGTGTTATTTTTATGACCATGAAATCAAAAGTTGGTATATTAGAAAATATGTAATGTTCATGTTTTGAAGTACTTGATCCTGGAAAATTGGTATGGGGAATCACATTTTTCTGAAACATATATTTTATAAAATATTATTTATTTTATTGTGGGTCTAGGAAAATATGCGGTTTGATATCTTAATATTTATTATAATTTCAATTGTAAAATAACCCTCTTAGATAAGTATATAATTTATTATTAAGGTAATGACCAGTATTTTATTTTGGGATTAGGTTTCAAAACCCATTTCGAAAACTCTATTGATATCTCAATGTGTAGGATGATAAAACTCAATTTTGTTAAATTATAATGTTATATGTTTTCATAGAAATATATACATTTATGTAAACAAGAAAATGGATGTGGTTGTGGAACAGATGAACTTGGGGGGATTACCTTGAAATAGATTTGATTACCCTTGAAAAGATCATTAATTAGATACATAATTAGTGGGTATATGTATAACATCATCCCCTATCTATCTCTTATAATAGTAGTAGAACCAGTTTTCTATATAAACACCGTTGCAACTTTACATGCACAAGTGGCTAACGACTGAAAATGAAATAACCATTAATAAAATCATTGGGAATCCAAATACCATTGCATCATTGAGAAATGTGGTATTTTACAAACTTGAATCGCACTCAAACATATTTTTTCGTGATAAAAATAAAAAATAATTCTATATTCAATTTAAATTAAAAAAAATTAATGTGAATAATAAGACAATGTTGTGACATAGCATGTTGAGTAGGTAGCAAACTGGATAGAGATGGTGTCTTGGGATGCCAACATCATTATTTTAATAAATACCACTATATTAATAAAATTATTCAACCCTAAATTGTTATAATTTCCAATGAAAACTTATGATAGAAAGATAAAAATTAAATTAGGAGTGAATGATGAAAAAAAGATTCACTAGGGTCCGTGAAATACATTTGATTAGTGATTAAACACATTTAGACCATAACCCAATGGTATTGAATTAGAGTGTAAGGGGGAAAATGGCCATGTCCATTTGAGGTAAAAAAATGGGTAGAGGGGTACCCCTCCCATAAAATGAGATGGAAAATTTTGAATTCCCCCTTTAATACCCCCACCATTTCTCGGGTACATGTCCAATGGCTATCCATGGAGCATCAGAATAATTGTTTCCCACTAATAATCCCATCATCTAGCCAATGGCTCTCTAGAAGCATAATGGTGTCTTCCCATATCAACCACTTTGTATTCCATACATCATCCTTCTCTTGTAACTATAAACATAACTCACTATAGCTTTAGACCTCTATTTCACAGAAAATACATATGTTTTATGTTCCAAAATTCATTAAATATTATTCTTAACACCATTTCAATATTGGAATATTCACCAAGAAATCTAATTTCCCACGAATAATAAATGATGATCCAACATTGAGAGATTAAAGACCCCCTACTGTAACAATTTCATTCTTTATGATTTCCTTGTGGTTATCCATCGAAACATCCTAATCTATCTAAGTTATCAATTTATACAAAAAAACAATAGTCTATCACTGAATTCCCTATACATTTCCAAGGTGTTACATTATCATAAAATAATGATTATGTTAAATTGTTATCAAATAATGATAAACAAACTAAAACAACATGTTATTTTTTTATCGAGTTCATCCATTATGAGATTCGACTATGTCAATATCTAACCACAACTAGTAAAATGTTTCTCACCTCCATATGTCTAAATTCATAAATTCTCATTCAAATTATTTGTAACAACCAACATTGTAATATCTTATTATAAATTTTTTCATGTGTTTAAAGGATGTTCCAAGGGTGGTTTTTAACCAACCATTCTCAATCACATGGGGGAACATCCTTCATGGGATTCCATTTCTTCTCGTTCTTTTTTTTGATGTGAAAATAAAAGAACTTCCACCCATATATAAGGTCAAATCCTTTTTCCCTTCCGTAAGTAGTAACAAAAAGTACATAAAACAAATAATTTATAATAATGATGATGTAATAGAGATGGTTCCAAGTCTATCACGTTCAATCAAAAAAACCATTTGTTATTCCCCCAATGGATTATTCTTCCCAATTATACATAGCATCAAAAATCAAAAAGAATTCATCATTTTTATTCTGGATACCATTATGGAAAGATGGATCTGTTGATCATTCAATACCTTAACATGACTCATTGGATGATGACTTTCAAGATCCCCTAGTTATATACTCAACTATTATGATAAATTATCATTCACCATAATAATAACATGAGTATTTTAGATCCAATTAATCTAGATCATTATAAGATATCCTACACTAAATTCCCATTCTCAAATTCAAAACAATGAAAAAAAGTCCATATATAATATTATTCATGGATTTCAAATAATTCAATTTCAAAAAGTAGGAACATAGAAATCAATATATGATTGTTCATCAATATTTTTCAATATAATACAATCCTTCTAACTCAGGGTCCATACACCCTTGAATAACATAATTATCTCTATCATTGGAGTTTCATTATTATTTGTCTGTATGACTAGAAACCATAAATCATTTCCCTTTTCCATTCTATCCCAAATGTTGTTTACTAACCATGGATATCCCACCCAATCCTATGTTCCAACATAAATGAAGTTCACATACCATTACTGGCCCATTGGAATGTTATTATCAGTAGCTTCTAAATTTATATCCATTATAACAGTTAATCAAAAAAATTCCCAATGATGCACTACCAATAATACAGATTACCTAATACTTCTCATCTAGAACTAAGTCAAAATTTTTCACTATGTTCTATGTTCCTATCCTCTTGAACCATTCTCATTTAATCCAATAAATCACTATAAATTGAAAAAAAATCATCGATTTTTATTTTCAACACAACTAATACCTTTCTAGAGTCTCTTTAACTATATAATGATACATAAAATTACTCACCCAAGACCCTGAACACCATGTTTGTAAGTGTCAAATAAAAATCCTCCATGCATAAACTTTCCCATGATGGATCATTGATCCATTTTCATTTCAACTACACACAACCAATGGTAAATATACCTCTATATGTTATGTTATTGAACTACTATACGATGATGTACCCCATACTATTCAATCCTATCTCATTATTCTATAGGTTTCATGTTATAGGACTAAGTTAATAGTAAATGGTTTCCCCTTCACATGAGTTCCAAACAATGAAATGAATCATATATTCTCTCATCCAAATAGGACACTAAAATTACACCTATTTTAATGCTCACATTACATGAAACTACTAATTCCACATAACATAGGTTGGATCTAACCATCCAAGAACACTCTAATAATTCTGCTTCAAAAAGGTGGATATCACATGGGACATTATAAACCTAAATATCCAAAAATTAAATAGAGGTTGTTCATAAAACTACATGTTATAATCATACTTATTACTCCACACATAGCCACCACCAGATCATCATTCCCACAACTTGGTGTCTACCCTCAATCCTACTATTCCCATCAGTGCATCCAAAATACATAGGACTAGGAACTCAACCAAAAACATTATCATATTTCATTAATAAACCCATATAATAATGGTTATTAATCATTTTAGAAAAATTATAGAAGTATTCTCCCTATATTTTTTTACATAGCCTCACCTCACATAGATAAATCTCAAAATTAAAATCGCATACCAATGATTCCCACCTAATGTCACAAAAAATAATTGGTCATCTCGTATCATAGTTTACCCAATATAAAAAAAATTAATAAATATATATTTTCTTAATGCATTTTATGTCCCACGTCCTCTCCTAGTCTAAATAAAAAGTATCAAATTATGGTGACAAAGTCTGAACACCTTTTGCAATGATAAACCCCCTAAATGGTTATATTCTAGGGGTTCATCCAAACTCAAGTCTCAGCCCTCTTTAATAATATATCCAAACACCTTATAACAATTTAAAAAAAGAAATCATCAGACTGAAATCCATCTACCTACAATCTGTAAAATCTCACAAGAATCTACACCATGGACTAGCGTTAGAGAACCATAAATTATTGTGGGTCATAGATGCACAATGAAGTAATATTTGATGGAAAGTATGATGAAACCAAAATAATATGGTTTGTTAAAGAGGTGTTTAATTAAAACATATATAAGAAAACACCATGTATGTTGTTACTAGGAAATCAAAAAAATGAATCGAAAAATTTATTTCCCAAATGGGTTTTCTACTAAGACATTGAATTCCTCTGTTGACCCCTCATTGTTGATACCCTTCCCATATTGAATTGAAAACATCAAAATCATATTTAGATGATCCATAAGGCCTTACCTCATAATAAACAATACATAGATAATTCAGTATAATTTTATATAATTAAACAAAAAATTATATTGGAAAATATATTTGATGAATTTTTTTGAACATTAAATAGTTAATAATCAGTCAGTAGTTAGAAAAATAACATAATTAGACCTATATTATTTCGGTCCTATATGATAATTATGATCCATTAGATGCCTCTTTACTCTATAGTATTATAAAAAAAATCATGTACCTTTCACTTTCCCACAGTCAAAGTGATAAATTCCAATAACATTATAATCATAAATCGAAAATGACATGTGTTTCATGATATGTGAAAATAGCATCATGTATTATAGTGAAAACCAGGAAAAAATAATCTCATGCCAATGGTAACTTGGATTTCTGCCGTGTTAGGTGATCTTGGAACACATGTTGTGGAAATATCACATGGTATAACATATTACTATATATCTTCTCTACTGAATTGTGAAATAGAAAGTCTAATATAAAATAATTCCCTAATATAAATATTTACATCTTAGGTCTACATGTTATTTGAATAGTTACCAGACCAGTACCCCATGTGAAATCAATTTCCCATCCCCAAATTCTGTAGACTAATGATTATAAGTAAGGGTTTCATAAAAACTATGGGGAGCATATTAACAATATATAAGAATACCAAAAATATATTAAATATATATAAAAACATCATATACATTATATTTCAATGAAATAATAATAACATGTACGTGACAGAAGAAATTAAATATTGACATGTGGAAAAAAACATACCACATACATGGTCGGTTACATATAAAAAACTAGAATTAAATATATTATTTACACAACAGAACCAAATATATCCAAATAATAACAACATCAATTTCCCTTTGTATCATTTGAACCATTGCATATATCCATTATAAGACACATCATGGGGTCCAACCCTACATGTTCCTACAATAACATGTGGATGTTTTGTGGGAACCCAACTGTCATGAAGATTCAATAAGGGTGTGAGTACAACTAAACTAGACAAAAAATATAACCTCCCTTAAAAGAAATATCCAATACTGCATTAAAATTATCTCTGACTAATATAATAAAACAAAAATAGTTAAAAATTTAAACAATATATGTAAATAAACACCATACCTAAAGGTTGGGTTCACACTAGGAATGATGTGTACCTTAAATGGCCATTTTTTATGGGCCTTTGAGAATATCATAAGGATATATCCAACCGTCAACCAAACAAGATCAATATACCCATCCATGGTCCAACATTATGAACCTAAGGGTAATATACCCTTAAAAGGGTCCCCATATTCCATCCTTGTGTTGTGTTCAACTAAGGATTATTCATCACATTCTTTAACCATGGGGTATTTTTTCTACCTTGGATTATCCTTGGAGACCATTCATCCTCTAATAGACCATGTTCACCACAGGTTTTCCACCAATACTATGAATATATCTAGAGAACCCTAGAAATCATAGATTTAATGATTAGATGGACAAACACACAAAAAATTCTTAGGTTTACAAGAAAAAAATAAATGTTTTTATTACCAAATATTTTTTTTACAAACTAATCATAAATATAAAATTTTAAATTACCAATCCGAATACCATAAAAAATTTTAGTATTATGTTATAGAAAAAATTCAAATAATTATCTATAATAATTTCCATTTTTACATTTCAATATACCAATTCAATTAAAAAATTATTAAATTAAAAATAATTCCAAAAATAATATTTCATATATTCATTTAAGAAACTAAAATCCAATTTAAATTCCTCAAAAAATTACCATGTACTATTTAAAACTCTAATCCATTTTCATACACAATAGTCAAATTTCGTTTTTATAAAACTTCTATATTAATACAATCCCATAACTCAAACCCAAAATTTAAAATTCATCCTTAATATTATATACAATGAAACATAATTATAAACAGAAACTATGATTCCAATTGTTTATGGTTATGAAATTTTATTTCATAATAAAAGATTCATATAAATTCACTCTTCAATTGAATAAAACATGATTCATAATTTACTAACATAGAAAATTTAATTTAAATTGGTTCAATGATGGTGAATCCTTCTTGACATAACCCTAAAAAATCATTGGAAACAATAAAAGGCTATAATTTAATTTAAATGGACTACATACATTTTTTAGATGTATTCAAAATTTAAACTAAAGGGATGAGCCGTCTACTAATGACCATCCATGAATATCTCATCTCTCATCACAATTGAATCATAAGTAGATATCCATAAAAAAATACACACGTCATAAAATTTAAATTATGTGGAATTATAATTACATTTTCAATCTTAAACAATGTAGTATAATAATTGATCCACTAAATGAGAATATAAAAAGAATCAGCTCATTGAGGAATGAGATACTAGCCACTCCCGGCACACTCTCGAACTAACACCAATAAAAATACCCAACAAAAAACACCTTTTCCATAATCAAATAATTTAATTTTTTTATACTCATGAAAAATAAAAAATGGAGACATTCCATATCTAATATCCATGTAGATGGGTGCATATAGAATCTCAGGATTCCATCTTCCATGGTTTCAATTAATCCCCTTATGAATTTGGACATTTCACCATTCTAATTAGTACCCAACAATAATCATTACATAATATTGAGTTTTAAGCCAATAATTTATTCAACTAAAATTGTTTATCTTTTTAGTATTATAGTTATAAATAATTTGATCATATCTCATAAAAAATTTATTTAACATATTACTTTCTTAAATTAAATTACATAATAAACCATGTTTTAATTGGATGATTTTAACATATTTGGCTTATGTGTAAAAAATGTCTTTTATAGGTTTTATATTGTCAAAGAGGTAATAATTTTAACAAATCTATATGAATTATTATGATATATATATATCATTTTTATATATCAATTATAACTTTAATAAAAAACATGTATGATGGTTTTTATAAATGATGTATGATACATACATTTAGGGGGAAGGTTGTGCACATGCATTGCAATCATTTAATTCTTTTCAATGATCACAATTAAAATAAGGTATGTTAAAATTTTCAATTAAAAAATTATAAAAATATCAAATATAACATATTAGTCCATAAAGATACTTATATATTTCATCAATGCATTGTGGGGTTGAATAATGTGTCTCATCCCTTCATTTTGGCAATAATCCACATGTTCATAAACAACATTATCCTTTCTCAGAGAGTGAAAACCAGTGAAGGAAAATGATAAATGATGTTTTCATAATTAAAAATAAGTCATTAACATCATTTATTTTTTTTCCTTTATATGCAATATAATTTTTATAATTACAATTTTTTCTTTCCTTGAAAATCGTTAGTCAAAAATAATCACATCACATCACATAGTGGTGTTCTCCGCACACATGAACCATGTTATCAAATCCTCTAAAAATGGAATATAAAAAGGTAATTATTATTTAATTAACAAATGGAATATGATAATTATTTAGGTTATCTAGATTTATTAATAACAAATATTAAAATTATATATTTATATATATTGATATTTATATATAATAATGGTATGTGAAAAAATTTAATGTTCTTGTAGAATAAGTAAAATAAAATGCTCATTGATGAACATTACATATTCTTTGAGTAACTTTTTTTGGATTTCACTAAAGACGCCACATTGATGGAATTATGAAAATAATAAGGAATATATGATTATTGGAAAGAATTATTATAGTTTTTTGGTATGTAATTTGATATAAAATATATTTTTATAGTATGAATTGAGGAAGAGAGGGGGTTTCCTTTTATAAGAGAGGAGGCTGGCACACTTGTAATTTTTGAAATTAATTAAATACACATTAATTATTCTCATTTTACTAGGATAAAATAAAGGAAAATTATATCAAATAAAAGGTATAACTTTGATGTATTCAATAAAATATATTTAATTCATATTTTTGACCATTTAAACCCTTATCATTTAGGATTAACTATCCGGTAAATCTATTTTTACCTAAACAACAGTAACAAATTTTATCATTTTTAGCTATTATTGTTTTGTTAAAAAATTTAAAAATATTATAAAATATAAATTATTATAACTCAAAATATTAAATTCATTTTAAAAAATTAAATTTTCTTAAGTGGATAATAATAATTTAAAACAAACCCCATAGATGACGTGAAAATGGTATTTTTCAATAGATGTTCTTTTGGAAGATGATGATTTATATTAATTCATTGATAAATAGTAATCATTGTATGAAATTAAATTAATCTTTAATTACATAATTATTATAAATTACCTTAAAATATCATATATTACAAAATATTTTTATCAACCTAAATAGAGAAACATTATGCATTTTAAAAATGATTCAGAAAACCCTCCTTTCATAACCAGAAAAATTATTATACTAAATATCAATATACTAAAAATTTAAATAAAATTATATGGATAAAATATATATAAATAATACCTATGAATCTTCAAATAATTTAACAAATATATTTTTTCGTTAAAATATATAAATTATTGAATTTGGAAATTTTTTTAAAAAAATTGTTTATTTTCCACTATTCACTGAAAAATCCCAAATTTAGGTAAAATACCAAAATTATACAAAAATTAAATATTTCTATTTCTATTTAAAATGTTTTATTAATATTTTTAAAATTTATTTCAATAATACAAAAATAATACTTTGTAATAAAACATTATAAGGAATTATATTAGTTATAACATTTTCCTTTTTTGATTTAAAAATAAAACAAAATTTTCATAACTAATATAACTATATAAGTGATATTAATAAATATGAAAATTATTTATTCTATTATTTACTAGGTTGTAAAATTCTTCCACCAACTTATAAATTTCATTCTTGAAATTGTATTCACTTATCATATACGAGGGGATATCTGTACATCATATAATTTACACATTCCCATATCACCTCTTCAACCGTATAGGGTTTTCTTAAAACCATAAACTAGTTAATGATATAATTATAAAAAAAATTCCCTATCAAATAAAAAATATATATTGTAAATTCTCATTCTAATAATTCTCCTCCTACTAATCTACTTCCAGGATCAAAACCTACGATAAATCTGACATATTTTTTCGTATCATGGAAAATAGAATTACATAGTGTACTAGAGATAAACGTGGGGGAAAATAGAAATTGTAAAATAATTGAATAATTTTATTATTTATTTCATATGTTCCACTGAACCGTAGACTTTTTTCCCCTTAATTTCCAAATCTAAAAACACATTTTCAAGGTGAAACTTTGAGAAAGATACAATCACTTACTTAGAAATAATGATCTTTCCTATGGTTATCCACTTAACATTTTTCATACAATGAGCTATCCTCATATTTGGTTGTATAAACTAAAATTTCTCATCCACTTACACTATTAACATTGGTCCAATACACTTCATTTCTCCATCATTATCCTAAAATGAGTGTTTCTGACACTTCATACCATATGGTGCCTCAAATGGTGCCATCAGTTTATTAAAAAAACAACTATTATTATCGGAAAAATAAACAAATAAATACGTTTATCCCAACAACATTGGTAATACAATGAACTATACTAGACCAAATCTTCAACGAACAAAATTTTCTAATTTTAATTTTCATCTGATTTAGGTGAAAATTTTGTACTTAAATTTTAATCAATACCAAATAACACCAAAACTATATTAAAAAAATTCGATTTCAACTTTTGTGTATGGTCTAACAAAATGGATAGTGGATCACTATAAATCCTAACAATCACTTTTGGATATTTTCAATATTTATTTTTAAATACATCATATGATTACTAGGAATGAAATGTAATGTTTTAGTTAATCAATCAATAATAAACTAAATCAAATTGTTAACTCAAGATATATATGGAAATCATAACACGAAATACATTCATATATTTTACTATTTAAATTCTTATATTTGAAAATTTTGAATCATTCCATTAATTATCAATAATATTTATTAAACATAATAAAATTTTTATAAAATTCATGGTAAACTTGAACTAATACCTTTAAAATATATCCCACCATTAATACTCATGATAGTCTCAATACTTATTAATAATTCTTTGATATACGGAAAAGAGAAATCTATGAGTAGTATATAATAAAAAATTATTGAAATTTGAATCTAAAGGCATACATAATAATTTTCAAAATTATAAAGAACTATATTTATCAATATTAAAATATTTAAGGTTACCCATCTAAATAAATTTTCTATTTTCCTAAAACCATTGTTTCTCCTTTTGGTATTTCTTAATCATTCCTTAAAAATGTGGACTATTGTGAACCATTAAATAAATAGAAGATTTCCCTGAATCTATGAAATCATGGAGAAAATGTATTAGGTAATTAATAAAATAGTTACATTCAGAAACATAACATTGAAAAAAAGTACCTTATTTTTTTTATTTAATGTTTCATACACTTTGGTCGTTTTTATAGGGTTGTAATAAATCCGAATTCAAAATTGTTAATAATTTCATAACATCCACTTTATCTAATGTATAATTATTTGTGATTGAATATATATATCAGTCTTTATGATCCTTATATATTTCGCAATTTACTCCATAAACATGATGCTTCAAACTATTTAAATAAAAACCCATAAAATATAATTCTATATAATTTTTTGAGTAATTTGACTCATGATTATTCAAATAACATGATACATTATAAATTACCAAATAAATTTTTATTAGGACACACCCATGTCTTTTAAATGAAAAATCAATGTAGTTCTCAAATTCAAAATTTATAGAAGGTTAGACCAAAACTAGCACATTCACCAATCTTATTTGTTGTTCATGAAAAAAAATTAACAAATTGTTTTTTCTAATTGAATTTAACACTTTTTTAATTTTAAATTCTTTGGGGGATATAAAATTGAAAAAAATTTACTATCATCCATTTATAATAACCCTCTACTCATTGAAAACATTGAATAAAATTGATATTTTTTCTGTTGACCATCCATTGAGAACATTTGTTTTAGTAGGGTAAACATTTATTAATTCACTAAAAAATATATAAATAAGGAAAAGATTATTTTCAACCAAAGAGACACTTAGTAAATCTCCCATATATTTCCATTTATTTTCTAGATTTCTAAACAATACTTAAGTGTCGTTCTTATCTATCTTGATGTTTAGAATATACCATATTGTCAGAAATAAAAATAACCTAAAAATTATCTAACAACTAATGAGAAGTCCAAATAATAAAGCATATATATGTATCTTGGGAATTATAAAATTAAAAAGGTTTAACTATAAACCCATAATTCGCATTTATAGTCTGTAATAAAGTCTCCAAAATGGTATCCTCTATCACCTACAGATAATAGAATTTAGAACTCTGGTCAACCTTGGAAATATTCTATTATCCTTGGAGTATATAAAAAGAAATCATCTATATCAGGAAAATAACATTGTATTCTTAACAGTTATGTGATTAAAATCTCTATAGTTATTGAAAAGTCTCATTGAAATATCTTTCTTATTATGAAAAAATAGGACCACCCAATGCTGGGGGTGCTTGGTCAGATAAAACCTTCACTGTATAACTCATTCCATGTATTTTTCAATAATTTAATATTAATTTGATCCATATATATGGTTGTTTAGAAATATCCTTAGTCTAAAATTATGAAAAAAAAGTAAACTAAACCTCTCATTGAAGAATTAGATAGGAAAAATCATCTGGAAAACATCCATGTTTTCATTCCCTGGTGGCACATTATTAATTTGAACAACTTCATTCTTATCAATAGTGTTAGATACTTAATATTCACTATAAATTCAAAAAAAGTACATCTTATTGATATGTTATCAAATTTTTTAAATAATTTTTCAAAACATTATTTGAAATTCATAATATATTTTCATTATAAACTGAAAAGAAAATACAAACCTAAAATGATATCACACTCTACTACAGATAGATAAACATGAATTTCATGAAATAATTTCCCACTATTAACAACCTAAAGACTATTTTAAATCTAGGATGATTTAATACATCCTTCTAGATTTTTCACAAACATTTATAACTTCTATTCATGAGGTGATACTCCAAATTTAATTGAAATTTTCATTGAAATGAAAATCTATGAAGATCCAAAGGTAAACAGGTTATATGGATAATTTGAATACATTAGTATCATACCTATAAACACATCCTTTAAATACCCTACATAAACTTTAGTTGTAGAAAAAAAATTCCCACACACATTTTATTTCTATATTGATGATTTCATGCTTGAGTTATTAACTTCATCTGCACATTATCATCATTTTCCTACTCAGTAAAACTAAAATACCTCACTATTGTATAGATATTTATTTCCCAATTCATCTATTTATAAGGATTATTTTCCTTTTTATTATGGTTAATATTCCCAAAACATTATCATAGTTAACCCTTCAATCAATTCACAATAAATTTCCAAATGATCAATTCAACAAGGGTAACTAAATTATGTAAATAAAGTTTCATTCTTCTTAATGTATTTTTTGTATGTTTACCTTTCTTCTTGAACCCTTAAGGTTTATTATGATCATCATATAGTAGAACATTAGTGTGATAAAACTCTATAATAACTTGTTTTTAACAAAAAACGACATTCCTATAAATTTTAAATTCACATGGGGTGAAATATCAATATATTGATGATTTTAATGATTAGTAAATTATTTTATTTTTATTATCAATTTCCAAAAATACAGGGTACATACCAGGATGGTGTTCTAAAATTTGATATATATGTGTCTATTGAATCATTATATTTTCCCTCAATAATAAATGTTTTTCTCATCTATAGTCAAATAACCTTTCAGAAATATTTTTAAAAAATATATATTTATCATTTACCATTCTATTTCATTAATATCATATTTTTCAATGTAATTGTTAACTAAAGTAGATCATTTATCACTTTCACATTTAAAATTATTATACGAAAAAGTTATCTATTCTCATTAATACCATCCTAGGAATTCAAATATATTCTCTTAATAATTGAAATATGCTTCAACTACCACTAGGTCAGATGCCCCCTTATTGGTGGGGATTTCATTCTCGTAAAATGATCCCAAAAAAATATTCAGTTGTGGTAGAATATGTTCTTTTATAGCATGGATACCACAACTATTCATATCTTATTTTAATTATGAATCATTGTTAAAAATTGTTATATTTCATTTCAAACCATCTTCATATGCTTATTTGGAATTATATTTTCCACATAGTTCTTTCCGGCTATATTTTCATTATTTCCTCCATATAAAACCATTATGAACATATATTTCGATGAAGAAACATGGTTATATCAAAATTCTATTTCAGTTTTAATAGTCATAATATGAAATCATTAAAGTGAATTCTATTAACTTTATTATATCCATTGAGGTTATCTAAACTATCTTTTGATACTTACCAAAAGGGAATTACCATAATCATTTCATATTTTTCATTTTATGAAATGAATTTATTATTTTAAATTTGTTGAAATTTTTATTATTACATTTTTAGATAATTACTTCCTATGTTAAACATTAAAAATTTGTATAATACAATGTGGACACATCCGGTTTGTAACCATTTTTTTGATAATATAAAAATTTCACTATAAATATAATTTTTATTTACTAGTAAGACTTTAAAAAATATTACTTGACAACGGTATTTTTGTTACCAATACATAAATATATTTAATTATTTTATTCATGGGATTAAAAAATAATTTTATGAGTAAGGGATAAAATAAGAAGAAAAACTATAGTTCAGTGAAAAATGATATAATCAATGAAATGGTTTCCTAGAAAAAACATATTCACTTCCCCTGATAATAAATTAATAATATAGTAAAATGATCATTAATCATAAATTTTGAAAAACATTATTTACATAATAGAAAAATATAATTAATAGAAAAATAGTGTAGGCACCTTTGGACATCCTCTCAAAGAACCCTTATAGAAACCTCTAATAACACTTACAAATTGGAATGCATGTAATATCAACAACAAAAATAATTCCTTGAAAAAAAATTAACCAATGCATTGGGGTGATATCTTATAACACCCATTATATTATCTATAAATGATTAACTATTTCTATCTAGGTGAACTATCCACCTATAATTTTCAACAACTGTAACATGAATAATATATTTATGGATTCACTTTTTAATCATAAAACATTTTATAAAATATTGAAATTCAAATTCCAATCACATTAGGATTTGGAAGATATAATTTCAGATAAGAAACTATTTTTGACAAAAAATTCCAAAAAAATGAAATTATGGATTTTAATTGATGAAAAAATGATTTTGGAAGAAGGAATTATAACTATTTAGGTCAAAAAAATAACATTCCTTTTTTCATTTCTCAAAACATACAATATAAAACATTTAAAATGATAAATTTAGAAACAACATATAATAAATTCAAAATGGAAATAATATGTTCATTAATTTTTGTTTATGAACATATTTTTTTTTCTAAAGTCATTTTAAATATAGCCACATGAAAAAGAATTATCTTTATGAAAATCATTCAAAGTTAATTTTTCAAATAAATGTTTCTTATCACATTTGAAATATTTACATAATTATCCCCATTATATTAAAAAATAAAAATATATTAATAAAATTTTAATATATAACATCAAGATATAATATTTTCAAGGGTCTATATACACACATCATAAAATAGTATAGTTTTATAACATTAGAATATTATTCAATTAAATAAAAATAAAATGAAGACTTTTACCTTTAGTCTGAATTGTAACACGTGTCGTTATATTAATGAATAATAAACATTTCATGATTATTTATTTGGTTGATAATATTTATAGTGTTTATGAAATAAATTTTATTAAATAATTAATTTCATATATCATTGAAATAATTTACCATATCAGGCATAAGTGTAAAATTGAAATTTGTTTGATGACAATGGTCAATTAGATAATTATTTAAACAAAATTAAAATAATAATCACAACCTGTTTATCATATTTATAAATCAATTATACATTAATCCTAATAATTAAATATGGTTATGGTAAATAATGTATGTTAGATGATGGAAATGGTATGTTGTATGTACGTTTGGGAAATGTTTCTATTTATGAATGATAATTTTAGAAATGTTGTAAGAATTTTATTATCATTATATGTTTTTTAATACAATATATAAATTTTTATATCACTAAATATACTTATATATATCATCTATTTCTTGTGTTGGAGATAATATAGTAATATCAATTTGGGAATGTGATAATCTATAAGGGAACAAACGATTGTAGCATTTCACATTGAGTGAAATGGTACAAAATATAACGATATATTATCATTTAATATTGTAAAATATGTCATTGATAAAAGAAAAAATTCATTTATATCCAATATATTCATTATCATTACCATTTTAAAAATCCATGTAAATCATTTGTGATAATGAATTATATTACATCACATATCAGTAGTCACCCATGCACATGAATGATGTAATATTATCACTAATAGAATATAAATTAAAAAAATTAATAAATGATATAATGACTCAAAATGTATAACTATATCATAAATATCAAATATATACTTATTTTCTATAATCATTTCCAATAGTTGTAGGTGAGGAATAAATAATGACATCAATTCACGAGGATGCAGTTACCTATACAAAAAGATATGGATTTTATAACCCATTTGGCAGAATAGGTTAATGCTTTAGGTTAATAATTTAACATAATAACATAATTTTTTATTTATGATACATTGTTTTTTAGGAATTAGTTTTTTATAAATAATTTATTTTCCTAGATGAATAAATAAAATGAAATTCTTTTGAAGAATATTACCTCTTATTCAGGTACCCCATTTTGGATTGTACCAAAGGCCTTCCATCAATATATATATCCCATAAAAATAATGATTATTTGATGATTTTATATAATTATAGAATTTAATTAGTCATTTTTTGGATGAACCAATTTGTTTTTAAGGTGTGAAGAGTGGAATATAGGTGGAGGCAATTTATAAGTGAATTGAATGGAAAACTTATAAATTTTGAAAGGAACGAATTCCACAAATAATTTTTTTCATGTAAAAATGATCCATTAATGGAAAATTATCCACTCTCTATTTTATCATAATATTATATGACGATAAATTATATATTATAATATTTTTGATGATATTTTAGCCAATTTATTTTCAGTTTAACCACAAATAAATATCTATCCACCTTAACCGCAATTGTTTTTTTTCTATTTTAACTATTCATTTTGGTAAAAAATAATGTTTATATTATTATAAAATATAAATTATTCTTATTTAAAATATAAAATCCTTTTTTAAAAAATAAATACAAATTACTTGTAAAAATTTATTTTGAAAACCCACAATTGCGATGAAAAAGCAGGTTATCAAGTTGAATATTTTTTAGTAAAAATGATATTATATTCATATAATGAATATTAATCATTAATGTATGAAATTAAATTAAAATTTAGTAATATATATTTTAAAAAAATTATTTTGTCAAAATTGACAATTATGGATTTTATTAATTTAATAAATATATAAACATTATGAATTTGAAAATAGTTTTTATAAAACCCCATTTTGAAAACCAAAAACATACTTATACTAAGATCCAATATAAATTAAATAAAAAAATTAGATAATTTGGTTAAATAAAAAAAGTTATATTAATTTAGTACATATTTTATAGATATTAGTACTTTTTAAATACATAAATTCATAAAAGAATACTTTTTACCAAAATCAATATTTTTCACTATTCACTGAAAAATAAATATCCTCTATAAAATTCGTAATTTTTAAAAAAGTAAAATATTGATATTCTAAATTAAAATATGATATAAATATTTTCAAAATAATATTATATGGTTTATAAATTAATATTTTTAATAAAACCCTATATGAAAGTAGTTAATATGAAACTATTTCCCTTTTGTTTCAAAAATTTCAAAATATTATTATGACCAATATAACTATCAAATTAATGTTAATAAATATGAAAATTATTTAATCTATCATTAACTTGTATTTTGTGATGACATAGTGTAATAAAAAAATGATACTAATGATAAAATGAATGAAATTAAACCATAAGGTAGATAAAAATTAAGGAGGTCACCAAAGTCATCTATATTCCCTCATTCCGGGATAAAACCCATTAAAAATAAAATTTCAATGGTACTTGAGGATAATAAGAAGTGAGAGAATAAATGTTTTCATGTTGACAAATAACAATTTTGAGAGGGGGAACCCCCTCCATAACTAATTAGGTATATATTCATTTCCCCCATCACTACCCCAATCAGCTAGCTAGTACTGGTCAACCAAAAAGATGGAGAGTCCTAAAAAATTTCATTTCCCCCAGCCAGACCTCCAGTTAGATAGTGTCTAACAAGTGTATTTCCCAAAGATAAAGGATTCAAACATAATGTTTACATCCCCATATAAATTCTCATAATT
This sequence comes from Viscum album, assembly GCA_963277665.1. Taxonomy (NCBI): domain Eukaryota; kingdom Viridiplantae; phylum Streptophyta; class Magnoliopsida; order Santalales; family Viscaceae; genus Viscum; species Viscum album. The sequence continues at coordinate 1,748,195,446 of OY728119.1, read as the reverse complement.
ATCATGAAGCCTCTAGTCTATGCACAGAATCTCCATTCCTTGTCTAAAAATATATGTATTAGGAATACAAAATCTTTGAAATTTATTCTCCTTTCCATTTCAAAATTCATCCCACCTATCCAATGAAAACATAAATTTCCTCTTAATTCCAAATGTACAACTCAAAATTTTTAATTATAATAAAACATAAACTATTATTTAAAACTCATGGTATTTTTTTGTTTTATCATGTTATCATTCTAAACAACTTCGAATGTTGAATTTACAAATAACGTTTATGCTTCAGATTAGAAATTACACGAGAACATAACATAAATAAATATAAAAAATATTGAATGTATCATATGTAATTTTAATTGGGGGATGAAATATTTGGATTTATTTTTCATAATAATATTATCATTTACTCTATTTTAATAAATAATATATTTTAAAACATCCTCATAGAAGTATATATGAGAAATATATTTACTTAGTAGCCCATGTTTCCTATAACTAAATAAGTGATAATTCAAAAAGGGTCTAAAATAATTATATTTTCATATTATGATATAAAAATTTAGTATCGTCGTCTTACATATATAATTAAGATTAAAATCACAATAGGAAAAAATTATTCATATTCATATATATGTTTTCACATTAGTGTTATTTATTAGTTTTTTTTATACTTTCATTAGACCAACAAGCATATTGGAGAATTATGAATGAACATTAATTATCTATTTACCTAAATTCCCAAATTCCTAATACATGATAAATTCATTAATTTTAATAACAAACACTCTTTGATTGAAAAGAGATGATTTGATTTCGGTTCTTCCTTCCCAAGATGCCTCCTTGGATTTCGTCACCTAGTGTGAGTTACCCTCATATATTTGAATCATGCATGTGAATCCCATTTTTGATTCCATGTAAATGAATAATCAATTTAATTACACTATATTTATAATGGAATTATTCATTCATCATGATATGCTATAAACCATTGGTCAAGGAAATAGTTATGTTGGGCATCACAGGGCATATCTAGACACTTGGAGCTATTTTCACCCATACTCTCCCTCTTATGAGGGAATATCATAAGAGGAATCATATATAAAGGAAACCAAGGAATCCCTTGTCGATAATGAGGTATTGACACCATATGCATAAATATTTATATGATTTGTTACATGAATCATCCCATGTTTTTTATGGAGCCTATTTTTTATGTGAGGGAAATGTTTTAAAAACATATGGATATGATCATAGTGTTAATGTGTTCTAGCGACATGATGATTGTAGAAAAACTACCCATTAAGGTGGATCCAGGTGGTTTGTCCCTAAATGTGAATACTTCACACTTTTATGGATGAAGGGGAATTCCCATTAAGTAAAACATATGATCAATGTATTAGGACACCAATTTAGATGGATCCAATAGGTTCATACCAAGGTGGGATATTGTTATAAATTTTTGGATTCATGATAAATTCCCTTGAGGATAACCTAGGATCAATGGAATATGATTAAACATGAGATAGACCTAGGAAATGCATCCGTAGGATGTAAGATTTCATTGCCAGATGTGTGTTTGAGAATGCCACTAGCGAGGATCCAGATATGGATGGATCAAAATTCCAGTTGAGTTGGATTTTGGAGGGGCATCCCTAGGTTGGAATTTATCACACCTTGATGGATGGATTATGACATTCGTCATGAAAAAATTTGGATTGATTGATTAGTATACCCATAGAGATAGATCTCATGGGTATGTACATATGAGAGAAGATGTCACACAAAGATGGTTGGATGTGAATTCCACTTGAGGTCTACATGGTTTGGGTGGCATAGAAATCCTCATGAGATATGTTAGAGAGTTTTTTCCATTGAAGGGAATATTTTACACATGGATGTTTGGGTGGATGAGAATTCCACTTGAATTAAAACTAGTATGGATAGATCTATGATAATTCCCATTGATGTGAACCTAAGATGGATGGATTGTGATTCCTCATCAAAAAGATCTAGGATGATAGTATATTTGAGATAATATTTCAAAACATTAATGATTGATGAACATTACTCATGAGGATAAATAGATATGGATAGATCAGTAATCACCTTGAGATGGATATGGGAGGTATGTCCCTATGAGGAAAAATTTCACAATCGGATGGATGGATGACAAATCCCCTTCCAGAGAACTGATGATCGATTGATCAGGATGCCGATTAAGACAGATTTGGGAGGTGGTCCCTTATAAGAAATATGTCAAACATGGTTTGATAGATGAAAATTACCCACAAGGAGATAAGGAAATGGATGGAGCATGACACCCCATAACACGAATCATGGATTTTCATATCTGGGAAGAAATGTCACACACTTGGATAGATGGATGAGAATTCCCCTTGTGGTCAAACATGGAGGGATGGATCATGATTTCACTTGAGATGGATCTAGGAGGCTAATCAAAACACTCCTTATCAGGGAGGTACATCCATATGACAGAGTTCCTAGATGTACCCCTGGTGATTATTTATCAATAGGGAGGCATCCTATATACCCTAATTAATAGAAAGGGATCATAACCCACACATTTTGATATCATGGTAAATGTTTGTGTGAATATACAGATCCATGTTGTCTGACATCATGTAGTAAGGGTGATAATGTTTTATAAGTATCATCGTCAAGGGATGATGTGTTCAAAATTATTTAATAATTACATTTTTAACAAGATTTCCCTTGGTTGGATGGTGTGTGGATTACATATTTATCATTATGAAGGATCTCATTCCATTTGAGTGGTAGAGGTATGGGGGAATCCCTATCTGATCATACAAAATGCATCATATTCTAACTAACTAGGTAAATAATACGGTTTTATGTCATGAACTGAAGACATTACAGTTCATTTTTACATTGTACAACTTGGAAATGTAGATTGTATTTTTTACATCATTATGCCCTGTAGTGGGGGAACTCACTACCTACACTTATGGATTACCTGACCACTGATCATGATCATTTGAGATGGACATGTAATTTTAACTACTATGGAGTATTGATCAATCATAAATTCCATGGTATGGTCCCTATGTTTGGATGAAAAAGTGATAAAACTACATACATTGGTAACATAATGGTATATGAGGGGCTCATTCCACACTCGGATTGGGGTGGGAAAAAATGAGAGTACATGGAACTGGTAACATGGGAGCTAAAGGTGAAGTAGAATAGGTCACATATTTGTGTGGGGACCTCATATACTGATCCATCACGAGGAAGGTTATGTAAAAGGGAGACATCATGGAGAGGCCTGGGAGAGATGTTTCATTATGACTGGGGGTTTTCATCGATGGTTCCTCCAAAGAATTGAGTTCTTTGGGAGGTTGTAGTCTTTTCCAAAGATAATGATTTTCAAAAGAGGGAGACCCTACCTCAAATGGATGGACAAATTCATGAGGAGAGTCATTTGTGCAATCTAAATCCATATGAAGGCCTCAAGTACCACATATGATGTTATTACTACTTGAATGATGAATACCTTCATGAATGTAATCCCCAACATATGTGGAGGCCATTAAGAACACATGGATTATTCTTTAGAGAAGCATATATACCTTGTATGATCTATCTTTTCTTTGGTGCGTAAAGCTCATGAGGTTTGGGAATCTAGATCAATTTAGATGATGAATGGTTGGAAACCATCCCCAAAATGTCTCACTATATTATATTATTATTGGAAATTGTTTTTAAAAATATTAGAGGAATTTCACAATGGTATTTGGGGAAATGTGAATAGGTGTGGCTTAGTGAATTGAATGTCAGACACATGAATAATTATTCAATTATTCACAAATTCACAAATTTCACCCCAAATATGACTGTCATTAAGTGATGGTAGATAATTAATTCTTCATGAATGTTTTAAGGATCTTTCTCATCCAGAGGGTGTTTCATGCACCATCTATTGATGATGGAGTTAGTATTCTTGTATATAATTCCTTATAGGGGTTTAGGCCTTTTTGGAATATATTTTCTTTGAACCGGTCATTCATTCAATGCGAATTCCTTATAAATTCATATTTTCTAGTTAAAATTAGAGATATAAAATAATATTTTAAATTTATAAAAAAATTTGTTAAATATATATAAATTTAACATTGTATGTTTTTTATTAATTTCCTGGAAACATATAATAAATAGTATTAATAATCATGAAATTTAATTTTTTGACACATTTTTATTTATTTGGATAAGTAAATGAGAGAAAATGTTTTAGTAATTAACAACTCTTTTAATTAATACATACTTAATGTTGATATAATAATTGATTTATTTATTTTTAAAAAATTTGTTAGTGTATATGCCTAGTTTTTCCTTGTAATACTTTGATTTAATTTTCAATATTTCTCCATAGCATTGCACTGAAAAAATGTGTGATTCTGAGGCCCTATGATACCGAAATAATTTATATAAAAATAATTTGTATATTTTATACTAGGCTGATGATTGAAATGAAATAGCTCTCAAAATGTATATTGGATCAGAAATATGTTTCAAAGATAGAGTTTAGATTGTGGAATTTAACGTAGGCAGGGTATAAGTTTGGTCGACACATGTGTCCTGTAGAAAAATCCACAAAGTATAGATATATAAATAAAATAAATAAATTATTTTATTCTATCAAGTATTTCATATCAAATAACTTTTCAGTGGAGAATCATATTTGATATATGAGACCGTTCTTGAGTTTGTAACACACTATTTTACCTATGTGTGGCCTAAAGTGAGAGGGTGTTGGATGTTCGGATCCCGCAACCATTAGTGGGTGAGGATATGTGGGGCCATAACCTAATATAAATTGGTTGTAATGAGCTCTAAATTATGGTTTCCTCATAACCGTCATACTGGTGGAGATATATCCTCTACTCACATTGATGATTAAATGAAACAAATTCGACAGTTTTAATGATCATTGACATACATGTTCAACAACAGAGAACATATGTGAATCCAGGTACGATTCATTCTATTTGATTCTACCTCCAAAATTGAATGTATCAATTCTTAATATTTATTAATTGTAAATATGTATCTTCATTTTTTATCCGTATTCATTACAATAACTAGCATGATTGTCGATCGATTCCACTTTTCCTATGTTATTCGCACATTATTCATATCTAATTATTTTTCGATGGTTTTTTCATAAATACTCAAAAAATAATCAGTATTTATCAAAAAAAAAATTATGTGAGTCCAGATATGATATTTGGTGACAGAATCATGATATGTGATGAATGATACGTTGTTGGATTTCATGCACGGTGTTGGGTTTTTTCATGAGAAGTAGAGAAGTGAGGCATGTGGTGGTCAAGGAGGAGGTTGGTGGCTCACCGGAGAGGATGTAGGGTGGTGAAACAACCTTTTTTTTCAATAATTCTATAGTTTGGTTTTTCATCCTATGTGGTAGACAACTATGCGCATTTTTCAATCGTGACTAGAGGGGGATCAAGGTTTTCCGTCATGATATCAGGTGCTTGTGTGCATGAATTCTGGATGATGTGTGTGGATAAATAGGAGCTGAATAGAGTGATGTAATGTTATGTTTTATAGGGGGCATGCAAATAGATTAATAAAGAATGTGTAAACAACAAAGAAAAAAATTGAAACATGAAAATCGAGTGCGAAATGAAGGCGCACCAAAATTATGTGGAAAGTGAGTTTTTGCGTGGCACACAATAGAATATGAAAAGAAACAATTTATGATAATAAAATATTATTATAATTTTTTTTGTTAAAACCATATTCTAATAACATATTCTGAGTAATACATCGTATTGTAGAACCTTCAACAGTAGCATGACATTTATTTTGAGATTGTCATTTTAAGACCAATTTTGGATACCTTCATTCAATATATGGATCGATTCTCCAATACTTCCGAGAGTAGTAATATTTTTATTATTGTCAAAACATTTATAACTCATAAAACCCTCACATAATGTCTTGGTGATCTACTATCAATAGTTTCATGAATTTGAATTCATACAGACGTTTTAAGTCTAATTTCAAGTACTTAAACAAAACTCAAGGCATGGTCCCCATGAGGCATGATTTTGGAATTTGCGATGAATTAAATATTTTCATATATTATCTATTTTGATAGTGGAATATCATATCTTGTGAGATTTTAGTTATTATTGATCTTTTGTGATCTGTTTGAAGTGTTTTGGGATGGAGGAGCGGGCCCCACAAAACATTGTTCATGCACAATGTTATGAAATGCAGTTTGTTCACTGGATGTCTATTCAGAGTGAATAAAAATTAGAACCAATGAACATTTCCACAAGGATCCCAATGGTGTGATACAAATTGGATATTTGAGGTTGTTTCTGATAGTACGCTAGTAATGTTATATTTCATCTATTTCAAACTAGTAGTGAAAATCGTGCACTCGTTAGCCTTTAAGAAGGATGTTCCAAATCCTTTGAGAGTGTAGTGTCATGGATAGTGGTATTAGTACATAGTTTAGTACCTATGTATGGATAGGTACATGGCCAGGTGATTAGGTGGGGTTACACATCATGTTGGACCCACACACATCATTTTCCGATTCCAGAATCTTCAATCTCTCATATCCCTTCCTTTTTCTTTCAGATGTGTCGTGCGGGTATCCTATCATGACTAGTTTTCCTCATAAAATGTAATAGTTCCCTCCCTATTGTAATTAGGGATAAAAATTAAGAATTTTTTAGTGGGAATCCAATCTGAGGTGACACTCAAATGAGGCTACTCTCAGAGAGGAATCCCCCAAACACACTTGGGTATGGATCCCCTAATATTACAACTGATTGCAATCCCCCTTTGGCAAGGGGATTGGTCCACAATAATTAATTCCAAGTAGAATCCCCCCAATGCAATAGGGTGTGGGTCCTTGATTATCATGAATGTAATCCCCTATCATCATATGCTTCAGTCATCTATAGTTACTTCTATGTGAAATCCCACTAACGAATTAGGGATATGATTTAAGATTTCAAGTTTACACCATCTGGTTATGTGGATATATTGAATAGAATACTATGATGCTATTTTGGACTCATAAGTAAGAGGGTTGATTCCACAAAAATTAAAAATCCATTAGACACTACCTAAAATAATTCTATCGAGGTAGACCCACAAAAAGCAGATAGTATTGAGGTGTGGTGGTTGATCCCCTTTGACTTTCGGTTGAGGGAGGATAGGGGAATGTTTGGTATCATTGGTGGATACATTGGATATTGTTGGAAAATATATTAATGGGCATAGTTGTGATATGGAGATCCAATTTCATTCTCTTCTCATCGTCTTTGAATGAGAATATAAATGTATCTGTCTTTAATACCCAATCAATGGGTTTTGGTTACTCTCCTCCCAATACAAGAGAAGATGTGGAGCGTATCCTATGTGTTTTCCATGTCTATAATCACATTGTTGGATGGGTCTACTCTCCTACTATTGGTAGTGATGGCTGGACGATATGTCAATCTTTTCATTGTTTATGTATCCTTGTGTTTTAGAAGAGTTTACTTTAATCTCTTGATGGTTTGATCTGTACAATATTTTATTGTACGTTGTCCAATCTACTGATTTCCTCTTCATTTTATCTATTACTTCTCATCCTTTCCCTTTTCAGGGTGTCCCACTATGTATTTTTATACTCACCCTACATAGAAATTTCCCACATTTTTCGTTCCATATGTAAATGAGATATAGGTTTATCATGACATCATTTAATCATAGGTATATAAGTTCGTAAACCATGTTTGTTGGTTATATCATGGGACCCAAGATCAGGGCCCTCTCTGTTGTTTTACTTTTCACTTCTATCCAACTAATAGAACCTCTCTGGTTGGCTGTGTATTTTTACGCTTTACCTTTTAGTTTTATTTTTTGTACTCATACATTTAAATGGTTGATGCATTGTTTGGATTTATTATTATAGTTTTTTTGTATGTTTTTGGATTTCTATTTCACTTTTTCATTTAGTTGGATGCATGTGTGTGTATAGATGTATAAAAAATGTATACCTGATATTTTTGTCCCTTCCACAATTTTTGGAACCCCTGGACTATTGTTGCAGGCATGTGAATGATGAGGCTCATGCCTTGAAAGGGTTAGGTCATGATAGTTATATAGTATTTATTACTTTATAATTGCTAGTTTCTAATGACAATATAATCAATGATAATTTTGGTAAAGAGTATCTCATTTTATAAGTTATGATATATATTTACCAGTGCATGATATTATAAAGTAGTGGTTATAGATATGAGTTAGGTTTCATTATCCAATGATTATTTATGTGGAATTATTTATTCATCATCTATTACAAAAATATAATTATAAGGATTGTGTTTAAAAGGTATGTGTTTTTTACTCACAATTTGTTTTTTTATATTCATTTGTGATAGCTTCTGCATTATTCATTACTCCTAGTGATCATCTTCGATCACCCCATTATTTTGTATAGTATTCCCAGGATGGAAAGATGAATATAATGAATGAATTACATGAATAATATATGATTTGATATATATTATTAATGGATTTTGTATGTTTTTTTCATTTCACATTTCGATTAAAATCTTATTTTTGTATCATATTTTTTAAACCTACTAAAATATTCGGTCCTTCGAGATGTGTCTTCATTATTTATAAAACCAACTTCATAATTTGTGGCACCAGTTAGGCAACTAGCTTCAGTGTATTTAAAATAAATAACTATATAAATAATTTTAGGTATTGAAAACAGAATGTAATATATTTAGATTCAATTTCCTATCTTGTGTTATGCCATTCAAGAATTCCTCCATAATTTTTTTCTAATTTATGAGAAAAGGATCATGAAATTCTTTTTTACACTTGGGAAACTATTTTTCAAACCATCCACTTTATAAAATTTTTTGGATTATGAAATGTTCTTTTCTATCAAAATAGTGAACCTTGAATGCCAGTGTTTTTTCAAATCACCCCCTTTTATTTGAGCAATTATCCTTCAAATGAAATTTCAATGTGAATTCCTATGTCTTCCATGTATTGATTGAAGGGTGTTAACAAGGATTTAATATATCAATTTAATAATAAAATTAATTATAAAATAGTATATCACTTGATCTATGTGATGTTGTATTAAGAGGATTCATTCATGGAATTATATTCTATATCTTCAATGATTATATACTGAAACAATATTTATTTTTTATTGTATTTACGATGTTTTTTTTAACTTATAATTTTTGGTTTATATTATTTAATAATAACACTAATTTTAATAATTGTTTCATTATCATAGAACCTATATTGTTTACATAGGTAAATCTATTAGCATTCGGTTTATAGTTATACCAATATAGAAGATTATTTGAAAAGATGAATATGTATTTTTTAGACACTATCTCATATGATGAATGCATTAGACCTGACAAGATAAGAGGTGGGGTGAATAATTATATATCCCCTTGATGTATTGATAAGTCTCCGGTGACCAATTTTTGTTTTGGTTTTTTTATTCTTGCACTGAATGAGATATTTTCCATGTATTAAGACTATCATGAATAATATTACGATATATTTGTTTATATTATTGAAGTATCTATCTAAAATAAGGAATTTAATTTATAGTTAATGTGTTATTATTATCCATGTAATCATTTCATTCTAATTCCTATCATTGTGCATATTATTCTTTTATTTTTATTCAATTATAGAATAATTTTTTTTATATTCCTATAATAATATTTATTCTCATCTTATGGTCACTCATGATTATTTATTATCAACACTTATATTTACCTATAATAAGTATTTAATCTCACCCACTCTCATCTTTCTATTTCCTCCAGATATGATGAAAAGTGTCTTCCAATATATTTCTAAAGTGATATATTGTGAGGATAATTTGTGGGAGATGATACAGAGTTATTTTGGATTAAATAGTTTCTATATAGTGTATGAAAATTTTAATATTTATGATATAATACACAGTATTTTTGTTTATGTTTTTTCCTAATTCATTGAAACTTAAAACCATTGTGGTCATGAGAAGTTATTTAATTTTTTTATATATGGTTCATGTCCCAATGGTATAAATATTTTAATCTATTTATAAATTGAATCTTATCAATAATGTAATGTATGTATTTAAGGGAACCATCTCTAGGATCATGGATCTAGGCTATCACATACCATGAGTTTTACATCATTTAACCTATGATAACATGCCGAACCCAATAACAAAATTAACATCATGTTTTATTATCTCCAAGAATTAATAATACTCTAATATCATCTTCATGATATGAAATTTCACATACTACATTGTCTACCTCATGATCACCATCAATCTGGGTGACCATTATATACCACATGCATCCATCTAAAATTTACCGCTATTACACTCAATAAAAAATACATATTACTAGTTATCAAATGAATCCTAACCCAAAAAACAAACCTTGAATCCAAAATTACTAGTGAATTATTTCCTCTATATCAAGACTCCATTGTGTCTCCATCCCTATATCACATACCTAGATTCACCTCACATACAATGATATCTTAACCCAAAGTGTTTGATAAAGAAATGTACATATTGGGGACTCATAATATTGGACAAAAAATAACACGATTAACCCTCATATATATCACTGAATACCATTAATATAATTTACATCACTAAAAAATTGAGCTATATATCAATCACCAAGGTCTTCTTGATGGAAAATCAATCATATCCTACATTAACCTCAACTCACTAGGAACATCTCAACTAATGTATCAAAAATCACATCATAGATTATGAAACATAAAACCCACTCATGGGTTATTATTATATATGAATATATATATATATATATATGTTAATAATTAATCATATTCTAACTAATATTACTACAACATAAAAATGATTCTCAATGGGAATCCATATATTGTACTACCCCTTGAGAATCAGAATATCATATATTCACAAATAAAAAAATTATTATTTATAGGACTCATATTAAAAATTTCCAATTAACCAATGGAGGTTTTCTAGACACACCCAAATTTGAAAATACATATATATAGAATTTAATTTTAAAAGAACCATTCTTCCAAGGGAACTGATTATATCTAATCATCTTCATGTGGGAATACCCCATCGAGAATTATAATATCTTGAAGACCAATAACAGATGAATCAATATAGGATCTAACCCCTCAAGAGTCACATGAAAAATAATATTCTCACTAATATGTAAAATGGAATTACCCAACCATTATATTGGTTAATTATACCACATTTACATGGTTCAGTTAAGTAGACATCCAAAAATATTTTATTTAGGAAAATAGACTATATGATATTTCTAAAAGAAAAATATATGATCACATTTTCCAATATTGAACAGTATAATAATCAACTAATGTGGATTTAGCACCACAAGATCTTGTTCATTTACTAAACTACTAGGTTCATTAAAAATACCTTATATCGAATAATTTTATAGTCATCATCATGAAATAGATCAATGTATACCAACATGATGTGTAATTGATAGAAAATATATTGAGGTATGAATATGTAGATCTACACCAAACTGATATATTGTAAAAATAGATATTAATTTTTGTAATCCATTAATAAATATTTCCTCAACAGCATTCATATCAATTAAATATCTTAATTCAATTTTTATATTTAAATCCTACATCACAAATATGATGTATGAAAACCAATCTATTTCTAAAAGTCCATGAGTGAAAATCTATAAATGAAAAAAATCTAAATCTCATACGTATAAAAAATAGTAAAAACATAAAACAATAACAATGAAAAATAAATTTTTATTACCATATCCTTCTAAATATGAATATCCTGAAATAAATTTTTTCTCGATATATTATTCAGATATTCATCACAATCTCTAACATATTCTTATATCCTTTTTCCACCATATAAAAAAAATTAATACAAATTAAATATTTAATACATAATATTATACCAGTTAAATAAAATATCTGAATCCACTTTGTAACTTCTTCCCATCGCTTATTTCTATTCAGTGGTTTTAGGTTAGCACAATCAGCATATGACTTCACTCATGCCGCACTAAATTCCAAATGATTAATACTTGTATGGGGGCTATAGTATTGTACTATGGAGAGACATTAACAATATATTTGGGTTTTGGATAACTATAAATGAACTAAACATAATTAATATATTTTAAAATGTATTGTAATTTAATAATAAAATACATGAATAATAAATTAATTTAGTCATAATGATTCAAATTCATTAGTGTGTATTGAAATAGTGGTCATACACTTGGTTGATATCATATAAAACATAAATTAAATATATATTGAAATGGTGTCTCTACCACCAACCCCAAGAGATTCCAAATATAGTACTTGAATCTTATATATGAAATCCCCAATGAACGGCTACTCTAATCCTCTTTCCAACACAAATATTTATTTCATAATTTCTTCCTGGATATATAAGATCTATAGGCACCCACAAAAAGTATGAGGACAACTCACAAGGGAACCACCAATATGGTCCCATAAATATCAAGTGAATGTTTTATACACATGTAACAGGATAAAAAAGAAATAATATAATGAGTAATAATAAATAAATAATATAAATTCATCATTGGGATAAACCATTAAACATGTGATCAACCTAAAACTACAATATATGAGGTTAGATATTCTATAAGCATGTCTTGTAACCATACCTATTAATTCACCACCTATAACAAAGATGATATTGAAACCTTATTAGAATATTTCATCTGCAATGTAATGTGATAACCATGCTAGGAATCCATTTACATGAGACAAAGTGTACCTTTCTAGAAAATCCTTCATTTATATCCATGTTTTTGTCTATCGAAGCCATGCATCATAGCATTTGGATTTTAGGAATAAATGTAAAGACCCATAAATTTCAAGGGAAAATTTATTTCTTAATTTTCTTTGGGATTTTACGAGTACGCAGTTTCTTGACGACACCTGATTCCAAGGCCCAGTGTGCCCGGAATCAATTTCTGAAGTTTCGCTTGAGTACCTTCAGTGAACGAACAAGCGGGTATTTTTAACTTTTGAACCGGTGGTCGGAATCAAATTTTGAGGGAACTGATGAAACCGCAGTGCCGGTTATTTCTTAATAAGACCCTTTCTAGTGTTGCGTTTTCTCAAGAGGAGTGGCTAAAAAAGGGGAATTAATTGAATAGTAAAATATAATTATGAGACAATTTTATTTTATTTATTTTAAGTGGTTTAATCATAAGGATAGATGTTGGGTTGAACTAACCACCCATGCGAGGTTAAAGGTGAGGTGGGGCCCACACGAAACCCACCCCTTCATTTTCCCTAAACCCCCTCTTTTATGTTGGGAACCCCCAAAAAGTTTTTGACTTTCTTTCTTATCTATTAGTGAATGCCAAAACAACCTATTCAATTAATTGAACTTATTAATTAATTGAATTAGATATTTTGAATTTTTAATGTTGTCATGGGTGAATAAAATAAGACAAAGTCTTATTTTATATTTGGTTGTTTCGTTGTGTGGAGTCTGGTGAGAAAATAACCAAAGTCTCGAAAATATTATTCTTCCTCGTTGAAGAACGTGAAGAATTCCGGAGCACCAAGGAGTGGTCGACGTGTCGTTCTTCTCCTCTCTAAAGATGGTCTGAGACTCCATCCACCTTCGACGTACGCCAACATTGTCAACCCCGACACCGTGTTTGACATCGTTGTTGAGGTAGGGAATTGTTTTACATTCAAGAATAATTTACGATCATCATTGACGTTTATTAAGCTGGATGTTATCAATATAATGGGAGGAGGTCGGACCGCATGAACACAGCCGAACCTCCTCCCCATGGTAGTTTATTTTTCACTATGGTTTGGAACAGATGTGGTGCATTGCCGTCGCACCGCGCGGGAACGAGGGAACTGTGGCCGGAGTGGGCCGTGGTGAACAAGTGCGGCGTTGTTGCGCCGTGTCGAAGCCGAAGAACATGCGGCCAAGGTCGGGTCGTGGTGGAGGGGCGCGGCGCCGTCGCACCGCGCCGGATGGACAAGGGCCATGGCCTAAGCCACAGATGTGCAAGGGAGGGCGGCCGGAATAGCCGACCGTCGGCACTTCGGAAGGACGAGACCACGGGATACCACGATAGACAGGCGGTCCCCCTCCACATGGGGGGCCTATGTTTCGAGACAAGGGGGCAGCGCCCCCCCGTTTTCCGCATGCCCGGAACGGCCGAGCTGCTGGCCATAGGGGCCGCGCCCACGCTGGGCCAGGCCGCCCGCGCTGGGTCGGGGCGCCCGCGCCGGGGCGTGCCCCCACGCCAAGCTGGGTTGGGCCATGCCAGCTGGGCCAGACTGCGCCCCAATGGGCCGAACCCGGAACCGGGTTGGGTTGACCTAGTTCGGGCCGACCCAGGGGGTTTTGGGCGCGTTGGTTCGAACACAAAACCAACTGGGCCTTCGGAGTAGAAACGCTTATAACTTGAGCTCTAGACGTCTGATTGACGTGTCATTGACATTGTTGGATTACTCTTATTGAGAAAGTTCTTTGTGCTTACTATGCTCGAGTATTGGATGCAGTTGGAGTAATGTTGTGTTTTTTTTGACTTAAAAACCAACTAGGCCCCTAAGATGAAAAATCCAATAACACTCAGGCCGGGCGTCCGATTCACGCGCTGTCAGTCACGTTGAGTTTCTATTAACGAGATGTAACTTTGAGATACATCAACTTTGGACTTCGTATCAGTTGATTTATCGACCCCCAGGGCTCATGGAGCGGACCCTCCCAGAATCAAGCATGCTCTGTGCGAGAACCCTAGATCGGGCTACAACTGCAATGACAATGATGACTATACTAGGATCCTCTGTGGGTTCGGAAGTGATGACGACCGTACTGAAATCCTCCATGGGTTCGACAACGATGACTACTGTTCTTGTATCCTACGTGGGTCTGGAATTTTTTGTCTCTGTACTTGTATCCTACGTGGGTTCGGCAGCGTGGCTGGTCTTGTATCCTTTGTGGGTCCGACAACTTTGCTGGTCTTGTATCCTATGTGGGTCTGATAGCATAGATGAATCAGTGGCTACATCTGATCATCTCAATCACTTTACGAAGAGTATACCAATGTGATATGAGTCTTGAATTTCAATCATTATCTTCGATATGATTGTTTTGTTATCCTGTGTGGATTGGGTTGTGTTATCCTGTGTGGATTTGATTGTGCTTTCCTGTGGGTACTAGATCGAAAATGGGATCGGATGTTAGAGCAGAACTGGAATAGATGACTTATGTATATGTATGTGTATATACCTAAGTAGAGTTGGTTGTTACTTTGTGATTGAATCTTTCCTTTGTGGTTTATCATTATGGATTCTGGGAGACCTGCAGGGGTCTCGGGGTCCCTACTCAGTAGCGTATACTCACCCCTACACATGCTATGCCTGCACTACGTTTTGTTGGATGCAGATGGAAGATAGCGCTGATCATGGTTGAGAATTGTGGAGCTGTTCGGTACCTGGAGGCGGAACACATGGCGGGACGTACACAGAGCGAATGACTGGACCCGAGGAGCCGAGGAGACTATCTATACCCACCCTTCAGGTGGGATTTCCAGTGACAGCTCAGCGTTGCTGCTTTAATTTTCATTTGTTGAAAATTCCTTTCAGTTGTACTTTACTATCAGTTGGGATTGTATTCTGGCCCATTTACTTTCCAGCACATACAGTTGTACCAGTTTACTTTGTGTTTACTTCATCTTTCTCACTCTGTGGTGTTTATTTACTTTGTAAAAACAATTCCTTCCCTTCTTATCGGGATTTACGCCTTTGGTTCTAGTCACCAGCCCCTGGCCTATGGAAGGCGGGCTTGGGGTAGTCACGACATGGGCCCTGAGGACGGGTCGTGACAAATTTGTATAAGAGGAGTTCTGTTTTACCATAGAACTCAGGACTCTGATTTTTCTCAATGTAAAGTAATAGTGTTAAGGTTATTTGAGTATGGTTATCAGTTCATGAGTCCTGTGTTGGTGTGGCGGCTGACGTATCCATACACCAGGACCTTGACTTATGATTTCCGACTCAATGCATGAAAACATTGATTGTGTGTGTGTTTCAAAGTTTTCTTAGTGATTACTTGTGTCAGCTCACCAGGTATATTGTATTGACCGTGGCGCACCTGTCTCTTTTTAGGATGGCCCCACGATGGCAGCCAGCTAGGGTTCCGAGATTTGTACTAGACGACAGCCCACTGAGTGACGAGGCCTCGGTGCATGGCCCTATTAGAGCGGAGGCACTAGTGATACCTCTACCCACCGAGCCACCGATACCACCAGCCCCAGCCGCTGAGAGTGCACGTCGCCTTAGTGAACTACATGAGTTTCAGCGTTAGAGACCGCCCAGGTTCCGCGGGGAGATGGACCCTCAGGCAACCAAAAATTGGCTTGAGGCTGTAGTTCGAGTTTTCGGGTTAATGGGGACACCATCTGGCCTCATGGTGATCCTTGCAGCGAGCTTCCATCACGCGGCAGCAGGCAGATGGTGGAGCCTGATGCTCCAGGTGCACGATGAGGCATCTTTTATTTGGTCGGACTTGAAGAGCCTCATTCTCTTGGAGTTCGTCCCAGCCACCCTCCGTGTGGTGCATATTCAGGAGCTACTACTGCTGCGGTAGGGCAGCATGACAGTAGCCCAGTACTCGGGTAAGATTTACCGATCTCTCATGCTATTCCACGGACGTGGTGAGAGGACCATTCTTCTGGGCCTGGACCATCGAGCAGGGACTGAGGCATGAGATCAAGGAATCGATGATCTCCCTCAGCATTCTGGCATAGGCAGGAGTACTGGAGCAAGCCCTTATCGTAGAGAGCTTTCTTTCTAAGCCTACACCAGTAGCGAGTCCTACTACAGGGAAGCATGTAGCTCAGTCTTCTGTAGCTGGAAGTCGACGGATGTCACAGGGGTCCAAGGGGACCAGACCATCAGGAAGATGATCTCCGAACACTTTATCAGAGGTGCGGGGTACACGGCCAGATCCAGTCTTACGAGGAGCAGATAGTGCTATGCATGTGGCGGGCATGGCCACATGGCTCGTGACTGCCCGACCCGCCATGCGTAGGATCATCAGACGGTTTACGGACCACCCATGTAGAGGCATAGGTTTTACCATGGTAGTCTACATGGAGTAGGTGGACGAGGCAGAGGATATGGCCGAGCAGCAGGTGGTGGGAGACGCATTGAGGCTCTACCACCACTACCACCAGGAGGTCCACCCTGACCACAAGGAGCTTGCGGACAGAGGCAGGTTCAGCTTCAGCCAGCGGAGGGCTATGACCACGGCGCACCAGAGATGATTCGAGGTACTATCTGTGTGTACTCCAACCTTTCTGAAGTAATTATAGACATATGAGTGAGTCATTCGTTCATTTCCACTTCCCTTTTTCGGAGCTCGGAGATTTTGACGGAGCCATTGGCTCGATCTTTACGGCTAGAGACTCTTACAGGAGCAGACTCGATGATTATGCCCTGGTGCTGGTAGTGTGAGCTTACTCTAGGAGGTGATAGCTTCTGCTGGGATCTTCTTTTAGCAGCGTTGAGGTTTTACGACTTCATCATGGGAATGGATTGGTTATCTACAACCCATGCTCATATTGACTGTATTAGGAAGAAGGTGCGGTGTGTTCGCACTGATGGGAGTAGGTTCAACATCATCAGTGAGAAGTGAGCCTTTGCATCACAGTATGGACTCATGCAGATGATAGGATAGTCAATTAATCATCAATTGGCCAGCCTCATCCTAGGAGCAGTTAACGTGCGGAGTCCTAGTTTTCCTGTAGTGGTGGATCAGTTTGCAGACGTTTTCCCTGATGACTTTCCAGGACTACCTCCTTGCATAGTGGAAGACTTTTATATTGACTTGTACCCCAGGAAAACCCCGATATCTAATCCATCATATCATATGGATCCATCTGAGCTTCGAGAGATACGTGTACAACAGGAGGACTTGTAGGATAAGAGATTCATTTGACCCAGTGTTTCACCATGGGCTTCCCCGATTTTGTTCGACAAGAAGGAGGATGGGAGCTTGCGATTATGTGTCTATAACCGTCACCTGAACCAGGTGACTATGAAGAACAATTATCCACTTTCGAGGATTGATGACCTTTTTGATCAGCTCAAGGGAGCATGGTGGTTCTCGAAGATATACCTCAGGTCAGGCTATCATCATCTCAGAGTTCGGGACGAGGACGTGCAGAAGACGGCCTTCAGATGTCGGTATGGCCTCTATGAGTTCTTAGATATACCTTTTGGTGTAACCATTGCTCCATCAGAGTTCATGAGTCTCATGAACATTAACTTTATGCCTTAACCCGATCGATTTGTCGTAGTCTTCCTCGACGAGATATTGATATACTCGATCACTGAGGAGGAGCACGCCTACCACTTGCGGGTTGTACTGGACACACTCTGAGAGCACCAGCTTTATGGTAAGATCTCGAAGTGTTAGTTTTGGATACATGAGGTCCACTTCTTGGGTAAAATCATCTCTGAGGTGGGATTTGTGGTGGATCCGGTGAAGATCGATGTAGTGATATCTTGGGAGGCACCTAGGAGCGTGACGGAGGTGCAGAGTTTCCTAGGTCTGGCTGGATACTACCGGAGGTTTGTGCCAGAGTTCTACAGAGTTTCGGCACCACATTCAGCTTTGATGAAGAAGGGAAAACCCTTCTTGTGGTCAGATAGATGTCATCAGAGCTTCCAAGAGCTGAGACGGAGATTGGCAAGCGCACCCATCTTGAGGCTACTGGAGGAGGGAGTAGGGTACGTAGTTTATTGCGATGCATTAGGGACCATACTTGGATGTGTCCTGATGCAGGAGCAGGCTGTGATCTCCTATAGATCACAACAGTTGAGGCAGCATGAGCAGAACTACGCTACCCATGACCTAGAGTTAGCATATTTGGTCTTTTCTCTATAGATTTGGCGACACTAGCTGATGGGCGAGCGCTTTATAGTCTACTCTGACCACCAGAGTCTCAGGTACATCTTGTCACAGAAGGAACTGAACCTGAGACAGAGGCGATGGATCGAGTTCCTCCAGGACTATGAATTTGAGATAGTATATACTTTTGGATAGGGGAACATAGTAGCCGATGCTCTCAGTATGAGGATGTGCATTCAGCTACTTGGGGAGGCGACAGAGCAGTTAGTCGCTTTGCAGATATCCTTCGTGGATAGAGTCGGAGCAGCCTTCCTGCAGTCACTCATAGTCATTCCTCCACTACTTCAGTGGGTCAGATAGGCACAGCGAGGGGACGTTGACTGTGAGAAGCGGCGTGCACATATTTCCACTGTTCATGCACCAGATGTATTTTCTATAGGTGGAAAGCATGTCATAATTTTCTGAGGGAGTACCATGGTACCAACTGCTTTACAGGAGGAGGTGATAAGAGGTTTTCATACTTCCCAGTTAGCAGTACATCCAGGAGTGGCGAAGATGTGTCTGGATCTCAGACGACAGCACTGATGGCCGGGTATGAAGAAGGTTGTAGCAGAGTTCGTTTCTTGATGCCTTACATTTCAGCAAGTGAAGGTGGAGCACCAGGTACCAGCAGGCTTGGTACAGCCCTTGGTGGTCCCGAAGTGGAAGTGGGATGGGATATCTATGGATTTCAGGACTGGACTTCCACGTACATCCAGAGGTCACAACTTCATTTGGGTGACTGTCAACTGACTCACCAAGGCGACCCACTTTTTACCCATCAGAGAGCAGGGCTCTCTGGAGATCATGGGATGCCTTTATGTTCAAGATATTATATGGCTTCATGGTGTTTCATCATCTATCGTCTCCGATCGAGATGCTTAATTTACTTCCTGGCTTTGGAAGGGGTTGCAGGAGGCATTCAGGACAAAGCTACATCTGAGCACCGCATTTCACCCTCAGACGGATGGACAGACAGAGAGGACCATTCATACTCTCGAGGAAATGCCCTGTTCTTGTGTCCTCGACTTTGTTCGCAGCTGGGAGGATCACCTACCATTGGTGGAGTTTGCGTACAACAACAGCTACCACTCCACCATCGGGATGGCACCATACGAAGCATTGTACGGCCGACCTTGCAGGTCACCTCTGAGCTGGACAGACCCTGGGGAGTCAGTTCTTGTGGGACCAGAGATGGTCCAGGCTATGACATAGAAGATCCAGGTCATCTAGGAGTGGATGAGGACAGCTCAGAGCCGACATAAGTCTTATGCTGTCAGGAGGCAGAGACCAATAGAGATCGAGGATGACAACCACGTTTTCTTGTGGGTCTCACCACAACATGGATTACGAAAATTTGGTCGGGGGAGCAAGCTATCTTCGCGCTTCATCGGAACTTTTCAGATTCTCAGCAGGATAGGTGAGGTGGCTTATCGCCTGGATCTACCACCTTATTTTCACAGGGTGTATGACATCTTTCACGTACCTCAGCTGAGGAGATACGTGCACAACTCGAGGCATATCATCGACCATGGGGAGCTGGACATTGACGATGGGGTGACTTTTTCGGAGGTCTTGGTGGAGATCAAGGATAGACAGAATCAGGTCCTACGTGGGCAGTCAATTCTTCTAGTGCGCATCAGGTGGCAGTACGGGAACCTCCAAGAGAGCACTTGGGAGCGGGAGGCTCAGATGCGTGATTAGTACCCTCATTTGTTTCCCCAGTTTGTGATATATCTTTAAAGGGACGTAAATCACTGAGGTGTGAGTAATGTAAAGACTCGTAAATTTAAAGGGAATTTTTCTTCTTAAATTAATTAGGGATTTTACGAGTGAACTGTTTCTGACGGCACCTGATTCCGAGGCCCGGTGTGCCAGGAATCAATTTCCAAAGTTTAGCTCGGGTACGTTCAGTGAACGAACGAGCGGGTTTTTCTATCTTCTGATCTTTTTCTCGGAATCTATAACACCCCAAGTTTTCATTATACGCTTCTCTTTCAATAATGCAATAGCTTGCATAGTACGCAAGTTCGTGTTCTAACATATCGAGACTAATCAAAGTAGCCATTATGAATAGTAATACCCACTTTTTAAAATTATATAAATTTTATATTTCAAAATGGAAATCATTTTTGTATTCGTAATATCTAAATTATCCTAAGTTGAAATTTTTGTAGCTTTCTGAGAACTTTCAATTTTTTTTGAATAGTGAAAAATACTTAAAAAAACTTTTTTAATCAAAATAATTTATAATTATAAATTATACTATAAAGTTGTTCTAAAGTATAATTATAATATATTTTAACCATTTTATCCAATGGTGGTCATTAGAATTAATTTAACATTGAAATTGAACATTAAACAATTGTCAATCTTTGGATAAATATTGTTTCGTAAAAACACGGTATTTGTTGGGACAGCGGGAATTAATTATAAAATTAATTAATGAAACTTATATGTTTATAATTTTGTAAAATAGAAATCATTTTTGAATTCATAATATCAATTATAGCTTAGGGTGATATTTTGGCATCGTTCTGAAAAACTTCAATTTTTGATAAATATTGAAACCACTAAGTGGTAGTTAAAAATTGATTTTTTCATTTAAATGAAACATTACCACTTCTGTGATTTAATTTTCAAAAATCCGACATACATGTTTGTAATTAGGATGTAAAATGTGGTTCAATGGGATTAAAATAATTTTTCGGTGAATAGTACCTTTTAAGTTTAATTAATCGCGATTAAAGGTAATTAGTGAAATTTAAGGTAAATATAAAGTTATAATAATAGGAAATGACCTTGAAACTTGTCCTACCCCTATTGGATGAGTCATGGCCGACCAAGAAAAACCATGGGTCAAATTGGGGACCCCATGGATTCACTTTGGTAGGGAAATGACATTAAAAACTTTTTATATAATGTCAAAATAAAAATGTCACAAACATGAGTTGTTTTACAAAAAAACATAAATGGGGTTATACAATTCATATTTTGGACTATAAATATTCATTATAAATCTAAAACTACTTCCTACATCATGATAATTTTTTTATAATTTTTATACATTAAATGAATTAAATTATTTATGAGACCATGATGATGCAGCGTTTACCTCATTAATTAATGATTTAAATAAAATTAAAAGATAATGTAAAATCCAAGGATTAAACTTTTAAAAAACCTATTGGATGATTATATTTAGAACCCTTATCACCTTATCCTAGAACTATATCATTGTGGGACCTTTAGAATCAGAAAATCATTTCATAATAATGTAACATTTCAATCTTTCCAAGAGTGCCCCTCCTCTCCACTTATAAAATGCACCCACCAATACCACCTTACTCACACTTTCAAAGCCTTTTGGCTTGGACAAACTCTGCCCATATACTCTCTCAACTTCCCTCTCTTACTCCTAGAAGCTTCACCTTGGGCATAATTCTTACCAAGGAAAGCCTTTGGAACAAATCAAAAAGAGTTACCCGATTTTAAGGTAATGTCTTCTCTTATGTTATTTTGTTTTATTTTGCTTATACAACCCCCTAAACTATTTTTATTAATTTTTTTTGTATCAAAACCAGTATCCTCAATATACTAGGATGTTGTTATAATAAGTATTCGAGCTACACATACACACACCAACATCTAATGGTTAAAAACATACTGTTTCTGTGGATGGAGAATTTCTGCCTCACGAAAAATGATTGTTCAACACTCATATAACACATTAAAATGTGGACATTAAGATGTAACTATAATTATATATGATATATAATATGTTTATTTTTTACTTAATCTTCTGTATTTTTCATTTATGGCATACCTTTATGGTTTCCATTTTGGGTAAACACGATATTTTCATTTTAGGAAGTGCGGACTACTGCCCCCTCAAAGTGATTTGAATCGTTAATCTCATATGTGGGATGTATAAAGGATGGTGTAAATGATATTATATATGATATTATACTGGAATTATAATATACCTTTATATCATTATGATTTCATTAAATACGAAATAGAAATGAAAGTAGCGTTCATCCGTACGTACGGCTTACCGTCTCCATGAACTGTGCATTTCATTTCTTACATCTAAACGTTATGGAATATTATAAATACATGTATATACTAGATATATATGAGATATATGATATCTATATCATGAATATAATTCTGGATATAATGGATATATCACCCCATGAACAACATGTAATTATAAGTAGTTTATTTTTTACTCAAGTACCAAAGATCGACAAAACGACCGTTATTAACTTAAGTAATTACATAATATTCATAACATGGTAATAAGTGATATAACAGTACTAAAAAAACCTGAAAAATGTTCTTAAGAAATTATAAATTAACTCTAGTTTATTATTCAGGAGGTTAAAGAACGGTCGAGTCAAGACAGGACGCAAGGTAAGGGAACTTCTTAACCCAATTTCTATTCTTTGGGTTAATCTCCTACTTTAAAATTATGTCATGATATTATTATGTCCTATCTTGTATTTTTTACTTTATTTATGTGTACTTATAGTGAATACACATAATATATCTACTTTATTTATAAAAAATTATCTTTGTAAGGGTCTTCGTCTCAATCTCCATTCATTGAGGGATATTTTGTTTTATACACAACTTTCTTTTATACGGTGTATAAACCCCTTTGACTTTTACATTTATTAAAAATTAATCTTTTTATATGAAGCATTTTACTAAACGAAAAAAAGGGAATGTTTTTCATACTTTACATATGCAGCGACAACGACTTCTTCGCCGCCGTGACCATTATTTGAGTTTCGACTTCCTCTACAAGCCATGACTTTTTTTAATGAAAAATAAATACAATGTTTTAATTTTCGTTAATTTTGGTATTGAAAATGATTTTGAAAGAGTTGTTATTATATCAATGTGTTTTATTGATATCTTGTGATTGAAATGTGGAAATGTTATGTTTCCTTTATGCATGTTTTATGTGATACGATTGTGTTATGGTTTATGTTATGTTTAAACCTGTTCATATGAGGAATGCATTGGACTTAATAAGTGACAGGTGGAGCCCGCTATAGCTCCACGATGCATCGGTAGGTCTCATGAGACAAACTAGTGTCTTGGAACGAGGCCTTGAAAAAATCTTATTTGTGGTCTTGGCACGAGGCCTTGGCTACGTGGTTATGATAGGCTGGCATTATGCATTCCATCATTATGTAAGTGGTTATTGATATTGCATGTGATTAATCGACTAGTAGAATATCCATGTGAGTAAGTAAATGGAATTATTTAATTTTATTTTTTCCATATTATTCTGATGTTAATGTTTAAAAAGGATTTTTTTAGTTATACATTTCCTTAAATGTTAATGTTTATTTACGAAAGCTTCTGCAATATTGTTATCCTTACTGAGCATCTGAGCTCACCCCTTTCAATGTTTTAATATTTTCTAGGATTTGAAGAAGTATTTTATGAATGACCTGTAGGGATGGTCAGAAGAGGATATGAGTGTGGACTATGGAGACTTTTTTATTGTAGATTTTTATATTATGATGTAATGTAACATTTATGAATGTATCTAGTGTTTCCAAGGCTACTAAACTAATCGGACTTTCGAGACATGATCTTTTGTGATCATGCCAATGTTACGAAGTAATGCACCGACTCTGGGTAGCTGTGGTCGGGGCGTTACAGTTGTAATCAGAGGCAGTTTAGTACTAACCTTGGAAGATAGATTTAGATAAACTCTAATTAGAGAACATAGCCCAAAGATAGACATTGAGGATTATTATAGAATAACTTCCTAGAATTTTGGTATTATAGAGATTTTGTGAGTTTTCCAAGCAATACATCCCTGTCTGGATACGAGGAGGTAGAGGCAGCTCTGGCACAGATGTACCTTGCAGTAAAACCTGAAAACACCACTTTGACCTAGACTCAAACGGGAACCGGTGCACGACAACGGGCCTTGCTGCACTCTTGGTTACGACACTCCCGGGGGATATTCTTAGGATAATTCTCATTTTCTTTACAAACCACTATGAAGGGTTATCATTATATAATTCCTTAAAGAAAACCTTTTTTGGATTATATCCATAAATAGTTCAATTTATGTTAAGTATTTTACAAGTATGGAATTATGTATTTTGATTCATTAACTAATCGGGTTTATGCCATTGTTTAGAAATGACGCCTAGTGGATGGAATGGAAACCATATCAATTCACGCAGTCCGTGTATGGATTTCCCTCCAGCTCAATATAATTATTGTGGATATGGAGATACAACTAGTGCTGATCAACTTATTACCATACTGGGACAACTCACTTAGGTTATGAATAATAACCTTACTCGTATGGAGCACCCTGATCCGCAACGTGGAGGATCATTGTTAGACCGCTTCATGAGGCAAAAACCACCAACATTTAATGGGGGTACAAATCCATTAGTAGCTGAGAAATTGATAAACTCCATAGAGAAAATATTCCACGCCTTGGGGAGTAGCGAAAGGGAGAAGGTTGTCATGGAAGTCTACCGCCTCACTGTAGATGCCGATCAATGGTGGTCGTTGATTCAAAACACAAAGTAAGATGATGAAGTATCAAATATGGAATGGAGGGAGTTCAAAGATCTTTTACTAGAAAAATACTATCCTCGCGACCATCGAGCAGATATGGAAATACAATTTTTTAGTCTGAGACAAAAGGAGGATGAGAATGTCGCAAAATATGAGGCTAACTTTACGAGGTTAGCGAGGCATGTTGCAGATTATATATGTAACCCAAGAAGTAAGATCGATCGTTTCTTTGATGGGTTAAAATCGTTTCTCCGTCGAGCATTAGTATCACAATCTTTCTCAACGTACGAAGATATAGTCTCGTGTTCTATCAAGACAGAAAAGGAATTCTCTAAGTCTTATGACAACAAAGTAAAGCAAGAGATGAAGAGAACGGTGGAACAATAGACAAATAAAGGGAATAAGGGAAAGAAGGATTTTCCATTATGCGATAATTGTGGGAAGAATTATAAGGCCCCAACCTTAATCCTTACTTAATCTTGAGTTATTACAAGATTACACATTGAGGATCTTTTCGGGTTTGGAGTTTTAGAGAATTGGATGATAAAACATGCATTACATTCCACATATAAACAAAGTGGTTACATAAAGATAGTATTCTTCTTTCCAATCAATGGAAACATACTTAAAATAAAACATGGATTATTTCGTGAAACTTCCTTGACACTATCATCATATCATGTACCTTTCCCTTGACCTGTGAAAAACATTTCAATAACTTGGGATGAGCATAAAAAGCTCAGTAAGGGATATAAAAATATGGAAAGGAAACATGGGTACATATATACGAAGATTGAAATCACACATTACCCGTAAAACATAAGCACTTTAACATACCTCATCAAATCATGAATAAATCATAGAAATCATAAGACATAAAGGTAACTTGAGGCATTCATAACATTATTACGTAGGGAGTAACCCTCTTGGTTACATTTGGAATACCCATCACAGTATATTCGATAAATATCTTTGGAGAAACCTTAATGTTTCACTCCTTTGTGTTACCCAATGCATTGGAGATCTATATCGGGCTCACCCGCCCTTAGTTTATCACGTAACCACCCGTCTTCATAATAATGCCCAGGAACCTCAACATAATCAAATCACATAAAACATGCATAAAGGAAACATAACATTCCCACCTTTCAATCTCAAGATATCAATACAACACATTGATATAAAACTGTCATGAAACCCATTTTCAATACAAAAATAAAAGAAAAGTAAAACATGGTATTTATTTTTTTTCTTTTAAAATGAAGGTATGGCTTGTAGAGGAAGCCGAAACTCAAATAATGGTCACGGAAACGGAGAAGTCGTTGTCGCCGCATATGTAGGACAAAAACATTCCCTTTTGTCATTTAGTAAATGATTCGTATAAAAAGGATTCCTTTTGAATAAACGTAAAATTCAAAGGGGTTTATACACCATATAAAAGAATGTTGTGTATAAAACAAAATATGCCTCAATTAAAGGAGAATGAGATGAAGTCCCATACCTCGGGTCCGACTTGACGTGGTCGTTCTGTAATCTCCTGAATAATAAACTTGAGTTAATTTATACTTGTTTAAGAACCTTTTTCAAGTTAATTATTCGTTTTATATCACTTATTTCCATGTCATGAACACTATCTAATTATTTAAGTTAATAACGGTCGTTTTAACGATCATTGGTACTTGAGTCAAAAATAACCCCTTTATAATTAAAAGTTGTTCATGTATCCATTATATCCAGAATTATAATCATGATGTATATATCATATATATCCACTATATACATGCATTTATAATATTACATAATCATTTAGAGGTAAGAAATGAAATGCACCGTTCATGGAGACGGTAAGCCGTACGTACGCATGAACACTACTTTCATTTATATTTCATATTTTATAGAATTGAATCATAATTATATAAAGGTATATTATAATTCCAGTATAATATCATATATAATATCATAACTCCATCCTTTATACGTCCCACATATGGTATTTAATGAATCAAATCACTTTGAGGGGGCGGTAGTCCGCACTTCCTTAAATGAAGATATTGCGTTTACCCATAAAGGAAGCCATAAAGGTATCCCAAAATGAAAAATAAATAAGCTTAAGTAAAACATAAACATATTATATATCATATATAAATATAGTGATAACTTAATGGACACCTTTGAAGGTGTTAAAATAATGTTGAATAATCATTGTTTTGGGAGGCATAAATTCACCATCCACGGAAACAGTATGTTCTTTAACCATTAGATGTAGGTGTGTGTAAGTGTAGCTCGAATAATTATTATAACAACATCCTAGTATATTGAAGATACTGGAGTTGTTAAAAATAAAATTAATAAAAAGTGTTTAGGGGGTTGGAGAAGCAAAATAATACAAAAGGACTCAAGTGAAGACATTACCTTAAAATCGGGTAACTCCCATTGGTTTGAGCTCAAAGGATTTATTGGAAAGACTTATGCCCAAATTGATGCTTCAAGGAGTAATAGAGGGATGTGTAGAGACAAAATGTCCAGGATTTGGCCAATTCACAGGCTTTGGGAGTGTGGGTAAGGAGGTAGAGGTGGGGGCCTTTTATAAGATGAGAGGAGGGGCACTCCTGGAAAGTGAAGAAATGTTACTTTATTTGAAAATGATTTTCGGATTAAAAAGGTCCCACATTGATATAATTCTAGGTTAAGGTGATAAGGTTTCGAAATCCACCCATCCAATAGGTTTTGTACATGTGTAGGTCATAGATGTTACATTAACATTTCATTTTATTTAAATCCTTTATTAATGAGGTAATCGCTGCATCATCATGATGTCATAAATAATTTAATTTATATAAAGTCTAAAAATTATGAAAATAATACTATGATGTAGGAAATAATTTTAGATTTCTAATTAATATTTATAGTCCAAAATATAATCTATTTAGACAAAACTAAAAAAAATTTAATCAGGTGATACATTCTTGTTATATTTACTTTCTTAAAAAAAAATAAAAAGATAACAAGTCACTTTCCACAAAAGTGATTCCATGGGGTCCCCAGGTTTGGCACAAGACATACCATGGTCTTCCATGAGACCAAAAGTAGAATTAGGACACATTTTGGTGTCATTTTTGTATTATTATATATTTATTTTATTATCCATAACTACCCGATTACTCATTAATCAAGATAATTAAAGATAATTACCGTCGTTACTATTCATAATGTCCAAAAAAAAAGAGTCTTGATTACATAATTTGGACCTTATGATTAAAAATATGTAATCCATTTTACCAAATTCCAAACACAGAAATTGAAATAATTGATTTAAAAATAATTCCCGTTGTCAAAATAAATAGCTGGTTTTTTTGAAACAATATCTATGAAAAGTGTGACATTAGTTTATGACCAATTCCAAAGTGAAATTAATACTAATGACCACCATTGGATTAAATGGTAAAAATATATTCTAATTTAACTTTAAAACCAATTCAAAAGAGAATCTAATCATATAAATAAATTAGATTAAAAAGCAGTTTTGATGTAAAATGCAGTATTTTTCACTATTCATTAAAAAATGAACATTGTCAGAAAAATACCAAAAATTCACAGAAAGTAAATTTTGATGTCCCAATCCTAATGAATAAGTTTATTTTGACAAAAATAGCTTATACAATTTTTAAAAGACAGATTTGAAAATGGTTTTCCATCAAAAGGCAGTAAAACAATCTTTTAAAAAATATTAGTGTATTCCTTGCTTAAGATTGGATTTATTTTCATTTTAAGCCTCTAAAACAATATCTAATTCATTAATAGACATAGATAAAAATATCTATTATTAAATACTTACTTGGTATGTTACATCCTTCCCCCCTTTAAAAAATTGCTTCCCCACAATTTATTTACTTATCGAATAAATGGGGGTACTTATCCCTCAATGCATTTTCAGATTCCCATGTTGCCTCTTCCATCATGTAGTTTTTCCAAAAAACCTTTACCTGATTAATCACCTTATTTTGTAAAACATGCTCCATGTGGTCAAGAATCTGGACCGGTTGTTCCTCATAAGATAGGTTCTCTTCCAACTGAACAACCTCTGGACTCAAAACATGAGATGGATCTGGCATATACTTTCTCAACATCGAAACGTGAAAAAAATTGTGTAACTGAGATAAACACGGAGGTGAAGCCACCCGGTATGCAACTTATACAACTCACTCAAGAATTTCATATGGTCCAATGAACCTTGGACTCATCTTTCCTTTCTTACAAAATCTCATCACACTTTTCCATGGTTAGACTTTGAGAAAAACATGATCACCTACCTCAAAAGTTAGATCCTTCCTCCTGTTGTCTACATAACTCTTCTGCCTAATCTGAGCTGTTCTCATGTGTTTTTGAATCAGCTGAACTTTTTCTGCCATCTCTTCTACCAATTATGGTCCCATAAACTTCCTTTCACCCACTTCATCCCAGAAAGCTGGAGTTCGACACCGCTTCCCATATAACGCCTCAAATGGTTCCATCTATATATTGGAATGAAAACTGCTATTATATGAAAATTCAACCAAAGAAAGATGTTGGTCCCAACATCCCTGATAATCCATCGAACAAGATCGTAGCATATCCTCCAAGGTCTGAATTGTTCGTTCTGACTACCCATCTTATTGAGGATGAAATGCTTTAATAAAATTTAATTCAGTACCCAACAACTTCTGAAGGCCTTTCCAAAAGTTAGAAGTGAACCTGGGATCACGATCAGATAAAATGTAGAGGGAAACTCCATGTAACCTGACTATCTATTTAGGATACAAATAGGAAAGTTGATCTAGAAAGAAAGTATCTTGTATAGCAGGGAAATGAGTAGATTTAGTCAAGCGATCAACAAGAACCCAGATTGCATTATTACGTCAAGATGTCTTCGGTAATCCCACAACAAAGTCCATGGATATATTCTCTAATTTCCACTCTGGCACTGGTAAAGGCTGAAGCATTTCTTTTGGTAACTACCGCTCTACTTTAACCTGTTGACATGTCAAAGACTTCACAGTAAAATCAGCAATGTCTCTTTTCATTCCATCCCACCAGTAATACTCCCGCAGATCTATGTACATCTTAGTACTGCCAGGATGAACTGAAAACGGAGAACTACGAGCTTCACATAACAACTCTCTCTTAAACTGTGAATCACAAGGCACACACAATCTCTTCCCAAATCTCAAAACTCAATCATTATCAATGTTGAATTCAGGTAACTTACCTTTCTGAACCAACTCTACCTTTTTCTGCAACTCACTGTCTTGCTTCTGTGCTTTCTTGATTCTATCTGATAGAGATGATCTCACTGATACCTGAAACAAAACAGAAGAACATCCTGCACCAACAAATTCTTTTCCAAATTTCATCAAATCCTTAACCAAAGGATCACGTTCCAAACGTAACATTGCTAATGAAGCATTAGTTTTTTGACTTAAAGCATCAGCCACTTTATTTGCTTTTCCAGGATGGTAATGAATTGTACAATCATAATCCTTGATTAATTCTAGCCATCGCCTCCTTCCCATGTTCAATTATTTCTGAGTGAATATATACTTTAATATTTTGTGATCAGTATATATTTCACACTTTACTCCATAAAAATGATGCCTCCAAATTTTTAGAGAAAAAACAACAACAGCTAATTCCAAATCATGTGTAGGGTAATTTACCTCATGAGTTTTCAACTGTCGTGAAGCATAAGCAATTACCTAATCATTATGCATTAGGACACAACCAAGTCCTTTCAATGAAGCATCACTACAGATAACAAACTCACCATTCCTAGAAGGTAGAGCCATAATTGGAGCATTCACCAATCTTCTTTTCAATTCCTGAAAACAATCATCACATTCTTTTGTCCAGATAAACATAACACCCTTCCGAGTTAGCTTCGTCATTGGACTAGATAACCGTGAAAAATTTCTAACAGACCTTCTGTAATAGCCTGCCAAACCAAGGAACCTACGAATATCAGTTACATTTGTGGGTCTTTTCCATTCTTCCACAACCATTGTTTTTGCAGGATCAACAGTTATCCCATCTTTAGAAAACAATATGACCAAGGAAAGAAATTTGTTGCAACCAAAACTCACACTTGCTAAATTTCCCAAAAAATTTATTTTCTTTTATGGCTTGAAAAATAACCCTTAAATGTATTTAATGCTCCTCTTTACTTTTAGAAAAAACCAATATATCATCAATAAAAGCAACAAACATTTTTCACCTGAGTCAACTGAGCCATCACTGCAAAAAACTGTTTAGTTCTAATTCTGACCATCTCAGGATACTGATTTGAAAGGTCATTTCCCTCTGTATGCCTTCCCTGAAAAGCTACTCTGTTTCCTCTATGGAAAACCATTCTTATCACATAAATACCTTAGGTGAAGCAACATGGTAATCATTAAATTCTATATCATTTCAATTTGAACATAAAAAAAATATTTTTGGATAATCCTTTAATAAAACTTTAACTCCTAAAGTTATCTAAACCGACTTCTGATACCAACTATAAGGCCCCAGCCTTAAACCTTACTTGATCTTGAGTTATTACAAGATTACACATTATAGATCTTTTCGGGTTTAGAATTTTAGAGAATTAGATCATAGAACATGCATTACATTCCATATAAAAACAAAGTGGTTACATAAAGATAGTATTCTTCTTTCCAATCAATGGAAACATATTTAAAATAAAACATGGATTCTTTCTTGAAACTTCCTTGACACTATCATCATATCATATACCTTTCCCTTGACATGTGAAAAACATTTCAAAATCATGGGATGAGCATAAAAAGCTCAGTAAGGGATATAAAAATATGGAAAGGAAACATGGGTACATATATACATAAGATTGAAATCACACTTTACACATAAAACATAAGCACTTTAACATACCTCATAAAATCATGAATAAATCATAGAAATCATAAGACATAAAGGTAACTTGAGGCATTCATAACATTCTTACGTACGGAGTAACCATCTTGGTTATGTTTCGAATACCCATCATAGTATATTCCATAAATCTCATCGGAGAAACCTCAATCTTTCACTCCTTCGCATTACCCAATGAATTGGAGAGATATATCGGGCTCACCCACCCTTAGTTTATCACGGAACCACCCGCCTTCATAATAATGCCCAAGAAACTCAACATAATCGTATCACATAAAACATGCATAAAGGAAACATAACATTCCCACATTTCAATCAAAAGATATCAATACAACACATTGATATAAAAAAGTTATGAAAACCATTTTCAATACCAAAATAAAATAAAAGTAAAACAAGGTATTTATTTTTTTTTTGAAATAAGGTCTGGCTTGTAGAGGAAGCCTAAACTCAAATAATGGTCACGACGGCAGAGAAGTCATTGTCGCCGCATATGTACGACATAAACATTACCTTTTTTTCATTAAGTAAATGCTTCATATAAAAATGATTCCTTTTGAATAAACGTCAAAGTAAAAGGGTTTTATACACCATATAAAAGAAGGTTGTGTATAAAACAAAATATGCGCCAATGAAAGGAGATTGAGACGAAGTCCCATACCTCGGGTCCGACTTGACTCATTCGTTCTTTAATCTCCTGAATAATAAAATTGAGTTAATTTCTACTTGTTTAAGAACCTTTTTCAAGTTCATTATTCCTTTTATATCACTTATTTACATGTCATGAACACTATGTAATTATTTAATTTAATAACGGTCATTTTAATGATCATTGGTACTTGAGTAAAAAATAATGCCTTTATAATTACAAGTTGTTCATGTATCCATTATATCCATAATTATAATCATAATTTATATATCATATATATCCATTATATACATGAATTTATAATATTACATAATCATTTAGAGGTAAGAAATGAAATGCACCGTTCATGGAGACGGTAAGCTGTACGTACGCAAGAACGCTACTTTCATTTATATTTCGTATTTTATATAATTGAATCATAAATATATAAAGATATTTTATAATTCCAGTATAATATCATATATAATATCATAACTCCATCCTTTATACGTCCCACATATGGTATTTAACGAATCAAATCACTTTGAGGGGGCGGTAGTCCGCACTTCCTTAAATGAAGACATCGCGTTTACCCATAAAGGAAACCATAAAGGTATGCCCAAAATGAAAAATACAGGAGCTTAAGTAAAATATAAACATATTATATATCATATATAAATATAGTGACATCTTAATGGCCACCTTTGAAGGTGTTAAAATAATGTTGAACAATCATCATTTCGGGAGGCATAAATTCACCATCCACGGAAACAGTATGTTCATTAACCATTAGATGTAGATGTGTGTAAGTGTAGCTCGAATCCTTCTTATAAAAACATACTAGTATATTTAATATACTGGAGTTTTTACAAAATAAATTAAAAAAATATTTTAGGGGGTTGGAGAAGCAAAATAAAACAAAAGGACTCAAGTGAAGACATTACCTTAAAACAGGTAACTCCCTTTGGTTTGAGCTCAAAGGATTATTTGGGAAGACTTCGGCCCAATGTGAGGCTTCAAGGAGTAATAGAGGGATGTGGAGAGACAAAATTGGAAGGTTTTGGCCGAGCAAAAGGCTTTGGGAGTGTGGGTAAGGAGGTAGAGGTGGGGGCCTTTTATAAGAGGAGAGGAGGGGCACTCTTGGCAAGTAAAGAAATGTTACTATATATGAAAATGATTTTTAGATTCAAAAGTTCCCAAATTGATATAATTCTAGGTTAAGGTGATACGGGTTCTAAATAAACCCATACAATAGGTTTTGGACATGTGTAGGTCATATATTTTACATTATTATTTCATTTTATTTTAATCCTTTATTAATGAGGTAATCGCAGCATCATCATGATGTCATAAATAATTTAATTTATATAAAGTCTAAAAATTATGAAACAAATACAATGATGTGGGAAATCTTTTTATATTTCCAATGAATATTTATAGTCTAAAATATCATCTATGTAGACAAAATTAAAAATGTTTTATTCAGGTGATACATTCTTGTTATATTTACTTTCTTTAAAAAATTAAAAATATAACAAGTCACTTTCCACAAAAGTGATTCCATGGGGTCCCCAAGTTTGTCACAAGACATCCCATGGTAGGCCATGAGACAACCAGTATAATTGGGACACATGTTGATGTCATTTTTTTACTATTATGATATTATTTTATTATCCATAACTACCCGATTACTCATTAATCAAGATAATTAAAGATAATTACCGTCGTTACTATTCATAACGTCCAAAAACAAAAGAGTCTTGATTACATAATTTGGACCATCTGATTCCAAATATTAAATCCATTTTACCAAATTATAAACACAGAAATTGCAATAATTGATTTAAAAATAATTCCCGTTGTCAAAACAAATAGCGGGTTTTTTTGAAACAATATCTATGAAAAGTTTGGCATTAGTTTATACCCAATTCCAAAGTGAAATTAATCATAATGACCACCATTGTATTAAATGGTAAAAATATATTCTAATTTAACCTGAAAACCAATTCAAAAGATAATCTAATAATATAAATAAATTTGACTAAAAAGCAGTTTTGATGTAAAATGCAGTATTTTTCACTATTCATTAAAAAATGAACATTGTCAGAAAAATACCAAAAAATCACACAAAGTAAATTTTGATGTCCCAATCATAAATAATAAGTTTATTTTGACAAAAATAGCTTATAAAATTGTCAAAAGATAGATTTAAAAATGGTTTTCCATCAAAAGGAAGCAAAATAATCTTTTAAAAAATATTAGTGTATTCCATGCTTAAGATTGGATTTACTTTCATTTTAAGCCTCTAAAACACTATCTAATTCATTAATAGACATATATAAAAATATATATTATTCATTACTTACTTGGGATGTTACAATAATCACCCTGGTACTTGCCTAAAGGGAATGGGATTTTGTTATAAATGTGGAGGGAAAGGTTACCAGGCTCCTGATTGTAAGGGATAGAAAGAGGCTATCAATGTTGAATGCTACAATTGTAGGGAAATGGGGCATTATGAAAATGAATGTCCTAAGCGTCAGGGAAACTTACCTCAGAAAATTCCAAGGGATCAAGGACAATCTTATACTATTACTACAGTATAAGTGTAATAAATAATGTATTGGTGCTTTTGGACTCAAGGATTATATTCTGGTTATAAGGATAATTTGATATATATAAGGATTGTACTTAAGTACATGTTTTTTTTACATTATGGTTTTAATATGATGAAGGTAATCATATTTTTAGTATGTGACAATAAGAGAAATATTACTTTGTTTGGGGAATCTGATAAATTGATTTTGGAATTAAGAGACCTTTTAGAAAAACTATGGACAGAGGTATTTTCGATAACTATAAAGGTTTGGATGGATTAAGTTGAACTTTGAATAATATTGTTTAAGGTTAAAACATTTCTGAAGATTATTTTTGGAATATTATAATAATATAGTTTTAGGAAAAGGACAACCTACAGGGTGGGGCATAACCCGTCGCGTCGGACAATGCTGTTGGAATCGAACCCACAAACATAGTGCGACAAGCCTTTATTACATACCACTAGCCTACAGGAAGTCCCTGTTTATTAAAAAATATTTTTCCTAATTTAAATGGTATGTGGTAATATTTATAACCTTATACAATTAGGATAAATAGAATATTTTTGATTTCTGAAACCATTTGGAGTGACAGATGGGTTTGTGATAAATATTTAATAAAGAATGAATGTCTACATGACAAGTATGCATATTCCCTTACGTTCTTAGTAAATCTCCTAAATAAATTCCTCAACTTTATAAAAGGTAACTTAAAACAAAAACATTTTCGGTTAACTTTTCCAACTGGGGATTCAATGACCGTTTAACCATTCACATGTTTGTGATTTTATTATTGTTAACATTCTCCTAATCATGTTTTCTACAACTCTCCATCAGAGCGTGCTGGTTTGTTTTTCTTACATATCCATATTTTCATAGAATCCTAGTATGGGCTATCTCGGGTGACCTTTGTACTTATCTTTCTATCTTTTAAAGTTATATTTTTATTAACCCTATTTCTGATTTGGGTTTTCTACAAAGGTATTTTCTATTTTCAACCTTTTCTTTTCAAATAAAATTTTCAAATTGCGAGCACGGAATTTATTGAAGGAGGGGAGAATGTAACACCCCAAGCTTTCACGATAAACTTCTCTTTCAATAATGCAATAGCTTGCATGGTATGCAAGTCAAAGTTCTAACACACCGCGACTAATCAAAGTAGCCGTTATGAATAGCAATACCCACTTTTTAAAATTATATAAATTTTATATTTCAAAATGGACTTCATCTTTGTATTCTTATTTTCGAAATTATCCTAAGTTAAATTTTTTGTAGCTTTCTGAGAACATTCAATTTTTTATGAATAGTGAAAAATACTTAAAAAAACACTTTTAATAAAAATAATTTATAGTGATAAATTATATTATTAAGTGGTTTTAAATTATAATTATAATATATTTTTACCATTTTATCCAATGGTGGTCATTAAAATTAATTTAACATTGAAATTGGACATAAACAATTGTCAATCTTTTGATATATATTGTTTCTTAAAAACACTCTATTTGTTGTGACAGCGGAAATTAATTATAAAATTAATTAATGCAACATATATGTTTGTACTTTTGTAAAATAGACATCATTAATATCCATTATATCTTATGGTGAAATTTTGGCATTGTTCTGAAAAACTTCAATTTTTGATGAATAGTGAAACCACTAAGTGGTAGTTAAAAAAAAATTTCGTTTAAATTAAACATTACCACTTCTGTGATTTGATTATCAAAAATCCGACATAAATGGTTGTCATTAAGAAGTAAAATTTGGTTCAATAAGATTAAAATAATTTTTTGGTGAATAGTAACTTTTATGTTTATTTAATCGCGATTAAAGGTAATTAGTGAAATTTAAGGTAAATATAATGTTATAAAAATAGGAAATGACCTTGACACTTGTCCTACCCCTATCGGATGAGTCATGGCCGACCAAGAAAAACCATGTCTAAACTTGGGGACCCCATGGTTCCACTTTGGTAGGGAAATGACTTTAAAAACTTTTTATTTAATGTTAAAATAAAAATGTCACAAACATGAGTTGTTTTACTAAAAAAAAATAAATGGGGCTATACAAGTCATATTTTTGACTATAAATATTCATTAGAAAGATAAAACAATTTCCTACATCATGATAATTTTCGTATAATTTTTAGACATTAAATAAATTAAATTATTTATGACACCATGATGATGCAGTGATTACCTCATTAATTAGCGATTTAAATAAAATGAACATATAATGTAAAATGCAAGGCATAAACTTGTCAAAAACCTATTGGATGAGTATATTTCGAACCCTTATCACCATATCCTCTAACTAAATCATTTTTGGACCTTTAGAATCTGTAGAGAATTTCATAATAAAGTAACATTTCAATCATTCCAAGAGTACCCCTCCTCTCCACTTATAAAAGGCCCCCACCACTACCACCTTACTCACACTTTCAAACCTTTTGGCTAGGCCAAACTCTGCCCAAATAATCTCCCAATGTCCCTATATTACTACTAGAAGCCTCACTTTGGGCATAATTCTTCCCAAGGAAGCCTTTAGCTCAAATCAATAAGAGTTACCCGATTTTAAGGTAATGTCTTCTCTTATGTTATTTTGTTTTATTTTGCTTCTCCAACCACATAAAATATTTTTATTAATTTCTTTTGTAACAACGCCAGTATCCTCAATATACTAGGATGATGTTATAAGAAAGATTAGAGCTAAAATAACACACACCTACATCTAATGGTTAAAGAACATATTGTTTCTGTGGATGGAGAATTTCTGCCTCACGAAACGATGATTGTTCAACACTCATATAACACCTTAAAAGGTGGCCATTAAGATTACACTATATTTATATATGATATATAATATGTTTATGTTTTACTTAAGATTCTGTATTTTTCATTTATGGCATAACTTTATTTTTTCCATTATGGGTAAACGTGATATTTTCATTTTAGGAAGTGCGGACTACTGCACCCTCAAAGTGATTTGAATCGTTAATATCATATGTGGGATGTATAAAGGATGGATTGAATGATATTATATATTATATTATACTGGAATTATAATATACCTCTATATCATTATGATTTCATTAAATACAAAATAGAATTGAAAGTATCGTTCATGCGTACGAATGACTTACCGTCTCCATGAACGGTGCATTTCATTTCATACCTCTAAACATTATGGAATATTATAAATACATGTATATACTGGAAATATATGAGATATATGATATCTATATAATTAATATAATTCTGGATATAATGGATATATCCCCACATGAACAACATGTAATTATAAGACGTTTATTTTTGACTCAAGTACCAAAGATCGACAAAACGACCATTATTAACATAAATAATTACATAATGTTAATAACATGGTAATAAGTGATATAAAAGGAATAAAAAACTTGAAAAAGGATCTTAAGCAATTATAAATTAACTCTAGTTTATTATTCAGGAGGTTAAAGAACGGCCGAGTCAAGACAGGATGCAAGGTAAGGGAACGTCTTAACCCAATTTCTATTCTTTGG
This sequence comes from Viscum album, assembly GCA_963277665.1. Lineage (NCBI taxonomy): Eukaryota > Viridiplantae > Streptophyta > Magnoliopsida > Santalales > Viscaceae > Viscum > Viscum album. Next base: position 1,748,156,156 of record OY728119.1, on the reverse strand, counting down.
GTTAACCTCCTACATTCAAATTATGTCATGATATTATTATGTCCTATCTTGTATTTGTACTTTATTTATGTGTACTTATAGTGAATACACATAATAGATATACTTTATTTAAAAAAAATGATCTTTGTAAGGTTCTTCGGCTCAATCTCCTTTCATTGAGGCATATTTTATTTTATACACAACTTTATTTTATATGGTGTATAAACCCCTTTGACTTTTATGGTTATTCAAAAGGAATCTTTTTATATGAAGCGTTTTACTAAACAAAAAAAAGTGAATGTTTTTCTTGCCATACATATGCGGTGACAATGACTTCTCCGCCGCCGTGACCATTATTTGAGTTTCGGCTTCCTCTACAAGCCATAACATTTTTTAATGAAAAATAAATAAAATGTTTTAATTTTCATTAATTTTTGTATTGAAAATGGTTTTGAAATTGTTATTATTATATCAATGTGTTGTATTGATATATTTTGATTGAAATGTTGAAATGGTATGTTTTCTTTATGCATGTTTTATGTGATACGATTATGTTATGGTTTATGATATGTTTAAACCTGTTCATATGAGGAATGTATTGGACTTAATAAGTGACGGGTGGAGCTTGCTATAGCTCCTCAATGCATCGGTAGGTCTAATGAGACAAACTAGTGTCTTGGCATGAGGCCTTGAAAAAATCTTATTTGTGGTTTTGGCACGAGGCCTTGGCTACGTGGTTATGATAGTCTGGCATTATGCATTCCATCATTATGAAAGTGGTTATTGATATTTCATGTGATTATTCAACTAGTAGAATATCCATGTGAGTAAGTAAATGGAATTATTTAATTTTATTTTTTCCATATTATTCTGAAGTTAAAGTTTAAAATGTCTTTTGTTTTAGTTATACATTGCCTGAAATGTTAATTTTTATTTACGAAAGCGTCCGCAATATTGTTATCCTTACTGAGCATCTGAGCTCACCCCTTTCAATGTTTTAATATTTTCCATGATGTGAAGAAGTATTTTATGAATTACCTGTAGGGATAGACATAAGAGGATATGAGAGTGGAATATGGAGCCTTTGTTATTGTAGTTTTTCACTTTATGATGCAATGTAACTTTTATGAATGTATCTAGTGTTTCAAAGGCTACTAAACTAATCGGTCTTTCGAGACATGATCTTTTGTGATCATGCCAATGTTATGAAGTAATGCACCGTCTCTGGGTAGCTGGGGTCAGGGTGTTACAGAATCGAATTCCGAGGGAACCAATGAAACCGCGATGCCAGTTATTTCTTAAGAAGACCCTTTCTGGTGTTTTTTTTCTCGAGAGGAGTTGCAAAAAAAGGGGAATTAATTGAAGAGTAATATATAATTGTGAGACAATTTTATTTTATTTCGTCTAAGTGGATTAATCCTAAGGTTTGAAGTTGGGTGGAACTAACCACCCATGTGAGGTTGAAGGTGAGGTGGGGCCCACACGAACCCCACCCCTTTAATTACCCTAAACCCCCTCTTTTAAGTTGGCAACCCCCCATATTTTTTTGACTTTCTCTCTTCTCTATTAATGAATTCCAACACAACCTATTAAATTAATTGAACTCATTAATTAATTCAATTAGATATTTTGAATTTTAAATGATTCCATGTTTGAATAAAATAACAGAAATTATTATTTTATTTTTGGTTGTTTCGTTGTGTGGAGTCTTGGGAGAAAATAACCAATGTCTCGAAGATATTCTTCTTCCTCATTAAAGAACACGAAGAACACCGGAGAACCTAGGAGTGATCGACGTGTCATTCTTCTTCTCTTCAAAGCCGGTGTGAGACTCCATCCACCTTGGACGTACGCCGAAGTCGTCAACCCCGACATCGTCTTTGACATTATTTTTCATGTAGGGAATTTTTTTACATTCAAGATTAATTTATGATCTTCATTGACGTTTATTAAGCCTCATCTTATCAAGATAATGGGAGGAGTTCGGACCACATGAACACGACTGAACCTCCTCCCCAAGGTTGTTAATTTTTCACTATGGTTTGGAATAGAGGTGTCACGGTGTCGTCGCACCGCGCGGGAACGGGGGAACTGCTACCGGAGCGGGGCTCGGAGAAGAAGCGTGGTGGCGTCGCGCCGCGCCGAAGCCGAAGAACCCGCAGCCATGGTCGGGCTGCGGCGGAGGGGTGCGGCACCGTCACACCACACCAGAAGAACAAGGGTCGCGGCCTTGTAAGGGAGGGCAGCCGGAATCGCAGGTCGTCGGCCTTTGAAATGGCGGGACCGCGGGGTCCCGTGGCAGCGGCACCGGCCGGCCTACCGGGCCGGCCGTTCGGTGGAGGTCGGGGGTCATAACCCCCGGCGGCAGATAGGCGGGCCCCCTCCATGTGGGGGTCCACCATTTCGAGACAAGGGGGGAAGCACCCCTCCATTTTCCGCTCAGTGGAAACGGCCGAGCTACTGGCCACGTGGGTCGCGCCCGAGCCAGGCTAACCGGTCGTGCTGAGTCGGACCGGCCACGCCGGGCCGGACCGCCCGCAATGGATCGGGCTTCCCGCACTGGGCCGGGCCACCGCACCGGATCGGGCCGCGCCCTAATGGGCCGGACCGTAACATGGGTCGGGTCGCCTCGGTTGGGGCCAACCCAGGGGTTTTGGGACGGGTCAGTCCGGGCCCAAAGCCCCCTAAAATCGGACAGATTCGGTCAAAAGAAAGTTATATGGGCTACGGACCTCCGATCGACGCACCGTTAGTTGAAATGTGATCCTTGTATCGAGACGGTCGGTTCGGTATATTACACTCAAGGTTTTGGGGAACTTTTTGTATGGCCGGGTTGGTTCGAACACAAAACCAACCAGGCCTTCGGAGTGAAAACGCTTATAACATGAGCTCTGGACGTCCGATTGACGTGCCGTCGTCTTTTTTGGATTCCTCTTAGTGAGAAGGTTCTTTGGGATTACTCCGCTCATGGTTTGGATGCATTTGGTGTACTGTTGGAGTGGTTTTGACATAAAAACCAACCGGGCCCCTAGGACGAAAAAGCCAATAACTCTCAGACTGGGCATCTGATTGACGTGCTGTCAGTCGCATTGAGTTCCAATTGATGAGACAGAACTTCGGGATACATAAAATATGTACTTCGTGTCAGTTGATGTGTCGAACCCCTTGGATTGTGGAGCGAACCCTCCCGGAATCGAGCATGCTGTGTGTGGGAACCCTAGAGCTAGCTGCGACTACGACGACGATGAAGAATGTACTGGGATCCTCCGTGGGTTTGGCAGTGATGAAAACCATACTGAAAATCTTTGTGGGTTCGATGATGATGACTACTATTCTTGTATCCTAGGTGGGTCTGGAAGTATTTGACTATGTAATTGCATCCTACGTGGGTCCAACAGAGTGGCTGGTCTTGTATCCTTTGTGGGTCCGACAACTTAGCCGGTCTTGTATCCTATGTGGGTCTGATATCTTAGTTGAATCAGTGTCTACATATGATCATATCAATCACCTTACGAGTCGTATACCTATGTGAGATGAGTCTGGACATTCAATCATTATCTTTGATATGATTTTTTTGTTATCCTGTGTAGATTGGTTTGTGTTATCTAGTGTGGATTGGATTGTGCTATCCTGGGTGGACTAGATCGAACATGGGCTTGGATGTTGGAGCCGAACTGGAATTGATTAATTAGGTATATGTATGGGAATATACCTAAGTAGAGTTGGTTGTTACATCATGATTGTATCATTCCTTTTTGGTTCATCCTTCATGGATTCTGGGAGACCTTTCGAGATCTCGGGGTCCCTACTGAGTAGTGTATACTTACCCCTGCACGGGCTATGCCCGCACTACGTTGTGTTGGATGCAGACGATAGAAAGCGCTGATAGTGGTTGAGGCATTTGGAGCAGGTCAGTACCTGGAGGTGGACCACTGGGCATGATGTACATGTAGCGGACGGTAGGACCCGAGGAGCTGAGGAGACTATCTGTACCCACCCTTCAGGTGGGATTTCTAGTGATGACTCGGTGTTGCTGCTTTAATTTTCATTTCCTGTACTTTCATTTCAGTTGTACATTACTTTCAGCTAGGTTTGTATTCTGGCCCATTTACTTTACAGCACTTACAGTTGTACCCAGTTTACATAGTGTTTACTTCAGCTTTCTTACTCTGTGGTGTTTGTTTACTTTGTAAAGGCAATGCCTTCCCTTCTTATCGGGATTTACACCTTTGGTGCTAGTTGCTTGCCCTTGGCCTATGGAAGGTAGGCTTGGTGTAGTCACGACACGGGCCCCGAGGATGGGTTGTGACAATAAAGATGTCAAATTTCTTAAGGGGAATCTAATTCCTTGATCCATATGATGTAGTACAAGGAAAAAACATCAGCTGACATTGGGAGTGTGGCCCTCCCCTATAGTACATCACATTATACAAGTCCAAGGCTATGGTTATTACTATCATGTAAGACCCCATCTGAGTCCATGGGTGTAGCTCTCCCATATAAGATACCACATCATATAAATCAAAATCATCTCATTGGGATTTTTTATATCACCCATGTAATCTTTTTAAACATGTTTTGATGTATTATGACTCCTATACTGACCAATCCAAAAACCAGGTGCTAGTATCTCAAATGAACATGATGCCACATCCAACGTAATAATAATCTCATACATTTGATTATAGTTCTAATGTGAAATTTGAATCCATCACTACACATTCAAAATAACCCAAATTAGAATAAAAAAATTCAATAGGCCACCCACGGTGGTCCCTTAGGTCTCATATGTACCAAAATAACCCATATAAACTTCTATATCACTTTCTCATATCTCAGACTCACTCTCATCACAAAAAGGGAACAAAATCAAATGACTTATTCAAGAAATCATTACATAGCCTCTTTAATCTCACCGTTAGTCACATACCAATATAACAAAAAGAAGATGGCCTCAATCCATCACCCTTCCAATGGAACCCTGGTTTTATCCTCATAACAAAACATTCCATCAATCTCCAGAGTGTCTATGAAATAAGGTAATCAAATATCATAAGGGTATCAAAATCACATTATTGAATATTCAAGTTCTACTAAGTTTAATTGTGTCCTCTCAATCCCATACAATCACCACTATAATATTAGGTCTTAGGGGACACTATGAAAAGGTCCTTTATTTATAAATAAAATTATTTCACCCTAAAAGGGGGTGTTTTTATATCATGGTAACCAATTATTGTGAAGGCCTTATCTATCAGCATCATGGGACCTATTTAAAACATAAGGGACCATTGGGACAAAAAATTATATTTTTATTATTTATAATGAAAATAATATTTAAAACATAATAAATACCATATAATTAATGGGGGAAGTAAATGATGAAGACAAAGATCATCCCACATGATAATAATTATACGATAATTAGGTAAAGACCCCACACATGTGTATAGAATAATTATTTCTCTTAATATCTATATTCTGGATAAAATAGTGGAAAAAAACTTCATTCCATCTAGGTAAGGCCTACATGAATAACCAAGATAATAGAAATACCATTTCTATGAAATCAAAATTCGAAACATATGGTGAATTTTCCATCCGTTGAAGGAACCCGACGATGACAATGGAATCTAATTAAAATTATATAATTTGAATATTCTAAGACATTTACACCATAAGACATAGGATCATGGATATTTCCTCTATTCAAATTGTTTTACTTGGTCCATTAATGGTTTTGGAACCCATAATCAATAATCACCTATTGTCACTTATTATACCACCACCTCTTATCCAACTAGAAATTTATGAGAAATAAAAAATCAATTAATGTTTCATATTAGGAGGCTTACATTTACCTCATATAACCTAATTACCTCCTCCTCCGATCAATCTCATTTCGGTCCATGGAAAAATCATTCTTAATATATTTTAGGACATCCCTCCCTCTATAAGTGGACTAAGCTCCTCCACAAGTGCCTCCACTGACACTTGAATGAAGAGGGGTGATTACCTATTTCTTTATCATTCATTATTTATATAATATTAGAGGATCCAACACTCATCCATGATTTATATGTCATATACCTTATCATTTATATCTTACCAACCAATGTTTTGTTACTATGGTTCAATAATCACACGAATTAACTCCCCACATTCATATATATTCATTATATTACCCATAAAATCCCATATAAGCTTAATGCTATAATTGGGAAAAAATAAGTTAAATATTGATTTCTATTGAGGAATTTCACAACATTGACATCACTAATCTAGCACCATGACCATCTTCTATGCATTATAAAATATAATAATCCCATGGTCGCTTAGTTTCATTATGAAAAATCACATTTTATCCAGTATCTCTTTCCACTAATTTTTTTAACCATTAATCCATTTAAAAACATTTCGTTTTTAATTCACATTTTAGCATCTCTTCCTGATCTTTTCTATGTCAACATTGTCATCCTTAGAAGCTATCTTATGGCACAAGATAAAATAATTAATTTTGAAAATGTATAATTAATTTATATACCCTTTTAAAAGAATAATATAATATCATCAATTTATTCCAATTCAGAATAAGATAAAAAATTACTGCATATATCAACCTATCACCAAATCATTGAAAATGGAGTCTGGACCACTCCTAAGATGAACCATTCCTAAACCATGTAAAATACCAAATTTAATTACATATTTCAATAGTTAATTTTTCCAAAATTCCTGAAATTTCTAAAATAAACCAATGATGAAATAATCATCAGTTAAAATGAAGAGTTTTTTTGAATAAATAATATTATGATATCCTCTAATAGTATCAACTAAAATCCCTATCAAAAGAAATATATTCATCATGCTATGGTTAAATCATTATCCTGAATCGTATCTAACAAACTGATGTCAGAAGAGGGAGAAAAGGGAGAAGAAAATGAAGTATCTAAACCAAAAATGCTCTATCAAAGTACCAATAATCCACATTTTTGTAATATCACCAAGAGAGGTGATGTGGATATCCAAAGAGGTCTCTCCCTCTACATATTATGTATTCGATTCTATGAAACCTGAGGGGGTCCTAAATATGATGCGTAAAATACCATAGGATAAAACCTGAATAATTACACTTTACAAAATCAATTCATGGTGTAAAAAATGGTTTAATGCTATGAACAACCCCCCAAGTAGTCGCAAAAACCCACTACACGACAAAATCATTGTTTGACTCTCATGGTCATAATCTCTGGTTCCTACACCCTTTTTTTCAATATTATAGAATCTCTAAAAAAGTTATTACATCCTTTCAAAAACCTAATACACCCACAACCAATAACTTTTACTCAAAAATTCTATTTAAAAACATTGAAACTATAATAATTCTCATTCAGATTGATGTTTCCCAAAAAAATATTTCTCAATAAATTCAAAAAAGTGTGTTTATACTGAAATTCCAAAATAAGAAAAAAATAGGTCATTACATTAAAATTATAATATTTATAACAAGAGGGATTCATATAAAACTATTAATTTATGATATATGAATAAAAGTCCCACATCCAAGGGTGATTGGTTTTGAAAAATAATATTTGATACACATTGAAATGAATTTCCTTGAATATCCAAGATTAAAATATATTTATTTCAAATATCACTATATATAGGTGAAGGTAGTTTTTGATGAGATCAACATTGAATTTGTTTTATCAATGGAATTATTAATTTATTTCCTAGAAATGTACATAAAAATGATGTATTAAATAAATATTTATTTTTCTCCAAAACACTCAATCATATCAATTTTTTATTAAAGCACATTAATTATTTATCATTTGAGGTTAAAGGGTTTCATAAAATGATATATCATTTAATTGAGGGTAAAAATACATTTTCAATTTGGATGTTAAAAATGTTGATAAAGTTTTTAAGGTGAGATACCTTGTAAGATGATTCTAGGGAATTCATTAATAAAAAATAATAATATTACCTCAAATGAAATAATTCAACAAACACAATTTTGTTGAATTTAGATCCCTATAGGAGTTATGTGTTCCAAACTAATGTGGTCTAAAAAAGTGGGTATTTCAACCCATCGACAAGGCTACATAAATATTGTATTATCCCTTAAATTTAATGTAATTATTCACGAAAAACCATAATTTAGCTCCTATGATGGTGTTTACAAATCTCCCATAGTTGGAGGACTTAATGTATTGGTTTCACATGATAAAATATTCTAAATATTTGAATATTATTTCAGGTTATAATTTTTCAAAATAATATCATAGATTGATTTCAATAAATTAAATTTAAAAAGACTATAAACTTGTGAAAACTTTTTAAATAAAAAAAACCATGCCACGTTCTCTATAAAAATATATAACTATATAATTTTTTATAAAAAATATTCATAATAAAAAAATGGATTTTAGATATTTATGATTGACTTCATAGATATTCAGAAAATGAAAAAAATAATTTATATCCATAAATTACATCAATATTAAAAGTTCATTTAAATGGTGAAATTTCATGTATAATATAAAGAGAATGATATTTTAGGGAATTGACACCTTATCATAGATTTATATAAACAATTTTAATGGAATTTATTTGATTATAATTGATTTAATGAACATTATTAAATAAAAATCCACCACTCTCAAAAAAAATTTAAACTCTAAAATCTTTAAATGGTGGGAAAATATTAATGTTACTCTGATTTAGTTATGGATGGAAAAAATTCATGTTTCGAAGATTTTTTCATTTGAGAATATGATCATGTCCATAATTAGATGACAACAACTTATGATGTTATTAAAAATAGAGAATTGAGTTGTCCTTGTATATTTAATAAAATTCATGATACAAAATATGGTTTATAAATCTAAAATTGAATTGATAAAACTACATTTCAGTAGTAATTACCCTATCAGGTTTCAAATTATTATACATATTTCTAGACATATTCCTAGTGCCATTGAGAGGATACATTGATTTATCTACCAAAATATTTTATCCGGAATTCCAAATATAATTTTTTTTATTTTTATGGAGAAGTATATGTTTCACAAAACTTCCAATTAATAAAGGAATTAATAGATAATTGATGATGATCATTTGTGACCATTATCATTAAAAATGGTATATATTATCATATATTGAGCCATATACAATTGTAGGATTTCAATATCATATTATTTCACATTCATCTCTTCTTTTATTAAATATGTATTTGTGAAAACATATCACAGCCTATAATCACCATGGTTTTAACTACTCAATTAAAGAGAAATGTCAAATTTAATAGAAAATGTTATTCTTATTTTATTGTTTTATCTATCACTCTATCACTCTTCATATGTTTTTTTGTGATAATTAATATATTAAATGATGTAACATTCATGGTAATATTATCTGAGTTTTTTTATATATGGATACATTGATTCACCCCCACCCAATTTACTTTTAACATTTCCTCTATGGGTGAATCAAAAAAATACTTTTTATTCAATTTTTACATCTTATTTATTTAATCATACTTTTTTATATTGTTATTAAAATTCAAGATACATAATAATTTCCTTTATTATATTTTTCATTATATGTTTAGTTTTTTATAAGAAAAAATTTCATCAGACATGGTTTTGAATGTGAGCATGACATGTGCCCAATTTTTGGTGTCCTAGAATAATAATAAGATTATCCCATTACATAGAAAACAATAATATAAGATTGTTTTTTTATGAAAATTATTAAACAAATTTTATCAAATATAATATTATGCAATAATTACCAATATTTGTTTTTCATATGTTTTCCCTTTATATTATACTTAATCTATATTAATTATTATTTTATTTAATTTATATGATTATATTATAGATAAGGAACCATTTTATCATACATTTATATTTTTTTAACATTATCTACTATATCTTTTAATAATAGAGTTTTCATTCATAAATATTCCTTTTTTACATAATTTAATTTTTTATTATGGATCTTTTACATCAATATATTGAATTTCACTATTCACCCCAATCAATAAGTTGAAATTCATTAAAAAAATATTATTCCGTAACCTAATAATTTTTCAGTCAAACTATTTATGAGTATTGTTAGGATTTAAACGATGAATATTGAGACCACTATATTATGTAGGATCCATAACTACATTCAAATAAAATAAACAAATTGAAATATATTATCATTAAGGAATAATAAACCCAACCCTATTAAATTGTTTAATTTATTTGTGAAGTGGCGTAGAAAAATCAAAAAAACATTTGACGTTCATTTCCTCTTTTTAAGAATTATTAATTTATTGTTCTACAGAACTATAATCAGATAAAAATATATTATTATATTTATTGTCTAGTTTTATTATTTTCATTTCTTTATTCATTTTTTTTATTATTTTGGTATTAAATAACATTGTTTTTTCATTCATAATATATGAATTTTATTTTTAAGTTATTATTATGTTAATTTTAGGTTCATTTTAATATTATATATATTAATATATTGGGTTTATTTATTCTTTATTTTAAATATCCAAACCATAATTTTATAATTTTTCTAGAATCGCTGTTACTTAGTTAAGAGTTTATTTAATTTTCAAGTGTTTTTGTTATTATATTCGTACATTTAAATAGAATTTGATTATTCTAAATCATTAATATATGAATTTTTATTATGATATCATTTTGAGAAGTCATTATAAAGACATCCAAAATAAATATATCCTTAACATACATTGTATAACATATAATGATATTCATAGGCTCCCATTAAAATTTTATAATTTTAGTATGATTGTCTACAAAAAAATGCTCAATAATAATATTTAACAAAAATTTTAAAACCCATAAATGTTTATAATCATTAATTTTTACTTTTTTGAAAACCTTTCAATGAAAAATATTTCAAAACATTTCATGTTCTATAGTAGAATTGATATTTTTATTTGTCATTTTTTTATCAAAAAGTTTCATCTTATGATTTTTTAAACATTATATTCCCCTTATAGAGGAAATTTGGTTGTATATATATTTATTCATAGTATAATATAATATATGCAGAACATTTTAGTTATAATATAACTCTTATAAATCATTATTGTTAAAAATTTAAGAGAATTCATGTAATAAATATTTTATTATCTAAAATTTATCTTGTACATCAACTATTTTTCTATAATGATTTTTATATCTGATATTTTTTTCATTCATAGATTCTTGAATCAAAAAGTATTTTTTTTCTTATGGTTTTTATTATCCACAGATATTCGGTTATAACTATCATATATGAAATATCGTACTAGAACTATTTTATTTTATAAAAATATATATATATTTATTAATGCATCAATAATATTTCTTTCCATATATCTAAAAATATAGGTTATGTATGTTAATTAATATGAACATTTACGTCTAAAACTAATAAAAAATTCTACTGGATCCAAAAAAATGGAAATTTTTTCTATATTAACAAATAATTCATAATAAGAGGAGAAACATTAAAATAAATTTATTTGGAACTTTTTTTCATTAGACAAAACATAATTTATAATATATATTACAAGTTCAACTATTGAACATAAAAGAAATAATTTATAAAAAAATTATAATAAATAAATATAAATTGTTAATAGATAACACAATAATTGATAAAACAAGTTTCAGTTTATAAATCTATATTCTCTAATAGAATTAATTTTAAAGGACATACAAGTTTATATTATAAAGAATTTTTTAATTTTCCCCTAATATTGTAACAGGATATTGTTCCTGGACCTAATAGGTTGGATAAGTAACATCACATTGTTTCAAATTTATAATAATCTTATAGAAAAGTACTTATCTAAATGAATTTTTATTAATATAAAATAGGGTGGAGTAAATAAATGTTATAGATAATAATATGAATACACATGAAATAATTATTCCACTAAAAAAGACGAGGAATATATAAATTTGACTAATTGAAATTAACCTTGAATAAAGAGAACATTGTTTTCTATAATTCCAAATTAATACATCAAGATTTTTTAGACAACATGATCCTTTATAAGTTAATATATTAATTTAGTTTTTTATTATGTATCATAGATATACTCAATCCTTTATCTATCCATCTGGATCAAACTATTGGATCATGTCACCATTTTACAATTAAAAAAATAAATTTAAAATTTCTCATTTTCATACAAATAATTATAAAATAATTATTTACATTGTCATCCAACATGTCCATTAGAATTATTATAGATATTTTTTAAATGTATTAGTGAAACATTTAAACAATTTTATTAAAATATAATTATCTTACAACTATAATAATAATGATATAACGTTCCAAAAATATTTTATATACTATTTATAGGGACATTGTAGATTAAAATAAAATAATTTTGATAGATGGATGTGATTTTTTATTGTTTAATATTTGAAATAATATATTCATAAATATTAAAAAACAAAACATTAAAAAATGATTTTTTTTGTTTATCAATCATTGTGGGTATAGTTTTTGGTCAATTATTTATTATCATATGAAATAATTATGACCAAATATAAATGGAAATTATTATAGTTTGATTCATGTATATAATAAAAACTGAAATATTTTAAAATAGTCCATAGGAAATTTAGATAAGTGAATATAGATAAAAATTTACAATTTGATCATTAATGAAGTTAACTAATTAACTAGAATGATTTTTTTGACACATAACACCTATTTTGATTTAAAGTTATGTTTTATGGATGGCCATGTATACATATATTGGAGATCACAGATAGGGTACAATGAGTTTCTAAAACGTTATTAGATATTTGTGTACCCTATTATGACTGATATATTAAATTTAACTAATGAAAAGATTATTCTTTATCCAACATGTAAAATAGTCACTAATTGACAATAAAGGATATATTATTCATAAGTGGTACCAGAATTGGTAGGCCAGTTGTATTGAAAATTTGGAATAAAATGTGGTTGGCAGTTAAAAATGGGATTTATATTATGGGAAACGAAAAAATGTATTTGGATTATTTAATGTTATTATAAGACATAATTCCCATTGAATATATTTCTATAAAATAATAAAACATAGTTATCTTATGTAATATAAAAATAAATATAATTTTATCTATTTAATTATTACTTAAGAGGATATTCATATAAATGAAAAATGGTAATGGAAATTCATAGAAATGTTCTCAGTCATTATATAAAAATATCGAATAGTTAAAAATATACATAGGGTGCATGTAAAAAAATAAATTAAATGAATAAAATGTTCTATAAATTTTTCCAATACTGATCAAACTTGGGATACTCATATTATGAATATGTGACACTTATGAATGTGTTTTAGTATAACATAGTACCATGAATGAATTTCATACCTAACAATGAAATGTATGTTTTGGATGATTTATTCTTTTATTTATAGGATATATATTTCTATATTTCATATAATGATATGAGAACAAATAATTGGCTAATTAACACAATTATAATTTAATAATATTTTTCAATAACAGGCTATGATTTAATTTATTTGGAATGGATTGTGATTCCACTAATTATAGTATTTTTAAACATTTTATTAAAATGTAATTATTATTTATCAGGATATGTAAATGGATAAGGGTTCACCTTGATCTATAGAATTTTTTACCCCACATAGTTTATGAATTATTGTAGTTTGAGTAATTATGTTAATATACCGACTACATGACTTCATTATATCTCTCATTCTATTATGAATAATATATCATCTAACTTTTTTTAGGAATACCTTGGTGCAGTGACTATGTTATGCCTCTCATCCTTTGATTAATATGTGGCTGAATAATTTCCTATAATAATGTATTATGATTAAAATAATAAATTTTTTCTTTAAGGGATATTGGTAGTACGTCAAATCCATTATTAGAAGGATAGATAGGAGAAATTATTTTATTTATTTTCTCAGTAAATAAGAAATTATTTGTCAAATCAACTATTATATTAGATTCTAAACACCTTGGTAATTAAAAACCTTATATAAAAAGAATATGGGGAGGATAATTCCTATGTTTCAGGATAATCAAGGGGTTTTCATTTAAATTGTAGAATATTTGTAATAAAAATATATTATATTTATTCATGAAGTTATAATCACCCGTATATGTATACCATATACATCAATTAAGAGTTTATGTCTCGTTATTCAGGTTATGGATAGCGTCATCTTATAGGGTTCAATAGTAGTGATTCCCAATATTTTTTGTGTAATATTTATATGTAGTTGGTTTTCATTAATATTTTAAATGCTCTATGTAATTCTCTACACAATAACAACAAAACAATACATTATTCGAGTCACCACATGACCTCATCATGGATTACTCACACACTAGAAGATAATAATTAACATTGAATTTTAATTTTACATATTGTAATTACTATATACCTATAACATAGTTAATAATAACAAATCAAAGACAATATATCACCCAAAAATACAAATAATTTGAGTGTTAATTCTATAAAAAATAAGGATGTAATCACTAACCACATATAACACAACAAATCATCCATTGGTATGATCACGTATAACAATAAATAACAAAATTAAATTCATAATTAGACACCCCTAGCAACCGTTATCATCACCTAAAAATAATATCTAAATCCCATTTAGATTAATATACCCATTTCCTAAAAAAATCATTCTAATACAATATCATAGACATATGGTGTGCATTTCTACCATGTTTCATGGTCAAAATTAGAGTAAAAAAATATTATTTTTTCTCAAAAATTTTCCACATTTAAGACATTATATCTATGTATATTAATAAGGAAATATAAAAAATAGAAAATTTAGTATATAAGTGTGTGTTTTTGGTAATATTTTACATGGAATGAAACCACCTCACTGAAATAAATTAATATTAGAAAAGTATAGATGACATATAATACATGATAAATATTAAAAATATCTTAAAAAATGTGTAGGATATAATTAAATATAGTTACCACTACCCTATCACTTAGGTAGGATCCATAACAAACTTCAATTGGGTTACACCAACTCCCATCCACTGTAGTCTCACTTAGGATATGGTTCAAAAATAACATTTATAACCATAACACTTTCAAACTATATGGTTACTTTCATCAACATATAACTTAGGGAACACTCATGATTCAAGTATCATAAGAGATAAAAAATTTTGGTACATTCCTACTTAGTGTGGTTCACTGAATTACATCTTAGAGAAATACCGTCTCAAATTATGGGACCATTAAAGAATCATGTCACTCAAGGAATGTCTAGTTGTCTATATTAGAAAATATACCACTCCTAGTCAGGTCAATGGTGTCTACCACCCTATTTCTTGGAGAGGCATAACATTAAATCCTAAAACAATTACCTCTCATATTTCTTTGTCCATCTAATTACAAAATTTCTTAAAGATTCTCCTAACATCCAGTCTCCTGATCAACCATAATATCAAAGTCATTTCAGGAACATAAAAACAATAATCGAAACATATCATATCCCACATCCACATAGTGTTTCAAATATTATTGTTGTTCTCTATCGAACTAGACCATATATTGAATAATTTCTCATCACCCACCAAACTATATTGGATTAATGTTTGAATTAAATATCAGAATCATTATATTGTAATAGAAAACCCATTGGAAAAATTTATCCTCAATCATCACATGGTGACCCATGGCACACATGGACATCCTTACCCTAGAACTAATATACTAGGTATATACCCAATGAATTGTTTCCATCCACATCTTAGTACAACTACTTAAGAACAATCCCAAAACAAACAAACTCAAAGCCATTTGTTAATGAAATTATGTGATACAAAAATTTCAGGTAAGAAACCATATCTTCTTTTTAGGTATGGGTTTTCAAGTTAGTACTCTTTTGAGGAAAAATGGATGAAGGAAAAATCATGATTTACACATCGTGTAATTCTTTGTACATTTTGTGTACTCTGTCACCCAGTCCAAGCCATGTATGGCTGTGTAATGGTCACCTACATGACCATGTAACGACGTGGTGGGGATACTTAAGGTGGGACTATGTAAATTCGTATACAAATCATGATATTTATAGAAGACACATTATATTTTAATTTTTATGTGATATATCATACAAGGGTCATATCTAATTCCCAGATATAACTTCTTCCAGCCCCGTCTCATCCCGGAGTGACAAGAATCACAAAATATTCTCTGATCCATCGACGCATGTCCGTTATCCAAATCAAAAGCCTTTGATTTAATTGGAATCATCATGGTGAGTTATTATTTATTCTAGAGTCTCTCATCTCGTTTTCACATCCTTCGTATGATAATCATGGTTCATATTTTTTTATAGTTTTGTTGATCTTAGAAGTTCTAGGTTGAATTAATGTGTGATATTCATCTATATAGATCTTACATCATCGATATAGTTGGTTTGTAAAATTCCATTGTTTTCTTTGGATTATATGTGTAAAAGTGCCCAAGAACGTAGATTATTCTATTGCGTGTTTATGAAATTTAACCCTCCTGTTTTCCACCTATAGATTTTTTTCTTGATGAAGGGATTTTTTTATGAATTGGGTTTATTACCATGATATTGATGTGTTTCCCCATGTTTATATGATATTGGTCATTGGGTCTAGAACTGCATGTTAGGCTGTTTTGTATTCCATGCCTAGTGATGTTAGGTTGGAGATAATAGTGTATGACATGCTTCTGATATGAATTTTAGTTGTTTAGAATTTTAGTAATCGATATTTACATTATCTTTGGGATTACATTATTACAATATTGTATTACATAGGTTTGTGATAACCTTGTGTAGTTATACCATATGAGGAATTGACATTGAGGGCTTCCCTTGAGTGTTTTAAAATTTTCACATTGTTAGACCATAGGGGGGATTGACAGTGAGTGCCCCCTTAGAGTATCTAAAGTATACTTTTATGATCCCACATGGGTAATTAATGTTGTGATATTCTTCAGAGAGTCTATACATTATCGTTAAAATACAATAGGGGGAATTGTTGGTGAGTGCTTTCTCAGAGAGTTTTTGTTTGAATGTGACCAAAGGGGTTACAATGTGTGAACTTCCCCAAAGGGTCATTATATATTTACATTGAATTATTTTTTAATCAAGAGGGAATAGGATGTGAGAACATTCCTAGAGGGTTGCTTTTAGATATTTGGTTGATTAGTTTACAAATATTAATGAATGTAGTTTGAAATTGTTCGATTGTTTACATTTTAATACTTACCTGTTTGTTACATCATTTCTGAATATTTTATGATATATATATTCACGGATATTTTGGCAGAAATTATTTGGTGGTTTCCTACTGGAATTCATCTAACGCCCAATTTGGGTCAGGATTTTAGGCTCAAACCGGTTATATTTTTGTAGGTATAGTTAAGAGAAAGCACCCTTCTAAATTAGGTACTTGATTGCGGTGGATTTGGAGAGCATGGGACCAAGATGGGGATTACGATTCTACATGAGTTACAAGTTTTCATTATACTTTTTAGCACTCTTTATATATTATTGTGACTTGTTTGGATGCTTTCCTAGAAATACGTGACATCCATCATTTTTATATGAGCTCCGGTTGTTTATTTACTTTCATTATTCTGTTATTCAATTAATGTATAGTATTACAGCTTCTGTTGTTGTATATTATTGTTATTCTGTTGTGTTACTCTTCTAATAATGGAATGGTTTCCCCTCAATCCCACCCAATTCCTTCACTTCTAGTCGGAAGCCTATAGAATATGGGGAAATCTGATTGAGACCATGTGATTAACCGGGTACGGGGCACCTTTGGGAGGCACCCGAAACATAGACATTACAATGTGGTACCAAAGGAATTTATATCCTCTGGGACATAAGGTTTGCAGCCTATAGATAGGTATTATAAGGTAATGGTATTTTTTAATATTTTATTCATAAGAGTATCTAACCCATATAATAGGAAAATCCAGTATGCCCTGATTATTACAATTTTTTAGTTTTCCAGCTATTAAAGTTGATTTGATTTCAGAATTGGGTGATTCACATGTTTTGTGTTTTATTGTTCATATTATTGAATTTTTGTTTATATTGTAACTAAATTATATGAGGTTATGACATAACATGCATCATATATGCACCTTCTAGAGATCACATGGCATGCATTCTCATCATGACATTTAGTGTGCATTACCAATTTCATGTTTTTGTGATAGATGTTGTGATAGATATGCATGTTGTTGTGACAGATTCCGTTATATAATACCTGCTATGTGGTAAGGTATGTATTATATGTAATGTTTCTTTTGAATGAGTACCAATCATTGGTCCATGAGGTTTTATCATACCTCATGTATCATAATTTGGTGGATCATGTGATTGATTTCACTGTTATAATTTGTGATATACATGAATATGATTCCAATTATTTAATTATGGGGTGTATCGGCCCACACGGTTCATAATTTGGCACTTTAATAATTTTTTAGTGTTTTATGGGTTTCCAGAGTAGTTTCTGAGGTTTACTGTAAAAAAACCTAGAATAAATTGTGTGTAATGATGAGTACATGCCATGTGACATTATGTTCAGGAAAGGATAAAATTTCTTATGTAATATTCTTGTACTATTGGTACATGACATCTAGTCCTTAACCATGTGACCGACTATGTGGGCAGAGACACGATGTTGGGAAGTGGTTGGTGGGACACACCATGTACTTGGAGTACACATATTGTTTTTAGGACTAGGTATCTAGCTATGTGACCAAAGAATTGGATGGATAATAACATTTGTTGTACATGTTATGTTCCGTTATTACATGATTTGTAGAGTCAGCAGTGTCAGTGACCATTTGACTAACAACTTGGGTGGTTATAACAAAAGGGTTACATGTTGTTTCTTGGGTGAACAAATTGTGTAGTGTTACCCAAGATGGAACTGTGATTTTATACCTGTAGAGTATCTCGCGTAGGGGGGGATTCAAGTACACACTATGTCAAATAAGAACATTCCATGTGTATGAGGTTTTACCTTACCAAGGTTGGAAAAAGTACTTGCCCATGTAAAGGCTTAAGGGAACATGCAGTGTAGGGGTCATACATTTAATGTTTCCATGTTGGAAAAAACATGAATGTTTTCATTCAATTTTTCATTTCACGCACATCTATGATTCAATCCATCATAATCATAAACTAGTGTTTGTGCATGACCTTGTAGATTCAAGCCACCGACACATCCTTTGGTTTTACGCCAGATACATGGAAATGATCACTCACTGTAAATCGTAGATCAGGGACTACCACCAAGTGCTCCCAGCGTTCCAATCCTGGCACCATCTGTCGTTATAGATATAGGTGTCTTTGCATAGATCTGAGAAGGATTCTTGAGGTTTATACAGACTTTCCAGGGAGAACCACACCATGTCCCGTCTATGGAAGAGTTGACGTAGGTTCTTCCGTAGCAACATCCTCCCATCATCTCTGGTGATGGGGGGAATTATGCTACAATGTCACGTTTAGAAGCCATGTTTTCTATTTTTTATCGTCTCGAAACTCATTTGGAGAGGAGGGTGAATATCACTATGAATATGCATTTGGATTCTTCAAAGTGGTGGAGGGACCTGGTTTTACTTGCAGGATGCCAATAGGTTATGTCTTTGGAACAGTTATGGCATACCTTCTATGACTATATCTACCTGGAGACCTTGAGGGTCATTTGAGCCTGAAATTTCATGAGTTGGGATCATTCTACTCTATCGTTCATGGAGTATTATTATCGCTTCATAGAGATGCATGATTTTTATCCATTATAGGTGGTGATGAGTTATTTTAGGTGAGGATGTTTGATGATGTTCTTAGGAATGACATCTGATCTTAGACGAACATATTTAGATTGACTTTCATATATTTTGTAGTTAACTAGGAACTGATCACCGAGCACACCTAATGGTACTGTATATTTTGTGGACCAGGGAGGTTAATAATTTAGATTTGTCACTCTTCAAACTGATAGCATGAATTGTCGCACGGAGTCTAAGCACTGAGATATGAGTAGGAGGGATACATCTCCAGGTAGCCAGGTGGTATGCTATCAGTGCATGGAGAGTAGTAATATGAGGCCACATTGCCTGAGATGCCTTGATGGGTGCTAATATTATGTAAAGATGGGTAAGCATTAGAATTTTTTTATTTTTTATCACCATAAGATGGTGATAGGGGTTCTTTTTTGACTAAGTGTAGATGACCAGGATCAACAGGCCGATAGCATATGAGGGTCTAGTGTTCATCGGACTATTTAGGATTAGGAGGAGGTCATTATCATGGTAGCTAGTTGGAAGGCCTTCACCGAAAATAGGGCGGAACAGCTTAGGGTGGTCATGTAGGGTCGCATGGTCATGGTACTGGATAGAAATTTGCAGTGGACGAAACCCATCATGAGAAGGGTCTTAGACCATCTATTATTAACAGTATGATTCTAGTTTTCTTTATTTTTATCTGTTGTACTTTTCGATATAGTGTCTTTCTATAGAATCATATTTGTTCCTATTGTGGAGGGCTAAAGGATATATATCTTTACGTCTGCTGACATCTTGATGCTTGACACTTCATTAGGGACTAGAACGGCTAGTGTACAATAGTGCAAGGATTTACCTCTTGAGTGTGGTTGGTGTCAATTATCATTTAACCTTTATGTCATTGAGCTGACGGGATGTAACATAATTCTCGGTATGGATTTGTTATTTCTCTTCTTGTTCATTGACGATTTTGTTTGTTGTAGGGTGAGTTTTCACATCACCTGAGGATGGTTTGATTCTACATAAGGGAAAATTATATATCTAAGCAAGAAGAGATGGACCTAAGCATCATGGGTTGAGATTTATTATAGACCAAATTTCTATTTTATATCTGGATGACCAGGGGACTTCAATGATGGATATTCCTCCAATGGTGGATCATTTCAAAGATGTCATTACTTTAGAATTTTAAATTTTACCTTGAGTGTGAGATGTATATATCTATTTTGATATTGTTCCAAGTGTGAAACTAATTTCCCTTCATCCTTATTGGATGGCTACACTAGTGTTACAAGAGCTGAATAAGAAGTTAGAAGAGTTACATGCAAAGGTACTAATCCAACCCAGTACTTCTACTTGTGGTTCTCTTGTCCTGTTGGAAAAAAAAAGGTGGATGGTACCCTCAGACTCTGTGAGGATTATCAGAAGCTGAACTTGTTGACAGTCAGGAACCGATATACCTTTCTGAGGATTAATTATAAAAATTGATTAGCTTCGAGGATTCTAGGTTTTCTCGAAGATTGACTTGATATCCATTTATCACCAGTTTCACATTAGACCATCACATATACAAATTATAGCCTTTCAGAGAAGAAATGTTCTATACAAATATGTGGTTATGACATTCGTTCTCATGGAATTTCGTAGAGTTTTTTTTAACATTGATGAACTTTGTGTTAAATCCATACATGGACTCCTTTTTGTGGTTTTTTGTGGAAGATATCTTTGTGTACTCTCACATTCGACATGACCCTGCAACTAATCTTTATTTCATTATGAGTACACTGAGAGAGAAGAAGTTATTTTCTAAGATCTCAAAATTCCACTTTTTGATGGAGCATATTCACTTATTGGGTAATGTTATCTCATAAATAAGAGTATTTGTAGTCCTGGATAATGTGAGGGCATCATTATCCTGGGAGGATCCAAATTTCATCTTTTAGGTTCCAAGTGTTATAAGGAAGGAAATTACTACGGACTATTTATAAAATAATTTTCACACATAGCAACACTATTGACATGCTTGACTATGGTGGGTGTTAAGTACCCGTCGACAGATTCATGCGGTACAAACTCATTGGAGCTAAAAGGGAGGTTGACTTCAGCACTGAAAATAGTTTTTCTAGAGTTGGGATAGAGATATACTGTTTACAAATATGTATCATGTATCGGGATGGGATTGGTTCTTATTCATGGGGAAGGATTCATTTCATATAGGTCTCTATTGTTGAGGTTACATGAGAGAAATTGAAAAGCTCATGATAACAAGTTCGTTATAGTTTTCCACGCTTTATGCAGTTGGATACATTATTTGTTAGGAGAGAATTTTGTGGTTTTCACCGACCAAAAAAGTCTCAAATATATCTTCACTTAGAGACATTTGAATCTGAGAAAATAGAGGAGGGTTGAGTACCTACAGTCTATTGATTTTAAACATTCCTATATGCATGGAAAGGCAATGCAATGGGTGATACCTTGAGCAGGAAGACTTAGATACAAAAATTTTAGGAGGCCAGCAGTGAGTGAAACCTTATGGATCAATTTAATGAGATGAATGTAGAGAAACATAAAATCAGGGAAGGCATTTTTTTTCTTCTGTAGCTGTTACCTATACTGTAATTAATCGAGATCGGATGACGCAACTATCAGATGATGAAGGCCTTGTCCTATGATAGAGTGTGTCTGGAGAGGATGCTATTGTAGGATGGATCATAGGAAAGGATAATATCATAAATATCATGGATTCATATGGTTTTTATTAGACATATGCGAGGTGATTTTATGGGATTTTCATTCCTCGGTTTGGGAAGTACATCCAGGTGTCACCCAGATGTATCATGATTTACACTGTCGGTATTGGATTCAATATATGAAGAGAGATGTTGCTTGTTTAGGGATAAGGTGTTCCACATATCAATAGGTGAATGCGGAGCATCAACGACCAATATAGATTTTAAAATAGTAACACATTATCAAGTGGAAGTGGAGTGATGTCACAATGGAATTCATCACTAGTTTACCATGGTCTCCATGAGAGAGTGATGCAGTTTGGTTGTCAATGATAGAATCATGAAGGTTTCACACTTCAAACCGGTCAATATGATCTGTAGTGTAGATTAGCTAGGAAGGTTTTACATCCAAGATATTTTTCATTAACATGGGGTTATGGACTCTATAATCACAGATAGTGATACGCATTTTACCTGTTAGTTCTGGTAGAGACTACAGAGGGATTTGGGTATACATGTACTTTTGAGTACAACTCACCATCCCTAGAAAAATGGCATGTCTGAGTGCATGATCCAGGTGCTGGGGGACATGCTTCAAGCATACTTCATTGATTTTGGAGGATATTGGGAGAAGGAAACACATATGGAGGACTTTTCCAACAATAAAACTTTTTAGGTGACCATTCAAATAGAACCTTATGAGGCGTTGTATGGTTGGCCATTCGGATCACCCCAATGTTGGATGGAAGTAGGAGCGTAAGATATGTTATGACCTCATCTTTTCCAGGAGTCCACAATGTACGTTAAATTTATTCGGAAGAGGATGGATACTACATAGTCATGACATAATTATTATTTTGATTAACGTAGAAGACCTACTTAGTTCAAGGTAACTGATAAGTCCTTTCTATGTGTCTCACCGAGGTAAGGACACATATGTATATAAAGATAGGGTATGATTTCAAAGTGATATGTCAGGCCATTTGAGGTTTTGGAGATAGTCTGGTTAATTTCTTATTGATTATAGTTACCTTAGAGGTATCTTACTATACATGAAGCCTTCCATGTTTGTCATCTTCAGTGTTACATCCTATAATCCTCTCATGTTTTTCAACACAATGAAGATGGGTTGGAGGTGGATTCAACTTATTAGAAGCATATAATCTATATGTTTTATTGAATAGAAAATCTTCTCTTTGGCTGGTATGTTCATCTAATATGGGTTCTATGGAATCATGGGAGAGTACATGAAGAAACATGGGATATGTAATTCGATGTGCGATCACAATGGCCGAAGCTATTGGAGGATTATTCTCTTCCATCTTGTTCGGGAAATTTGAGGATGAATTTCTTTAAGGGGGAAGTTTAAAAGAACCCGAATCGTTTGTTATGGTTTGTTTTTTCAATTCAGTTTTCTTTTGAGGAAAAAGGAAAGAAGGAAAATTATTTAATTACATTTTATGTACATTCTTGTACATATCGTGTACTCTGGAATTGCATATAGGCTGTGTTTGGCTATATCATGGCTGTATAAATGACTGTGTGAAGATGTTACATGGTCACTTAAGGAAGGACCTAGTAAAAGACTATACACGCCATGTATCCTTAAAAAAACATGCATTGTATTTTTATTTTTAATTGATATATCTGATTGGGGTCGCATATAATAATAAGAAATACATTCTACTAGATCTGTCTCATCCAGGAAAGATGAAAATAACCGAATCTTCTCTTAGCCAATGACCCACCATATGTTCTGTAAATCAAATGTTGTAGATTGCATTAGAATTTCCAGGATGAGTTTTTACATATAATAAAGTTTCTACTCCCCTTTTCTCCACGTTCATGAGTCATTCATGGTTGATTTGTTTTTGATTTTTTGGTAGATCTACAAATTTCTATGTTGAATAAAAGGATATGATTCAAATATATCGATTGTACAACATTGAGGTAGGTGGATTGTTCCTTTCTATATATATCTTTGAATTACATGTGAAAAAATATCCAAATAACCTAGTTTAGGGTATTGCGTGATTTGGAAATTTAACCATGTAGTTTTACTGTTATACATTGTTTAATTGAGAAAGGGTTTTTGTTTATGAATAGGGTTTATCAACATTCTATTGATTTGTTTTCCCATGTTTTTTTTGATTTTGGTCCTTGGGTCATTAACTTCATGTTAGGATGTTTTGTTTTACATTCATAGTTTTATCAGGATGGAGTTGATATTATATGACAATATTGTGATATGAATGGATGGTTATTATCCAGGTATTATTTGAGATTTACATAAGATGGTGGATATCATTTTTGCATTATTGTGTTACATAGGGCTCTGAGAACCTGGTATAGTTAGACTATATGTGGAATTGATGTTGAGGTCTTCCAAAGAGTTTCAATTATACTTTCCACGTACTGAGACCATAGGGGGATTGATGGCGATTGATCACTCAGTGTTTATATATTATACCATTATAAGACCACATGGGGAATTGACATTGATTTCATCCTCATAGAGTCTTTAATTTATCATTAAAAGACAACATGTGGAATATAGAGCAATTTCTTCCTCGAATAGTCTTTGTTTGCATGTGACCATATAAATAAGACTGTGTGAGCTTCCCCCATGGGTCATTATATATTTCCTGAGAACGATGGGTTGAACCAGAGGGGTTAGGATTTGAGAACATTCTGAGAGGTTTCATTGTAAATGATCAGTTAATTAGTTTATAAATGTAAATGAATGTAGTTTGAAATTGTAGGATTGTTTATTTTTTAGTACTTCATTTTTTATTACTGCATTTATTAATATCACCTACTATATATATTCAGTGATATTTGGGCGCAAATCTGTTGGTGGATTCCTACTGGGATTCATCACAAACCATATTTGGGTCATGCTTTTGAGCATGAATAAATTATATTGTTGCATGTATGGATAATGGAATCACCCTTATACTTCCGGTAAATGTTTTCTGTGAAGTTGGATTGAATTGGAGCTTGTTGAGTCTTGAAATTCTACTCGAGATACTTGTTTTCCTTATACATTAGTTTAGTACCATTTTTCCAGCATTTTGACTTGTTTGGATACTTTTCTAGACATATGTGACATGCATCATTTATATATTTTCTCTAGTTTTTTTAAATTCAGTCGTCAACTATGGAATTATTGTATTGTATTACTACTTCCATTACTGTATATTATTACTATTCAGTTGTGTTACTCTGCCAATGAGGGAATATATTCCACACTATCAAACCCAACTCCCACATTACTAGTCTGCAGCCCTTGGCTTTTAGAGAAAAGAACATTGGGCCATGTAACCAAACATATATGGGAACCTTAGGGAAACTCCCATAACCAAGACGTTATAATTCACATTACCCTTTTCCATCCCCAATTACACATCTTCTATAGTTATGATCTATATCATACTTGAATAGTAATACCTCGTCCTCATTCTAAACAAATCATTAGAGTATACGAGCTACTTATGATAAATACCAAAACTCAATCTCATAATGAGGGTGGGTTTGCAAAAAAATAATGATACATACAACCATCTATCACTCTAATCAATATCATTTTTCTAGTATGTATATGAATCAAACCATGGAATATCCAATCTCGGCTACCCATGTCTCACACTAAATCCAGATTTATAACATTCCTCTATAAAATATTACATTTTGTATTTTCTACCATCAAAATATAATATTTGAGTGATCTGAATTCCCCCATCAAGCATTGAATCTCTTACATTATTCCTAATAATCTCAAAGAGAATAAATTTACTTATAAGGGTTATCCTAGTTCATACACAATTTAACCACACCTATTTTCACTAAGAGGAATACAAAATAATAATAAATTTTTAATATAATTATGTGCTATAGAGATTATGTAACACTTATCAAATTTTCCATAACCATTCCATTTTTACTAATCCATTTTGAATCATAGACCTAGCCACACCAACATCATTAGAATCTCTCCCCTGAAAATATATCTAATAAATAATATAAGAAATTAAAATTACCCTAAAATATTAATCCTAATATAATTAATTCTTGAAAAATCATTATTTTATATTTTTTCTACAAATAATATTCAAATGTGACATATAATATCAATGTAATATCTTTGATTACATTATGAGAAGAAACAAAATCAATATACACCCAATCATTCACAAAATTAATATAATTAAACTAAAATACATAAATAACTAAAAAATGAAATAAATGAAGAAAAATAAAAAAAATCATCAATTCAACATTTTGGGATGTCCTATTTCAATTTTATTCAAAATACCCCATGATTTGGATTATTGCACAATGATCTGGTGGAATCGTCACTCAATACAAAACTCAAATAAAAGTAGTCAAATTAACGAGAAAAAATAGAGGGAGGAGTAGGACATAATACAACTAAAATTCGATTTAACTAACCAAAAATCACCCCACATCATATGGGATGGAAATAATGAAGGATTTGGGTATTATTTTATCAATATATCCCTTACAATATGGATACATTCAATAAATAAAAAAGGGATCAATAATTAAAAATATGGGGATACAACTTTTGAAAAACATTACATTGGGATCATTATTTTTTAAACATTTTATATCACAGTGTAAATCCCCTCCTACATTGTTTCTTGGTTCTTTACCCAATGGGTCTTTATATAATGAACAGTTATATAATATGAACTAGAACTCCAAATTCACCAATAATGTTCTAACATAGTGTCTTGTTGAATTGTCTCATCTTAAGAATTCCTTTATTGGATAGAATTTATTGTAGGTATCCCTTCATAACACATCCTACCTTTTGGGAATCATAACATTTCGTAACACTAAACACCATTTAAGGAAAACACATTGGGTTGTTGAAGGATTCTTCTCCCTTTAGAAACAGTAATTGGAACTATAAAAAATGTTTTCAAATAATCCCCTCTAACTCCAAATTTTGTAATCATAAAAAGAGATATTTTAAATTGACCCCCATACTTCATGGTGAAACACTACCCCTAAATCAAAATTCAACCTTATGCAATAAATTTCATACTATAACAAAAACTATTTTTCAGTTTTATGCATCACCAAGAAAAGATTCCTTTTTGAGGGCCACATAAACAATACATTGATACTCCCTTGATCACCTGGGGTACCATATATACCTCTACAAATATCCCAAATTACAACATAAGTATATTCCATATTAGTCAATTTAATAAATTATCCCAATTATATTCTCTCCCAAATTTATACCTAGAGGTGTTGAGTTGATGATCGCAGGGGTCTCTTGATTTTGTATGAGATAATGAAAGATTTTTATTTAAAATAATCGGCTTGGGGAAATTTTTTTCATAACAAATATATCAATTTTAAAATAAGTTTTTTTTGTGAGTCATATTATAAGATTTTTATTTTAATTAAATTGAATAATACTAACTCCTTAAAATTTGTTATACGTTTAAATAGAGAAGTCCAATGTTTTTTGTTACGTAAAAATATCACAGCGTTTCATGAAAATTGTAGTAGTAATTTTTTTGGAGGGAAAATGGGAAGTTACTCAACAAATGGGATATTTTGAAGGAATATTCATCAAATATTTAAACCGGTGTAAATTAGTAATATTCATTTATTATGTGGAATAAAGTTATGGTGACCTATAGTGTTTTATTTAAGAATAAAATTGGCATATCATCATCAAAATAGATTTTTCAATATATATTATGATTGGGGTTCATCAACTAATTAAAATTGAGAGATTGTAAATTTCATTTTTTTCACTATGTTGAAAGGAGGAAGCGTAATATAACTAATAATTTACACGATTACCTCCTCTCCATTGTTATTTTTATTGGTAATTTTGGTGGATGTTTCTCTATTATGCAATATAATGAATCATGAATATATTTTTGAGGACGAAATTTTGATAGGAGATAAGTGTAGTTGAGGACTGGGGCTACAAATAGGTATCCCTTCATTGTGGGGTATCCATGTTTTCTAATATGTGATAAATCCTCAAAACAAGAAGTATTTTATTAAAGGTAGGATAAAAGGGTTGGAATTCTAAAAAAGGGGAGCTACACACCACATAGAATCATATATTATGATGAAAATTAAACATCAATAAATTGTTAAAGGTGAATTTACAAAGGTGATGGTTTCATTTATAGTGTTTCCAATTATATAACTGTAGTATTACATGAACGGGGTCCAAAACCCCAAATTACCTAAAATGTTAAAAATCGATTCCTTTATTGAGTGAATCTGATGACGTGGCTCTAATAATATATCTACATCTTCTCAACCTCTATATATAAAAACATTTTATTTTATAATTTTTTTCTATGATATAAAAAGTGATCAAATAACATGATTATGTGTGGATTGAGAGGAATTATTTTTATGGATGTCGAATATTAAAGTTTCAATTTCAAATTTAAATTTGACTTATTTGGATTTTATATCTCTCAAAAAGATACAAATTTAAAACCTAGATAAGAAGACTACATATATAGGATATATTCATATATCAAATAATTATTAAATACATTCAATAATTTAGAAAATTATGAAGAAGTGGAAGATAAGAGAAGAATTCATTATGATCACATGATATGCATGGAATGATAATATGGGACATCCATTCATTTATGGTAAGAATAATAATAAATCGGTATACAAATAAATCTTTAAGGGTATATTTGGAGGAATAATATCAAACTATTATCATAATTTACTATTAAATTAAATTATTTGATGAACATTTCTCCAGGATGTATAAAGATATTTCTTAGATACATCTATTTTGGGAGAAAGTATAAAAATTTCTATACTATATAAATAATTCAATTCAATTGGGTCTTAATATTTTTCATAATTATATATCACACAAAATATTATACATTTATTTTAAAAGGTGAAAATTATAATTCAATATGCTATATTTGATTTGTTGTGGTGTATATGAATGAAAATAATATATCACTCATCATATAAGTTGTAAATGTATGTCTAAAAAGAATTTGAGATCATTTATTCCCCCTACTTGTTGATCCCTTACGGTCCATTAGGTTATTTAACATGGGGTATCAAAGTGGTGTTACCTTAATCATTCGATCAGCTATTTTGAATAATAATTTGGATTTTTATAACTCGTCTAATTAGTGTTTAATAATTTCTATTGTCTACAATGTATAATTTAACATTAGTGAATGAAAACGGAATTCATGTATTTTATGTGAATATTTATAATATATTGAGGTCGAGGATATGTTGATACCTTTTATCATGCCATTATGATATACTAGAAGAAACAATTGTTGTATTCATTCATTTTGATAGACATCCATTTATAAGAGAAGTAGATATATAGAATATAGTGAATGATAGAAATTCTTGAAAAAAATTCTCCAACACCAACGTTCTAAAATTCAATTGAATCGAAATAATAAAAGGATTATGTAAAAAAATTGGTACATTTATAAATGAAAAAAACACTATTTGATTGAGAAAATCATCATATTTAGAGGTTTATGTATGAGAACCTTAGGATTTGTGATGATGATAAAATTGATGAAGTGTTTCTAGATATTAATGATAATGTGAGCATGATTGGATTCATTGGAAAGATGTCATAAAAATATATCTCATTTTACAATAAAGTATACATCCTTCATAATATATTCTATTAAAAATTCATTGCTTTAGTAGATAAATAATAAATAAATAAACCCACTTTATGAAATATAATTCCTTTTAATTACCTTTTAGGTGAGAAAAGATATATAGAAATTAATAAAACTATGGATAAAAATGAAATAGATTTTAAATCCCTGAAAAATATATTTGTATAAAAAATATTATTAAGTGGATTTTTTAAATTGTAATTGTAATTTGGAAGCCTATTTTAATTTTGATAATATAATTTTTATTATTTCAATAAATTTGAGAAGAATAAATTGAAATTTGAAAAGAAATATCACACTTTTATGTTTCATGTGTGGATCCTTTGGATGTATGGATAAAATTTATTCATAATCAAAATAATATAAGGAAATTGAATATGTAGAAGAATGAAGAAGAAAAAAATTCAATAATATATCATTGAATATATAGAAGTTATTTCTTTATACTAAATGTAAGGGAACTAATTTCAAAATGTTTAGAAAATGGGATTTTGAAAATATAATTTTAAGAATCGAAAGGATGTGAAGTAAATGAATTTGAAGCGGATACATCCTATTATGATAATATGGAAAATCATCTCTTTGATAAAGCCAATTGTAAAGGTGAAATTTTTGAATAAATTGGATCTTAATGTGAGAAATATGACATTAAATAGAGTTCATGAAAATGGTAAAATTAATATAATGTCACATGAATATTTATTAATTTAAAAATAAAATCATGAAACTAAATATGGGTAACCAATCTAAAAAAATTATATTTTTCATTAAGGGGATTAATAAATTATAGCAATGATAAATGATGGTTGTAAAAAAGTAATGATTATTAGAGATCTCTTAATCTAAAAATGGATTAAGTGGGGAAATAAAATTAAAATTAGATTGAAAATATTAAAATTAAAATGGTGAAAATAAAAGATGAATTAAACAAATAGATATCCATCATTCAAAAATATATATTTTGGAGTTGAAAAATGATTTAAGATTGATAAATTATCAAAAACATAATAATCATATAAGGGTGATAAAAATTCAAATTATTATAGATATTTTTTTCAGATGATTATCCAAGTCAAGAAGACTAAAAATGTAGCCAAATATGGTGACTCTCAAAGATGGATATAAGACAAAAAACAAATTCTCAACATAATAATGGTTATGGTGGTAGATATGAAGTATATGAATATTTAATATAAATTTATTTCATTATGAATATTGAAATGAAATGTTATCAAATATATAAATATTAGAATATCGTTTGGGGATTAGGAGGACGGATTTTATGGTGATTCATCTCACTCAGATGAATATTTGATTGAAATTAATTTAAATTATTGGATTATTTTTTTTAAAAAAATTTGGTTCTTGAGGATGATTTTGAATTATTTTATTTCCCCAGTCACCATGAAAATGAATGTCCCCTCCTTCTACCATACTTGTAATATAGGTGTTGAAACACCCAAAATGCTAAAGAGAATAAGAAAGGTAAGGAGACATATATTATTGTGGATGTTTCACATAAATCATAAAATGTTATTATAATGGGATAATATAAAATTCATATTCCCATCACAAGATAAGTCACATAAAATTTCCTAAATATGTTGAAATGTGTAATAGAGGGCCAGTCAGCTATGAAAATTATGGTTCTCACAATGTAAAAAGAGTTGAATAAATAGTGATTAGAATTCAAAAATGAAATCTAATTATGTAGTGTTTCAAAATAGATAAAATAAATTATAACGTTTTTTAATACTATATTATAAATAAAATGAAGTGTTTTTTGAAAATACGGGCACAATGTATGGTAATGTTAATATGTAACTATGGTAATTGATTGGTAATAATATAAATGGGATGTTTTTCAATTTTCATACACCAGATACTTAAGATATATATTTATGGAAGATGAATATATTTTTATGTGTTCAAGGCTTAGAAACAAATAGTAATGAATAATAAAAAAGATCCCAATATGAGAAATATTTTTTAAAATTCCTATATTGATGAGAGAAATTTATTTTTTCCCACAACAATCCAACAAATAAAGAATATAATCAAATGATAATTTTTTTTGATATTCAATATATTAAACAACATGAGCTCCATAATAATTATATTTATTTGTATGGTGAGGAATAAATAATAAATATCAATTCTTTTCTTTGATTAATTTACATTCATTGCAACTATAATTTTATTGAACCACATATTAGAGGCATAAATTATGATTATTTCTTTTTAATGAATTTTGAAAATGGAATATGAATTTCAATCTCATATGATTCACATATGTAATGTATTTTTAAAATTTTAACATTGAGGATTACATATAAAAATAGGTAATTAAAAATGAACATTGTATACCTTACGTACCACAACAGATTAGATGTGATGAATAAAAGAACTAAATTTATGTTGATATTTCTGAGGTAATTATACTACATCATGATATATATAGACACATTGTAAGGAAATATATTTTTCCATACATTTAAATAACAAACTATTGTTTCTATAGGAAAAACAACTATATGTACTCTTCTATCATGTATAATAAAAATTATCCGAGTTTAAAGTATCATTAAGTGATTGGAAACCCTTATTTTATTAATATAAATAGTGAATCTCATTTTAAATTTTTATAGTATAGAATTGATGGGATTTTACAAGGATTCACATAAAATTGAACTTGATATGAAAACAAAAGTTTTTTATAATGACTATTGACTATTCCCATTTGAATATTCTAAAATAGTCCAATAAAATTATTTCTCATTAAGTATAATCTTCACGATTTTATGAGAATGATTCCTCAGAAAAAAAATCATGAATAATTTTCTAATAAATATTAATTATTGGATGATATAATTTTTAGGTAAGAGGGTTCATCCAGTTCATGTTATGAGGAATAAATTAATTCCTCTCCTAAAAGGCTGACAACATGAATGGAGGTCCAAAACATTATAGGAGATTATGAAAGATGTGTAAAAATTGGAATATTTTGGTGTAATTAAACTCTTACCTATTTTATCACCCAAAGACTAGTGATTTAGAAAAAAAATTGAAGAAATAAGAGTTTGTTGTTTCGATGAATAAATAGTTAAGTGATCATCAAAAAATAAGAATTGTGAGATACTTCCAAAAGGTATAGTGTATGTCTATTGTAAAAATGGTTTTTTAAAATAAAATTGAATGAAAATGAAGATGTTGTGAGAAATAAGAAAATATGTTTGATTAAGGGATATAAAAACATAATTAGGGTCACATTGATTATCCCTTTGAACAAATAAAACTTCTATAAACCATTTAGAATAATTCTTGTTAGTGCATAAAAAATAAAATATACAATATTTCAAATGGATAAAATGTCTTCCCCTCTAATTGCTGAATTTGAAGTGGATATATACACTAATAAATCATGTATTTTCTTTATAGTGGATAATGGGATTCATATTTTTTTAATGAAGAATTTATAAGGCCTAAAATAGGCCCCATGTACTTCAAAAGATAAGATGGCCACAAAATTGAAAAGGATTATTTTTTAAAAAATATAGAGGTGATGGAAATAACTATAACAACAATTAAGCAACGTTTTTTTCAATATTAGTACTAATATGCCTGATATTATATTTCCAGGAAGTAAAGAAATATGTTTTGGAGAATTTACATTATATATGAATATATTATTTTCAATTTAATTTCATGGAGAGATGAATTATTTTATAATGTTATATATATATGAATTGGAAGATCTAAATTTTATTTATCATGAAAAATATTCATGACTATTTTAATTAAACATGGAATACACTATTGGAACCTGACATCGACACACATTATTTTGATATCAATTTTGTTCAAATATGAATAAGAAAATTTAGTAGATATGAGGTTATCTAACAAGTTGATTTAATTGTTAATGTACTAGATGGCTTCATGGATATATATTTATTATTTTTTACTCGCTATTTTGGATATCAAAGTAACATGAAAAAAATTATTACATTACAAAGGATACTCCCACATAAAAGAGGCATAATAGATTTTGGATGGAAATTTGATAGAATTGGTACTGTTGATATGATCAGTAACAATGATGAAAATTTGGAAGGTGATGATGATGATTTAATATCTACATCTAATCTTGTTTTCATTCTTAGAGAAAGGAATGTTTATAACCAAAAATAAATTTTAATTGTATAATAATTCTAAATATAGGAAACTAGAATTCATGTATACATTATTATATTATCATAAAACATAATAAATATATTCTTTAAAGAATGATCGATTTATTAGTCTTGAAGAAAAATATTAAAACATATTCCATTATTAAATTGTAAATAAAATATAAAAAAACAGGGAATTGTAATATTATGTATCCCTAAACTCATTCAAGTATTCCTTTCCCATATCCTAGTCAATATAAACAAAATAATAGTGATCATAGATTCTATATATTGTTTTTTAATAATGGAATTTATAGGTAGGGAAAAACAAATAAATAATATTGAAAGGTATATCATATAAAACACATTTCATTTAATTATTATATCAATCAATAAATAAATTAATAGATTATATTCATGAAATAATCTAAGAGATAATATATAAATTCCCAATGATTGAAATTCATAAATGAATATATAACTATCTAAATAATAATGATATCTTCACCACTTTTTCTATGATCCAAGGTTTTTTAAGCTATATTTAGGTGTACACAAAAATCACATTTTCTATGTCTATCTGACTTTTTAAACTTATAAGACATTTAATTGAATTGGGGAAATATTTAAAAATGAAAAAACACCACATTGAATCTCACAAATCATTCAATATATATTTAATTATTATTTTTATTGAATAAAATATGCTAAAAAAATAAATATCTATAATGGTTGAAGAAAATATAATATCAACATGTCCTCAGTAAATCCAGATGAATAACACCATATGTAGAAATTGTAAATAGTTTACGAAATAAGATAATCCATAATATAAATAATATGGATAATTATAAAAAATAAAATGACTAATGATATATTATTATATGAAACTATATAATTAAATAGAAATGTAATGACTAAAAATTTAATAAGGGATAAAACAACACCATCATTTTATCTGAAATATATAAATTCTATAATAAATTAGTGTTTATATGAAAAAACTAAAATTGATATAAAAAATAAAAAACATTATTTAAAAAAAATATTTAAATCCACTGAAATCATGTAAAATATGATAAAAGAAATAAAATTGTATATTGTAATGGTAAATTCCAATAACACAATATACTTTAGAACGAAACATTCCTTTTGACATTTTGTAAAAAAAATTGAAAATAAATCCTCTAAAAACAATATAATGATTCCCTTAAACCAATTTATTTTTTATATAACATAAAATTTATTGATAAATATTTTTAGTATATAAAAACTTCTTTGATGAAATAATTTTGAAAAATATAAACATCGAAGTGGATTATAACTAGAGAAAAATAAAAATAGGACAAAATTTTCATTTAAAAATTTATTTCCATGATTCAAGTTCCTATGAGATAAAAAAACATTTAAATTCGATAAATATCTTATATATAAAGGAATATAAATATTCTATTAAGGATGGATTTTATGATTTATTCATTGAATAATACAAGAAATCTCAAAAGAATAGGATTGTAAATTAAAATCTTACCACCTTGGTTACATTTAAATTACATCCCTATGAGCATGTAAAAAATTAATGATACTTAAATAGTCATTAATAAATGGATAATCATATCACATATACAAAATTATATATATATATACATGTCAATATATATTAGTCCATAAGAAAAAATATGTCCCAATGGAGTGGAAATTGAAAAGAAATCCATTACCTAAAACATACACATTTATGAATGACATTTATCCTCCTATATAATGTCATAATAAATTTTTTAAATATTTACTAGGACTGTATTAATATTTGTAACATCATATTTGATCCGCATATGATATATTTTAACCTTCTTGTCAATAAAATAATAATATTATTTTTTCAGGTGTTAAACACTTTCATTTCTCATGTATGTTACGTCACTGATGACCTAATTCTTGTGAATATGATATAGTCTAATTAAATCCAAAAGTAAATTGATTGTTTGTGTATATATATATATATATGAATAATTTTATGTATTTTATTCATTTTGGAATCATTCAAGAAATGTGGACATGGATAAGGATTCACATCAGTTTGTGGAGATAATAACCCATACATATGCATGAGAGAGATTAAAACCTTTTAATGGGTGCATGGGTATGTGATTATATAATATATTAAATATATAAAATGATAATTATTCCATAAGTATCATATATATTTAATAGTTCCATTATTATTATTATTCATGTGATACATTTCTTGAAAGTAGATAACATCGATTCAAGTGGTGGTAGTCATCCACACAAGCATGTGATGGTTTCATTTCCCATTTCCTGGAGTAGGTGATGGATAGATAATATAAAAAAAATAACTTCATAGTTTAGGGTATTTAATTATTTATTATATTTAAATAGTATTTTTATTATTTAATATTGTTAAATAATTATTAAATATTTATTACCTTAGTTAAAATGATTACCTTCTCATTTTAAACCCTTCCTCTATCTCACCGTAATGACCATTTTGTTTTCCTATTGGGAATAAAATAACACATAGGACATCGATATGGATTTTTGAAAGATATTTTGGATATTTTTTATGAGATAAATGGAAATGGTGGTGTGATTAATTTAGGATAGTAGACCCCATTAATAATTGAGGTGAGTGGCACACATGAAATTTTTCAATGTTTTAATATATTATTACACAACATTCTTATAAAAATGAATAAAATGACTCTTATTTGAAGGGGTAATTTTATCGTATAAATATAAGTAACCAATGAGTGTAAATAAAATTATTAGGACATTTAACGCGTTCTATTTGTAGACTAACACCTCGTAAACATGTTTTGATCCAAACCATGTTGGAAGTTAAAAAAAATATTATTCATTAAGACAAATATTTTTTGTTGAAATTGTTTTGTAATATAAATTATTCCGATTACAAAAATGGATTTCATTTTAACAATTTCAACTCATATTATTGTATTTTTTATTTGAAAATAATATTTTAATGTACTAGAAAATGATTTTTCATCATACTGCAATTTTAAAGATTAGAATGATATTCCATTAAAAACATGAATAATTATAATAATTATTTGGATTTGAATTTATATAATTAGATATATAATCTAGAAATTTAATTTCAATAATTCATTATTAAATATTTTTTTATATTACTTTAAATATAAAATCCTTAATCTCATAAAAACGTTAATCTAAAAAATACCCCTTCCACTACGAAATGATATTATGTTTATCTCTAAAAAATTATAATAAATAATTTAATAATTTTACATATTATAATAGGGTTTTTATAAATAAATGTAGGACTATTTAAACACTACAGTTTAAATTATTAATAATATCTCATATCTAAGGGTTTTATTAAAAAAATTCTAGGCTTAATTTGACAATGTATGTTCCAAAACAATATTCATCTTATAAAATTATAATTTTTATACCATGATATTTTAAAATGTTTATTGTTTTATATAATTTTTAAAAAAATATTCCTATTCACTATAAACTAATATTTATTATTACATTCATGAATCATTAAGAAAATATAATCCTTGAAATTTTCATTGATATTTCATTCTATACATTTGAGGGTGGTTTTCATGATAACATATTTAAGTTCCCATGTTTCTTCACATGTTATATGATTTCAAAATATTATATTAACTTGTTTGTTAGTCCGAATCCTTTATAGTTGTTCTAAAGTATCAATAATATAGAGAGGATCTTTATATTTAGATATATAATGTTCCATTTATATTTCATCATAGGTGATGAAATGTATTGGTTCTGGAATGTACTTCATTAAAAATGAGATATGGAACACTCCCAAAAATTTATAGATTCTTAGTGTCCTTAAAAAATTTAAAAATAGGTCTAATTATTTAAAAAACCATATAGTATGATTTACTTGGCCCTGACTTTTATTTTCCTATCAAAAAAAATACCTCCATTCAATAGAGATAATTTCAATAAATCATGATCTCTCACATGATATTCTAATCCCTTCCTTCAGTTTGTGGTTTAAATCCTTTTTACGATGTTAGATACATTAATAAGTGTCTAAATAGTCATAACATTGTCAATGTCTTCTCAATTTGTAATAGGACTACAATATTCCATTAACCAACTTCATCCAAACAAGATAGATCATAGTATATATTTCCATATATTTATTCATATGAACCCATTTGAGTATTTTAATATATAATATTTTTATAGGAAAACATTAACAAAGATAAATACAAATACCTCATATCTTCAACATCTTGTAAGGAAAAACCAACATGTCATCCAATGACTGAGTACTCCTATTAAACTATTCATTAGTCCATGGTAGAGTTCCATACATAATATGATTATTTTTATATTGTGCCTTCATATTAAATATGATGATTTTTTTGTAAATCGTGGATCCTAATTTGACACAATTTAAATAGGTTCACCAGGAATTCTTATAACATCATTAATATAGTTACATGAAAGGTTCTCAACAAGAAAATATTCACTCATAGATAAAAATATATGCAGATTTGGTGAGGAGGTCAACAATAAAACATATTTCAATTTTATTTCTAGGGGTCAACAGTAATATAATGAAATTTTCCATAGAAATGTTATCCAATATCAACATTAAAATAGGAATAGGTTTCATTACTCCTCAAGGATTATTTTCCCCAGCATTAACCAACTAATAAACCAATTAAATATATACATAATTAGAAATTCCTCACATCATATTTCCCCAACAACAATATTTTATCAACTCCCTAAACATCTTGGTACAATGAGGATGATTAGATAAATTCCGGTTACGAGGATGATCATGTAATTTTATTTTACCCTCAGGTATGAATAGATAATATAGCCCCATTAAAAATTTTATAATACGATCCTCGAAATCAAGGTCTACCAATTTCCCATAATTGATGTCTTTCAATTTATTTTGAAAATCAGCATTATCAGTTTAAGAACTTTTTAACATTTCTTATGGGGTTTTTTTTGTAATAAATACATAATTTATAGTTTTTACCCTTCCATAAAAATTCTTATGTCCATTTCTACAAAATACATTAATATGAAAACTCTATATATCCTAATTTTAGTGAGTAGTACATTGCCTTTCCAACTCAGTGATCTAGCTTACATATATGAATTTTATGAGTTCTAGTATATTCGCAAATCATAATCCTTGATTATATCTTTCCATTATCATTTACTAATGATGACATGTTTTTGTGAAATGATTTATTTCATAATATTATGATATTTTTATATCCCACATCATTCACCAAAGAGGTAATCTTTATATATATTCAATGTCATAATTACGACCACAAACTAATTATGATATGTTTGATATTTCTATTCGTGAGTCGTTAACTACCTTGATGAATAAGAAATATCATTATCAGTATTCATAAGGATACAACTAATATAAAAATTTTAAGGACCACAATATTTCATAAATTCATACTGTTATGATGGTATAGTCAACATTTGAGCATTGACCAATCATTTATTAAATTATTTATAGAATTATTCACATAACATTGTTTATATAATGATACAGTAATTATAAATTATATTGTTATCAGAATACATGAGTGTTAAGTTATATTATATTGTATTATAAACTTACATTGAAAAATGAAACTATCCAAACAATATTTAATTAATAGATATATACATAATTCATCAACTTAACCCATCAAAATTAAAAAATCTAAAATGGGACAAATGATATGAAATATGAAAAGTATAATTGGAAATTTTAGATCATTCTGATATGAAAGCATCACCTCCATCATAAAGAACACTATAGAAAAGCAACTGAATATTATTAAATGAATTCATTAAATTTTTACTACATATACAGAACCATGGTAGGAATTTTTGAAAATATTGAATAAAAGAAATTAATTGGTAAACAGTGGTCTTAATTTCACTGTTATAATTGTAATCTGATTTTCCAAATAGCAATATGATAGTCAGAATTGTAACCTGATAATTGAGAATAACTATTCAACTTCATAATAATTTACATTAATGTAAATAAATTTTATCATATTAAATTTAATAAAATATAATATTATAATACTATAAAATATATATCATGAGTAATAACTCAAAAAAACACAAGAAAGTTTTAAATAAACATTATTTTTTCTGTATTTCAATAAAACATAATATTTATATTAAAATTTATAAATTACGTATATTAGATATTTTTTATGGTAAATTGATTTTTATTTTCAGCGTTATCAAATATAAATTTTCATTTGGTGATGTTTTTCTATTTCTCTAATAAAAATCATTTTTTTGTTGAATAATAAGAAAATACTATTTTATAAATTATTATTTTTAAATAAATAATTCATGATATAATAATTAACTAATAAATGATAGAATTTTTTGCTGAAAAGACATATTTTATTTTATAAATGAATCATTTAAATAAATTAAACATTTAATTAAGTAGTAAATGTAATTTTCCATATTGTAACATACATAGTATACTATTAAAATAATATTTTACCTTTTCTACATATTTATTTTCATTTTTTATAAAATATAGATTATATTTTTTTTACAATTTATAATTATTTTATATAATTCAAATATATCTCATAATTTAAAAAATATTGCATTTAAAAATTTACTATAGATATAATATTTTATTATGTATTTTATACTAAAAACACCACTATCCTAAAGAATAAAAAACCACTCACCCCTAACTCAAATTTATTATTAGATTCCACATTAAAAAAAAATTCTATTTCAATTGCATAATTTAATCTCATACAATGTCATATATATAATATTGATTCACTAAAATCCAATATATTAAGGATTTTATGCTCGTGGGGAAGAAGAAACACTAAAAACATGGTTTGTTCTGTAGATCATTCTTCACTAATATTTTATATCTAACTATTTTTCCATATTACATTTAATCCCAAATATTGTATTGTATATTGAGTATTATTCTGACATTGTGTTAACTATTTTTAACTATTGTAACAAATATATTTATCACATATTTTCTTGTCAATCTTATTTTTCTCCACATATTTCATTGTCCCATCAACAGCAGGCATACCTTAGATAATGAAAGTTTTTACACTATGACCACCACCTCCTTCTTGAATTGATGGTATGAATTATATATAATATATAATTATATACAAAATTATATTACATCATTATTAAATTAATTTTAATTATTTATAAATAAACATTAACATAAATAGATAAAACCAAATTAAGATGAGATATTTTAATGTAATCCTGATATTAATAAAATTTACGTTCAATAATGAAAATTATAAAATATAATAGAATAATTATAATTGAATAATAGTGACATAAATTATCATTATAAACTGAAGATACATTATATTATAATTCTATTTTTATTTTATAAGGGCATAAAATTGATGAAATATAATGTGATGAATGGTAATGTGATTCTTGAAGAAAAATATTTCTTTTTTGGTTATCCATTTTTCACATCATCTTCAATATAAATATTCCGATAATATCTCTAAAAAAATTTCACATACATTTTCCATTTATTTATAAGATATATATATTATTACAAATTCTAAATAATTTCATTGAAAATTTTAGAAATTCTTTAAGATGAATTTATATTCCAAAAATATCATATGGATTCATCTTTAATTATTATTCTCCAGTCATGAATTATAACTTTTTTTAGAAAAATATGATTTACATTATATATGGTGTAAAAATAGTTATTCTAGGAATTGTGATATCTAAAATCCTTATGAAACCCATGTCATTGGATGAGATTTTTTGACAAATTTTATTATTTAATGTTATATGTGGCATGCTTAATTGTGGGAATTTTATGTTGTTATGGTTGTGCCTAGAATTATATAGACCATCAATGCATTATTAGTTATGATATATTTTAAAATATTATGTGTCACATTCATGTAAATTATTCAATTTTTTTTTCAATTATGATGTAGTGATTTATGCATAGATTTGTTCACCAACAATATGCTAGATTTTTTTAACATCTCTTAGTGGTATTTGACTGTTATGTTTTTACATTTCATTATTA
Organism: Viscum album; assembly: GCA_963277665.1. NCBI lineage: Eukaryota > Viridiplantae > Streptophyta > Magnoliopsida > Santalales > Viscaceae > Viscum > Viscum album. The sequence goes on along the minus strand of OY728119.1, from coordinate 1,748,113,597 downwards.
TGAATTTACTAAATTTAATTCATTATTAATATTATTACTTCAATATTATTATTATTTTATAAGGAGACATGATTTTCTTAACCATGTACTATAAATTCATATCCATTATTTCAAACATTACGTGGAATTTCCCCAGAAAAATCATTGATGTTTGTCCTTAGGTAGTTATGTGTAATGTAGATAATGTGAGATGTTTTTTTTGATAAAAATGTATATTTAACTAAATAATGTTTTTATTTTTTCTTGTAATGTGATATATTAATTTTTAACAAAAATATATAACCTTTTGATCCCTGTATGTAATACAATTATGTTGTTTTTCATAAATATAATGTAATAATAATGTAAGATAAAATGTGTCCTTATTGTTTTTAATATATGACTATTTACTTATTTTTGTTGTTAGAATTAGAAAAGGTTAGTGAATACCATGATGATATTTATGTATATAGGTAATCATCATCGGTATGGTTAATGTAAAAGACGATTTTGTTTCAGATTAATGAAATCACATTTTGGATACATCCCAATTGATAGGGAAATGTTTTTCCTATGTGAAATAACATTAAAAATGAGCGATTAGTTGTTAACAATATATGAAATTTTAATATAAACAAGTGTATTTTCTACACACATTTTTTAACACTCTCGATGGATATTCTTCGGTTAATCACGAACTCTATAAGAAACATTTAGATGGAAATTTTACTAAATTGACTATAACTCTTAATGTTCGAAAAGGATTTATGTACATTATAATTGATGAATTATTTCAAAAAAATGTTAAAAATGGGTGCCATAATATATGAAATTAGAGTTAATTTTCACATAATATTATATTACATATTTTTTGTTTTTTATCTATGTTTTGTAAAACAATATTATATTTTATAAAAAAAATTGAATGAGGATAAACCATGAAAATATCCCCTATTAGGTATATGAAAATGATTATCTGAATGAAATTTCCCAATTCCAGGGATGGTGAGACTAAAAATTTTATATAAAAGATTTCATGGTTTTCATAGGAAATAAATAACATCCAAATCATGTGGAATTTTTTCCTTCTCCCATGAAAGAAAAAATTCTCCACCGTGTTCTTTATGATGAAATGAACACCAATTTCTAAAAAATCTCTTGATCCCATTTCCGTGGAAAAGTGGGATCACTCAATGGATAAAAACATTATTGTACAATACGATTTTGTAAAGTATCAAGTAAACTTTACATTTTATTGTTTAGATGGGGAGGCTAACCAATAGTGGGTATTGATAAGTAATAGAATGTTGAAGAATGAAATGTAGTGAATAATTTGATAAGTATTTAACAATTTTTTATACCCATGTATTTCACTTAAAAACACTAAAAAATATAGATATATAATTCCACATGATTATGAAAATTGTTATTTAATGAGTCTTGGCATATGAAGAAAATTTCAAACGTCAATAAAGATATGTGTCACAAACCACACAACGGTTCCACGCCACATGAAACCTGACTATGTCTTCAGTAAGGCCCAAGAGGAATTCTCAATATTCTAGGGATGATAACTAAAATGATGAATCAAAGACTACATAGTGGGAAAATGTATTCCCTATAAACAACTTGGATAAAAACATAAACAGGGAACATCAAAGAAATTGTACAATAATAAATAAATAATCAATATCCAAATAAAAATGAAATAAAATGAAAACTAAATCATGAATAAAATGAAATCACAATTGGAATGATCTCTATATGACATATTGAATAACACCAACCATAATTCCATCATGCAATAAGGGAACTCGAAAAATAAAACTGAAAATAAATAATAGAATATGTATATTTTTTCTGAGTGTCATATGTAGGGTGTTCGCATAAAATAGATCAATAAGAAATCAAAATAGAATCCATTATTTTTCAAAAAAGAAATAGTCCACAAACTCTAGTTTTAAATACATTTAAAAATAGGTTTCTGTCAATTTAAATAACCAAAAAAATAATTCATAAATTCATATTTAGAAAGAAAACACACAACACCTTATACATTTCAAAATGAGAATTAATTTTTAAATCCATTTAAAAAAATAACAAAAAATAGACCGAAAAACATAAAAAGGTGGAAACACATGAAAAATGAATAAGAAGAAATAAAATGTGTCAATTGGTAAGGGTAAAATCTCAAATTATAGAAATGTTTTTTATCATTAGTGTAATAATCATTCAAATTTTCAAAACATATCTATAATAAATCACTGGACATTATCAGTTCATATTCACCTACATATGCATTGTGTATATCTAAAATATATAACTAATTTTCCACTATAAAAATTCACTCTAGTTTCACATCCCACATAGACTCTCAACTAATATAGTGGGTACCAACCTATCTAATAAGGGTTGACAACACACAGTCACTCAAATTTATTGATGACATGAAAAAATCCATCGATAATAGTATAAGGTGAATATGGAGTTCCCCACATGCATGGATCAACCTAATATCCCACATCCACCATGGTTCCCTTTTACAAACACAGTCACCACCTATTATCTAACCCTCTCCATGAAGGATCCACCATATGGGTGGTCATCTCATAAAAATCCCTTAACATGTTCCAACTTCTCCATCACATTATAGGCATTTCAAAACATCATTTAAAACATTATAAAATTCCAATAGTTAATACACACTAATCCATCTAGATCACCTAAGGGTTTTAAAAGAACCATTTGGGAAGGGAATGGATAATGAAAGGAATTAATATAATGAATGGGTTATGTTGAAATCTATTGTTTAAGGGAAATGTTTTTAATGAAATCCATTATCATTTTTTTCCTTGTACATGAGTTCACCCAATGCACCAATGGATATGTCCAAAACCAGTAGAACATCATTATAAAACCATTGAGGTAATAAAAAACAAATTCGATGAAACACCACATGCATTACAAATATAAAACCAAGATACAAAATTCACAATAATAGAAAACTAGACTCAAATATTAAATCCACCAAGATACAAAAACATAAAAAAAGAGAAACTATCTCTAAAAAATAAAATTTCATTTCTGAAGATTAATTGATATTTTTTCAAACACTTTGCATATGTGTACTCATAGGAATAATTTTATAATTCACTGGAAGTAAATTTTTCACTATTTTATAAGCATCAAACCGCTGCTACGATTTACCCAAACAAGCCAAAAACATTCAAAAAAAATTATATAATTTTTAAAACACAAATGTATAAAATTTGATATTTCAAATTGGAAATGGTTGGAAAACCCGACATTAAGTGAAAGAATAATGTCACCATTGGTGAAATAAACTGAAAATTATCATATACCACTACATAGAAACCAAATTACTAAGACACCCTAATTTTACACCACCATAGGAATCCAAATGGGTATAACATGAAAACTGTGTTTATAGGATAAAGGTAAAATGGATGAAAACCAATTTAGGAATAGCGGGGATCCCTAAATTTAGTGACCCAAGTGGTTCTAAATAAAATTAACTTTTTCATTTAATTAAATATATTAATAAGTAATATGGTTAAATAAAAAACATTCACACTTTTGGTTTAATTATATCTTATGAGATTTAATTGTAAATTATGAATAATTACCATTGATGATATAGTCATTGAACAACGATCACATGATTATTACAAATGTAGGGTTTTAATAAATTCAATTGACACATACAAACGAAGTTATTTCCATTACCCATTGGATCATACCCTATAAATCCGATTTATCAGAGCTTCTTAGGGAGACAAAATTTAATGGATTTTCTATTGAAAAATACCAATATAGGATCTAATAATCGAATCACGATTGAATCCATTTAAGGGATATGTTTATGTTCATCGAGATCACCACCCAAACCATGTTCTCCAAACCTCCCGATGATCATCCCAACCTTCACACACCATAATCTTAGGTCTTTTACTAGTGTATAAAAGGGATATGTATCGAGGTAATTGAAATATGAATATATATATTATTATGTACAAAATAGTGAATATATTTTCACCATATTATTGTTACATTATTATAGATTTCTATTCTAATATAATATATCCCAATTTGTATTCTTTGGTTAATATTGAAATTAAATTATGGAATTTATGGAATAATGGATTTATAAAAAAATATTTTTATAAAATATTATTACTAAAATAAATAAAGATATAATTTTAATGAAGTCAAATGTAATTTTTATAAGGGAATGAACATTGTTATTATAAAAAAGTCGTCATTTTCAATAAATATAATTTAACAATTTAAAAGATGAAATTAGAATAATTATAAAATTATGAATATAATATAAATATTAATTTATGGAATCAGAATGTCAAAATTTACCAATGGTTATTATTTCAAATTTATTTGAGACAGTCAAATTTTTTCATAAAACATATAATTTGTATAAATATAATTCATGATTTATGACATTTTAAGGACCTAAATGTGATTTAATAATTACTATAAATGGGATCTAATTCCAAATAAATGTTTTTACATTAAAATCAAATAATTTTATGTTTATTTGATTTATTTTTTAAATCCATTTCAAATACTCCAAAACCTATAATATAATTTATGGTTTTAAAATAATTTCTTTAACAGTGTGACAAACTTACATAAAATCACGAGTATTATTTAATTAATTTAGGCCCTTTATATTATTAAATAATTAAGCTCATTCCAATTTCATATAAACAATGGTAAAACCATGGCATATCCTATGGTTTTAGTTATTTAATTATATAAAGTCCAAAACCAAAATAATAATGAAATAAACCTCGTTTCCTATATAATATTATCAAATTTATATTCACTAAAACTTATTTTAGGATGTCAATAACCTTCCGTCCACTCTCTAGAGTCCTTCCAAGGTGACCATAATCTCCCACGAAATCCATTCTAAGAATTTGGAGTCACACACTCTTGTAAGGGATCCTATAATCCAATTTTTTATCAAGCACTCATTCTATGTTATGTATTCTAATTGTAATTTTCATATTTTGTAATATTTTAATCAATATTCGGTTTACTACCCATTTTATTTATAAATGATGATATTGCTTTCCTATATCATTTTTCCTTCCTATGAACCCTTATTTAATCCCATTACCATGCCCAAATTTTGTAAGAGTTCATTCATTTTTTGTCCTTATTAGTGTTTCTTAAATTACTTATTCCTTCTATTTCAAATTAATTATGTTGTAAAATGTCATTAAATTTCCACATTACATTAAATTTCATTTATATATTATGTGAAACCCATTTCTCCCTCATCAACCCATTTTATGAATTTTCATGTGATGTTATTATATAATCCTATTTTCAGCATAAATTTTCTTGAAAAAAACAGTTGTATAAGGAATACCATACCCATTTCCTATCAAGGGTATTAAAATTTATACACATATAATTTTTTATTGGGGATACAAATATTTTTAGTACACACTCCATTATCATTGAATAAATCAGGATGATGAATGAATGAATATTTTTTTGATATATATGGTACAATTAAATATGATTGTTAAATGAATATGATGAGAGCCCAGAAAAAGATACAATGCTTTAGGAACTATTTTATATCATGATACATCATAATTTTATATGGAGTTAACCATATTATTTTATGGGACTTTTTCTACCATGACATCTTGGCCGGAATAGCCTTGGAATTTGATTATCATGTAGTGTGTTTTGTTACTTCCATATTTCCAATGTTATGATTATCATGTTATATCATGTATCTTTGATCATGTTAAGGACTATGAATATTTTTATTCATCACTTATATTCCTATTGTTTAACTTGTTCTGTCATGTTCATGTTATTCATTTTTTATTCCCTTGCTGGGATGTATACCTCACTAATTTCTTATGTTTTTCCCATGGTTATCCTCTAAAATTTTAGTATGATGGAATATTATATTCATGTTAAGTATGTTTGACAATAAAGATGATTCATTTCATGTCACATGTTGTTAAATTATTATAAATAATTCCCAAATACACTATACTATTGATAACAAGGTTTTAATTAAGTAAAATTTTATAAAATACATTATGTGATAATTCAAAATAATGATATGTGTTATCATTGTTGATCTATGTGTGGAAGTGTAGATATTTTTTGGATTATGATTAGATATCTCTAGTTAACTCATTTGTGATAAGTATGTGAAAATGAAAAAATTCCTAATATTTGGTATGTATATAGTAAGATGTTCCTTATTAAAATACATCCCTTTATATATACAAAATGATGAAGTGGTTCAAGAATTGATATAAATTGGAGAAACAACTGTAACAAGCAGTTAAATACTCACTCTATGTAACCTGGTATGTCACAACAGGATGTACTATGGACTTCTTTTGACAATAATGGGGGATATGGTTTGGTAAATTAATAATCTCATTATGAACCATTATTATGAAAACAAAAATTTCCATAACAATACATGTCAGAAATTATATCATTGATAACATAGATTGATGCATTTGAATTCATCATATAATGAAAAAAATGAAATTTATAAATTTTCCCCTTATTATCATCGGATTTACCTTTATGAATTTAATATTATAAAAACAATCATCCATGATTTTCCTTTTATTCCATAAAATGGAAAAAAATAAGGGGAATCAGGTAAAAAGTCAATAAGATAAGAAATGTGATGAATGCCCCAATGGGATTTTATACTCTATGGGAGAAGAAATCACAAAATTCCTGATGATACTCTCTCATCTATATCATGTTTGGAATATATACCTGGATCAATAAGACACTCCAATACACTAAAAGAGATAACAAGACACAATCAAGATCATCATGTGAAAATGTTCTCTTACATTCAATGTGTATTCTTAACCATTAATCCTGAAACAATCGATCAACATCATTGAGATGATGATTGATGTCATTAAATGTTCCAAAAAGGTAAGTTTATTCTATTTGATCATCTTATGATGGTAAAAGTTAATAAGTGGAATAAATTCATCAAGAATACGATGCATGGAGAATATATTGAATGAATGTAGTGAAATAAATTTTGGAAAAAATATTCAATAAATATTTTCCTCACACTCTACATCGTTAAATTGAATGGGATATCCTTTCACTAAAAAAATATGATGAATTAGATGGAGTGATTGAGGACAACTTCACATGAATTTCACGACAAAACTCATGTTTTGTTATTACCACCAAATTCTAGGAATACTACATCTTTGGTGGGGTGAAACCTAGTCTATAGAAAGCCTTGGTGATCTATGAAATTGACAGATATGAGGAAATAGACGTATGTGATTTAAAAATTTAAATGGAGACTAGTGAATCCAAAAGACATCATGAGGAAGATAAGACTAATGGTTATTTTAATTGAGGCATGCCAATGGATAATTCTAAAAGTTTTAATAAATTCCATCATACAACATGTAAAGTTGTGGAAAGAAGAACCTAAGAAATTTCACAAAGGGGTTGGAGAAACAATTTATGTGTGGAATGGAAGGACAACTGTCTAACCATTTCTGGAAGGAGAAACCCATTAATGCTATGGAGGAATGGAATGCTCTGGCCGGCCTTTAATTAATTTTCCTTTTATTTACCATTAATTATCCTTGGAACATTGTAAAAAAAATTCATAATCCAAGCGTTTTTAAGACAACCAACAACATCCAAGGAGGAAAGGGTAGGATTTTTCCATCACTACCATTGAGGTGGATCACAAAAATTAATTAATGACATGTAATCTGGTTATCCTTAAATAATAGAAAAATTAATTTTTTATTTCATTTCTACGTCTTTTTTTAGTATTATGAAATATTAGTAGATCTATTCCAAAACAACTACGATGCATGGAAGTAGGGATATTGATGAAAATGTTAAACGGGGAAATTTTTTCATCACAAGTATATAACTCTTCTTATATAACAATTTCTAGGATGAACTTCCTAGTGAACCTTTTCATTCCCACATTAGTGAAATTGGATGTAATTTTGTACATGTATTGGATTTCCCTATTCATAGGCAACATAAATTTCTGTTAAAATGCAATCAATCTTTGTTTGATGAATTGACCCAATACACTATACAAGTTAGATTATGAGGTTGAATCATCTATATCACTATCATATCAAAAATGGATATTATTTCTCTATGAGTAGATGTATGTTGATCAAATTATGAAATATAAGTAATATAACATCCATGAAGACGTGATTGTTGTGAGGTAATACAACAATGGGTTTTATAAGGAATTCTCTTATCTTTGTTCTAGTTTAGATGATGATTTTTCAATCGAGCATATACATAGGGTTTTTCCAAATATGAGACACTATTTTGGAAGGATAATTTATAGCATTATGTGATGATGAAAAAAATATAATAAAATATAGATAAAGTGTTCATTACCGAATTTCATTACAAAGGGGTGTACTAATCCTCTTTTCAAGAATAATGATGGGTCAATGTGCCTTTTCATTAATTGTCATGATCCCAACAAGATCATGAATAAGAACAAGTATCCTATATTATTTATTTATGAATTATTAGATCATATACACAAATCACAAAAATTATCCCATGTGGATCTGTAGATGGTATACTACCAGGTTAGGGTGATGAAGGGGGATATCAGAAAGTCCACTTTCTGTACAATATACATACACTAAGAGTTCATAGATATTTAACTTGACCTTACTAATGAACTACAAATCATCATATATTTGTTAAATATAGTGTTTAGAGATTACATTTAATTTTTTTTGATAGTATTTATAGATGATAATCTAATATTCTCCAAAACAAAGGATGACCATGAGGAGAATTTGTGAACTTTGCTAAAGTCATTGAGAAAGGAGAAGATTTATGAAAAGTAAAATAACTGTACATTCTAGTCAAAGGAAGTATCATTCATAGAGTTTATAATGAAATGAAATTATATATATATAGATCATTCAATGACTACATAAATTTATGGATAGCAATGCCAACATCGATGATAGATATCTAAAGATTCCTTAGTTGAGATGGATATTATTTCAAAATTAATAAAAATTTATTGAAATTTTGAAACCCTTTTATCAATATAACTCATAAGAGAGTCATGTTTTCTCAAAATGGTGAATGTGAAGAGAGGTTTAAAAAAGTTGAAAATGATTCTTATCACTGCATATATGCATACAATTCCCACAAATGTTGAATATTTTTTAATATTTTAGTGACACATCAAATAAGGCTTTCAGATATTTGTTTTTTCAGAATGATAAAGCCATATATGAATCTTCATGGATGTATAATTTTCATGAGAATGACTATCCCTCACATAATCTGGAGTTATCTATATTGATAATATATATGAAAATATGGAAGAATTATCTGTAGGACCCTGGGAAACCCTGAGAGTGGAGGGGTGAATTAGGGTGTCAACTTTTTCTTTTAAAATCAAGGATCTTGATCCCCGGTTGGTAGGTACTAGTTAAACCAATATGATGGAAATGATTAGTAATGAAACATTCACATGAAAATAGGTGACACAGCAATTCCTACATAGTTCACCACTAAGGGATATGTCCATGGAGAATACACCAAAAAATTGTCACTTGTACCAAATTCCAGTAATCTTCACTAGCTCTTGATTACAAAGGTTCGGGAACAGTCACTTTGTCCCAGGATCACAGCCTATACAGAGGTTCAGGGATAGCTCACGGCATCCCTTAGTTCACACCCGTTGACTCCCCATGGCTCACTGCATTTGATTACGTTCCACTCAGTTAACAGACGTGAATGTCTCCTCAATAGATTCGTATTGAAGTCTTTGCCTCTGCATAGCACGAGACTATGCTTGCATCGAAGACTGATAATGATGCACTTGAATGCACTGAACCAATAAAACAGATAATAATAAAGTGGAAACAAGATATACAGATGATTTCGCGTATCAACAACCCTTTTTACGTAATCTTATAAATTTCACTTAAGGTATCGAGAAATATTCCAGCTTTCATGCAGCTCCAAAATGATCGTCGGGATTCAGAAATACTCGGCGTGCTTCCCCAAGCCTGCCGCGCAAGTCTCAAGATAGTGTGCATGTCTCATCACGCATGTCCAAACCGGTGCACAGGTTCACCTCAACCACTATCATGACACTCACTTCTTCAACATGAAACTTTCACGACTGCCTTCCTTTCTCGCCCGAACCGCCTTGAGCGTGCAACAAATGACTTGTGCGCAACTTATACATGTGGGACCTGCACACCAGTTGCGCGACCAGCACACCTGCATGATGGGAGTTTTGATTTTCTCTAAGTTTTGAGCTCGTACTAAATGAGGAGGGGTCGACCTGTACATATAGGAATTTGGACACCCTGCGTGATGGCACACAAGTTTCCCCTCGGCGCCCAAGTTTTAGCACGCAAGTCTCTTCCCCTGCAAGTCACTTGCGTGACCAACTTCCAGACTTGGGTTCCCTTCTTCCTTTACCATATTTTTATGTTCTGATCGTGAAAACAATAGGAGTTCATGTTTTCTATCCTTCATGTCAACGGCACGCAAGTCCCTTTTGTCGAACTAGTCACTTGCGCAACCAAACCCAAAACATGCGCGACCCTTGAACTCAACATGCCACCATGAAATCCCCTTTTACCGACTCTAGATCATTCATTCCAGTGTCGACATTCTTGAATAAAAAATAAACCATTAACCACATCCTTTGAACTCAATAGGACACCATGAATTCACCTTTGTCAAAAAATTTGTACGTCATTGTTTTCTTTGTCAATAATCACAATCACCTCAAAAGTACTTCTTTTCTGTGATTTCCCTTCTTCAGCAACTCTTCTTCTTTCATCACAAACTCTAATATTGTGAAGTACATCTATTGATAGATCATTTTTAGAATCATTATATTTTAATATAATGTTAAGTGTATGGACATCTTATAATTCCAATCCCTTGCACATTTTCTTCTTCTTCAACCGTTATTATCTACTTCATGCAAAACATACGATTCTATTTTTCAAGAAAACATGAAGAATTTCATGGACATAATAAAAACTCCATTCTTCATTAATCTGCCTCAGATGGATTATACCCCACCATTGTTCACTGTTGTGAACAATGTTTCACCTTGGACACATGTTCTTTGAACTTATGATCCGTACAACAATCATCTGAATTTTCATTCCTCCATTTCAATGTAGTACTTCTTGATCTCATTCATTTTGATCATTATTTGACAAATATTGACAAACAATACAACCTTATACACAATGTGGTCCCAACATTATCTAATTTTGGGGAAGTGTGAAATAAATACCGATCACAAAAGTCTCAAATATATATTCACATAAAAAGAGTAGAATATGTGCCAATGATTATGGTCAGACTAGATCGATGTATATCACTGGTTAATTATTGTCCATTCTAGTAAAGAAAATAATGTAGTGGATGATATATGAATAAAGTATCCAAATATTATATCTTTTATGAGAATTGATATGGATTGAACATTCTATGAATTGAAGAGGATTTCATTGGAATCATAAAGGAATGAACATTAATGATCCATTAACAAATGATTCCTCCACTATCGTTCCATGAACGGTTAATTGATGATGAAGAATATTAATTGGGAATTACGAAGAATGGGATAAATATAAGAAAAGTGAAATCCATGGAATTAATGAAAATTAAGAGGTAATTGTTATATTTTTTTTTGATAAGACATGGTGTTCCATAAATTCCTAAGTCAAATAAGGAACTATTAAATTATTTTCATTGTATGACATTCTTCATTACAAAAAAATGTATCGAGTTTTTATGAGTTCTATTTTTGGGAAAATATGAATAAATATATCGCTGAATATACATCAAAGATCGTGGTATTTAAAAAAGTGTAGAATAAATAGAAAATGTCTCAGCAGTTGATGAAACCATTACCCATACCGAAATTGAAATGGGAAAACAACACCATGAATTTATTACCAGAATTCTGAAGAAATCAAAAGGAAATAATTTTATCATGTTTTTTATGGAATCTTATTTCAAATAGTACACACATCATTCTGATTTTAATGGTTTTATCGCTACATAAAATTTCATGGATTTAAATAAGAGTACTGCTGATGTTGTATAGAGTACCACTATCTATTGGGTCTGATCAAGATCCAAGATTAACCTATATATTTGGGAAAAGAATCCTTCATGATCTAAATAATTATATGAACTTTTGTATAAACTATTACCCTCAATCTGATTGCTAATCTAAGCATACCGTCAAAACACATGATAATGTGTAGATAACATTATCAATTAACATGAAAGTGGAAAGAGAGCAAAATCTTCCTCTTATATAGTTCCCTTACAATATCATTTTCCTCTCAAGTATCCAAATGCATCCTTATGATGATATTTATTAGAAGAGTTCTTGAAAACCTTCATGTTTGGACAATGATGGTGAATGAATACTTATTTATTGTCAAATTGTTTAAGAAATAATAGAAATGTTTAGGACCATTCAACATACCATCAACATTATCAATGTTGATAAAATAAATATATAGAAAGTAACTTACAAGATATAGAGTTTGATGATATATACATGTTATTCCCCCACATATCGATCTGTAATAATTTCATGAGATTTCAATAGAAGGGAAATATTATCAAAAGTTAGATTGGACATTTTGATATCCTTGATCGCCTCGTAATGATATCATGTCGACAAGTACTCCCATCAAATCTATCTTAAGAACCCAATGTAATCTATATATCAAGAATGAGGATATACATACTGGACCCATCATAATTACTCCACCCAAAGGTGGTACCCTTTGAGAAAGAGCATTCTTACTAATATTAGTTGGTAAAAATCATAGATCATATGGAAAAAGAACTAATAAATAAGAAAATGAACCTTGTAAAATTGTAGAATAGAAAAAAACATTTTTGAAGAAAAGGAATGTTATCCAGAGGAGGAGAAAAATACTATTAATTGAACATTGATCACATGATTTGTATAAAACTCATTTACTCAATTTGTAAAATTATATCCTATCATATTTAATTTTCTATTATGACTCATTACCATTGATAATATATTAATTGAACATTGATCACATGATTTGTATAAATATAGGCATTTAACAAGTCTAATTGAAATATGCAACTTGTGTGACAACCTAAGCCAGTAGGATTATACACTGTGATGTCCATTTACTAGAGACACATTGGGATATATAATTTCTAGTCATTTACATTAATAAAACAGAAGATAATATCGCAAAAATTAAGCATGAAAATAATTTTTTCCATGAGATGTTCAAGCTCATTGAGATCATGACCTAAACCATTTTCAAAAAAAACCACATGATAATCCGACCACGAGAAACCATACTATTAGTGCATATACTATTGTATTAATGGGATATGTATCAAGACGCATCCATCATGAATATTAATTTAATTATTTATAATATAATGAATTTATTTTCATCCTATTATTGTAACATTTCAAATGTTTATTATTTTGAAATAATAAAAAACAATTTTTATTTTATCTTATATTAAAATTAATTTAATAAATTTTTTAATTAATTAATTATTTTTTACAAAGTAATATCAAAATAAATTAACAAATTAAATTGTTTTAATTGAATTTAAATTATCATATAATTTTTTTTAATTAAAAAAGACAATTTGTATATGGGATCGAACACTATCATTGTGAAAACACATCATTTTCAATACATGGACTCTATTATTTTAGAAGTGCAAATTGAAATATTTATAAAATTATTTATATAAAATGAATAATATTTTTCATATTTGAAAATAAAAATTACCCAATCGTTAATATTTCATAATTTTATATGAATGTACAAATTTCAAGAAATATTAATATAATGTATATGTATTATTTGGGTTATATGACCACATTATTACCAAAAAGTAATGAAATAATTAATATAAATGGGTTAAAATAACAAATAAAAGTTTTTCTTCTAAAATAACATGATTTTTTGTTTATTTTATTTAGTTTTTTAAATGATTATTATACCTATAAAGCATATAATATATTATAAGGTTTTAAAATAATTTCATTATGGGTGTGACTCGCCTATAGAAATACATGATAATTTTTTAATTTTGGACATAAACCATAAAAAAAATAGAATCCACTCCCATTTGGCATAAACCATGGGAAGAAACTAAGGGTCAGTTTTTTTATTTATTTTATTATATAGAGTCCAAAACACAAATAATAAATTATTCCCCCTAATTTTCTATATAAAGCCATCAAAAATACAATATATCTACAATCAATAACATTGGAGAAAGTCCATATATTATCCTCCACTCTTTATAATCCTCCCTTGGTTCCCCCAAGCTCTTAAGAATCCCCTCCCAATCCTTTCGGTCACATAATCATGTAGTGTATCATCCATTATCACCCACTATCATGTACTCATTTTATGTTTTTTTATTTTTATTGTAATATGTTGGGATATGTTCTTAAATATCCTTCATACTTCCAATTATATGTATAAATGATTATATCCCCTTTCACTATAATTTATTCTATCTTATTAACACTATTGTACACCGGTTACAATGACAATCTTTTGTAAGGGTTATATCCTTTTTATTACTTATTAAATATTCTTCAATAATGTATGCCTTATATTTAAAATTAATAATTCTAGTACATGTATTTAAATTTCCCAAATACATTTATTTTTATTTCTAAATTATGAGAGACACATTTTTATCTCATCAACCCTTTTTATGAATTCTCATATGACGATATCTCCTTCCGAATTGCCACCATAATTTTATATGCCAAAGAAATGTGTATTGAATACCATACACATTTCCTATCAAGTGTATTCAAATAAATTTACATATTAGTTATTATTAGGGACTTGAATAAGTTTATTCCGCTCTCTTTGACCATGGAAGAAATCATAATGATTAATGAATCCTAGTTGTATGATCTATATGGAACACATAATCATGACTATTTAATGAATATGATGGGTGTGGCTAAATATTCCTCAAATCAATTGGGAAAATTGTAGTATCATGATACATTATTTTGGGATAGGTAGTTAACCTTATTACATTATGGAAATTATTCAAAAATGATTTCATGGTGGGTTTCTCCTTTGAAAATTTTCTTGATGCTGGGTATAAGTAGTTTCTCCATTTCATACGTTATGATTATCATATTATATCATGTCTCATTATTCATTTTTATGATTTTTACTATATTAATTACTCATTTATATTCATCATTTTTTAAATGTATTATTCTATTCATGTTATTCCATGTTTATTCCCTTATCATACTTTATGCATCACCCCACTCTTATGCTTTTCCCTATGTAATCCCAAATAGATTTATTTTAGAAGGATTACTATGAACATTGTATAATGTTTTTTCTATAAAGATGATTTATTTTTTTAATTTATGTCGTTAGGTATAGTAACTAAATAAAAAATACACTATAAATATAAATCTCTTGTGTTTTACTTTGTTTAATCATTTGAAATAAAAAATTATTACTTCAAAATAATGATCCCGGTTGTTGTACTAAAAATTTAGTATGGGAGAATACACACTAGGAAAGACCCTAAAATACACATGGAGATGCATATGGGTTCCAAAAATCACCATGGGAGGTTTCAAGTGAGTGGGGATTGAATAGGGAAACCGAGGGATGAAACAAAAATAAAAATGAAGGAGAAATGTCAAAAATACCTTTCTTCAGGTGGGTTGTCTGCTTAGAACTAATTTTTAAACAAAACATATTCAAACCCTATAATTAACCAATTTCAAAAGATTCATGGTAATCACACTTAAGATGAATGTTATGTTTAACATAAGGACTTAACTGTTTGACATGTGCATAAATAGGATGCTTGGTTGAACCAAACATTCATCTTTAACATGATACTCAGAATAAAGGCCCAAAAACATCACCCTTTCTATCCTATTACTCTTTTAAGTCTTGGAAAAAACATAATAAAATAAAAGCCAAAGATAATTCACACTACGGGTGAAAAAACTATACACTATGTTATTTTTTCTTCATATCATTCACATTAACTAGGAACAAGGCTAAAAACTACAAAAAACATATAATTCTTAAATAAATAATCCTTATAACCTCGACCCAATCCTCATTAGAAAATATGATTAATATAAATGAAAAAAAATATTAAACAAATGAAAACAAATATTTTGGTGTGAAAATTCTACCCACTAGAAAAAATTTATGTCCCCTAAATGTCTACTATCTAAATGAGAACCAAAATTGAAACATAGATGTGAACGTGGATGAATGGTACCATGCAAATTGATGGGAAATTTTACTAAATAAGTGAGACCGATAAAATTCCATGTAAGACCATAATAGAAATTAATTATGGTGATAATGAATTGATCACCGCATCACAATGTTCAACCACCCCATCACACCCTTGAAATAACTCTTAATTGGACCACAAAACCTAGAAATAGTCGAATCCTATATAGGTTCATTAAAATAAACAATGAATCCAAGAATTATCCTTCGTTTGGTCAAGAAAGAATCCAGTCCAAATTAAGCAAGACTAGAGACCAATACCAAACTATGAGATGAAATAAAAATCATTATTATTATTCAACACCCACATCCTCACAATGTGAACATCACAATTCAAAAACTAATTGACATAGATTACCATTTAAGAACCCATATCCATAAAACACAACCATATAATTATAAAAAAAGTGAAACCACCAATCCCTATACAACAAATATTGACATACAACAGTTAATGAAACTAATAATGAGAAAGTAATGATTTACGTTTTGACATTGGAGAATAAAATACATTCTTAAATAATAATACAATAATACCTTACCTTTTGAAAACCTCACTCCAATGATGCTGGATAGAGCCCTAATAAATTAATCACAAATTACCCCATTGTTAGTGGATACTATCCCCCAATTGAGACTACCAATTAGGATTATACTTATTATATAATTTCAATAGATGATTCATGAATCTACATAGACGATAGGCTTTTATAGGATTATGTCATGATGGAAACAAATTCCTGAACTTGTTGCATTTAAATCACACAAATTAGTAATATACTTAAGGAAAATTTAGGACCACTCAAAGAGGATCCTCAAGAATAGGCTCCTCTGGCACAAACCTCGCTTTAAACAGGGACTCATCACAACAATAGAAATATGAATAATTGCCAACTGTATGACCTATAGAAACCAATATAGCTAAAAACGCTTTATACACTACCATATAATATTTAACTACATTAAATGAGGGGAATTTATCCATGATCTTTTGAAAATGTACTAAAATAAAAATAGGATCTTTCAACTGATTCTACGATTCATACACTATAGAAAATTAAATTAGTTATTTAATATTTTCAATATAGAACATCACCATCTACTAATCTTTCTAAACCTTATTCATCTCTTCTATCATACATTATTTCATCCCCTCGGGAAAAATCCATCTATGAAAATTTGTATTATAATCATACAGTGACATCCCACGTTGAAATTATTACATGACAATCACAATAAACCGATCTAATGATGGACCAAAGGAAAAACCCAAAATTTCATGGACTCTCTTAGTGTTGGGTGTTCTTAATAACCCAATGACACCTTCAACTTTATCAAGCCACTCACTAGCCTCTAACACACCTCGATGACCATGGAATAGAGGAAACAACCAAATATTTCTTAACTATAAAACTCAACATTGGTCACAGTATAACCAATTACTGGATAAAACCTCCAAGAAAAATTGGTTATATTTCGTAAAATAATACAATAGAAAAAATAAAATAAATATCCAAAATCAACATTTAATCAAACCCCATACAAAAAAATCAAACTAAAACAAGCTTGTCATAATCCTAAAAACACTAGTAGATCCATTAACACATTTTAAAAACAACCATTTTATCTAATTTCAAAAACATCACTCTTCCATGAATACTATATAAATAATAAATGTTACATTCAAATAATTATTTAAAAACCAGTGCATGATTTTGATAAAAAGCTAAAATTAAAACAATTTTCCATTTTAAAAATAGTTTTTTCCTAAAACCATTTATTTTCAATGTTTAACCCTAAAAATAAATGAAATAAAATCAAATCAATCACAAAGAAGTACCACATATAAGAGACTATAGACTATGTATAGCTTAGTCACAGTGTTCAGTGAACCATTTACCATGAATGAACCATTCAATATGAGTATCTTGAATTTTGAAAATAGGCTCTACATGGGACCCAACTCAATGTAATGCCACTGTGAAAAACCTGTCCACCTTAATTGATAGTCCCCATCTTTACACTGAAAACCAAAATAAAGACTCAAATCTCAGACAACCCCTAGAAACTCAAGGCTCTTGACAACTAATGGTTCAGGAAGTCATTCAGGTACCTACCTGTTGAGTCTCAACCATACTAATATAAATTATTCTAGACTGCACATAAACAAATAGGTTGTAATGATACAATTTTTCCATGGATTGGACTAGGATTCTTTCATACTATGAACCCAACTAAAATTGATACAAGACCCGAGAGGGATTCCAAATTCTCACATGATGGTGACTATCACTGGGCATTGAATACATCAACGTGGGAATGATTTCTGGACAATAAAAAATATGATCAAAACTAAAACTGATCACTTTATAGAACCAATAAAACAAGATAATAATAAATATTTAAAAAATATCAAAATATAAACAAATAAAACTATAAGATAAATCATGAATAAAAGAAAACCAAAACATGAACAATTTTTATTTCACTTCATAGTCACCACAAACCAAAATACTATCATGTAGTGAGGAATCTAAAATTAGAAACCTAAACCAAAAAGAATTTCAGGTCTACATATGTATTGTGGAACTGGTAGGATTCTAATATACAACATCTTAATTGGAAATCACTATGGAATCCATAAACATCTATTCTAAAAATATTATACAAAATCTTTTTGAAAAATATTATAAAATAATTTTCTATAAAATTGTTGACAGAAACACAACATTCATGAAATTACCTTTTTGAAAACAACACAGACACCGCCTTCCACATCTCAAAATGAGATTACATTTTTAAATCCAGTTTTAAAACAAATCACAAGAAATATGGATAAAAATACATGATAGTAGAAAAAAGGAAGTCTAAAATCCCAAATTTATAGAAAATTAAAATAAGAACATACCTATAATAATCATATGAATTTCCTAAACATATAAATATGACATCTATGGATCTACCTGGATTGGAATCACTGAATGGCATATGGTTCATCTCAACATTTAATAACCAACTGGAGACTCGAAATTTGTTAATTTAGTGGCACATCATACCTAGCCTCTCAAATAATCTAGCAGTAAAAATTTGTCTAATCACGGTCGATAAGATTCCATCAATCGACCCACCTATTCATTACTAAGAATCCAAGATAACAGTACATGGTTAGTGGGGAGGTCCACACGCGCATGGATGATCCCAAAAAACTACACCCATCATTCTTTTGAATCATAAACATCAACACCACCTATGCAATGACCCTCTCCTCAAAGGATCCACCTTAGAGGTTTCTATCATTGATAAGCCATTAACATGTTCAAACCAATTCGTCACATCATATGAGAGAAAACCCACATTAAATGAAATGTATGATATTAAATGGGACATCACACAACATATGATTTCAATTAATTTTTCATAACAAATTTGAAAAAATAAAACGTCCACAAAAGGTGAAAATTTGGCCTTTATCTCGTTTATATTCCATCCCACATTCCAATGTTCCTAATGGGACAAACAATAAAGGAAAAAATTGAAAAAACCTTATAATATTATTTTAAAACCATGATAGCATATAAATGAAATACAATATTCATAATATCAATTTCGTAGCATTAGGGATAAAGAAGTGGTGATGGAGAAGATCATAGCCATTTTGAAATATTGAGTTCAAGGGAAACATTTTTATAGAAATACATTTCATTTATTTTCCTATCCATTTGTTCATGATGTTCATAAATTGATATGACCACATCCAATTGAACAACCATATAATATCATAGAGGTAATGAAAAATCAATTCAATGAAACATCACTTGCATTGCACATATAACACCATCAAACTAAATTCACCAAATCATTTACAAAAGGCTCAATTAAAAAATTATGGAATCTACAAAGACATAAACATGGAAAAAAACCTCAGAATATCCCAATTTATTTATAAGGATTAATTATAATGTTTTCAAATAAATTATATTCAAATACACAAAGGATTAATATAAAAAATCCATGAAAAATAATTTATCACATTGTTACCAATATCAAAACACAACTACGATTCACAACAACACTTCACATTAATTTTAAACACATTTATATTTTATTTATAAATGAAGAATCATCAAATGAAATGTGATGGAAATCAAATGGATGGAAACACAAACCGTATATTTAAGAATCATGTCACCTTTGATGGATTATAGTAGAAAAATACTCATATCATGTCTGAAAATACTAAGAAAAAAACAACCAATTTTTCACCGTCCTGAGAATAAAATAATACAAATATTTCCACTAGGGTCAGAGGAGATATTGAATATGGAAGGACACTAAATGTGATCAATATTAGAGACCAAACCATTAAATCCTGGTGAGAAATCAACATGAAACCACCATGAAATCTGAATGGAAGGGTTTCTTGGAGTAGAATATATCTAATGGAGGTGTCCAGGTCATGTGGTTTGAATGATAAAATCTATGGGAAGAAACCCAAATTATAAATAAGTAGAAATATAAAAAATAAACATCTGTGGGTTGGTTTAAGGTTAGCTCTGATGATTAATAAAACTGAGTTAAAACAAAGAAATTCCTCACATTCAAGTGTTTCATGGGTTTCTCCCATGTGTATCATGGTAGATTAACCATTCAACTTAACCATTTTATAGGTGACAACATAGGATACATTATTAAAAAAATAGTCCACCTTAACTATGAAACCTAAGAAAATTCTCCCAAAACATCCCTTTTCACCCCAAAACTCTTCTCACTCAAGGGGATAAACGAAAAAACAAACACAACCCATTGATAAGTGACACTAGGGGTGTTTCAAAATCACCACCATGACAAGTTTTCACCTTACAATTCCAAATGACCATCAATACGGCCAAAACCATACAAAACCTTCAAAATTAAAATAAATACACATAGGAAACAAGAAAAAAAACCTCAACAAAAAAATATGAATCATCTAATTGAAAATATACATAAGTGAAATAAATTATATTTTTGGTAATGTTTTTAAAATATTACACATGATTCATTATTATTGATGATAAAAATTAGATTTATTAGTATAAATTGAAAACCAAAACACTAAATTGATCTATCAATCAATGAAATTTGGAGTTATGAAGATAAATTATGTTATTCCCTAAAAGTATATAATTATTTTGGAGATAGGAACCGTAGATGATGTAATATTAAAATAATTATAGAGTTCCATGTTTGGGATTAAATAAATAAGGATGAATGTATATCTAACCACCCACATGATGAAAATGGTAGAAGAAACATCATAATAATTTCTTAAAAGTGATAGGGAAATTATTTTTGTGATAGAGTTGACGCCACCAAGATCATGAATATCAATGTAAAATAAATAAGGAATAAAACTTGATGGATTAATTGAGGGTTCAACCCAATGTATAATGGTTCCGCTATAGAAATATAAGGAAATGTGAAAGCTGGTGCACTAATCCAATGGTCATTGATGGTAATCAATATCTCAGACCCAAAAAAATGGTATGGAAAATCATATATCATCACTAACACTAATGTGGAACATGAACACTAAATCATAGAAGGTAAATATCATATTCACTCAATAATGAAAAATGATTAACTTGATATTGGTTCTATATATTCCTTTATATGATGTATTTTTAAAAGAACTATTTAATCCTAAAACTTATTCCTTAAGGAAGATATATCTATTAAATCAACTATTTGTGTAATCAATTCAGATTATATCTTGGAAACATATTTCATTTGTGTCTATGAAGGGATCCCTATATATAATATTATTATCCTTCAAATGGGGGAATTTTATTCTATATTCTTCATGGATTATCTCACATTAGATAGATCTTACCACAACTATTAGGAAAATTAATTATTATTATATATTCTGAATCATCAAATGATATAATATAAGTTCAAGTAATATCATGAATCTATATTATAAAATCCCTAACTAGTTTAGGTGTTGAGACATAGTTAAATAATAATACATTATTAAAATTGTAGAGTTTACCAAAATAATATTCTCTTGGGAAATTACCATTCAAAAAGATAATATTAATTTATTCCCCAAAATAGTCTCTTGGACCATCCCCTATTTTGTTGTAGATTTATTTATATATATTATATATAGATCCATACATGTATCCCAATTACTTATAGGATAACCTTGATTAAAATAGAAATGTTAAAGAATTAGTTTAACGGAAATTCAGATAAAGGGTTCATATTCCCAAATTCAACACTATGGGGTGAACCAATATTCCTTATCCTGAATATAGATGGATAAATTCATATTTTTTTATCGATTATCGGGATGTTAATAAGAACAATATAAATAACATGTATCGTTTATCAATGACTGATAAATATTTCAATCAAATATGGCGATTTTGTTAAATTTAAATGGTGAATATTCATTCTAGTTAACATAAAATGATGTTATTTAAGGAATATATATTGAAAATAAACCTTATAAACGTGTAATAGGAACTCTGAGTTCATAGTGGTGGCCCTCAAAATAAATAATTCCCTTGAAATGTTCATGTATTTGATGAATTAATTATTTTGGGACTACCATGAAAATATTTTCAAATTTATTTTTTCTGTTAAAATTTATTCTAAGGACAAGGGGGTCATGTAGAGCATAAATGTATTGTGTTAAAAAAACTAATGTAGTAGAAATTGTATTTTATTTTCATAATGAAAGACACTTATATTTGTCATGTCACATTGCAGGGAAATGTGATAAATGTGACAGAATTTATATGGACCCTTTTGAGACAAATTTAATTTTGGAAAGTCCTAGAAACAAATGATTCATGTATATCCCTAATTTACATTAATTAAAATGATACTACCAATGTTTTTTAGATATTATAATGATTTTTTGACAAAAATATTAAATAAAATATAATGAAATAACGTATTATTAAATAGATTAATGTAGGGAAAGAATTATGTAGAAAAATAAGTGGATTATAATTTTTCTTATACTATGAAAACACTTAAGTTGTTAAGATTTGTGAAATACTAGTATGATTTAAATAAAATATTTTTTTGGTAATAATATTTTATTATAAAATTATATCCTATGCCTCACAACATTTGAACATCCATGAGATGAACTACTTGAAAAATTATCTATAGTTAGAAGTTATGATCTTCGTAATAATGATTTGGAAGAACAACATATAGCGACCCATACATTACATACATGGTTATTAATTCAGAATTGAAGCATACTTATTCCAAAATATAATAAAACCATGATAGGACCGTATAGGTATGGTGTATTTAGAAACTGGAAAACATAAACAACTGGTTCATAAATCATCTACATTATCTCCCATTTATTTCATCATATCTAGAGCCCCTTTTGGCATATCCTACTTAAAACCCTTCTTCCTAACCTGGGGAAATGAAAACATACAAAAGGGTGAGCACAAATGCTCAATAAGGGTAAACAAAAGAAATATCAATCATATCATATTCATAAGAATATAACATTTTGAAAATATTAACCTGCAAAAAGATCATAATATCATAACATGGGATAAATCATAGTAGTGAAATGTAATCTCAATAATCATAACATAAAACATGAATCTTTTTTTCATACACTCATAATCGTAGAAAATCATTACATATTAGTCAAGGCTCTTTTCCAAGACCCTCATAGCAGACAATGTCCATTACTGAACCGATTTCCCTCTTCTTTCTAGTCTTGGATCACTAAACCGGATTAACTTTCCAATCTAGCCATGTCTATCTCATGAGATATAAATCTTTACCCAATTAATTGGATGGAGATATAAGTCCCACCCATCTCATAATGATACCATTCTTATGTGTGCCACAAAATCCTAAATCATAGCATAACCCATGTAATAAAAATGGGATTCTTAAACATCATTCCATTATAACATAATCCATATAGATAAAAGGAAATCATAAAATTAATTCCATCATAACATAATCAAATCAATGTAGAAATAGAGATAGAATCATAACCCTATATTATATTCGATGGAAAATAATTTTTATAAAACACTTGAACTCCATTCTTGAGGAAAATATCCTTTCTACTTCAAATACTTTTTTCCTTTCGTAACATGACATAAAATTTTAAAATAAAAGAAGTTGATTAAAAATAATCTTGAAAACCTTTAAAGGACTTCTCATGGAAATAATTTTCTATGAAATCATGAAAATCCATTCATACCGTATACGTTAAAAAAACATTCTTCTCATACTTTTCCCAGAAAATTCAAAAAGTACCACGTACTAAAAAAAGATTCTTTTCATATCCTTTACTCACGAAAGGTAAAATTCGATTTAAAAAATTTTAGGAGGATATAAATAATATTACATATTGAATAAATATGTATGTGGATGATAAATATTCCCTAGTAAATTCTGAAGTATAAACAATCTCGGATAAAAATGAGATTGTGAGATTTTCCCTTACCTTAGGTCTGATTTACTTCATACGTATCCGAAACTCCTGTATAATGATTTAAATAATGTAATTGTCTTATTAAATAATCATATTCATTGGTATGATATCATATAGGGTCATATTCTTATCTCTTTATTAGTAATATTTCATTGCTACTTGTTATTCAGGTGTTCAATGCTTTATGTTCTTATGCATGTTTTGTCGAATAAACTTTAATTATTATTTTTAGGTTATAGATAACTCATTTCTAGAATGGTATTAGTGTAATATATATCATATTTATTCATTCAATTCATTTATATAGTCATTATTCAATGAAGATCATGTACAACGAGTCACATGACATTGTAGAGACGGTAGGTCGTACGTACACATGAGCGATGATATCGTTCCCATGATCGTGGAATTGTATTGAAGTGTATGTATACTATTTCAGAATAAATATTAACTTACAATAATCATATATATTTATTCTTTACACCATTATACACATCCATGTAAGGTGGTGGTGGAAAACAGATTACACCACGGCGTGGAGACGGTATTCCGTACATATGCACGCGCAAAGATTTCATTTTCCATAGGATGGATATAAGGTGAAATAGGGTTGTTTCATATCTATAATAACATATCATTATATGAGGGATACTGATGTTATAACTTCATAATGAAACAACTAAAGAAAATGAAGTATAAAAAGAAATAACTTTGAATGAATCAGTAATGAATATTACATCTTCTTTGACACACCTATCTGAAACCTCATCTTAGGGAACTAATGTTGGTCTTTGAAGAATACCAGGACCTCTAGAATATTACTAGGGGAGTATAAAAGAGTAATGGGTAGGGGTTTTCCAAGCATGAAGGCTCAAATTTGTGTGAATAGGAGAGGGAGGAGGTGCTCTTTTATAAGGGAGGAGACCGGCACCTTGGGAAATTGTGAAAATATTATTTTATTATAAATATTTATTCAGATTCAAAATGTCCAAAAATCATAAAAGATGAATATAATATGACACATGGTCAAAATAAAATCATCCAATCAAAATTGGACATGTTTTGGATAATATTTTAATCATTATAATCTTATTTTTTTAAATCATTTATTAATGAGGTAAAAACATTATCATTATTGTGTCATAAATAATTAATTTTATTTGATGTCAGAAAATTATAAAAAAAATACAACCATGTAGGAAATCGTTTTAGATTTACAATGAATATTTATATTCAAAAAGATAATTTATATAACCCCATATAAAAATTAATTACAAAAAGAATTTTGTTAATGTCAATTTTATCTTTACTTTAAATTATTTAATCAGAATTGTCATTAACACTACCATGTGGCTCAATGGCGTCCCAAAATCAACCCAAGGATGCCCATGTTTAGACAGTACTCATAAAATAAGGTTAAGATAAGTGTTAAGGTAATTTTGAATTATTATAATATTTTTTTGACCTAGAATTACAAAATTTTCCTTTAACTGCAGTAAATAATAGTCAAAAGTAACTATTAATCAAAAAGTATTTTCATCTTATTGAATCAAATTTTACTTCTTGTTAAAGACCATTTATGTTGTATTTTTGGAATTCAGTTCATAAAAGTGGTAAAATTTCATTTAAATGAAAGAGTTAGTTTATTTAACTACCACTAAGTGGTTTCACTATTCATAAAAAATTCATGTTTTTTAAAAAATACCAAAACTTCAGCCTAAGCTAAATTTGAAATTATTAATTCAAAAAATTATGTCTATAATTTCAAATTCAAAACATATAAGTGGACTAAATTAATTTTAAAATTAATACCCGTTATCAAAACAAATAGCGTGTTTTTAAGAAATAATAACTATCAAAAGATGGACACTTGTTTATTTCCAATTTCAAAGTGATATTAATTACAATAACTACCATTGTATTGAATTGTAAAAATATATTTAAATTACACTTTAAAACCAATTAAAAAGATAATATAACCAAGTAAATTATTATGATGAAAAAAGTTGTTTTTAATTAAAATATACTGTGTTTTTACTATTCATTAAAATATGAAAGTTATAAGAATAATATGAAAAAAATTTCCAAATTAAATTTTTTATCCTAATTCCAAGGAAAAAATTTATTTTGTCAAATTTAACTTATAAACATGTCAAAAACTAGAATTAATGTGGGTGAGCGATCAAAAGGTGGGAAAACTGCATTTTTATGAAAAATACTTATTTTACCTGAAAAAATTATTTTGTTTTCATACCATGTTCTAGAAAATATGTAAGATGAATAATAATGTTATAAAATTTGAAATGTAGTTAATACTATTCATAACGGCTAGTCCATAATAATATTATAACAATATATCATTATTTAGTGAAATCTGGAATTGGGTACTACACACGCTATCGAGGAAGGTCGTTATTGCGTGTAACACAAGACAAGATAGTGTTGTGTACAGTGATAGATTACTTTGATTTTGCATATAATAAAATATAGTTCTTATAAAATATCAGGGTGTTACATTCTAAACCATTTAAAATGAGTTTTGCACTCGAAATTCGTCACTTCGTAAAAAATAGATGAGGATACCCCTCCCTCTTCATATCCTCAGGATCCCATGTAGTTTCTTCTAATTTTTTGTTCTTCCATAAAACATTCACCAAGCCAGTGGTCTTGTTCCGTAGAACTTTTTCGCTACGATCCAGAATCTCTATCGGTTGTTCTTCATAAGAATGATCTTGCTCCAGCGGTACAACTTCTGAGATTAATACATGTGAAGGATCTTGTATGTACTTTCTCAGGAGAGATACATGGAACACATAGTGAACTTGAGAGAGAATTGGTGGAAGCTCCAATCGATAATATACCTTCCAATGACGATCCAGTATTTTGAAAGGACCGATATACCTAGAGCTCAGTTTTCCCTTCTTTCCAAATCTCAATACTCACTTCCAAGGAGATATTTGTAAGAACACTTTATCACCCAATTCAAACTCTAAGTCTTTTCTTGAGTTATAGGCATAACATTTTTTTCACCTCTATGATGCTTTTATGTGTTGTTGAATAGATCTGACCATTTCTGCCTTCTCATCTACAAGATCAGGTCCTAATATATTTTTTTCCCCAACTTCATCCCAGCAAGTTGGAGCCCTGCATTTCTTTCCATAGAGAGCATCATAAAGAGCAATCTGAATACTGGACTGAGAAATATTATTATAGGAAAATTATACCAAAGGTAGGTGTTGATCCCAACCACATTTGAAATCCATAGATCAAGCTCTTAAAATATCTTCTAGAGTTTAAATTCTTTTCTCCGACTGACCATCTGTCAGATGATTATGAGTAGTGATGAAACTGACCTCTATATCTAATGTATGCTGAAGACTACGCCAGAACATCGAGGTAAACCTCGGATCCCGATTAGATATAATGGAATGTGGTACTCCATGCAATATTACCACTTCATTCACATATATCCTGGAAAGCTGATCCAGAGAGAAATCTTCTCTAATAGAAATGAACTGTGCCTACATCGTAAGACGATCAACAATATCCCAGGTAGCATTATTGCCTTTGGATGTTTTAGGAAGTACAGTGAGAAAGTCCATAATGCTGTTTTCCCATTTCCTTGCTGGTATGGGTAATGTTTGAAACATCCCCTTATACTTCTGTCTCTCAGATTTAACTTGCTAACAAACCAATCATCAAGAGACATATTCAGAAACATTTCTTTTCATGCCATCCCACCAGAAGTACTCTATTAGGTACCTATACATCTTCATGATTCCAAGATGAATTGATAATGATGAACTACAAGCCTCATCTAGTAGATCATTCTTTAATTATGGGATGGGAGGAACACAAACCTGTTTCTTGAACCTTATTATCCCATCAAAATCGAGGGTGAATTCAGGAACATTTTTGACCTTCTTTTTTAACTCTACATCTTATTTTTGTTCCTCTTTATTCCTCACAAGTATAGATGGTTGATAATTCATTTGAGAAAGAAAAGATTTTTCCCCTTCCATTATAATTCCAAGATCCATCCTTTGTAAATCCATAAATATTGGATCTTTTGTGATCTTAATCATGGATAAGATAGCATGGTCTTGTCGACTTAATGTGTCTTCCACCTTATTTGTTTTCCCATGGTGGTAATGAATTGAGTAGTCGTAATCCTTAATCAGCTCCAACAATCTTATTTGGTGCATATTGAGCTCCTTCTGTGTGAATATATACTTTAAACTTTTATGATCAGTATAAATATCACACCTTTCACCATAAAGATAATTCCTCCATATCTTTAATGCAAAGATTACCGTAGCTAACTCCATATCATGAGGTGGGTAATTTTTCTCATAGATTTTCAACTATCATAAGGAATAAGCTATCATCATATCATTTTTCATGAGAAAACACCCCAATCACTTCATGGATGCATCAATGTAGATAACAGACCTTTCTCTACTACAAGGAAGTGTGAGCACAGGTGCATTGGATAACCATTTTTTCAACTCCTTGAAATTATCTTCGTACTCCTCCGTCCAAACGAACTTTACTCCTTTCCAATAAAACCTGGTTAGTGGATTAGATAACCTTGAAAAATATTTCAAAAAATGTCGATAATATCTAGCCATACCAAGAAAACTTCGGATCTCAATTACTGTTGTTGGTCTCAACCATCTTTCGATAACCTCTGTTTTTGCTGGATCAACAGATATCCCCTCTTTTGAGATTATGTGACCCAAAAATGAAACATTTTGAAGCCAAAATTCACACTTGGTAAATTTGGCATAAATCTTCTCCTTTCATAGGGTCTTTAATACAATTCTCAAGTGATCATCATGTTCTTCCTTGCTCTTTGAATAGACAAGAATATCGTCTATAAATACTACCACAATCATATTAAGATGGTCTCTAACCACTATATTCATTAAATCCATGAAGATAGCATGGGAATTAGTAAGACCAAATGGCATCACTATAAATTCATAGTGTCCATACCTTGTACGAAATGTCATCTTTGGTATATCTACTTTTTTTGACCCTTAATTGATGATACCCTGAACGAAGATCAATCCTGGAAAATTATTGAGCTCTGCGTAGTTGGTGAAATAAGTCATCAATGTGTGGGAGAGGATATGTGTTCTTGATATTGATCTTATTATGTTCTTGATAATCAATGTAGAGTCTCATCGATCCATATTTCTTCTTAACAAAAAGAATAGGTGATCCTCAAGGTGATGCACTAGGGTGTATGAATCCCTTATCAGGATTCTCTTGGAGTTGGTTCATAAATTCCTGCAACTCAATTGGGGCCATTCTATAAGGTCTCTTTGAAATGGGCATAGCACCCGGTATGAGTTCTATTGAAAACTCAACTTCACTATTTGTTGGAAGTCCTGGAAATTCCTTTGAAAAGACAACATCAAACTCTCGTACAATGGGAATATTCTTAATCGTGTGTTTCTATCCAACCATTTGAGATAAATAACCATCATTTATTGGAATCAAGACCCATAAGATGGAAGAAATTTCCACTAGAAGGTTATATTCATCCTTGCCTCAATATATGATAGTAAATTGATCGGGAATATTAAATTTGATTTCCCTTCATTGGAAATTGATATGAGCTCCATATAAAGAAATCCAATCCATGCCAAGAATCAAATAATATTCCACTATAGGAAGGATCAAAAGATATTCCGGAATCGTATTCCAACAAACTTGAATTGGAGAATAATTATAAACTTTTGATGAAACCGTTGTGCCATTAGGAGTTGTCACAGGTAACTCAACATCTAATTGTTGAGGTAGTACAATGATACCCATATAAAAGTATTCAGAAATAAAATATTGGGTGGATCCAGAATCAAATAAAACATTTTATACTTTAGAGTGGATGGTATGTGTACCTTTCACCACTTCATTATTGTACTCCACATCGCCGATAAAAATTTCATGTGACATTCCTTTGTCTTGTGCCTTAATAGTTTGTTGACGTCGATCACCATCAACAAACATTGGATTAGGGCATTGATTGGCATAATGCCCCATTTCCTTACAATTGAAACATTGAAGTGTAGGCGGTGCATGTTGTGTATCCCTTTCTTTGTTTGCATCATTAGACATCTTATTCCCATTATTTTGACATTGAACTGCCTGATGACCTTCTTTTCAACACTTAAAACATTTACTTGTCCCTTTAAGAAAATTACCACCATCAATATTTCAACACATTGAGCATAAGGGAAAACTCATCTTCTTTTCATTGTGGTCTTTAGATATCCCTTTTAATTCCATTTTCCTCTTCTTATCAAACCCTTATGACTGATGGCTTCCTTCAATCTCCATCTCAACTTTGAGTGCACATCGAACAATTTCCTCATAGCTATTGAAGTCCGTTATGGATAACGCCCTTCAAAGACTTGGTTTTAAGCCAATAAATAATCGATCGATCTAACTCTCAGGTAGGATAATAATTTCAAAAGTGTACCATGAAAGTCTTGGAAAATTTTCCTCGTAGGTACCAACCGATTCATCATCATTTTCCTTTAGTTCAAGAAACTCTTTCTCCATCTTTGTTCGAAGAATACGAGGGATGTACTTATTGAAAAATATGTTCTTAAACTCGTCCCATTCCATGGAATCAACTTCTTCCCTTTTCCTCGTATTCTAAATAATATTCCACCATTGATCAGCTTCACCTTCAAAATGATATACTACTAAGATGACTTTATCATGTTCAAAACATTACAGGACTGAAAATATCTTTTCAATGGTACAAATCCATTTTTCAGCCACTAATGGATCAGATGGCCCGCTGAATGAAGGTGGACGCTGCCTCTTGAAGGATTCAATAGAATTTTTCTCCTTCCTTTGCTCTTTTGGAAGTCCTGAATGATTCATATCTTGAGAAAGTTGTGTGAGCATGGCAACAAGATTTTTAATTCCATCTCCCATAACATTTGGCTACTCAGGGTGACAGTCATTGCATTTCCCGTCGCATTCAACATTAACATGATTCCTTCAGGTTCTAGCCTTTGACTAAAACCAAGAACCATAGTTTGAGCAACAGTAATCATAATAGGAAAACCACATAATCAAGAATAAAATTTCACACTTTAGTTCTTATCATAGGTTTTTCATGGCCATTTCTAAAACACTAATATTGTTTTCTATGTTTTTAAATATCCTTATATTTCTAACCAAGGATTTCACATCCTATATTCCAATGGTTGACTATACCTTTCCTCTGATACCAAATATAATGATCCATACTTTACATACATGGTTACTAATTAAAAATTAAAGCACACTTATTACAACATATAACAAAACCATGATAGGACCGTATTGGTATAGTGTCATTAAAAACTAGGAAACATAAACAACTGGTTCATAAATCATCTATATTGTCTTCTGTTAATTTCATCATATCTAGAGTCCCTTTTCAAATATCCTACATAATACCCTTCTTCATGACCTGGGGAAAAGAAACATACAAAAGGGTGATCTCAAATGCTCAGTAAGGGTAAACAAAATAAATATGAATCATATCATATTCACAAGAACATAACATTTTTCAAATCTTAACCTGCAAAAAGATCATAATATCATAACATGGGATAAATCATAGTAGTGAAATGTAATCCCAATAATCATAACAAAAAAAATTAATCTTTGTGGAATACACACATAATCATAGAAAATCATTTCATATTATTGAATTCTCTTTTCCAAGACCCTCATAGCAGACAAATTCCATTACTGAACTGAGTTTACTCCTCGTTCCAGTCCTGTATCACAGAACCAGATTAACATTCCATTCCAGGCATGTCTATCTCATGAGATAAAAATATTTACCCAATGCATTGGAGGGAGATATAGTTCTGACCCACATCATAATGAAAACATTCTTATGTGTTCCACAAAATCATAAATCATAGCATAACCCATGTAATAAAAATGGGATTCTTAAACATCACACCATTATAACATAATCCATATAAGATAAAAGTACATCATAAAATTAATTACATCATAACAAAATCAAATCAATGTAAAAATAGGGATATAAACAAAACCCTATACTATATTATATGGAAAATAATTTTGATAAAACAATTGATCTCCATTCTTGAGGAAAATATCATTTCTACTTCAAAAACATTTTTTCTTTTCTTAACATGTCATACAATTTTAAACTAAAATAAGTTGATTAAAAAAAACTTGAAAACTATAAATTGAAGTTATATTGAAATAATGTTCTATGAAATCATAAAAATCCATTCATGTCGTACAAGTTAAAAAAAATATTCTTCTCATACTTCGGCCAGAAAGGTCAAAAAGTACCTCATACAAAAAATGAAAAATGATTCCTTTCATATACATTACTCACAAAATGTTAAAATTGGATTTCAAAAATTATAGGAGGATTGAAATAATATTAAATATTTAGGAAACAATTATGAGTATGATAAATATTCCCCAGTAAATTCTATGGTATAAACAATCTCATATAAAAATGAGATTGCGATATTTTCCCTTACCTTAGGTCCGATTTTCTTCGTACATATCCGAACCTCCTGTATAATGATTTAAATAATTTTATTGACTTATTATAGAATACTATTCAATGTTATGATATCATATATGGTCATATTCTTATCTTCGTATTAGTAATATTTCATTGCTACTAGTTATTTGGTTGTTCATTGCTTTACGTTCTTATGCATGTTTTGTCGAATAAATTATTGTTAATCTTTTTAGGATAGAGATACCTCATTTCAATATTGTTATTATTGTAATATATATCATTATTATTCATTAAATTCATTTATAAAATCATTATTCAATGAATATCATGTTAAAGAAGTCGCATCACATCGTGGAGATGGTAGGGTGTACATACGCACGAGCGATGATATCATTCCCATGATCATGGAATTGTATTTATGTGTATGTATAATATTTAAAAATCAATATCACTTTACAATAATCATATATAGTTATTCATTACACGATTATACCCATCCAAGTAAGGTGGTGGTGGAAAACAGATTACACCAAGGCGTGGAGACGGTATTCTGTACGTACGCATGTGCGGTGATTTCATTTTCCGTCGGATGGATAGATGGTAAAATAGTGTTGTTTTATATTTATAATAACATATCAATATATGAGCGATAATGATTTTATTAAATCATATGAAACAACTAAATAAGTTGGAGTAGAAGTAGAAATAACTGTGAAAAAATCGGTAATGGATATTACCTATTCTTTGACACGCCTCTTTGAAACCTCCACTTAGGGAACTAATGTTGGTATTTTGGGAAGCAAATGACCTCTAAAATATTACTAGGGGAGTTGAGAAGAGTAATGGTTAGGGTTTATCCTGACATGAAGGCTCAATGTTGTGTAAAGAGTAGAGGGAGGAGGTGACCTTTTATAAAGGAGGAGAGGGGCACCTTTGGAAAGTGTGAAAATATTATTTTATTATAAACATATATTAGGTTTCAAAAGGACCAAAAATAAAAAAATATGAAGATAAGATGAAAAATGGTCGAAATAAAATAATCCATTAAAAATTGGACTTGTTTTGGGTAATATTTTAATAATTATAATATTATTTATTTAAATCATTTATTAATGAGGTAAATACTTTATCATTATTGTTTCATACATAATTTAATTTATATGATGTGTAAAAACTTTAAAAATATACCACCATGTAGGAAATATTTTTAACATTCCAATGAATATTTATAGTAGAGATGATAGATCAATAACCCCATATAAAAAATAATTACATAAATAATTTTGTTAATGTCAATTTTGTCTTTACATTAAATTAATTAATCCAAATTGTCATTATGACTTCCATGCAGCTCAATGGGGTCCCAAAATCAACCCAATGATGCCCATGGTTGGCCACACTCATCCAATAAGGTTAGGATAAGTGTTAAGGTAATTTTGAATTATTATAATATTGTTTTAACCTTGAATTACCATATTTACCTTTAAACGCAGTAAATAATAGTCCAAAGTTACTAATCACAAAAAATTATTTGCATCTTATTGAATCACATTTTACTTCATCTTAATGACCATGTACATCATATTTTTTAAATAAAATTCACAGAAGTGGTAAAATTTCATTTAAATGAAAGAGTCATTTTTTTTAACTACAACTATGTTCTTTCACTATTCATAAAAAATTTATGTTTTTTCAGAAAAATACAAAACATTCAGCCTAAGATATATTTGATATTGAAAATTTTAAAATTAAGTTTATTTTTAAAAATTAAAAACATAGAAGTGGCTTTAAATAATTTTAAAATTAATTCATGTTATCAAAACGAATAGCGTGTTTTTAAGAAACAATAATTATCAAAAGATCGACACTTGTTTATGTCCAATTTCAAAGTGAAATGAATTAAAATGACCAAAATTGGATTAAATGATAAAAATATATTCTATTTACACATTAAAACCAATTAAAAAGATAATCTAACCATAAAAATTATTGCGATGGGAAAAATTGTTTTTAATTCAAATATAGCGTGTTTTTACTATTCATTAAAATATGAAAGTTATCAGAATAATATGAAAAATTTATCCAAATTAAATTTTTATATCCTGAATCCATGGAAGAATTTTATTTTGTCAAATTTAACTTATAAACATGTCAAAAACAATATTTGATGTTGGTGTGCCATCAAAAGGCGGCAAAACTGTATTTTTTTAAAAATTCTTATTTTCCCCGAAAAATTTATTTTGTTCTCATACCTTGTTCTAGAAAATATGTAAGATGAATAATAATGTTATAAAATTAAAAATGTAGTTAATAATATTCATAATTGCTAGTCCATAATAATATTATAACAATATATCATTGTTTAGTGAAATCAGGTGTTACGTATTCCACACGCTATCGAGGAAGGTCGCGATTGCATGTAACTCAAGCCAAGCTAGTGTTGTGTACAATGAAAGATTCATTTGACGTTGCATATAAAAAAATATACTTCTCATAAAATATCAGGGTGTTACACAACATCTATGGTGTTATGTTTTCCATGTATACAGATCATGTAAATCTATACTATATATAAAAAAAATAACATAAGTCATTAAAAATGGATAAATCTATCCAAGGACAACACATTACTTATTCACAAACCTCCTGTAGGGTAAAATAATGTTTCATATTCTCTTAATAGAAAAATAAAAAGCTACTCTATAAACAATATAGATTCATAAAGAAATTATTCTCATACCATACAAATGATGCATTTCGAATTAAACATGGTAGGTAATAAAGGAATCTATTTCCAAATTTTTTCACTTTTTTTTAAAAAATAATATTTAATGGGAACATAGGGATTATCTAGAACTATCAATTAATGTTGATGTAGTATATTAATAGAATATTCAATAATTCCACAAAAAAATAAATGGATTCATTTAATTTGGATGTTTATATTTGGTTCCCATACAAATGAGATAAATAAATTAAAATTTGATAATTCAAATGGGAAATATTTATCCATGTATCATGGATGTTCTATGATATATCATGATCATTGAGAACTCTATGAGTGGGAAAAAATGAATAATGGGATTGATGAATACAACTCAACGTGCTTCATATATCATCATGAAAATGTTATGTTAAATAATTCCATTGAGATTATGCATTATTTTATCAAACAGACTAGGAAATGTGATAACATCACAATCAAACTTTTCTATAGTCTATCGAAGACATCCAAGTGAAAAAATGGAATATGGGATGTGGTGGATAATATCTCCATGAATTCAATGATAATATAGTTTTTAGAATATTTATCACCTGAATAACATTGTAATATATACATAATCGATGTGCTGATAGAAAATGGGGCTCCATTTATGATAATATAAAATCATGATACATGGTTAACTTCATTATTGGAATGAATTCCTTAACATTCTATGAATAATGAATTTACTTTCTATCCAGACTCCTACAACCAAATTGATGTCCAATCAAAAAGAACTGTTAACATTCATGAGATCATACTGAGAGCTTCCTCAAAAGAATATTAAGGTTGATAGGATCAATATGTACCAAAATTTCAGTTATCATGAAGTATATATTTAAAAAAAATCAAATAGATATATATAACTCTATATATGAATCTGTATATGGGAATTTATATAAAATTCATACATTTTATAGACATTCACGAATGAAAAACGCATGGGCTGAATATTCTGAACCAAACATGTACTATATTTGATGGTAGTGCAGCTAGATAAATACCTCTCTTATAGGGATAAGTTAGTGAAGATTATGGACTAATGGAATAATTCTCTATGCAATAATACAACTAGCCTTGTAAAAGTGTATTAGTGATACCATAAATAGAATTAGTTGACATGGTTATTAGAGGAATTATTGAAACTAGATTTACTCAACAATTATACACTACAAATATGAGATGATGATTTGGTAATGAAATTTCTAAAGGTGCAAGAATGTAAAGACCTAAAGTTTTTATGTTATTTTTGTTTCTATAATATGTTTTTATATTATTTTTTATAGTATTTTACACATAAAAAATAGATAATATAATAGAAAATAATTTAATTAAAAGAGATCATTTCATTAATCTATAAAAGAACCCATGATAATTATAAAAATAATAATGAGGTAAATATTATAAAATAATAAAATTTAATTTAATTAACTTTTATCCTTCGAATATTATATAATCATCCATCATGTGATCAACACTATTGAAAATAAATATAAAATTATTAAACAAAACAACATCTTCTAAATCTAAAATATATATCATTTGTATGAATTATACTTAATGTCAAAAAATTAATTATTATTTTTTATTAATGTTAATATGGACATTATAGAAATAATGTGTCCATATAAATTGTAATTTGAATATTTTAATAGTATCCTATCTAATAAGAATAATAACATGAATATATCAAATTATAATATTATACAAGAGTAAGAACATTTAAAATAAATAATATTTATCAAGAAATCTTTTTGAATATAGAAATAAATTAATTCCAGAATATATATATCCAGATTAAACCCTAAAATAAAACATAAGACCATTTTTAATCATCCTCACATTATTATATTATACAAATATCATATTTTTTATATTTAAATTTATAATTTCCTATAAATTTTTTTTTTCATAAAATCCAATTTATTTTTAGAATCAGTATATAGAATTTTTCTAAATGTTATTTTTTTTTATTTTCTTATATACATATATTTTAGAGGGAATATTAAAAATAAATTTTGTTTATAACCTGTGTATTTACAATTATATCATTAATGATGTAATATATATAATGGAATATAAAAATTCTGGATCAACCCAAAAAATTTAAAATTTATAAATTATTCATTTAAATAATAAATAATTTTTTATATCCAATAATGTATTTTCCATTGTCTAAAGTCGAAATCATCACATTAAAATTGTTTTCATCATTTTTTAACATCGTTCTTTGATTAAAAATAAATTCAGGTAATGAAGTGTTTTCATTTTTAAAAATTATATAATTTAATCCATATAAATTATTTTAAAACTTAAAAAATATCACTATTGAAATTATTACATTATATATAATACTATATTCAATATTCTTTATTAAAAATACATCACACCTCAAGTACAACTAACCCCTCACCCTTCCCGTGGAAAATCCAATTACCATCAACATTACAAAAGAAATACTCTCCCAATATTCCATCACATAATCCCATTATAATCCTTAGGTATGTTCATGATTCATTAAAATCCTATGATTTAATGATTTTAGTGTCATATAGAAGAAGAAACACAAATAAGAGGTTAGGTTTTCATCAACACTTATTTTGATTTTCTTCTTCTCTAACTAGTTTTCCTTCTTCCATTCAAACCAAAATATTATTAAACTAATTAAGTGGTATGTTTAAATAATATTAAAGACATTATGATGCTATAATGATTATATTTATGAAATATTCACTTGTAATTCTTTCATATTATCCACATTTGACAGTAACATGTCAACGGTTGATTAACTGCTTACAATTACATTTCTAACACATTGACCACCACCACCTTCATGGATGGATTTTATGATTTTTATATAATATTAAAATATATAATTACACATATAATAAATTTTATTTAATTATTTATTATTTTGGATAAATAAATATAAATAAAAACGTCAAATTCAAACATTAAAAGATAATTTAATGATTTCATGATATCAAAACAATTTATTTTTAAATAAAAATATTTAAAAATAAGATACTATAATTATAATGGATGAATAGTGAAAATAAATAAAAAAATCCACCTTTGGTGACCTGTTTTATTTATCATTATAATATTATAGAGTAGGTATTAAATTTATAAAATAAATAGGAATTTGTGATAACAGGATTCTTGAACACAGCTAATTTTTGGGACCTCCATCTACTATATCATTCTTAGAAGGGGTATTCTTCAAATGTATATAAAGTTAAATTTCAATATTCATTCCATTTTCTTTTTAAAATAGACATGTTATTACCTTATCAAAATGATTTCTATTTCAATTTATGATATTTTCAACAATTTATTAAAATTCAAAAATCGCAGCATTAACTCCTCTATAGTTCATCTTCTCCACTAATGAATAATAATGGATTATTCCAAAAAATGATTTCCCTTATTCATTTGGGAACAACAAAGGTTATTTCATGATGTATGATATATTAAATATTTATGAAACCCATTATTATATATAGGTTAAATATGTTACTATGATGGGTTAAGGTTATCCGTGGAATTAATTATTATTATTATTTTATAATTTAAACGTTTTCCATTGAATTATATAGTCCTCCAATGCATTGGGTAATGTTATATATCTCATGATATTTTCTATATTGTGATTGAATATAATTCTTGTCGTTTTCAAAATTATGAGCTTTTGATTTATAAACATATGTTATTTGTGATGATGATGATTTCATTTATTCACAACTACGTACAATATTTTACAAATATGTTATTATGTTTCATTATTATGAATTATCCATAATCCATATATTTAAAAAATTATTCTCTCACGATTATGACGATGGCCATATTAAAATTATAGGATGATATTGAATATGATCACCCACATTGTATTAACTCAAGTTTCTTATTCTACTGCTTACCTAGATTTTACATAACAAATTTCATTGAATTTAATCATATGTTTATTAAAAATAATAAGGATAAAATTAGAGATTTTATGAGGATAGTCATTAACGATATAAGTTATTTTTTAATTTTATTTTCTACAAGTGTCTTATGAGTCATTATTTAATAAGATATTACACAATTTTACAATTTTATATCTTATTATTGTCTTGATTTTATCTTAATAAAATGTTTTTGTCACTATGAAAATAGTTTTTTCATTATTGTAATTGTGAACATAAACACTTTTCATTTAATCATTTTTACTGGGTCATCAAATAATCTAAAATTATCAACAAATCTAAAATATTAACATGATTTTTTTTGGAAAATATGCAAATCATTTATGATTGTAAGTGTAGATAATTATTTATGTGCCTATGTATTCATAATATCACATAAGATTATATCATTAGAGAAAACATGGAAATGAAAATAGACATACTGAATCTGGAATTCGATATTTCTAAATTTACCATAATACTATTTTCTTCTAGGAGTATCAAGAATGATATGAAATTTATTTTCAAGGTCTAAATATATTAAGAAATACTCTAGAATATAATTAATAAATAAAATAATAATTATCAAGATATTCCTTGAATACTATATTTATTAACTACATAAAAATGGTGTAATTTTAATCAAAATGGACGTATTGAAAAATTTTAATGTACATACCATGTATGAAATGTTTTATTTAGAAAATCATTTTCCCTACTCACAATTAATGATACTAAAAGTGAAGTCCAATAATTGAAAGGTATTGAGCTCTAGGAAGTTGATCTAAAAAGACATCAAGAAAAGGCCTCATTGATCCATATATCTTTATTAAAACGTTCAGCAGCTCCTCAAGGTGAAACACATGGGTTTATAAATACACTATTAGATTACTAATATAGTTTTTTCTTATTATATACTAATTAAAAAGTTTTCTTTCTATTGGAGTTCATTTATATTTTTATATCATATAGGATTAAATCAAGGGAATACTCAAGTTCACCTTTTGGAGGATGTCTTGTTAATTTAATGGGAGATAAAATAAAATATTTAAATAAAATAGGGAAATATATTACATTATATGGAAATATCTTTGATATAAAATATTGTGAATATCCATTATAAAAGGAGGGTAATTTTGAGGATATGATTATGTATATGCCACCTCATCTCTAGAAACATTAATCTCATGTGTTATGATCACATAATCTTCATATTTTCACAACTTCATCATTTATTGTAGGTTCCCTTGATGATTGGATCATTGGTTTTATTAATTACTCATTTCTATACTATTGAAGCACTACATAGTTATGGTGTCTTTTTTCCACATAAATAAATTATATCTATTACGCTTAATTCTACACTTCTATAAAACTCAGATCTACTTCAACCATTTCCCATAATATTTATATCCATAATTTATAAATGATAAAAATTTATTTTTTATCTTCTCCCTATTTAACGGGTTACATTTTTCATGTTGTTCATCTATCCAATTATTTTGGGATTTTTCAGGAAAATATATATTATCTAGAAAATTAATTCTTTATTTTGATGGAGTATAATACTATTGAATCACATAATGAAATAGTCTATAAAAGCAATTACCTTTAAGTTCATGGATTAATTACTTCAATGAAATGGTCAATCATTCATTTTAGATTTCATATGTAATCTATAGAATATATTTATAGTGTTCTACAGGGATAAGAAAAATATGAAAAACATTCATCTTTCATTTTAATTATTATTAGGATCATTTAATTTATTCCAGGTCATTTATCATGAGTAAAAAACATATCGAGGAATTTCAATTTATATAATTTCCATTATAGTTGTTGTACTTAATTATCATCCCAAGTACTATTGATCCTAAAAAATTATTAATCTGAATCACTATTAATATAATACACATCAGGGAAAATATTATTCATTTAATGAAAACACAATTTTGGAAATATCATTTGAAGGGACATAATCCACTGTTTAGCTAAAAATCTACGTCTTTCTATGGTAAAATATAAATTCTAATATCAAATTAAACGAGACGATATATGTATTTCATTCCATTAAACATCATTTTTTCACTATATTAGGAAGGTTATTAGTCATAAATTCGGTCATATTATCTAATACTATAATTATATTTGCAACTCCCACACCAGTTGGGTTGGATTTCACAGTAGAGAAATATTTACATTGGACAAGAGTATTGAAACCATTATTTCTACTAAGAAAAAATTATAAATAATAGAATATACTGAATTATCTTATATAATTAAAAAAGATAAATCAAAATATATATTTCTAAATTTGGATTAATAGTTAACCTAAATAAAAAAATTATTTGTTGTCAATCATGAAATAATAAAATTGGTTTCATTTAGAATATAATTAAATAATAAATACACTTTTAGATCAACATGTTTTAGATTATTTGTCAGAAAACCAAATACAC
Organism: Viscum album; assembly: GCA_963277665.1. Lineage (NCBI taxonomy): Eukaryota > Viridiplantae > Streptophyta > Magnoliopsida > Santalales > Viscaceae > Viscum > Viscum album. The sequence continues at coordinate 1,748,071,018 of OY728119.1, read as the reverse complement.
TTTTATAAGTAAATAATAAATATATCCAACACGAGAACATTAACAATTAAAATGAATGATTGTGGAGATATTCTAGATCAATATTTTTTAGAGTTATTACCACTAGATTCATCAATTCTATAACCAAATACACTTTTATAATATATATAGTGTTGTATTTTTAAGAAAAAATCATACTTAGTACCTTAAAATAACATTTATAATATTATCCTAAAATTATAAATATCCTAAAAATATATCATTTTTTTCGTATTATATGAATTGGAATAATGTATTCATGTGGTTTTGATAATACATGCACTAATTCCAACTGTAACAACCTCAACTCAAGTGTCCATGAGTTGGTGTGCACCTTATTTTATTGGTTAAGATATAATGAATCTGATCCCAAATTACTGACCAATTTATTAGTCTTAAATATGTAGATCAAATATTCATATAATTTTACATTAGAAATAAAATAAAACACATATTAGAAAAAAATAATCCATGAACACATTAAATGGAAATTTTTTCGCATAATGGGGGAAAATCATATTGGTGTAATAATACACTCATAACGGATTATTTATAGTTGAATATATTATGATTGGAGAATTTATAAAAAAAAATGTCATGAAAAATAACTACAAACGCATTCAAATTTATCAGTAACTCAATAATTAACTGCATCTAGGTAGAGTATCACCATAATAATATCACAGATAATAAAAATGTAATTACAATTTAATTTAATGTTTAATGATGGATTTCATGATATCAGTTATCATGATACGGTTTTCACTAATTCAGTTCATAATGATATATTAATCTTTGTAGTAGTATATACCAAAAATCCAATTAATAATTATAGACAACTAATTTTCTCATGAGACTTTTTTATGAAATGAGGGAATCTCTTCAATGGATCCCCAAACATAACTTCTTGACTAATGAATTACTCATATATTTAATGATAAACATAATTTTAAAACAATATTTCTTATCCATAAATATTTGTATTGAGTGTAGAATATATAATAATTTGATTTTCCCTTAAAAAGGTAGAGAAAAGTGTTTAGAAATGGCATATTTCATAATAATTAATAATATAAATGATAAAGGAATATATATATATATATATATATATAATTTTATTTCTAATGAATAATGACAAATAAATTTAATTTTTTCTTAACAAACATAATAAAAAAAATTAATATGATACAAAATATTATCAATAATTCAGTTTCAATTTTGTATCAGTTATAAATTAATTTATTATAGATAATAAAATAAAATTGAGGATAAAAATAAAAATAAGATGTCATGAATTATTTTTATTTATAAATCCATTGATAAAATTTAGAATATTCTTAATATCATAAAATGGTTATAGTGGTGGGATATTACATTAATATCGTACAGATTAAAAAATACATACATTTCCAATTCTTTTAAATAACAATAGAAATGGTCCTTAATAAAATTGGGGGGATTATTATAATTCATTTAAAAAAAGTTGTGGAAAAATTAAACATTTAAATAGTAAATCAATTTAGTTAATAAATATGAATTTTTTAGAATTATTCTGAAAAATGTAGACATGGATAACAAATTGACCTCATGAAAAAAAATATATTCAATTATTTTAGGAATATCAATGATTGATTCATGTGAATGAGAAAGGAAATTTTGATGAAAAAAATTAATCTATTAAGATAAATAGAGGATAATTAAATAGTTAGTTTTTATGAATGAATGATTTTGAGATTCCATCTATGAAAAATATGTTCAATCCTTGAAATATTAAATTGTAAAATAAATTCTTACCCCTTTAGTAACATTTAAATTTTAACCCCTCAAATGTTTATATTAAAACTACATATTTTATCATTATTAATAATTATATATTCATGTTAAATACATAAATTGGTCAATATATTAAATATATTGAATAAAATATGTTCATATAAGAAAAAATGTCTCAATGTAGTGGAAATTGTGGAAAAGTACATAACAAAACAATTCAACATTGTTTTATAACATTTAAAATAATTTATAATGTATTTAAACATGATATGAATCTACAGAAGTACCATATTAATTTTTATAAAATCATATATAATCCACATGTAACATATTATCATCTTTTTTTCATCAATTAATCATTATTTTAATTATTTTGGGTCACAACTACATAGTTTTCTAATTAATGATTCAGTAGTGATTGTCAAGTTCTTATGAATTGGTTAAAGTTCCATAATCCATTTGAAAATAATTATAATTATGATTTAAATTCATTCATTGTAATCGTTTTTTGAATCATCCATAAACGGTTTCCATTTAAAATGAATCACAACACATTGTTGAGACAGTAAGTCGAGAAAATGCATTAGTGATGTTATAATTTGTTAATGGGATAAATGGATTGAATGTATATGTTATATTAAAATTAAAGAATAATTATTATTTTATTATTTTCAAATATATTAAATAGTTCTATTATAATAATTGTCCATGTTAGGTGGTGATTGAAGAGAAATATCCACATTTATTAAAGTGGTAGTCCACCATACGAATTGATGGTGGTATTGTTTCCATATTTATGGATAAGGATATAGATAAATTTTATATCATAAACCTATTAAAATATAATTATATGGGACGTAATAGAGTTATTGTATTTTATTTTCTATTACATTATTGTATAGTAAAAATAGTATGTAAAAAACAAAGAGTTTAGTTATAAAGATTACCTTCATATTGAAACCCCTCCCACGTATCCTTTATTATTGAGAAAATGATGAAATTTTTGAATGTATAAAACCACTATAAAAGTTATAATTATGTGGGTGATATATTATAGTAGGGGTTTGTGATATAAATGGATCAATATGTTATAATAATTGATGGGGTTGAGAACTTATAATTTGTTGTGAAGGCACACATACATTGTTTCAGGGTTTTAAAATAATATTAAGTTAATTTTATTGAAAAATGTATCCAAAAGAAATAATATTAATATTTTAAATGGATAAGGTTCAAAAAACATTAAAATATATATTAAATTTTTTCCCAATTTAACACATATCTTTATTAATTAACCACCGATAAAAATATTTAAATAGTAAAAATTGTAATGATTTTTTATTTTTAAAACTAGTCTATATGAACTCAAATTAATTTGAACATATTATGTTAAATATATTATTATTCAACATATTTAATAAATTTCATCAAATTTAATTCAACTATATTGAATAATTTAATTTAAAAATAATCATACAAAATATGAAGGAAAACTAGTTTATATGAAAATGCATTTTTCAATGTTAATATAACCATACATTGAATATATGATTAATAATAATAAAAATATAGATTTAAATTTATAAATATATATAATATATTTATTTAATTTCAATCAATCATTACAAATTTTATTTATTATTACTAAAATGGAAAAATAATATTCACAAAAAATAGTTTTTCTAAAAAAATATCCCATTTTACATCCTAATGTATTAATAATTATTTCTACCAAATTGAAAATAAGAAAAATGTTAAATATAAATTTTAATGGAAATTATAATATATAAATATATTTATTGTTAAATATTAAATTTTAATTTATTCATAAAATATTATTTTTAATTAAAAATTTAAAATAATTAATTCTAGCTGATTGGGACATTGAAATTTTAAAAATTATTTTATTCCAATAAAATTAGAATTTTTTTATAAAATAAATTATTAAAATATCCAGTTTAAGATATTTTTATAAAAATAAAAATTTCAATTAATATATTTTATTCATTTTTGATAAAAATTATATACCATTTATAACATTTGAGGATGAATAATTTTCTAATACAAATGCCACTCCCCAATTAATGTGGATGAAGAATAAATTGAATGATCAAATGATTGAATTGAAATTATCACCAATTATTTTATTTCATAATAAAAATGACTTTCTAATTCATGTAATATAGAACATCATTCATTATTTATGTATATTAATATGAAATATGAATTTTACATAGAGGTTATGGAGAGATATAAATATATGAGGTAATTTTTTCCAACAAAAAAGAGAATAGTTCATCTATTCAATAAGAACCTAGCCAAGATTAATTTAAAAATATTAGTTATATTTTTTAAATTAAATAAATCTTATATAATTGAGATTGTTTGGATTTTCCATAAAATTTATTCTCTTTTTAATCGTATTAAATATTTTACAGGTCTATATAATACATTATAAAATACTTTTTTGATTTTACATTACTATATCCAAAAATGAGAAAAATTTGTATATGGGGAGAAATCCATTGATTTTTTTTACCTATTTGTGTGTGAATATATTTGGTGATCCATTATAAAGGGTGAAAATAACTTAAATTATTATATAATTTTTCTATCTTGTTTACTGAGAACTTATATTGGAACTTGTTCTGAATAGGTTGAAAGGGTACAATTGAAAAATTAGAGAAGCAGTGGAGATGATACTACATTATTTTTTAACTGATCAATATATTATTTACTCAATTAATTTTCATTAGCTTCAAATAAGTTGATGTAATTCTATATTATAGACAACATTAAATTATTATTCATTTATTATTTTATTACAATGATTTAAATCATGTAGGATTAGAATTATTTTATAATGATTTATTTATATTTTTTAATTTATAAATTTATTCATGGAAATTTAATAACTAAAAAATATAAAATGGACTATTTTTGTGTAAAATATATGTGGAGATAATGTTTTATACATTTATTACAATGTGTGATATGATACAATATTTTTAGTAGATTTGATTATTGTGTGATCTTCTATCTCCACACGTACATCACATTCAAAATTAATTTAATTTTGGATATCCATTTAAGGTGATGCTAATTTGAAAAATAATGAATTATATTATTTCCATATATGAAGATCATTGGTTACAAATATGATATGGATGTCACTGGTGACATAGCCATGTTGGGCTGCTTCTTAAAAAATATCATCACCAAAATATATGTAACAAAATTATATGTAACCTGAGACACATTCACTTATGAGATTTTTTTATAATGAGAGTTATTACTATAAAGGAAATTTATATCATATATTCAATTGATTAAATTTTTTTGATGATAGATTCCATGACATCGAATGAACATCAGGAGGGCATAATTAAAAATAGAGTTTCACAATGCATTTTGAATGAACCACTTATTTCATTTAAATAGCGAGAAAGAGTTCTACATGGATATCATAGTGGTATAATTAGGGAGTATAATACTACATTTAATCTGAAAAGATATTACCGATCTATATTGATATTTTGTGGGATTTTTTATTGAACATTTTTTTAAAGAAAAATGGTGAATCTCGAACATGCATTCGAGGTGGATTTCTAAAATAAATATTAGTTGAGTAAATGTCTACATAAAAAAGGGGATACCCATGAAATTATGTATCTAAATAGTTAATTTAAAAACAATTGTGATGATAGAATCAATAATCATTTTTTATAAAGACGACCTAGTTATATTATATTCATTATCAAAATATTATCATATTTTATTAATTAATAAAAGAAACATTATAAATTAAAAATAATTTATTTTAATGTATTATATAAAAGGATAATTTATAAATGTCAGAATTTTAATTTCAAAAAATAATTTATTTTCTAAAATAAAAATATCCAATTTTAAATTGGTTTAAATTTTTTTATTTTCAAAAAAATGATTATTTTTTTAATAGTGAAAAAAAATAATTTTTAAAAAAATTCATATATTTAAGTTATATTATGTAATTTTAATGTCCCCATATGTTAAGAATTTTATTTATGGTAAATTAATTATTCTTTAACTATATTTTAAGCACATAATTACATTCAATCATCATTATATTATATTATTTTATAAGTATATTTCTAGGTTAAAACTCTTTTTGAACCAATTTTAAGTGCATATTGTTTCACTATTTAATATAATTGAAATTACAAAAAAAATTAATGATTTAAAGAAACATTTATACATAATATATTAGTAAATATTAACTTTAATATATATAGAGGTGCATATACGTCATCTGGTAAATATAAAATCATCATATTTGTGATATTACACTTCTCGAAAAACCTCTTTTTATACAGGTTTTATAGTTTAAATTTAATTCAAATTTACCCATTTATTTGAATTTAATTTAGATTTTTAATATTTTAAAATATTATATCTTATATTTTTTCAAATAAGATCAAAAAAATGTTTCACCATAATAAATAATGACAATTAACAGAATTAATTACTATAGTTAACATAAAAATAAATTTACTAGGGATTAATAAAAAATATAAAGATTTAAATGAATCAAAAATTATTATAAAATATTCTTATATAAATATATATTCCACCTCTTGTATATGTATATTTAATGGACTGTTTTAAATCTTCTTGGAAGATGTAAAATATGGTTACACATTTTTTTTTTCAAAAAGTAAATGTTTCTGACCCACCCCACTTAAAAAAGAATAGCATATATCCTCTTCACATAACACCTAAAAATACTTTTGAATTATAAAACACCCTCCCTAAAAATACTTCAGTCCCTCCCCATAACCTAGATTTATTATTATTTGTATAAATCCATCCTATTATTTATTTTAGTACTTTCATGAATAAATTACCTGAATGAGAGGGTTTGTTCTTCAGAAATAATATTTATATGTTATATATATGAAATTATTATTATATTATAAAATATTTATCATTTTGAAAAGTTATTATATCATTTTATTAGTTACACCAAAAAATGATCCCATTATTCATGCGTATGTTTCGACTACCGCCTCTATGAAGAGATGTGAATATATTTTATAACTAATGAATATAGATAATACATATAAGTATATCTAACCAAATAATATAGTATTTAAGATATTATTCTCCTAATGTAATAATTAAATTTTACTCACCAATTTAAATAGTGATCATTGAAAAATGGAAATGTTCCTCAGGAATATATACGGCCCAACATTATAATGATTGTAACAATTTTCATATTTTTAAAATAAAAATTCATGATCAGTTATAATAGTATTTTTTATTTATAAAAAAATTAATTAATTAATGATTATTATTATGGAGTTTTTTAAAATTGACCTCTTTGACATTATTAGACATACAGAAGTCACCGTGGATAAAAATATCAGAGATCAACAAAACATCCCGTGTAAACATAATTGATTATCTCATTTTATATATCATTTTCATAGGACAAATAAATGGAATAAAAACATGATTTTCTTAAATAATTTATTATATAAAAAAATATTGTTTATAAAGATAAATAATGTGCATGGTGACTTAGAATCAGTGTAAGGGAAGTATTATCAATTTTTAACCAATAAAACATATTTCTATGTTATGTACCTATATATTTTATGTATTTCATATAAATAACCTTTGACATGGTTTAATGTGAGTTTAATTATTCTCACGATTTTTAAATATTTTTTTATATTTATACTTTGATGGGACTTATAATTGAAATTTTTCCAAATTTGTAAGCAATGTTCTTCAAAATAATTCTCTTTTAATTTTTTCATTAATTTTTTTGTTTCATATGTGTGTTTTCTTATAATTATTTTATGATTTTAATTAGTAGAGATGACAGTTTCCTAAAATATTTTTTTTCTTTATTTAAATTTTATCAAAAAAAGAAATTTTTAATGGAATGTTTGACTTTATTTAAAGATAAACCGAGTAATTTGCCATTTTCACGTATAGAGAGATATTGTATTTTGTATCCAATGTAACCGTAATTTGAGGTTTGTATTCCACTAGAAGAATTTATGTTTTCTCTAAATAGAAACTATACTGCGATATCTTTTATTGATTTTCAGTTTGAAAATTGGGTGTTAAAAATATGTCCATTTTTATAATTTAAAAAATTGTGTAAATTAATTTAAAGTATTTTTCAATGGTTTTATGAAGAAATTTTGAAATAATAGAACAATATTCATGAAATGGCCCTTTGAAATTTTTTAGGATGGGTTTTATCAAATATTACTGTAATGAATTGGGAATGGATTACATTCTTCATATAACTATAATGAAATTTTGATTTATGGATAATCAATATTGTAGTGATTCTATAAGGGTTTGATGAGATGTTGTCCCAAGGAATGAAAAATTCACTTTTATGCTTTATAATGTGTTTTCATGGAAATTTATTAAATTAAAAAATGTATGAAAAATGATATTTTCATATCAATGATGATCATTTTTCAAAGAAAAAAGTTATGCTAAAAAAGATTTATTTCTGTGTTTACAATTATTTCATTGAACTGCAAGATTTTTTTGTGTCCCATTTTGTCTTATTTATTTCCATTACATATTCTTATGAAAAAATTACAAGTTATATTGTCATTTTAGGGAAAATAATAATTCATGATGAATGTCATGTATATTTTTCATCAAATGAAATCAGGTATTATCTTAAAAAGTTTATATTATTGTAAAATGGATACAAATATGAAGATTCATTTATGTATATATATATTTATGTAATGTTTATATTATTGATAAATTATCTAAAACTCTACATCATAAAAGAAATAAAAATATAATTAAATGATTTATTCATATAAGAAACATGATTACATAATGTATATGGAAATGGCCATATAGTTTGTGTCAAATGATAGATTTAAATACTTTTATAGGTTATGATAATTTTAACTGTATTCTATTGAAATATGTTACAATAATGTAATGTTGAAATGATATAGAATTTGAATTTAATGGTGTTTCTCTGACAAAATAATTTTTTTTTTCAGAATCGGTTCCATTATATAAAATAGAAAGGTCGTAGTAGGAAAGTGTAGATATCTTAATATTCTTCACAATTTACATATCAAGATGTTTGGAATTTCAACACAATAGTTTTTTGTATTGATGGAGCAGTTGTCACAAGAAATAAATGGTGGAAGAATCCATGATATATATAAACTAGTTCTCCCATAAATAAACAAGTCAATAGTTGACCATTTCAGGAGATAGAACCCTAACTATTTTGTTGGAACCTCATATAAATTAGTTTCTAAATGATGGATAAATTACATCGAAGGGATATTTTATTTTTCGTGATGTTCTTAACATCAAATGGAATCCCTTTACATTAAAAATTTAAAAGGTAATATTTTTTATGGTGTCATCTAGTTATTTTTTCAAAAGTGAAAGGCGATTTTGATTCCACAGATTAAGAAATATTTTAGGATATTTTCCATTATTAATAATTTACATTGGTTGTTCAGTCTTGATAGAAACATAATTCCTGGGATTGAGGATAATTGATTTTCATTCTATACGAGCATTTAAATGTATTTTTACCAAACATTCTACATTTGTAAAGTTTTTATTTATGAAAATTATTATAAAATGTATATATTTTACTCAATATTAAAACCAATATTTATATTATCATTTATTATTAGGTAATTTAAATCTCATAGAATGTTTTTCATTATGCTGCAATAGTTGGGATGGAGTTTTCTGACACATCTGTGAGTCATAATGATGAATGTTAGAAACATCCATGATGGATGGAAATGGGGACCAAAATTTAAAATAACACAAGAGGATAGAAAATTATGATAACAAATTATAGTATTACTGATTCAAATACAACAATAATTTATAATGAGAAGATCGAATTCTTATTGTTGTGGAATGTTTGGTTATATAGATAATGATTCCAAGAAAAATAATAATAATGAATCCATTATTGGGGTAGTATATATTCATCCAGTTGTTAGATTTTATAGTTTCATGTATATTGTTCATTATGTTTACTAGTTCTCAAACATAGTATCTCTGGCTGGGGATCATCATGATTGAATGAAATATTAAGTGTGAAAATATTTTCCAATTATTCAGGATGATGTTGCGCCATAAAATTATGTGTAGAAATGTGTGTTACTTTGGTACTCTATTTATGTCAATACCTTATTTTATTATGGATCATAAAATTGATTATTTTCTGGTAAATTTGAATTTAAAACGGAATATAAATGAATGAACATAATATATGACTTTTGAAAAAAAATCATTGTTGAAAAATTAAAGAAAATATATTTTATTGGAATCTTTCAATTTTCACTTATTGGATTGTCATTCCTAAATATATTGTTGAACTACAAATAGTAGAGTTTGAAATAATATTAGGTATGGATTTTCATTCACATTATCCTGCTAATATATATTTTTATGCCATGAATATTATATTAAATTGGTTTATACCTTAGATAATATACCATCATGGTCAGTTATTTATTTACTGACAGAAGGAATGTATAGGGAAAATGAGGGAAAACTGAAGACATTCATTGGGGGGAAAATAGTGAAACCAATGATATCCCATCTATTTATATTAACCCCCATAGGATCCAAAATGTTTAGATCATAGAAGTAAGAAACACTGAAGTTATGAGATTCTAGAGAGGCTAGGTGATTCACCACTTTTAACCCCTCTGTACATGTGTGAATCATTAGAATGATGGTGGATAGAATGCCACACAATTTTATGATGTTATAGGTAATCAACCAAGTAATAGACCTGATTACTTAAAGGGAATTTAGGGGGATAAGGTTATTTTTTTATCTTCATAAATTTAGGTGTTCCCTTGAGGAAAAGGGAAGGACAAGTGAGGAGGGTGTGAGCCTCTTCTTATAGATGAGAGCGATAGCCTAAATGAGTAGTGAATGACATTATAAATGAGCCTCTTGTGTCACGGACAGTCCCTCCTCCTTTCATGACCCCTGAGATATCGGACCCATCTATATTAATATTTAAAACCATGTGAGTAGGAATCCATCATTTCAATTTTCTTCAAATTGTATATCCATCGGTATAAGATGCTTGTATGCTGGATGTAAGTTTATAGAGGTATGGTGCATCCTTCCATTTTTACGAGAGCCTTCCAAGGCCAGTGAGGAGGTTTTAAACATTAGTGACGAGGCATCATTCTGTGGAGTGGATATCCTCATACCTATCCTTGTTCTTGGCTAGCCATAAGAACCCACATCCATCATGAAAAATGATGGAACATTCCATTTTCTTCAGACACCTACGACCTGAGCCATGGAACCAGTAAGAATGAAATGGCGCTTCACGTAGGTTTCTAGATGTGAAAGCTATGAAATCCCAGAAGAAGGATCCGACTTCATGTTCCCATTCACCGTTGAAGAACTGGTGAGCCACACATTATTTTTTGTGGTTGATGCATCAATTGTATATGGAAACCATGTTGATCCCCTATCATCAAATGATCTCATCGGCGGGGATAACATTTTTCCAAATATTCCTCATGAGAAAGATTAATTTCGTTGGAAGTTACGTCAACTAGACTTTCTTCCAACAATTAGCTTTCCCCTCGATAGATAGAGAACTATGGTAATACATTGTAGAGAAGGCCCCAAGGAGGAATTAGCAAACACACAAGTATGTAGATTAGAGCTGATATCGATAAGGATAAAGGGGGATTACTGGTTTGTGTTCAACACTGGCTTGATGAATTCTAGGTAATTACTCACCTACTTTAATGAAATGTTTGTGGCTTGGTATCCCAGAAATCCGACCATTGTGCCAGCCTATTTTTTATTCCCTTAGGACAGATCCCCCTCCCCAATAATCCAACATGTCTGGGGAACCAGGGCTGTAAAATGAAGGATAATAACAGACATGCAGAGTAACACATAGCTACCATGCAACTCGGAAAAAACAGCACAACTTCTATACCTGACATTGCAACAAAGTGAGCAACATTTAGGGATTTACCATGACAATTTTGAATGCATCTAGAAGAGAGAGTCAGTTTGTCTTCAAACATTAATTAATGATTTCATTATGGTCCTCACCATCTTCCCCCATGACACGTAATGGTATTTTCCATCAGCAAGAGCATCCCAGATGAAGCATGTCAATATGTGTTCAATATTTCTGAAAGTATTTTTTGGTGTTTTGATGGATGAGATGGAATAAAAGAGAGAATACATAAGAATTCTATTAACCAGCAAAATATAACCCTTTATGTAAAGAAATGTTTTATTCCAATTATGGATATGGTCATTTTTCTTGTTGGTGATGTGATCAAATACAATAATCCATATTCTTCTTTATGATATGGGATCCCCGGTATATTCAATGGGAAAACTCTCTCCCTCTCTTCATAACCATAATTTGTCCCAATGAGGAATCCTAGCTAGAATATCATCAACTAGGGATGATAATGTTCCCTTTGACCTATTAGCAGCCCGCCCACTCCAATGCATGTATTCTTCAATATCCCAAAGAAGGCCTCGTTCCATCCTCTTATTGGAATTCATGTAGATTATTTTTTTCATCTACAAAGATGAGGTGTGAGATGTGATGAAAATTCATCCTTATCCAGAATAAAAGGATCTCACCATTTCTCAGGCCGCTATAGATGAGGAGGATTAAAATGTCTTGTGTGAGGAAAAATAGACTTAGAGATAAGGGATCACATTGTCTTAGTCTTCATGTCTCCTTTATGGAACCATGATACTTCCCAATAAATTTAGCATTCATCCACGAGGAGATAAATCATCTAAACATGATATCATTTTCCTAAGAGGATAAACCCATATCTGAGATCACATTGGTGATGAATCTCCATTTAAGTATATCAAATTACTTGTTCATCTTACTTTTTATGGTCATTATTGAACCATGAGTATTCTTATTGAGATATCTTATCACCTCTTAGGAAAATGCAATAGCCCCTTGAATAGGGAGGCCCATAAAAAATCCATGATGTTTAATGGAGAACCATCGAGGAAGGTAAATGGAAATCCTTGAGTTGATGATGCGTGCATGAAATTTGTATGGGAAGTTGCACATGTTGACCAGTCTATAATGAAAAATTATAGAGATGTTGCATATTTTTGGATTGTGTGTCGATATAGTATCACATTCCACTCTAGGTAAGCTACCTCTTGTGAAAAAGTAATTAATTTCCTCTGATAATTGTTTTTTATCACATCCTATGAGTCTCTATATAAAATAACATAGATACCAAAAATATCTAGCAGGATGTTTTCTTTGATGTTTATTAATACCGCTATGATTTATTTCACCTCATGGATGGACCTTATCCTCTCGTTTTCCTGGATAGAAACATGATTGGAAATGTAATCATAGATCCCCTCATCACCTCATTTGTATCCATTAGACATCCAATGATTCTATCTAGCAAGAAGATCATTAAATAATGAATGAGCAGGGGACCCGACAGCATCAATGTCATTTGAAGATATACCATCATCTATAATAAATATATCGCTATACCAAACACTTTCTCTTAGTTTTTTATGTATGGAAGACTAATAATTTTCTGAGTAGTTTCACTCCATGAGTCTCTAACCAACTACTGATAACCTGAGAGGCCATTCCAATGGTGAAAAAAATAAACCGATCATAGATCACCTAACACTTAAATAGGGATACCATAATAGGATAGTGATCAGAGATCTCATTCCCCAGGTGACTGACCTTAATATTGGGATACACTTAATGTCTTGGTTGTTGCATTGGAATTGGTCCAAGAGGCTCCACAAACATCAATCCCCTTGTTGGTTGTTGCACTTTTGGAATTCATCGGCTGAGAATCCAAGGTTATTGTGGACTTTAGTAGCCATAAATTACGAAAATTACCAACTAGCTTTCCTAGGGAAATTCCACCTTCATTTTTTTATTTGGATTGTTGATGACATTAAAATCTCCACAAAAAACCAAGGAAGGATACCATTATCAAAATCATTGAGATCATCCCACATTAGTTCCCTATGTTATGCATAAAAACTCCCATAAATTTAATACATATATAACGATCCATTATCATGGGTAACCTTGGTGGGGATATTCTAGCCACCTATTTGAACCAGGTCCACTGAGAGGTTTTTGATAGGGAGGAAAATATTATTATTGAATTAGTTACTAATGATATGATTATTTTAAAAACAATTATCTAATGGATAATGAATAAATTTTTTATTTGGATGTTAATAAAAATTAGTTATTAGATAAGTCATTCTATTGATTTATAATATCAACATGGGTGGTATAGTTTTTTTATGAAAAACAATGATGGTATAATGAGAGATTTTATTGAGTTTAGAGACTTGAATATTAAAATAATTGTGTATAGGAATAATATTCCTCAAAATATTATTTTTTATTATATTTGGGTAGAAAAATAATTCGTAATGGTTAATATGATGTCTGGGTACCATAAGATGATGTTAAATGATAATATTTTTCCGTTTGTAGTTTTTCAGAACAGATATTGGCATTATGATTTTTTATTAATTCCCATAGTTTTGTATAAAAGTAATATTATATTTATGGAAATATGTATATATTTCACCATGAGTTATTAGAATTTTTTTATGTTTATCAATGATATGTTCTTAAATTTTAAAATTTTAGAGAAACATTAATTATGCCTATGGATTATTTCCGTAACAATGAAATAGATGAAAAAATATGAAATTTTTTTAATATTAGAAATATTATCGAAAAAAATTTATTTACATGGTCTTATTGTTTCTAAAAGTACTAGAACATTTGGACATAGTATTACAAAAGTTGTTGAAGACTAGAAATGATAAACAAATGACATAAGGATTGATCGTTTTTGTGTTTTAGTGACATACTACATATAATTATATGAAAACCATGATTGGTTATCTAGCCAACTGATTATATTCACTCAAAAAGCAATATATTCATTTAGATAAAAAACTAATTGTTTTCTTCCAAAACTAAAAAATGGTTTAATTCTATAATTTATGTCATTCATACCTGAAATGGGTAATTTTTTAACTACAATTCTAGTTCATTTAACGGATTTGGTTTTTTCCAAATGCATAATGATTAGGTAAATTTTTATTATTAATTTTTTTTTAAATATCATTAGTTATATTACCCTAAACATGATCTGGAATTATTTATTATGGGTTTTTATTGAAAAAATCGAAGTAAAATTCATACCAATTAATTTTTGAAATATACATTGATCATAAAATTTTTAATTATATATTCATTAATATTTAATTAAATATGATATATACAATATCGACGGAAAATGTCAATAATTACTATTTAAAGATTAATTATCAAATATAGAAGGTAAAATAATTAGCCATTTCATTGAAATAGAATGATAACTCTACATTAAATTTGTTACATTTAGAACATTAACCTTTTTTAATTAAGAGATAAATTTAGGACTAGATTTTGTGAATATAGGGATAATGTCTATTTTTTTATTTTTGTTCAGTAGACTAATTAAAATGAAATAACAAAGATCTAAAAGAGGATCATGTTCAGTAATAAAATGTAGAACCTCTTGTTAAGGTTTTTATTTCTACGTTTAATGTTTGGTAGAATGTGTTTTCATTTTTGTAAAATATTCTGTGTTGTGTGATTCCCATTTGTTTCTGGAATTGACAATTGAAGCTCATAGTTATCCACTTTTTAATCATGGGAGTACAAATATATACAGACAACATTTTGAGTATTAATGGTGGGATTTAATGACAACACACTTGATTACATTAACTTGAAGCATTATAATTTTCTTTAGGTTAAATAATAAATAAAATTATATAAGGTAATTATTCAACCATTTATAAGGCCTAAATATAAATGGGAAAATACATATATGAATTTCATGGTGCTATTTTCATGTATATAATGTAGTAACAATGCTATTTGGGTTATTTTTCTTGAATTAAAATTTTCTATAATTTTTCTTTCCATTTGAGATATAATATATTTATATCGACTTTTGCAACCACATATAAATGATATAGTTAATTTATATGGGGTTACTCTGTCCATTTTATTATACCACGATTATAGGCTCACAACTATTTTTTCAAAAGGGATTAAGAATTATTTTTGTGGTGAATTAAATTTCTATACAAAATTTCATTGTCAAACTGATTGACTATATGAGAAAAAAATTTAGAAGACTTCTGATATAATTCATTCTTTTTCAATTGATTAGAAGTGATTTTTGGATCAACATATATATTTTTTTGTTTTTTATTTTAATAATAATTCTTATTTTAGTATACATATTACACCAACGCAGAAACTATATGGAAAATAAATTTGATAACACCTTTTTGGGATTGAGTAGGAAGAAAAAAATTGATTAAACTAGAAATGATAACTGAAATTTTTGAAATGGTGAAGTTGATTATGAAATAAAATTAGCATGTATTATTGAATCTATAAAAAATTATTCATATAACTATAATAAAGATATTTCTTTTGTGGTAGGTGATCATTTTTATCTTAATGTATATACATGACTAATTGCTCTGGGTTTTGGTAACAAGGTAATGATAAGCCTATGGTTAGTAGGACTACATGAAATCCAGGAGAGAGTAGGATCATTTGTGTACTATGTATCGTTTCTTCCACATTGTTCCTTATATAAACTCATTTATTATGTTCGATGTTATTAAAATATTTTCTTGGTTTATCTAAAAATAAAAACCCCAAAATAGTTCAATTGGAAGAGAATATTTATAATGAAAAAACTTCTATCTAATATATTGATGACAGAGATAATGATTTTCACACTATGGTGACTCTCTAGGGTATGTCTTCTTTGAAACCTGATATGGTTGGACATGTAAAATGAGAATCTAAAAATTCTTGGGGAAAAGATATCCCCATGTGTTCAATAAATTATTGAAATTATAATCATGACATTTCAAAAAGTAGAAAATTTTACAACCCACGTAATTATGAAATAAATAATTTTCATATCATATAATATGAATACGACTGTTATAGTCTATAAAAAAGGTTATGTAATTTTTGTAAATGAAAATGTTAATACATCTAATTTTAAAAAAAAATTATTATAAAGTTTTATTTGATAGATAATTCATAATTTTTAGAACATTTTTTACATATTAATTAATCATTTTTATATCCCCATATGAAAATTAATTTATTGTGAATTCTGTTTATTTTTCGGAATATTTTTATTTTTTTATGAAAGTGAAAAATATTGATTTTATCAATGTCATTACATTTAAATAACTTTAGTAATATATATGTACATTAATTTTTTTAATATTATTTCATATAAAAAAATTATTTTTTTATAAGATCAACATATTTACATTCTAATGGTATTTATATGTGATTTTTTATATGTTTAATTTTTTATAAAAAAATGGGTTTTTTCCGAAAACTATTTTAAAGTGAATAATGTTTCCATATTTTGATAAATTAGAAATTCTCTATTGAGAAATTATTTTCTATAAATATATAAATTATAAATCAATAAATATAAATTTCAATTCATAGAGTGATGATTATATGTCATATAGTTTGTATAAATTTATCATTTAAAAACACTTATTGAAAAATCCCATATTCATCGCATTTTTGGGGTAAAAATTAAATTAAAATTTTTCAATTAGGTAAATTAAAAGTTGTAATAATTTATTCAATACTATTACTTATAATAATTTATATTATGAAATAATTAAAAAATAATTTTTTACCATAATGAATAGTGAAAATAGAAAAAAAAATTAATTCCCCCAGTTATGTTAAAAGAATATTTACTTTGTGGTAAAACATAAAATATAAGGGTTAAAATGAACTAAAATAGATTATAATTCAATTTTATGCACATATATTTAAATTTTGATGTATACAGATCATCAATTATTTATTTTATAGTTTTTAGCATGTAAAAAAAATGGTTGCAGCATTCCAATTTCAAACATTTCATGTATTACACTCTCCCCAATTATAAATAATCATACCCTATATTATCTAATTGAAAAATTAAATTAATTTTTTCCCAGACAATACATACTAAAATACCTTCCCTAAATACATCTTATGAATGCTTTTGGTACTTATATAAGAAGTTCGTTCAAAGAAGATGTATTATTCTTAAAAGAGCATTTCTATTTTAGTTTTTCTTACGATGATATTAAATTTTAATAAAATATAACAAAATAATAAATTAATGGTCTACAATATGTTATTATGTTATTATGTTAATTAAATAACCTAAATCCATATTTTCTTCCATTAAATATGGTATGAAATCATCATTTTGGTGTTTTCAGGACTACCAGATCACAAACTGATCTTATCCATTTTCTATAATATCCCATACTTGGTATTTCTAAAAAACAATTACTGTATAAATACAATATTTATAACATATTATACTTCTAGAGTAATGATATCACATATACTTCAATACTTTCTTTTCTATAGGGTATGAAATAATGTCACTCATGTGTATGGTTAACTACCACCTCATGAAGCGATGCGATTCATTTTTCCCTAATAATTTTCATGGATGTTAATAATGATAAATTCAATTAATATTTTTAATATACATTAAAAAATATTTATATTCACGAAATTTTCTTCATTTTGAAATGTTAATATATCATTTTCTTCCACACATTGAAAATTGAGAATGTCGTTTGTGTGTATGAGTTGACTACCCCCTATATAATACGATGTTACTATTTTATCCTCACTATGTCAAATATAAAATAAGTATAGTTATATTTACATAAATAATATTTTTTTATAATAATATTATTATTTAAATATAATATATTACTTAACTTCTTTCTGTAATTATTGTCGAAAAATGGATTCATTACACATCCATTCGTATGGAATACCATTTCTATGATTGTGACGTAGTTAATTTTTCAAAGAAAACATTAAATTTTTTTCAAATTATAAATTAGATAAAAAAATTATAAATATTTCATTATATTTATTCCATATATGTTTTAAAATGATATTATTGACCATAGCCAACCAACTAATGTGATGGTCGACACATAAGTTGAATATCTTCAAAACATCCACCATAAAATTAATTGATTAAGTAATTGAATATTGAATTGAAATATGTTAAATAATTTGAATAATAAACAAGAAAAAATTTCTTATTAAAGAAAATTATTTTTAAAGTTCTTTATTAATGATGATAAATAATATATGTGATGAGTTAGACTCAGTTTAAGACATTTTTCCTCAATTGGAAATCATTTGGAAATATTTTTATGTTATCCCCCTATATTATTATATAATGTTTAAATAATTTTACTTATAATATTTATGTGTTTAATTTCTATATTATAATGATATTTAATGTTTTATTTAATATTATTCATTCACGGGACTTATGATTTAAATGTTTCTAAGGTGATAAGATACATTTTTTTAAAACAATTTTTATAGTTCCCTTAAAACTATTTTCCTTCCTTTTAAACTATTTTTCAATATTATTCAATAAATTTAATTTATGGAATTTAGAGATTAATTATGTTAATTATTATCATTCATTTAATTATTTTTCCAAATATTAATCATTCAATGGAATTGTTGGATTCCCTTATAGAATAAAAAAGTAATGTTCTATTTTATTGTATAATGTGACAACTACTTTTGGTATCACTGTAACCATTATTTTATGTTCAGATTCCCATATAGTTATTCTTTTTTTCATCAATTTAAAAACATATTTCACTTTTTTTTAAATTTAGGGTATGAAACTACTTTTTTGAAGAAAATGGATACATTTATATCGAATTTTTTTAAAAAAATAGGTTTTAAAATGTTTTCGTGTATTTTATAATATAATGATGAATGATTGATGTATTTTTATTGATATGTTCTTGGTACATTGTTTATGATATATACACCAAGATACTGATCCAATTCATTTGATTGTGATCATTTTTTTCCAGATAATTATGTTCTATATGAGATTCATTGTTATTCATTTGTTTTGTGCTTTTTACGGGCTCAATAAGATGAGGTCCCAAGAAACCCAAATGAATTTATATTCTTAAAAATATGTATTCATGGATATAATTTCATTAAAAAAATGAAAAATACTCTTAATTTTTTGAATATGTCTTATCCTAATTATGGTGAAATATTATTCCTTTATGAATGATTTTTTTCGTTATTAGTAATGTTTCTGAATGAACATATGGGTCTCTTATTTTTATCTCCATTAATAAGAATTATGAATTAATCCAAAATAATACAGATTTTTCAAAGGGTTTAATGTTGGGTAAGTGAAAATAAGTTCTCTAGTTTAAATTCATGTAGACTTTTGTCGAGAAAATGTTATTTTTTTAAATGGTTTATATTTTGTGATAAAAATATATACTCATAGGATGTTCCCAGTTAATATATATATATATATATGGTTTTTTAATATATTAGTAGTGAACTATTTCTACAAAAATATAAACATGAAGTAAACAAAAAAATTATACATTAAATTCATTATGTAACACTAAATATTACGTAATGATTATGGATAATTAATTATAGTTTATATTTTGGGAATCCTCTAAAAATTGATGAATTTTTCCCTTGTTGTGGAATATTTTTTGATATATTAAAATGGGGTTCTATATGTATTAGTAAAAATTATTATGCAATAAAAATTCACCTATTCAAAATGAAAAAGTGAACAAAAATTTGTTTTGGGTATATTATGAGTGGTTTCCATGAGTTTTAATGTTATTATACAAATGAAAAGAACAATATATTATTATGATGTCATGGAATGGAAAAAATATTATGATTTGATTGGAAATAATGAAGAGTACCCATTAATGAAATATTAATACCAAAAAATCAATCTATAATGACATTTAATTAGGTAAATGTTATATAAGAAACTCTAGGTTATCTAACATAGAAATTATATACATTTTTTATTTTTATAATTCGGTTATTTATTTTCAATCGTTTGGTGAAATTTATTGAGTTTGTTATGATTTTTTGAAACAAAATCTATATTTCAATAAGAATGATTAATATAAATTAAATAAGAAAAAATTATTAAATTCATTATCCTTTTTATTTTTTGGAAATAAAATAATTCCACATCCATAGTTTATTTTTCCAAGATGTTTTAAATTGATTGATATAAGGGTCGTATGAAGACTTGATGTACGTTGGTGGAGTCTGGAATCATAGTATGGATGTGGGTAAATATGAAAAATTCATGGAACACTATGCCCCCATATAGATTTCATTTAAAAAATACATTATAACACATAGTTTTTTATTCTACCATTTCCAATATTGAATTTGGTAAATAAACATTACATCGCCCATATAATGTTCCAACATATATTTACTATATATATTACCCATGAAGATGTTCACTCCAATTGAAATTTCATAGTGTAATTCCTATGATTTGTACAGTCGATCCTTGTATATTTGATAGGGAAGGTGAATTTTATAAAGGGTATGATTTATAATTCAAATGACCAATATTTGGATCTGGTTTTGGAATATTTAATATCATGTAGAGTTGATAAATGACATGAATTTTTCAATAGGGTCAACATAGAGTTCTCGTGTATTGTTCATTCTCAACATAAAGTTTAATTCCATTTTAAAAAATTTCACATTATAGAATATATAATGAACTTACCTACACTATAACATAAATATATTGATTTATATTTTATCATCCATTCAATAAAACCATTTTCTACCACATGAAATAGATAAAATATAAAACAAACAGATATTATTATCAAAGATACATCTAATATAAAGAATCTCATGATATGATTACTCGTATTTAAGAGATATTTGATACCTATGATGGAAGAAGTGGATATTTTAATTACAAGTTCAAAAAATCACAAATTTGTGACCATGGTTAAGGAAGTTTGAATTCAAGGATCCATAAAGGCAAGATGAAGATTATGGGAGGAGAGTTTTATTGAAGAAGCATGGCTCATGTGTGACTGAATATAGAATTTTTTTATGTTATATTCATATTATTTTATTCATTCCTTTGTTTTAATATATTTTCCTCTCCTCCATCTCTATTACCGTATGGATAAAGAGGGAAATTTTTAGGTATTAACGATGAAAATTGATATTAAACATAATTCATGAATCTTAAAATTAATTATTATACTATGTTTTCTTTATTGATGTTAATTTTTATTAGTAATTTAATGATTTTAATAAAACTTTGTTTACTAATTGTAACATGTTAACTATTTGGTTTTTAAATTTTTTACTTATATTCATTATCAACTAATAACAATGGGTCATATATAAATAGGTTGTTATTTGTGGTTAAATTCATATAATTTTTGATTGTGTGGATGATTTAAATATTTCTAAGGTTATAGGGGACTTTTTATTAAAAAACCCCTCAGTAATGTTTTCCTTACACCTTTCATATGTCAAAATATGCCTCAGTGAATGTTGATTAAAACCAAGTGCCTTAACTATGGACTTAATTGACACATGTTTCTTTATCTTCCTAAATGATAAAAATGTGTCAATTATTTACTTTCTCGAGAAATATTATCAAGTTTATTATTATTTTTATTTCTCTTACGTAATGTCAAATACTTTTATATAGTCAATTATGTTTATGTCTTCTGTTTTGACCATATTCAGTTTATGTTTCAAAAATGACTTTGTTTGCATGACTTTAGTAAATAAGATCACTATTTAATCTTATACATAAATATAATCACGATATATTTATCATATTTATGATTAAATTATATTTTTATATCTAATAATTGATGGTATTTTTGGAAAATGAAAAATATTATGGTTATGGAGATGGTAAGTCATACATACCCATTAGTAACGTTTTCATTTTGCAATGATCATTCTTAAAAAATGATATCTAATATTTTATATTTATATAATTTTCATTATATAATAAATAAAATGATATTTAATTATTAATATATATTATTCATTTATTCTAAATGTAATCACATCAGATCAAGGAGGCGGTAGTCCAGATGTCAACAAATGACATTTTCAACCATTCACTGTGTAGTAAGGTAAAAAAGAAGAGGATATACTATTTTATAGAAATAAAATAATTTCATTTATATAATAATAATTCAATGTATATCATATACATTCATTATGATTAAAATTATTACCTTCCATGTGAATATTATTAAAAACAATTCACATTTCTTCATGAGGTGGTACTCCATCAATCATATGAGAAATGTTATTGTATCCATTATGGTATGAAACATAAAAATGATATATATGATATATCGAATCCAAATGTATATAATGTTATAAATATAAAATATAATACTTATAACCATAATTATTATAATCATTTATTGGTATTCATTATAAAAAAATGACATGTGTTCGTGATGTGGCAGTACCCTATACACATGAAAGATGATTTCAAAACCCATTTGATGAAAGTTTCTATGGTTGTACGTAATTACCATAATAAATATACATATTTGTATAATTTATAAACTAATAATATTATATAATCATGGTATTGTATTAATTTCATGGGTATAAAATGTAAAATATAAAAAATGATCATTGTTGAATGTTACTTCTTCTTTAGGTAACTCATTTTGGTTTTCACCAAAAGAATTACATCGTTGTATTGGTGAAAAAAGAATGGATTATCGGATGGTATGAGAAATTTGTAGATGTTAATTTGGTTGGTTTTATGAAAAAAAATGTATGCTGTGATGATTGGTGGATTGGGGGAGGCCTTTTATAAGTGTGTTCAGTAAGAAATTTGTAATTTTTTTGATGGGGGAATTCCACTATGGTTTTTGATAAAAAAATGGAATCAAATTAAACCTTATCTAAAAAATGTGGTTGTATAGTTGTAATATGGATATAAAACTGTTTATATTAATTTTTAATGGTTTTTCTGTTTTCTTTTTAGTTCACCCCCACAGAAAACTAAATTTTAACATAACTATGGTCATTTATTATTACAATTTTCATTACTGATTTTGGTCAAAAATTATGTTAAAAATATTAAAAATTAGAAATTATTATGATTCCAAATATTTATTCCATTATGTCAAATTCATTTATTGATGTTAAAATAAATATAATTAATTTCGCAGACATGGCGATATAGTTGGATTTTAAAGAGAAAAATTTTGAAATTTTGAAATGTTTTTGTATCCAAATTCAGTATGAAATTGATTTCAATAACCTAAAATGGATTAATGGATTTATAATTGAACTATTTTTTCATTAAATGCAAATATAAATATAATTAATAATTATATATTTATTAAATTAATATTTATTTTTAAGATTAATTTTTTTATTTATCACTATTTATCAAAAAATAATGATTCTAAGAAAAATACTAAAATTTCGCTGTATGAATTTTTTTCCTGATTTCTAAAATAAATAATATTTTTAAAAATTAAAATTCAAATATTTAGATATTTATATTTTAAATAATTTATTATATGAATAGAATTTAGATTAAAATATTTATCCTCAAAATAAATTACTTGATACTTTTATAACTAATATAACTAGGTTTTTCTTATTAATAATTATGATAATGATTTGATCTATTGTTTCGTGGATTTATAAGTTTATCCCCCATTTATAAATACCACCCTCTAAATTTCATTCACTTATTTATAAGGAGGGGATACCATTCCTTCATAACATTTTTGTATTCACATGTTTCCCCTTCAACCATATTAATTTTTCATAAAATGTTAAACTTGGGAATGTATTTATTCGGAAATACTTGTTCTCTATGGTCATGAAGTTTAATTGGATACACCTCATCCTTAGGATTCTCTTCAACTAACCAATGTTCAAGATCAAAATGGTAGTTGTATATGAAACATATTACCTTAACTATGAAACATTAAATATATAGTGTACCATTGATAAACTCAAAGGTAATGTACCTCAGTAAGAAAATAATCCAACATTTAATTAGATTTCACATGGTTCAATTAAAAAAGAATTTAAATTTCCCTTATTTCAAAAATTCAGTACATATGTCCCTATAAAAACATTAATAAATATTTGATCACCTACCCAAAATGAAAAATATTTCATATTGTTTTAATATTTTATGTTCTTCCTACTCAAAGATATCCTCAGATGTTTTTTAATAAATTAAATATCCTCAACCATTTCATCTACCAAATACAGTCTCTTTAACTTCATTTCTTCTACATCATCCAAAAAAGATATTGCCTAACACCATTTTTTGTATAATGCTTTAAATGGTGCCATTTTTATACTGGAATTAAAAATATTATTATAAGAAAACTCAATCTATGAAATATTTATATTCCAAAAACCATGGTAATCCACTATAAAAAAATAATTATTTCTTCCTTGGTCTAAATTTTTCACTCATACTATCGATATTATTGATTTTGAAAATATATAGTAATATTTAATTAAATACACAATTTCACCTAAAGTCATTACTACAAAACCAGGCAATACCAGCCAACCTATATGCATTGTTTTTATAAAACCTAGGATATATACCAATATATCAAAGGCAATATACATTTTCTCAAAAAATTATGTGTTTATATATTATAATTATAACCATTGTTTCTGATATATATGGCTATATGCCACCTGTATATGCATAGGTAAAATAATTTACTCAGAAAAATGGTAAGAGTCTACATTTCCATAGTTAACACCATATGTCCAATATTTATAATAATATATATAATAATATATATACACCTAAAGTTGTCTATGTTGTGGAGGTTATGATGATTAATGCCATAGTTGAGTTATAGATATTGAATCTCATTCAAGACATATTATTTTTGAGAAGTAACAATAGTTTATTGAGGATATAGACTTCGTTTTACACCATGGAATGAAAACCTATAACCATATTTGAATCTGTTTATATAGCTCAAATACCCTGATGGAAAACTATTAGGGCAATTTCCATAATTTTAGAAACTACGGAAATAGCCTCTGTTTCCATGCTTGACAACCATGACTATATTTGTTTTCTATATCCATCCCAATTCAAGGAAATGACATCTAGGGACAGGATATAACTTATAACATCATTTTTGACACCTATATCCAAGGTTTTGGGTTGTTGATATATCATAAATTTCTACATCTAATTCCTTTCCCATATTTAGTTGTGAACATTGGATCACAACCTAATACGATAGATAGAGGCACTCTATGTCACATTACTATTTCTTTTAGATACAGTCTACATATCTATTCTAGGGACATTGTATCTCGAGTGTTTAGTAAGTGTAAAAATTTAGACAATTGAAAACAGTTAAAAAATTGCATTGTTATATCCTATCATCTTTGGATATACCCCAAAAAATACATTAATATAATTTCCCATTTTTACTCCACCACAAGAAGAGGTTGAAGTATCCCCTTTAGTAAATTTTATCCAGGTTTATCCAATTGAAAATTTCTCACTATTCATGAAAAAATATGAAGCATCTGTATACATTTCATCACACCATTAATACTTTGGAACACCTCTATGTACTATATAGATGAATCGAAAATAAATAAATATGATTGTCACTGAAAAAATCAGTCCTCAACATGGAATTCTAAGAACACATAATCGTTTTCTGAAAAAATAAATCACATATCTATAAGTGTTAAAAAAAGTAATCTCATTGATCATAATAAATTCAACATTTTCTGGAATAGAATGGTCATCCTTTTGAGAATTTTTAATTCTTTTATAAAAATCCAAATACAGTGTAACCTGAAAGGGAGAAGAGTATTTCCCTATATCCACAACATTTAGGGACAAATAAATAACCAAAGGTCCGCCATCCAAAAATAGCATGGTTAGTGTAACATAATCCTTTTAACTCGAAGTTTCATCCACCATGTTTGTATTTCCATGATGATATTGAATTGAGTAATCATAATCATTGATAAGATCAATCAATATTCATTCTCAAACGCTATAATATTTCAGAGTGAATATATATGTCATGATTTTTTTATCAGTATATATTTAAGAGATTACTCCACAAAAATTATGCCTATAATTGTTTTTAAGAAAAATCCACAGCTACTAATTCCATATAATTAGTATGTTTATTTATCTCATGACGATTTAACTATAGTGAATAATTTTTAATTTACTAATCAATATTCATAAAGATAAAACCAAGTGCATTAAATAAAAAATTAATATAGATGGAAAATTTAGGATTTCCAGATGGATTTTCCTAATCATTGCCATTAAAAAATTACTTTTTTTGAACAACAAAGAAAAAATCACATTCTATTTACAAAATGAATTTAACTCTTTTCAGAGTTAACATAATTTTTGGGATAGGAAGACACTGACTTTTTTGGAACAACCATATGTAATAATAATCTAATCAATGAAAAATATTAATCTGTGTGATACATGGATATCATAGACATTAATCAGCAACAATGTATTATAATAGTTTGAAAATTATTCCATATTTATAATAAATATGTCTAATTAATAAAAAATTTTACAACCCTATTTCATTCCAATTGAATTTCCCTAAATAAAAATTTCATCCAATTTTTTTAAAACCACCGATCAGTGTCATTCATGGTCATCATTAATTTTTGAACATACCAATATTTTACCAATAAAAAAACCATAAATTTTGGAATAACTTATTAAAAACTCTATTCAAGATATCCATCAATACATTATTGGAATTATAAGATCCCCATGAAATAACTATACATTCAAAATTCCAATATCTAATATAAAACATAGAATTTTGAATGTTTGGATCATTCACATTCAACTAATGGTACCCCAACCTCATGACATCCATTGAAAAGTATTGATATCTCTCAAACTGATAACAAAAATAATCGAAATGAGGAAAAATGAATCATATTTTTAATAGTAATGTTATTAAAATAAATATAATACATGAAATGTGTCATCAAACCATTATAATTTTTATCTAGGTCACACTATATTGATTTTCTATATTGAAATAAACCATTATATAGTAACTCATGCATTTTTTCAATCCTTAATGTTCAACTAGATCAATTCAATAAGGGGGCCTAAAATTGGCTTAAAATCATGTACTAAGTTATCATTAAACACATTATGCTTATAAAAAACTAAAAAAATGAAAATAATCTGTAAAAACTTCTACGTGTTCATTTAAAAAAGGTGCATGACTACTTTTAATGCTTTATTTATTTTAAAAAATATAAGAAATGGAACATTCACTACAATATCATACCAATTACATATATTTTTGGTAATTTATCAAAGAGAATAAATCAGTGAAAAATCATTCTTATCTTTTAAATTTATCATATCATGAAAAAATAAAATCCATACATTTACAATCATGATATAAATCGCCACTATGGATAGTTTAAAAAGAGTTTCTAGAAAGGTCATCACAATTAAAAAAACTGGAATATTCTTATAAATCATGTTTTCATTGATACCTAAACCGAAAGTGATCATAAAAAAGTTCTATCATATTTTAATGAATTGATATTATAAATTTACATGATAAAAGATAATAAATGAAACAATTTTAAGAACCATGTAAAAGAATTTTTTATAATAATATGAATGCACATGTAACATACCTATCATTACACAAATGGATGGACCAACAGAAACTATAGAAGAATAAAATAACATCTCTAAACACATATTTTTTTTATCATCATGTATTAAATCTATTAAAAGTAACATTAGACATGAAATAACATAATGATCCAACTCACTGTAACTAAAACACATCATTATTGGGTGTATATTAGTCACCATATTCTTTGGTTGTTTAGGAATATTTTTTATACTCTCATGTCCCATATTACTAAAACAGCCACAATGAATACACTTCCGAGATTATATAACATATTCCTAAAAATTTCATTTTAAACATAGAGAATATTTTTAGTGATTAACACAAGATTTCATATTTCAAAATTTCATAATTTTCCTACCACCTTGACTTTTTCTTACTGTTTTCATATAGATAAACATTCTTTATACCAAAATAAAGCTCAAAATTCTCATCACAATGAAATTATTTCAGATAAAATAAAAATTAATTTTGTGAAGAATTCTATTAATGAACTTATTTTCAAACCTCACTAAATTATAATAATTTTACAATCAGTGTCCTGAATAAAATTGGGCTCATAACTAGATAATTTTTTGATGTTTCAATTATACAAAAATAAAAAATTATTATCATTTGTCCTTTATTTACACGATTTTTTTTCAAATAAAAATCAAAAAACCCTCGGAAAATATTACTACATAAAAAACATCCAGAAATATTTCCCATTAAATGGAATCAAATCCCTCATTCTCCCTAGTATTCTTGTCCAAATTCCACCATCGATCAACTTCACCATCCAAACAAAAAAATTAAATACTAACCATTTGAAATTATGAAAATCCCATGACATCAAATATCTTCTCTATAGTAGTTATAGTTACTTCTTGAAACACTGGTTAGTATTATCAACTAAATGGTGGTAGATATTTCTTTATAAAATGATCAACAATAAACATGTTCCTTCATGGTAGATCTGACTAATAAACATCATAGATAATACCACAATTTCAAGAATGTATTAGTATAGTTGTCACTACATTATACTATTCTCTTACAATTACATTCATCTTGGTATGCGGGTTTTGAAGGGCATTTTCATCTTGTTTCCTTCCAACTATAGATTCCTAGTTTACATTAAATAATAAAATTCTGAAGATTCATTGTTTATATAATGGAAAATGGTAATCGAAAAATGATATATCATTTTAACATAATCATAATGTAAAATATTTTAAGAAAAATTTATTTATATTTATCTTGATCACTATATTTATCTAAACATTTCCATTGATATTATCTATATGGACCCATCCATAAAAATTACAAATTTTCTACTTTAGTCGATACATTATTCTTTAATGATAGCGAAATGTTTGAGGTTTACTATTTTAGGGAATTAGGTTATAAATACTAAATTAGAAAACTATATTACGAAAATTTTACACACCCTAATATAAACAATATTCATTTATTAGAAAAAATCTAAATTAATGAATTATTTTTCTTCAAATTCATGAATAATTTCAACATGGATTTTTCTTTTACCATACCCATTCTTAAATCCTTTGAAAAACAATAAATATTATGGTATGAGAAAAAAAATATGAATATTGGATTCACGATGACGGAAAATTGTTATTCTTTTAAAAATAATTAATCTCATATAACATTAACATTGATCTTAAATGTTCTCCAATAATCAAAAATAGAACATTTTCACCTAATTTTTTACGGTTTTCTCAAATAGAATTATATAACCCCATATGTAGTAAATATTTTCCAATTTCATTGATAGTGTGCCAAATATACATTAAACCCTTTCAAAACCCCTTAAATTTCTATAACCATTCAGTTAACTTCCAACATTATAATTACCCAAGGAATTCAAGTGCTATCTCAGGCACCAATTTTTAATTTTATAATGGGTTCACTTAGAGATATATGAACCACCACATTATATAAGATATAATAGGCCCATATGGTTCTATTTTTCTCTCCAAATAATATATGCTGTAATGGGAACACCTGATGCTATATGTACAACCCAATTGTATAAGTTATAATTTGATCACCCAGTTCAATCTAGGTCACCCTATCTTATAATTCCCAAGTATTGTATCATTAATAAAAAATTTACTCTTAATATTCTTCATCATTGAACATTCAAAAAACTATTTTATACTAGTAACCAAAACACTATGTGGTATAAAATCCAATTTTCTTTTAAATAACCCATTTTCAATACCATAATCTCCTTTTCTTTTAGCAATATTTTTAGTACAAAACAACTTAAAATTGGAAAAGGAATTTATTTTAATAAAAAGTTAATGATTTTATTTTAATACATATATATATATATATATAATGGCTTTGTTGGTGGAAAAATAATTTTTGTCTTTTAATTTAGTAATAGAACATTCCTTTTGATTTTTCTCAAAACATTATGTATAAAACACATAAACAGATTCATTTTGAATTCAATTTAAATAATGTAAATGAGATAATAATATTAAATTATAAGCCCTTTTTTCCATATAAAAACTTTTCTATAATCATCATAATTATATGGACATGGAAAAATAAGAGTTTGAAGAAATTCATTAACGATTATTTATTTCTCTTAATAAAAAGTCCATCATCCCTTTTTAATTATTTGAAACATAAGACTCGTTATAAAATATATTAAAAAACTATAAATACTAATATATTATATAAATTAATTAAATAAAATTTAAAAGTGTCTTTATTCACACCTCTAAAATGAGTATAACATTACCGAATCAAAATATAACTGAATAAAAGTAGATTTAAACCAATCCTCTTACCATGAGTGCAACAGGTCTTCTGTGTATTTATATAATTGAATAATAAGAATAGGTTATTTATATACTTTCATGAAAAACTATTTAATGTTTTTTAATTTTTTTCTCTTTGTCTCATGTTATATACATTTACTTAGTGAATTAATTTTACTTCATATGTCTTGAAAAGAGTCATTTTATTTTTCTAAAATGACATTGGTAGGTCAGATATGGTATATTGTAATTTTATTAATAATAATATGAATAATAGCCAAGAAATGTTTATCATATTAATCCATCAATTTAACATTTAAAACAAATCCTGGAAGATGATTATGAAAAATGAACTATCAATACGATCATAGAGATGGTAGGTCATATAAATGCATTAGTAACATTTCCAAATTCTCAATGATCATTATGGAAAAGGATTGTAAAATCATATCTATAAATAATTATAATCATATTAAAATACAATGGTATTTAATTTTATATACTTATATAATTAATTCTATTGATGTCAAATTAATCACATCACCTCAAGGAGGTGATATTCCACATGTCCATAAATAACATTGTAACTTTTCCAGTGTGTGGAAATGTAATAATATCATTATATAAATATAATTAAGAAATCAATTTCATAATTATTACAATTTTATCATATATTTTCATTATTGTTCCCTTATTAACTTCAATTTAACATATTATGTAAAACTGCTACACATTTTCATTGTGAGGTGGTAGTACTCTATCCACACAAGAGACGTTGTCATATTCCCAATTGTATTGAATTTAAATATGATATATATGAAATAATTACAATACTGGTTTCATTATGTTATTAAAAAATATATAAAAATTATATCCATCATTTATCCCAATCATGGGACATGGAAATTAAAAAACGAAAAAAAATTATTCGTGAGGTGGTAGTCCACAGTACACACATAAAATGATTTCTTAACCCATTTGATGGAAGTTTTTGTGGTTTTAGGTAAAAACCATATCATAAAATAAACTATGTATATTTATTATACTATTTTTATTAAATTTTTGTTATATAATAACAATTTATTTAGTGGATAAATAAATAAAACAAAATCACAAGTTGATGAACATTACATGTTATTTGGGTAAATTTTTTGAGTTATAACCAAATCCAATACATGGATGTATTTATTTCAAAAGTATGTATTGTTGGATGTGACTAGGAAAGTGGTTATGTTAATTTAATTGTTATTTACTGACAAAATTGGTTTAAAATGCATGAATTGTAGAGGATAGTTGGTGGCATTTATAATTTGGGTAAGTGAAAACATGTGCATTAAAAAAATATAAAATTTAACCCTTGAATTTTGCATTTCACAATCATCCTAAAAGAAGCATTATAAAATTGAAAATATTTAATTTTTGACATTTTTTATCAATTGTTTTAGATAAATTTAATGGAAAATTTTACCAAAATCATTTTAATTTAACCCCCCGGTTTACCCATTTTTACCATAACTGTAGTAATTTATTTTTATTATTTTCAATATAAATTTTAATTAAAAATTAAATTGAATGTAATATAAATAATTAATTATCATTATTCAATATATTTAATTATAATTTTAATATTCAATTCATCTAATGGGAAAAAATACATTTAAAATTAATCCTCTAGAAGCGATGAAACAACTTGTATTTTAAGAGAAATCATTATATAATGATAAATTTTTATACTAAAATAATATGTAAAAGACATTTAAATGAAAAAATTGGATTACAGATATATACTTTATATTATTTATTTTAATATGAGTTAAAAATATAATTCTTGTTTTAAAATTATAAAAATGAAAAAGAAATTTTAAAATTCAAATTAATTGTTTATAACTATTCATTTGAAAATATATATTTTTATAAAATAAATAAAATTAACCCTCAGTTAGTCTTCTTATTATTATTTAAAAAACATTATTCACTTTATGAATTTAGTTTTTTAAAATATTTAAATAATTAATTTAAATAAAACCATATATGAATTGTGTTTAGGTTATACTATTATTTATTTAAAAAAAATTCACAATAGTTTAAACTATTATAACTACCTAATTTATATTAATAAATATGAAAATTATTTATAAAATAAAAAAATTACTTTTAAAAATTAACTTTTACCCAAAATTAAGGAACAAATTATTAACCTAATTTTGAGGATATATCTCTAGGTGACTCATGTGAAACTTCTAGTATTGAACTTGAGATTGTTCTCATGGATGGAATTCATAACAAATCCAAGAGAGTTATTTTTCCCCATTACTCATTAAAAATAATTTAATCTTTCATTCCACCACATAAAAATATTTTTAAACATAAAATATGTTAAATACATCTTTTGTAATTTTACCAGGGCGTTTTTGGAAACGACAATAATAAACACAAAAAATAATTCATATTTGTTATCTAGAAGTAAAGCCTTGATGATTGGGTAGGTAATAAGTCAATTTGAGGGATTACAATTTTCACAAGAAATTATTTCAAAGTAATGGTTTTATAATCTACCATATGGAGATATATGTGAATATTTATTTATGAAAAGTTATTTTACTTAGAGAATCATCTGTACCATTGTTGTAAAATCGAATTGGAAGGAGATTTTTTACACAAAATGATACTCTTTAAAGAAACACTATGATTACTATCAGTAGTTTAGGAATCCATGTTCTATATTTCATCATAAAACTATATATGAGAATCACATCATTTAATTATATTACAAATTACTATTGAAATGTGATAGACATTTATAAGATGAATCATCTTCATGAACACCCATTGATAAATCTACCTCAAAGGTTTATGTTATGATCAAGATGATTTCCCAAAAATTATAATAATTTAAAATAAGATATAAAAGAAAAATATATATCCATGTGTTTTTAATTTATAATCATCTCCTTTATTAAAATATATAATAGATGAAGTAACTATTCTGATAAAAAAGTTCATTTGATGTAAACCAGTGAGGAATACAAACTATATATGTTTTGTTTTCAATGTCACCTACTACCATTTTTAATAAAACATTTTCTATAGTATAGGTTATAAAAATTAGTATATTTTTATTTCAAAGGATGAAATATGATCTTACAATATGTATACAGAGTTTAATCCAAATAAAAACATAGAATTAGTATTAATCTTCATCAGAAAAAAAAACTAGTTCATAATCATCATATATTTATGTTGGTTGTCTCCATTAAGGTAAATCCATATTTTCCATAAAATTTATAATTTCATAGAGATTTCATCCTAATTATTGGATGTTTATTTAATATACATTTAATTGACTCAACAATAAGGGTGATTCCTTGTATTGGATTTTAAATATCCAAATTATTTAAAAAAGATAATATTTTGGAGAATATGGTTATTTAGTCACATTTATTAAAATATTGACGATATTTATTATTTCATTTAATTAATATTAGATTAGAAAAATTATGAGACTTTTACATGGGTCATTATCATGATTTTAAATTCACCCATGAAAATATAATTTTAAAAAATATCAGTAAATGTTTTTAGTGAGAAAAAAAATAAAATAGATTAAGGATCATGATAGGAACAAAAAAATCAACTCCCTTCAACATGTTAAGAAAAGATAGTCCCCAGTATATTCTCAGTAATAATGTGAATTTATTTCTGATAAAATAGGATTTGGATACTCATGTGGCACATTACTACATGAAGATCATTGATTCATAAAAACATTACATTGATGAAATTTATGATAATTAACCAAAGATTGTATGTCTGAGGGATAGTAAATGTCAATATTTTGTTCAAATTTACTATGATATATCATATACACTTTTTAGTATATTAATTTGGAGATCACAAGGCCAGGATGGTTCTAAAAATAATTTCCTTCAAACCTCATAATAGATTATTTATTGGCTTCATGTAGGCCTGTCAAAAATTTATATTATGGTGGTCAACATTCTTATGGTATCAATAAAATATTAATTTATATTATCTATAATATAAACAATGAAAATTAGATTCATTTGACTGCGATAGTTTCTCTAGTCGAAAATATTAATAAAAATATTGTAAAAATTCTTTCAAACATGAACAATGACACATATAATAGAATAGTTTCCGAAAATCCATTTTTTATATAAGGAATATCTTTTAAAGATCCCCTTGGCAATGAATTTGTGGGTTTTATACTTTCAGAAAACCTATAAGAGGGTGAAATTAATTGTTCATGTCTAATGTTCAAAAATATTTCAATATTATTGATTGTGGTTATATCTTTCTTTTTTTATCAATTTAATATTTGGAAAAATGTTTTTGAATTAGGTTTAAGTATTTTGGAGATATAACCATATCTGAGTATTTATAATGGATACCATGCGGTATATTTCACTTTTCCAATAGGTTGAAGGCAATGTGATCATATTGTCAAAATTATAATCAATATTTCAGATGACTACATAAGCAGGATGCTTCTAAATATCCCATTGAATAACTGAGATATTCTTTTTTCTATTATAGGATTAAAATTAAAAATATTATAAAATTAAATTAGTCATTATAGTATATTTTTATTTGGATACACATAAGTATGATATCCAAATCTGTTTCCTTTAAATGAGACATTACTTCATGTAAGTTCAAACCTATAAATGGTAATTAAATGGATTCCTCAATATCACATTCTTTCAATTAGAAATTCTATAATATTTTGGTTCACTCTCATTAAATAGTTAGCATCATGACATTAGTTATTTTTTAAGATAACTGGACATGCACATATCTCTTAAACAAAATTACTTACCATGATATATCAAATGATACAAATGTCTCGATTAAGGATCAAATCGATAATTCCTCAGATATCCTTGGTGTGAATATCAATGAAATGTTTTTTTAAATATAATTTATTCATTGGTTATAATATTATTTTAAGGTGTTTTTTACCAGTGGAATTATATCATCAAAATATATTTTTCTTGAGATGACATAAGAAAATACAATTAACTGGGAATAAAATTAAACAAGAATGTGATTCATCAAACATTAATGACCCTTTATTTAAAATTAATTCATTTCATTTTCTATACTGATGATTTTATATAGCTTTTAGGCATTACCATATGCTCAAAACTATCACTTTGTAATCTACATTGGGACACCATTGATAATTTATTCTACAATTTGGTAATGATGGATGCTCTATGGATGGATGTGGGTGTTATTTTTTATGTCACATTCCCCTACATCGATAATAACAATGATCATTTAAATGCTTATATTTTATTGGTTAGTTCACAGTAACTCTAATTTTTAATTCTTACTGATATTTGGAAAATTTTCATGTTATTATTTATATTGAAAACAATAAATTATATGAAGGAACATTATTCTATCTACAATCTTCCCTTTATCAAATCCGTAATGGTGTGAAAATTGCAAATGATTTTAAAATAAGATTTTGGGATAACTCAATTCAGTATCTTATTTTTAGTTAGAACTTTGGAATTACAGTAAATTATCTACCACCCTAGGAAACCATTGATTTTATGTAGATAATTTTTTTTTAATTTTTGTACAATGTAATAGATATTGTTCCATAAGAGAATATCATAGACCAACAACCTATGGTTTTTTATTTTGAAATAATAATTAATATGATATAGAATATATCATTGGTCCATCTAAAATAAAAAATTCTATTGATGTTGATATTAATTTGATAATCAATTTTGATGATGTTGTAAAATAACAAAGATTGAAAATATGTTGTTTATATCTGAATCCTCAATTGTGGTGCATGAGATTAGAAAATGCACTATGAAATTATCCTAGAGATTTTTTTTACCAAAGAGTTAATTTTATATTATACCATTAATCTATAAATTATATCATAATTATTGTTTTCTATGAAGGTAACTATAATGAAAATGGGTATAAATCAAATGGGTTTTGTTCACTGAGTTGTTCTTTCACACTATTGATCTTAAGGATTTATTTACTTTCTTGAAGTATGATTTTTATAATCATATTAACTTTATACTTTTGTATAATTTTTTAATAAAAAATATAGGATTATATTTTTTGAAAATGAAATCAATTACAAAAATAAAAAAACACCTTTAATCCAGTAAAAGTGATTAGTTATAAATCCCTCAAGATGTGCAATAACATTGGTTATAAAATAGTAAGGACCTAATGATAAAGATTTTTGTAATTGGACTATAAATATGAAATTCCAACTCAGTAACTCGGAGGAAACTCTATGCAAAATATATTATAATAATACTAAACCACTTTTACCTGAATCAATTAGGTTATATTTGTATAAGGAACATTATAATTAGTAAGGATCATAAAATAC
This sequence comes from Viscum album, assembly GCA_963277665.1. NCBI lineage: Eukaryota > Viridiplantae > Streptophyta > Magnoliopsida > Santalales > Viscaceae > Viscum > Viscum album. Next base: position 1,748,033,320 of record OY728119.1, on the reverse strand, counting down.
CAATATTACTTGAACAGAAACTAGAAAACTAGAAATAAATAATTTGAGCTGAAAATTCTAGTAATGTTTTTTAAATTTAGTAGAAATAATAAAAAATATTGATATGGAATTATATGTTGAAATATAATTAAATTTGTATACAACAACACCTCATAAGAATAAATGGAATTAGAAAGACATACCCTTCCATCTTACATCACGAATGATTCATTCCATCACAATACAAGGTAAGAACATGAAATAAAAATTATACAGAATTAATGAAAATTTTATATTGATATACCCATATTTATAATCTTAAATTTATCACCACATATTCCCTATTCATCCATAATGTTGTTGAAATAATTTGAGGCCTCAATAGAAAGCGATTCTATATGGGAGGTAGATAATAATCACATATTACCCAACAACTTACAATATGTTTCAATATCTATGGTTATTTTCTCATACCTTATAAATTTTATTGATATTTTTTTTAGATTACTTGTGTCATCTAGAAGATTATATGTAATACCATAAAATATAATATCATGATTGATGATTTTGGAAAAATTTTACAATGATATTTCTACAACCTGATAACATATATTTTGTTTCCCAAATAATAGTCTTATAGAATGTTATTTTTAAATATTAAAAATTTATTTATCCAATAAAACACTATGATATCAAGTTAGATGAAGATAAAACAACATGGTAAGAATTAAAAAAATCATTCCATTAATGAGTATAAACAAGACAATAATAAATTTTCTTGAGGGAAAATTTACCGTGTTGTTTAGAGACAACATTATCAATGTTATTATTTTTTCTTATGTGAGGTAACCATAAAATAATAATTTTATTCCTATACATTCCTACAGAAATGAAGAAAACCTTGGTGATGAAAAGGATTATTTACTGAAATAATATCTTTTTAGAAAATATTAATTTCATAAAATTATATTTATGACGATGATATTAAGGGATAAGATAAAACAATTTTAGACTAAAGGAAGAGGTAAATTATGAATTCATTGATATATTTGATATATTATTTAATAAATATATAGATTCAAAATTATCTTATGTGTTGGAAATTCATGTAGTGCATTGGAGGGATCCAAACATAATTTTTTTGACAACTAATAAAATTTGAATTAAAAATAACCCACTTATTTAATGTTTTTGTAGTTAATGGAAGGATGAAAATTACTTGTGAAATTTTCATAAAATGTCTCCATAAACAATGAATGAAAACTTGTTATACCTGTCTGGATGAAATTAATTGAAATACATAGTGGTTCAGGTGATATTCTAACAATAAAACCCAAAATCACCATGAATAATATTCCTCTATAATAAAATACTGGATGAATTATGTAACACAAAATAAGGTTGAATTTAACCATGGTTAATTTTGTTAATATGGAAATAGAAATTTTCCTATAACATGACATAATCTACACCATTTCATATAGATATTTGGTCAAACCCACTCATATATTTCCCCATAAAATAGTATTTACTATTATATAGAATGACCAATATAGGTTGACCTATATAACAGTCCAAAGTAGTTAAATAACATTATTAGTTTATATGAATTTATATATAATTTTTATAAATATATTTTACTCTGTAATTTTATTGTCAGATGTTATAGAGATTGGTAGGCTGGACTGAGTATCTTTTTAGATGTATTTCTAGGTTACTTCTAGATTTCAGTTTCCATATACCGATAAGATATGACTCTATATACAATTCCCTTTATCATATTTTCCATAAATAGGATTCTAATTTAAAAATATAATATTATATATATTTTTTAAATATATATGGTTAATATCTTTCCAAACTACATTGATGAATTATTGAGATATTTTTGTACGATTTAATATTTTTAGAAATTATAATCAATATTTATTAAATAAATCATAGAAAAAATTCAAAATGATACATTTAAGTGATTATAGTTGAAAAAACCACATCAATATTTACTTCATGGTGAAAAAAATTTATTAGTTTATTATAATTACATTACAAAAAATTTAGGTTCAAAAAATAAAAAATTAAACTGAAAATTTATATTCATGGAAAACAATTTGGGAAAGATATTAGTTATTTTATATATAATAATAGTATTTTAAATAATATTCAATAGTAACATTAGTATAATTTCCCTTTACCAATATCTGATACATTTTAAAAAATAGTTTTTTTATTTTCATGTTGAGTACAATTAATATATTGATGATTTAATATGAATATTGATCACTTTACTAGTAACGTGGCATCCAAGATTAAAGAAAAAAATTGAGTGACTCTGAGAATAATCCAAGAAAATATTCATGATATTCCATCATAAATTTTTGAAGGAAAATCATATCACATTCACCATGAATATTGAAAAATGGTTATTTATCATTTCCACTACACTAGAACATAAAATGAACTTCTATAATTTGTATTTTATTTGGATAAATAAGGATATTAAATGTTTGGAAGTATATTAATAATCATTTTTAATCTTTTATTTCTATGATATTTTTTTAATATATATTAATATAAATTAAGGATATTATTATTGATGACAATACATTATAAATTCAACTATGAGGATAATGGAAATAATAAAAATGAAAAAGAATTGGATGATCACCTATGTAGTCTTCCCAATACTACTATATTTGAAATTATAGTCTATAAAATAATAAATCATCACATCAATTGTTATGGTATAATTATGGATAGTCTCTTTATTGCCATGATATATTTAACATGATGGTACCAAAAGTCCTATTTGGTTTTCCCCAGCTGGATTGTACTTTTATTATTCACCCATCTAGTTGTGTGTCTTTAAATAGAAATTTTATTCCCTTTCAATGTACATAAACGATAAAAGGTTATATGTGTCGATACCATGGAGAAAAGCACTAGAAATTATCAATATAGAAGTTTTTTATGATTATTTTGAATATGTTCTACATGAAAATGGAGAATTTTAATTTTGGATGAGAGTCATTAAGTCTAAAACATTTTGGAATAGATTTTTAAATTATGAATGGGGTATTAAATTTAATGAGGAATACAATATTTTTTTTGTTTATAATTTGAATGGCGAAGATCAAATGTTCATGTAATTGTCAAAAATTAAAAAATGCGTGAATTCATATTAATTATTTTTTCATATGACATTATATAAAATTTAATATAATATTTTGATTTCAATATAACCAAATATAGTTTATTATATATTTTTTATATGGTGGGAAATTTATAAGGGGAATAATCATATGACTAAAAAGACATACAAAATCGAATTTTTAAGGGTTCATAAGGAATTTAATATAACTTCATTTGATTTGTTATGACATTTATGGAGAAAAAATTTGACTTGAAGGATTATAGTGTATTGAAGTGTTTATTGAGTGATATTATGAGACTCTTAAATAGGAAATATTAATGATAAATATAAATTATTATGATTATTCTATCATGAAGATATTCATGGGTTAAACCTCGTAATTACATTTGGATCATGATTCAAGTTTAGAATATGGATAAACCATCCAAGGATGATGCCATTAAATATGATATATATTCCTTGGAAAATAAAATGAAGGAATTATTGTTGGCCATACTGTAGTTATTTTAATTTTTCACGTCGGTATTCTGAAATAAAAATCTATTGTCACATGGTAGTGATCATGGTGTTTCATGCGATATTGAAGTTAGGTCCACATGTAAGAGAATATATAAAATTCATAGGATATTTTTACCTCTCTATCATGATCAGTGATTCATGCTATGAAATTGGAGAATCCATTAAGGTTTTGAAATTGGAAAAAACTTTATAATATTATTCTTATTATGATCTCAATTCACTATTGGAAAATTTTGTTTTGAACACAACATGGCGGTGGTTGTAGTTTCTCAAAAAAAGGATAATGGAAATGTATCAACAGATTGATTGTTTTGAGAACCCTTTAAGACATATGTGGTTCATAGAATAAGATGTGAGGGGTAAGTTAAATGACATTTTTTTCTCTTCATGATAATGGAATATTGGATTAAATAAAAAGGGGTGAATATTATGTAAGAAATTAATTCTGTGAGGGAACACATAAATAATAATATTTGAATATAAATAGACAAAATAAAATAATAAATTAATGAATATTTAAATGTCAAATGGAACCATGGATGTTATGGTGGTGATGAGAATAAATAAATATTATGTAAGATGAAATAATAATATCGTCGGGTAATGGAGAAATTTTGATAATGATATCGAGTTTAAATTTTTCACAATGAAGGATATACAAGATTATTCAATGTTCACAAATCATGGAGAATCTCTAATTGAATTATCATGAATATATATATATATATCAAAAGTGATGAATATTTATGAATTTTATGAACTGGATATATTGGGTTCTGATGTTTTTAGGAATTCTTGACATATAGAAATTATAGACAACACGAGGGATCCCAATCCTTTGTGATAATAGAAGAATATCTTGAACAATTTAGTGAAAAAAATCAAATTTAAGTATGTTATTTTTCTACTTTTTTATGAATGATGAAGATAAGAGTCAGTGAAGGGTTTCTGTAGTAATTAATTATGATTATGGTGTAAAAAATCATGGAGTGAAGATGTTTTTTCTTGTGGCATATAATGAATTAGGGGAGAATAAATGGGAATTCAATGGTATTTGTAGAAAATATTGGTGTATTGAATACTGGAGTGTATAACTAGTTGATATTGAAGATTGGTACTTGGAGTGCCTTACTAATCACACAATTGTGTGTCCCACAAACCATTATAGTTGATAAAATGACTATAGTGGGGAATTATTATGTTTGGGTGTCTAAAAAATTATGTATAGTTGTAATATTTTATTTCGTACCCAATAAAAATTTCATGATTAACTCCATATATATATATATATATTAGATAGTGAAGATAGTATAATAATGAGGATGGTACTTAGGCAGTGAATGGATAAATTGGTTAAAGTTAAAAGGGGTAAATTTCATAAAATTAAATAGATAACATAGATTATCCTCTTGAACATATTAATGTTACATCATTAAAATGTGATATCATTTCAATATTGAGTTATGCCCCTTGTGAAAATACAGGAAATTTCATTACGAGGAAAACTCTTTCATTCATGGAGAAAGTGAAATATGAGATGGAATTTGTGGAAAAGGGAGATGTGAAAACGAAATAAGAAGAATAAATTATATAGTGAAGTTATTGTAATGATGATATATATGAATGTACACAGACATAATTTATTGTTTAAAATTATTTGGAAGAAACTCTTAAGAAATATTCAAGATTCAAAAACGTGAAAATGAAGCTAGAGAAAACAAATAGTTAGAAATTTATTTATAAGGATATTTATGAAATAAATAGATATATTTTAGTGAGATCAAGAAGAAAAATTTATGTTAACGATTATTAGAAGATCTAGGTTTATTTTGGTTAAAATTTACATGTACGTGATAAGTAAACTAGACTATTCATAATCTATATATTTCATAGACCACCATTAGTTCACCCAGACTATAAAAAGAATTAGTAATGTTTCTATAGTGAATGATAAATCATATAAAGAATATGAGAAGATGTGTTATAGTAAGGAATGTTAAACTATACCCAAAATATTTAAAAATAAATTATACCTCTCTTAATATTCTATTATCTAAAATATGAATAACAAGTGTTGGAGTATGAATGATGATGAGAGAAATTTTTCACCTTTAAAGTAAGAGATAATTTCCATAAAATTGATGCCATTAGTCTAGGAAACAATTACATTCTAAGAAGATAACACATTTTGTTTTGATATATTCATTATCCATATAAAAGATAATGGTTTAGAGTATTTTGGTTGAATTTTATAAGGAATAGATCTAAATCATATTTCCTTTTTATTTTTCATTTATAAGGAACTAAAATGACCCAAGATGTTTTGGTGAGAAAATAAAATCAAATTCCAAAAGAAGACAACCCTTAGAATCATTTTTATTAATGATGTTTTAAAAAAGATATGTATTATTAGATGAAGGGTGTGATATATTTTTACAAAATGGAAAAAAGGATGATAAATTTTTGTATTGGGTGTAAGGATAAGATTCTTATGATTTTAAGAGGAAATAATTTTATAAATAATATAGTCGAAAGTAATTTTTTGTTGAGAATGTAAATAAATAATATGAAATTCCAAGAAAATATATAAAATTAATTAAGTGTTAATTGAATAAATTACTTAAATTAATATCCTCGGTTAATAAATTCCTAGATTAAAGAGTTTATATATAATATAAAATGGATGAATATAGTTCTAGTTAATGAGAAATAACCATTGGAGAAGAATACTATAAATGGGTAACCTAAAATAATATATTATCTGCCTGAATGGTGGTTATATAAAAGAAATGGAATAAATAATTATATGAAAAGTCTACCTTCCCAATATTATTCTTTGAAACTGATTATGGGGTCCCACGAAAATAAAATTTTCTTTGACTTCAGAAGAATCAATATAACCTCACAAATAATGAGAAATCATAAAGTACCAATTACTTAACAATTTATTATGTATGATGAATCAAAAAAATTAACATCATAATATGAGATAATGATTAATAAATAAGAGATAATGAGGAGATGATACTTTCAACCATAGAGTACCTTGTTGAGAACAAAAATTTAACATTTTATTCTCTAATTTATCATTATTTTTTAGATAAAAAATTGGGAATTGATTAATTCTATGAGAAATTTAATTGCTAAAAAATTATTTTTTCTTATTTGAGTATTAAAATCTATGAAGAATAATAATTTATTTTATAACATTAATTTGGTCAAACTTTTGGAGAATCTGTCAAAAATTCACAAGATAAATATATATTAGATTATTGGGCAGCCAAGTGACAACTATAAAATGAGGTACTCAATCCAAAATTCAACCAATTTTTTACAGTATACAATCTAGTTATAACGACTTATTTTTAACAAAAAAACTAATAACATTATGGATACTATTTATATGTCTCTTGAAAATTTGATTGTGTTTGTTATCATTTAAATGATTAAATGTTTCATGAAAAATATTCTTTTAATATAACCCTAATATGGTATTTATAGAATTGTATCAAATGAATGGAAATATGTAATTAAATTTTATCAACATGTTTATATATTCAATATTTTCAATATGGGGATGACCCATATATACTAAGGGTAAATTGATAGAAGGCACATTGACCAAGATGAACTATGTTTTCATCCACATCTTATGTGGATAACTATTTTAATTCATATTTGAAAGGGGTGTATAAGAGGTTTAATACATGAGATGAATTATTAATGATTCCCTAAAATTAACTATGTAATTGTTGTAAATAGAGGGGGTAATAAAAGGGTAGATTTGAAAATATTTGTATTGAGAGTATTGGAATTTGTTCTTAAAAAACACAAAGGGATACTATTATTCTTTGATGGATAATAATATCAATTTTGGTGAATAAATTTTTGAGGTTACATAATTATAAGTGACATATTATCCTTGTATGAGGAATGAAAAATGTGAGATTTGATTATTTTATTGAAAACATGGATGGATAGATTCATTATAACAACTTATTTTCATGATTGGATATTTCATCTTCATAAAAATTAATACAAGTGTAGATGTATGAAGTTATACTAGACTAAAAAATTATAGATATTTATTAAGATATATTTGTAGCTATTTTAATGACTGAGGATTGTAGTAAATAATGTTTTATGAAGTATGGTATGTGACGGTCGAATAAATAATTTCCAAAATGCATGAATTTATTAGACAGGGATATTCTAAAATTACTATAGAATAATTTTTTTATAAATTTCTAATTTTAATATGAATACATGAAGTTTTATATGAATTACATATAGGGAATAAAAATTTGAAATAGAATGATCAAATTTCATCAAATACATACAAAATGGAATTCCTATGACATAAAACTGTGTTTTTTATATTTTTTATTTTTTATATGAATTTAAAATAATGAAATTATAAAAATTTATTTATATTAATTTGATGAGTTTTATAGGTGAAAGGTTGATAATCCATGATAATAAATATAATTGATAAATTTATATAATTCAAATGATTATGTCAATATTAGATTACTGGTATAAGATTCATGATAATATACAGATCATGATTCCAACTATGAAAAAGGAAGAACAAATCAGGGGAGAATATAGTATTTTTTTAGAGTGTTCTACACTATAGAAAAATGGGAAGATGATGATGGTTATGTTGTGGTGAAATTCTATGTTGAGAAGTGAATAAACGAGGGAAAATGCTATAAAATTAACCAAGTGAATTTTATAATTATACGGTGATAAGAGTATTACAATGAGTAACTAGATATCAAAATATGGTAATGTAATGTGAACCTTATCATATTATGTTCTTTATTAAGATAGTTATACACAAATTAGAAATGATGAGATGAAATCTAAATAGAGGTGGTAATAGTATCATTATTGAAAGGACAAATATTATGGATAAAAATATCATAGTGCATTATATGGTCCATCCCTATTGACAATTTTGGGAACCCCTTATGGATGGATGTTGCTCAAGGTCTGGAATGAGTATTACTTCATCACAGTGTAGTTTGTATTACTAAAAAACAATTACAACATGGATGAAATGAATTGAAAAGAATATTTTTTGAAAATATAATGAATTTTTGGAACATGTGATGTATGATTTTTGAATATCATTGATGATAAATTCAATTATGTAAATCATATATAAAATATTTTATCCAAGAATGAAGTCCATTGGGATTAATCCAATTAATTCACAAGGATCCAAGTGCCTATTAATCAATTCCCATTGGAACATATTTTATTTTTAACAATTTTACATATATTTTAATTATGAACCAAATGATGTATAATTGTTTTTTTTTGGTTTCTAAGCACTAAAATTAAAAAAAGTATTACAATTTTCGAATATTAGTTATATTTGAATATAAATGGACTTCGGTTATATCATATTAGGATTCCTAAAAATTATGAACTATTCATGTCAAAAAAATATTATAGACTACCAAATTGATAAATCATCCCAATCTAATTTTTGATATTAATCACATATAATATGAATCAACATGAATTATTAGTCCATTTACTCAAAAAATGTTTGATAAAGAGCATGACACAACTGTACACATTCAAACATGCTTCAACCTATTATAATAATTTAATATTCATCCCTTGATCTACACACCATTGTTGGTATAATATGTAAAAACTAATAATTGAGGGGAAATTGTTTTGATATATTTTAGAATAAAAAACAAAATAATATTAAACAATAAGGACCACCAATATATTTATTTGATATATTTGAGTTTAACATAGTTAGGATTGAATATTATTTCAAATTTGATAGATTTGGAATAAAAAATTCACTTTTTTAGGCAACATGGAATCAATATGGAACTGGTAGGACCATTAATTATTCATTAAAATTATGTGACATGATTTTATGAATGATATCCCGATTGATATGATATCCTAATACTATATCACTATGACATGAACCATTTTTATTTAAATGTTTTTATCAACATTATCATATATGAATATGAAGAAAATATAGACCCCAATAATATCAATTCATGAATTCTAATGACTTCTTAAGTATCATTTGATGCTATATATCATCCAATAAATCAAAATGATAGATCATAATCCATAGTCAAGTATTCAAGATATGTCCATTCTTTAAGGTGTAAGATCGAGATTATAATTCTATGTCTGTAATTGATCGCTTATGTAGTGGGGGTATTCTATGAAGATTTAAGTTGGAGGGCTTCAATGGGAAATTTCATCATTTCTATTTTCTAAATGATTAATTTACATTATAATCATTGTTATTAGGATGATCTAGGGTCTTCCTACATATTTTATTTGAATATGTAATAAAAACTATAGCTTCATAAAATTATCATTCTACTCATCCAGAGAACTATTTGACTACATCCAATTCAGAATCATTTCACATGAATAGTGATCCATTGAAAAAATGCATTGTACATCAATGTTTAACATCCTTGAAAATTATATTAACTTCATTTATCATTATATGGATATATTATCATTGATCAGTTGACCAGGTACAAAAAAAGTTCGATTACATTTTTTTGGAAAAATTCACCAAGCTTATTCTAGTCGATGAAATATTATTCAAATATCATATGTAATTTCAATTGCAGTATAAAATTATCTTGACATATTAAAAGTTAAATTAAAATAATTTTCTTTATACATAGCATAGAAATATTTATTCATTGTTTTAATATATTTTTCAATTCCATTTTGACGCATCATTTTTTCATAAACCTTTGTCGCATTAGTCCATGGTTGGTATTTAATTATTCATTTTTGGTTGGTTGTGTAGTCGTCATAGTTACACACACTACTGAAATAGTATCATGGTGATGATTGTGACATAAGATATGTACACTAATAGTATATATGAAGGGTGACAGGATGTTAAGTGATGTGGTCAAATATATAATCCTTATCAGGTGTGTCGAGTTAGATATGCATGGCATGTTTATTATGTTGTCTTCAATGAAACAAATATACCCAATTTCATTAATTAATATAATTTTTAATATAATTAACATGATATTGTTTCATGGTCACTGGAGGTTGTATTTTTGGTTAGTTGTAAGGTGAAATTATGGTCAGTTGATTTAGACACTTACTATAAGTGTATATATGGTCATGAGGATGGTTACTAGAAATATTCATGTAGTTAATTAAATAACCCTCAGTGGAATGGTCCATTTTAGGTGGAGGATCATAGTATATTAATGGGATTTTTCTTTTTAGTGTACTTAAAATGGGAATGTATTTATTCAACCTAAAATACCTTTGTGATGTCGGTTAGGGATTATCATGCAATAATTGGATAGAAAATCAAAAGTGGTACATTGTGGTCAATTGGTGGGGTTTTTTTTGGAGTGAATTTTCTTCTATTACGTAGTCAATATATGGGAATTTTGGATTCCTTGATTTCTTAATATTATATTAAAATTGATTTACAAATTTTAGATACCATTTTTCATCGAATTAATTAATCATCAATATTCAACATCCAAAAAACATTATTAAACGATAATAAAGTTTATTTTAAAAATTTAATACAATTCATGTTTTAAAATTAAAAATAAATTCAATATTTATCACATTACCTATTTAAATTTAAAACATTCAAAATACCCAGTTTTATCTTAATTTCAATAAATTCAAATAAAATTTCATTTTAACATTTTGAGGCACTACTATTGTTTATGTCAAGATAATGTATAGATTTTATATTATTCTAAATAATGATAAAAATGTCTAAATTTAACACCTAAAACCATTTAAAATTTATTTAAAATATTGATTCAAAATATATTAATATAATAAAACATAAAATATTGAAATCAATTTATATATTCATAATTAATTTAATAATTAAAAAATTCATTAAACTTTTCCATTTTAGGCCATTTCCCCATGAAAACTAAAATTATAAAATATAACTCAATTGAATTATTTATGTTTTTCGTTTCATTAAATGAGTCATTAAAAATGAATAATAATTAAAAATATTATATTTATATATCACATTACTCCCTCAAGCATTGTTATTCAACTCTCGTGTAATATATTGAATTTTTTCAAGAAATATTATTTTCCAATAATGGCTGAATTTCCAATGAAAGAGACAGAAAAAATAGTATCCCAAAATTTTCTAAATTGTTATGACACCTTAATGAATATAATTCACTATTTCTCTTATTTCAAACTGAAATTCATATTTCATGTTGTAAATGAGACGTATCCTAGTGGAGTTAATATTTCAGTGACTGGAAACATTCTAAGTCATTATCCCAATTGAATTCTTTCCAAAGTCCATTTTCAGACATCATTGATACTTTCCAATGAAATTAAATCATATCATATTTCACTTATACATTCATGTTTGAAGTTCCCTAAACCTATCCATCCGAACTACAATTAATATAAAATGTGTTTTTATTCCCAACCACAACTATAAAAAGTACTCATTGAATGAGAAAATATAAACCTAGAACTAAAAAATCTCAAATCAATAGGAATACCTCAAGAGTTAATGTAATTGTAAGGGAAAAAATAAATGATTGGTAATTTATCTCACAAAAAATCATAAAATTATTTGTGGTATAACACACACACTCATAGTTTTTTACTAATTTAGTAGACTTACATATTATATCTCACTATCATGTCTTACTCTAGTTAATATGAGAATTCTAAAAATATTTTGGGGATCCCCCATGAAGTTCTACTTAATACCAATGATACTGTCACGTACTTTAAAATTCATTAGTCTAGTTCCCACATGATATTAATTTGTATCCACTAACTTGTTTTACTTTTATAACTCTTTCCCATCATATGAAAAATAAAATTTAATGAAATCTTTGAAGTGTTACCTCAACAAAATTTTAGGTTCTTAAATGATAAAGACAATGTCATTCCTCTAAAATATTTTTCTATTTATACTTATTAGGAATTTATTAAATTACATGTTTTATAAAAGAATTTATTTATTTACACTCCAAAAATAAAAAAATAGTATAAAATATGTATATATTCCAAAAACTATTTGAACTGATATTTTTCTCCATTTTTAATTTATTATTTAGATTCCAAAAAACAAAATTCCAAAAAAACCTAAATATGTTTAATCCCTTCACCCACATATATTCATGAATACCTATTTATATTACACTAGAGATACATAAAAATTAATAGGAATAATATGTTTAAATTTATAGGTACAACATCGTGTTATTTACTAAGTGAAAAATACTTTTTATCTATTTTATCTCTATCTTTGTTGATAGAATTGGGTAAACATATATTTGGATATTTATTTAGAAAAAAATCTATAGTATTATTTTAAAACATTATAAATTTGATTAAAATGAAAATGTAAAAACATTATTAAAATGGAAGTTAGACTTTGATTTTTCCCTATGAGAAGGGGTTGTATTTTTATTTTCATAAATTGTAAAATACCATGTTCATTTAAAATACCAAAAATGATGTGTTTTGTGTGATATAATCCTCCGTATCAATTTTTACTCCATTGGATAGCTTAGTTACTTCTTGTAAAATACTTTGAATTGCGTTCTTCATTTCTAACCCAGATTGTAGTGTATCTCATATTGTGGTGGTGGGAAGATTATCTATTTGTTTTCCATGGAAAATATATACTTATTTCTTCATTCAGTGGAATCTCCAATAATAGATATACAAAATGTTCAAATAGTGGATGAATAATAATTAAATCAATTTTAAATGAATCATAATAATGTGAGTTGAAATCTAAATTATCCCCCTCAAATGTAATATATTATACCTCTATTTTTTATGAGTATACAATTACAAATTTTCGGTTATTTTATATCAATATAGTTTATCATAATGTTTCTTTTGATGTATTAACTCATTACCAACAATTCTTTGATTTTCTTATAAGCTTTCATCCACATATTGGGTGTATATTTTTTCATTTTCCATAGATAGATATTTAATTACATACACATCATAATCAATCTTCCATGATGTTCCATGTTATAATGACAGTTATAGTTATTTTTTGTCATATTGTAATTACAATTATGATAGTTTTTCTAAGTATTCATCACCCATATATTATATGGTTGGATTTGAAGTATCCATATTAATTTTGTTCTATAGTTTCTCATTAATGAGGTATGCATGAGGTCCATCTTAAGTATCATCCATAATACGAATCTGTAGGTTTGATACTGTAAAATTATAAATATAATTATTTTTGGATAATTGATATTAAGAATGATGAAAATGTAATTAATCTATGTCAATAGTATCCCCTTATTTGGTATCATCATATAGATCAACTTTAATTTTCATTTCCAATTAGTTATCTCCTTTTCATGTATAGGTGTATTTGTGGGTATTATAATTGCATCTCAATGGTTGAAAACATATTCAGTAAATCATTCGATTAATTGTTCATAAGTGGTGACTCATTATTATGAAAATAGTGTGGAATTTAATTCAAAATATTTTAAATAAAATATTTTTCAAAAAATCATATAGTTTTTTCATCCTCATTTAATTCATGAAATGGTATCTCTTATATCTCCATGAATTCTTCCTTTTTGGTCTCATAAATTTATTTATGAGTGGGATCTTCATGTAATTAAAAATCATGGTGTTTTACTATATATTGTGGAAGGTAAAATGTTAGATCATATCATAATGAATCTCCCAATAATTTTATTTACTGATTATTTAGTGTAAATTTATTATATTTGTTCATTAGTTCATCTATGTTGAGTTAATTTTCTATATGATTTCTTTTATCATAATGTTTCATATGATATCCTAAAACACTACTACTAAAAAAAAAATTCAATATTAGTTACTCTGTGAATCCATTGATAAAGTGACCCCATTTTTTGTTTTTTATAATTTGAATGTTGAAAATTATTTGAAATGTAATTAACGATAATGAATTTATAAGAAAAATTATTGTTAATGGTTCTAAGGAACTAAGAAGCTATATCAGGCATAAAATAAAAATATTTTTAATGTTGAATACAATCTTTTAGGATAGACCATTGTTTTTATCATGAACTTATATAAGATATATTCACTTTCTTTAAGAACATGTTGTTTCATTCAATTTTATTAAATTAAAATAAATTTAGAACCATTGAATGTGGATGTTTTTATTACTCATTTGATTCAAGTTAAGAATAAAATTAAATAAATAAATCTTCCAGTTGTGTGTTAGAAGATAAAATTTATGTTACCTGGTTATACAACCAATGGCTCTTCATTATGAAAAATTATTCACATCTATAAAAAATGACATTTCAAAAAACATATTACTCTTATATTTATAAAATATAATACTAAGAAGAATTGATAGAAATCCAAATTCATTCCATACGACCACCATTATTGTTTCAGAGGATGATAATACTAAAACTCTATCTAGTCCCCCACCATTCACATGTTTCTGTTTCTATATTGTTCATCAGTCAATATACAAAACAATATGTTTAGTTATTATAAAATAAACAATGTAGGGATAATTTATTTAACAAATTGGATAATATATTAGAAAATGTAAAGATAATATGATCATTATCTATCAAATTCCATTCCATTAATTTCATTATTAGGGAATAAATTTTTGAATTAATGAATTAAAAAAATCATGGAATTTTCAGTCCCCAGAAATATCTATTGAGGGAGACAACATGAGTTGGAATTATATGATTTTGTATGTGTGGGACCAATATTTTGAATCAAATAAATATTAAAAAATTTATGAACATATTTATGGTGAATAGAATTAAACAACACAACAAAAAACTAATAAATTATATAATAATTTTAGAAAAAATATAGTAAAAAATTGATAAAAATAGAAGATGATGAATAAATAATGATGAGATTGGGATAACATATCTATATACCACATATAATCTTCTACAATAATTTCATTAAAATTTGTATTGAAATGGGGATTAATTATTTTGCTGGAAGGTTTCCATGTACACCACATCGGGGGTCATATCTTTCGTCACTAAAACCATAAAACTTTATTATTTGTGTGAGAATTGGAATATAATTGTGGTACTCCTCCCATGAACATTTTCTAAACTCATTCTATAGAAATATATGGATGTTTTTCTTGGATTATTTTAGATATTATTGAAATTATAAATGTTTTTTATGATCACATAATGAGAAAAGTGATTTATATGTTTAGGATGAAATTATAATTATTATAGGTAGGATTGTTCCTGGTGAATATAGAAATAAGTTGAGTATATTTGGAATTTATTTTTACGGATATGTTTATGGATTTTGGTATAAAATATCACTTCATGGATTACATCATAGTTGTGTACTAGAACATGGAGGTGCTAGGATTGGTCTAGGTAATTTGGTGACTCAAATTATTGTGGGATTTTGATGTCAATATTGTAATATGGTTCAACATTAGTGGACCATGATTCAAGAAGATTAAGATGGATTTCATGATTGAGGTCTTCAAAACTACATATGGGGAAAATAATGACCTCAGTAATCCTGATTATTGAATATATTCCACATGACAGTAATTATTTAATGTTTGAATTCATCCAACCATTCATACTGATATATGAGTACACGGAGTCCATTTTTTGGCCTAGGTTGATTAATAATCCTCCAAATCGGTAGTATTATTCACATTATATTATGGATGATTGATTGGATAGAGGGTTGTATATGATGTATTAGTTGATGATCATCAATGGGAAAATTCATCAAGCACGTTTTGTTTAAGAGACCTTAATTACATGAGTAGTGATTTTGGGATGATTTGATGAATGAATCCATCTTCGATCTACATAAGGAACATAGAAAATAAAACTATAAATATATTATTTCACATGAAAAAATCATCATAACTTTACAAATATTAAACTATAACACAAAAATAGTGAACTAGTTGTAATCCAAATCAAACATCTATGTTATACTTCTTTTTTAGAATATAAAGATAATTATGTTTCACCTGAACAATGTGTCATTGTTCAACGAACCCGGATTGAAAATTGAACCATTTTTTCAGAAGAATAATTCTTCAAGATAAATATATTCGATGAAATCCTAGTGAAAAACTACATCTTTTTTTTAGCTGTCTAGGCATCAATCGATCACCTAGATGATTCACCATAAGTATCTTCTATAGACGTGGTTAGTACATAATCATGCTTCTCATGATTATTGATTCTAGTTTCAGCTATTTGATTCATTGTTTCTCATCAAACATTCTCTTATTAGGCCTGAGAAATTCATTCATGATTTATCATTGGAATATTTGGTATTCATCACATTTCCATGATGTATTAGAATTGTAACTATGTGTAAAAGGTTCCTAACTATGAGAAGAATAAAAACGGATATAAAATATGATAAGATAGTGAATGATGTTATATATTTCATGTTCCTAATGAGTTCAGTAAAGCATATCAAAACAAGGTTGGATGTGTCTGTGGTCAGCCATTAATATTCATATAGATATTTATATATTGTGATCTGACATTCATTATACTGACTAAGAGTTCAAATTATGGTTCATGATATTGGAATTGTGGTTTGATTATAGAGAAAATTATATTCAATTGATTTTTCCTCATGAAATAAGTTAAAGTATCTTCTTATGGAAGGTTTATATAAATCTTCTTCTTATATGTTTCTTTTTCATTATGGGTATGGCCACATGTGTGTGGTGGATAATGGTCTGATTGCAGTATCAGTTTAGTCAATGTAGTAGCTTTAGAAATTTTTTCAATCACTTGGAATTCATTATGTAGCCTATTTCGTGTCCATTGGGGGTTTATTGAATAGACCATTAGAGTTATACCATGTGGTGAATTGGAAGCCATGGTAAGTTGAGTTGATATTTTTCTATCATGTGTTTAGTATAATAATTTTTAGGATTCCAATATACATAATCTGGTATTAATTTTTTTTCTGAATATATCCTCCATATATGTAGAAAATTAATTTTTAATAAATGAAAATAATAATATAAATTTCATTAACATCCAATTAATATTTTTTAATAAATTATTATTCAATTCCTAATTTTATAATTCATATTTTTTTTCATTTTCCATGCCATCAAAAATTAAAATTAAAATAATTTAAAATAAATTATATACTATAAATTTTAATATAGAAAATCAAAAATGAAAATAATAATTTTAAATATGTATTTAAATTTACAAAAATTTAATATATAGATTTTAATTAATTTTATGGAATGAATAAAACCATTAAATTTCTCAGATAAATCTATTTACAAAAAAAATCCATTGTTAAAATCAAAATTGAATAAAACAGTTAAACACCATATCTATAAATTTATATATGAATTAAAAATATATATCAAAAATGAAAACTCATTAAACATGAACATTTTAATACAGATTTATATTACAATCATAAATAAAAAATATGAAAAAAATGAATGATTTACATTGGTTTTGTCTAATTAATGGGACGATTACTAATGAAAAATAATTAAAAAATTTAAAATTAATTTATCAAATCATTCATTTAAATAGAAAACCAATAGTATTCGTGGAGATATATATTTATAATTATAACACACGATTTATAGGGGAGATGAGGATATGGTAAAAAATATAATTATGGATTAAAAAGAATAAATTATTTTAAATTATATAATGTTGAAAATATATTTTTTAAATGAATGAATAAATTTTTGAGACTTCAATATATAAAAAATTAGTTATAAAATATTCACATTGTATGATAGATATATATGTTATCACAATTAAGGAACAAAAATATAATATGTGATATAATGCATCGTAGAATTTATGTTCTAATAATGTTTTGGATGTACCGAATTGAAGGTGTACATGAGTGGACCAAATCATTTATGGGCACGAAGAAAGATCATTATAATGTGGTACTAAAAAATCTATGAGTTGAAGGAAATCATTCATATTATTGTTAAATGTTCAATAGAACAATTTTAGATTGGTAAATATGAATAAATACTATTTATTTGGGTTTATAACAAATCAATGATAAAATATTTTTTTTTTGTTTTTATAAAAAATAATTATAGAAATTTTGGTGGCTGGAGAGTATAACCATACATGACTGGAGTATTTTCTACTCGGGTGTATGACCAGTTTCATCCAAATATAGGTGAGTATCTATATAAATAATCAATATGTGATGTGACTCAAGAGTCGTTATATTTTATATCATGATTAGTGCTATGAGTATATAGGTTGTGGTGTATAAAAACCCATGTTAATGAGTTGACATTTATTATAACATTAAAAATCTTGTATAACGAACAATATCTTTATTTATTTCATGAAATATGGGGATAATATATTAATTAATATTTGATTAATGGTGTAACAAGACATAGTAGTTGATATTAAATGTTTAGGAATGTCCATTAAAATAATATGAGGTCACCCATTCAACATATCCACCACTAAATAATCCATATGAACTTGGTGAATTCAAATATCACTTAAACCAACAAAATTCCAGGAATAAAATCGTTATCAATTTTTTACATTTTGGGAGACATAACATTTTTAGAATGTATAAATAACATGTTACAATGATATATTAACCATCATGTGTAATATAATCTTTTGTTGATTTTTTTCAAATGGGAACCTATTGAGGTCTCTACAGACCTAAAATGATAGTTATAAAATTTTTATAATAAAAACATTCTATCCTATTTTTTTAAAGACTAACATGAATTTAGAAAATAAATTAATATAAATTCCAATTCAGTAAACACATTTCCAATAGTAATGAAGTTCCCTGAAATGAAAAAAAAAAATCAATTTTTAAATTCTAGGGGATTGATTTATTTGGGACCTTTCTAATGTAATTTTGAAATTATTAAATCTAATTTATAGTATATTATGTTTCAATATATATTGAAGAAAATTCCACCAAAATTGATGATTCTAAATTTGTGTTCTTTTTCTTATAGATATACATATTTAGTATTTTTTAGAATTTTAGGATTTATCATTAGTCACAATATGACCCAATTTGAAATAAGATCATGGAGGAGATAGTGAAAAAATATTTATCATATAATACAATATATGCAACTTATCATATAGAGATATATGGGAATAATTAATTTTCATAAAAAATAAGAATTATTTTTTTGAAATTTTTTAAACTAGACTAGAATGATTTGATCCGGAATCTTTATGATATATAAGTGGATTAAAGGATATCATAAGAAACACCCATCAGAATAAATCCATTCATAATAGTTTATAGATTCATATTTCATTTAATGTTGAACCTAGAGAATAGGGTATAATGGGTTGTGAGCGATGTTCAAATAGACCTATAAACTTCAAGAACATAGTGTATACTATAGCTATTTTAATTTAAGGAAATAAAAGTAAAATTCATATAGAACATTGCAATTTACCAAAAAAAATAACAAGAGTGCATAATGACATGTTAATCCAATAAAAAATTATCCCTGATAGGTATTAGGTTCTAATAATCTACATAAAAAAATCATCCTGATTTTAGGTAATATCTATCCTATATTGGAAGGTATATATATAATAAAAAATGTATATATATATGGTTCCATTAAATTTATTAATTAATATAATAATAACTCATTAATTTTTAATTGGAATAGTATGGAAAAATTTAATTGACTGTTTCCTCAAGAAGTTGTGGATGATATTATACTAATCCAGCCAATTTACCATTGCAAACCAACATGTTTTAGTTCTATTGTACAAATACTTAATTAGTTTGATTCATAATAAAAATTAATTTCATGTCAAATTATCATGAATTCATTAATTCCTATAAATAATTTTTTTCTATGGGAGGTAACAATTGATATTTTTATAACATGCAAAAAAATTATTCCAAATATTTATATATTTTTCATGAATAATTGTTTTCTATTACAACTTTATTCAAATTTTCAATCCTATTAAGATTAATAAGAGAAACCAAGAAACAACTGAGTCTATTGAGATGATGTGAAACTAATTTCACCAATTTACTCAAATAATAATGATGCTGAATGTAATATAGTTTTTAAATTATAATTTTTTATTCATGAATATATAATGGATTTTATAATCTTATTCAAAGAAATATATATTTATATTTTGAATCACATACCTAAGTGTCTTCTTATATAATTTTGCCCTTATCTAAAAAATAACATTGTTAAGTTAATGAGTAATAGTTTAAATACCAAAAGATACTATATAATATAATAAAATCCATTAATCCATAATGAACTTTTTAAAATATGTGATTTATTTTTAAATTTATTTCAAATCCCATTTTATAATCTATTCTATTTATAGATTACCTTTATATCTAACCCATATATCCCTTGGTATTGATAAAACAATTTGGTAACCACATTATGATATATAATTTTATTTATAAATTTTTCTATAATACAAACATTATCTAGGATAAATTCACGTGTTGTGGATATTAGATAGTGATTAAGGTGAAGATGTTATAGAAAATATACTTGAGGTAAATAATTTAACTACTGAAACATTGGTTTCCATGTATTTATAGAATAATCAAAATAGGATGGATGGGAAAATAATTAATGATATCAAGAAAGGATATAAATGTAATTATATCCCTATTTAAATACAAAATAAAGAACTTCTATGTGATGGTTTATTAGTATCATTTCAATTCATCACTAAAAAATAAATTTAGTTAAAAAATATAATATAGAGGTGGTTTAATAAAAATTCTTTACATTTTTGAACAATTATTGTTGTTTCAATTAAACTTCCTCATCTTTTTAATAAATCCAAAATACCTCCACTACCCTTCTCACAATGTATGACCCTAACCCCTATCCCCTTCCCAAAAATCCTCTTCTCCACTCCCCAATGTGAACCTGACCATGAAAACTCATTGGAAACCCCCATTTCCCCCACCCCTCTGACCTCCCTCCTACATCTTAGGAGGAATATCTAACCCCCACATCCCCCCATCCAACATCAATCTCCTTGGGAGTTATGTGGACCCCCACAATACCTATCCCAATTGGTTCCCCTTATCACAGCCAATGCAAGCCCCCCTGTTACCTCACATTCCTAGGATCGGTTCCCCTCTTAAATGGTAAGAAAAAACCCTCCGCTTAATGTTTGTATCATCTTCACAACAATCACACAAAATTTATTATTGATCTGCATTAAATAGAAAAAAATGGGTGATTAAAATAGAATATAGATTTTTTTATTCATACATCTTTAATTTATATATTTAATTTCAGTTTATAATGTGTTATTTCGATTTTGAAGTCATTCTTTGGAGTTACAGTAATCATTATATTTTTTATGTTGTATTAAATTAAAAATAAATTCATTTATGATATAAGTGGGTTATGTAATATTGATTGTCCAT
The DNA here is from genome assembly GCA_963277665.1 of Viscum album. NCBI lineage: Eukaryota > Viridiplantae > Streptophyta > Magnoliopsida > Santalales > Viscaceae > Viscum > Viscum album. The sequence goes on along the minus strand of OY728119.1, from coordinate 1,748,011,197 downwards.
AATTTCTTGGATTATATTTGATATTTAGTAATTACACTTTGTTCTATATATTTTAATGCCTTTTATTTTTTACCTAAACATGATTGAGACTATTTTCCAACTCGTCACCAATTTGCAGTTCGGTTTAGGGTCACACGTAGTTTCATCACCATCCTTGGAAATGTATTTAAGGATATATCACTTGAAAATGAGATATTAGAACCTTTAAAAATTTATTAAAATATTTAATGTATTATACATATCGAATGAATTGTTTTTTATATAATCAATAAAATAATTATCGAGTGGTAAGGTTTATGTATTACATGCATGATAATCAATTACTGGGTATGGTAACCAGAATATACTGCATGTCATTACTGATTTGATATTAACAAACATTCTTTTTAAGAGAACAAATTACAATTCATAGTTTGTTTCTTTTGAGTCAAATGACTATTTTTATATCATTTCATATGAATAATAGAATCTCAAATGTTTTTAAAAATATGTTATAAGGTTTCCTCTTAATCATAAAACATTTTTTTAAGATTCCATCAACGTAAAAAAATTCATAAATATATTTAATAATGGACATTAAATTATATCATTATGTATTATGGCATATAAAAATATAATACTATTATGATTATCAGTTTTATACATCCAATATTGTGTGATATAAAAACAACATATACCTTTAATTCATATTTTTAAAGTGGTGGTCTTGGTTTTAGTTATACCTTTGGAAATTATTCAAACAATGATAAATGTTTCTAATTTTTCAATTGAATGAACCCTCCTTAGATACATAACAAAATAGAAATCCCATTTCCTTTTTCTCATAAAAAATAATATATTCTACACATAAAATATCAAACATTTATACATCATTATCATTTTTAAGGTAGGTGTTTTTTTCCACACATTCAAAATTAAACAATAATTGTTCCAAATGTGTTTCTAACATAAAAAAATATATTCAGAATCATTTGATCTTGTAAAGATCCTCCATTAACAAAACAAATAATTTTATATTCAACAAAAATGATACTTCATCTACCAACTCTCAATTTAATAAGACATATTAAATATCTTTTAGAACGTTCATGGTTTTATATTATGGAAGATTAAGGTTGTCATATAATTTATTTATTTATTCATATTTTGTATTAAAAAACAATAATATATTTTATTAATGAATTTATATTAGTTTTTTATTAAAAAAAAGTTCAATAATTGATTCATCCCATCTTTTTATCATAGTTGTTATGATTGTGTCATTAGAGAAGATAGGTGATATATAATTTTTATTATACCTATTTTATTAAACATTTATAACTATATATCTAAATTTTTTGTGGGAATAAAATACAATAGATATAGAAAATGCTAGATTAATTTACCTCAAAAAACACCTCAGTATGAGAAGGGTTTAAAAGCATTTTTAGACTATAAAACTAAAAACCGATCATTGGATGTTACAAAAAATTGTCATTTCCCAGATTGTAAATTGAAGAATTGGTTTAATTTAAGGGGAATATATGATTATTTTAAAATGTAATAGTTTCATTAAATATATGTTTACTAGATTCCACCTAGTCAGTCAAAGGTTATAGAAATTTAAAACAATGACAAAATTGTCATTGAAATAAAATGTTACCCATAAGTGGAGAATTAATTTAAAAATTTGTTAAGTGATGAATTTGTTTTTGAAGAATAATATATCAAATATTTTTATAGATTCACGTAACATTCAGTTAATCCGGAGAATTTTAATCTTGCTCGGGTATCAGTGATAAAAAAAATTATTTTTATTAAATCTTTGAAAATGAACCGCAAGAACATAATAAATGGTGTTCCTTGTGTTTCATATTCATCCTTTTCTACTTCAATTATCTTACATCAAATGTCTTAGTGGAATTTCTACCAACGAAATTTACATGATTTTAGTGTTAGTACATGTATAATTTTGTGCATCTATGATCCACTGGGATATTTGATACGGGTATATCCATAAAACATGCCAATTTGAAGTGTGGTGTGGTCGGAATTACATAGAAAACACTTCTAAAAGGAATAAAAACCAATAAATAAATTTTTGGGGGTCAAAATATAAGAAAAAAATTTTATATTTCCATTAAAATTTAGTAAAATGACTCAATATTGAATTTTGAAATATATGAACAGATGAAACATCTCTTTGAATAACAATTTTTCAATTAATTTCATAAACATGTTTTAAAGGTTTTAAATATTTTTTTTTGGAATGGTCAAAATAAAATAAAACATTCACATATTCATGTAAAATAATTGGAAACCATTACATATTTATTTTTTATGTGTACTAATGGAAAACACATAAATCTGATGTGTTTTGTGGTCATAATTACTTAGTAAACAATACTTAATGGTACAAAACCCTTGTATTTTTTTTGGATGAGTCATAACTATGAAAGACACATTTTATTACCTTCAAATAAAGGAAAAATGATATAAAATTGAATTTTTTAATATAGGAATAGGCATAACATCCTTCTAAAATACCATTTTCCTATTATGGTTGTAAACAAATTTTTAGTGTTTTAAACCACTAAAACATGCATTGAATATTTAAAAACATAAAAAACACCATAATATTGATGTTAATCATGGTAAAACTACTCTGGTGTTATGTTTTACATGTATGTGTAGAAAATATTCCAATTCGACTTGTAGTGTGGTCATAATTACATAGTAAAAACATCTAATGATATAAACTCCTTTAAAAACATGTGTCGGGGGAAAAAAGGAAATTATATCAAATTGATCAAAAATAATTGGATAATGACAATTGCCTGACTTTTGATATGTAGGATCCAACAACATGTAATTCCAAATTATGATTTTCTCGAGATGGCAATAAATCCATTTATAGTGTTTTAAAATACTAAAACATGCATGTAATAGTCAAAAGCATATAATATGACCCCATATTTATAACCAATCATGGAAAATCTAACATTGAGTTAGTTATGACATGTACCTGTATAAAAATTATAAATCCAATGTGAGGTGGGATAAGAATTATTCGATAAACACTTTTTTAAGTTACAAAATGCTTCAAAAACAAGTCTCTTGGGGGTCAAAACTATGTAAATGATGAGGGATAGCAATTAAATCATGGGAGAATGACTATAGATTGAATTTTGAAATGTAAGAATAATCATAATTTCATTTCAAATAATTCTTTTTCTATCATGGACATAAATTAATTTTTAGAGTTTGAAAACATTAAAATGTGTCTAGTATAGTCAAAACCAAATAAAATTAATTTATATTTTTATGAAATTTTGGGAAACACATAGTTGGGTTATTTTTTAAATAAAAAATATGATGCAACATAAATAACATTAATTTTATATTAATTAAATTCCAATCACACATCATGGTGCTTTCAAAATATTTTATCATATTTACTGATCTTTTTTTGTTTCACATGTTGAGTATTATCTTAAATATGAGTGCTTCTGTTTTCAAAGTGTTTTAAATTATATATTATTGGTCTTATGATAATTTTGTTATGTTTTATTTTAAAAAAATATGTGATACATTATTATCATATTCTGTGACTTTTTTTAAAAATTCTTTTCTTAAATGTTATCGTTTTGATTATTAGTGGAAGATGTTTTTAGTAATCATGTGTATTACCATTCTAATACACAATATTCTTCATAATGTAATCATGATGGTTTTATTTTTCAATGTTATGATATAATTTAGTAATTTATTCTACTATAACTCTAATTTATTATGATTTTTTTTTTATTTTTTTAGTTGATGAGATGGTGTGGTCGGTTTCATTTGTTGAAATGACATAGGGGTTGACAAATGATGTGAATGTCATAAATTGGATAAATATTAGGCATGGGTTGTTTCTTGACATATTTTATATGTAAAAACAGATGATCGGGTATTGGATGACATACATGAGGCTTGATTGATACTTATGTTTTGATGAATGTAGATGTATAATGTATTTATGATGGGTTTATCATATATTTATGTGTTGGTTTATTTCAGGTCATTTTTTTATTTATAATTTTTTTATAATCTTTTTAAAAAAATATGTTTTTTAGTTGATTTGTGTAACTGATACTAAACATATTAAAATAATATTTTTAAGGCATTTAGGATGAACCACTGCAAAATAAGAAACCACCATTGATAATTTTAAAAGTAATGAGTTTTATTTTATTTATATTCTCCTCAAAAAAATAATAAATAAACCATAATTAATTAAATAAATAATAACTTTTACATTCTGAAAAAATAACACATAATAAAACCATTTTGAAATAAAAAATACTCAGAAAAACGAATAGAGACAATGCAATACACTGTGGTGTGAATATTTTCTAGTATATGATTTAGTCGTTGTTTAAATAGGCTCCAATTCAAAAAAAACGTCCCAACTAATGTTATTTTTTCTGTTTTATGTAAACAAATATATATCCTTTATAAAACCCCAACCCAAGAATTTTGTGACAAATTTTTGTATCCAGATCTGAATAAATTAATGAAACAAAACCACATGTAGCGAATAAAAGAATTGTATCTCTGAAGTGTAAATTCCATGATGGTATACTTTCAAATGATATTAGGATTAGTTTGGAGCAATAATGGATTTCTATAGGATATGATATATGCTCTAAAAATTATAAATATTATAATATATGTTGATTGATATATTACAACACAGACTTTTCATTCAGAAATATTAAATAGTATTAGATGCATATTAAAATATATAAATTTAAAATCCATTCCATTATCATTAGGTTAAGTTTCTATCAATAAATGGATAAATAAATTACATGTTCATAAGAGATCCCAATCATCACCAACTGTGTTAATTATAACTAGAACCCTTCCTAAATATATAATACATAAAATAATTATTAATAATATAAGAATGAAAATAAATGAAAGATTGATCTCATAGGATCAGTAATGGTAAACAACATAGATTTCATTGATCACATAATGATAACATGATCATTAGGGTACGAAATCATAAGCATAATATTTGAAAACCATAACAATTATATCAGATAATATAATCATGAATCATGAAATAATTCTTGGTATTTTTTAGGACATGAAAATTAAAGGAATAAATGAACAATGGAAATTAGAGAATGAAAATGGAATAATAAATAACATTTTTTATTTCAAATAATATTATAGTATCATTTCATTAGTCAAGGATCATTTCTAAGTCTATGACATATGATTCTATTCACTTCTTATTCTATCATATCCTTAGTCAACGTTCACTCCCACGATAATCATAGGGAACCATTTTCCTTATTTAATGGGAATTAATCCCCATTATAGACCTTATTACCAAATTTGAAATATATCATTAACTAATACATTTGAGAACTAAATAATAATGGGTCCACCAATCAGATAATCATAATTCAATCCAATATGACCCATCAGATCATAAGGTATTCATCATAACATAAACCTTTGAGAGGAAATAGGTTTCCAAATATTTCCTCATAGAATAACACATGGAAACATTACAATCATAATAAATATTTCATTCTTTTCATAAAAAAATATTCAAATTAATAATTTTGATGGTCTAATTTTATCATATCCTCAGTAAAACGTAATTAATAATAAATATTTTAATCATAGATTAATAAATACTTTAAAATGTAAATTGAATATTTATTCAGTAAAAAGTATTTTAATTTTGAAATATATTTATTTAAATACATATAATTATAAAAATATTATGAAGAAAAATTTAATTAAGAAACCGTTGGATAAATGTAAATTAATATTAAATGCATTTACCAGTTTTCATATTGGGTAATTATATTCATGATTGGTGTGTTAAAACGAAAATTCATTTTAATTTTATAGAAAAATTAAAATATACCTTGTTCGTCAAATTACTTAAAAATTTTCATTTTAACCATTTTGTATTAAATTATTCAAGGGTAATTAGACATTCAAAAATCATATGATACAATAATGAAAACTTTTATAGAATTGGGTATATAAAATAAAAATTATATTCAACCAATGTGAGAAAGATATTATTTTTTTACGTAAAACATTTTTAAGATGCATATATATTAAATAAAAATTATTTTCTTCCAAAGTGATAAATAATATTGTTTTTTTATAAGAAAATTAATTAATAATATTAAATAAAAAAGATAAAAAATATTACTATTTAATTAATATACCATTAATAATATTAAGATAAGAAAATTAAAAATATTCTTTAGTGGTATATTAAATTATTTTCTAATTTCAAAAACAATCATAAATAATACAAGTAAATAATGAGATTGTAACATAAAAACCATACCATATTTTTTAAAACTAATTTGAACACTAATAGAACATAAAAACATGGATGGTTTTGAGAATCCACATAATTTTTTTATTGTTTTATAATAAAATATGTTCATTGTAAATATATACAGAAGAAAGGAATGAGTTGATCAATATGGTTTGTGTCTCACAGAAGTAAAATTGAGTTTAAATTCTCTTACCTCAAGTTAAAAATACCTTGAAATCAATTGATCTTGTTGAAGTATATATTTTTTGTTATTTATTCTATTATAGGATCATTTTATTAAATTTAATATCATGTATCATCTATATATAACATTTCACCCAAAAAAATTAATTTTTTATTAAAATCATCATTTTTGGGTGTTACGAGATTAGTTGTGCAATGGAATTTCTAATCAATATATATATTAATTGTTAATTTATAGTACATATTTCACATTAAAATTTTAATGATGATATAAATATCATATATATTAATTATATATATATATATTGTAATACCTAGAAGATATATTTTGAAAATTGATTTATTGTGTTCTTATAGATGATAGGATGTACTTATGCACAAATATTGATTTCTATTTGTAAATGATCATATATAATTAATATAAATAATGATTATAGATTAAAAATAAATATTATATATTATATAAATATTAACCTTATCTAAATATCCATTAATGAAATCTGGGGATGGAAAATTAATTGTATCATGACATTGAGGTTTTAGTCCACATGTACTCATAAGGAATACATTCACTAAAATTTTATCAAGAAGTGGGAGAATAGTGGTTATTATAAAATCATAAGAAAATATCAGTATATTTAAGGAAAAATATTTTTTATTTTATAATTAAAACCATATATTTATAACAGGTATAATAATAAATAAATTAAACGATGTCGGGTAGGATTATTAGTATTATTTTAGTATGTGTGATTCTGGTCCCTTCTGAAGAATTCTTGGAATTGTATTATATGAATACATAAACTTATTATTCAATAATAGGGATGTTTTAAAGAGAATGTTAAATGGTTTCATGAAAATTTGATGCTCAATGTAGTGTAAAGAAGATAATGGAGGGGTCCTAATATAAGTAGGTTAGAGGACAGACTAGGATTTTCATGAAAGATTAAAATATATTATGGTTATACTCAATAAAAATTCTTCCAAATTTACATAGAGTCAGTGTTGGGATAAAATGGTTTCTAAATATGTCAATATAATCATATTTTTCATTTTTACCTTGTTTAAACTCCCCAAAAATATTACTTTTTGAGACTAAATTGTGGAAAAAAGTTATATTTTTTACTAATCATTATTCCACACAATTTCATTGAAAACAATACCACAAAAATTAATCATGATGATAGAAATTTTTTAACACATATTCTAAAATTAAATTCATATAATTTGGTATAATTTCTTTAATATTAAGGCAACCAAATGTGATGGAATGTAGTTTTCCATAAAATGATTTCTTAAGTATACAATGTTTTTATACAAAAATCCAATGTAAAATATAGTGATACCAATGGAAATATTCTTAAAGTTAATAAATTGAATTTACATTGAAAACATTTTTTAATAAAATATCAATTTCAAAATTATTTTTATGAAAACAATAATTTTCAAAATAAATCTACATTGTTTACTATTAATTAAAATCTCAAATTTTCCTAAATTTTATAAAAATTAACTCTAAGATAATTTTTTTAATATAATTTGAATATTGATGTTTATTTTTCAAATAATTTTTTAAAAAATAAAATAATTTAACTATTTTATTTACACAGAAAATTCACTAATTTTTTTTAACACAATAATATAATAAACACGCAGGGTGATACATTTAAATCCTATTAAAAATTCTGCAATAATTTATATTCTTTAGAAAAAAGATAAGATATATATGTATCATCTCATACTATGATTACCTTTTATCTTCTAAAAATTCACTATTCTTATAGATAACATTAATCTTTTCATTAGACTTGATCTGTAGGAGATTATCCCTAAGATCCTTGATTTCTGCTAGATTTTCGTTATAATAATGATTTTTATCTATTGGTAAATGTTTTTATTTTATTACATGTGATGTATTCGTTATGTACTAATTCATGAGAGACATATGGAACACATCATGTACATGAGACTGGTTCAGTGGATTCAATAAGTGATAAGCTAACATACCAACAGGATAGTGACTCTGAAAATGACTAATATATAAAGGGATAAAATATAAATTCTATATGAATCTATTAATCATCGACCATGTATAAATTCAGAATAATACCATATCAATATTTCCATTTTCTATATTTCCCTAATGATTTCCAACATAAATTTTTTATCGACATTATGCTTCCAAATATTGATTCACTGTGGCTCTAACATTAAATAATTTTTTTTCAAATAGATTACTTACCAATATCATTCATTTTCCATCTTCATCAAAACATGATGTATTTTTCCACATAATTTATTTTGGTTTTTAATATAATTCCATATTAATGCTTGAGTGAAAGAAAAAGTTTTAATGAAATGAAATTAGTGTACGGTTTTTATCTTAAGAACAATTAATATCTATAAAGATGTATCCCAGAACAGTATCCAGGGTTTTTGTTTTTATTTTCGACTAGACATCTATATAATAAAGAAGAATATAACTAAAAAACAATGAATACATATATTGATGATGAGTTCTGTAAAAAACCATGGTAAACCTCGAATCCCAATCAAATACATTATAATATGGTACTCCCTGAAAATTACCACTTTTCTGATGTTTAGTTTTTTAACATAATTAAGAGTGTAATAATATTTGATATAAATAAAGTGTTTTGAGTTTTTTTGGAGATTCATTGTAACCCAAATAGATCTATTAATATTATTATTTTTTAAGTGTTAGACGATAAAAAAATAAGATAATTTTTCCCTATTCCGAATTGAGTTTTAGTATTTTTTTATAACATCATATTAGACATCAATATATTATCCATAAAATAATAACATTCTAATACTCAAGTTAAAAACTATAAAATATATCTTCTTTTTCCTATAATAAAAAAATTATTATATATTTGTACATTATCATAGTATTATGATTCGGTAATGATAAATATTAACTTAATTTAATATCTTATTCTTCATTACTAGTTTTATAGACACACATACACATTTATTGAACAATATAATTCAATCATAATAATTTTCTATCATATGATTTTTTCTCCCTATATTTTAAGCTTATACCTATTATTTATATGTCTCCTTATTCATTACCTAGATATATGGTTTTATTGTAACATTAAAAAGACAGTATTCCTTCCCTTCCATTAATGTTCCTCGATCGATCATTTTCTAAATAAAAAAATGATCATATTTATAATCACTATTGATTGTATAGTTTTATCCTATTGAGATAGAGGATCATTTACCTTTTTATCATTCTTATAGAACTACGTTATTCAGAAATAAAAAACATTAATCATATCAAATAACCCCCAGTCGTTGATATACATCTATTTATGAGTTAATATATCACACACGATTTTTTCATGTCATGGAATTGATCTTGGTCATTAGAAATACTAATCCATTTGTTTGGTGGTGGGTGATATTAATGATTAGTTTTTAACTAACATATATTTTAAATCATCCTACATAGGGTTCCCCAAATCATGTTTGGTAGTTTTTTGAGAAAATGGTGGTTACTTTAATATTTTGGCCTACTGTGAGCCCAATTACGGAATTAAAAAATTAAATTGTTTCTTTCATAACTCCATTTTGTAAAACGTTTTCACACATTCCACTTCCTACATACCCTCCCATGACATATTTAAACAACCATATCCCTTTTTACCAAATTTGGCACTCATAATAATTGTGTATTGGGTTATTTATTTAGGTATTGGTCCATCCTCTGAGCACATTAATAGTTCTAAAAAATAAATTTTTTCTTTTTATATATTATTAAATATTTATTATTTTTCAATTATTACACCTACCATAAGAGAAAAATGACCCTTTTCATACCCCTTGTGTTCCATTTTCCTTCGTTGTAGCTCATCTTAGTCGCGAATTAAGGAAACATATCTCAAGGCTTCTCAAATAGTTCAGATTTTGTAAGGTGATTATTTCATTCCTGAATCATTCATTTTTAAATAGCCACCCCCACCAAATATTAAATTATGGATTCTTATATTGCTAAATATCCTCTCCAATATGTTATAATCCTTTCCATTTCTTCTCTAGGACTAGATATAAGGGATGATAAATAGGTATCATGTTTCTAATATCAGATTCCTTCACTTTTCTCCTCCATTTTCCTTATTCTTCCAATTTCATGTGGTTTCCTATTCTCCACTGGTCATCCATATCCTAGGGAAATGTTATAAAATGATTTTTAAAGGGTTTTGGTTAATTTAGGATAGGTATTCATAGATCTAAAGTATTGGGAATTGTGGATGGTTATATTAGGTGTTCAATTCATTTACGCCATGGTTTGGAAGTAGAATATTCGATGAAAATGATTTTATTATTTAAGATTTATCCTTTTATTTTTATTATGACCTAATATAAATGTTTATTATGGTTTTTTCATCCTTTTTATAATTTTCATGTTGTGCAAAATGGTTCGTTATTTCAAGTTTTTTGAAAAGTAGTTTTTTTGTTATAAATGTGTAGACTACTTACATAAATGTTTTGTTATCTTACACACATATTTTATGGTATTTGGAACATGGATATACATATTTTATAAATTTATGTCATAAAAATGGTAATTTACCTTCATTAATGTCCATAATATAAGTGGTTTACTGAAAATTTCATGCCATGTGTTTGTAAAATTGCAAAGTTGGCGTTTATGTGATTAGTGATATTTAAAGTAAATTTTATGATTCATAAATACACTATAAGAATAAAAAATATTATTTTTGGATCCTTTTGGGCATTTAAAATGTTTTTTTGGTTTTATAATGAAACATGTTTTTATTGGTAAACATGTTTGTGACTGAGATGCCGGAAAATGGCCTTTTGGCATCCCTATAAAAATAGTCATCTTTTGGATGTGTAACCTGAATTTATTTAGGGATTAATGAAAGTGGATTTATACTATAAATTGTATGTATCTAACTCTTTATGAAAACTGAATTTTTTCTTTTGTAAAATTATCGATTTGAGAAATGACTAAAGGCTCATTGGGCATTTTTCTTTTAAAAATGTTTTTTATGTGTATTTCATGTTGTATCATTTGGGTCAATTTCATAGTCAAGGAAATTTATTTTTAAAATGGTATTGGGGATTATAACTAATTTTTTATATACTATAGTTGTGTTTTTGATTTAAAATATCAATTTTAATGAATTTTTTGTGTAAGGAATCGGTATACTTTTGAAATTGTTTTATGAATATTTAAGTGGGTTATTGATCTGTAAAAGACAAATGAGACATGTGTGTGTGAAATTTGATGTGTGTATGATTTTAGAATGAAATATTCATGATTAAATGGTATTTAATATATGTCTAACATGTTTTATCACTAATGGGTAATACTTGGGTATCTAGGTGGGGGAATGTGTACTAGTATGCTACTGATCCAGAGGGGTTTTGTCCCTATTTAATGTGGCTAGTTTGACTCTGACAACTCTCACTAGACAATGATGATGATGATGTTGGTGTCCACTAAATTATGTATTGTTCTCCTACTAGTGGATTGTGTCCTCAATAACAGATATTTTTTATGTTTTCTTTTACAATGTTATATGAGGTACATGTGGCCCACAACGAACTTGTTCCCATGGGTGTTCTCATAACAGGTTCTCATTGGAAATTTTGTATGTAACATTCGAATATGGTATGTTTAGTTGATAGATTTAGAAGCATAATTTTTTTATTTAAAATTTTACATTCTTTAAAGCAACCCACTGGAAAATAATTTTCATTCTGATGTTTCAACTCTTTGAAATTGGTTAATAGCATTTCCTGGTTATGAAAACATGAAATAATTTTAATTTATAGCGATTATAGCATGGGACCATGTTTGGAAAACGTAATTATTGATATTGTAGTTAAAAGATGAAATTTAATTACACTCTATTTTAATGGATTATCATTGTTAATGGAATATAGGGATATCCTACTTAGTTTTAATAGTCACAACTATAGTTTTCTTTTATATTTAGAGTATAGTCACATTTGGAGACGAGTATTCGTTCTGTTGGATAGTGAGTAGTGGGGTCACATGGTGTTTCATTGGTCTTCAAGTTTGTTTGTTTGTTTTTATTATTTAGTTTTACATTCAGTTTTTTTTAAATAATGCTGAGTTCAATTTTATATAAATGTATGTTGTGTTTTTTGTTTCTTACTCCTTCTTTATTATTGATTATATTTGGGAGTAATCATTACCTTCATTACATTAGTGATGCCTGATACTAGTTTCAATCCCATCAGGATCAGGGAACCCCATCGGGCCATGACACAGATCAGTTTGGGTGCCCTGTTTGGGGCCGACCCAGGCTGGTTCGTGACAAAATGGAATCAAAGTGATCCTGGATCAAAGTGGTCCTTAATTTTTAAAAAGTCCATGATTATATAGGGAATTCTAGGTAGATGGAGTAGGATATTTGGGACTAGAGGGCATTTTCAGAAATATCATCGTTACCTCATTCTTGTTCTGACCCTTAGGTGTCTAGGGGATTTCTGGTTTTATTAGGGTCCTTGATTCATATTGATTTTTTAGTGATGTAATATGACAAGGGGAGTTGGACTAATTGTCTTTGTGAGCTCACAAGGCCTGGAAATCTATTTTGGAGCCCGAGAATTTTATTAAAAGGGCTATATGTTTTGGTGGTTTGTTTGAGATATGGCTTCCAATTATGTTCAAGTAACCTACTAATAGTAGTGCCCTTTTTAGGGTCACATGGAAAATTCATGAAATTAGCAAATTTTTTTGAAAATAATTATGTGAGAATTGTGATAATAGGTTTTAATGGAATGATTGGTTATTTAAATGTGTAAAATGGGTTTTTAAAAATTTATAAGAGATAGTTTTTAGAATGTTGGGTTTTGTGAAACAAATCATATGGGTAAAAATGAATTGATTTAATGAGATTGAATGTCAATAATCTAAACACATGGTTTCTTGAAATAATTTTTCTGAAAAAATATGATTATTTTAATGTGATTCAAAACAATGTTTTATATGGGGTGTTTTGTGATGTGAAAAAGTTAATGAATCTGATGATTTTATTTGGGAAATTTAGTTTTTGAGTGGCTTGTTGTTTCTAGAATTGGGTTTTAGCCTTTGTGGTTGTCAGATTATGAAAGGAGACCTTGATGAATTTTTTAAAAGGGGAAATATCTATTTTGAATACAATGGTTTTATGTATGTTCTATTAAATGACATGGATTGGGTTTTTAAACTAATAGTTCTTGATAAAGTATGGTTTGTTTTTTAAAATATAACAATGGTATCTGTATTTTTGGTTAATGTGCCTTTAGAAGGAACATGAATCTATTTTAGTGACAATTTTTTTATTTATGACATTGGTGTTTTCATGGGTTCTCACATGCATGGTTTTGTGGATATTTTGATGAATTCCCAAAAATTCATGGTGTATGGGTGGCTAGGGTAGCACAAAACAGTGCATATGAGTGGGTCATAGTGAAATAGTATAGGAGAATGTGAAAATCCACCCAGTTGGATTGTTTTTCAATAGAGTTGAAAGCCGGAAAATTGTGGTGTTTGTTATAAATCAGAGGTTATGTGGATGTTATTCCTATATCATTAATGTGTGGTTTATTCAGTAAGCTTCGTTTTGATTTGGAAATCATAATCATGTTGTGTCTTGATATGGGATCTCATTGGTTGCTTATTTTTGTAGAAATTTTCACTTGGATTCTAAATATGTGTCGGATATTATGATGCGTCCATGGAAGGTTCTTCATTGGATTTATTTCTAGGTGATCAACCAAAGGATTCATTCCATATGTTAAATCCTCCTCTCTGAATGATGCCTCATCCCGTTTTTTGGAATAGAGTGATTTTTGGGATCGATTTAAAGTGTCGCTCCATTTTGGTGTCCCTCTCAGTTGAGTTAGTTGTTATCGATGAGTTTTATGTATTTCTATATATACATTTTCTATTATACATCTCATTCTGAGTGAGAGAATATTTTGTTTTCATTCTACAAGATCTTGTATTGTTAAAATTGTGTTGTCTAAGGAAGAGAGATTCACAGTGTCCATTAATATGTTGTTTCATCCTATGAGTGTTATGTGTAACCATGTGAAACTAATTAGAATATTTCAAATTATGGATTGTGAAAGCCTGGCTTGGATGTAGGATATTCTCCTTCGATCATATCTATTTCCATAGGTTTCGGAGTGATGTTGGTGCATAGTTAGGAGTCCCAGGACTATGGGAATAATTTTAGGGTTTGTGCATTACCATTATAGTGAGGTACATAATATATTTATTTTGTGGATTGAGTTTCCCAATTATATGATCCCCTTCCCTCCCCACCCCATGTAGTGGGGGTTTAGATCTATTCATAGAATGTTTTCCCAGTTCATTTCCCCTCTATTCGGGAGTGGGGGTTTAATTGTTCAAGTTGTGTTCCTCTTAGCATGGGTTACTAGGTTGAATGAATGGTTTTGAAGGTTTTGTGGGATAGTTCTATAGGGCCTCTGTTGGAGATACCCATTCCTAGTTTATGTGGAGTTCTTGTTTGGTCATTGATCATTGGTTCATAATTGTTGGGAGAACCTCCTCATGATTTTTTGAGTTTCCTCCAAAAAATTTATCTAGTGGTAGTTGTTTATTAATTGTGGGTATTCAATTCTAGGCTCCCCTTATAACCATTGTTTTCATGAGTTATCTTTTTTTGGGTGATAAATTATTTATTCGAATAAGGACAAACAATCTTGTTCTTGGTTTGGTTGTGGACGTAGTGACTTGATCATTCGGTTGATTCCCAAGATCTGGTTTGGTGTTGGTGTTTTGGTTGAGTTAAGAGGCCTATGTTCAATTAATTTTGGATAAGGTTTTATTGGATTCTTAGGTTGGTTCATATTAATATATATTCCTTAGGTGTTGTTCAATCTGTTGGAATGTGATTTGGCCTTTTAGGGGTGGAGAGCATTAATATTGGGATGAATTATCACATCCAATTATTTTTAATGTCTTAGTTTTGATCTATTTTGATTGAAATACAAATATTTTTAATGGTATTTGAGTGAGTTTAATGTTTTATTTTTAACTACATTATATTTTTTAACATCTTACCATGGTTTCCCCACATCTTGTTTGGGATGTTTTGGAGCAATGTTCGATTACATCAGGATTTGTTCCAACAATGATCCCATTTCCAGATTTAAAAAAAATAATTTTTTTTCCTTAAATAACTTCTTAGTTTTTCAACAATTTTCAGAAATTGAACTTCTATCATAGAATCTTCTTACATATTTAATCCCTCATATCCTTTTGGACCCCCTCATTAATTCATAATCATGATGGATTTGGGATATTAATTCCTGTATTGGGACATCACATGAACCCATTTCCTATTTTAAAATAATAATATATTTCTTTTATATATTATTAATTTTTTAATATTTTTACCAATTACACCTAAAACCCTAGTAATTGAAACCTAGTCTCAACCTATGTTTCATTTGCCTTCTCGGGAGATCATATTATTCACCGAATAGGGAAAAATATCTGAGGGCTTCTCAAATCATCCAGATTTGTTAAGTTAATTTTTTTTATTCTAGAATCATTAATTTTATTTTATTTTCCAGCCAAATATTCTTTTCCATATTCTTATAGACCAATATATAATATACATGATGGTATAGGCCATTACATTTCCTCTAGTGTTGTAGATCTAAGGAAGTATGAATATTTCTTTAGTTCCCAATGTCAGATTCCTTCTTCTTTCTCCCCCCTCATTAGTCTCCTTCCACTTTATTTAGTTTCATCTTCCCCCTAATCATTAATGGAAATGTTATATGTTATACCATGAATTTTTTTTGTGTATTTGGTTCATTTAGGGCATTCTTCATAGATCTAAATAGTTGTAAACCGCAACAGGTGATATATTGGGTGCAATTCCTTTCTTCCATTGTTTTGAAGTAGGATATCCCATGCATAAGCCATTATCATTTTAGTATCATAATTTTCAGTTCGTTATGACATGATATATATGCTTAGCATTTTTTTCATCCATTTTATAATTTTTAATGGTGTAAAAAACGGTTTTTTAAACCTAATTTTGTGAAAACTGATGTTGTTCTGTTAAAAAAATGTACACTACTTGGTTACATAAATGTTCTATTAGAAAACAAACCTATTTTTTTTGTATTTTAAACATGTTTATGAATCTTTAATAAGTTAATGGAATCTAAATGGTATTATAGCACTTTTAATGTGCTAAAAATATGTGGTTTGTTTAAAATTGCATGCCTGGTGTTCGGTAAATTTTGCAGTTGGATTTTATGTTGACATTGTGATTTAAAATGATATTTTTTTATTTATAAAAACATTTTTAGCAATAAATATGTTATTTTTGGGTCATTTAATTTCATTCTAATGTAGTTTTGGTTTTATAAAAAAATGGGTTTTTGTTGGTAAACATGTTTGGGCCCGAGTTGCTAGAAAATGGAATGTTGGCATCCTTATAAAAATGGTTGTGCATTGGATTTGTATCCGGGATTCCTTAAAAAAAATTATGAATGATATTTTGGCCCTAGATAGTGTGTATATATTTATTTATTTAACGTGAAATGTTTATCGTATGAAAATGTTAGTTTTGGGAAATGCTTAAAAGGCCTTTTGGGATTTTTATTATAAAAACAGATTCCATTTGTATTTCACATTATATCATTTGAGGCCATTTTATTGTCCATAAAATTGACTTCTTAAAGTATTTTAAGGCAGAAAAATCTAGTTTTATATTGTATTTATGGTTCAATTTCATTAAAAGTGATGTTTGAATGGATTTTATGGGAAAGGCCTTGTTATACTTCGTGGAATTGTTTTATGAAAATTTAGGTGTTTTATTGAACTGTGAAAGGAAATTGATACATTTTTTTTGATATTTGTTGTGTCTCTGAATTATAAATTTAAACTCCATTATAAAATTGTATTTTATATATTTTTATAATATTTGATAAAAAACTGATAACCTAGGTATCTAGGTGGGTGGACGTGTACAAGTGTACAAGTGATCCAGAGGAGTTTTGTCCCGGTTTCACGTAGCATGTTTGAAGATGACAACACTAACTAAACTATGATGATGATGTTGTTGGGGACCACTAGATAATGGATGATTATATCACTATTGTATTTTGTGGAAAAGAAAGGATATTTTTATGGTTACATTTTCCCGAGATATGAGGTATTATGGGCCCACAAAGATCTACTTCCTTGGGGTATCTCTGTAACCTGTGCTCAGTGGCCATTTTAACTCATCATTGGCATATAATGTGTTTATTTGTTAAATTCAGTAGCATTTGTGTTATATTTAAAATTTTACATTCTTTAACGTACGAATATTCAAAAATATTTTTTATTTGATGTTGTATATCTTTGATATTTGTTACTAGCATTTCCTTGTTATGAAAAATTGAATGAATTTTAATTTATAATGATTATATCATGGAACCATGTTTTGAAAAATATTTATAAATAGATTAGTTGAAACCTGAAATTTATGTATCTTTTATTTTTTACAATGTTCAGTGGGAATATAATACTAAGCTAACATTTTGAGTTTTATCACTCACGCCTCTAGTTGTCTTCTATTTTTATCCCTTTTGCGGGTTTCAGCTTGAGTTTATCCACATTGGGTGAAATGTATTCATTGTGTTGGATATTGACCGGTGGGGTAAAATGGGGTTAGTTTGGTTTTTAGGTTTGTTTGACTGGTCGTATTTCTTATTTGTACATTTTTTATATAAATAATGTTCAGTTCAATTTTTTTAATTTATGTTGGGATGTCTATTTTTTTTGACAACATAGTAAATTATTATATTTGTTTTAAATCATTCCCTTAAGTAATTTTTTCCTGATAGAATATATAATTTAAAAATTTATGATCATTGAATATATCATATATTTCATCATAAAGAGAATTAATTCACATATTTAATGAGACATTAACCACAGCTAAAACGAAATCTCATGTAAAGAAAATTTTATCATTAATCATTAATTGACATTAAGTATTAGAAACAACCATATCATTCATCATAAAGAAGAATATAATTACATTTATTAGTGCATCGCTAGGAATCTAAAAACCTCTTTTACTATAGGGTAGTGTTAGATCATGTGAACTAACTAATATTTTCATCAGTTCCTTAAGACTTTCTTCACATTCAATTATAAAATAGAAATTTTTTCCATTCCATTTTATCTTGGATATTGGATTTGACAATCATGAAAATATTTCCAAAAAACAATGATAATATTCATACAAACCATAAAAAAAATGGATCTTAGTCTTACTGCTTGGACATGTACATTGTTTAATGACATTCATCATTAATGGATCCAAAAATATACCATTAAATGAGATTATGTGAAATAAAAATGAATATTTTGTAGCAAAAAATTACACATGATAACGTTTTCAAAAAATTTATTTTACATTATTCTCTTTATTAAAATTATCAAGTGACCTTCATTGAAATCCTATCTCTTGGAATATAAAAACTGTCAACTATAAAGGCTACTGAATATTGATCAAGTTAATCTCTATGGGCTCTATTAATTAAATTCCTGAAGATAATTGTTTATTTATTAAAATCAAATTGAATTAGAATAAAATCATAATTTATATAACTCATTAAAAAGGAAATATTTGGTATGACTTCCTTTTTAACACACAACTAATCATATCCATATAAAATTTAAATCATGGGAGAAAATTTTACTCCACATAATTTATCGAAAAAATAATAAAATTGTGCATTGTGATACTTAATCTAGATTGTGATCTTTTTAAGTTGGTTATAATCAATACAGAGTCACATTGATGAATTTTTATTTATTACAAATAGATTTATTTCACCCCAATGTGGTACCCATGTATTAATTAATCCCTTATCATGATTCTCTTGGAGTTTCATCATTAATTACAACAAGTTATTCTTGGCCATTTTATATAGATTCGTAGAAATACTTATAGCATCGTGTGCAAGTAGTATTGGAAAAATAACATCATGGTTTGAAGGAAGATTGGGAGAGTCTTTTGAATAAAAATCAACAAACTCCCATAAAATATCCATATCATTGTTTAAATGTTTCCCCCAAAAATCTATAAAAATACCCAATGTTAATATGAATGTATAATCATTGAAAAAAATTAAATTTCCATTAGATGTTAATATTTTGCATTTTATTTATCAATGATTATAGGTTCCTTCTAAATATCAAATATATCATACCATCCTCAAACGTTGATGAAGAATTTATATAAATAAATCAAGTTAAATACTACAAGAATGTAAAATTAAAATAGAGTTATAATAAAATGGTTATATTAAGAACGTTCCCAAATATATCTGACCGAGAAGAATCTTAGACAATATATTTGATAATTTTACCATTATGTGTTTTTAAAAAAATGAACATATTCTCCTTGAAGTGGAATTGTGATACACATGTGAAATTAATAAGGTATAAAATAATTAGTAGACCAAAAATAAAATAGACATTATGAATTTTATAGTGGATAGTAATTTAACCATTGACAACTTTCGTATCATTCACCACAAATTTAAATAGTAATCTCAAAATATTTCCCTTTGTCTATGTGATTAATATATTATGGACATTGATTGTCCTCATTAACCATAAAATTTTATAACCGTTTGGTATAAATCCCATACTCATTGCATTTGAAACACTGGAATTCTGTCGGTTCATTCTATATAGATTTTCTCCATTCATAGATATCTTCTCCTTCACAGCAATTCAACGTTATGTTTCTTAATCACATTCATTTACAGACATTAAAATGTTTACAATCCCTTTAAGGCAACCTCCTCTATGTTTCCTTCCAAACAACATGAATAATATAATTATTATCTTATTCTCAACATGGATTTTATTATTATAAATTCTATTGAATTCCACTTTAAATTCATATCAACACATTGATATTTATTGGTAGCACTAATATCCATTTTCATGTTAATATCACATAAAATGGAATCATTATAGCTGAAGTACCATATGGATAACATCCATTAAATTTTGTATTTAATCGATGGAATAATTGATCGAAAATACATTAATTATTGATTTTAATACTAGAATAGTACCTACCAAACCATGTAATGATTTTTTATAGGTATGATGGATTCATTATAATTATTTTTTATCTGAATGAATTGTATTTGTATATTTAATGAACAATATGAGGAAATAAATTCATAAAAAATGTATTCCAACACTCTTGCCAATATATAGAATCAATTTAATCATTTTTTATTATGTTCTTAATATTATTTCACCAATAATCTACTTCTCCATTTAAATGATAAATATCCAAAATAAATTTTTTAGGTTCCATAAAATTGTGATTGGAAGAAAAAATAAATTGAATTACTTATTAATATCTCATCAACTAATATTTTGATATATAAACTAATATAATGAAGATGTTACATCATAAAGTATGATTCAAAATAATGACTCCTCCATTACTCATTCACAAATATTATGTTCTTCAGATCATAACAACATTTCATAAACATAGAATTGAAATTTTAAATAATATATCACATATCAATGGTTTTATTTATAGGAAAGTAATTGTATTTTCTATCATAATCATTTTTAATATTGCTCATCCAGGTTAAATCCACTGACTGAAATAAAAAATTAATATTTAGAATAAAATTAATCATAGTGGGAAACCGCATAATCATTAAAAATACATTTATAGGATGTTTATATCAAGAATGTTTCTATTTAAAAAATGGAAAAAAATATTTATTATATATTTCATCGATGAATGAAATCTATTCAAATCATATATAAGGATTAATATAGGAAATTTGAATTAACCCATTCATAACCCTCTTATGGAAAAACCTAGTGCACTGTAACAGAATATTCACCATATATATTACATCCCAGGTAAATAAAGTACATGAAATTTTTCACATTTTTTTCTTAATTAAAAATTAATTCTTCTTTAAAAAGGATTCTATGTTCGATGGCATACCCGATACACAACAATGGGTTTCATTGGAATCATATGTTTCACATCAATAATATATTATTATTATTTTAAACGGTATTTAATGTATATTCATTATATTGGAGGTAAAGATTAGAACTAAATAAAATATGATTATACATGTTTGTTTTATATTTTTACATTTATCGAATAAAATTCAGAGGCTTAAAATAAGTAATGAATTTGATTTTAAGCATAAATACTCTAATATTAACTAAAATATCGATTTACTGCCTTTTAATTGAGAACCATATTTTAATATAGTTTTGGTAACATTTATATGTTATATTTTGAAAAATAAAATTATCCATTAGAATCGGGAAACCAAAATTCACATTGGGTGAAATTTTTGTATTTTTCTGATAATGTACATTTTTTAATGAATAGTGAAAAATATTGTATTTTAATTCAAATCTTCCTTTTAATCTAAGTTATTTATATGTATATATTTTCTTTTTAATTGGTTATAAAGTATAACTAGTATAAATTTTCACTATTTAATACAATTTTGGACAATAGAATTAATTTTACTTTGAAATTGGATATAAACAAGTGTCAATATTTTGGTAGTTATTATTTCTAAAAAACACACATTTTGTTTTGACAACGAGTATTAGTTATAAATTAATTTCTTCCACTTCTTTGTTTTTAATTTGGAGAAATGGAATCAATATTTAGAATAATTAGGTGTAAATTGTTTAAATAGGTAACATTAATTTTCAGACATTCTAAATATTGACTTCAGTTATTATTTTATTTTCCATGATTAAAGGGTGACTATAATAAATAAGGTTAAAATATAATATTATAAAAGTATTAAATTACCCAAACATGTGCCCTAATACTATTTTAGGACACATATTCGACCATTTAAATCCTTAGGTTGACTTTGCGACCCCTTGGAGCAACATGGGAGTAATAATGACACTTTATATTAATTAATTTAAAGTAAAGACAAAAATGACATAAAAAATATATTTTAGTAAATAAAGTTTTACATGGGGTTATATAAGTTTTCTATTAGACAATAAAAATTAATTTGAATTATAAAAATATTTCCTACATCATGGTATTTTCTTTATTTTTGGACATCAAATTTACTAAATTATTTATGACATAATAATAATGCAATATTTACCTCATTAATAAATGATATAAATAAATAAGATTTAAATATAAAACAATATCCAAAACCAGTCCAATACTTATTGGATTTTTTTATTTCGACCATGAGTCATCTTAACATCATTTTTTACGATTTTTTGTCCTTTTGAAACCGAAGATGAGTTTATAATAAAATAATTGTTTCAAACATTCCTAAAGAACCCCTCATCTCCCTTACAAAAATCCCGCACTTATAACTAATTCCTCACACTTATCAAGCCTTTTGCTTGTCTATCCTCTTCTCTAATAATCTCCCAATATCAATATTTCCATCCTATAAGCCTTACCTTATGTAGAAATCACCTCAAGGAACCCCATTGGTTCAAACCAAGGGGAGTTACTCAATTTAAAGGTAACGTCTACTCATAAGTTATTATGTTTTATTTTACTTCTCTAACCCCATAAACACTTTTTATTCCATTAATTTGTAGAAAAACCGGTATCCTCAATATACTAGGATTTTGGTATGAGAATTATTCTAACTAATCTTACAAACACCTCCATCTAATGGGTAATGAACATAATGTTTCTGTGGATGGAAAACTAACGCCTCACAAAACGATGATTATTCAATTAACTCCTACCTCTTCTCATGGTGCCCATTATGATGGAACTGTATTTATATATGATATATATTATGTTTATATTTTCATTATGATTCTGTATTAATCAATTATATCATACCTTTATGGTTTCCATAATGGGTAAACGAGTTAATTTTATTTTAGGATGTGCGGACTACCACCCCGTCAATGTGATATGACTCGTTAATGCCATATTTGGGATGTATAAAGGATACAGTTACTGATTTTATATATGATATTATACTTTAATTATAAGATACCTATGTAACATTATGTTTTAATTCCATTAAAATAAGAAATAGAAATGGAAGTATCATTCATGCGTACATAAGGCTTACTGTCTCCATGAACGGTGCATTTCATTTATTATCTCCAAATGTTATTTATTATTATAAATACATATATATATATATACTAGATATATGTTATCTATATGATATCTAAATCATGATTATCATTATGGAGATAATAAATTGTTGACGACATGGAAAACTAGTAATTATAAGGTGTTCCTTTTTACTAAAGTACCAAATATCGAGGAAAAAACCATTAATAACATAAATCATTACGTAATCATTATAACATGGTAATAAGTGATATAAAATGAATAATAAACTTGAAAATGGTTTTTAAGTAATTATAAATTAACATTATTTTATTATTCATGAGATTAAAGAATGATCGGGTCATGTTAGACACGAGATAAGGGAACTTCTTAACCCAATTACCATTCTTTGGGTCGATATTATCTTTCTTATTTATGTCGTTCATTAGTTTATACACAAAATTATCTTATACGGTGTATAAACCCCTTTTGACTATTATTCAGAAGGAATATTTTCTCTAAGAAGTGTTTTACTAAATGAAACAAATATGTTTCTTTTTAACATATGCGATAACAATAACCTTTCCACCGCCGTGAGTATTATTTGATCTTTGGCTTCCATAAAAATATGTAATGTTTTTAAAAGGTAAAAAAATAATAATTAATATTTTAAATATTTTTGTATTGAATTTTTTTTAAATGTATTGATTATTTCAATGTATTGAAATGATTTTTTGTGATTTCAAATGAAATGTTATTAGTGAAATGTTTGTATTTGCCATACATTATGTGTTATGATTCTATTTGACGGGTGGTTACATGATAAACCAAAAGATTGGCAGTAACATGATAAACCAGGATGGGTGGTTACATTATAACCTCTACAGAATTGTGTATTGAAGCTGGTCGTATGGCTATTCTATTTAGTTATATGTGTGGATGTTGACCGTATGGTTATTCAGTTTAAGTATGTTTATGTCCCAAGATACGTTTACATGTTATGTGTTCTTTTTTTTGGGTTTTATGGAAATCTTTTGGTTAAAAAAGGGTATGAATTGATCTTTTATTAATTGAAGAGTATTTACTACTTCATGAAGGTGAAAATTATTACTTATGATAATGTATTAATGGTATGTTATTGTTTTGAAAAACTAATAGTTTTCCCTCTTTGTGTATCCCGTACTAAGCTTTTTGTGCTCATCCCATGCTATTGAAATGTTTTTTCACATGACATAAAGTGTAATAGGTTCAAGGATGGGATCATGGAAAAGACGTGTTATATAGACATATAACTGGACATGACTATTTTTTCACGAGTTTTTATTTTATGAAAAAATGGATATTTATTACAATTGTCTACTTATAATATTCAAGTTGTTATGTAAATGTTATAACATAATTATCTAAAACTCTAAAACTGAAAGGATCCTCAATGTGAATTATCCATTTAATACAATATTATATATTGTTTAAGAATGGGGCCTTACAGTTGGTATCAGTGGTCGATTTACATAACATTATAGGTTAGGGTGTCATTTAAGCCTATGTGACATAACTATAATGTTTATCATATTAGAAAGAGTCATGGTTATTTTAGATAAATCAAATGAGTTTAAGATAACATGAATAATTATATATCAATGTATACCCTCCTAATAAGATAATATGTGACTATTTTATGGATAAACTCAAACTAACATTTTTTTCATAGTAAATGGTTGGATTTAGCAGGAACCAACGTAACAATATATATGAAAGAAACTTTAGTAGTTTTTTTATGAGATACTGAATAAAATGGGGGCTGCAATGAGAACTCTTGTGGTTAAAATATGTTATGGTTATTTTTTAGAATATATCTCATTTTTTGGAATGTTATAATATAATATGGGTTTAGAAAAAGGACATCCTCTAGGAATGGTGAAAACCTGTCACATCCGACAAGGCTGCGGGAATCGAACACACAACGGAAGGGCGACAAGGGAATATCTCTTACCACTTTCCTATGTGAAGTCCCATGTCAGTATTGATAATAATTTATGTTAAATTATTTTATGGATCAAGAATAATTTGATCTTATGTTTTGTAAAATGGATATAATTATTATAGAAATGAATTTTTAATTAAGTGATAACTGTTATTTTGGAAGACGTTCTCTCTTTTGGGGAATAATATATACCTAAGAAAAATCGAATAATATGGTATTTAAAATGTGGAGTAATTGTTGAAATATTAGTTTTGGGATAATTATTGTTTTATTTTGGATATATGGATATTTGGGTTATTTATGGAAATGACTAACCTATCATAGATAATATGTGATTAGGTTAATTACACTTTAGTATGAGACCTTAAGAGTAGTCGATGCTATTTGGAGATAAATGTTAAGAGTTACTATGGAAGAATCTGGAATAAAATCCTTCTGAGTTTTGGCTTTAAATATTTTTTTGCATTATTTTGAATAATTTTAATGACAATTATGTATTGAATGGTCTTTGTTGAACTTTGTGTACTTTTTGTTGAATTATGGAGAATAAGATTAGTATTTTTTTAACGGATTATCCTTTTGGATTATTTTTTGATCTATAACTAACCATTAAGTTTTATTTTATGTATAAAGACATGGTAAATATTCAGTTAATCTTTTGTGGATTATGTGAAACTCTAGAATTTGATTGTAGTGCTTTTAATGTGACCAAGTCAGTTTGAATACACATCATTTGGTTAAAAATGAGTTTGTGGTAGAATTTAGTAATATATGAAAGTCTATATGTCAAGTAAGTATGTTTCCTTATGTGTTTAGTTAATCTTGTAAATAAATTACTCAACTATATGTAACATAATACAAAAACGTTTTTATAACTTTTCCTACCAAGGAATAAGGGAATTTTTAACCCATCACATGTTTGTAATTTTCTGTTGGTTATAGTTCTCATAATAACGTTTTCTATCACTCTCCATCGGAATATGATGGTTTTTTTTCTCCTCCATATCCATTTTTTCATCGAATCCTAGTATATGTTGTCTCAGGTAACCTTTGTACTTCACTTCCATTATATTAATGTGATAGTTTTATTGACTCTTTTTCTGATGTGGGAATTTCACTTAAGTTTCCAAGCCTAGTTTTAAAATTGTGAGGACGCAATTACCAAAAGGGGGAAGGATATAACATCCCAGTTAAATAAAGAACATTTGAATTTTATTATTTAATAATATTTGTGAATTAAATATTAATTCTTCTTTAAAGGGGACTCTACGTTTGATGGAGTACTCGATACACAACAATGGGATTCTTTGGAATCTTATGTTGCACAATAATAATATAATATTATTATATTAAATGGTATTTAATGCATAACCGTTGTATTGGTGGAAATTAATAGAACTAACTAAAATATTATTATACATGTTTTTTGAATATTTTTACATTTATCCAATAAACATTAAAGACTTAAAATAAGTAAATAATTTTATTTTAAGCATAAATACTCTAATATTCACTAAAAGGTCGATTTACTTCCTTTTAATAGCGAACCCTATTTAAATCTAGTTTTGGTCAATTTTATATATTCTATTTAACAAAATAAAATTCTTCTTTTTAATTGGGACACCAAAATTTATTTGGAAGATATTTTGGTATTTTTATGATAATGATCATTTTTAACGAATAGCGAAAATACTCTATTTTAAATAAAAAGATAATTTTAATATAATTTAATTATATGGTTAGATTAAATTTTTAATTGTTTATAAAGTTTAATTACAATATATTTTTACTATTTAATTCAATTTTTAAAATTGTAATTAATTTCACTTTGAAATTGGATATAAACAATTATCAATATTTTGATAGTTATTATTTCATAAAAACACGCTTTTTGTTTTGACTGTGCGAATTAATGATAAATTAATTTCTACCACTTTGGTGTTTTGAATTTTGAAAAATGGATTCCATAGTTGGAATTATTAGTTCTAAATTTTCTGAATATGTAACATTTATTTTTAGACATTTTAATTATTTACTTCAGTAAATATTTTATTTACCATGATTAAAGGGTAAATATAATAAAAAAGGTTAAAATATAATAATATAATAATATTATATTACCCTAACATGTGTCCAAATAATATTGGATGATACATATCCGAAAATGGGAATCTTTGGTTTGAATTTGGGACCCCATGAAGACACATGGGAGTAATAATGACACTTTATATTAATTAATTTAAAGTAAATACAAAAATGACATAAAAATTTTCATTTAGTAAATCAATTTTTTACATGGGGTTATATAAATTATCTTTTCAACTATAAATATCAATTGGAATGGTTAAAATATTTCATACATCATGGTACTTTTTATAATTTTTGGACATCTAATAAATTATATTATTTCTGACACAATAATAATGAAATATTTACCTCATTAATAAATAATTTTTATAAATAAGATTATAAATATTAAAACAATATCTAAAACATGTACAAGTATTATTGAATTATTTTATTTCGACCATGACTAATCTGATATTCGTTTTTAACGATTAGTTGACCTTTTGAAATTGAATATGTGTTTATAATAAAATAATTGATTCAAACATTACTAAAGAACCCCTCCTCTCCCTTATAAAAATCTATCACTTATAACTCATTACTCACACTTATAAAGACATTTTCTCATCCAAACTATTCTCTAATAGGCTCCCACGATCACTATTTTCATTCTAGAATCCATACCTTAGGACGAAATCAGCTCTAGAAACCCATTTGGTTCAAACCAAGGGGAGTTACTCAATATAAAGGTTACATATCCTTTTAAGGTTTTTTTGTTTTTTATTACTTCCCCATCCCCATAAACTCTTTGTATTCATTTCTTTTGTATCAACACCAGTATCCTCAATATACTAATAAGTTTCTATGATATGTATTATAACTACACTAACACACACCTCCATCTAATGGGTAAATAACATAATGTTTCTGTGGATGGAAAACTAACTCCTCGCGAAACGATGAATGTTCAATTAACTACTACCACCTCTCTTGGTGGCCATTATGATGGAACTGTATTTATATATGTTATATATTATGTTTATATTTTCGTTATGATTCATTATTTTTTCATTTATAGCATACCTTTATGGTTTCCATAATGGGTAAACGCGATCATTTCATATTATGATGTCCAGACTATTTCCCCTCAAAGTGATATGACTCGTTACTACCTTATGTGGGATTTATAAAGGATAGAGTTAATGATATTATATATGATATTATACTATAATTATAATATACCTATGTATCATTATATTTTTATTCTATTAAAATAAAAAATAGAAATGGAAGTAGCGTTTATGCGTAAGTACGGCTTAAAATCTCCATGAAAGGTGCATTTCATTTCTCATCTCCAAATGTTATTTAATTTTTTAAATACACATATATATTTGATATATATGATTTATATGAAATATAAATCATGAATATAATTATAGAATTATTGTATATTTGATGACATGGACAACTTGTAATTATAAGGTGTTAATTTTTACTTAAGTTCCAAATATCGATGAAGCAACCACCAATAACATAAATGATTACATAATGTTTAAAACATGATAATAAGTGATATAAAATGAAGAATAAACTTGAAAAAAGATTTTAATAAAGTATAAATTAACTTTAGTTTATTATTCTGGAGATTAGAGAATGATCTGGTCAAGTGAGACATGAGATAAGGGAACTTCTAAACCCAATTCCCATTATTCTGGTTGATCTTATCTTTATTATTTATGTTGTTCTTTAATTAATACATGACATTATTTTATATGGTTTATAAAACCGTTTTGAGTTTTATTCAAAAGTAATCTTTTCTCTAAGAAGAGTTTTACTAATCTACAAAAAATATGTCTCTTTTTAAGGTACACGATGACAATGACCTTTCCGCCACCACGAGTATTATTTGATCTTTGGATTCCTTAACAAACCGTAATGTTGTTAAAAGATAAATAAATACCCAATACTATTTTAATTATTTTGGTTTTGAAAATGATTTTTTAAATGGATTCATTATTTCATGTCTTTATATAATTTCATGTGATTGAAAATGAAATGTTATTAGTGAAATGTTTGTATTTGAAATACTTAATATGTTATGATTTTTTTTATCGGTGGTTATGTGATAATAAAAATGACGGGAGGCCCTGTGATAAACTTGGATGGGTGGTTATGTTATAACCTCTAATTAATTGGGTATGGAAGTCAGCCGTATGGCTATTCCATTTAGTGATATGTGTGGAAGTTGACCGTATGGTTATTTCATTTAAGTATGCTTATATCACAAGTTACCTTTATATATTTTGTGTTCTTTCTATGGGTTTTATGTTAATATTTTGGTTATAAAAGGGTAATAAATGATCTTTTATTCATTGGAGAGTATTTAATAATTAATAATCGTAAAAAGTATTACTATTTATAATGTATTCATGGTTTAGTTGTTATTTTTGAAAAACTTACAGTTTTCCTTATTTGTATTTCCCTTACGGAGCTTTTTGTGCTTATCACATGTTTTTGAAATGTTTTTGACTGGACTAAAAGTGGAATAGTGTAATGGATGGGATCAAGGAAAAGTCATGTTGTCTAAAACATGGAACTAGACCTGACTCTTTTTTTCAATAGTTTTTATTTTATAAAAAAAATCAATACTAAGTAAAATTGTCTACATGTAATATTTATGTTGTTATGTAAATGTAATAACCTAATTCTATAAAACTATAAACCTGAAAAGATCCTCAATTTGAATAATACAATTAATTCATGATTATGTAATGTTTAAGGCCATGTAATTACAATATACCATTATAATTGTCGATATATATTGAACAAAAAATTTCATATTTTTTACACCTATATCGATATGTTCCATTACCACATCGATATTCACTATATAGACATGGATTTTTTTCTTGGAAAAAAACACTATTTACATTAGTAAATATTTAGATATTATATATTAAATAGGATTATCCCATGGGTTCTCACTAAATATTTTTCATATTATATTCCAGTGGTAATTAAACCCATAACTAAAGCAGAATATAGAGACCTATATTTTTCATTAAGATATATTACATCATATTTGATGGGTATTAAAATACATAAAATAATGGGCAACACAATGATTAGTGTAGAGTCCTGAATCTTTACGTACATGGAAATTACAATAATTTTGAAGAATACTTAATACATAACAAAAATCGACACCCATGGACCGTAATAGTTTAGTTTATTTCGAATCTTGGAACATAATCTTCTAATCCTGGTGAAAGATCTTCAACATCTCCCATAAATATCTCCCCCTTTTTTTCTTACCTAAAAAAGTTATTTAAATCCTGGGGAAAAGAAAACATATAAAGTGTGAGCTCAAATGCTCAATAAGGGTAGGCATGGTGAAAATAAAACAAATCATATACATTTGAACATAAAAAAACCTGAACATAATGTTAAAACATAAAAATATTGAGTTGTGAAATAAATCATGGCAGTAAGTAAGGCATAAATAATAAAATAACATTAATCATGATAAAATAGAATGGGAATAAAACATGTAATTGTGGCATCCATTAACAAAATGATATTATTTCCATAGTAGGCAATGTGTTGCTACCAAGACCATCAAAGTGGACAAAGTTCATTACTGAAACGAGTTTACTTGCCATTCCATCATTGTATTACTATACTGGATTTTACTTGTCGTTCCATCCATGTCTATCTTATGAGATATAAATATTTACCCAATGAATTGGAGGGAGATATAGGTCCCACCGATCTAATATTAAAATCATTTTTATGTGTTCCACAAAATAAACATAAATCATTAATCAAAACCCAATGAATAAAATTGGGTTTCATAAACATCATCCCATGATAAGATAATCCATATTAAACAAATGGATATCATTTCATCATAAGAAAAATTAAACAATTTAAATAATAGAGAAATTATACTTGAAACATAAACATTCTAAATAATTTCATCTTAGATGGAAAATAGTTTTGATAAAACACTTGAAATGAATTCTTGAGGAAAATATCCTTTCATATTAAAAATCATTTTCTTTTCTCAAAATGACATTCAATTTTAAGAGAAAATGATTTTATTAAAAATAATAATGAAATATTGTACATGGAGCTTCATGAAAATAAGGTTTTATGAAACTATAAAAATTCTTTCATGCCGTATATGTTAAAAAAAACATTCTTCTCATACTTTTGCCGTAAAAGTCAAAAAGTTACTCGAATGATAAAAAAAGAAAGATTTCATCCATTCCTTGTGGTAAAAGTCATAAAAGTGTAAAAATGAATTTAAACATACATGGAAGAATTGTAAAAATTTTATGAAAACATCTTGAGAAAACATGGATGTGGATGATAAACATAACCCCAGTAAATACTTACGAATAAACAATCTCGGATAAGAACGAGATTGGAATATTTATCCCTTACCTTATGTTCAATTTCATCCATACGTGTCCAAAACTCATGTATATTGGGTTTAAACATATTATTTACTTGTAACATAACCGTAATAATATTTATGATATCATGTATGATTCACTTATGACTTTATATTACCAATTCTTTTGTCAATGTTTTGTTAAAGCAAAGTTTTGGGGAAAATCATTTCATTTATCATACATGTTTGGACTTGTTGTTCTTGATATTTTTACATATATCCTAATTTAATTAATTCCAGAATGTAAAACAGGATTTATATATAATATATATATTCATCATATAAATATATATTATAGATCGATTAACGGAATGAAATACACCGTTCATGGAGACGGTAGGCCATACCTATGCATGAACGCTGTATTCGTTTCCTTATTGAATTGAATGGAATTATGTAAATGAAACATATATTTATATAAATACAGTATCATTATTATGTTATAACATTCATGATTATTTATTATAAATAATTTATAATCATTCTTTAATGGTTAAATTGGAGAATGAATCTCATCGCATCGTGGAGACGGTAATCCGTTAGTACGCACGAGTGATGATATCATTCCCATGATTATTTAATGGAATTGGAGTGGATAATATAATATCTCAGAATCATTATGATGTTATAATAACCATATATAGTTATTATTTACACCATTATACCCATCCAAGTAAGGTGTTGGTGGAAAAACAGATTACACCACGGCGTGGAGACTGTATTCTGTACATACTCACGCGCGGTGATTTCATTTTTTGTAGGATGGAAAGAAGGTGAAATGGGGTTGTTTCATATATATAATAACATATAAATATATTATTTATACTTATTTTATTAATTCATAATGAAACAACTATATAAGATGATGTTGGAGAAGAACGAAACATGAAATAATCGGTATAAGAGATTACCTCTTCTTTGACGCGCCTCCTCTTAACAACTACATAAGGCACTAAAGTTTTTCATTGAAGAATACCAGGACCTCTATTAGGGTTATATGGAAGTGGAGAAGGAAAATGGTCAGTGTTTGGCTGAGATTTAAGGCACAAATTTGTTTGAAGAGAAGAGGAGGAGGTTCCCTTTTATAAAGGAGGAGAGGGGCACTTTTTGAATCCTCTAAAATATTAATTTATAATAAACTCAAACCCCACCTTAAAACCTCCAAAAATGACTCAAATACAAATATGATATGAGATAGAGTTTTAATTTCATCAGCACATAAAATTTAGACATGTTGGGAATTTATTTTAAACCTTATCAACAGGATTTATAATTATTTAATCTATTTATTTTTATTTGTGGTAATAATATTCTAAATTTTAAATTGTAATAAATAATGAATTATGTGTTGTGAATTGTCTATAGTTGGATACATTATGAAATTATAGACCATATAAATTTCAATTTATAATTTTAAAATATTTTTGTGATTTTTAAACAATTTTATATTATGATATGTTTTTAAAATAACAATAGTGACAATTTTGACACTATTCATTTATTTGAATTTTAATAAAATCCATTAAGAGGGTATATTCAAAAAAAATATTTACTATATTCCTAAAATGACATATTCATCTAAAAATATTCATGGAGCACATTAATTTGTTCATATAACATATATTTTAATATTTATAAATCCATTTTTTTGATATTTCCCTTAATAAAATAATTACTACAACATTTTTTAATAATTATTTAATATTGTTATTTTTTTTAACTAAAATTAAAAATAAAATACTATGATGAAGATAAATATAATAGCTTTCATAAAAATTCTTTTAGTCAAATTTATCTTCTAAAAAACATACATCTAAAATGATATGTATATTAAATTATGAAGGTGACAACTTTTACATCATTTAAAATAATATAATATAAATGTCATAATCTATTTTATAAGGCTCAAAATGGTCCACAAGTCGACACTTGGATGCTTATGATATAGATAAACTCGAAAAATAGGGTTTGGTCATTTTTTTGGATCTTTTATAGTTATTATAATTTGAATAAATACTATATTATTTTTTTTCACTATATAAATAATTTCTGCATCATTAATTTATAAGAAATTAATGTAATAAAATATTTTTTAAAAATTAAAAATAAATTACACTTTCATTAAATAATGTAAATTAAGGGTCTTAATCATATCTAAGTTGATTACAATGGATTCCATTTCAAACCAAATATCCCTTAGGACGAAATATAATCATCCAATAATATTAAGTCAAGTGTTAGGGTAATTTTATAATATTATATTTACCCTTAGTTACTCGATTTACCTTTAACTATTGTAAATAAAATTTACCGAAGTTATTAGTCATAGTGCCCAAAAATAAAAAGTACCATATTCACATAATTTTGACCTACTAATTCGAAAAATGGAATCCATTTTGTCAAATTCAAATCACATAACTTGTATACATTAATTGAAAATTAAAATCGTTGATAAGAAAAAGAGATTTAAAAGTTTAAGCATTGCAAAAGATTGAAATGATTTTACCTATGAATTCAATGTAAAATAAATTCTAAATACATAAATTATATTAAATGGTAAAATGTTATTATATTTATACTTTAAAACCATTAAATATTATAATTTCACCATATAAATTATTATGAATAAAAAATTGTTTTTAATTAAAATATAGCATGTTTTTACTATTCATTAAAATTTGAAAGTTATCAGAATAATATGAAAAAAAATTCCAAAGTAAGTTTTTATATTCTGATACCGATGAAGAATTTTTTTTTTCAAATGGAACTTATAAACATGTCAAAAACTATATTTCAATTGGGTGCGCCATCAAAAGGCTGCAAAACTGCATTTTTTAAAAAATACTTATTTTACCAAAAAATTTTATTTTTTTCTCATACCATGTTCTAGAAAATGTGTATGAAGAATAATAATGTTATAAAATTCAAATTTTAGTTAATACTATTCATAAAAACTAGTTCATAATAACATTATAACAATATATTGTAGTTTATTGAAACCCGGTATTGCGTACTACACTCACTGTCGAAGAAGGTCGTGATTGTGTGTAATGCAAGCCAAGTAAGGGCTGCGTGTAGTGAAAACTACCTTTAGTGTTTCATATAATATAATCCAAACATATTTCATTTATTCATTAAAAAAATATATACTTAATGTTGCGTAGAATAATTTCTACAAAATGAACATGAAATTGTTTGTAACACGAGCCAAGAATATTGTTGCATATACTGCAAGCTAATACGGTATTGAATAGAGTACAAAATAATCTTGGTTTAGTGTACAAAATAATAGTTTACTACTTGAAAGTTTCTTTAATAGAAACCCCCATCATAAAAAGAAATACCAAAACATAACTTTAAAAACTAAAGTATAAAATGTAATGGTTAACAAAATTAACTCATCACTGGGTTTCTACATAGGATAACATAGGTGAAAATATGGACATGGAATAGAAATCTAACCATCAGATTCTGATGGAGAGTGCTATAAAACTTGGGTATGAAAAATCCAAAAATCACAAAGCCATAAATTTGTGATGATCTATGGTACTATATGATTCATCAAATATGAGGGCACTAAGACAAATTTTTTGGTTTTCAAGATCATTTCCCAAATGTTGAAGAATTTTTTAATTAAAAGAAATAATTACTTGATTTTGGTACAATCTTACCATTTCTCTTGCCTTAAACAATTTCCACTTCATCTCTTAACAAAATGAAGTTGAATTTGTCTTTTTAGAAGTTTTAGCAGATCATGCGATTGAATGATAGTTCATTCCAACTATCTCAAACATAAGTTTAGAAAAAGTTATATAAATAAGTCCATCTATGGTGAGATTAATTGTATATGGTTCCAAAAATAGACTTATACTTCATCAATCATACCGCTTAATAAAATAAAACTAGTTTCTACTAACCAGGGACATCATGTAAGAGAGTGGTAGGTGATAAAGGCCTATTGCACTTCGGTTGTGGGTTCGATTCCCACAACCTTGTCCGACGCGATGGGTTGTCGCTCGTCTTACGGGTTGCCCTTTTTCTAAAACTACACTATTATATCATTCCATAAATAAAATTAAAAAAAAGGTTATATCCTTAAAAAATATTATATTATGTCCAACATA
Source organism: Viscum album (assembly GCA_963277665.1). Classification (NCBI taxonomy): domain Eukaryota; kingdom Viridiplantae; phylum Streptophyta; class Magnoliopsida; order Santalales; family Viscaceae; genus Viscum; species Viscum album. Next base: position 1,747,974,884 of record OY728119.1, on the reverse strand, counting down.
ATCCATTTCATATATTTAGGCTTATCCAAAATACTTCTATCTAAGCTCATAGTATAAAGAAAACGATTACTACAAATTTCATCAACCAAGCATGTGAATACCATCATTTATCCCCCATATATAATAAGATATATCTTGTTGATCACATTCCAAACACGTGAATACCATAATCTTGTATTCTCATGCAACACGAATTACCATATAACCATATTGAAAACATAAATTATTTCAAAACATAACTCTTTCCACATACCAAAATCCCACAAATTCATTATACTCAATCCATGATGTCACTTTGTCCTTATATCAGTCATTAAATCATTAATAATATCAAACATATTTTTTTCTCCATAAAACTTCATTATGCGCATATCATCTACTTTCGAAAAATATTTAAATAAATTTTCATGGTTAGCAGTACAATAATATTATTGATAAACAATGCATAGATATTCCAAAATTCCATTATACTATAAATGAGATTCCATGATACTATTTTAAAATCCCATTACATAAACACTTTATCATTCCACAACATCATTGTCATACTCAACATCAGAAATAGTTATTGCATGTGACTTCCCTTAGCCCTTCTCATTAATAGGTAACTCATGTCGATAATCATTAACCCTTGGATTAGGGAATAGATTAGCATAATTCCCTATTTCCTTGCACTTGAATCATTGAAGTGTTGGTGGAGCGTTCTTTGTATTCTTTTCTTTGTTCATGTCATTAGAGACTTTTTTCCCATTACTTCGGCACTCAGCTGCTTGATGACCTTCTTTTCCACACTTGAATCATTTTCAAGTACCTTTTTTGAAAATCTCAACCATGGTTCTTTCCACACTTGGAGCACAAGGAAACATTCACCTTCTTTTCACCATTGTTATTAGATTTTTCCTGGAACACTATCTTTGTTTTTTTGTCAAAACCATGAGATGGATTTGTAACACCTACTTCCAGTTATACCTTGATAGCAGAATGCAAAATATCTTCATAGCTATTGAATTGACCTATAGCTAATTCCCTTTGATGACTTGGCTTTAATCCACTGAAGAATCGGTCAATTTAACTTTCTGGTTGGATGATAAAGCCAGATGCATACCTTGCAAGCCTTGTAAATTTTGCCTCATATATACCAAAAGATTCATCATTCATTTTCATAAGCTCAAGGAACTCCTTTTACATATTTTTTTTAAGAATATGATGGAAGTACTTATTGAAAAATTAGTTATTGAATTCATCCCATTCCATGGATTCACTTTCATCTTGGGGCCTTATATTTTTAATTAGAGTCCACCACTAGTATGCTTCACCTTCTAAATTGTAAACAACCAAATTGAATTTTTCATGTTCTGAACAGAGAACAATGGGATATATCTTTTCAATGGTACTGATCCATGGTTCATCTACAAGTGGATCAGAAGACACACTGAAAGGAGGTGGATGTTGCCTCATGAATGACTCAACGGAATATTGTTACCTTCTATTCTCATTTGGATGTCCAGGATGATTCATATCTTGTGTAAGTATAGCAATTATATTTTTCACTCCATCTTCCATAACATTGGGTTTTTCATGAGTACAATCATTTCATTGTCCATTACCGTGATCAAAAAGGTTACTTTGTGTTCCAACCATCATCTAAAACCCAAAAATAATAGTGTGAGAGGAAAAAATAATACTAGGAAAATAACATAATAAATGGGAAGTACCTAAAAAATATAACATATTTGGTTTAAATCTGTGATTGTTACCGTAATTCTTGGACTACAACCTATACTTATACTTAACCATAGGGACATCCCTAGACATATGTTATAAATATCTCTAGGGATCTCACGAAAGTTTTTGCATCCTATTTTCCAATGGTTAACTAAACCTTCCCTTTGATACCAATTGTTGTGAACCGAAGCTTTACGTACATGGACATTACATTAATTTTAAGGAATACTTAATACATAAAAAAATAGACACCCAAGGATGGTAATAGTTTAGTGTCTTTGGAAACATGGAACGTAATCTTCTAATCATGGTGAAAGACCTTCAACATCTCCCATAAAGATCTTCCTCTATTGTTTTCTTGCCTGAAACCTTTCTTTATATCCTAGGGAAAATAAAAAATATAAAGGGTGAGCTGAAATGCTCAGTAAGGGTAATCATGGAGAAAATAAAACAAATCATATACATTTGAACTTAAGTAAACATGAACATAATGTTTAAATATCAAATTCTTGAGTAGTGAAATATATCATAAACGTACGTAAGGCATAGATCATAAAGTAAAATTAATCATGATAAAATAGAATGGGAATAAAACAATTACTTGTGGAAACCATTAATCAATTGGTATGATTCCCATATTATCCAAGGAATTTCTTCCAATACCATCATAGTGAACAATGTCCATTAATGAACCGGGTTTACTTGTCGTTCCAGCCATGTATTACTAAACAATATTTTACTTGTTGTTCTCGCCATGTCTATCTCATGAGATATAAATCATTATCCAATGAATTGGAGGTAGATATAGGTCCCAACCATCTCATATTGAAATCATTCTTATATGTGCCACAAAATAAACATAAATCATTCATCATAACCAAAAGAATAAAAATGGGTTTCATAAACATCATCCCATCTTAACATAATCCATATAAAACAAATGGATATCGTTTCATCATAAAAAAATAAAACAATTTAAATAATAGAGAAATTATACTTGAAACAAAAACATAATAAATAATTTTATCTTAGATGGAAAATAGTTTTGACAATACTCTTGAAATTAATTATTTAGGAAAATTTCATTTCATCTTAAAAATCATTAACTTTTCTCAAAATGACATTTAATTTTAAAAGAAAATGATTTTTTGGAAAATAATAATGAAATATTGTAAAGGAATCTTCATGAAAATAAGGAGTTATAAAACTTTAAAAACCTGTTCATGCCGTATAATTTAAAAAAACATTCTTCTCATACTTTTTCCGGAAAAGTCAAAAGGTTCCGCGTATGATAAAAAAATAAATATTCCTTCCATACCTTGTGGTAAAAGTCAGAAAAGGGTAAAAATGAATTTAAACATACATGGATGAATATAAAAAAATTTATGAATTCATTTTCAGAAAACATGGACATGTATGATAATCATAACCGTCGTAAATACTTAAGAATAAACAATCTTGGATAAGAATGAGATGGGAAGAATTATCCCTTTCCATATGTCTTGTTTCCTCCATACGTGTCTTAATCTCATGTACAGTGGGTTTAAACAGATTATTAAAATTTTAAAAGAACCACAATAATATTTTTGATATCATATATGATTCACTTATGACTTTATATTACCCGTTCTTTTGTCAATTTCATGTTAAAGCAACGTTTTGGGTAAAATTGTTTCATTTATCATACGTGTTTGGACTTGTTGTTCTTTATATTTTTACTTATATCCAGATTCACATAATTTCAAAATGTAAAAAATGATTTATATAATATATATATATATAATCAGCATATAAATATATATGATATGTGGATAAATACAATTAAATACATCGTTCATGGAGACGGTAGGTCGTACGTTCTCATGAACGCTGTATTCATTTCCTTATTGAATTGAATGGAATTAAATATATGAAACATATATTTACATAAATCTAGTATAATTATTATGTCATATATTTAATAATTATTTATTATATATACTTTATAATAATTCTTGAATGGTTAACTTGGAGAATGAATCTCATCGCATCGTGGAGACGGTAATCCGTATGTACGCATGAGCGATTACATCGTTCCAATAATTATTGAATGGAATTGGAGTGGATAATATAATATCATAAAATCAGAATGATTCTATAATAACCATATATTGTTATTATTTACACCATAATACCCATCTTGGTATGGTGGGGGTGGAACAATAGATTACACCACGACGTCGAGATGATATTCCATACGTACGCATGCGCGGTGATTTAGTATTCCGTAGAATGGATAAAAGGTGAAATGGGGTTGTTTCATATTTATAATAACATATAATTATATTATTTATACTTATGTTATTACTTTATAATGAAACAACTTAATAAGATGAAGTTGAAGAAGAATGAAACATGAAAGAATCGGTAGAAGAGATTACCTCTTCTTCGACACGCCTCCTCTTAACCTCCTCTTAGGGCACTAACGTTGGTCTTTGAAGAATTATAGGGCCACAATTAGGTTTCTATGTAAGTGGAGAAGTATAATTTCTAGGTTTTGGAAGAGATTTAAGGCTCAAATTTTTGTAAAGGGGAGAGGGAGGAGGTTCCCTTTTTAAGGGTGGAGAGGGGCACTTTTGGAATCCTCTAAAATATTAATTTATAATAAACTCAAACCCCACATAAAAACCACAAAAAATGACACAAATAAAGAATATGAGATGATATAGGGTTGTAATAGCATCAGCCAATAAAATTTATACATGTTGGGAATTTATTTTAAACCTTATCAACTTGATTTATCCTTATATAATCTATTTCATTTTATTTGTGGTAATAATATTCTAATTTTTAACTTGTTATAAATAATTACTTAAATGTTGATAATTATCTATAATTGGATACTATATGACATTTTAGACCATATAAATATAAATGTATAATTTTTAAATATTTTTTTTTGATTTTTAAACAATTTTATAATATGTTATTTTTATAAAATAACAATAGTGTCAATTTTGACAATATTCATTTATTTGAATTTAAATAAAATCCACACATAGGATATATTCAAACCAAAATATTTAATAGATTCCTAACATGTAATATTAATCTAAAAAATCTCATGGATCACATTAATTTGTTCATATAACATATATTTTGAAATTTGTTAAACCATTGATTTTATATTTCTGTTAATAAAATAATTACTACAACATTTTTTTATTAATATTTAATATGAATATTTGTTGAATAAAAATTAAAAATAAAATACTATGATGAATTTAAATATAATAGCTTTAATAATAATTCTTTTAGTCAAATTTATCTTCTAAAATACCGAACTATTAAAATTATATTTTTATTAAATTATGAAGGTGACAACTTTGACATCATTTAAAATAAAATAATATAAATGTCATATTCGGTTTTATAAGGATCAAAATGGTCCAAAAGACGACACATGGATGTTTATGATATATATGTGCTCGACCAATATGCTTTGGTCAAGTGTTTGCATCTTTTATAGGTATTATAATTTTAATAAATACTATATTATACATTTTTCAGTAAATAAATAATTTCCGCATCATTAATTTATAAGCTATTAAGTTAATTAAGTATATCTAAATAATTAAAAATAAATTACCAAGATAAAAGAAAATATTTGAGATTTCAAATTATAATTTATAATCAAATTTATATTCTGTATAAACTTATATTAAAAATAATCTAATTATTAATGTTTGAGTGATACATATTTCACTTTCTTTAAATAAAATAAATTAAGGGTCTAAATTACATCCAAGTGGATTCCAATGGATTCCATTTCGACCCAAATATTTCTTAAGACAAAATATAATCATCCAATAATATTAATACAAGTGTTAGGGTAATTTTTTAATATTAAATATACTCTTAATTACCCGATTTACCATTAACTATGGTAAATAAAATTTATCGTAGTTACTATTCAAAGTGCCCAAAAATAAAAAATTTGCCCATTAACATAATTTTGACCTACTTATTACAAATATGGAATTAATTTTTCCCAATTCAAATCACAGATGTTTCAGAAATTAATTTAAAATTTATCCCATTGTTAAATAAATTAGTTTTAAAAGAAAAAACATTGCAAAAGATTGAAATGATTTTACATATGAATTAAATTTAAAATCACTGCTAATGACAGAAATTATATTAAAAGGTAAAAATATATTATATTTATACTTTAAAACCATTTAATAATATAATTTAACCATATAAATTATTATGATGACAAAAATTGTTTTTAATTAAAATTTATCATGTTTTTACTATTCATTAAAATTTGAAAGTAATCGGAATAAAATGAAAAAAATTTACAAAGTAAATTTTTGTATCCTGATTCTGAAGAATAATTTTACTTTTTCAAAATGAATTTATAAACATATAAAAACCTAGATTTAATGTGGGTGTTCCACCAAAAGGCGACAAAATAGCAGATTTTGAAATATATTTATTTTACTCAAAAATTTTAGTTTGTTCTCCTTCCATGTTCTAGAAAATGTGTAAGATGAATAATAATGTTATAAAAATCAAAATTTAGTAAATAAGATTCCTAACTGCTAGTTCATAATATCATTATAAAAATATATCATTGTATAATTAAATCAGGTATTACGTACTACATCGTTGTTGAGGAAGGTCGTGATTGCGTGTAATGCAAGCCGAGTCAGGGCAGTGTGTAATGAAAACTACCTTTGGTGTTGTGTATAATATAATCCAAACTTATTTCATTAATACATTAAAAAAAATCTATACATAATTTTTCATAGAATAATTTCTACAAAAAGAAATTGAAATTGTGTGTTACACGAGCGAAGAATAGTGTTGTGTATACTACAAGATAATATGATGTTTAATATAGCACAAGATAATCTTGGTGTAGTGTAAAATAGAATACATCAATGAAATAAAAATAATTCTTTTCCAAAAATCATAGGGTGTTACATTTTACCCACATTAAAATGAATTTCTCCCTCGAAATTTGTCGGGGTGATAAATGGTTTACTACTTGAAAGTTTCTTTAATTTAAACCCCCATAGAAAATAGGAATTCCAAAACAGAACTTTAAAAAAAATTATAAAATGTTATGGTTACCCAAATTAACTCATCACATAGATTCCACAAAGGGGAACATAGGTGAAAATATGGACATGGAAGAGAAATATAACCATCAATTTCTGATGGAGAGTGGTAGAGAACATGGCTATAAAAAATCCAAAAATCACAAAGGCAATTTTTTTGATGATCTACGGTACTATCTGATTCATCAGATATCAGGGCACTAGGACAATTTTTTTTTCAAGATCATTTCCCAAATGTTGACGAATTTTTGAATTAAAATAAATACATACTTAATTTTGGTACAATCATACCATTCCTCGTGCCTTGAACAATTTCCACTTCATCACTTAAAGAAATGAAGTTGAATTTGTCTTTTGAGAAGTGTTATTAGATCATGAGATAGAATGATAGGTCATTCCATCTATCTCAAACAAATGGTTAGAAAAAGTTATATACAGAAGTTCATCTATGGTGAGATTAATCGTATATGGTTCCAAAAATAGACTTATACTTCATCTATCATACCGCTTAATAAATTAAATCTAGTTTCTACTAACCATGGATTTCTTGTAGGACAGTGGTAGGTGATAAAGTCTTGTTGCACTTCAGTTGTGGGTTCGATTCCCGCAACCTTTTCCAACGCGATGGGTTTTCGCTCGTCTTGCAAGTTGTCCTTTTTCAAAAACTACACTATTATATCATTACATAAATAATATTGAAAAAAGTTTCTATCCTTAAACAATATTATCTTCTTTCCAACATAATCCATTTCAAATAATTAAGATTATCCAAAATACTTCTATCTAAGGTCATAGTATAAATAAAACAATTACAAAAAATTTCATCAACCAATCATGTTAATAGCATCATTTATCCCCCCTATATAATAAGATATATCTTGTTGATCACATTCTAAATAGGTGAATACATTAATATTGTATTCTTTTGCAACAAGAATTACCATATAACCTTATTGAAAAAATTAGTTATTTTAAAAGTTAACTCTTTCCACATACCAAAATCCCAAAAATTCTTTATAGTCAAACCATAATGTCACTTTGTCCTCATATCAGTCATGACATCATTAATAATATCAAACATACTATTTTCTCCTTATCCCTTCATTATGCACATATCATTTTCTTTCGAAAAATATTTCAATCAATTTTAATGGTTACTTGTACAGTACAATTATTTAAAACAAATACATAGTTATTCCAAAATTTCTTGATACTATAAATTAGATTCCATGATACTATTTTGAAATCCCATTATATAAACACTTAATAATTCCACAACATCATTGTCATACACAAAATCACAAATAATGATCACATGTGACTTTCCTTTGTCCTTCTCCTTAAGAGGTCTCTCATGTCTATCATCATTAACCCCTAGATTAGGGTATTGATTAGCATAATTCCTCATTTCCTTGCACTTGAAGCATTGAAGTGTTGGTTTAGCGTTCTCTATAGTCTTTTCTCCAAACACGTCAATAGATATTTTTTCCCATTACTTTGGCACTCAGCTGCTTGATGACCTTCTTTTCTACACTTGAAACATTTTCTAGAACCTTTTAGAAAATATCTGACATGCTTCTTTCCACACATTGAGCATAAAGAAACATTCACATTCTATTCACCATTGTTCTGAGATTTTTCCTCAAACTCAATCTTTTTTTTTCAAAAACATGAGATGGATAAGTAACACCTACTTCCAGTTCAACCTAGACAGCACAATGCACAATTTCTTCAAAGCTATTGAAGTGTCTTATAGCAAATTCCCTTTGAAGACTTCGTTTTAAGCCACTAAAGAATCGATCAATTATAAGTTCAGGTTGGATGATAAATCCAGATTCATACCTTCCAAGCCTTGAAAAATTTTCCTCGTATATACCAAAAGATTCATCATCCTTTTTCTTAAGCTTAAGACACTCCTTTTCCATGTTTGTTCGAATAATACGAGGGAAGTACTTATTGAAAAATAAGTTATTTAACTCATCATATTCCATGGATTCAATTTCATCTTGGTGCGTCTTATTTTTAATTAGAGTCCACCACTGGCCAGCTTCACCTTCTAAATTGTAAATAGCCAAATTGACTTTTTCATGTTCTGAACAGCGTAGTGTGGAAAATATCTTTTCAATGCTATTGATCCATTGTTTAGCTACAAGTGGATCAGAATACCCACTGAAAGGTGGTGGATGTTTCATCATTAAGGACTCAACAAAATATTGTTCCCTTTTATACTCATTTGGATGTCTAGAATGATTCATATCTTCTGTAAGTGTAACAATAATAGTTTTCACTTCATCTCCCATAACATTGGTTTTTTCAAGAATACAATCATTGCATTGTCCATTACATTGATCTACAAGGTTCCTTCGGGTTCCATCTGCCATCTAAAACCAAAAAATAATACTGTGAGAGGCAAAAATCATACTAGGAAAATATAATAATAAATAGGCATTACCTTCAATATTTAACATCATAGGTTTAATTATATGATTTTTACCATAATTCTATTACTTTAAACTATACTTATACTTAACCATAGGGACATCCCTATGCATACATTATAAATATCTGTAGGGATCTCACCAAAGTTTTCGCATCCTATTTTCCAAAGGTTAAAGAAACCTTTCCTCTGAATCCAACTGTTGATACCCAAAGCATTACGTACATGGACATTACATTACTTTTACGGAATACTTAATACATAAAAAAACAGACACCCAAGGACCATAATAGTATAGTGTCTTTGGAAACATGGAACATAATCTTCTAATCATGGTGAAAGATCTTCAACATATCCCATAAAGATATTCCCCTTTTGTTTTATTACCTAAAACCATTATTTAAATCATAGGGAAAAGAAAACATATAAAGGGTGAGCTCAATTTCTTAGTAAGGGTAACCGTGGAGAAAATAAAACAAATCATATACATATGAGCCTAAAAAACATGAACATAATGTTTAAACATCAAATTCTTGAGTTGTGAAATAAATCTTAGTCGTGCATAAGGCATTGATAATAAAGGTAAATTAATCATGATAAAATAGAATGGGAATAAATCATGTAATTTTTGCATCCATTAAGCTTGTGATATGATTTCCATAGTATCCAAGGTGTTTCTTCCAAGACCATCATAGTGGACAAAGTCCATTACTGAACGAGGTTTACTTTCTGTTCCAACCCTGTATTACTGAACCAAATTTTACTTTCTGTTCCAGCCATGTTTATCTCATGAGATATAAATTATTAACCAATTCATTTTAGGGAGATATAGGTCTCACCCATCTCATATTGAAATCATTCTTATGTGTTCCACAAAATAAACATAAATCTTTTATCATAACCCGATGAATAAAAATGGGTTTCATAAACATCATCCAATATTAAAATAATCCATATAAAACAAATGGATATCATTTCATCATAAGAAAAATTAAACCATGTAAATAATAGAGACATTATACTTGAAACATAAACATACTAAATAATGTCATCTTAGATGGAAAATAGTTTTGACAAAACAGTTGAAATGAATTTTTGAGGAAAATATCATTTCATCTTAAAAATCATTTAATTTTCTCAAATTGACATTTAATTTTAAAAGAAACGGATTATGTTGAAAATAATAATGAAATATTGTATAGAAGGCTTCCTGAAAATAAGTCGTTATGAAACTATAAAAATTTGTTCATGTCGTATAATTTAAAGAAACATTATTCTCGTACTTTTGCAGGAAAAGTGAAAAATTTCCTCGTATGATAAAGAAATATTCCATCCATACCTTGTGGAAAAAGTCATAAAAGGGAAAAAATGAATTTAAACATACAAGTAATAATAGTAAACAATTTAGGAAATCATTTTGAGAAAACATGGACATAGATGATAAGAATAACCCCTGTAAATACTTACGAATGAACAATCTCGAATAACAACGAGATTGGAATAATTATCCATTACCTTATGTCAAATTTCATTCAAACACATCTGAAAATCATGTATAGTGGGTTTAAACATATTATTAACTTATAAAAGATCCATTATAATATTTTTTATATCATATATGATAAACTTATGACTTTATATTACCAGTTCTTTTCTCAATTTCATGTTAAAGCAGCGTTTTGGGTAAAATCGTTTCATTTATCATATGTGTTTGGACTTTTTGTTCTTGATATTTTTACTTCTATCATAATTTAATTAATTATAGAATTTAAAACATGATTTATATATAATATATATATTCAACATATAAATATATATGATAGATCGATAAATGGAATGAAATACAACGTTCATGGAGACGGTAGGCCGAACGTACGCATGAACGCATTATTCGTTTCCTTATTGAATTGAATGGAATTAAGTAAATGAAACATATATGTAAATAAATATAGTTTCATTATTATGTCATATAATTCATGATTATTTATTATATATACTTTATAATCATTCTTGAATGGTTAACTTGGATAATGAATCTCATCTCCTTGTAGAGACGATAATCCGAACGTATGTAGGAGCGATGATATCATTCCCATAATTATTGAATGGAATTGGAGTGGATTATATAATATCTCAGAATCCATATGATGTTATAATAACCATATATAGTTATTATTTACACCATAATACCCAACCAAGTAAGGTGCTGGTGGAAAAACAGATTACACCGCAACGTGGAGACGATATTCCATACGTACGCACACGTGGTGATTTTGTTTTCCGTAGGATGGATAGAAAGTGAAATGGGGTTTTTTCATATTTATAATAACATATAATTATATTATTGATACTGATGTTATTACATTATAATGAAACAACTAAATAAGATGATGTTAAAGAAGAAAGAACCTTGAAAGAATCGGTAGAAGAGATTACCTCTTCTTCGATGCGCCTCCTCTTAACGACCTCTTAGGGAACTAACGTTGGTCTTTGAAGAATACCAGGACCTCTATTATGTTTCTATTGAAGTGGAAAAGAAAAATGGGCATGTTTTGGAAAATCATGAAGGCTCAAATTAGTTTTTAGAGGATAGGGAGGAGGTTCCCTTTTATAAGGGAGGAGAGGGTCACTTTTTGAATCCTCTAAAATATTAATTTATAATAAACTCAAACCCCATAGAAAATCCTTAAAAAATGACTCAAATTCGAATATGAGATGATATAGGGTTGTAATAGAAACAGACAATAAAATGTAGACATTTTGGGAATATATTTTAATCCTTATCAACTTGTTTTATCCTTATTTAATCTATTTTATTTTATTTGTGGTAATAATATTCTAAATTTTAAATTGTTATAAATAATTACATTTGTGTTGTTAATTGTCTATAATTGGATACACTATTAAATTTTAGACCATATAAATTTCAATGTATAATTTCTAAATATTTTTGTGATTTTTAAACAATTTTATAAAATGTTATTTTTATAAAATAACAAATCTATCAATTCTAACACTATTAATTTATTTGAATTTAACTAAAATCCACACAGAGGTTATATTTGAACCAAAATATTTAATAGATTCCTAACATGTCATATTCTTCTAAAAAACTTCATGGAGCACATAATTTGTTCATATAACATATATTTTAATATTTTTAAAACCATTTATTTGATATTTTCCTTAATAAAATAATTACTACAAAATTTTTGTATAATTATTTAATATGATTATTTTTTGAATAAAAATTAAAACTAAAATAAATTGACTAATATAAATAAAATATCATTCATAATAATCATTTTAGTCTAATTTATCTTCTAAAACACAAAACATATAAAATTATAATTTTATTAATTATGAAGGTGACAACTTTGACATCATTTAATATAAATTTATATAATTGTCATAAATGGTTTTATAAGGCACAACAATGGTCCAAAAGATGACACTTGAATTTTTATGATATATATATACTCGAACAATAAGTTTTGGGCAAGTTTTTGGATCCTTTATAGGTATTATAATTTGATTAAAAACTATATTAATGATTTTTCACTAAATAAATAATTTCTGCTTCATTAATTTATATGCTATTAAGGTAATTAAATATTTTATAAATAAAAAAAATTACCATGATAAATAAAAACATTTTATCTTTCAAATTAGTATTTATAATCTAATTTCTATTCTGTATAACATCATATTAAAAATAATCTAATTATTAAAGATTGAGTGCGATATATTTCACTTTCTTTAAACAAAATAAATTAAGGGTCTTAATCACATCCATGTGGATTCTAATGGATTCCATTTTGACCCAAATATTCCTTATGAAAAATTATAATAATCAAATTATATTAAGACAAGTATTATGGTAATTGTATAATATTATATTTACCCTTAATTACCCGATTTACCATTAACTATGGTAATTAAAATTTCTCGTAGTTACTATTCATAGTACCCAAAAATAAAAAGGAGCCTATTAACATAATTTTTAGACTACTAATTCAAAATATCAAATTAATTTTTCCAAATTAAAATCATATAAGTTGCAAAAATTAATATAAAATTAATCTCGTTTTTAAGAAAATTATTTTTAAAAGTAAAAACATTGCAAAATATTGAAAAGATTTTACCTATGATTTCAATGTAAAATCAATGATAATAAAATAAATTAAATTAAATGGTAAAAATATATTCTATTTATACTTTAAACCCATTAAATATTATAATTTTACCATATAAATTATTATGATGAAATAAATTGTTTTTAATTATAATTTATCATGTTTTTACTATTCATTAAAATTTGAAAGTAATCAGAATAATATGAAATAAATTTACAAAGTAAATTATTATATCCTCATTCAGAAGAAGAATTTTATTTTTTCAAATTTAACTTATAAACATGTAAAAAACTAGATTTAATGTGGCTGCTAAATCAAAAGGTGTCAAAACAGTAGTTTTTTAAAAATACTTATTTTACCTGAAACATTTATTTTTTTCTCTTCCCGTGTTCTAGAAAATGTTTATGATGAATAATAATGTTATAAAATTCAAATTTTAGTTATTAAAATTCATAAAACCTAGTTCATAATAATATTATAACAATATATCATTGTTTAGGGAAACTCGGTATTGCGTACTACACTCGTTGTCGAGGAAGGTCGTGATTGCGTGTAATGCAAGCCAAGTCAATGCTGCGTGTAGTGAAAACTCCCTTTTGTGTTGCATATAATATAATCCAAACCTATTTTATTTATACATCAAACAAAATCTATACTTAATTTTTCTTATAATAATTTCTAAAAAACGAACTTGAAATTGTGTGTAACCCGAGCCAAGAATAGTGTTGCATATACTGCAAGCTAATACGGTGTTTCATATAGTAAAATCAAATTTTGGTGTAGTGAAAAATAAAAGATATCAAATAAATTAAAATAATATTTTTCATAAAATATCAAGGTGTTACATTCTACCCCCCTTAAAATGAATTTCGCCTTCGAAATTCATCGGGGTTTTAAATGGTTTACTACTTGAATGTTTCATTAATAGAAACTCCCATAATAAAAAGGAATACCAAAACTTAACTTTGAAAACTAAAGTATAAAATTTAACAGTTACCCAAATTAACTCATCGCTAGGTTTCTACATAAGATAACATAGGTGAAAATATGGACATGGAAGATAAATATAACAATCAATTTCTGACGGAGAGTTGAAGAGAACATGGCTATGAAAAAACAAAAAGTCAAAAATCCATAAATTTGTGATGATCTAAGGTACTATCTGATTCATTAGATATGAGGGAACTAGGACAAATAATTTGGTTTTCAATATCATTTCCTAAATGTTGAATTTTTTTTGAAATAAAATAAATACTTACTTGATTTTGGTACAATATTACTGTTGTTCGTGCCTTGAACAATTCCCACTTCATCTCTTAAATAAATGAAGTTAAATTTGCCTTTTGCAAAGTGTTAGCAGATCATGTGGTAGAATGATAGGTCATTCCATATATCTAAAACATAATGTTTGAAAATTTTATATACATAAGTCCATCTATGGTTAGATTAATGGTATATTGTTCCAAATATGGACTTATACTTCATCTATCGTGACACATAATAAAATAAAACTAGTTTCTACTAACCAGGGACATCCTGTAGTACAATGTTAGGAGATAAAGGCATGTTTTACATCGGTTTTGGGTTTGATTCCCACAACCTTGTCTAACGTGATTGGTTGTCGCCCGTCTTGCGGGTTTTCCTTTTTCTAAAACTATACTATTTTATCATTCCAAAAATACTATTGAAAAAATTTTCTATCCTTAAACAATATTATCTTATTTCCAACATAATACATTTAAAATATTTAGGCTTATCCAAAATACATATATCCAAGTTCATATTATAAAGAAAATGATTACTAAAAATTTCATAAACCAAGCATGTGAATACCATTATTTATCCCCCATTTATAACAATATATATCTTGTTGATCGCATTCCAAATAGGTGAATACCTTAATCTTTTATTCTCTTACAACATGAATTACCATATAACCATATTGAAAACCGAAATTCTTTCAAAAGTTAACTCTTTCCACATACCAAAATCCAAAAAATTATTTATACTCAAACCATGATGTAACATTGTCCGTATATCAGTCATGATCTCATTAATAGTATCAAACATATTATATTCTCTTTATACATTCATTATGCACATATAATCTAATTTTGAAAAATATTTCATTCAATTTTCATGGTTATCGGTACCATACATTTATTGAAAACCAACAAATAGATATTCCCAAATTCCATGATATTTTAAATGAGATTCCAGGATACTATTTTGAAATCCCATTACATAAACACTTAATCATTCCACAACATCATTGTTATACTCAACATCACAAATATTTATCGCATGTGACTTCCCTTTGTCCATCACCTTAAGAGGTCACTCACGCCAATCATCATTAACCCTTGGATTAGGGCATTAATTAGAATAATGCCCCATTTCCATGCACTTGAAGCATTGAAGTGTTGGTGGAGCTTTCTCTGTAGTATTTTCTCTATTCACGTCATTATAGTCTTTTTTCCCATTACATCACCACAATGTTTCTTGATGACCTTCTTTTCTACACTTGAATCATTTTTTACTACCTTTTAGACAATCTACACCATGCTTTTTTCCACACTTTGCGCATAAAGAAACATTAAGCTTTTCTCACCATTGTTTTGAGATTTTTCCTTGAACTCTATCTTTATTTTTTTGTAAAAAACATGAGATAGATATGTAAAACCTACTTCCAATTCTACCTTTATATCACCACCCACAATTTCTTCATTATTATTGATGTGTATTATAGATTATTCCCTTTGAATACTTAGTTTTAATCCACTAAATAATCGATCAATTTTACATTCATGTTGGATGATAAATCCATATGCATACCTTACATGCTTTTTAAAACTTTCTTCCTATATACCAATAGATTCATCATCCTTTTTATTAATCTCAAAGAACTCATTTTCCAACTTTGTTCAAATAATATGAGGGAAGTACTTGTTGAAAAATAATTTCTTGAACTCATCCCATTCCATGGATTCAATTTCATCTTAGGGCCTCATATTTTTAATTTGAGTCCACCACTGGTCTGCTTCACCTTCTAAACTGTAAACAGCCAAATTGAATTTTCATGTTCTGAACAACGAAGTATGGAAAATATCTTTTCAATGGAATTGATCCATTGTTCAGCTACATGTGTATTAGTAGACCCACTGAAAGGATGTGGAAGTTGCCTCATGAAAGACTCAACAGAATATTGTTCCCTTCTATGCTCATTTTGAAGTCTAGAATGATTCATAGCTTGTGTAAGTATAGAAAAAATATTTTTCACTCCATATCCCATAACATTGGTTTGTTCAAGAGTACAATAATTCCATTTTCCATTATATTGATAAAAAGGGTTCCTTCAGGTTCCACCCATCATCTAAAACCCAAAAAGAATAGTGTGAGAGGAAAAAATCATACTAGGAAAATAACATAATAAATGTGCAGTACCTTCAATATCTAACATCTTAGGTTTTATTATATGATTGTTACCATAATTCTAGGACTATAACCTATAATTATACTTAACAATTGGGACATCCCTAGACATACAATATAAATATATCTAGGGATCTCACGAAAGTTTTCGGATCCTAGTTTCCAAAGGATAACTAAACATTACTCTAATACCAAATATAGAGTCTTGAAGCTTTACATACAGGGACATTACATTAATTTTGTAGAATACATAATACAAAACAAAAACAGACACCCATGGACTGTAATAGTTTAGTGTCTTTGGAGACATTGAACATAATCTCATAATCATAGTGAAAGATCGTCAACATCTCCGATAAAGATCGCCCCCTTTTGTTTTCTTAACTAAAACCTTTCTTTAAATCCTTGGGAAAAGAAATCATATAAATATTTAGCTTAAATGCTCAGTAAGGGTAAGCATGGAGAAAATAAAACAAATCATATACATTTTAACTCAAAAAAACATGAACATAATGTTTAAACATTAAATTCTTGACGTGTGAAATAAATATTCACTATACGAAAGGCATAGATAATAAAGGTATTTTAATGGTGATAAAATAGCATGGGAATAAAACATGTAATTTTGGCATCCATTAAGTACACAATATGATTTCCATAGTATCCAAGGATTTGCTTCCAAGACCATCATAGTGGACAAAGCCCATTACTAAACCGGGTTTACTTGTCGTTCCAACCTTATGTTACTGAACCATATTTAAATTTATGTTCCATCCATGTATATCTCTTGAGATATAAATAATTACCCAATTAATTGGAGGGAGATATAGGTCCCAACCATCTCATATTGAAATCATTCTTACATGTGCCACAAAATAATCATAAATCGTTCATCATAACCCAATGAATAAAAATGTGTTTCATAAACATCATCCCATCTTAACATAATCCATATAAAACAAACGGATATAATTTCATCATAAGAAACATTATACCATGTAAACAATAAAGACATTATAATTGAAACAAAAACATACTAACTAATTTCATCTTATAGGGAAAATAGTTTTTATAAAACACTTGAAATGAATTCTTGAGGAAAATATCATTTCATCTTAAAAATCATTTACATTTCTCAAAATGACATTTTATTTTAAAAGAAAAGGGTTTTGATGAAAATAATAATGAAATATTGTATTGTAAGCTTCATTAAAATAACGTGTTATGAAACCTTTAAAATCGGTTCATGCCGTATAATTTAAAAAAAACATTATTCTCGTACTTTTGCTGGAAAAGTCAAGAAGTTCCTCATATGATAAAAAAAGATTCCTCCCACACCATGTAGTAAAAGTCATAAAAGGGTAAAAATGAATTTAAACATACAAGGAAGAATAAGAGACATTTTATGAAATAATTTTCAGAAAACATGGACATGGATGATAAACATACCCCCCGTAAATATTTACGAATAAACAATCTCGGATAAGAAAGAGATTGGAATAATTATCCCTTAGCTTATGTCTGATTTCTTCCATACATGTCTGAAAATCTTGTATAGTGGTTTTAAACATATTATTAACTTGTTAAAGAACCAGAATAACATTTGAGATTTCATATATGATTCACTTATGACTTAATATTACACTTTCTTTTATCTATTTCATGTTAAAGCACAGTTTTGGGTAAAATTGTTTCATTTATCATACGTGTTTGGACTTGTTGTTCTTGATATTTTTACTTATATCCTGATTCAAATTATTCCAGAATGTAAAACATGATTTATATATATATAATATATATATATATATATATATTCAGAATATGAATATATATGATATATTAATAAATGGAATGAAATACACCGTTCATGTAGACGGTAGGCCATACGTACGCATGAACGCCGTATTCGTTTCCTTATTGAATAGAATGGAATTAATTAAATGAAACATATATGTTCATAAATATAGTATCATTATTAGGTCATAACTTTTATTATTATTTATTATATACATAGTTTATAATCATTCTTGAATGGTTAACTTGGAGAAGAAATCTCATCGCATCGTGGAGACGGTAATCCGTACGTACGCACGAGCGATGATATCATTCCCATGATTATTGAATGGAATTAGAGTGGATAATATAATATCTCAAAATCTTTATGATGTTATAATAACCATATATAGTTATTATTTACACCATAATACTCATCCTAGTAAGGTGGTGGTGGAAAACAGATTACACCACGATGTGGAGACGATATTCCGTACATACGCTCGTGTGGTGATATCATTTTCCGTAGGATGGATAGAATAGGAAATGGGGTTATTTAATATTTATAATAACAAATATTTGAAATAGTGATACTAATGTTATTACTTTATAATGAAACAACTAAATAATATGAAGTTGAAGAAGCAAAAAACATGTAAGAATCGGTAGAAGATATTACCTCTTCATTGACACGCCTCCTCTTAACCTCCTCTTAGGGCACTAACATTGGGCTTTGAAGAATACCAGGAACTATATTAGGTTTCTATAGAACTGGAGAAGAAAAATGGGCAGGTTTTGGCCGAGCTTGAAGGATCAAATTTGTGTGAGGAGAAGATGAATGAGGTGCCCTTTTATAAGGGAGGAGAGGGGCACTTTTGGAATCCTCTAAAATATTAATTTATAATAAACTCATAACACACATAAACACCTCAAAAAATGACTCAAATACGAATATGAGATGATATAGTGTTGTAATATAATCAGCCAATGAAATTTAGACATGACAGGAATTTATTTTAAACCTTATCAACATGATTTATCTTTATTTAATCTATTTAATTGTATTTGTGGTAATAATATTCTAGATTTTAAATTGTTATAAATAATTAATTATGAGTTAAGAATTGCCCATAATTGGATACTATATGAAATTATAGACCATATAAATTTCAATGTATAATTTTAAATATTTTTGTTATTTTCAAACACTTTTATAATATGTTATTTTTATAAAATAACAATAGTGTCAATTTTGACACTATTCATTTATTTGAATTTAAATTAAATCCCTAAAGAGGATATATTCGAAAAAAATATTAAATAGACTAATAACATGTAATATTTATCTAAAAATTCATGGATCAGATTAATTTGTTCATATAACAAATATTTTAATATTTGTAAAACCATTTATTTGATATTTCCCTTAATAAAATAATTACAACATCATTTTTGTATAATTATTTAATATGATTATATTCTGAATAAAAATTCAAAATAAAATACTATGATGAATATAAATATAATATATTTCATTATTATTTATTTAAAAGAATTTATCTTCTAAAACCCTAACTTTTAAGATGATAGTTTTATAGAATTTTGAAGGTGACAACTTTGACATCATTTAAAATAAAATAATATAAATGTCATAATCAGTTTTATAAGGCTCCAAATGGTCCAAAAGCCAACAAATGGATGATTATGATATATCTATACTCTACCAATAAGTTTAGGTCAAGTTTTTGGATCTTTTATAGGTATAATGATTAAAATATAAACTATATTATTGATTTTTTTTCTAAATAAATAATTTCTGCATCATTAATTTATAAGCTATTATAGTAATTAAATATTTCTTAAAAATTAAAAATAAATTACCGTGATAAATGAAAAAATTTTATCTTTAAAAAAAATTTATAATAGAATTTATAATTTTTATAACCTTATATTAAAAATAATATTGTTATTAAAATTTGAGTGAGACATATTTCACTTTCTTTAAATAAAAAAAATTAAGGGTCTAAATCACATCCAAGTGGGTTCCAATGGATTCCATTTCGACCCAAATATTCCATAAAACGAAATATAATCATCCAATTATATTATGATAAGTGTTAGAGTAATTTTATAATATTATGTTTACCATTATTTACCTGATATAACTTTAACTATGGTAAATAAAATTTGCCGAAGTTACTATTCATAGTACCCAAAAATAAGAAGTAGCCTATTAACATAATTTGGACCAACTGATTTCCAAATATCAAATCCATTTTTCAAAATTCAAATCACATAATTTGTAGAAATTAATTTAAAATTAATCCTGTTTTGAAGAAAATGAGTTTTGAAAGTTAAAACATTGCAAAAGATTGAAATTATTTTAACTATGAACCAAAAGTAAAATAAATTCTAATGACATATATTATATTAAGTGGTAAAAATATATTCAATTTATACTTTAAAACCATTAAATGTTATAATATATCCATATAAATTATTATGATGAAAAAAGTTTTTTAAATTAAAATATATCGTGTTTTTACTATTCATTAAAATATGAATGTTATCAGAATAATATGAAAATTTTATCCAAAGTAAATTTTTATATCCTGATTCCAAAAAAAAATTATTTTTTTCAAATTGAACTTATAAACGTTTCAAAAACTAGATTTAATGTTGGTGCGCCATCAAAAGGTGGCAAAACTGCAGTTTTTGAAAAATACTTATTTTACCCGAAAAATTTATTTTTTTTCTCATACCATGTTCTAGAAAATGATTAAGATGAATATTAATGTTATAAAAATCAATTTGTGGTTAATAATATTCATAAAGTCTATTTCATAATAACATTATAACAATATATCATTGTTTAGTGAAACCCAATATTGCGTACTACACACACTGTCGAGGAAGGTCGCAATTGCATATAATGCAAGCCATGTTAGGGATTCATGTAGTGAAAAATCCATTTGGTGTTTCATATAACATGATCAAAACATATTTCATTTATACATTAATAAAATTCTATACATAATGTTGTGTAGAATAATTTTTACAAAACGAACTAAAAATTTTGTGTAACACGAGCCAAGAATAGTGATGTGTATACTGCAAGCTAATACGGTGTTGCATATAGCACAAGCTAATCATGGTGTAGTGTAGAATCGAAGACATCATAGAAATTAAAATAATATTTTTAATAAAATCTAGGGGTGTTAAAATTATATAGGTTTCAACACTTTATAAACATAAGAACATAAAAAAAATTTCCAAGAGAGATCAACATCATCTCGCACTAAGTACATTATAACTACCAAACATCTTAGACATATAAAACCTAAAATACTTCTTCATAACATGTAAAACTAAACATAAGAATGGTAAATCTTGTAATATCATTAAGGGAAATCAAGGGAGATATTATTGATCACTACTGTATTACGTTTTCATTTGGTTATGAGAAAATGACATTTAAATTTTAAAAACCATACCTGGAATAACCTCGATCATTTTTTTGAGTCACTATAAATTTCTTGGAAGCCCATAAGTCGTGAATTACAATAGAATCATAGAAAAAGAAATATTGGAGAAACTATTATTGTAAAACAGAATTTCATATGATAAATATAATCATCGAAAAAAAATTATTCGGACTAAGATAACTTATTATACTATCATACCTGATTAGTTTACCTCTCATTCCATTATATAAAATCTCATAGATCAACCCCAATACTATCATATAGGATGGAATCCAATACTGAACTAGGTTTAATCCCTTTTAGATTCCTTATTGTCTCGTGAGATATCAATCATAACATTCTAAATTATAAGTACATATAATTCTAATTTCTCTTATCACAGAATTGTAATCAATTCATATATGTGTTTTAAGATCAAAAAATATTCATCATATAATTTCTTATGTAATGGAACCATGGTTCATTAACATTCCACCATCACAAAACTGACTAAAAATATATTTCCTTCATAAAAATATAATTAGCATATTCATAATCCTAATATAAAAACAAAAAATGTAAATATTGTTTGGTAAAATCCCTATAAGATCATAATTATTAATATATATTAAATCGTATATGTAATATTCCATTGTTGATAATTGAATAATTAATGAGTGAAAAATAATTCATATTTTTAAATCACATAATTAAAATATATATATTTCAAAAAAATTAGGGGGAAAATTTTAATTTGAAAATAACTTCATAAACATATAAATAATGAATTTAATAATTGATTGTTCTGGGTGGTGGTAAAATATTTACATGAATTTTACATTAAAATATAGATTCTATCAAATTTTGGGTAAAAAATAAATAGAATTTCATTCATTAAATGAAAATATGATTAGTTTTAAAAATTTATGAAATTAATTCATTCATTAGTAAATGTTACATTATCATTATCAGTAGAAAATGATAAAAATTATTGTGATCAATTTAATAATATATATATATATAATGAAGAAAATGTATATTCAACTTATGATATAAATAATGTTGGTTTTGGTTGATAAATTTATATCAATAAGCTTATTTAACAACAGAGTAAAATAGTACAATTAATGTACAAATTCATTAATACCAAAAGTATAATAAAATTTGTGATAACATTGAGGGGTATATCATTAAATTACATCATCTAAATCATCATCATAATCAACCTTGATAAACAATTACATTGTAATAAAAAACTCTTAATACCATGGAGATATTTGATTCACAGCTGCATGAAAGAGTGTACCATATATGTATATGGAAATATTGATAATTTTTATGAGTATAATATTAAGATATAAAAATTAAAAATATATAGACACATAAAATAATAAATAGGAGAATATGTCATGTTTCACACAACAAAAAACGAGAAAAATATTCTAGTCTTCAAGTTTGATATAATTAAAACTAAATTTAACCTAATTTATATTAAATTGAAATATATTATATTTAAATAAAATAATAGTTTACATAACTAGTATACCACATTTGATCCACTTATAATTTTTCAACACTGATTTATGAATTTTCCTTATCACAATCATCATTTATTGACAGTAACTATTTTATTTAAATTAATTCTGAAGAAATGATCATTTTTATTTGATTATTGATAAATAAAAACTAGAATTATATTAATGATATAAATATTAAATATATTAATTATATATATCTATATATTAATTAAAAAATAGTTGAAAAAAAATTAATGACATTATTTCTAAAGATGGTTGGTTGTGCATACACATGATTATTATTTTTACCTAATTATGGATTGATGGAATGTGTGGTAAATAATAATTTTCCATTAATGAATAATTATGATAACAACTATAAACATTAATTTCATCATAATAACCGTTCATGAAAAATGGTGATGGTAAATGGATTCTTTTGCTATGTGGATTAAGTAGTTGACTGGTATGAACAAGAGATACATTGACTTCATATTTAATGAAAAAGATGGTGATAAAAGTTGGGTACATAGTAAAAACCACTTAATTTTATTTTTTATACTCAATTTAATATTTTTTGATAAATTCCACAAATTTTCATGAGGTATAAGGTAAAATAAATTGAAAGAGGTCGAGTAGGATGATTACCTCTTCTTAGTTACGCCCCCATTACATCATTTCATATAGACACATTAAATTATCTACTAAGATGAAATATCAGGTAATTGATATCTAGGGATTTTGGTAAGGTAAAGTTTAAATTTTTAGGTAGACATATGGATCTTAGTGGTGTAAAGACGATAACTAAGGGGTTTTCTTTTATATGTGCAAGAGATGACACAGTTGTAATTTCATAAAGGATTCAAATATAATCTATTAAAAATTAAATTAAATGAAATAAAATAAAAATATATTTGAAGTTGGGATATTTTATGGACATCATATGAAACAATAATAAGATTTGGACATGATTAATTGGAATAATCTCACATATCTCTTGGTTAATACATCCTGAAATAAGATTGTTTTAATCGTAATCATCATAAGATGTTTTTGATATTTTTACTATTAATTTTCAAAATATATAATAATAACATATTAAATATTATTATTTATTATCATTATAAATGTGGAAGATATATTATCAAATCAAATTCACATAAGGGGTATAATTTAATTTAAAATTATACCCATGAAACATAATGGCAAGTGGTGTTGTAGATAAATGTTTTCTTGTTTATAAATTTTTGTTTCTACCAAAATGAAATATCCAATAAATTCCAAATAACATATTTTATGTATTGAAAATGTAAAAGAACAAATTAAAATTCAAAACAATTTGGATAAAAAAATATTTTATAAGGTTTTAAATGGAAATATATTTTTCTATAAACATCATTAAGTTTCACTATTCATTAGAAAATAAATTTTTAATCAAAAGTATCAAAAATAAAAACTATCTTCATTCTATATAAATAAAAAAAATTAATTTATAAAATTAATTTTTTAAATTTAGAAAAAATTAGTTACTTTATGTACTCATAAATGTAGATAAAAACCATTTTTTGTGAAAAATGGTATTTTTTCCTCATATAAAGACATTAGTAAAATTTGGGTTCTTATTTATAAATATATTATATTAATCTAAAAAATAGTTATTTTTAAAAAAAAATCAATTCGTATTTATTATTCAAATTTAACAACTATGTATCAAATAGATTATATATTAAGTTTCATTTACACTCATGGTTTTGTGGATTAAAATAAATCAATTAAATTAAAATTATCTTAAGATAATTGTATCGTAAAATATTATTGTATTATACAAAATAACTTTAGTAACATCATAATTAATGGAAAATACATCATAATTTTTTGAACGATAGATCTCAAACACACTAAATGAAACCCAAATATCTTATCTATTTTAATCGAATAATCACCAAATAAATTCAGTCAACTCTGACTAATGGAAAAAATGGAATGTTTACTTCCCCAAAAATTAAATGGTTTAGAGTTATCCTTTCAAAAAATGAAATATATTTGAGCAAAATTGGAGAAAGGGGTAGATATTTGATGAATCTTTTCATGGATAAAATAAAAAAACATGTGTTGTGCTTCAACCCTAATCCAATACTTATTAATATTCCACCTAATTTAATCAGTGATGAAAAATAAAATTAAAAATAAAGAAACATAGGTAATATAATATTATATTCCCAACACTCTATTTACTATTACTAGATAATTAAATTCATCAATCAACTGGTTTCCCTTTGATGTTTAATGAATTTAAAGAATGTTTCATCAAATTCATATTTTTGTATTGAGAGAGATATTCCAAGAATGGTAGTTATAAATTTCACTAAGAAGAGAAAGGAATTGTAAATTTGTTCAATAAAATTAATTAATAAAATGAAATCATAAACAATTAGGGGTACTGATATTTTTATAACCATGTTGTTGAAAATAGGAACTCTCATCGGGTAGAGGTTGAATTTTTCTAGGGTAATAATTTTGAATCTCACATGTGTGGAAATGTTAGGATTTGTGTGGTGGAGTTCACATTGGAAACAAATACATTATATTTTCTGTATTAAATTGATTTAATTCTATTATATTTTGATATTAATGTTGTTTTATTATTATTTAGAATGAATTTTCCAATTTAAATAGTATTTGAAATATTTTCTAAATAATTCATATTTGTGAATTAATTTTTTCATAATAAAATATATGGATTGAAATTTATTTCTATTTATATAATTTTTTAAAGGTGATTTATGAAGTTTTAAATAAATCTCTATGTTTTATAGAGGATCCAAAAATCACTATATTATGATTACAAAAAATTTGAAATATGGGAAATCAACATCACCCACAAAGAGTTAGTTTTGAATATACATAATCATATATAAATTTATCCACTACCAATGTCATTGAGATATTTAATAAAAAATATTATACATTTACCATATATATTTCGCAAGTAGATTTACCTCATTGATTTCCTACCCTTCTTAAAATTCATGATTTGGTCAAAATATAGAGTAAAATAAATTTGTATATAGTTATTGGAGAACTTGAATTTAGAAAAGGAACCAATGTTTAATTCAATTAATTATATTTCATTTAATATATATTTATTTTAATAAATATCTCATTTAACCATACATAATTTAAATTCAGGTTTTTAATTTAGAGAATTTTCCGATGTAGAGTTCACAAATTGAGTTTTTTTATGAAATTATGTCCATTTCCTCTATGAAGAATTTCACACTAATGTGAGTATCTGGTAAATAACACACTCTTATTTGATGATAGTTTCTTCCTTGAAAACATCCATAAAAAATAATAATTTTCATCTTTGTGCAATACTTCAATTTAAAATTATAATTCCTTGTCAAATGGTATAGTTGAATTAATAATCAAAAAATAGGTAACATTAGATTTCATAGATATTTGAGACAAATATTATTGTGGGTTTTATATAATATTCAAATGGTAAAATCGTAAAATTTAACCAAAACACATAGTATATAGAATTTTAGGATAAAAAATTTACGTTAAAACAAAGTCAGAGAGGATTTTGGTGTGGATGATAGGCTTGTTCCCAACATTATAATAAATTAGTTACTAATTTTATCATTTTATTTTCAACCATAATATGTTTTTTAAAGCCTTACCATTTTTCTGTCATTTTATTATTAATATTAATATATGAAAAAATTATAAGTAATGAGTGAATAGAATGAAATACATTGTAATAATTCAATCCTTAAATTGAATAATATTATTTATTTTATGGAATTATTTCATTGTTTCATTTTTTAAAAAAATTAAATAAATTCATGATTATATATTTAAAAATTTAAGAAAAATTAGGATACTTATTAATATTATCCATCCACTTAATGTTTTTTATCTTGAAGAAAATTTTTGTATTAGGTGGTGAGTGTCTATTAATTACTAGTTTTGTATAGATGTAGTGATGTGATTTTTAATTTCCTTTTGTCACAAATGTTTTAATGGGTATTTCATAGGTTTATATAGTTTTTCTATATCTTTTAATAAACACATTATGGGAGATATACCAAGAAGATATAATTTTTTAATAATTATTTACGGATGATAAAACCAAGTGTTATAGGTGAATTAATTTAAAATCATTTCCTTTTTTAATTAGTAATAAGATAAGTAAAAAAATATTGTGACTATGGAAAAATTTAAAATAGACTTCCAATCCTGGGAACATCAAATTATTTATCATTTTAAATTTAATATCATTTTTTAAATTTTTTTAATCTATAAATAAAAATGTTTCCAATATAGTCCATTTTTTGGAATTTTTTTATTGAACACACTTCTATAGGTAAAACCATATTGTTACCATTACTACTATATATTTTACTAGGAAATGAAAAATAGATTTAATCCAATCATACTAGAAGCATAATTATTTAATAGATCTATTTGAATGGGGAGTAGTTAAATTTTTATTTAATGAGATTAAATATTAAAATTCAAATATTATATTTAAATTTCATATTGTTAAATTTTTTATTTTATATATAATATACACATTTTAAAAAGATATAATAATGTCTTATATAGTGGATATATTTATTTAATATAGATTTCTTAGGGATTCACTAGAATAGATAAAAAGGATGGTGGGTAAAATGTGAATATGAAGAATCATTATTTCTATGTTTTGTGAATTAAAATTGAATAAGGGACTTTTTATCATGAAATATAATAATAGTAAGAACTCATCACTTATAAAACCCGATAATGTTTTATTTGGTGGAGACTCCCGAGTTATTATCAATATTTAATATCATTTCAAATTATTGTATTTTGATACCTTCAAGACATACCAAAAATTATCAAAATATATTTAATATTATTTCATGTATAGGTACATCTTTTATATAAAAATAATAATTAAATTTTAGGTTGGTCATGTAATCATTGATGATTCTAAATCCCACGATGGATTAGGAATCTATTTTAAGAGGGGATACTTATAAATTTATATTCTCCATCTGTTTGTATCCATTGATTGTGTATGGATATATGATATCACTCTTCATAATAGGTAGTTATATATGATTGAAAAGAATTTAAGATCACTGAATCACCGCCTCCCATAATAATATGTAACTCTAAAGGGTCCTCTAAGTTGTATAAAAACCCTCTCACATGGGACTCAAAAATTAAAATACATGAGTGTTTAATGACCATTAATTATATAGGTTATTTCACATTACACACCATAAGGATTTTTACACCTAAAAAATTCAAAGAAAAATATTTTACATCTAATCTGTTAACTAAAATTTTATTCTTTATAATTATCTTAATTACAAAATGAATTAGATATGTTCCCACTATGCATGAAATATGGATGTTCCTAACATGGTCCAGTCTTTGAATCACATCATCTAATTCACTATCAACACTCAATTTTTGGTTTCTACATCAGTACATCTAATTACATGAAAAAATTCCAATAATACCTCTTCTGGTATACATTCCATATAAATAATCAGCCACACCAACCATTTCATCATTTCATCACAAAATCAATATGAATTATCTCTTATATGAATCATATAATGGCTCCAATTATAAAAACCATAGTCTAAACCTGACACTCCTTGTAATTCAATGTTGGGTCCTTCAACTAACCAGTTCAACAATCATTTTTTATATAGGAGCATATATGTAAATATTATTTTAGTCACTCTTAGATCAATCCAAATTCAATATTTATCTAGATATCAACATACAACTATATATGAATATTTTTGATTCATAAATCATTAATTTCCAAGAACTATAAATATTTAGATATACCAACCCATCGGTATCTGATTTCTATATTGAACAATTTCAGTCTATTGTGGTTTTCCTTGAAAATTCTGAATTATGACTCATAGACATATAGTATATTCAATTCTCCCAAACATAAAATTAACTTCGTTCTCACATCATTTAATGGAAAAAATACTATTCAAAACCAAATCATTTCCATTAAAATAAATAATGACCAAACAAGAGAAAACACCTCTTTCATATATTCAAAAATTAAAAATTTTAGCCAAATAGAAGACAAAAATAGACACATTAAAATAAATACCATATTTCACTCGCCCAGAGCCATGGTCACCACATCCCAAAAAATACCAATAAAATAAAATTTTTATACATATAAATATGATAAATAACAAAGGTATTCTATTACCAAAATTGGAAAACACTTACCCACATAATAACTTTTGTGGTCAAACAAAAACATATGTCACTGAGTTCATTGGAACTATACCCATATCTAGTGATAAAAAATAAATATTAACACTCACTCTCCTTCTCCCAAGGAATGAGTGAACCTCCATAATAACACTCTCAATTGTTCATTCCCACTGTTCATCATGTATTCATCTAATCCAAAATGGGTACACACTCTTATTGTACCAGATAACATCATTGGGATAATAGTCCCATATGTATCCTCTTAGTAGATCTGGGAAACACATTCGTAATCAACTAAAGATACCACCATTTATTATCAATTCATTGTAGCAAAAATTACCCTTCGTGCTTCCTACTAAATGATACAAACAAACAAATAAATATAACATATTCCATATGTTTGAAGTAAATCCCCAATCCCTCATCTATCATTAAAAAACAGAACACACTTATCTATTATCTACCCATCCTATACCGAACCATCAAGTGTCATTATCCACAATCCCATTGGAAACTACACATGAAACCAATAGGTATATTGATATAATTTGTCTTAACCATTCACATAATGATGAAATAAAATGCTCACTATATATCTTAAATTGACAAGACCTTGGAATATCAGAATCATTTCCCTACCCTCTCAAGGGTATCTAACTCAATAAGAAAGAAAACTCTAATTCCATGTTGTGTCTTTTCTAATTCCATTACCATCCCACCATAAGTTAATATACATCTACTTCACTCAGGGAATTCATTTCTACCATTATGGACTGTCAGATACTATAATCCACATGATTTGTAATTAAAAAAATTGTGTTTTATCTATATAAAATTATAGAAACGGGTTATATTATAAAACACAAGAAATGTTTTTCATGATCCATTACACAGGTGATCTATTTATTAATATCAAAATCAACCACAAAAAATCACATGTAGTTCATATAAAGTTAATATACTAAATATAAAACATGCACACTTGCACCTCTTTTAAATATATGATATGTTAATACCCATAAATAATAATCTCAAATCCACACATCATACATGAATTAATATCTTAAAATAATTTAAAAAAATTGTAACAAAAATATCATAATAATTATTTGAGTACATGGGAATCCCCCCAAATGTTAGTAACATAATCAGTAACCAAATGTTCATTATAATCATGAAAAATTTTCTATCTTTTAAAACAGTACCGTATGTAGAAGTATGTAAATCAATTATATGAATTTTAATCATCCCGTCTAAAATTACCTAAATGTGACCTCACCTGGGTCTCCACATTACCTCAAGAATTTCACCCCATATGCCAAATTATCTCAAATAGTGGAATGACTAAATGTTTTATGTTTGGGATACTATTAACCATAAATCATATACATTAATAATAATTAATCACAAAATATCATTTATCATAATAAATATTTATATACAGAAGTTATAATAAATTATTATTTCGTCTCTCATGACATACAACTCAAAAGTCCACTTACTAATTTTTTCACATATACAAATAGAAAAAATGGTAAAATATTCTAGGAGGTCCACTACCAAACCTGGGGCTCAACTTCAACCCATTTCCAAATCCTGTCATGTTTTTCTGTAATGATCCAATGGGTTATCCTTGATATAGGTGTATACAAGATATATTTTATATATTCCAACCCAATTTATTATGTATGGAAGGATAAAAATATTTAATTAATGTCACACCATGTTTCATGAATATACACCATCATTTAAAATTCAATTAAGGATGAAATTAATATAGAATATAGCATAAAAGTTTGTGAACATTATTATCATGTGTTAACAAGTCCACCAAAACACATATCCTTATAAATATCATCCAACTTTGGAATAATAATACATCATCCTAAAATCTTGTCCCATGACCATAATTCATTGTATAGATTCATTCCATGTTATAAACACTCCAGTATAATCTATAATATTATCTATACCCATCCTTATCTACTTAATATCATGTATATAACTTCATAAAATCACTCAGGTTAGGATCCCACAACTATATCTTGGACCAATACCATCTCACTCATGTTTATCCATGCTAGTATCCTCATTACATCATGAGAGAAAAATAAATAAGTCTTATTCCATATCAAATAAACTACTACCGTCTCACTAAACTTGGTTCTCCCAATCAGATCTGACTAAATACCATCTTTTTTGGTGGGTCCATTCTAGATACCGATCACATAAATTGATTTTAACTATCAAAATATTCAACCAATACCATATTAATTGGGGTATCCTTTTCTGTCCCCTCTCATAGAGGGTGAGGTTTAACATCACATCAATGATATAATAAACACACATATAGGGATCTATGACCTGAAATCAACTAACTCATGTAAATTTTTATCAATTAGTTGAATACATATAAAAATGATCATTTTCAGAACATAGACACTTTAAAAACATTAAAACAATGCCCTTCCCAAATTCACCCCAAATACACTGAATATGGCACTATTTTTGCAAGTTCACGCATGCACCTCGACTCATATCTAATAAAACAGATATCCTCATAGGATAAGTTCCATAATCCTAGAACATTAAAATGATAATGACATTAAAAACCATCTATATGCATTATTTCTTACTCATATAATGTTAAATCACATCCCAAATAACCTACACGACCCTTTTTAAAAAAATTCAGCACAACTCACATAAAATTATCACATTAACAACATAATGCCATTACACAAGGCCCATAACTAGTTCAAATCTCTCTATTACCATTAAGAAATCCACTTACATTCCATTAATTAATAAGCACAACCCAAAATTGGTCCCCATAAAACCTCTTCCATAACAGTTTTCACAAACCATCAACTACTGGAATATTTTTCCATCATGTGATAATAATACATTATGGAAGTGACCCACTAATATAACACACAATTATATCACTCCACCATCATATTTGTTTTCTTTATTAGTTATTAGATGTATGATATTATTACCACGAATTCCTAGGTTTATTCCCCTCATTACCATGACAATATCCCATGTAGGTGTAACTATAAAGAACCTGAATCGTCATTGAGATGATACATAAAACATTACTATCATAAAATAAATAATCATCCTTTCATAATTAGATATGTCGTGTCTACGTTATCCCAATTCTCCCAACATATATCAAAGAACACTCTTTTATTCTAAGTGTATCATAGAACTATATTGATATAAGGATTTAAATAGTGATAAATATATTAAGCTAAAAATATAATCTCACTATGGAATTCATACTCATGTGTTTTTATTAGTAACATTAATTATTATAAGGGTTTAAAACAACCTACAAATATTCCATCATCATTCTGCACTCTCCAATAATCAACTATGCCCACAAAAATCCATTATAATATCTCAATTTTCTTTATAAATAAATGATAATGATAAATTAATTTATAAATTTTTTTAATTATTTTATAGTATTAAACCCAATAGGTATATTTCCCATAAACAAACTCATGGATTCCTATAAATTACACTCATAATCATAAAAATAAGATAAGTCCATGCTACACTATCAATACTATTTTTCTATAATTCATAATAAATTAAGTCTTATGGGTAATATAATTACAAAAAATTAAACAAAAATTCCCAAATAAATTCCGGTATAAATATTCCTCAAAAAATTGAATAATATTTCATGGGTTCATTGTTCCATTGCATCTTCTATTGATGAAAATTATAAACCCCATTGATTATAATGGGTTTACAATGATATGGTAGAATATTCCCTCAAACCCTATCCCATATGAAAATAAATATGTTTTAAGTCATGTAGATGAAGAATTAAGGAATATAAAGGAAACCACACAGTTAACATGACATAAAATAACCACCAATAACGTCCCACATCAAAAGAAATGAAAATGTAGAGGGGGAGGGAGCATCTCATTGAAATAAACATTGATGTATGTTTACATATGAAATATATAAATGGGGGATGATAAATAAAAAATAGATCTACCCTTACTAAGATAGAGGAAAGGATGACTATTTAGGATTTACCCTTGGATCATGGTGTAAATATCCACCTCCATTGTTTCATTTTAGTGTGGCCTGATTTCTAGTTATATAACCCCAAACCAATAAAAAATCCTAAAATATCAACACCAATGCTTGTAGTGT
Source organism: Viscum album (assembly GCA_963277665.1). Lineage (NCBI taxonomy): Eukaryota > Viridiplantae > Streptophyta > Magnoliopsida > Santalales > Viscaceae > Viscum > Viscum album. The sequence continues at coordinate 1,747,940,849 of OY728119.1, read as the reverse complement.
GACCTTTTTACATATTTTGTGGCATACATCCAGTGGGTCTTTCATTTAATATCCACCCTCTATAGGGGACATCACAATGTTACCCTCATAAATATATGTTTAATTTATATTCCATCCTAGATGATCTTTATTAAAAAAACCTTATCCTATAGTGTAATTATTTTCCCCATATCCACCCTCAAGGAATAACACCTTACGATTATAAAATAATACTTTTGGAATCTTGAATTTTTAGTATAATTTAATGTGTTTACAACATGATCATTTATACTGAAATTAAAACCATATCCCTCATTCATAAATCTAATCATATAAAAAACACATCAGTCCACAACACCCTCTCAATTATGGCATGATGCTTATCATGTATTAAATTTTTACAATAGTTCCACACCAATACAACTAAAATACTCACAAAATCATATAATACAACACTCAAACATCTATCCACATCCCAATACACCACAAAATGTTTTTGAATTCCATTATAAATCACAATTCATCAATCACCACTACACTAAGACTAAAAAAGAATGATTCTATAACAATTTCATAACTCATAAAAACATATTTTATTCTATATTAAGATTTATTTAATTTTTCATCATTTTATATTATTTTTTATATGATCAATATTATTGGAGTAATATATTATACTTTATAGATAAATAATCTCATGGGACCAATATATATTTTATCTATGATACTATATACTTTTTATTCAACTCTAATTTTATCTAAAGTTGTGATATTTCTATATATATTTAATTTTTTTAACGTCTTAGTTATATAAATTTTTCTATTAAGGTTAAATAACTCCATAATAATTCAGAGAAAACACTAGGTTCTAACCTCCACAAAATTAAAATCCAGGAATGCACCATATGTTTTTAGATTCTACAAGGAATATATTATAATAATTGTTGAGCTAGGATATTATATATAGAATCAAAAAACACATTGATAGGAATACTATTTATATCTATAATGTGTTTATACCTATAAGAAAAAATGGGAGATAATTATAAATTTTAAATATTTATAGTAAATTTATTGGAATGAAGTGTATATTCATTTATATTAACCACTTTCATTCAATTAAGATGTCTCTTAAAAATGATTCATAATACCCAACATATTTTTCGTATTTCAATTAATTTTATAGAATATAAAATATAATTAATGGATTTAATTGACAAATAAGAATTGTTAAACTTTTTAATAATCAAGATACTCATTGTATCCATATCATCACTTGTTATTAAATAGAAGTACATAATTGGGAGTTGTAAATTGAATGATATATATATTTAATCATATTATAAATCAAAAAATGACACACTAACAAGTATTTCATAGGTATAAATATATTTTATATTGTAATCTAGTATATAGTATTTACATCATATATCTTTCAATATCACAATTTAAATAAACGTTTTTTAAATTCTATTAATATTTTAAAAAACATAACCACATCGGTCTCCATTTGATAAAATATATCATATAAACTACAATATAATATTGAGTAAAATTTCAAATAGAAATAATATTATTTTTTGTATTGTTATATTTTTTGAATCTATAACAAATTTACTCTTTAAAATAATTAAGAATTTATTATTCATAACCATTATCAACGAGAGTGAAGTTGAAAATTTTAATTTATACTCAATGGATTTGTAGTCTAATATAATAACTACAAAATAAATTTTTTTATTATATAATAATTTCCCTTAGATATGTGACAATGATTTAAATTTATATTTTTATATTGAATCATGATAGAATGTATATCGGTAATACATGGAACAAATATATATTATATAAGATATTTTATACATTATAGATTCTCTAACATAGTTCAACCAATCAGGAGGACACATAAAATATCACTCATTCATATGAATGGGAATAACACAAGTATCCCTATTTTTCAGGGAAATTATTTATATTACTCCAATCCAACTAAGGTAAATAAAATCATACATATCACATATGAAGATAAATATTATAATGTTTAACACAAAACTACATTAATGATCAAAACCATACACAACCACCCATTAATTAGCGAAAATAATAACAATAACATTAAAAGGTATAAATTTATTCTATTTATCATGTATGTTAATTAATTATCCTAGGATATTTGTAATTATTATGATGTATACACTCTATGTATACTAATGAATGGTATGTTTGTAATTCCATATAATATATTTAAAATGTATTAGTACAAATATAAAGTCTCATGTGTGACTCATGAGAAAACTATTTATCCTTATAAACACCCATTCACATGTTGAAAAATATTAAATAATTTGAGATAACTATATCATAGAATAAAACCCAAATTATAATATATTCAGAACCTAAAATATGTTTTTCTCAATATCTTTTTATTTTTGCCATTTTTTATGATAATTTTTTTTTGTCAATGGACCCATTAAACTTTATTTTATTATTATATGTAAATATATCCATTAATTTTATTATTAATTAATGTATTGATATATATATTTAAATAATTATATTTGGTAGTTTTGTAAGGCTCTTATTTTTTAGTATATAAAATAGTTCCAATATTAACATAATAAATATCTACATATAGTGACCCAGGCTGAACATAAATGGATATTACATAATTTTAGATGAGTATTCAATACATTAAACAAGATGATGCCTAATGAATTTAATATTTATTTTATTGTTAGACATGGAACACAATATTATAACATTTTGACGTATCATCGATGTTTCCCACAATGATCTTCCCATTTTGTAATCCTAAAAAAAACATTCTCCATAACCTGGGAAAGGAATCATAATAATTGTGAGATTATTGATTTCTAACTTTAAAAAAAGGTAGATATATAATCATCGCCTCAACTTAAGGGAATGATAACTTGACAATGACATTTTAATATCATATCCTATATATCAAATATCTTATACATGATTCTTGTAATGAATCAAGGTAGATCATAGAACATAAATCATAAGGGAATCAAAAAAAGAAGATTAAAGAGAGAAAATTAATTTTAATTACACATGTACTTGAGTAATACACATCCATATATAATATTTTGAACATGTATTTATATAAAAATGGTTAGTCATAACTTCATAACATGAAATTAGAACCTCTCATAAACTTGTAGACAAGAAATTAGGTCTATCCATAACATTACAAACAAGTAATCAGGTACATGAAAATCATTATAAACAACTAATTAGGTTAAATAATTGGTGGATATATATCTTTGGACAAAAACACTACCATACTTATTGAAATAAAATTCTTTAATTGTGGATTTGGTTTCACCTTCTTCCCATTGTCTATCAATAATGTTAACTTGCTTCCCATAATTATCTGACAAGATAAAAATATATTACCCAATGATTTGGATTCCAATCTGGTCCACCGCTTGTTAAACAATAACGAGAATGCCTACAACTGTATAGGCCACCCAAGATAATCTAAAAAGGGCATAACTAGTACAATGTGTTCCACCCAATTTTAAGCTATAATATGACTACTCGACTATAAAAACCCATCATATAATCATTATATATGAACCTATACATGAATAATGAAAAATGATATTTCATATCATCATAAAACTAATAAAAATTTATTATTATTTTATAATTGCATTATACCATGTTAATTAAACGTGTTTCATGTCAATAAATTTTCAAATAGATAATTAAATGGAAAATAAATGTGTTTCATAACAATCTATTTGGTACATCATTGACTCATGGAAAAGAAAAATGATCGACCAACATCATTCCATCAAATCACAAGTCATTCAAATCAAGAATGTGAATTATGTATATGGATCATATCCACTGTATTTTATAGGTTACACAAAAGTAATTATTTTTATATGTAAAGTAATTTTAGAAGAATCATTCAAAACTTTTCTTAATGAATATATAATTTTATCGTTGAAAATAATATTAATAGTTAAATAATTTTTATAAACCATATTATTTAAAAACAATTTAAAACAAAATATTTTCAAAAATATTAGGAAACAAATTTCATTAGAACAATCATGTAAAAATTAAATATAATATTTAATTAAATTATATCATTATGTTGTGTAAATTTGTACTTGTCATCCATTTTTTTAATTATAAAATGTTTAGAAAAGTTCCTTGATTAGAAGATAATGTAAAGACTACTTTTTAAAAAAATCAAAAAAATGAAAAAAGGGGATAAATGTCTTCTAATGATAATTAGTGAGTATTATCACAATGTTTAAAACATTTTTAGAAAATATTGCTTTTGGACAAATTATATTTCTAGACAAAGAGATTAATAGATTATGATTTTCATGAAAGTATTTTCTTAATTATCATTATTAAAAATGGGGGAAAATATTAAAATTATAGGAATATATCATGATTAAAAATAATAGAATATATTTATTGAAAAATTCTCATTTATGGAACATATGATCTCATCAATGGAGGAATAATTTTGATCAATCCCAATAAATAATGAGACTGTATAAATAAACACATACCGATTGGTAAAATTGAATAATAATACCCAAGTGATAATAAAATATCATGAATATTAAAATATTACTAGGATGAATAAAATTGTAATATTACATGTAAATGGGTCTTTAGATATGCCTCATAATGAATATAGATGCATAACATAACATGCTCCTTAAATAAGGCTAATTGAGACAAAATTACTTGACTGAATCGGAAAATTTTAAACATGAACACCATGAAAGATAAATCATAAAATAAATATTTAAATAACAATAAATATAATGACATTAATAATATTATATATTCATGGGTAGTATATATATCGGAAAAGATAAATCAGAGGTTATTATGTCATACTTCTCCCATAAATAAATGTGAGACTTGAAATCCCCATATTACATGATTAATTTTTTATTAATGAGATACATGAATGGAAAAAATATATGAAATATTTAAATATTATTAACTAATCAATGTTGATGTCATAAAATATCATTGGTCAGTATGTAAACCACACACAAAAAATATGTAGTCAACATTTCAATTATCTCACATTAATTAATGTGAGATGACAAAAATCATACCTGAAGTGTTAACTCTCATTGTACATGATAAAACCTCATGTATAATAAATATAATTTTATTTTAAATAAATCATAGAACCATATTCATATATATGATAATATTTATTACTTTATATTACCCATATATAAATAATTCATTGTCAATGTTTTGGTTTGTGTGGTAACTTCTTTGTTTATGGTACATGTTTGGACTTTTTATTCATTATCCTTTTACATTGATCATGATTTACATTATGATGGAATTTAAACCATGATATTAATATCATAAATATTAATTACTTATTTATTTATAATAATCTATAAAATATATAAATATGAAATGAGAAGAACCATTCATAGAGAAGGTAGGTTGTACAAACACATGAACATTGTTTCCATCGTGTATTTTCATTGAAATAATGAAAAGAAAATTATTTATATATAAATTTTAGTTCAATTATTATTTCATAAATATCCAATAAATTTTAATAAACCCATCCTTAATACATTCAATATATAGTAGAAATGAATCACATCACATTAAGGAAGATGTTTCCATATGTCCAATGACGATGATAAAGTGTACTCACAAAATGGAAATCATAAAGGAATGTCTTATATAATAATTAAATTATAATAAAAATAATAAATATTATTTATATGATATAAAAATAGAATTTCCATCATTATTACCAACCTTTAGGGTGGTAACGGATGAAAAAAGAAAATCAGTTTGCGAGGAAGTAGTCTAATGTAAAAACGAATGATGATTTAATATCCCATTCGATGGAAGTATAAAATTGTGTAGGTATAAACCTTAAAATAAATAATTATAAGTATATTAAGTATAAATTATATATTATATTAAAATTTATTATGATTAATTTTAGGTGTTTAGATAGAAATAAAATAGATGTTCATGTTGAGGAACGTTACATCTTTTTCAGGTAACTCATTTTTGATTGCACTAAAGGGATTTCATGGATTGATTTATTCTATAATTGAGTAATATAGGATGAGATTAATATATTTTCAATATTATTTATTCATTTTTTAAAAATAAAAACTTTTTTATATGGTTTAATATGATATAGTGGGGAGTGACTCAATATATTAGAGGACGAGGGGGATTCCTGTGAATACAAGAAGTAAAAAACAATTGAGAGGTATCCCTTGTATAATTTGCATCATATAAATTTATATTTTATATATATGAGGTAAATTATTGAATAATGTCCTGAAATGTTGTTTTGTACTATTTTATAGCTCATTACGCTGAGTAATAATAATGTTTAACCACTAAGTAAACTCGTTTTTACCATAATTTCTATAATTAATTTTAATTACATTGATTAATATTTTTGGTGAAAAAATCTATTAACCATAATATAAATTATAATTTTTTATGATTCACAATAATTAAACCATTTCGAGTTTCTCTTATACATTTTTTCTCGTAACACCTCTTTTAGGCTTTTTAAACCCTTTTTAAAGTGGTACAAGGCCATTTTTAAGCCCCTTATCAATGTTTGAATTCCCAAGGGTGGGGAGACCCTCAATGGACCCAGCTATGTCTCTCCGTATTGGGCCCCGCCGTTTATATAAAATCTCTTGCAATCACAGTAGTTACCACTTTTTTCGGAAGGTAATATTTAAATAACAATTAATCTTGTCATGTGTAACCACCCAACTGCGTGGGGAACCACGATCCGAATTTAAAGCCATTAAAAACCCCATATCACGTAACAATGGGATCTTATCTATATATCACATGGGAATTTCTTCTTCCTTCTTCTTCCTCTTGGCTGGCTTCCTTTTCTTCTTAGTGCGTTATGAGTTCCCCTTCCCGAGGAAATTTGTGGGCATGTGCCAGAACCCTTCCACTCACCCATGGAGTCCCTGATGTTCATTCCCTACAAGTAGTACATCCCTAATTCTTGGCGAATGGAGAACTCCAATCCTTGATCAACCATTTAGGGGTTTTCCTTCAGCTCTCCTTACTGTGCATCATGTGGGGTGGGAATGCTTTTTTCTATGGGGATTGAATTAAACAAACATAACAAATAAAATGAATGGACCTTAAAGAATGATGGTGGTGTGAATGATATTCTATTGTACTCTTTTATGTTGATATGTGTGTGAACTGTATGGGCTTGTGCTCACTGAAAATCATGGTTATTAGTGGTCTTTCCTTGCGTCCTAATAAACCCTTGTATTTAGTGATTATTAAATAACTGTAACATGGAAATAGGTTAGCCACTGAAACTCAGTTTTTTCAAATGGATGTTCAGTAAAACAAGAATCCATGTTTGACCATCTCGGTTGACAAACAGAAATAAGAACCTAACGAATGATGTGATTGATCCTGGAAGCATCCCTTTCTGTTTCGGTAGTGGGTGTGTTTTCCTGCTATATGATAATGGGAGAATGTGGGGGAGGATGGGATCCTCTATTGTGGTATGATTGTTGGATGTGAATCTGAAGCTGCGTGGTTTATCTAATGTGACCCGGTCTTGTGTGGGATCCTCTATGGTTGGGAAATCAATGGTTTCTGGTTTTAGGACATAGAGATGTGTATCGGGGTTTTCTTTTTCTCCAGTACTTCGAGGGATCTCACTTATCCATTTTGTGAGGCTTTCTTTGGGTCCAATACATTGAGGGATCTCACTAATCCCCTTTTGTTGTTGTAACTTTACAAGAGAACCGGGTGTGAATGTTTAAGTTGATGTTGGCAGTTTCTCTATTCCTATGGCTATTGGTTACGCCTATTAGTTTCCCAGTAGTGTAGAATTCACTTAAATGGGTTTTATTGAACATGAAACTAGAATGATTTAAATGGGGAATTGATTCTAGGAATGATTCGTGACTTGGCTGTGAGTGTTGTGTTTCATACGAATGAATAGTCATGAGGATATATGTGTTTAGGTTTGTCTTTAGAAACCATAGGCTCAGATGAGTGCTTTTTACCTATATATATATATCTATAGCTTTTATGTTTCTTATTCGCGCCCCTCCCAAGTTGATCAGTTTAGTGCCAAACACCCCCATTTCATGGGGGAGGGTGTTTTTTCCAACACTCTTATGAGTGGCTGGTTATTAGCTCATTTTCTGCTCCCTTTCCCAAATATGACAAGACTCTTCGGATAGTCTGTGATGGAATGAAGTCCACTATTATCCCAAGAACCTTCAGGCAAGGTAGTTTTCATGGTTGGCCTAGGTGTTTGTGGGCAGGTTGTATCCCAAGTGTCTTCGGGATGAGGCCCAGGTGTCTTTGGGCAAGGCAGTAGTTGTTCTGACCCAGGTGTTTGCAGGTGTGGTTATTCATGGAGGATGTGTCCCAGGTGTCTGTGGGAGAGATTTTAAATTTTGGCCCAGGTGACTATGGGTGGGATATGCGGTTGTGGCCAAGGTGTCTATGTGCGAGATGTGTGGTTGTGGCCCAGGTGTGTGCGAGCGGGGTGTGCCAGTTGGACTGTGGTAAAAAATAGAAGGATTAGTTCGATGCGTAGGATGTCTTCAATTACCAGAGGCAAAGTGGAACTGGATACCCAAATATCATTGTGATATTACTATATTTTAACTAAATTTCATTATTTGGGGAGTTTTCTGTGGTGAGGCTTGGGTGGATAGTTTTCCTCCCTAGGTGCTTGGGTTCTCTCCTTTTTCCATGGGGCATTAGAATGCCTCCCCACTTTTTCATGAGAGATTTTGGTTTTTTCCTACTGGGTATACTTGTATGCTCACCCTACATATATAAAATTGCATTCATGTTTCCAGGAGGACATCAGGGATCGTGCAGGACCATACGAGATCGGACCTTAGGGAAACTGCTGTTTTTGTTTCCCTTTTTCTTGGTACTTTGGAGTTTTGTGGCTTCTATCATTTACTATTGAATATTCATATGGTAATGGGCTACTTTTGGCTTTACCTTTACTTTCAGATTTGGTATTGTTGGGGTCGTTATCTTATATCTCAATACTATAGAAAAAAGGGTAATTCCATCCATTTTGTGTGAGATTCTATACCCTTGGTGCTGGTCGCCACTCCGGTACCTATTGAAGGCAGGTTTCAGGGGTCATTATCACTACTTCAACTTAAAGAGGAAGGGCATGGTAATCTTCCATCCCTTCCCTCCTTTTGGTGAAGACGGGTCATGACAAAATGGTATTAGAGGCGAGGTTGAGAAATAGGATGGAGTCTTGAGTTATGCATAGTGAGGATTGCATGGGGTGGTAGAGAAACAGTGTTGAGTGACCTTTGTGCGTGAATTTGGCCAAGGAAGACTGGCTAGGACACAAGATTTTAGGGCCCCCGTGATCCAATACAAGGACTCTAGACCTACCGAATGACCAAGTGAGGCTACAAATTTTGTAGGGTAGAGACCCTAGGAAAGATACATGCATCATAATGAATTATGTTCTTATGTTTCATGGGTGTCTTGGGGATCACGTTCAAGGATCTCTTTCTCTTTGCTCATGACCTCTTTCCGGATGAAGAGTCTCGGACGAGACATTTGAAGGAGGCACTTCGACCTTCTCTTCAGTATGTTGTTACTCCCTTTACCCTACCGACCTACATAGAGGTTCATAAGAAGGATGACGTGATGGAGAGGATGCACACGCTGGGAGGTGTTCCACGATAGGGGGTCCAGTTGGGCTCGTCAAAGGGGAAGGCCGTCAGCAGTAGGCCTCTAGCATCAGGACCCTCACGGTTTCGACCAGCAGGGAGTAGGCCTCATCAGTTCCAATTCCGACCTTCCAGCCCACACCCTTTTCATCCATGCCCAGGGCTGAGATGGTTCATCTGTGGAATCCATGGGAACCTTCACAATCAGTGTCCGTATAGAGTACAGAACGGTGGGGGTGGGCAGGTCCAGCACCCACCTCTGCAGCTACAGTTCCCGCCTAGGCCTTTTCAGCAACAGCAGTAGGGTCAGCGGGCTCCCGCTCCGCCCAGGGCAGAAATTGCAGGAGGATTCCAACCTCAGGGCGCTCCTCAGGGACCTTGACCTGGGCATGGTAGGGGAGGTGGTCGACATTCGAGAGGCAGAAGATCTGGGTGTGGGCAGTTGCACTCCCTAGAGGAAGTAGTTCCAGCAGGGCCAGAGGTCGTTCGAGGTACGATCAGCTTGTTTAGTACCCTTGCATATGCCTTGTTCGATACAGGAGCTTCACACTCCTTTGTTACACCCAGTGTGGCCCATGATCTGGGTTTAGATGCTGAGAGACTTCCAATGCCCCAGGTGTTGAGCACACCAGTCGGAGGTCAGAACGATTTGTGGTACGTTTTTTGAGGATGCAGACTAATGATAGGGCCACATCAGCCATTCAAATATCTTCTACCATTGCAGATACAAATGTACGATGTCATATTAGGCATTGATTGGATGTTCTCTATATGTGTCTTCATTGACTGCATCTTAAGAAGGGTTGTGTTTTCAGACTTGGGTGGGCGACGAGTGACTTTAATCGGTGATCGGAGTTTCTAGGGGAGCAGCATGCGAGGGGAACCCCTCCTCTCCTTGTTATCTGAGATATCAGTGGAGTTGGTGTTTGCAGAGATGGTGTATGTTCTAGTGGTCGTCAATGAGTTTATGGACATATTCTCCGAAGATGTGGCAACTCTACCCCCTCGACGTGACATTGAGTTTGGGATAGAATTGCAACCTGGTAATTATCCAATTTAGATGACCCCCTATCGGATGGCACCTTTGGAGCTACGGGAGTTGCGGATTCAGATTGACGATCTGATGAAGAAGGTTTTTGTTCGGCCAAGTGTGTCCACATGGGGTGCTCCAATATTATTCTCCAAGAAGGCGGATGGTGGTCTTAGGCTGTGCATAGACTACCGGAGACTGAACCAGGTAATGATCATGAACTGTTACCCCCTCCCGAGGATAGACGATCTCTATGACCAACTGAAGGGAGAAGGTTGGATCTCTATGATTGACCTGTAGTCAGGATATCACCAGTTGAGGGTAAAGGAAGGCGACATCTCGTAGACAACCTTCAGGTGGAGATATGGGCACTTTGAGTTTGTGGTCATGCCATTCGGCATCACGAATGATGTAGTTGTGTTCATGGGGCTCATGAACTCCGTCCTCTGGGAATATCTGGACCGTTTCGTAGTTGTGTTTATGGATGACATATTGATTTACTCAAGATCAGAGGAGGATCACGCTGAGAAATTGAGAACAGGTTTATAGGTCCTCCAACGGCACCAACTCTATGGGAAGTTTTCCAAGTGCAAGTTTTCAATGTGAGAAGTTCACTTCCTTTTGCACGTGGTGTCCGACCAGGGGATAGAAGTGGACCCATCGAAGGTCGAGGTAGTTGTTTGTTGGGTAGAAACCAAGAACGTGGTGGAGGTTCGTAGTTTTCTCAGGCTATCAGGTCACTACCTGAGATTTGTACCCATCTTCTCTTGAGATGTAACACCTTTAACAGCTTTGAAGAAGAAAGATCTAGCTTTCATATGTGATGGGAAGTGCGAGGGAGACATCAGCTATCTGAAGGATAATTTGGTTAGTGCCCCAGTGATGAGGTTTCCAGAAGAAGGGGCAATGTATGAGGTGTTTTGTGATGCCTTAGGGAAAGGCCTCAGATGTGTGTTGATGCAATGGAAAGGGGTGATCTCTTATGGGTCTAGATAGGTATGCCATCATGAGCATTATTTTTCCACCCACGATCTAGAGATTGTAGCGGTCATGTTTGCACTAAAGTTGTGGAGACATTACCTCATTGGGAAGCGCTTCATGATCTTCACGGATCACAAAATCTTGAATTATATCTTTTCCCAGGGGGATATGAACATAGGATAGTGAAAGTTGGTGGAATTCTTTCAAGACTACGACATCGAGATTTCCTCAACATAAAAAAATGGAATGTGGTGGCTGATGAATTGAGTATAAAATCACAGAAGGACGTGGTTCGGGAGTCGGCAGATGCTTGGAAGGCGATGGAAGAGTTGGCGACCATTTACCTGGATGCAAAGATGGATGGTGGCAGAGGTTTTCTGTATCAGATGAGAGTACAATCTTCTCTATTATAGGAGGTAGAAGGGTCTCAATGGGGAGACTCAGAAAGAGAAGTTATGTGTGACCGGGTTCACCAAGGCGATGCTCTGGAAGGGTGGATAGAGGATAGTCATAATCTGGTGCATTTCTGTGAAAAGATGTTTGTTCCAGAGGCGATGTCTGTGAGAGTTCTTGGTGATTTCCACAAATCACCCCTAGCAGGGAACCCAAGAATTTCCAAGATGTACTGGGGCTTGAGAGTTCAGTTCTAGTGGCCTGGGGTGAAGCAGGCAGTGGCAGAGTTCGTGGCAAAGTGCCTCTTGTGTCAGCAGGTGAAGGATGAACACCGTGTTCTAGGTGTCCTGTTGCAACCTTTAGACGTTCCCGGGTGGAATTGGGATGAAATCTCGATGGATTTCGTCATGGGGAAACCCAGGGATCAAGGAGGTTGCAACGCTATCTGGGTAGTGGTGGATCAGTTGACGAAAACAGCCCAATTTCTGGAGATCAACGAGTCGGGCGTAGATGATGCCTTAGCACAGAGGTATGTTGATGAGGTGGTGTGGTTAAATAGAGTTTCGAGGTCCATAGGTTCGGATATGGATGCACAGTTTACCTCAGGAGTCTGGAGGGGATTGCAACATGCTTTTGAAACCTAGATTGGACTTAACACTACCTTCCACCCCCAGACAGATGGCCAGACAGAGCGCACCATCCAGACCTTGGAGGATATACTGCGAGCATGTGTTCTGGATTTTGGGGGATCCTGGGTGCGACACTTTTCCCTAGTAGAGTTTGACTACAATAATAGCTATCACTCTACCATTTAAATAGATCGGTTTGAAGCCTTATACGAAAGTTCATGTCACTCACTTGTGTGCTAGATTGAGGTTGGTGAAATGAGTTTCCTTGGCCCGGATGTGGTACAGAACAAGACATAGAGGGTTCAGATTATACGGGAGAGGATGAAGGTGCCTCAGGAACAGAAGAAGTCATATTCTGATAATAAGAGGAGACCCTTGGAGTTCGAGGTCGGGGACCACGTATTCTTGATGGTATCCCCTCGGCATGGACAACTAAGGTTCAACAGGGGAATTATGCTTTCTTCTAGGTTCATTGGACCCTTGGAAGTGTTGTGGAGGTTCGGGGATGTGGCTTATCAGCTAGCGTTACCACCGCCACAACTAAGGATACACGTTGTCTTCCATGTGTCCCATCTTCATCGGTATCTGATTGACGACTCACACATCATTGACTGGGGAGAGCAAGATATCGAAGACGATGCAACGTTCGTGGAGAAACTAGTGGTGGTCGAGGATCGTGAGGAGAAGGTGCTCCATGGACGAACCATTCCTCTAGTTCGTGTGTTATGGATGCATGGTTGGATTGAAGAAAGTACCTGGGAACGGGAGACGCAGATGTGTGCCCAGTACCCAGAGCTATTTTGAGTTTCGTTCCGTTTTGTTTTTATTTTTGTTATGGAATTCCATACCTTGTTTACTATATAATGTATGGTTCTCATTATTCTCTAGGAGCATGTGAAAAGTCCTGACTGTGGGGAGGGTAGGACCCGATCCCTAATCAAGATCCCTTATGGTTGATGTGATTAACCCCGTACGGGCGAGTCAGTTCTACCCAAAGTGGATAGTATCATGAAATAGAGGAATAAACTCTGTAACCCGTAGGAATAGATAGCCTGACCTTTTAATGTTGCATGGTTTCTTGGGGGAGAGATGTTTTTAGATGTCTAAGTGGTTCACTCTTGAGAGGTGTCTTTCGAGGTGGTTGTTCGGACCCACTCTTTTTCTTCTATATTGGGTTTAATTCTCGAGGGCGAGAATAGTTTGAGAGGTATCTGATGTGATGGACTAGACCCTCATGGTTCATCCCTTTTCCAAAATCCGGATCCTATGGGTGGAGTCTCGGTGGTAGGACGTCATTTCAGCATGACTGGTCGGTGCGACCGATCAGGGCGACCGATCACCGTGACTGATCGGCACGACCGATAGGTGTCACCCAGCCTTGTCGGGTTTCACTTCTATATTTTTTCCTGTAACGCCTATTTTATTACTTTTTAACCCCTTTTAAAGTGGTTTCAGACCATTTTTAATCCCTTAATCAATGTTTGATTTCCTAAGGGTGGGGTGACCCTCAACGGACCCAGCTGTGTGTCCGCGTATCATGCCCCTCTGTTTATATAAAATCCATTGAAATAACAGCTGTTACGACATTTTTTCAGATGGGAATATTTAAATAGCAATTAATCCTGTCGTGTGTAACCACCCAACCATGTGGGGAACAACGATCCGAATTTGAAGCCGTTCAAATGCCCATATCCCATAATAATGGGATATTATCTATATATCGCACGATAATTTCATCTTCCTTTTTCTTCCTCATGGATGGATTCCGTTTCTTCTTAGTAAGTTTGTAGTTCTCCTTCCCGAGGAAAGTGGTGTGCTTGTGCCGGAACCCTTCTCCTCACCCTTGGAGTCCCCGACGTTCTTTCCCTATAAGTCATGCATCCCCATTTCTTGGTGCATGGACAAATCCGAACCTTGATCAACCAAGTAGGGTTTTTCCTTCGACTCTCCTTAATGTGCATCATGCGGGGTGGGTATGCTTTGTTCTGTGGGGATTGATAAAACAAAACTTAATAAAGCTAATGAATGTACATTAATGAATGAAGGGGTTATGATTTATGTTATATTGTACTCTTTTATTTTGATATGTGTGTAAACTGTATGAGCTTGTGCTCACAAGAAATCATAGCCCTTGGCGGTCTTTCCTTGAATTCTAATAAACCCTTGTCTTTTGGGATTATTAAATTACTGTAACATGGAAATTGGTTAGTCACCTAAACACAGTCAGTTCAAATGGATGATCAGTAAAACAAGAATCCATGTGTGACCACCCCCGTTGAAAAATAGAAAGAAGAACCTAACGAATGATGTGCTTGAACCTGGAAATTTCCCTTTCTGTTTCGGTAGTGGGTGTGTTTTCATGCTAGATGATTATGGCGGAATGTGGTAGAGGATTGGATCCTCCGTTGTGGTATGATTGTTGGTTGTGAATCTGAAGCTACGTGGTTGTTATGTTGTGACACGAAATAGGGTGGGATTCTTTATGGTTGAGAAATCGTTGGTTCCTGGATTGAGGACATAGGGTTGTGTCTCGGGGAATTCTTTGTTTCTATTACTTAGAGGGATCTCACTAATACATTTTGTGAGGCTTTCTTTGGTTTTAGTACTTTGAGGTATCTCATTAATCCACTTTTATTGTTGTAACTTTACTAGAGAACTAGGTGTGAATGCTTAAGTTGATGTTGGTTGTTTCTCTTTTCCTCTGGCTAGTGGTTATGCCTTCTAGTTGCCCAGTAGTGTAGAATTAACTTAAATGGATTTGATTGAACATGAAACCAGAATTATTTAAAATGGGAATTGATTATGGAAATGAGTCATGACTTGGCCGTGAGTGTTGTGGTTCTTACGAATGAATAGTCATGAGTATGTTTGTGTTTAGGATGGTATTTGGAAACCCTATGCTGGGATGAGTGCTTGTTACCTATACCTATATTTATAGATTTTATGTTTCTTATTTGCACCCCACCCAAGATGATTAATTTAGTGCCAGAAACCCTCATTTCATAGGGGAGGGTATTTTTCCCAATACTCTTATGAGTGACTGGATATTAGATTCTTTTCTACTCCCTTTCCCAAATATCAAAAGACTTTTCAGGCAGGCTCTGATGGCATAAAGCCCATTATTATCCAAAAAACCTTTGAGTAGGGTAGTTGTGGTGGTTGGCCTAGGTGTTTGTAGGAAGGTTGTTTCCCAAGTATCTTTGGGATGAGGCCCATGGTTCTATGGGTGTGGCAGTAGTTGTTCTGAACCAAGTCATTGTGGGTGTGGTTATGCATGGCGGTTGCGGCCAAGGTGTCTACAGGTGGGATGTGCGGTTGTGGCCCATGTGTCTGTGGGAGGGATGTGGGGTTGTGGCCCAGGTGTCTGCTGGTGGGATGTGTGGTTGAGGCCCAGGTTTGTGCGTATGGGGTGTGGCAGTGGGACTGCGGTAAGAATGGCGGGATTGGTTCGATGCATAGGATGTCTTCAATATCCAGTGGGAATTTCGAATGGGGTACCCAAATATCTAAGTGATATTAATATATTTTACATGACTTACGTTATTTGGGGAGTGTTTCTTGGTGTGGCTTGGGTGGATAGTTTTCCATGCTAGGTGCTTGGGTTATCTCCTTTTTCAATGGGGCATTAGAATGCCTCCCCACTTGTGCATGAGAGCTTTTGGTTTTTCCCTATTGGTTATACTTGTATGCTCACCCTGCATATATAAAACTGCTTTCAGGTTTCCATGAGGACTTCAGGGATTGGGTGGGACCGTACTAGCTCGGACTTTGGGGCAGTTGCTGTTGTTGTTTCCCTTTTTCTTGGTACTTTACCTTTGGAGTTTTTGTGGCTTGTATCATTTACTGTTGAACATGCATATGGTAATGGGTTACTTTTGGATTTACCTTTACTTTCATCTTTGGTACTGTTGGGGTCGCTATCTTATCTCTCGATCCTATAACAAAATAAAAAGGGTAATGCCTTCCATTTTGTGGGAGATTCTATACCCTTGGTGTTGGTTTCCATTCCAGGACCCTTTGAAGGAGGGTTTCGGGGGTCATTATCTTTCCTTCAACTTAAATATGGAAGTTCCATGCAATCTACCATCTCCTCCCTTCTTTTGGTGAAGGCGGGTCGTGACACATAGGTTTGTTAACTTTGTTATTGACATGAATCGCATAAATGGATCACTTCATAAATTTTGTTTCTTCTATCTATCAATATGAAATGTAAATATTTACATACTAGGAATTTGTTGTTGGTTCCTCTTGTTTAATCATAATTCCATTCCCATTTACTTTCAGAAAGTTATATTGCATGTAATTTTAATTATTTCTACTGAAATATTGATGTTTTTATGATATGTAATTTTTTTGGTTTCCTCTATACCATTTCTAATTATATTTCATTATAAAATGATAAATATTATTTTTAATTGGTTTTTTATGTAAATTAATTAACATATAATAGTAATAAAATATTTAGTAATAAAATCCTTTCGAATGATATACAACTTAGAACTAAAAAATTATTTTATTTAGTTTGTGTATTTTTATATTATCCTACTGATTCTAGGAAATTAAAAAAAAATATATTTATTTATCTACTATATGTTCATGATTATTTAATGTAGCTCTCTTTACATAAGCTTTATAACACAAAATTCTCATGAAATTCTACTTTGGTGCTTAAATATTCTATATCTAATATGTTGACTTTATAAATTTCATGATATTACTTTAGAAAGCATCATTTTCATTAAGATAAACAATAAACTATAGTATAGGGAATGATATAGTCATTATTAATCAAATCATGTCTTGCAAGGTATGACTCTAACTTTTTTATGAACCATTATATAGTTGAGTACATTTATAATTAGTTCTTTCATAAGTAGGGAAAATTCGTAATTTATTAAATGATTCAAACACCTCTTGTATTCTTTATGGTAAAGGGTATCAAATTACATACCTTGTATGTCCTTGACCTATTGGCCAATGGTAAGATAAAATTCTGAGGGGAAATAAAACCCCATAATATCCTATAAGACTCTAACCAAATATTGTTAATATATTGATGAATGATTTGTAAAAAACCCAATTGTTTTATATGCGAAGAATAAATTACAGTCTATTACATTCCACAACATGATGTAATATAATTATTTATGATGTTTTTTGTGTCTTATTAAATGTATTAATATTTCAATGGATTCACACATGTTCTTTATATTAATCCAAAAACTATATTGATTAAATTTATAAATAAACAATATTTAATAATAATGACCACAACAATCTTATGATGTCATTAGTCTAAATACATTTTAATGAATTAAAACTAGCATTTCATTGCATGTTTCCCCATTAATAATAACATAATATTTAATCATCTTTCTTGACAAAAAAATAATCATGTGTATTAGGTTATGAAACACTTAATAGGACAAATAAAAAGTATATTTAGAGTTTAAATATATGTTTCACCATTATTTTATCCTATGATACGACATTAAAATTAATCAAAGTTACAATCATTGAACTGGGAAAAATTATTTTCACTAGTATAACAATATCATACATATTTAGAATGTATAAAAAATAAAGCATCAATAAATTTTTGAAAACCATTTTATTCTTTTATATATATAAAATTTTATTTTTAATAGTGAAATACAATTATAACTTTTCTAAACAATAATAAAAAGAATATATTTGTGCATAGAACATAGTAAGAAAATAGTAAATCTTAGACGAATCAAAGAAGTAAATTTAGATTATATATCCCCATTTATAAAATGAGAACATGATCTATCATTCCAATATAAATGTATCTATATTTGATCTTTGACATATTATATTTTATTTCATAGTGTACATATATTTTTATAAATATGAGATTCATAATCTAAATACATTACCCCATAATTTTAATTTGAAACTGTAATTTCAATATGATTTATTTCTTCACAATAATTATGATTCTTTCAATACATGAATAAAATTTGGATGTAGTAATACAATTATAAACTTTTAAAACCTAATATAAAAAAAATTTAAAATATTGTTTTTTATTTTGTTTATTTTAATATATATCATAAAATATATATTTATTGATAATATAATTTTATAAAAGTTTTTAAAAATCCCTTTTATTGAATACACTACTACCGAAATGGTAAACTATTATAACATGTCAACGAATATGAAAAGATCCATATTTTTCTATTATATATGATTTATTTTTGTTTTCCTACTTCATATTGATTTTTTTTTAAAAAATATCTTATTCTTATCATACATAAATATGGTATAACTAATATGATAACTTCTTTGCAAATTTTATCTAATAATTTACCAATGATTGATTCCTCTAGACTTCTAATACTATTTGGGTTTCATAACCATTTGTATCCCAAAGCTCATGTAGTAAAATTAAATCACATTTTAGAAATAGGTTTATCCATACTCTACATTCTTAATACTGGATAATAAAAAGAACATATGTTTACACTACTGGAAAATTAGGCTATAGCCACGGTCAAAAACCATGTATATTGGGGTCAAAACCGTGTCTATAACCTATATCCACAGTTCCAGATAATCGTGGCACCTATTGGTGTGGCTATAGCTAAAAGCTATCGCCATGATTTTATTGGGCTATAGCCATGGTTGAAAACCGTGGCTATAGCACTATTTCCTTGGTTTCACTAAACCGTGGCTATAACCCCCATATCTGTCCACCGTGGCAGTTGGGCTATAGCCATGGTTGTCCCCTGTGGCATCAGGGTTATAGCCACGGTTTATAACCATGGCTATAGCCCAATAAAACTGTGGCTATACAATATGTTATCTACTTGGCCCTTAAATCATGTGTTTATTAATTAAATGGTTTTCTTACATGGGATGTTGATGCCTATGCTATGAAACTGATATAATTGTCTTTACATAATCATTATAATGGGTATTACTTGTTAGATATAATGATATTATTCTATGTGATATAATCATAGGCCTGTAATAATTGATCATCTAAAAGTGTTCATGTGAGAATTTGAAGGCAAGCCTTTCTTCGTGGACATGTTACAAAATGCCCCTATTTGGGATGAATTTATTTATTTGATTCCATTAACACATGATATAAAAGATGTTAAAGACATAAATTAGTGGATTATTAATTGCATTCTTTTTATATAAAAAATTCACACTGGGGAAAATGAATAGACAAGACCTTGATGTTGATCTTTGCTTCAGTCACCCTTTTGAGGTGATACATATAGAATTGTTTTTATGATAACCATGGCATGATTATACTAATTGATTATATGAAATGTAATTGGTCAAAAATATTAATATTTAAGGATGTTACATGGATTATTATTTGAATTCCATGTCGTGACTCGTGTGCATGTTGACTTATAATCCACGGTTGATATGTGGATTCACATTATAATTACACATATAGACATAATGGATTTAACCCATATATATCATGAGTGATTCATGAATATATATGATGGAATCCATATATGGAAACATTGATTATTTAATTATATATTCAGAGTGATTCATGTATCCAAATGAGGAATTTCCTAGATTGACCCATTTATGCTTGACATATATGTTGTGAGTGATATATGGAACCAAGTGAGGGATGTTGTGGTTTAACACATTGGGGTTAGACCTATATGTTGAGTGACACATGGATTCTTCTGATAATTACATGGATTGACACAATAGAATTTGACTATAATTCCAAGGTAGATACATGGTATTTCGTGTGATGCGAGGAGGATGAAATCTATTGGATATGGATTTATTCCTCAGATATAAAAATACAAGGTTTTAGAGGGGTTCACCATGGATGAACATGTAGGTTGTTGGTTGATATTATACATGGAGTGATAATTAAATTACATATTATAAATATGAAGGATTGGATCAGTTATTGAATTGAATTATAAATTAAATAAATTATTAAGCATATCCATGGAAAACACAATCTTTGATTTAGTATTGAAAAGGATTTTATAGATATACTTCTAAGGCATCTATCGTACATCCAGTTACATGGGGGATATCAGGCCTAATTTGGATCTAGAGACTTATAAATTCAATTTAATTTTATTGTTAACTTGACACGAATTAAATTTACTAATCATTAAATGTGTACATTGATTTAAGGATTTTTTTACTTTTTAGTTATCCTTGTTCACATCCTTACACATTTCAAAAGACCTTCTATATATATTCACCGATTGATTTGAACTTTCCTCCGGTGGTAGCTTATTAGGATTTTTTTTCTGGAACCCTTATTTCATCACCTTATTGGACTGAAATAGATTATATTATTACATGTTATGATAAGGTAAAATTACCTCCTACATGTATGTGAAATTCATTTTTATAGAATGAGAGTGTGAGACCATGCTAGGGGATTCATTTCACATAGGATTATTTTAGTTATTTTAACAATTTTATACATGTTTTGTATATGATAGATTTATTCCTATTTTTTATTTTTTATTTGAAATATGTGGAAATGTATCATCATATTGTATATTATATGACTTATAGATTTGTTTATATTATAACTCATATAGTGTTTATTTCTATAAAATGGTTTAATTCTTATTCTATTAAACTATCATTGTATTTCAACTTTGTTACACTCTTCTAATGATAACATAGTAACCCCATAGAAACCATTATCCCCCCACTTCTAGTCAGCAACCTCATCCATTTGTATAGATGAATGCGAGGCAACGTGAACACCTCATTATGTAACCGGTTTGAGTGTAATATATAATAGGGATGTTATAATTTCATATCATATGAGGTTGAGTTTATTGACGATACATACATTTATGAGAATCCCATATGTATTTTGGATTTCATAAAAAATATTCTCTGAGGCCGATTCATTCAATTAGTATGGGTGAAATGGCAGCATTCCCATGGGAAGGATGATACATTAGAGCGGGACGGTGATGTTTAATCATATTGGCCAGATTTTTTTCTCTAATTTTTCTTAATCACCCTTGGAAGAGATATTTTGGGTTGAATTTATTAAATGAGGAAAGTTTCTAAGAATCCAATTCTTCTTCAAGTTATAAATCTTCTATTTTCTATCCATTCATAGTTTAATTGAATAATATTCGGATAATGAGGATTCAGGTTGAGGCCATAGTGGTTTTTGGGGTGTCTAGATATAATTCGTTATATAAAACCAATTTTTATAGTTTTTAAATCATGACACATCATTAGGAAAAACAATATAGGAAAGGATGCAAGATCTGAAAACTTGTGTGAGGATAGGCAATAGGGGTCTTTAAGCCATGTGGTTTGGTAAATCATGTCAGTTATGGTGCAAAACTATATGACTAGGTATGAAATTTCAGCAGATCATAATAGAGTATTTATTTAACATTTCGGTATGGTTAGTATCCCATGTAGGGTGACCATGTGGACTACCCTTAATCCTGTTGGAGATCGTGTACCTAAACCATGTGACCCACATTTTTATTTAAAATGACCAATTACAATAAAATGTTCTATAACATAAAACCTATTTCCTCGTCATTTATTAAATAGTAAGTAGATCCTTATTGAGCTCCCCATGGATGATATACTATGAATTCAAATCCCATCTCTTTTTGACCTCCAATTTTAATATGGTTCATCTCCTTAGGCCTGTTATGGTGAGGCCTTAATTACATAATCCATTCTCCATTTTTAGGTAATTAGTAGCACTATTTAGATTTATAATATTATGACATAATTTCTCATTCCTTATGTATTCTTTCTATTTTTCCTAATCTAGGTTGAATCAATGCTTGATATTGTATGAGCTATCAAGCACAAGCCTAAGGTAGGTTTTCATGTGATATTCATAGAATGACAGATTATTTATATATGTTGTTATGCTGAACACCTAATTTCTATGAATCTCTTAAATTAAATTTCAATCCTAGATTTGTTATATATGACCTATTAAATGATATATGATCATTTATCGAATTGTATTGGTTGTACATCAGGAATGTAAATCCCATAATGGGTAAGTTGTCCTTAAATGACCATTTGATGGAGTTCGATCCTTGGAATTCATTAATAACTTGTTATGGCCCAATAAAACCATGTCTATAACCCCCATATCATTCCATTGTTGCAGTTGGGATATATCCACAGTTTTCCCTCGTGGCAACAGGGTTGTAGCCACGGTTTATAACCGTGGATAGAGCCCAATAAAACCGTGTCTATAGCCCAAAATTAATTTTCACCCATAGAGATTCGGTCTCTTTACCTTTTCGATGTAGACCAAAAACTTTCCCACTACTCCACAGATGCCTTTGTGGATATATATATATATATATATAAATATATTATTAAAAACGATGGAGATAGCATGTAAACCGTGGCTATAAACCTTCCCACTATTTTGTGCGGGGTAATTTTTTTCCCACGCAAGGGTGAGAGATCTATAGACACATTTTTGATGAACTGTGGCTATAGTTCATGAAATAAATACCATATAGCCATGTTTTTACCAAAACCTTTCCTATAGACCAACCCTACAGCCATGGTTTAACCAAACCGTGGCTATAACACTTTGAAAAAGACCCTATAGCCACAGTTTGGGTGTATCCGTGGCTCTAGATTTCGAAAAAACACATATAGCCACAGTTGCACTAAACTGTGGATATAGCCTTTGAAATTAAACCCTATATCCATGGTTTTGTTTAACACCGTGTCTATAGCTTCGTTTTCTAGTAGTGTTATCATTACATATATATTTGGATTATTGTGGTATCGATGAGTGTTTTCATTGAAGGGAATGAAATATAATAACATCTTTAATTATTAATGATATATCAATTTCGCATATGTTTCCTATTAATTCCCTCCTTATATGCATAATTCTTAATATTGAACTTATTCATCTTACAGATTCTATCAATTTAATATATTCTGATCATGTGAATTCATAATCATTATACAACTAATTATTTTACTTGCATATAAATAAAAAAATTAATTTTTTTATCCAATAACATAATAAAATGAAAATAAATAAAACATTTATATTAAATTCATTCATGTGTTGGAATAAAATAATGTGAAACCAATTTATAACTCCTGAAAATATACAGGGTGACCTGTAGACATCCCCAAAAATTCAAGAAGAGGGCATAAACTCCCAAGACAATGATAATAATAAACTTTGATCCCATAATCCAATGAACGTTAACCTAGATGAATCTGAAAGTCACATATAATCATAACTATAAACATGTAGAATAAATGAAAATAATCCTTAAAATTTGAATTATAACAAAATAAATCATTAATATTTTTTAAACTAACAAAAATCATTTGATATACCAAGATCTAAAACTTCATAAATACATGTGTTGAAAT
The DNA here is from genome assembly GCA_963277665.1 of Viscum album. Taxonomy (NCBI): domain Eukaryota; kingdom Viridiplantae; phylum Streptophyta; class Magnoliopsida; order Santalales; family Viscaceae; genus Viscum; species Viscum album. The sequence continues at coordinate 1,747,916,706 of OY728119.1, read as the reverse complement.
TTCTAATAATCATTTAGGCAATTTATCTTAAATTATTAAAAAATGATATATAATTAAATTTTAGTAGTTGATATTTAAATTGGGAAAAAAATTAAACAAAAAATTAATTTATTTAAAATAACATTTTATAAACTTGAATTATAATAGAATCAACCAAAATATATTTTCATACAATATAAATTAACATACCTTACATATGACATTAGAGAAATGTTTTAGAAAATTTTCTTTTATTTTAACAATACATCATGGATAATGAAATCTTATATTTCTACCAAGGATATGTCCCATAATTAAGACACTAACTATTAATAACCTAAGACATTGTGATATCTTTTTCTATACACATTATATCATTATTCGAAATATCATATATCACATTATTTGATGTATTACGTAACAATTATGACATCATTAATTTCAAATAATGATCATAATTTTCGTATATTATAGGGTATGTATTTATATACCATTTCTCTATAAAATTATAAAATAATGAATTTTTTAGTAATGATTTTCATGATATTATTACATCATTATACCTGTTACTATACTCAATCTTCTATCCGTTAATGTTGAAAATATCATCTGATATTGTTTTCCAATGATATATGATATACCTATAAAATTTACACCACATTATATTGACTCATTTAAGAAAAATTGATATCAATATATTTCTCAATGTGATATCATTTACATTAATATTTCTGAAATTCAAAAAAATAAAATATCTACATATTTTCATTATTAGATATAATACTACTTATGGGGGCCTAATACATCATACATTCTAAAAACTTATATGTGAATACCAAGCCCAAAAACATTAAAAATGATACAATAAGGTATTTGTGTAAAAATAAAATTATGTATATACCAAATTGAATTGTATTAATCTGTAAATAAATAATTCTTTATATAGTAATGATAAGAGAATTTACAATTCGTTCTTCCCACATTATATGTAAAAAATATATATAATCATAAAAAATATTATAATAATTCATTCTTAATACAAAATGTTCTATAATGCAATATTTTATCAAAGAGATCAAATATGATAGTACATAATTTATTAACAATAGAAGATAAGAATAAACTATAATATAGTAAAAACTAATTAATATATACCACAAAATTTCAATAATTGATCCCCTTTTAACTATATTATTATAATATTCTAAACCAATATTTGGATAGATATTAAATACATTCATTATTTTTTTTAACATAAAACATTAAAAATTCTAACCATAGCTATTAAAATAAATTAATAATTATGTAAAAAAATATGGGAAATAACATTGCAATATACGAAAATAAAGAACATAATAGTAATATATAAAATAATTTAAAAATTTATATAATCATAACATAAGAAAAATATATTAAAAATAACAAATATATCATAGATAATAACATATTATTTATTATTATTTTAAAAATATCTTATTGTTAATATATTATAATATTCATGGATGATTTATCATAGGATTAATATTTAAAAATAATTTAATTACAAACTGTAATATTAATGGAAAAATTAAATGGGGGATAAATGTGTATTTAAATGGATGTTTTGAAGTTGTTTTGGAAGGATTAGAATAAAATAAATAATTGAATTCATTGTGATTAGGTGTTTATTAAATTTTATAAAATTATTATTTTAATTTATTAAATGTTAATATATTTTTAAAATTTTATGTTGATGGGATTAATTTTATTAAATTTACTATTAAATGATATTAGAAATGATATGTGTTAATGATGTATTATTTTTCAATTATATATATTTTTATAGTTATACCTCATAGTGATATCTTGTTCCATAATATAGGTATACCAATAATGAATGTAACTCATGAAATGTTTTTAAGATGTTTTTATTTAAATTAGATTTATAATTCCTAAATGTGTGTACATGGATTAGTTGAAAAAAATAGAATTTCCAATACAAATAATATTGTTGGTTTATGAAAATGATTGACTTAAACCCAAATTTTGAAAAAAATATGATAAATAAATTGTATTGACGTATTCCCATTTGGAATGAGAGAATATATTTGGTCCAAAATCATTATAGAAAAAATAATTGGGAACCATGATAATGAAATAATAACTATGTAAGCGTAAAATAGAAATAAAATATGTGAGAAAAATTTATTGTAATGACATAGGTTTTTATATAAGGTTATGACAACTATTTTAATATGATTCATTTATATGTGATATTCTATAATGTTTTGATTAATAACTTTATAATATTTTAATCATCAATGATAATTATTATTATCATTATTTACTCATTATATATATATTTCATGATAATTTGTTGATATTTAGCATGAATCTAATTTTTATAGATTAAAATCATTGGACAATTTTTTTATGTAATTACTATTGTATTAGGTTGGAATCTATGGTATAACATAGAATTCAACCCAAATTATTACACTAACACATATATTTTACATTGAAGGCTCACTATACTTCAATATAGTGTAATAATATTATACATTTAACTTTTATATAGTATAATAAAATGCATTATTACCCTCATTTAAGGAGGTATTTTATAGTTCATTAGGCCCCTATGGATAAAAAATTCATGGATCATGAGCCACCTCAATAGAATTATAGTCTCAAATATTTCCTTATATAAAGTAATTCATGTTGGATAAAAAATAGTCTTATATAAGATATTAGTGTCTTATTTTACACATATAAGGTAGAACATTCTTAACCAGAATTCATTGTTTTAAGATTATTTTATGGAATGTTACAATAAAAAATTATATATTGACATTGTATATTACCCTTCCTAAATTTTCATGTTTGGATTTTATGATTGATATGATAATTATCAGGAAATGATGATAATAGGTGTGGTATTTTATTTGGTCAAATTTAAAGTATAGTTTCCTCCTTATATTGTCGGATGGGATGATTTGGAATTTTAATAGTATAAATTTCATGTTTTCTAATTCAATTTGTATGGGTGGAGTAATTCAATGATGTTGGAAGTAATATTTTGTTTATAGTTTTTTATTTTAACTCAATTATAAAAATTCTTATGGGTTTTGTTTTCTTTATCAAATTCCACATACCCACCCATGTGGATGCATCATATGAACACTTATTAATAGGTGTTAATATAAATAAGAAAAAAATTTATGTCATAATACTCTACCATGCTCTGGTATTTCATTTTATATAAATTTAAAATATACTTTACCATAATATGATTTTTATTTTAATCATATAACATATATGATAATGTGTGTTCATATATGACTATATTTTTCTAGGGTTTAGTGGTGGAGTTTTTATATGGTCTTTTAATTAATTTATTTTAAATTGAGTAACATATTCACCATTTGTATATTTAAATTTTTTCTATTATTTGTGTACTATTATCAAAATTTATTATTATCACATATATATATAAAAGATAATGATTCATGATTTTATTTAAATATAGACCATCAGTTTGTAAAACAATAAATTATGTGTAACATATTTCATTGTCTATATATTTATATATTACTAAAAAAATCCAGTTCGTCAAAAATATTTTGTAGAGCTCCAGACTATATCATAAATTATATTAAATAGCGAAATAATTACATTATGATTCATATTCTCCTTTGAGTTTTTCTTAATGTCTCTGGAGATTGTTGTAACATGTTAAAGGTTGTGGAAATATAGTTTGGTTGTGGTGAACATTGATTTTATTTGTTACAGATGGGATCAATATTTTGGTATAACAAAATAAATATGATTTAGAAACATTAAAATATAAATAAACATTGAATATTTCATATTAATTTTTCATACATTAAACATAAAAAATGGAAAAAATATCCTAAAAAAGAAAAATAATATACAAAACACATATAATTGGAAACCCAGGTAAAATTATAAAAAATATACAAACATGGAACATATAGAACATTGAATATATATACCACATTACAGTAATATATTATATTATATTATGTTTATATATATATATATATTATGTAACCCATTGAGAATATAATTGAAAAACTAATAAAATACTAAAAAATAAAATAAAGAAATGCCTAAAATAGAACACAAATAAAACATGTAACATATACAATTAATATAATAATATATATATATATATCATTGAATATATAAATATTATAATTTTCTTTGGAATATAATATAAAAAATAAAAAATATAACATATAACACATAAATATAAAATACTTAAGGAAAATTAAACAAAATAATTAAAATAGAAAATATTTAATTATTAAATATACTATTATGTAACTCAAAACAAATTATTATAATATTATACATTTAAAAAAGTTATAATTAGAAAAAAAATTAGAATATTTTTTCCAACATCATATTATTCTCTTCAAATTCATTATACTATAATAACTACAATGAATGATCATGAGGAAATAAAAAATAAACGGTGAAATAAAATGGATTATAATGATAATTGAAATAAAACATATGATTCAATAGACATAATTTATTTTCATAAAAAAAGGATAATAAATTTTATCTTATAAATAGGACATAAGATTAATGTTTTCATAGGAATAGTTAAATCATAATAATATTATAACTAAATGAATTCAGAATAATAATAAAACGTTGCCTCATAAACATAATTCAATACCTTATAAAATGATATTATAACCCAATGTTATATGATTATATTATATACAATATATTTTGAATCTAAATAGTTTTATGTGAAGATACCCTTCGTGTTATTTATGGTTTATATTTTTTCTACATTAAATGAAGAATCATTGGTGGGTTTTTGATGTTATTGAAACAATAACATAATATAAATTTCATAATGGATTCCTGAATTTTTTAATTGATATATGAATGTTGCTATGTAATTCTATAGATTATTATGGACGAGTCATTTCAAAAATATAATATATTTTTTCAATAAAGGGATAGAGTGTATGATACATCTTCACCCTAAGAATAATTCAATTAAACCTATATATCAGTCATTTAAAACTTTTATTTTATTTATTCAATGGTTCAAAATGAGAAATTCGAAATGGAAATGTAGCTATATGAGTGTCATGGATCTATATTTAAATCATTTTTGTACTTATATGAGTCATTCATACCATTTATCAATTTATATATAGTTACATATGATTAATTATAAGTTTTGTAGGTATTGATTGAGGAATTTAGCATTCATAATATATATATATAGGTGTCATTAAGAGCTATGTATGAGTTAGTTGAAGTCGAGTAGGAGAAAATTAACATTTTAATGTGTTAATGGATTTGAAAAATTATGAGTTTTTTTCTGAGTGATATATTCAATATTTATATTATATTATATTATAATGAAATTTATATTCTAAATTTCACTATACACTCTTAAAAGATTGAAATATCACATTTGAATTGTTATTTAACTAAACACTCTTGATTTTTCAAAATGGGTGATCACTGCTCAATATATTTGATGCATTATGAATATTTTTTTTTAAATGTGTGTATTATGAGTCTATATGAATTTATATAATTAAAGTTTGATGATTTTTTTTTTCTACTAATTTTTGTAATCACATTAAAATCATTCTATGATTTCATCTATGTATTTACGTATTGAATTTTAGAGATGAAAAGTAAAATATATTAGTTTTTCCTTAAAACCCATCATTATGTTTTGAGAAGGATAAATAAAATATGAACTAAGGATTATCCAATTGAATAATTAGAGTAATTATTTAGTACATATTTCATGAATTCATAAATTTCTTTGTTTGTGTTTTTTAATGATTAGAGAGGTTGTGGTATTTTTCAATGGTTTATGTTTAGCTTTAATAATTATAATAGTGGTTGTCATAGAAATTTAGTATAGATAATCATTTAATATAAAAGGTTATATTCCCTTATCATGGTATCCCACCAACATGGAACAATATAGTTTAAATTAGTTGAGGATTCCATTATAAAATTATATTAATGGGTATTAAATATACAGTTGAGGTGATATTGATTTTTATGATTATTACTATTTTTAATTCTAGAATGTTTTTATAATAGAATAAATAGGGGGTATCATCTATGAAAGATATATATATATATGATCATTTGATAATTAATTGTTTTAAAAATAATATTTGAGATAATAAATCCATAAGTTAGAGGATGGAGAATATTATATTACACACATGATATTGAGAATTTATTGAACCAGGATTCGGGAGATGTGTGAAAATTATATCAAAATATTTAAATTAATTTTTTAATTAATTCGAAACCATTTATAATTATTTTCATGTTTTATTTTATTATGAATGATAGATGAGTGAATAATAATAATATTATTATATCTTAAAGGATCACGATGATGATCATCATCTTTTTTTTTATGTAATAAATATACTCAAGTGATTTTCCTTAGTATGGTATGTCAATATTGTGACTTTTGGTATACTATGTATCATAACATGATGTCAAATAACTCAAATGATTTAGTATAATACCCATCATTCTAACATTTATTTACTAATATAAATTATAGTGGAAAATTTATGGATAGGGAAAACATCTTGATTTTTCATGGGGTGGGTACCCATACAAGGGATAAATTAAGTCAATGTTTTTGTGTGCCATGATTCATATATTTCTCATTCATTTTTGTATGGATGAGTGAAATGTAATATTTCATAGAATCCCAACTAATTTCATATATATCATTCAATTTGAATTAATTTTAAATGATTATCTCCAACGCCACTAATTACTTCCCCCATTGGTAACCCCATTCCTAAGTCATTTCATGCGAAAATAAATAAATCATTATCCCTCTAACTTTCCCTTTTGTTTATATAGACGGAGAGAAGTGAATCTGTTAACAATAAGTGTGTTCCCATTTTTATGTAAAACATTATCATATGTGGAATTATATAATTATATATTATCTTTTACCACAAGCTCTAAAATTCAAATAGAGAATATAGTGGAATTTCTGCCAACTTTGTGAATATCAGAATACTCTTTTCAAGAAATTGATATTTAGAACATGATGGAAATTATTAAAATTCAATTCCTAGTTCTCCATCATATAATTTTTAAACAATTATTATGTTGTTAAAAATAGATAAATAAATTGATGAAAAATTGTAATGAATATATAAGGTTAGTGTAAGAGGTATAGAATCCAATAATCATATTTAGAAAACAATAATTTCAAATTCTATTATTTCTAATGAAGAATCAAATTATTATAACTACAAATGAGTTAATGGAATTTTTTGGAACGTGAGATGATTTTGTGAAAATATATATAACCATATAATATTGAATAATATAATGATTTATATTTTTGTTATTTTTTATTCTAAATATTAAACAATATAAACTAAGGAGAATCATTCAGTTTATTGATTGAAAAAAAAAATTATTTCCAATGAATGAAGGAAAATTAAAACATTTTAAATGATGGATAAAGGAGAAATTAAATTTGAATTCATGAAAATGATAAATATATATGATGAGGGAAATAAAAATTTATGCTAATAAAAATATGGGAAATAAAATGAATAACATAATATATTTGTGTTTGTTACCTCATAAAAAATATATAAATAAAAATGTTCAAAAAAATAAATACTATACAAATAAAATATTCATTTATGCTTTCATAGGAAAAATTTTAATAAACTATTTTAAGAAGAAGAACAATGGCTAATGGGACTATGAACAATGTGAGAATATTCAATATTATACATTGGGTAGGGGTGTAAAAAGTTTTCAAAATCTATTGAGAATATGGAAGTGTTTTCTTGAATAAAAAGGAGTAATTTTGTGAGGAATGAATAATTGTATTATTTCCTTTATAGTGTTCAATATGGAAGATATTTTAAAAAATTTCCTTGATAATTTAGATTGTCAGGAAATGTTCTAAATCAGTGTAGACCAATAAGGTAAAACAATATGTACTGTGAAAATTTATAAATTTGAATTATTATATTGTCATCAAAAAAACATAACATTAGAAAAGGATTCGTTAGTTAATGAATGATGAATCAAATAAATACAGAGATAATGAAAAAAAATTTAATAATTAAGCATCATATATTAAGGAAATAAATATTTTCAAGCAGAATATTTATTTGAATGACGAGACAGTGAAATATCATGAAGAGAAACTTCATCTGAATATAATCATTATGAGACTCTATATAAATGTTTGAAAGGTAAAAATGTATTGAATAATAATGGATATTATTACAATAGATTACTATATATTATGCATGGGAGAAATAATTAATTGATAAATTAAACATAAATGATAATTAAAAATCACATGAAATGCCTCGTTGTAATTTTTTGGAACTAAAAATATAGAATTAAAATGTAAATTTTTTTATGTTTGGGTTATAAACGGTGAATTAAATCACAATTATAAAAAAAAATTATGGGGAAAAACCCATGAATAACATCCCCTCCATGGTAAAGAGAATCATATCACATGGTTTTATAGAATCCATTAAATTATGGATATAATTTTTATTATCATTGAAGAGAAAGAATCAGTAGATATTTATTATGATGTTGAGTTTTTAAGCATAAAACATATAAGTGAAAACATAACATGTATTCAATAGGGAATTTAAATTAATCAAGTTGGAGAAGTTATTAAAATAAGAGAATATAATAAAAAACAAAAATGATTTGATCCTCAAAATTTAATTTTTTTCCTGCAAACTAAATATATTTGATTGTATAATTGAAATTTGGGATATATTTTACAAAAAACTTTCAATGTGAATTTTACTTAATGACAAAAAAAATCATTTAAATTTTCAATAAATTACAAGTCAGTAGTGTATCATTGTTTGAACTATGGAGAAAGATTAATTATTGTTTATATGGACATTAAGGATGCAAGGAACAAAATCAGTGGCTTCTAAAAATTATTTTCTCCTCAAACATGCCTAAATAAATTGAAATATTAAAAAACATAAAATTATAACATGAGTATGATGTGAATTTTTTTAAAAATATTTATATAAAAATAAATTACATTATTTTATCTATGATTGGTAAAATTATTAATAAATAGAAATATATCCTCTATGTGGAATGTCTTAATAAAATATTAATAGAGTGACTACATTTTTTACTCCAATGATATATTCTTCAGGAAAAATATATTCATCAACAAGACATATAAATATTGATGATTTTTTAATTAAAGGGGATAGAAAATGAAAATATTTGTTTCAAATCAATGACTGAACCAACTATATACACATCAATGATATATATTAGAAAAATAAATTTTATTAGTGACTTGGGAGACATGATTAATCACTCATGATTACTACCCCAATCCTAGAATCAATGATATATCTGCATTATATTAAATTGAAAAAAATACACCAATTGGTATATTTTACAATACAAATGACTTTTATCTAATTAATTCATAAAAAATTGTATATATATTGATGTTGGCCACTAAAATTCAATCATTCATATTTATGTGGGATTATGAGACATTATTAATTTGTCGACTATTTTTATTTTGTTACACTTATAGATGAAATTAAATATATGAACATAGTTATTTTATTAAAACACCTGAATGAAGTTGTCTACTTGTCAAAAAGCATTACAAGACAAGTTGATAAAGAGATTTGGGATTTCATAATGATGTAGAGAATAAATAATAGTAGACAATATATTTGGAATGAATTTGATAAAAATAATGAAAATTTTAGGATTAAAAATAAGTTTAGTAAACCCTACACTCCCCAACAAAATGGAGTATCTGATAGAAACTTTTTAATTATTATTGAGATGGGATGCATGATTTTAACACTGTATAAAAATTATAAAAAAATAGATATAAGTGGTTTGAATAGTTTTTCATATATAAGAATATAATCATATTAGGAGTTTGAAATACAAATATACTATCTGAAACTGATTTCATAATCATTACAACATTAAAATATTTCAATGCCTTTGGTATCTATTCTTATATAAAAGGAACTACTCCTAAAAAGAATGAAGAAAAAATGATGAAGGAATCTTCATGGGTTACATATCCAATGGTTGTTGATAAATATTATAAAATAGAATACTTTACGAAATTTTTGATTGATATTATATAATATTCCCTAGAAAAATATTCCAACACAGAGGTTGAATTGGGATAAAATAGTGCGAATATAGAAATAGTTACTGAGAAGATACTATGAAAATATATTTCTCAATATGATTTAAATATAAAGAAATATGTATATATTATTTAGAAAAACCAATGATAAAAATCATACATCTATCAATTATGGGTTTTTATTATAGGATAAATAAATTTTTTGATACTAAATATATTTTTGGCAATCAAGATGAAGTATTGAAAACTAAAAGAATGTTATTGATTAAAAATAAAACTACTATAAATTATCAAGAATAAAATTTATCTATTTCTGAGGTATTTGATAAAGATTAATAGATTAATAAAATGAATAAAGAACATGATCATAAATAGAAAAACAATATATGAGTGATTGGTTCCGGACCTAATCACAAAAATGCTTTTATCAACATGTGGGTGTTATGAAACTAATTAATTAATAATGTTTAATTAATAAGGTAAAACCGATTTTGTATAGAAATGGATATTGAAAAATGTATGAAATGTATTTTGATGAAAATTATAAACTATTGGATATAATTTAATCTATTATAATATTCGTTCATATAGTAAAACATACACACTACACGATTTATCTAATCGATATAAAGTATCCCTTTCTTAATGGAATTCTAGAAGAATAAGTTATAATCAATGAACATTGTAGCTTTATATTAGAAAAATAGATAATAATTTTGTGAGAGTTGAATAAAAAATTTATTGTTTTAAAATAGGATTAAAGAGCCTAGTACATTACATGATGATCATTTCATAGGTATTAATTTTTCAAAATAAATGATTGATGGGAAATTATATCTGAAATATTTTCTCTATAGATATCTAATTTTTAATGTATGTAATGATGAAATTATATTTCTAGGTGAAAAATTAGATCTATATAATGGTTCTCCAATATAAATGAAAAGTATTTTTAACATGTTTATATTGGGTGATAGGAGTTATTCTTTTGAATCTACAATTACACAACAGAATATATTTATTTTATTATTCGAAGAGAAATACCCCATGAATTCTTTGAAACAAATTTCCCTAGATTAATATAATTAAAAATATGTACCCATTGAATTTGGTAGATAAAGAATCATGTATGAAGTAATAATTTCTGTGAATCAACATGATTTTAAAATAATTAGTTGAAACCTTCTATATCTAACTGAATCGAGGCCAAATATTTTATTTACGTTGACTACATATTCATGGATTCAATGTATCCCTAAAGGGACTTATATAATTCAAGATAAAATATTACTGACCAATCCCAGAAATACTTTTTTATAAATATAAAAATGTATACCTTTTAGTTTAATTGATATATAAAACTTTATTGGAAAAAACATTATGAATATATAAAATCTACATCTAAAGGATTATTTTTTCAGGATATATGTATTATGGAAAAGATGATAACAGTGATATTGTTGATTTATTATATCTAAGGTTGGATAAATTTCATGTATATAAGTTTTCCATATATTCTATACAAGAAATTAACACAAGATTATTAGAATGAAAATGTCTATAATATAGTAAAAATTTCATCCTGAAAGTGTTATTGGTTACTACGTTAATGATATAAAACACATAATATAAAATAATATAGAAATAATATTTAATTTTAGAAAATAGAATCTTGAAAATAGTTAAATAATAATAATATATCCTTGAAACAATGTTCATATTGGAGATATACTTACAATGGAATATTAAGATAGATTCTTGAAGAATTAAGGTTCAAAATATATGATAATCTGCCAACTATTGTGTGAGGATGTGAGGAATTAACACCCATAGAGATTTGTATTGTGTTTTTTAATGGGGAGATAAATTTGAAAATGATTAACAAGTGATGATCTTATTATCAAAGGGGAAGTTTTTATTTCTCAAAGGGTAATTGAAAACATAAGTTATATATTTTAGTTTGAAATCATGATTCTTTTTAAATTTTTGGGATAGATGGAAGTGTTAATTTCTAGAGGGGTTCGTCACTATCACAAGGATGTAATTTCATGTCACTAAGAAATTATATTCACTTAAAATTATTAAATTATCTAATAGTTATGAATCATGACACATATTATATTATAAAGAGGTGATTTATTGATTCTCATGAAAGATTATGTATTTTTTATAGATAAGAGTAAATTTTGGAATAGTTGAATGGTGATTATAATAAATCCAAATGGGGGTAATGAAGAGACCCTTGTAGTTTATGATAGATTATATTTATTTACAAACCCTTTTTATAAATCAATTAATCGTTTAAAGATGTTTTTTAACTACAATAAAAACATTTTGTATATGGTATGAAGTTTCATAATGTGATGTGAATGGATTATATAATGATTCATTGAAATCCCTAATTTTATTTGTGAGACTAAAAAGTGTCTATGTAATATAGATTACAAGTCACTATGACTACAACCGATCTATTTCATGTGAAATTGTTGAGTTTTATAAATTTTTAATGTGTAAGAGTCATTTATAATATGGATTTTGGACAATAAAAACAACATATTAGTCATTGAAAAGCATCATAATAGTAACATTTTAACTTAAAATTTAGAGTTTTATAATTCAATGAATGTTATAAGGTTTCATTTATCTATGATTGAATAATTTTATGGTTTTATGAATCCCATAGAACAATATAAGTGTCATAATATGTTATTTATGTGTCATATAAAAATATTTATTTGTCAATTTAATTTTTTTTAGTTAACGAAAATTTATAAACATTATCGGGATCAACCTATGATTAAATTATCTATTTTTATGAGTAAATTGGTCTACTTGTGTTTCACTAACATTAGTAAATAATTTTTTTTATAAGGGTGATATATTTATGATTTTATAAATGATATAATACGATGAAAGTAATATTTGATTTTTCTTAAGCCAATATATAAATTTTAAATTATCACATTTTAAATTACTCTCATGAATATTCACATGATAAATAATAATGAATGATTAATACTCAATATTTTTGAAGTTTCAAAAAATAAAATTAAATAGTTGATGGGGATCAAGGCTGTAAATTTTCATTACAATTCATGTTTGATGATTTTTTGTTTTTTTCATTATTTTAATCACTGAATAAAAATCTTATATAAATTCAAGATTATTTCATTATGTGTTGTATTTTTCATAATGTTTAGTGAAATAATTATTTTGTGCTATTAAGGACAACATTTCATTATGATACAGTTAAAAAATTGGATATTGTTTTAATCCAATAGAATGAGATGTTGATGTTAATATTGGGAATAGATGAAATTATAAAATTAGTATATTATTTTTTTTGGGTGAGGATTTAGAGGAGAATATCCCATTTTCATGGGATCACATCCATACATAAATTTATGGAGGAAAGGATTGGGGTATCCCCTTAAAAAGATATTATAATTTAAATTATATAAAATATAGTGCATGTACTAATTTCAAGGCTTCTTTAATTTTGGAATATTTTGAAAATATCTAAAATAAGGCATATTTAAGGGGGATTTAGTGTTTTTTGTTACCATTATACTTATTATATTTTATAAAATAGGGGAGATCCTAAAAATGGATACTGGAGAATATAAACAGTCATTATTTCACCTGAGTATTAATTGAAATTATAATGAGAAGATATTTAACAAAAAGATCTATAATTATATCAACATGTTCAGATCCAATCAAACATTTTCATATATTTATTTATGATTTTTATAGGATTATGAAAATTAAATATTGATAATATTTAAATTTTTTTCATGAAAGATCTAGGGGAAGATCATCATTATAGTGTATAGTAACATTGATTCTAAAATGATCATCTTAAATATGATGTGTTGATATTGTAAATAGTTATATGGAATCAGAATCATAATAGGATAATGGTGTTCCCAAGGATTAAATATTATACCTTAACTTCCCATTTTCATTTTATCATAAAAAATATAGTGTTCAAATTTGTGGAATAGGATTAAATCCAAACGCACAATGGTACACACATATTAACTAAACCTCATATGAATTATTACAAGCCTTGTATGAGAAATATCTAATAGAATTGTTTTTTTCATCATAAAACAATTTAGATGTTCAAATCACATCTACATTGATAAGATTATCTCATGTGGTAGAAATTATAAAATAGTGTCACCACCAATCCAATCCCACCCCACCCAACACTCAGTGATGAACATATTCATTAGGTATCTCAATAATTATCTCCCAATTTAATTGGGAAATGTATAATTCTATCACTACCCATTTGATCATAATATGTAATTTATATGTGACACAGATAGAACATTTATCACACACCAATTGTAACAGTTAAATATCATTAGAATGAAATAGTGTACATAATGGGGTCAGAAATCATATGATAATGAATTAATATGTTTTACAATAAATAATAATGTAATAAGTCATATATAATATTAAAGGGATAATAAAAAAATATAATCCAAGTGCATAGTTTCTAATAATTAATAACAAATGAGGGAGACAATCATAATTTTTATAAATAAATCCTTTAAATAAATAATTGAAAATCAATAATGATTCATAAAGATGAAAGAAGTAGACATAAATAGACCGAAAATAATGGATAAGAAGAACATGTAAGATAAAATAATTTTGTATGAAATTTATAGTATAAATTATTAATAATATAAGTGATACATAAATGAGATATATTTTGAAAAAAAAAACTATTTATATTTCTTGATCTTTGATAAAAAAATTTAATGGATTTTATATAGTTATGAATACCCCATAACAATAATGGTAAAATGAAATAAATGTATTTTTAAAAGATTAATACATACCCTAAAAGGATAAAATGTCATATTGTGAGAGATGTATTAAGTAATCCTTAAGTAAATGAAAACATCTCTAGAGTCCCCTTATAATTTATTCTGAAACATTATATGATTCCACATCGTTTATATAAAAAATATTTAATTTTTTTTTCATTTTTTATTTGTTTCCATTTAGATGATTTGATGTAGTTAGAACAATTATTCCACATTTAAATTCATATAACGTTAAAAATAATTTTCTATTAGTTCAAGATTTTGTAATATCTGTTTGTTGCAAACTATTGATTCATGTAATTCAAATAAAATAAATGATTCAGTATTTTGTAGTTACTCTAAAATAGTTATGAATCAAAAAATAACCTCTGATATTCTTATTACGAGAAATTAAAAAAACCATTTGTTTTTATTTTTAAAAATAATAATATAATTATTGTTTTATCACTATAGAATCTTAAATGTGACTGAAGTTGTTTATTAATTTAAAATTACACCCAAATTTATTATTTAAAGCATTAAATAAATGGTAAAAAATATGAAACATTATTGTCCACAAAGAATGTATAAACATACCATGGTATATAGTATATATTATATAATGATTAAATACTAAACACACTTATTAATATTTTAATTACATAGATACATTATGATTTAATTATAGTACAACTATCATATTATTAGAATAATAACATTTATTTTATCCTCTATAGGAACTAAATGAAATTCAAAAGAGTTGATGTATGATAATATTTACCATTAAAAAAATATAATATTAACGTATTAATTCCAAAATCAATTTTTTCATTAAAATATAGTAATTTTATTAATTAATATAATATATATTACATTAGAAAAATATGTATACACTTTCATTGAGTAAAAAAATGAAAATATATTATATTGAAAGTAATAATTACATATAATTAAATTAGGGAAAAATGATAACGTGGTTTCATTATTAGTAATCCTAACTCGCATTTTACCATTCTAAGAGTATTTTTGGATTCTTAATAATCAGTTACTATTCTAATGGTTATTTTTTCAATTGTAATTTCTCTCATTTTATATTGATATATAGTATTTCTAATTATAATATTTTTACACATTAATCCCTTAATTATTCACTTTATTTATTTTATAAAAATTTTATCTATTTTGTTTTTATTAAATTTCCCACTAGATTTTTATGTTGTGAATTGGTGGTATAATATTTTTTCTATATACTGTATTTATAGAACACCCTCAGTAGTTCTATTGACACTTCTTATAATGTTATTTAGTTTCACTAATTTCCTAAATATAATATGATCACTATTATGGAATGTATTCATTATTCATTTTTTAGTTTATGTCATATAATAAATTGATATTTATTTTTTATATAGTGTACATGATTTATATTTTATTTTTCTAATAAAACTAACCAAAGAATAATAAATTTACATTAAAGTAATTCCCATAAAAACAATGGACATATTGATTTTTCTCAATTTTTTAAATTCATGACATGATAATATAATTTAATATATATAATGAGAACAGATGAGGGTACCATTATTTAATTTCCTCCTAAGGTTCCCATAATAATTTTTAATTTTTTTTTCTTTTCCATAAAACATAGAAATTTACATTTTCTTACTTTGTATAACAATTTCAATATGATCTAATACGTTAATTGGATGATTTAAATAATATGTATCATGTTACAACATCACCACCTATAGATTAAATACAAGATGGCATATGATATTTACATTCTCAATAAAGATACACTAAACATATTTTGTTCGTGAGATAGTATTGGTGGAAGTTACTGTGCATAGGCTTCAAATAAACCATTGTTAATAATATAAAAGGTTTAATTTATTTAGGAATTATATTTCATTTCTTTTCAAAAAAAATAATTATATTAACTATAAATATTTAAATGATTGAATTATCTCAGACATAAAACTCTAATTTCAATAGGAATTGTTAGTGTAGCAATTCTATTAACAATGTCCAACACAAATGTATTAATAAATTCATTGGACTTTATCAAACATTTCATCCATATGTTATATTCCATTTATATTCCACTTTCTAACATCATCCTAAAATGTTTAATGTATATTTTTCCTTCCATAAGTGGATTAATATCAATCAATTTAACTTCTTAAGAAATGTATTATTGTTTTATTTCTTTATTTGTTGAAGTTATTGATCTAATTCATTTTTTATGTCAATAATGTTGGATATGGGAATATCATCATTATATTTAAGGAATGTTTCTAGTTTTCCCAATATCATTTGGTGATATGTGATATTGATTTCTAACCCCATGTTCAATTACATTTTAATAATCTTAGATAACATTACGTTAAACATCTAATTTTAATTAGATATAATCTATAGTGGGGTGCATTAAATATCACCAATAAATAGATAGAAATATTTTTAATATGATCAAGGTAGAAGTATTATTAAATTTAAATGAATCATGAAGTATTTATAAATAGATCTACAATAACTCATATAAAATTAATTACTTATTATTTTTTTGAAATACTAATGACCAAATTCATGATGATGTTCACAAAATTAAATGTCGATATAGGTCATCCTTGTATGATCATGATTATACATTTTTTACTCATCTATAAATTTCTATAATACCATGTAAATTGAATTATATTCATCCATATCCATAATAATATCATCCTAATATATGTGATATAATAGAGATTGATATATATTTTATCCTCACAGTTTTATATAGAATAAATAAATTTTTGAATCATAAAATAAATTTTTTTATTGATGGGACGCATAATTATATCCCAAAAATTATGACACATTTTTACAAAAGTGTTAATCTTAAATTTTTCCATTAATTTTAAATTACACTTCCTCTTGTATATCCATGTTATACTTTTATTAAATATTATTCCTCTACATGATAAATTTTTGAGTAAAAATTTCATAAATGTCGGATATCACCCCCTGGCCTATGATTTCCCTGAAAATTATATAAGTTGTTTATTTGGATTGGATACATTTTTATCCTCATCATTGATAAATTTAAAATTAATTTTATACTTTTTACATCCTTTACCTTTAATTCCTTTCAAAATAGTTAATTAAATAGGTTTTTATAGTCAATAGTAATCATAAAACATCATTGTTTGTGTATGTTAAGCTATGTATATGTGAATATATAAATTAATAATTTATTTTAAAAATGTGTGACCTGACTATCCCCATATAGATAATGGATTTGAAAATTAAAGAAAAAATACTTGCAATTTTATCTCTATATTAACCATGATTAAATAATTTTCATTGATGTTTAATTTTATTGATCCATAGTCTATCACTTTGTACTCTTCAATGACACAAATCTATACTTTTTATAATGTGTACACTACAAAAACTAACTTACACAGTGATCATGTGAGAATAGCTGGAGTGAATAACATTTTCATAATATCTATAAACCCTTTTTCAATTAAAAATATCTCCACAAAATATCCAATTTTTTATTAAATTATTAATGTATTTTTAAATCATGTTAAAATCCTCCCAAATCATTAATAACATCCATTTGTTTTGAGGATAATATGAACATTAAAAAAATATTGGTTTAGGGAATTTATTAATTGAATTTTACTTAAATTTCCAATTGATTTCGTGCTTATTATGATTAAATACAGAAGTAAGGTAACATCATCTATATAAAAGTAATATTTTTAAACATTAAATTATGATTCCATTTTAAAAAACCTTGCAATTGTATTCAAATTCACTTCAGTGTTTTATTTTTATTTAAAATATATCACAGAATTAACAATAAAGACCATAAATGAAATTCAATTTAGTTTCAAGATAATATTTTAATGAATAACATAATGATTTTTGCCACATTTTTTTGTTTGAATGTGTAATGCACCGACCCCAGTTACCCAGAGTCGGTGCATTACTTTGTAACATTGGCATGATAACAAAAGATCAAGTCTTGAAAGACCTATTAGTTTAGTAGCCTTGGAAACACTAGATATGTAACGCCCCGACCCCAGCTACCCAGAGTCGGTGCATTACTTCGTAACATTGGCATGATCACAAAAGATCAAGTCTCGAAAGACCGATTAGTTTAGTAGCCTTGGAAACACTAGATAGATTCGTAAACGTTACATTACATCATAAAGTGAAAAACTACAATAACAAAGTCACCATAGTCCACACTCATATCCTCTTCTCACAAACCCTGCAGGTCATTCATAAAATACTTCTTCACATCCTGGAAAATATTAAAACATTGAAAGGGGTGAGCTCAGATGCTCAGTAAGGATAACAATATTGCGGAAGCTTTCATAAATAAAAAAAAATTTAAGGCAATGTATAACTAAAACAAAAGCCTTTTAAACTTGAACATCAACATAATATGGCAAACGTAAAATGAGATAATGCCATTCACTTCTTCACATGGATATTCTACTGGTCGAATAATCACATGAAATATCAATAACCAGTTTCTTAATGAGGGAATGTATAATGCCAGACATTCTGAAACATTTTTTCAAGGCCTCGGCCAAGACGTCTAAAATGATTAAGGCCTCGGCCAAAACCATAAATCAAATTGGGATAGGGCCTCGGCCAATTCCACGTCTAGTTGTCTCATGAGACCTACTGATGCATCGAGGAGCTATAGCGGGCTCCACCCGTCACTTATTAAGTCCAATACATTCCTCATATGAATAGGTTTAAACATATCATAAACCATAACATAATCGTATCACATAAAACATGCATAAAGGAAACATAACATTTCCACATTTCAATCACAAGATATCAATACAACACATTGATATAATAAAAACGATTTCAAAAACATTTTCAATACCATAATAAAATAAAGTTAAAAATTTGTATTTATTTTTCATTAAAAAAAAGATGGCTTGTAGAGGAAGCCGAAACTCAAATAATGGTCACTGCGGCGGAGAAGTCGTTGTCGCCGCATAAGTAAGGAAAGAAAAACATTCCCTTTTTTCGTTTAGCAAAACGCTTCGTATAAAAATATTCCTTTTGAATAAACGTAAAAGTCAAAGGGGATTATACACCGTATAAATGAAAATTGTGTATAAAACCAAATATGCCTCAATGAAAGGAGATTGAGACGAAGTCCTTAAAAAATCATATTTAAAATAAAATAGATCTGTTATGTGTATTCACTATAGGTACACATAAATAACGTACAAATACAAAAAAGGACATAATAATATCATGGCATAATTTGAAAGTAGGAGATTAACCCAAAGAATGGAAGTTGGGTTAAGAAATTCCCTTACCTTGCGTCATGTCCTGACTCGACCGTTCTTTAACCTCCTGAATAATAATATAGAGTTAATTCATATTTACCTAAGAACCTATTTCATGTTCATTATTCCTTTTATATCCCTTATTACCATGTTATGAACATTATGTAATTATTTAAGTTAATAACGGTTGTTTTGTCGATCTTTGGTACTTGAGTCAACAATAAACTTCTTATAATTACTAGTTGTTTATGTGGTAGAATATCCTTTATCTCCAGAATTATATTCATGATTTAGATGTCATATATATCTTATATATCCAGTATATACATTCATTTATAATATTACGTAACATTTAGAGGTAAGAAATGAAATGCACCGTTCATGGAGACGGTAAGCCATACGTACGCATGAACGCTACTTTCATTTCAATTTCATATTTAATGGAACAAAATCATAATGATATAAATATATAATATAATTCCAGTATAATATAGTGTATAATACCATTTACTCCATCCTTTATACATCCCACATATGGCATTAACGATTCGAATCACTTTGAGGGGGCCGTAGTCCGCACTTTCTAAAATGAAATTATCGTGTTTTACCCATAATGGAAATCATAAAGTATTCCATAAATGAGAAATACAGAAGCATAAGTAAAACATAAACATATTATATATCATATATAAAAATAGTGACATCTTAATGGACACCTTTTAAGATGTTATATGAGTGTTGAACAATCATCGTTTCGTGAGGCAGAAATTCGCCATCCACAGAAACCGTATGATCTTTAACCATTAGATGTAGGTGTGTGTAAGTGTAGCTCGAATCCTTCTTATAAAAACATCCTAGTGTATTGAGGATACTGGTGTTGTTACAAAATAAATGAATAAAAAGAGTTTAGGGGCTTGAAGAAGAAAAATAAAACAAAACAACATTAGAGAAGACATTACCTCAAAATCGGGTAACTCTTTTTGATTTGATCCAAAGGCTTCTCTGGGAAGAGTTCTGCTGAAGTGAGGCTTCTAGGAGTTAGAGGGGGATGTTGGGAGAGTATTTGGTCAGAGGTTGGCCGAGCCAAATGGCTTGATGTTGTGAATAAGGTGGGAGAGGTGGGGGCCTTTTATAAGTGGAGAGGAGGGGATCTTTTGGAAAGATTGAAATGTTACATTATTACACAATGATTTTCGGATTCTAAAGGTCCCAAACATATATAATTCGTGCCTAAGGTGATAAGGGTTCGAAATATATTCATCTAATAGGCTTTGGACAAGTGTAAGCCTTGGATTTTGCATTATCTTTTCATTTTATTTAAATCGTTAAATAATGAGGTCATCGCTGCATCATAGTGATGTCATAAATAATTTAATTTATTTAATGTCTAAAAATTATAAAACAAATACTATTATGTAGGAAATCTTTCTACCTTTATAATTAATATTTATAGTCAAAATTCGGACTTGTGTAACCCCACTTAAAAACTGTTTTAGTAAAACAACTCATGTTTGTGTCAATTTAATTTTAACATTAAATAAATATATATTAATGTCATTTTCCAACTAAAGTGGCTCCATGGGGTCCCAAAGTTGACCCATGGGTTGTCTTGGTCGGCCATGACTCATACAATTGGAGTAGGACATGTTTCAAGCTCATATCATATTATTAAAACATTGTTTTTACCTTAAACTACACTAATTACCTCTAATCACAATTAAGAACTTAAAAGTTACTATTCACAAAAAAATATTTTTATCTCATTGTACCACATTTTACTTCTTAATGATAACCATTTATGTCGGATTTTTGAAAATCAAATCACAGAAGTGGTAATATTTCATTTTAATGAAAAAATCAGTTTTTAACAACCACTTAGTGGTTTCACTATTCATCAAAAATTGATGTTTTTCAGAATAAGGCCAAAATTTCACCCTAAGCTATAATTGATATTCCGAATTCAAAAATTAAGTCCATTTTAAAATATATAATATATATAATTTCAAAAGGTGGTTATTACTATTTATAACGACTACTTTGATTAGTCGCGGTGTTTTAGAACTCGAAATTGCGTATAATGCAAGATATTGCATTATTGAATGAGAAGCGTATCGTGGAAGCTCGAGGTGTTACATTATCCCCTCCAATAAATTGTGTCCTCACAATTTGAAATTTTTATTTGAAAGTAAAAGGTTGAAAAGAGAAAACACCTTTGAGGAAAACCCACATCGGAAAAAGATTAATAAAATTTAGCCTTAATAAGAGGGAAAGGGAAATGAAAAAGTCACCACCCAATTATGATCTCGATTAGGAGAACATTGGTCGCAATTAGAGACATATAATTGGAGGAAAAACATAAATATTTGTAGGGAGTGATTGAGGTCATCAATCACAATCAACTATCAAATTGAGGGCCTCAAAGCCTTCAATCTATGTTGATTTAAAATATCATCAGTTCAACAAGAGATAAGGTATTAGGATAACACATTTTTTGTTTTAATATCCCTTTACTAAAGATTAAGAATTAATTTATTCATTGAATAAGAGATAGGTATATATATATTTATGCTTGACAATTATAGTTTCAACCATCAACTCATCTTTCACTCAAAAAGATAATAGAACTCAAAAATATTATACTTATCCTAATTGTATAAGGTTCCAAATTTTAACACATACCATTTAGATTAGTAAAATTATTTTCTAATAACCCGGGACTTCCTGTAGGATAGTGGTAGGAAATAAAGGCCTGTCGCACTATGGTTGTGGGTTCGATTCCTGCAGCTTTGTCCGACGCGACGGGTTATGCCCCACCCTGCAGGTTGTCCTTTTCCTAAAAATATAGTACTATAATATTCCAAAAATAATCTTCATAAATGTTTTAACCATAAACAATACTATCCAAAGTTCATCTTAATCCATTCCAACCTTTATAGTTATCCTAAATACCTCTGCCCAGACTTTCTCTAAAAGGTCTCTAAATTCCAAAATCAATTTATCAGATTCCCCAAACAAAGAAAAGTTTCTCTTATTGTCACATACTAAAAATATATAATTACCTTCATCATATTAAAACCTTACTGAAATCAACAAGTACTGCAGTACAATCCTTA
Organism: Viscum album; assembly: GCA_963277665.1. Classification (NCBI taxonomy): domain Eukaryota; kingdom Viridiplantae; phylum Streptophyta; class Magnoliopsida; order Santalales; family Viscaceae; genus Viscum; species Viscum album. The sequence goes on along the minus strand of OY728119.1, from coordinate 1,747,893,278 downwards.
TATATATCACATTATTCTTATAACCAGAATATAATCCTTGAGTCCAAAAGAACCAATACATTAATTATTCCGCTTCAACTATAGTCACAGGATAAGATTGGCCTTGATCCCTTGGCCTTTTCTGAGGTAAGTTTCCATGACGCTTAGGACATTCATTTGCATAATTCGCCATTTCCCTACAATTGTAGAATTCAAATTTGACAGCCTCTATCATTCCCTTGCAATCACGAGCCTGGTGACCCTTTTCTCCACATTTATAACAAACTCACATTCCTTTTAGGCATGTACCAGGGTGATTCTTCCCACAATTATCACATAATGGAAAATCTTTCTTTCCCTTTTTCCCTTTATCTGTCTCTTGTTCCACAGTTCTCTTCTTCTCTTGCTTTACTTTGTTAGCATAAGACTTAGAGAATTCCTTTTTTGTCTTGATAGCACATGAGACAATATCTTCGTATGATGAGAAGGTTGGTGATACTAAAGATCGACGGAGAAATGGTTTTAACCCATCAAAGAAACGATCAATCTTACTTCTTGGGTTACGTATATAATCGGCAGCATGCCTCGCTAACCTTGTAAAGTTAGCCTCATACTTTGCGACATTCTCATCCTCCTTCTGTCTCAGACTCAGAAATTGCATTTCCATATATGCTCGATGGTCACAAAGAAAGTATTTTTCTAAGAAAAGATCTTTGAACTCCCTCCATTCCATATTAGATACGTCATCATCTTCCTTTGTGTTTTGAATCAGTGACCACCACTGATCGGCATGTCCAGTGAGGCAGTAAACTGCAATGACAACCTTCTCCCTTTCTCTACTCCCCAAGGCATGGAATATTTTCTCTAAGGAATTTATCCATTGCTCAGTTACTATAGGATTTGTACTCCCATTGAAGGTTGGTGGTTTTTTTCTCATGAAACGGTCTAGCATTGATCCTCCACGCTGCGGATCAGGGTGCTCCATACGAGTAAGGTTATTATTCATAACCCGAGTGAGTTGTCCCAGTATGGTATTAAGTTGATCAGCACCAGTTGTATCTCCAAATCCACAATAATTATCTTGAGTAGGAGGGAAATCCCTACACAGAGTGCGTGTATTGATACGATTTCTATTCCTTCCACTAGGCGCCATTTCTAAACAATGGCATAATCTAGATTAGTTTATGAATCAAAATACATAATTCCATACTTGTAAAATACTTAACATAAATTGAACTATTTATGGATATAATCCATAATCATAAAAAAGTTTTCTTTGAGGAAGTATATACTCATAAACCCTTCATAATGATTTGTAAAAAAATGAGAGTTATCCTAAGCATATCCCCCGGGAGTGTCGTAACCAAGAGTGCAACAAGGCCCGTTGTCGTTCACCAGTTCCCGTTCGAGTCTAGCTCAAAGCGGTGTTTTCAGGTTTTACCCCTAGGTACATCTGTGCCAGAGCCGCCTCTACCTGCTCGTATCCAGACAGAGATGTATTCCTCGGAAAACTCACAAAATCTATACAATACCAAAATTCTAGGAAGTTCTTCTATACTAATCCTCAAAGTTCATCTTAAGTCAACGTGCTCTAATCAGAGTTTATCTAAATCTAGCTTCCAAGGTTTGTACTAAACTTCCTCTGATACCAACTGTAACGCCCCGACCCCAGCTACCCAGAGTCGGTCCATTACTTCGTAAAATTGGCATGATCACAAAAGATCAAGTCTCGAATGACCGATTAGTTTATTAGCCTGGGAAACAATAGATACATTCGTAAACGTTACATTATATCATAAAGTGAGAAACTACAATAACAAAGTCACCATAGTCCACACTCGTATCCTCTTCTCACAAACCCTGCAGGTCATTCATAAAATACTTCTTCACATCCTGGAAAATATTAAAACATTGAAAGGGGTGAGCTCAGACGCTCAGTAAGGATAACAATATTGCGGAAGCTTTCATAAATAAACATAAAAATTTAAGGCAATGTATAACTAAAACAAAAGCCTTTTAAACTTGAACATCAACATAATATGGAAAACGTAAAATGAGATAATTCCATTCACTTCTTCACATGGATATTCTACTGGTCGAATAATCACATGAAATATCAATAACCACTTTCATAATGAGGGATTGTATAATGCCGGACATTCTGAAACATTTTGTCAAGGCCTCGTCCAAGACGTCTAAAATGATTAAGGCATCGGCCAAAACCCTAAATAAAATTGGGAATGGGCCTCGGCCAATTCCACTTCTAGTTGTCTCATTAGACCTATCGATGCATCGAGGAGATATAGCGGGCTCCACCCGTCACTTATTAAGTCCAATACATTCCACATATGAATAGGTTTAAACATATCATAAACCATAACATAATCGTATCACATAAAACATGCATAAAGGAAACATAAAATTTCCAAATTTCAATCAAAAGATATCAATACAACACATTGATATAATAAAAATGCTTTCAAAAACATTTTCAATACCAAAATAAAATAAAGTTAAAACTTTGTATTTATTTTTCATTAAAAAAAAGATGGCTTGTAGAGGAAGCCGAAACTCAAATAATGGTCACTACGGTGGAGAAGTCGTTGTCGCTGCATAAGTACGGAAAGAAAAACATTCCCTTTTGTCATTTAGAAAATGGCTTCGTATAAAAATATTCCTTTTGAATAAACGTAAAAGTCAAAGGGGTTTATACACCGTATAAAAGAAAATTGTGTATAAAACCAAATATGCCTCAATGAAAGGAGATTGAGACGAAGTCCTTAAAAAGATCATTTTTAAAATAAAATAGATCTGTTATGTGTATTCACTATAGGTACACATAAATAACGTACAAATACAAAATAGGACATAATAATATCATGACATAATTTGAAAGTAGGAGATTAACCCAAAGAATGGAAGTTGGGTTAAGAAATTACCTTACCTTGCGTCCTGTCCTGACTCGACCGTTCTTTAACCTCCTGAATAATAAAATAGATTTAATTCCGATTTACCTAAGAACCTTTTTCATGTTCATTATTCCTTTTATATCCCTTATTACCATGTTATGAACATTATGTAATTATTTAAGTTAATAACGGTTGTTTTGTCGATCTTTGGTACTTGAGTCAACAATAAACTTCTTATAATTACAAGTTGTTTATGTGGTAGAATATCCATTATCTCCAGAATTATATTCATGATTTAGATGTCATATATATCTTATATATCCAGTATATACATTCATTTATAATATTATGTAACATTTAGAGGTAAGAAATGAAATGCACCGTTCATGGAGACGGTAAGCCGTACGTACGCATGAACGCTACTTTCATTTCAATTTCATATTTAATGAAAAAAATCATAATGATATAAATGTAATATGTAATTCCAATATAATATATTTTATAATACCATTTACTCCATCCTTTATACATCCCACATATGGCATTAACGATTCAAATCACTTTGAGGGGGTGGTAGTCCGCACTTCCTAAAATGAAATTATCGCGTTTTACCCATAATGGAAATCACAAAGTATGCCATAAATGAGAAATACATAAGCATAAGTAAAACATAAACATATTATATATCATATATAAAAATAGTGAAATCTTAATGGCCACCTTTTAAGGTGTTATATGAGTGTTGAACAATCATCGTTTCGTGAGGCAGAAATTCGCCAACCACAGAAACCGTATGTTCTTTAAACATTAGATGTAGGTGTGTGTAAGTGTAGCTCGAATACTTCTTATAAAAACATCCTAGTATATTGAGGATACTGGTTTTGTTACAAAAGAAATGAATAAAAAGAGTTTAGGGGGTTGAAGAAGAAAAATAAAACAAAACAACATTAGAGAAAACATTACCTCAAAATCGGGTAACTCTTTTTTATTTGAGCCAAAGGCTTCCTTGGGAAGCGTTCTTCTCAAAGTGAGGCTTCTAGGAGTTATACGGGGATGTTGGGAGAGTATTTGGGCAGAGTTTGGCCGAGTTAAATGGATTGAAGGTGTGAATAAGGTGGGATAGGTGGGGGCCTTTTATAAGTGGAGAGGAGGGGCTCTTTTGGAAATATTGAAATGTTACATTATTACACAATGCTTTTCGGATTATAATGGTCCCACACTTATATAATTCGTGGATAAGGTGAAAAGGGTTCGAAATATCCTCATCCAATAGGCTTTGGACAAGTGTAAGCCTTGGAGTTTGCATTTTCTTCTCATTTTATTTAAATCGTTAAATAATGAGGTCATCGCTGCATCATAGTGATTTCATAAATAATTTAATTTATTTAATGTCTAAAATTTATAAAAAAATACTATGATGTATGAAATCTTTTTATCTTTCTAATTAATATTTATTGTCAAATGTTGGACTTGTCTAACCCCACTTAAAAACTGTTTTAGTAAAACAACTCAGGTTTGTGTCAATTTAATTTTAACATTAAATAAATATATATTAATGTCATTTTACAAGTAAAGTGTCTCCATGGGGTTCCCAAGTTGACCCATGGGTTGTCTTGGTCAGACATGACTCATAAAATAGGAGTAGGACAATTTTGAAGTTCATATCATATTATTAAAACATTGTTTTTACCTTAAACTACACTAATTACCTCTAATCGCAATTAAGAACTTAAAAGTTACTATTCACAAAAAATTATTTTAATCTCATTGAACCACATTTTACTTCTTAATTACAACCATGTATGTCGGATTTTTGAAAATCAAATCATAGAAGTGGTAATATTTCATTGTAATGAAAAAATCAGTTTTTAACAACCACTTAGTGGTTTCACTATTCATCAAAAATTGAAGTTTTTCAGAATAAGGCCAAAATATCACCCTAAGCTATAATTGATATTCCGAATTCAAAAATGAAGTCCATTTTAAAATATAAAATATATATAATTTCAAAAGGTGGTTATTACTATTCATAATGGCTACTTTGATTAGTCGCGGTGTTTTAGAACTCGAAATTGCGTATAATGCAAGATATTGCGTTGTTGAATGAGAAGCGTATCCTAGAAGCTCGGGGTGTTACAAGATACATTAATTTATTTTAAATTACATAATAAAGTGAAAAATTACAATAACAAAGTCTCCATATTCCACACTCATATCCTCTTATGACTATCCATGTAGGTCATTCATAAAGTACTTCTTTACATCCTGGAAAATATTATAACATTAAAAAGGGTGATCTCAGATGCTCAGTAAGGATAACAATATAACGAAAGCTTTCATAAATAAACATAAACATCTAAGGTAATGTATAACCAAAACAAAAGCCTTTTAAACTTGAACGTCAACATAATATGGTAAAAGTAAAATGAGATAATTCCATGCACTTATTCACATGGATATTCTACTGGTCGAATAATCACATGCAATCTCAATAACTACTTTCATAATGATGGATTGCATAATGCCAAACTATCATATCCACGTAACCAAGGCCTCATGCCAAGACTAAAAATAATATTTTTTCAAGGAATAATGCCAAGACACTAGTTTGTCTCATTAGACCTGCCGATGCATCAAGGAGCTATAGCGGGCTCCACCCGTCACTTATTAAGTCTAATGCATTCCTCATATGAACAGGTTTAAACATATCATAAACCATAACATAATCGTATCACATAAAACATGCATAAAGTAAACATAACATTACCACATTTCAATCACAAGATATCAAATCAAAAAATTGACATAATAATAATAAAAACACTTTCAAAACCATTTTCAATACCAAAATAAATGAAAATTAAAACATTGTATTTATTTTTCATTTAAAAAAAAAGTTATGGCTTATAGAGGAAGCCAAAACTCAAATAATGGTCACGGTGGCGGAGAAGTCGTTGTCCCCGCATACGCAATACAAAACATTCCTTTTGTCGTTTAGTAAAAATTCTTCGTATAAAAAGATTCCTTTTTGAATAAAAGTAAAAGTCAAATGGGTTTATACAACGTATAAAAGAAAGTTGTGTAAAAAACAAAATATGCCTCAATGAATGGAGATTGAGACGAAGTCCCTTACAAAGATCATTTTTTAAATAAAATAGATCTATTATGTGTATTCACTATAGGTACACATAAAGAAAGTACAAATACAAGATAGTATATAATAATATAATGACCTAATTTGAAATTAGGAGATTAACCCAAAGAATATAAATTGAGTTAAAAAGTTCCCTTAAAAAGATAATTTTTTAAATAAAATAGATCTATTATGTGTATTCAATATAGGTACACATAAAGAAATTTCAAATACAAGATAGTACATAATAATATAATGACATAATTTGAAAATAGAAGATTAACCCAAAGAATGGAAATTGGGTAAAGAAGTTCCCTTACCTCATGTCCGACTTGACTCGATCGTTCTTTAACCTCCTGAATAATAAACTAGAAATAATTTATTTTTTCTTAAGAACCTTTTACATGTTCATTATTTCTTCTATATCACTTATTACCATGTTATGAACATTATGTAATTATTTATGTTAATAACGGTCATTTTGTCAATCTTTGGTACTTGAGTCCAAAAATAAACTTCTTATAATTACCAGTTGTTCATGTGGTGAAATATCCATTATATCCAGAATTATATTCATGATTTATATATCATATATATCATATATATCCAGTATATATATTCATTCATAATATTACGTAACATTTAGAGGTAACAAATGAAATGCACTGTTCATGGAGACGGTAAACCGTACGTACGTATGAACGATACTTTGATTTGTATTTCGTATTTATTGGAATTAAATCATAATGAAATAAAGGTATATTATAATTCCAGTATAATATCATATATAATATCATTTAATCCATCCTTTATACATCCCACATATGACATTAACGATTCAAATCACTTTGAGGGGGCGGTAGTCCACACTTCCTAAAATGAAAATATCGCGTTTAACAATAATGGAAACCATAAAGGTATGACATAATTGAAAAATACATTAGATTAAGTAAAAAATAAAAAAATATATATCATATATAAAAATAGTTTCATCATAATATCCACCATCAGTGGTGTTAAAATAAGATTGAACAATCATCATTTCGTGAGGCAGTAATTCGCCACACACAGAAACAGTATGTTCTATAACCATTAGATGTAGGTGTGTGTAAGTGTAGTTCAAATAATGTTTTTATAACAACATCCTAGTATATTTATTATACTGGTGTTTTTTCAAATTAAATGAATAAAAAGAGTTTAGTGGGTTGGAAAAGCAAAATAAAACATAAGAACACAAGAGAAAACACTAACTTTAAAACGGGTAACTCCTTTTGATTTGAGCCAAAGGCTTCCTTGGGAAGACTTCTGCCCAAAGTGAGGCTTCTAGGAGTAAGATAGAAAAGTCGAGAGAGTATTTGGACATAGTTTGGCCGAGCAAAATGGCGTGAATGGTGTGAATAAGGTGGTAGTGGTGGGGGCCTTTTATAAGAGGAGAGGAAGGGCACTCATGGGATGTAATGAAATGTTACTTTATTATATAATGAGTTTGGGATTTTAAAGGTCCCACACTTATATATTTCAATGCTAAGGTGATAAGGGTTAGAAGTATACCCATCCAATAGGTTTTTGACAAGTGTATGTCTGAGATTCTACATTATCTTTTCATTTTATTTAAATCATTAATTAATGAGGTAATCGCTGCATCATCATGGTGTCATAAATAATTTAATTTATATAATGTCTAAAAATTATAAAAAAACTATCATGATGTAGGAAATCTATTTAGATTTCTAATTAATATTTATAGTAAAAAATATGACTTGTAAAACCCCATTTAAAAATTGTTTTTTTTTAACTCATGTTTGTGGCATTTTTATTTTAATATTAAATAAAAGGTTTTTGATGTCATTTTCCTACCAAAGTGGCTCCATGGGGTCCCCAAGTTGACCCATGGATTTTAGTGGTCTTCCATGACTCATAAAATAGAGGTAGGACAAGTTTCATGGTCATTTCATAATATTACAACATTATCCTTACCGTAACTTTCACTAATTACCTTTAATCGTGATTAATTAAACTTAAAAGTTAATATTCAACAAAAATTATTTTAATCCCATTGAACCAAATTTTACTTCTAAATGAAAAAATGTATGTCTTATTTTTGAAAATAAAATCACAGAAGTGGTAATGTTTCATTTAAATGAAAAATCAATTTTTAACAAGCACTTAGTGGTTTCACTATTCATCAAAAATTGAAGTTTTTCGGAACAATGCCAAAATTTAACCCTAAGCTATAATTGATATTCCGAATTCAAAAATGATTCCTATTTTAAAAAATTCCAAACATATATGTTGCATAAATTAATTTTATAATTAATTCCTGTTGTCACAACAAATAGCGTGTTTTTAAGAAACAATATATATCAAAAGATTGACAATTGTTTATGTCCAATTTCAACGTGAAATTAATTCTAATGGCCACAATTGGATAAAATGGAAAAAATATATTCTAATTATACTTTAAAAACACTCAATAGTATAATTTTCACTATAAATTATTTTGATTAAAAAAGTTGTTTTTAGGTATTTTTCACTATTCATAAAAAATTGGAAGTTCTCAGAAAAATACTAAAAAATCAACATAGGATAATTTCGATATTCCGAATCAAAAAATGAAGTCCATTTTGAAATATAAAATATATATAATTTTAAAAAGTGGGTATTACTATTCATAATGGTTATTTTGATTGGTCGCGGTGTGTTAGAATCTCGAACTTCCGTACAATGCAGGCTATTGCATTATTGAAAGAGAAGCGTATCGTGGAAGCTCGGGGTGTTACATTCTCCCCTCATTCAATAAATTACGTCATCGCAATTTGAAATTTTTCATTGAAAATAAATGGTTGAAAATAGAAAATACCTTTGTGGAAAACCCACATCGGAAATAAGGATAATAAACTGTTGACACTCCTTTCGTCACAGAATCTAAAGATTGGAAAAGGGGAATATCTGAGCTCAAAGTGATTCAACCTTTGAAGAAAACATCCAAAATCGACAAAGGCATGAACAAATGATCAACCGAAACTGCACTGCGCAAGTTATATCACTGTCACGCAAGTACACTTGCACGACGACCATGGTCGCGCAAGTGACTTGCGCGACCTAAGTGATAACCGCCCGGTAACCGCCCAGGGCCTTCTTTTGGCTATAAATAGACCCTATGGGCCCCCCATTCACCAGGAATTTTTTTTTTCAGAAACTCAGATTGAATCTTTTGACACCCAAGTCTCTTCTCAAAGCTTCCAGAACACTTCTAAGGTAATTTCTTACCTAGAACGGAATATCTAAAGAGAGGGAGGAGGGACTAAGTGTTGAAACTCATCAACACTTGCGGGCCTCAGTGGTCAGCCCTTAAGGGAAGTGACCACACTTGTGCGCCGCCTTATTCATTCAATAGAACTTGCACGTCCCTTTTCTGGAAGAACCTCAAGAGGATTCTAAAGGGATTAATAAATATTCGCTCAAGTATTCTAATGCTGGTTGAAAATCGCGCAAGTACCCCACATGTCGTGCAGGAATACCTGCGCGACCAACACTTGTGCGCCCACGTAAGACTTGCGCGCCTTTCAAGACTTGCGCGCCCCTACCTTTTTGGGTGCCCATCTTGCCCATTTTACCCCTCTTAAGCCATTACACCTTTCCTTTCCATGATTCAGTCTTCAAGACACTCTTCAAAGCCATTTATGGCATGTTTTCTTGATTTGACTTCCTTATCTGAAAGGAATTCTGTGGAATATCTCTCAAAACCTGGTGATTTAAATATCCTTATGTCACTAAATATGGAGAGTTCATTCATTCAACCTCATCCTTTGAGATGAGAGAATCCTTAACTTGGGTCTCCTTTTCAGGAATAATCCCCAGTTATAAGTCCTTTAATCTGGGAATCTTCCTCAGGAGTAAGTCCCAAATTCTTAAAGTTCCCAAATCTGGGCATCCTCCTCAGGAGTAAGCCCCAATCTCAAATATGGGCATCCTCCTTAGGAGTAATCCCCAAACCTTAATCCCTAACCTGGGTCTCCTTTTCAGGAATAAGACCCAGTCATAATCATGGGAATCCTTCTTAGGAGTATGCCCCAAGTCCTCTAATTTTTGGAATCCTTCTTAGGAGTAAGCCCCGAGTCCCTTAATTTGGGTATCCTCTTTAGGAGTAAGCCCCAAACCATAATCCCCTAACCTGGGTCTCCTTTTTAGGAATAAGTCTCAGTCATAATCATGGGTTTCCCTTTCAGGAGTAAGCCCCAAGTCCCCTAATTTCTCTTTAACCAGTCCTAATTTACGTTTAATCTGGGATTCCTTCTCAGGAGTAAAACCCAGTTATCAATCCTCTCCTAATTTGGGTTTCCTCTTCAGGAATAAGTCCCAAGTTAGAGTATTCAAATCTCCATGAAGCACATATTCCTTTATGGACCTTGTTCCTAGATTTTCTCCCTAAAGTAAATCCTCTGGGCAGTCATACATACATAAGCCCCAAACCATTTCTTATTATTGCATCTTTCATGGCACAATTGTCTAAATTTTACTAATACCTATTGTTTCTCACACCGAGCATGACTCACGTGAGCTTAGAGTGTAAAAGTAATTGTGACTTCCTGCTTTGATCCATCAATCATAAACATCATACCCTTATTCGAACTACGTGGGTTCTGATTCCTTTTTCAAAACAAAGGATACGTAGGTAGCCCATCTATGGGTTCGATCCCAACTCTGAAGTAATTCATTGTCCTTCTGAATGACGATAAACTTCAAGTGCCCCACTGAGTGGATTTAAAACCAGCCTGGTCATCATAATGACCAAGAGACTTTTATATAAATGTTTTTAAGGATACCATTGACCAAGAATCTCTAAATAGATACAGATGATTCTCTATTGATGAAGAACCTTGAATACATATAAAAGATTCTCTAAATTTCTTACATATTTAATCATTGATTGTTAAACTGAAGGAAAGCTCATTTTATACTTGGTAATGTAATAAGGATTCACGAACATAACTTAAATCTATAAAGAGAGTCCCATAGTAGACAATAATCCCCCTCAAAAAAGGTGTGATGAGTCCAACCTCCCATCCTCTCGACCAATGCAAATTCCTAAGCCTCATCAGTCCACAAGCTAATGAGCGCCTACCTTTGGAAAGTAGGTCCAAACGGATGTGGAATCATTGGATGTTTCCGGTTCTACGAACAAACCCGCTAGAAACCGATCGGAATTATTGAATCTCCCATCCAGGAGGCCATCCCCGAATTCCGTGCGAATCAAAAAATGGTGAACCCGACGTGAATCCTTAACCAAGTTAAAATGATGTTTTACCTATTTGTTAATCCCCCATTTAAAACTCAATAAGAGGGCTAACAAAAAAAAATCATTGACATATGTGATCATCCAAAGGATGAAGTAGCTGAGTTTATCTTGATTACATCTGTTATATCAAACAGGCACTCTTTTCCAAGATTTTCTGTATTTTCATAATGGCTGCTCTCAAATTCACATCTATGAATACTGCTGCTGCAAATACCACTACTGCTATTCCTACTGGATCATCATCCGCTCTGAGGATGACATCACCTACTCAGCTTCTTCAATGCTGGGTATCAAATGCGCTGGTTAAGGAGTACCGTCAACACGGTACCATCCCATCTCTGGAGGCTTCCCGATAGGCCCTCCAAGTAAATAACTCACACGGGTCATCCGGACAACGACGACTAGTGATTAAGAAGCAGGCAGTGCTGACTACCATCTCCAACCGTTTCGGGTCATTATCCCCGGAACACAATTTCCATTCACTACCTTACTCTGAGTAAGTGAATGTGCAGGTCCCACAGGGCCATAATTCAAAAAGACAGGAGTCCTTCCTGAGGGATCCCATCAACAATCGCCGCCAGACTCATGCGGTAGTGTGCCCTCAACATGATGAGGGTACCGACTCCAGGCATTCAGATCAGGTTCCTCGAACCCGAGCAAGCAAGAAGAACCGCCAGAGACGGAATCTGGTTGACAATGGGTAGGTTGTCATCCCTGCCATCTCCGGAGAAGTCCACCAACCTAACTTGGTGGCAAATAACGAGCAGGTACACACACCTGTCCGTTTTAATTCTGCTGTCCAGCAGACTCGTCTGGCAGCATCACGCCAATCCCGCCAGGCAATTCCGGCGGAGTAATATAGGCAGGAACATACACCTGCTTATACATCACCAGTTAGTCAGCAGGCTCGTCTTACTACATATGATGGATCTCGTCAACCACCTTTGGCGAAGTGTAATCAGCAGGAACATACACCTGCTAATACTAATCAAACCTACCAACAGTCTCGCATGGTAGAGCACGGAGAAGTCAGTCGGAAAGCTCCGACGACAAACAGGAGGCAGACTCAACCCTCTGCCCCCACACATGAGTACTGTCAGGATTCACTGACAGGAAAAGGAGGACAGGAGAAGGCACATACACCTACTCAAAACCCGGAATGGACGTATATTCCTGTTCCGGCGGCTGAAGTCACCAAGAATATTTTGTCAATGGTGAAAGAGCATAATCAAATTCCTGCTCATATTCTGGATGCTTGCCAGGATATCATAACAGCTTCAGCATCATCTCAGGGACAGACACATAAATCTATCCCTAGTTGTGGAGTGACACATCAACAATTCACTCCAGATCAGACACACGCATCTATTCCAGTCCAAGAGGGTCATGGGGCATACTCCCCCATATCATACGGCCAACGAAGTCAGGCACATACACCTGATTTGAGTGGAGATCGTCAGCCTAACCTGGCCATCTTTCCTGATCAGGCACATACACCTTCTCAGAGTAGCCACTTTCATCAACAAGTGGTTTCCAAAGTGAGTAAGAAGGCATCTAAGAAAAAGATCCGCCTAGCACAGTCAGGAGATCAAAGGCCAATATACAACAAGGCTTTGCTCGATGCTGGAGTTCTTGAAGCCCTCAGACATTTATCTGTTGGAATTCAAGATTCTACTCCCTCAATTCCCAATAACGGGAACATTAATTCCAAAAGTCTTCAATAGACACTTTCTCATGAAGGCTTGCTTCGTGTCAATTCGTTTAATCTTGAAGTTTCATCTTTAGATGAGAGCCACATGAACCCTCTGTGTGGTCAGAAGACCAAGGAGCAAGAGATCTCATCTTTTGCTGTAACCCATTATGGTGGTCCTCCACATGATGATGAACTTCACTGCGAAAGTCCTCTCCTCAGTAGTGATTCACATTGCCTGGAAAATACTCAAGTGGACAATGTAGTGCCGAGAAATCCCTCTTATCTTGAGGCACCTAGAAATGCGAAACCAGTCATGTCTGATGCTTTATATCTAGAAAGTGAAATAATTTCTCAATCAGAAGATAGCCCAGGGTGTAGGTCATTCTATGAACCACCCCTAAGTCATGAACCTTCTAGTTTGATCAATGATCTCTCTACCAATCTTGTTGAATCCGATGAAGCAACAAGGAAACACCAACTCTGGTCAAAACAGGTAGAAGAATATTCATTTAATGATAAAGAGGAAATGCTGAACATGAGGAAGAAACTGGAAAAAGGTGAGGTACCAGTCATGTTTTGGCCTTTGGCTGACTCCCAGTACGACATTCCAAAGATGTTGACGGATGATGGAATCCATGATATTCGTCTCAACATATGGAAAACACTTTGTTAATTAAAGAAGAAGGTATTATCTTATGATGAATATGAACATCATCAAAAGATAATAGAAGGGATACAACGTCAGATTGATTTGGCATCTCTATCAGTCTCTCGGTATCCGAAGGCTGAAAAGCAATATAGAACCCTTCAACGTTCATGCCTTGGCGCACTAAGAAAATTGCGTCAGTTAATTGCCAATGCTCCATCTAATGTTCATATCAGAGGATGGGGTGTTCACGAAGAACTACATTTCACAGTGCTTCCCAGTCAGCAAAGCCCGCCAAAAATGGTCTCATGCAATGTTATTGCCCATGGCCAGCCACAGTCAATGGGATTTGTTCATAATCAAAAGCATGTTCAAGAACAGGCTTCAACTAGTTCCTCTCAAAATAAAGCATATAGAGAACAAGTTGTTGAATTGCTCCTACATCAAGTAGGCGAGAATATTGCACAAGCCTCTCGTATGGAGCAAACAAATCATCAAATGACAGAAGTCTCGGAAATCATCCAACGGTCTGTTGAACCAGGTGATAAAAGTGGATACAGGCTAATGCATCCAGCTAATTGACGAACTAAGATTCGCAAGATCAAGAGATCTTTTAAGAAGATCTTAGACGTAGCATGTCAAGAGCCACCCCATCTTGTCAGACTGGGGACTCCTTTAACCCAACCCTCAGAGTCAACAAATGGGATTCAAGGAGTTGAGCGGAATCAGCAGGAACATCCCCAGTTCACGAGACTAGGGACTCTATCAAATCATCAATCCCTTTCTCAGATAATATCTGTCTTTTCTCGATTGGGGAAGAAGCCCCAAGAGGAACGCAGAGCCAAATTATCAGGAGATTCCCTCCAAATTATAGCTCGTCAAGAAGTTCCTAAAGGATTGAATCAACAAAAGGAAATGTCTCATCAAAGATATGAAAGAAGACAATATCACAGAAATGTTGATAGAAGGGATGCGATGCATTATGCATCAATCAATGTCATCAATGTCGTTGTTGCTAATCCACCAGAGGAGACTCACTCAGGGGACTCAGATGAAGAGCGTCCTGCTCAATAAAATGTACGCACCAATACAAATAAAGAAGGTGTGCGTACACGAAGTCAAAGTGTTACTCAGAACTTAGGTAATCCACTTCCTTCTCTCCAAAATGTATCCAACAAAGGGAGGGGAAATAATCATGTTACATATCCTTCCTCTAGAGAAGTTCAATCGATCTCATTTGAGCAAAGGTTTGTACAACAGGAGGAAGAAATGAAAGAATTAAGAAGAATGAATGCAGAACTACATCAGAGTAGTCTTCTTCTTAAGAATGCTGAAGTCTGAAAGCCAAAGGAATTTGTTGCAGTTACTGAGATTGATCAAGAATATCCTCCTTTATTACTACACCCTCAGAGGTCTAATCCCGTGGGTCAAGCGCAACAACAGTTGGCAGTGCTACCATCAGTTGCAGCACCAACCACCATGTCTTTCCAAGTTCCATTCATTGCACCTACTCAAGACCTGATTCAACCGGATGTTTCTCAAAAGTTAATAACAACTATTGAGTCATTAACAGCTCGTTTAGAAACTATGGAAGGGAAACGGGCGCAAGTTCAACCAGAAAAGAAAGTTTACCCTGAATGGGTAGATTCAATTTCTCCTCCATCTAGTTTTGGAAACCCTGTTTTCCCTACTTTCAATAGATCAGGCGACCCTGAACAACATTTGATGCATTACGTGTCTTGTTGTGATCCTATGATGGGAACTCCAGAGCAGTAAGAAGCAGTGAAACTCAGATGCTTCGTGCGAACCTTGCAAGGACCAGCTTTTGTCTGGTATACAAGCTAGCAATCCCGATCAATCATCGGATGGGAGGATCTTCGTCAAAAATTCATTCTTCAGTTCAGCTCAACTTTTCCAAAAACGACAGTTTTCGATCTTACAAACTGCAAGCAAAGGAAGAATGAAAAAGTCTCTGATTTCATTGCTCACTGGAAGGGATTAACATATTCCCTGAGTTTAGCACTCCCTCAGGAAGAACTGTTTCCAATCTGTGTGGCAAATTTGCGTGAAGAATTACGCACACCATTGATCCATGTGAAATACACAGGAGGGTTTCAGGACCTTACTTCAATCGCTCAGCAGATTGAAGATTCCTATCACGACCCGCCCTCGGGGCCCGTGCCGTGACTACCCCAAGCCCGCCTTCCATAGGCTAGGGGCTGGCATCTAGCACCAAGGCGTAAAATCCCAGTAAAAAGGGAAGGCATTGCCTTAATAAAGTAACAACCACCACTGAGTCAGCAAGCGGAAAGTAACTACAAGTGCAGAAAAGTAAAGGGGGCCTGAATACAAGCCCAACTGAAAGTAAAGTACAACTCGAAAGGGAAAACAGCAACTGAAAGTACAAGCGGCTCCTGGGACGTCCTCCCCGATTCCTACCTGAAGGGTAGGTACAGATGGCTCAGCTCCTGGATTGTCCACCACGGATCCTACCGGAAGGGTAGGTACAGATAGCTCACAACTCCTCGGGTCCAACTGTCCGCTCCGAGCACGTCCCGCTCAGTGGTCCTCCTCCGGGTACCGACCTACTCCGAAAGCCTCAACCGCAGTCAGCGCTGTCCGTCGTCTGCAACCAACACAACGAAGTGCGGGCATAGCCCGTGCAGGGGTGAGTATAAGATACTCAGTAGGGACCCCGAGACCCTCGAAGGTCTCCCGAAATCCACAAGGATAAACCACAAGAAGGATACAATCACGAAGTAACATCCAGTATTGATTAGGTATAAGCCCATACATATACCTATGTCACCAATTTCCGTTCGGCTCCAACACCGAGCCCAAGAACAACCCAATCCACAAAGAAGAGTAAACAGTAAATCCACACAGGATAACAGTACAAGTCCACACAGTTTATAACATGTTCATGAAATCAACGGATAACCATTACCCAGGTATATGCCCATACATATACCTAAGTTATCAAGCGGTCCATCTCAATCATGAGGAAACACAAAGATAATTGACTCAGCTCAAACCAGGATTTTCATTATCGAAACCGTAGCTACTGAAGAGCCCCGTCTCTGAAGTGTGCAGTAGTTCTATCACGACTCCGTGGTACTGCTCACTAACCTATGACTGCTGAGGTACTCCTCTTGTCGAGTACTGCGGGTCTGCTGCCAACTACTGGGCACTCCGTCCGCTTAGGGTCTGCTGCCAACTACTGGGCGCTCACCCAAATAGCCTACTATGGTACTCCTCCTGTCGAGTACCGCGGGTTTGCTGCCAACTACCATGCGCTCCGTCCGCCGTGGGTCTGCCGCCAAATACCGGGCGCTCCGTCCACTGGGCTAGTCGACTCACTCCAAGTCGAGTCGGTCAAGCAGTCGTCAGGTCTCAGCTGGCTACACGGTCTCCGTACTCTGCACGCTCGTCTCCACCGTTGCGGGTCTGTCACTACAACCAAGCACACACACTCCGTAAAGCATCGCGGGTCCGCCGCTACAACCAAGCGCTCCACCGCCAAGGGTCTGCTGCTGCATCGAAGCGCACCACCACTAAAGATCAACAGAAGATTCAGCTCACACAGGTTCGGTAGCACTGTTCCACGTAGGATCGCTGAGTGCTGTAGTCGTCGTCGTCGAATCCACATAGGATCTCTGTACTATCGTCGTCGCAGTCACAGTAGCAGTAGTAGTAGTCGTCACAGTAACAGTCGCAGCCAGCACTAGGGTTCCCGCACACAGTAAGCTCGTTCGGAGGATCCGCTCCACGAGCCGAGAGGCTGATACATCAACTGTCACAAAGACCAGAGTTGATGTATCCAAAAGTTCCGTATCGTCAACAGGAACTCAACGCAACAGACGGCGCGTCAATCGGACGCCCGGTCTGAGAGTTATTGGCATTTTCGTCTCCGGTGCCCGGTTGGTTTTTAAGGCTAAACCAACCCGACCGTACTCCACCTGCGTCCAAACCTCGGGCGGAGTATGCCAAAAGATCCGTCTCACTTAGAGGATTCCATCAAAGTCGACGGCACGTCAATCGGACGTCCGGAACTCAAGATATGAGCGTTTCCGCTCCGAGGGCCCGGTTGGTTTCGTGAACGAACCAACCCGGCCGTACTCCACCTGTGTCCAAACCTCGGGCGGAGTATGCCAAAAGATCCTTCTCACTTAGAGGATTCCATCATAGTCGACGGCACGTCAATCGGACGTCCGGAACTCAAGATATGAGCGTTTCCGCTCCGAGGGCCCGGTTGGTTTCGTGAACGAACCAACCCGGCCGTACTCCACCTGTGTCCAAGCCTCGGGCGGAGTATGCCAAAAGATCCGTCTCACTTAGAGGATTCCATCAAAGTCGACGGCACGTCAATCGAACGTCCGGAACTCAAGATATGAGCGTTTCCGCTCCGAGGGCCCGGTTGGTTTCGTGAACGAACCAACCCGGCCGTACTCCACCTGTGTCCAAACCTCGGGCGGAGTATGCCAAAAGATCCGTCTCACTTAGAGGATTCCATCAAAGTCGACGGCACGTCAATCGGACGTCCGGAACTCAAGATATGAGTGTTTCCGCTCCAAGGGCCCGGTTGGTTTCGTGAACGAACCAACCCGGCCGAACTCAAAGTAAACCGAAACCTTGAGTGCGATATATCGAAACGACCGTCTCGATCCAAGGATCGCGTTGTCGCTGACGGTTCGTCATTCGGAGGTCCGAGGCTCATGTTATGGGCCAAAAACCAATTCTGGTTTGAAACGGGGGGTCCGGGTCCGGGTCGACCCAGCCCGACCCCCCCCCCCCCCCCGGGGCGGCGCGGCGGCGCGGCAGCGCGCGGAGGCGGCGCGGCGGCGCGCGGCGGTGCGGCGGCGCGGGAATCCGCGGCGGCTGTCGCCGCGAGGAGGCCGCACGCGGGGGCAATCAAGCCCCCGTTTCTTGGAGTGGCGGCGCGGCTATGCCGCGCCGCTTTGTCAAACAACGGCCCCCCTCCTGGGGGCCCGCTTCATGAAAAAAAAAACGGGGGGCCTCCTGCCCCCCCAAGGGAAACGCTCCCCCCATAAAGAGGGGGGTTTTAAGTGAAGGCCGGGGGATTAATTCCCCCGGTTTTAAAGGCATCCGGCCGGCCAGCTGGCCGGCCGGTTTTCTCAAACGGGACCGGAATTTCCGGTCCCCTCCTTCGGCTTCCGATGCCGGTGGCCCGGCCGCCGGTCTTCTCTTCCGCCGCGGCCCGGAACCGGCCGCGGTCTCCTCGTCCCGCCGCGGCCCGGAACCGGCCGCGGTGTTCATCCTCCGGCGCGGTGCGACGTCACCGCGGCCCTTCGCCGTGCCTTGATTCCTTTCAACGCGGCGCGACGGCGTCGCGTTCTTGAAGATTTTTCCTCGGCGTGGTGCGACGGCGTCATGGAAGATTAACGTACAATTATCCGCGTGATGCGACGGCACCACGCCACTTTGCTTCCGCCCGCAGATAAACAACATGAACGATGGAGGGGGTTCGGCCGTGTTCGTGCGGTCCGGCCCCCCTCACGTTAAAATAATAACGCAACTTTAAATAAATCAAGCCACTCATTAGACTTTCTAAATTCACGATCAAGAATAAAATAGTTAAACCAAAAAGAAAAACAACAACCCCTACCTCGAAGGAAGTTCGCGGAGCTCGTCAACGATCCGCGAAGGACGAGCGTCGCGGAGATCAGACATCACGGAGGTCGGTCGTCACGGAAGAAGACGTCGTCGGCATCGCGGTAGACGGATGCGGGTTCGCCGCGAGAGGCACGTCGCGGAAAGTGCGTTGCGGCGTCGGACGTAGGTTCGCCGCGGAAAGCACGTCGCGGAGAGGATGCGTTGCGGCATCGTGGAGGAAAACCAACGCGTTGCAGTCCAACGTCGTGGAAGAAGGACTCCGCGTTCTTCGTGAAGTTGAGTGTTCTTCGTGATGTTGAGCGTTCTTCGTGATCTTCGTCAGAGATGAAGATGAAGAAGAAAATGCTCTCCACCTCTCAAGGAACAAAGGGACTAACCCAAAAATAATAAATTAAGCTCATACTTAATTTATTAACACAACACCAACCTTTGAAATTCAAGAGTTTGAATTTCAAAACTTTAATTAAACTCACTTATTAATGACATAAGTTATAACCTAAGTTTACATCATTAATTGTGAGTTGGGGAGGGTTAGATAAAATGAAGGGGTGGGGTTCGTGTGGGACCCACCACCCACTTAACCTCCCAAGGGAAGTTGGGTTGTCACCCAACTTCCACCAAAAGGATAAAAACACTTAAGGAAGATAAAAATAAAAATTGAAGTTAAATTTTTATTTTAACATTCACAATTTTATTTTTTACAACTCCCCTCGTGTAACGCAACTTCGGGAAAGGTCTCCTTAAGCGAAAATCGGCGCTGCGAGTTCATCGGTGCCCTCGGATTTCAATTCCGAGCACCGGATCAAAAGTTAGGAATTCCCGCTCGTTCGTTCACTGAACGTACCCGAGCCAAACTTCGGAAATTAATTCCCTACACTCCGGGCCTCGGAATCAGGTGCCGTCAGAAACCGCGCTCTTGTAAAATTCTAAAGAAAATTAAGAAAAAATTTCCCTTGATTTTTACGGGTCTTTACATTACTCCCACCTCAGGGCTTTACGTCCCCGTAAAGCTTCAACTCACACTTAAGGGAAACTAGGTAGTACTGAGCACGCAACTGAGCTTTACGCTCCCATATGCTCACCTGAAGATCTCGTGCTACCCGAGAAGCACCCCAGAGGAAGCAACCGTTCACGTAGAACCTGCTCCTGTCGATCCTCGATCTCTACTAGAACCTCTGTTCTTGTCGCCCTGTCATCGACGTCCAACTCCCCGAGGTCGATGACGTGTGAAGAAACATACACGTATCTCCACAGCTGAGACACATGGTGGACATTATGCACCCGGTGCGACTGAGGTGGTAGGGTCAAGCGGTAAACCTCTTCGCCTACCCTGCTGAAGATCAAAAAGGGTCCATTGAAATTCGGAGATAACATGCCGCTTCGGCCTCATCTCCGAAACCTCATCGGGTTGAGACCGTATAAGAACGTGTTCGTCACCCTCGAATTCAAGAGGTTTCCCTTTTTAGGATAGAACTGAAACTCAAAACTCCTGATGCCACAAGGGTGGGGTTGACCAACTCAAGAGTGATCGGTCACACCCACTTATGCCTGAGTTTAACATGTGCTGCCCAGGGTTTCCTTTTCGCCGACCAAGGAAAACCCATTCCGACGTTTTCCTAAAACAGTCAACCGGGGTATGATTTGAGAATCAAAACCATACCCAGATCAACGTCGTAAGGCCTCTACGCTACCACCAAGAGATTCCAACCGAAACTCTCGCCTCGAGGTCAAATCACACCGTCGGCGTAAGTGTGATTATCGAGTCTCCTCCCAAAGGTATCTCCAGACGTGAGGGTCAAGTCTACGGCTTACCCGGAACCTCTAGGTCTGGGACATGATTCGCGGAAGGGTAGAATGATTGGTTCTTATGTCTACAGATATGGCAGCTCGTAGTAGACATAATTCGTACCCCGAATCATTCTTAGAGCTCCTAGGTCACACTCCTTGACCGCAATGCAGCTACTCTCCTCCCCAGCCCTCCTGCTCCCTGAGCCTGGCGGGGACTACTAAGTCGGGTGGTCGTAACATGTCGAAATGTACACCACCACATGCTTCTCTCTAAGCTCTGCTTCCACGTCTGCTACCCTGCAGATTCATCTGTCCTTAGCACTTCCTCCTCCTGAATCATTTTACACACCCGAGTCTCTGAGACTGGCGCTAGTTTCCTGCCTTTCACTGCTAACGTTCACAACCACAAAGGTTCTCTCTAGCATCCTAGCATAGGTAGAAATGCATAGAGGAAAAGTAATGGTTCGGATGTCCTTTAGACAAACTTCGCTCAGAAGTTCGAGTCTAAAGAACTGATCACAACGTAACCAACGAGTACCAAGATTGATTGGTAAGCCACGTTGAGTGCTCTGCTTCCGACATGTCGTACTGTCGAAGCTGTATTAGCTCCAGAAAACTCACAACCACCTCCTCAAGCCAGTCCTCAGCCGCCTACGAGTCAGGCTCACCTCGAAACTTGAGGGATATCTGGTGCTAAAACATATGTAAGGCACTAAGCCTCTGATTCTCTACTACCGGTACCGCCGGTAGTGTCTACTGACCAACAGGTAGTGACATAGCTGGCACACTACCCGTAGGTACTATCCCAGGTATCAGTTCGCGTACCGAAGCCTCATTACTATAAGGACCAACCTCATGGTCACTCACTGGAAACAACAGGAGCTAATATCATCATCCGCTCTACTAGTATCCAAGCTAGGCGTAGAACTCTAGCAACCGCCTCCATCCAGTCCACTGCTGCCTGGGAAAACTGTCTCGCCTCGTATCCTCAGAGGCCTCTTCTGCTGGAACTCGTGCATCGTGCTCTGCTAGCGTGCACCGTCAGCTAGTGGCATCTGCTGCCTAACGGGTGGTGGTGCTATTGGTACACCACCTGAAGGTGCCAACACTGAAAAAGGGGCCCTGCACCGGAGTCTCGCTGCTCGGTGGGCCATCATTGAGAACTCTCTTGGAACTCCAGCTAACTATCTGCATGGTGACATTCTGAACAGTTTTGTCACGGTCAACGATTTATACCTGGTGTGCTGACCTGGTTTGAGCTGACTTTAAACCTTTTGGGAAACACACACGCAATCAGTGTTTTCGTGCATTAAGTCGGAAATCAGAAGTCAGGGTCCTCGTGTACGGATACGTCGGCCGCCGCACCAACACTGGACTCCCTGAACTGATAACCACACTCAATATACTAAACACTATTGCTTCACATAGAAAAAAAGACCAGAGTCTGCGGTAGAACCGAACTCCTCTGATACCAATTTGTCACGACCCGCCCTCGGGGCCCGTGCCGTGACTACCCCAAGCCCGCCTTCCATAGGCCAGGGGCTGGCGTCTAGCACCAAGGCGTAAAATTCCAGTAAAAAGGGAAGACATTGCCTTAATAAAGTAACAACCACCACAGAGTCAGCAAGCGGAAAGTAACTACAAGTGCAGAAAAGTAAAGGGGGCCGGAATAGAAGCCCCACTGAAAGTAAAGTACAACTCGAAAGGGAAAACAGCAACTGAAAGTACTAGCGGCTCCTGGGACGTCCTCCTCGATTCCTACCTGAAGGGTAGGTACAGATGGCTCAGCTCCTGGATCGTCCACCACGGATCCTACCGGAAGGGTAGGTACAGATAGCTCACAACTCCTCGGGTCCAACTGTCCGCTCCGAGCACGTCCCGCTCAGTGGTCCTCCTCCGGGTACCGACCTACTCCGAAAGCCTCAACCGCAGTCAGCGCTGTCCGTCGTCTGCAACCAACACAACGAAGTGCGGGCATAGCCCGTGCAGGGGTGAGTATAAGATACTCAGTAGGGACCCCGAGACCCTCGAAGGTCTCCCGAAATCCACAAGGATAAACCACAAGAAGGATACAATCACGAAGTAACATCCAGTATTGATTAGGTATAAGCCCATACATATACCTATGTCACCAATTTCCGTTCGGCTCCAACACCGAGCCCAAGAACAACCCAATCCACAAAGAAGAGTAAACAGTAAATCCACACAGGATAACAGTACATGTCCACATAGTTTATAACAAGTTCATGAAATCAACGGATAACCATTACCCAGGTATATGCCCATACATATACCTAAGTTATCAAGCGGTCCATCTCAATCATGAGGAAACACAATGATCATTGACTCAGCTCAAACCAAGATTTTCATTATCGAAACCGTAGCTGCTGAAGAGCCCCGTCTCTGAAGTGTGCAGTAGTCCTGTCACGACTCCGAGGTACTGCTCACTAACCTATGACTGCTGAGGTACTCCTCCTGTCGAGTACTGCGGGTCTGCTGCCAACTACTGGGCGCTCCGTCCGCTGATGGTCTGCTGCCAACTACTGGGCGCTCACCCAAATAGCCTACTGAGGTACTCCTCCTATCGAGTACCGCGGGTTTGCTGCCAACTACCAGGCGCTCCGTCCGCCGTGGGTCTGCCGCCAAATATCGGGCGCTCCGTCCACTGGGCTAGTCGACTCACTCCAAGTCGAGTCGGTCAAGCAGTCGTCAGGTCTCAGCCGGCTACACGGTCTCCGTACTCTGCACGCTCGTCTCCACCGTTGCGGGTCTGTCGCTACAACCAAGCACACACACTCCGTAAAGCATCGCGGGTCCGCCGCTACAACCAAGCGCTCCACCGCCAAGGGTCTGCTGCTGCATCCAAGTGCACCACCACTAAAGATCAACAGAAGATTCAGCTCACACAGGTTCGGTAGCACTGTTCCACGTAGGATCGCTGAGTTCTGTAGTCGTCGTCGTCGAATCCACATAGGATCTCTGTACTGTCGTCGTCGCAGTCACAGTAGCAGTAGTAGTAGTCGTCACAGTAACAGTCGTAGCCAGCACTAGGGTTCCCGCACACAGTAAGCTCGTTCGGAGGGTCCGCTCCACGAGCCGAGAGGCTGATACATCAACTGTCACAAAGACCAGAGTTGATGTATCCAAATGTTCCGTATCGTCAACATGAACTCAACGCAACAGACGGCGCGTCAATCGGACGCCCGGTCGGAGAGTTATTGGCATTTTCGTCTCCGGGGCCCGGTTGGTTTTTAAGGCTAAACCAACCCGACCGTACTCCACCTGCGTCCAAACCTCGGGCGGAGTATGCCAAAAGATCCGTCTCACTTAGAGGATTCCATCAAAGTCGACGACACGTCAATCGGACGTCCGGAACTCAAGATATGAGCGTTTCTGCTCCGAGGGCCCGGTTGGTTTCGTGAACGAACCAACCCGGCCGTACTCCACCTGTGTCCAAACCTTGGGCGGAGTATGCCAAAAGATCCGTCTCACTTAGAGGATTCCATCATAGTCGACGACACGTCAATCGGATGTCCGGAACTCAAGATATGAGTGTTTCCGCTCCGAGGGCCCGGTTGGTTTCGTGAACGAACCAACCCGGCCGTACTCCACCTGTGTCCAAACCTCGGGCGGAGTATGCCAAAAGATCCGTCTCACTTAGAGGATTCCATCAAAGTCGACGGCATGTCAATCGGACGTCCGGAACTCAAGATATGAGCGTTTCTGCTCCGAGGGCCCGGTTGGTTTCGTGAACGAACCAACCCGGTCGTACTCCACCTGTGTCCAAACCTCGGGCGGAGTATGCCAAAAGATCCGTCTCACTTAGAGGATTCCATCAAAGTCAACGGCACGTCAATCAGACGTCCGGAACTCAAGATATGAGCGTTTCCGCTCCGAGGGCCCGGTTGGTTTCGTGAACGAACCAACCCGGCCGAACTCAAAGTAAACCGAAACCTTGAGTGCGATATATCGAAACGACCGTATCGATCCAAGGATCGCGTTGCCGCTGACGGTTCGTCATTCAGAGGTCCGAGTCTCATGTTATGGGCCAAAAACCAATTCTGGTTTGAAACGGGGGGGTCCGGGTCCGGGCCGACCCGGCCCGACCCCCCCCCCCCCCCCCCCCGGGCGGCGCGGTGGCCGGCGGCGGCGCGCGGAGGCGGCGCGGCGGCGCGCGGAGGTGGCGCGGCGGCGCGCGGCGGCGCGGGAAGCCGCGGCGGCTATCGCCGCGAGGAGGCCGCACGCGGGGGCAATCAAGCCCCCGTTTCATGGAGTGGCGGCGCGGCTATGCCGCGCCGCTTTGTCAAACAACGGCCCCCCTCCTGGGGGCCCGCTTCATGAAAAAAAACGAGGGGCCTCCTGCCCCCCCAAGGGAAACGCTCCCCCCCATAAAGAGGGGGGTTTTAAGTGAAGGCCGGGGGATTAATTCCCCCGGTTTTAAAGACATCCGGCCGGCCAGCTGGCCGGCCGGTTTTCTCAAACGGGACCGGAATTTCCGGTCCCCTCCTTCGGCTTCCGATGCCGGCGGCCCGGCCGCCGGTCTTCTCTTCCGCCGCGGCCCGGAACCGGCCGCGGTCTCCTCGTCCCGCCGCGGCCCGGAACCGGCCGCGGTGTTCGTCGTCCGGCGCGGTGCGACGACACCGCGCCCCTTCGTCGTGCCTTGATTCCTTTCAACGCGGCGCGACGGCGTCGCGTTCTTGAAGATTTTTCCTCGGCGTGGCGCGACGGCGTCATGGAAGATTAACGTACAATTATCCGCGTGATGCGACGGCACCACGCCACCTTGCTTCCGCCCGCAGATAAACAACATGAACGATGGAGGGGGTTCGGCCGTGTTCGTGCGGTCCGGCCCCCCTCACATTAAAATAATAACGCAACTTTAAATAAATCAATCCACTCGTTAGACTTGCTAAATTCACGATCAAGAATAAAATAGTTAAACCAAATAGAAAAACAACAACCCCTACCTCGAAGGAAGTTCGCGGAGCTCGTCAACGATCCGCGAAGGATGAGCATCGTGGAGATCGGACATCACGGAGGTCGGTCGTCACGGAAGAAGACGTCGTCGGCATCGCGGTAGACGGACGCGGGTTCGCCGCGAGAGGCACGTCGCGGAAAGTGCGTTGCGGCGTCGGACGTAGGTTCGCCGCGGAAAGCACGTCGCGGAGAGGATGCGTTGCGGCGTCGTGGAGGAAAACCAATGCGTTGCAGTCCGACGTCGTGGAAGAAGGACGCCGCGTTCTTCGTGAAGTTGAGTGTTCTTCGTGATGTTGAGCATTCTTCGTGATCTTCTTCAGAGATGAAGATGAAGAAGAAAATGCTCTCCACCTCTCAAGGAACAAAGGGACTAACCCAAAAATAATAAATTAATCTCATACTTAATTTATTAACACAACACCAACCTTTGAAATTCAAGAGTTTGAATTTCAAAACTTTAATTAAACTCACTTATTAATGACATAAGTTATAACCTATGTTTACATCATTAATTGTGAGTTGGGGAGGGTTAGAGAAAATGAAGGGGTGGGGTTCGTGTGGGCCCCACCACCCACTTAACCTCCCAAGGGAAGTTGGGTTGTCACCCAACTTCCACCCAAAGGATAAAAACACTTAAGGAAGATAAAAATAAAAATTGAAGTTAAATTTTTATTTTAACATTCACAATTTTATTTTTTACAACTCCCCTCGTGTAAACGCAACTTCGGGAAAGGTCTCCTTAATCGAAAATCGGCGCTGCGAGTTCATCGGTGCCCTCAGATATCAATTCCGAGCACCGGATCAAAAGTTAGGAATTCCCGCTCGTTCGTTCACTGAACGTACCCGAGCCAAACTTCGGAAATTAATTCCGGGCACTCCGGGCCTCGGAATCAGGTGCCGTCAGAAACCGCGCTCTTGTAAAATTCTAAAGAAAATTAAGAAAAAATTTCCCTTGAATTTTACGGGTCTTTACAATTCCCTTATACAGGCTAAGGTTATATCTGGTGTAATTCCATCAGCTCCAGGAAGAAGAATGGGTAAAGCAGAAACTACTACAGTTATGCTTAAACAAGCACCTGTACCTATTTTTACTTCAAAACCTTCATCTTCTCGAAGGACTCCACCTCCTGAACGCCAACAACAAAGGCCATTTCGTCCTAATGATCAAAAAGATCAACGAAAAAAACAATTTGAGGATTTGAAGAGTAAAACATACTCTTTCCGAAGTGAGCAAGTTCCTGGTTACTTCATTTCAGCTCTGGAAAATAATTTGGTTCAATTACCAGTGCCCAAGAGGCCAAACAAGGAAGG
The DNA here is from genome assembly GCA_963277665.1 of Viscum album. Lineage (NCBI taxonomy): Eukaryota > Viridiplantae > Streptophyta > Magnoliopsida > Santalales > Viscaceae > Viscum > Viscum album. Next base: position 1,747,865,909 of record OY728119.1, on the reverse strand, counting down.
AGATGAAGACCGTCCCAATTATTGTCTCTTTCATCAAATGTTGGAGCATCCCATCCAGGAGTGTTTTGTCTTTAATGACCTCCTGCAAAAGATGGTCGACTTGGGACAAGTCAAATTGAAGGGTTCTTCAGCTCATGTAGCGTGTGTTACCGCTACAGATCCAGAGGAAGGAGGCGAGTGGAAGGAAGTAAAAAAGCAAAACTGCGCAAAAATATGATGATTGGATGGTCAGAAAGACAATCAATCGGACCCATGCCATTTTTCGAACACAATTGAAGAAGCCAATTGTGTCTCCTACAAAAGCTGCAGTGAAGTCTCCATCAAAAGAAAAATCCTCAAAAGGGAAGCGCAATTCAATGAAGAAAGAGGAATCAGAAGAAGATGAGTATGTATCGAGGCCTAAGTTGTCTTTGACTCTGGCAGATTTCATGCCATCAACTTCAAAGCCACGGGCACCGCCCCACCAAACGGAACAGCCTAAACAGGCTAACCAGGCAGAGTCTTTATCAGATGAAGAGTTAATCTTCAGTTCTGTTAATATGATTCAATTAACAGGTCCATATTCCAGTCTTGATGAGCCTGAATTCCCTGTATCAAATAAGGGAATCCGAGGAAATTTTAGAGGTTCAGGATACAGGGGAAGACGTGGATCTTTCCGAAGCCACTACTCCAATTCTACCCCTGCTAGCACTGTGTATGCAGCGGAAACTCGTTGTAGAGCACTTCAGCGAGCTCAAAAAGAACAAGCATGTTCTTCTGCTAATGGCCAACTCAGTCTTGGAACAGTTATTTTGGAAGACCGATTGAAGGTTCAATCTTCTTTATCTCAGCGAGTAAATGGATCTAATTGGTATAATCTTCCAAAACCAAGGATGTTGCCAACTTCTATCCCAATACAAGATGCATCAGCTTCCAAAGCATCTGCTTCCAAGGTACCTGCTAAACCACATATTACTGTTGGGAAACGCAGACTCTAGATCAAAAGTATGATATATTGAAACACTTGGCCGATGTACCAGCCATGTTATCAATTTTGGATGCTTTGAATCTGTCAAAAGATCTTCGGGAATCACTCATCGAATCTTTGTCAAGTCCTCAGGAGTTTGAAGCTGAAATTGCTGCAGGTGAAGTCTATCACATAGAGAATAATCCTGAAGAATGCCATGCATTGATATCTTTTACTGATAAAGATGAATATGATGTTGTGCATGGGCACATAAAACCTTTGTACTTATCTGGCAAAGTCAATGGTGTAGATACCCGAAGAGTTTTCATTGACAATGGTTCAGGAGTCAACCTCATGCCCATTCGTACACTTCTTCGATTGGGCCTCACTGAATCTAATTTATCTCCTTCTACCATGATGTTTCAAGGATATGATAAAAATGAACAAGAACCACTGGGAGAAGTTACACTCAGAACCCAATTTGGAGATCTTGTATCCAATTTGGATTTCATGATTGTTGATCAAGACTCAACTTTCAACGTCTTCCTTGGAAGACCCTGGCTACATCAGCATGGGGCTATCCCTTCATCATACCATCAATGTCTCAAATACTGTTTCAATGGTCATGTTGGAACATTGTATGGTGATAAGGCCCCATTCAAGACATGTGAGACTCAATACATTGAGGTAGAATTTTATCACATGAAGGGAAGAGAGGAATCTACAATGAAGGAAATTACCAAAGTTAATTCTCCATATGGTTTGGATAAAATTCCAATAAATCGATTTACACATGTGAGTACATATTATGTGTTACCTATCAGTCAAATTGACAAAATAGACCCAAATCAAAATACTCTTATGGAAGGATCCATAATGTCAATTACGGTAATTGATCCAGACAACATGGGAGATATTGGTAACCTACCAAACAGTGATGAAGGCATAAGTGGTGACGTTTTCATTTCATCTACTGAAGTCCAACAAGTCTATACTTCTCCAATCAGTCCAGAAGAAGTTATAGCAACACCAGATGTGAATAATGATGTTGATTCTCAATCCATCATCTCCCCTATATTTCCCAAAGAAGGCCCTTTATCATCAATAGGGTTGGAAATGGAAGCTTCTTCTTCAAAATGTGAAAATTTTGACATCTCTTATGATCATGAAAATTTCGTTTTGTCATCTACTATGCAAGTAGAAACGGAAGAAATAACACATGATGAAGAAGAAGAGGAAGATCTTAGAGATGCTCCTCCAGCATTTGAAAAGGGTATCTCTACCACTGTGGATGAACTCAGAGAAATAAATCTGGGTACCGAGAAAGATCCACGCCCCACTTTAATTAGTGCGGCCATGACCCTTGAAGATCAAGAGATGTATATTTCTTTTCTAAAGAAAAATAATGATATTTATGCTTGGAACTATACAGAAATGACTGGGCTTGATCCTGATGTTGCTACTCATCATTTGGGTTTACCAAAAGAACATCGAGGATTTAAGCAAGCCGCGAGAAGAACACACCCAACTTATGCTTCCAAAATTGAAGCTGAAGTGGAAAAACTGCTCAAAGCTAACTTTGTCAGAGATGCTCAGTATCCCAAGTGGTTGGCTAATATTGTCCCTGTAAAGAAAAAGAACGGACAAATTAGGGTTTGCATCGATTTCAGAGATCTTAATCGGTATTGTCCTAAAGATGATTTCCCAGTTCCGATTACAAAACTCTTAATTGATGCGACCGATGGCTATGATGTAATTTTCTTTAGGGATGGATATTCCGGATATAATCAGATCCGAATGGCCCCAGAAGATAAGGAATCTACAGCTTTCAGAGCTCCTCAAGGCGTGTTTCGTTATCGGGTGATGCCCTTTGGTTTAAAGAATGCAGGTGCAACATATCAAAGCGTCGTGCATCGTATCTTCAAACCTTTCTTAGGGAAGTTTGTTGAATGCTATGTGGATGATTTGGTGGTTAAATCCAAACAAATTTCTAATCAATTGGCTGATTTGGAAGTCGTATTCCCCAAACTTTGACAATATAATTTGAAGATGAACCCCTTAAAATGTGCTTTTGGGGTAACCTCAGGAAAATTCCTCGGCTTTGTTGTACGCCATCGTGGTATTGAAGTCTATCCTGAGAAGACCAAATCAATCCTTGGTATGACACCTCCTTAGAATTTGAAATATTTAAGAGAACTTCAAGGACACTTAGCCTATATTAGGCGTTTCATCGCCAATTTGGCAGGAAAATGTTTAACCTTTACCAAATTATTGAAAAAAGGAGTCACTTACCAGTGGACTGAAGAATGTCAAGAAGCATTTGATGTTCTCAAGAAATACTTCATGAGACCACTAGTACTCATGCCACCTGTTGAAGGTAGACCAATTATCCTCTTTGTGACAGCTCTAGAGCAATCATTGGGTGCCTTTCTCGCTCAAAAGAATGATGCTGGGAATGAAAATAGCCTCTACTATCTCAGTAGAAATATGCTTGAAGCAAAAACCCGGTATTCAAGTATTGAGAAGTACTGCCTAGCATTAATCTTTGCAGTCCAGAAACTGAGACACTACCTTCAACATTACGAGGTCCAATTGGTATCTCGCAATAATCCACTAAAATTCATCCTTAGTCGTCCAATTCTTGCAGGACGTCTAGCAAGGTGGGCAGTTATCTTGCAGCAGTTCGACATTCAGTATGTGTCTCAAAAGGCAATATAGGGCCAAGCTCTGGCTGATTTCCTGGTTGAACATCCTTCAGTGGAAGACACGTCTTCAGATATTGAACTCCCTGATGAGGAATTTTTCTCTATTCAAGAGAGTCCTCAAACATGGAAAATGTATTTTGATGGTGCTTCCAGAAGTCCAACAAGGAAGAAAATGGAAAATCCTAAATTCAACAAAGTTGGTTTAGGAATTGTACTCATTTCTCCAGATAAGGCATTGTTACCTTATTCCTTTTTATTGTGGGAAGGTGGTACTAATAATGAAGACGAATGCCAATCTCTTATTACAGGCTTGGAGTTAGCGCTTCAAGCACAAGTGAATCACTTAAAAGTGAAAGGTGATTCAGACTTGGTAATCAAACAAGTCAATGGGGATTATGCCATCAGAAAAGAAGAATTAATCCCTTTGTATGATTACGTCAGAGAGTTAATGGAGGAATTCCCTTTAGTACCGACATTTTCTTATGTCCCAAGATCACAAAATGCTCAAGCTGATGCACTGGCTAATATAGCCACAGCTCTAGCAGATCCAAATCGGGACGAGACAACCATCAGTATTGCCCATCGTCGTGCAATTTCACCTTATGTTCAAGCCAAAACAGAGGAAATTAATGAAATTAGTCCCATTCCTGAACCATATGATTATACTATAGGATGGATGTCACCTATCAGGGAATACCTTCAAAAAGGAACACTTCCACCTGATAGAGCCGAGAAAGAACAAATCCGGCGACGTGTGGTCAATTTTACTCTTTATGATATCCCAAACCACTTAGAGAAAATTCTCTACAAACGTGGTTTTGAAGGAGTTCTCTTCAGAAGCATTGATGGTGAAGAGACAATGGATGTCATGAAAGAAGTTCATGTAGGAGTCTTTGGTGCCCACCAGTCTGGATATAGACTGTCTGATCAAATTCGATGGCTTGGATACTTTTGGCCTTCAATGATACAAGATTGTGTTAATTTCACAAATAAGTATCATTCATTCCATGTATATGCCAACTTCATTCATCAAACTCCAGAGTTTCTTCATACAGCTAAATACTCGTGGCCATTTGCCACATGGGGAATGGATGTGGTGGGACCTTACCCTTCAGCTACGGCCAAGCAGTTTAAGAACATTCTTACTGCTACTGATTTCTTTTCCAAATGGGCAGAGGCAGTACCTCTCAATGAAGTCAGTTCTAAATGCATTGTTAGCTTCATAAAGTTTAACATCATTACTAGATTTGGTGTCCCTCATACCATATTGATGGACAACGGCACCAACTTCTGTTCTTCTGATGTGAAGAAATTGTATCGAGAATACAACATTAAATCCAACCATTCATCTCGGTATCATGCGGCGGCCAATGGCCAAATAGAATCCTTTAACAAGACTCATTAAAATATACTGAAAAATATAGTGGATAAAGATAAGAGGTCATGGCCTGATAAACTCTTTCATGCTTTATGGGCTTATCGGACAACCACCCGCAATGCAACGCGGTCAACTCCATATTTGTTGGTATATGGAACAGAAGCAGTCCTGCCAATTGAAGTTCAATTGACCTCACTCAGAGTAGCCATTTGTGATCAGTTATCTACAGATGAGAAATCCCAAAAGAGATTAAATGAATTGGAATAGTTAGATGAGAAAATATTGTGCACTTTTCACCACACAGAAATCTATCAGAATCGAATAGCACGAGCTTTTAACAAAAAAGTTCGTCTTCGTTCATTCATTCAGGGAGAATTGGTATTAGTTCTCAGAACACCAATGATACCAGGAAAGAAGCCTCCCAAGCTTGAACCAAAATGGGAAGGACCTTATTCAATACATAGGGTCTACTCCAATGGAGCTTCTTCAATAATCTCAATGGATGGAGAACTCATCACGACTCCAACCAATGCCAGATTTCTGAAGAAATATTTTGTATAAACACAAAATATGGTCCCCAGAACCAAGACTCTTACAATCGGTTCATACATTAATGGTCCAGTATGACCTTAAACTGTAACTACGTCCAAAATGACATTAAACTATAGAAATCATATGTCCTCGCAACATGACACTAAACTGTGTGGCACCAGTTCGTCCTTGATATATGACGTTAAACTATATAGAAACGGTCTAAGCATATGACCCTAAACTATTTGAACAAACATCCAACATGACGTTAAACTATGTCACCTTCATATGTCCCCGAAACGTGACACTAAACTGTGCGGCACCAGTTCGTCCTTGCTATATGACGTTAAACTATACAGCAATGGTCCAGTATGACCTTAAACTGCAACTTCGTCCAACATGACGTTAAACTGTAGGAATTTCCCTTACATCCGGAAAGACGTTAAACTACATAAGCACTTAAAATTCCAGTATGACTTTAAACTGCATCATCCCTAGTCCTTATGTCCAACAAGACGTTAAACTATGACGTCCTAACTACGTGAGGTTAAACTGTATAAAAGTCCCTTACGTCTGGAAAGACGTTAAAATATATAATCATCAAAGGTCCAGCATGACATTTAACTACAACATCCATGGTCCATGCATATGACCTTAAACTATTCGCACTTTCTTCCAACATGACATTAAACTGTGGGAAAAAATCCCTAATGCGTCCAACATGACCTAAATGGTGTGTTATTTTGTCCTTACTGCATGACATTAAACTGCACAGTCCCCCTTTCATCCAATATGACATTAAACTATATTGTCCCCATTGTCCTAACTACATGACGCTAAACTGTACAGAATGTCCTTGATATGTCCTACATGACATTAAACTATTATTTTGTCCCTGCTACATGACACTAAATTGTGCAGCACCAATAGTCCTAACTGCATGACTTTAAACTGCATAGTCCCTTTTTTATGTCCTACATGACATTAAACTATGCATTGTTAAGGTTGTTGTTACCTATTCTTTCTCACACCGAGTATGACTCACGCGAGCTTAGAGAAAACCTCAACCGTAACACTCTCTTTGGGACGCTAACCCTGTATAAGTCCCAAAAACATTTTATTTAGATCATTGTCCCCAAGAATGACTTGATCATTAATTCATTCTTTAATTGAACTACACGAACTTTGATCCTTGCCCTCCAGGCTGGGTATGTAGGCAACCTCCAAGGGTTCAAGCCCAAAAAAAACAATCTCTTCACATTGGTTCACCACCATCTCATATGATGTTGATTCGTGAAACCACCCCTGGAATCAATATCTTTACATTGATTCACATTCCTCCTTGTTATATGACGTTAAACTATACAACAGTTTTGTCCGGTACGACAATAAACTACAATATTCTTTGATTCCCTCATTTGAGAAGGAACCATTATTGACATTTATTTTTTCAATCATGTTTCATTTCAAAACACTACGTGCATACATGGTAATGACTAAGCTTTTTATCTCAGGTTAAACCATCATTGCACTAAAGTCCCATTTCACCCTTCATATGTACGAACCAAATTTGTACAAAGGGTAGTTCTAGAACAACGTGGACTTGATTCCCATCCTTATGGGATACGTAGGAACATTCGAGTATCCCTCGAATCCAGTCCCATGTCTTTTGGGCCTAACCCCAAAATTCACTTTCAGTCCCTTAGCTGAAATGTCCTCATGAAAACACACACTGTGTATTCATTATTATGGTCCGAATTCTATGACCCTAAACTAAGATCCCTCATACTTTCGTCCTGCATGACGTTAAACTGCATTTCAAGAACTATGTACGGCTTGATTCTCATTCTTATGAGATACGTAGTGAAGTCCAAAATTTCAATTCAGGACCCAGCCACAACATGATTATGGTTATCATTGACCTATTATCTCTATATACATTAGAAAATAACCATATTTATGTGTTATAATCCTATCCTTAAATATTTTCAGATCTTCATAACCCTTTTCATGACTTCTAGTCACAAAAATGTCAAACTTCTGAGAATTCTTTTGCCTGACTGTGCAGCACGTGCCCATAGGTGGCCTTGCATAAACAGTCCACATAACAGACTTGTCAGCTAAATGATGCTATTAATTTGACCATGCAGCCAATGCCCTTAGGTGGCTCTACATATTTCAACCCCCTAACGGGTTTTTGTCAAATAATATTAACTTCATTCTTGGGAAGAATGCCTCTTTTGTCCTTATTTGTCTTAAACGATGTTATGTAGTGATCTGAAAAAAAAATAGCCATCCTTAACATATTTGTCCCATATCCTTTTTCATGATCTGAAAGTATTCAAGTCTATGGTTTATTCTTCTTCCCTACGTCTGGGTCAGACCTTCGTAGGAGTGATACTCATCCTGTTCTTCGATAATCTTGTCTGGAAATATTTTCTCCATATTCAAGTACCACTTTCCATAAAGCAAACTCTATACTTTAGAAAATTTGAATCTCTATAAACTTTCACTGGCTTTTAGCACTAGGAAAGTAAACTTCTAAGAAATCCTTTGCCTGACAATGCAGTACGTGCCCATAGGTGGCCTTGCATAAACAGTCCACATAACAGACTTGTCAGCCAAAAGATGATATTTATTTGACCATGCAGCCAATGCCCTTAGGTGGCCCTTCATATTTCAACCCCCTAACGGGTTTTGTTAAATAATAGTAACTTCATTATTGGAAACTACTTCTTCTAATGCCTTTTTAGCTCTTTTTCATATCATTCCTCGGATTCAAATATTCTTAAGCCATAGTTTACATATTTTCTCTCATACTTGAGTATGGTAATATGTTTTCAGATAAATTTTCAAGGAATTGAATCAATTTTAATCAATTTTGGTCAAAGTTATTTCGACCTTAAACATTATCCCCTTTATGTCGGGCATGCATGACTTTAAACTGCCCACAAAAGACAAAGGAACTCTGAATAAAAGTCGAGTTCCAGCTCACTAAATATACATTTTTGTATGATTTAGGTAATATTGAGAAATTAAAAGATTCAAAGTTTGTAGGGTTATTTGTAATAATCCTAGTAAAAATCAAACTATGCTTACTAAGCCCATTGGATTAAGTAAATTTGAAGCAGGTAGTGAGATAATGCTGGTACAAATAAGTGAAAGTGAATGTGTTTTTCATTGATGCACAAGAGTTAGAAGGACATCCACATACTGGAGTCTCTTCTCTTTTTCTAGAATTACAAGAGGCTTTCAACATAACACTTCATTTGATTTACGACATCCCAAGCTTCATCAGCAACCACCTGGAATTCATTCATTCAACTGGATACAATAAGAGATGCAGTGATACTAGCTCTTCTTGGAACAATTGTAAAAGGATGGTCTTGGGTGCAGTTTGAGAAAATTTTCTGCTGATCAAACAGTGACTCTGTTTCTGTCCAGGAGACTTGGAAGATGGATACATGGATTTGAGAATGGAGCATTGGAAGTAAAGAGCCATTTGGAGAGATTACTCTTTTCAGATATTGCTCTAATACCATGTTTGTCTTCTCTCCACCAACCGGTAGTGGAAAACATTTCATCCCATGGGTTTTCCATTTTCATATCTACAAGGAAATGACATGGAGGAAGAATTTGAAATTTCACACCATTGTTGTTGCTCATAATGCACAGCATAACCGAAATATAGGAGTAGCAGTGCAGCTGCATCTCAGGTGTATAATTGTTTTCATTTGGAACATTGAATCCTTGCAGATGACCATGACCACACAGAGGCAGATGGATGCTCTGTGGAAAATTAGGATGATTTTTCTTCAAGTACTTAGCCAAATATGGGAGAGTGTTGTTGCAGATATCATAGTAATCATGGCCAATAATGTTTGTCATGTCATCAATATGCTTGCTATCCAGTTCATCAGCTGTTCCAATTTCCTTGGGAACCACTGAATCTACAGAAAAGAGGAATAAACTAACTCTTAAATGGAAAAAATGGCTAAAGGCATTAAGGCGCGCAAGTCTAAAACATGGCGCGCAAGTATTCATGTGCCACACTAGTTTTTGACGCACAAGTGTAAACCGCGCAAGTACAAATACCTTTAGAATAGCGCGACATCAAGGAAAGCATTGGAAAACAGAGCAACTTTCGCGGCTATGGTGACCTGCGCGACGAGAGCTCGAGGGTATGAAGTCCGGAAATCCGGATGCTTTTACGGAAGTGAGGCCCCCTATTTATAGACGTGGCCGGGACCCTGCGCGCCGGACCCAGTTCGCTTAATTCCTGTGCGGAGAGAACTTGTGTGCCGCCCTCTGTGCCCTGAAGACTTGCGCGCCCCCTATTCCTTTGGATGGATTTGATTTCTTCAGAGTCAAATCCTCATTTATCTCCGGATCCAACTCTGATGGGGGACTTTTGTTGACGCTCCTTTCATCACAGAATCTAATGATCAGAAAAGGGGAATATCTGAGCTCAAAGTGATTCAACCATTGAAGAAAACATAAAAAATCGACAAAGGAATGAACAAAGGATCAACAGCAACTGCACCGTGCAAGTTATATCACTGTTGTGCAAGTACACTTGCGCGAAGATCGTGGTCGCACAAGTGACTTGCGCGACCTAAGTGATAACCGCACGGTAACCGCCCATGGCCTTCTTTTGCCTATAAATAGACCCTGTGGGCCCCCCATTCGCTAGGATTTTTTTTCCTGAAACTCGGATTGAATCTCCCGATGCCCAAGTCTATTCTCAAAGCTTCCAGAACACTTCTAAGGTAATTTCATTCCTAGAACGGAAGATCTAAAGAGAGGGAGGAAGGCCTAAGTGTTGAAACTCATCAACACTTGTGCACCTGAGTGGTCAGCCCTTAAGGGAAGTGACCACACTTGCGCGCCACCTTATTCCTTCAATAGAACTTGCGCGTCCCTTTTCTGGAAGAACCTCAAGAGGATTCTAAAGGGATTAATATAGAGTCGCTCAAGTATTCTAATGCTGGTTGAAAATCGCACAAGTACCCCACATGTCGCGCAGGTATACCTGCGCGACCAATACTTGTGCGCCCATGTAAGACTTGCGCGCCTTTCAAGACTTGCACGCCCCTACAGTTTTGGGTTCCCATATTTCCCATTTTACCACTCTTAATCCATTACACCTTCCCTTTTCAAGATTTAGTCTTCAAGACACTCTTCAAAGCCATTTATGGCATGATTTCTTGATTTGACTTCCTTATCTGAAAGGAATTCTGTGGAATATCCCTCAAAACCTAGTGATTTAAATATCCTTATGTCACTAAATATGGAGAGTTCATTCATTCAACCTCATCCTTTAAGATGAGAGAATCCTTAACTTGGGTCTCCTTTTCAGGAATAATCCCTAGTTATATGTCCTTTAATCTGGGCATCTTCCTCAGGAGTAAGTCCCAAATTCTTAAAGTTCCCAAATCTGGGCATCCTCCTCAGGAGTAAGCCCCAAACCTTAATTCCTTAACTTGGGCATCCTCCTCAAGAGTAATCCCCAATCTCAAATATGGTAATCCTCGTTAGGAGTATTCCCCAAACCTTAATCCCTAACCTGGGTCTCCTTTTCAGTAATAAGACCCAGTCATAATTATGGGCATCCTTCTTAGGAGTAATCCCCAAGTCCTCTAATTTTGGTCATTATTCATAGGAGTAAGCCTCGAGTCCCTTAATTTGGGCATCCTCCTTAGGAGTAAGCCCCAATCCTTAATCCCCTAACCTGGGTCACCTTTTCAAGAATAAGTCCTAGTCATAATCTTGGGTTTTCTTTTTCAGGAGTAAGCCCCATGTCCCCTAATTTCTCTTTAACCAGTCATAATTTACGTTTGATCTGGGATTCCTTCTCAGGAGTAAAACCCAGTTATCAATCCTCTCCTAATTTGGGTTTCCTCTTCAGGAATAAGTCCCAAGTTAGAGTATTCAAATCTCCATGAAGCACATATACCTTTATGGACCCTATTCCTAGATTTTCTCCCTAAAGTAAATCCTCTGGGCAGTCATACACACATAAGCCCCAAACCATTTCTTATGATTTCATCTTTCATGGAACAATTTTCTAAATTTTACTAATACCTTTTGTTTCTCACACCGAGCATGACTCACGTGAGCTTAGAGTGTAAAAGTAATTGTGACATCCTGCTTTGAGCCATCAATCGTAAACATCATACCCTTATTCGAACTACGTGGGTTTTGATTCCTTTTTCAAAACAAAGGATACGTAGGTAGCCCTTCTATGGGTTCGATCCCAACTCTGAAGTAATTCAGTGTCCTTCTGAATGACGATAAACTTCAAGTGCCCCACTGAGTGGCTTTAAAACCAGCCTGGTCATCATAATGACCAAGAGACTTTTATATAAATGCTTTGAAGGATACCATTGTCCAAGAATATCTAAATAGATACAGATGATTCTCTATTGATGAAGAACCTCGAATACATATAAAACATTCTCTAAATTTCTTACATATTTAATCATTGATTGTTAAACTGAATGAAAGATCATTTTATACTTGGTAATGTAATAAGGATTCACGAACATAACTTAAATCTATAAAGAGAGTCCCGGAGTAGACAATAATTCCCCTCAAAAAAGGTGTGATGAGTCTGACCTCCCATCCTCTCGACCAATGAAAATTCCTAAGACTCATCATTCCACAAGCTAATGAGAGACTACCTTTGGAAAGTAGGTCCAAATGGATGTGGAATCATTGGATGTTTCCGGTTCTACGAACAAACCCTCTAGAAACCGATCGGAACGTTTGAATCTCCCATCCAGGAGGTCATCCCCGAATTCCGTGCGAAACATAACCATATAACATTAAAAGAAATAAAGATAAGTAAAATGGTCACGCAAGATATCCCATACTAGGATTCTATGAAAATATTGATGTTGAAGAAAAACAAACCATCAAGGTCTGATGGAGAGTTATAGAAAAAAGGATTAGGAGAAAGTTAACCACAAGAAAATCACAAACTTGTGATTGGTTAAACGGTCATTGAATCCTCAGTTCGAAAATTTAACTGACAACAATTTTGTTTTAAGTTACCTTTCATAATGTTGAGGAATTTATTTAATAGATTTACTAAGAACTTAAGGAAATATACATACATGTCATGTATAATTTCATTCTTCAATAAATTTTTACCACAAACCCATCTCTCACTCCAAATGGTAACAGAAATAAAAAATATTCTATTTATCCTAATTGTATAAGGTTAAAAATATTAACACATACCATTTAGAATAGTAAAACTATTTTGTAAAAACCAGGGACTTCCTTTAGGTTAGTGGTAGGTAATAAAGGTATGTCCCACTATGGTTGTGGGTTTGATTCCCACAGCTTTGTCCGACGCGATAGGTTATCCCCCGACCTGCAGGTTGTCCTTTTAATAATACTATAGTATTATAATATTCCAAAAATAATCCTCATAAATTTTTTAAACATAAAAAATACTATCTAAGGTTCAACTTAATCCATTCCAACCTTTATAGTTATCCAAAATACATCTGTCCAAACTTTCTCTAAAGGTTCTCTAAATTCCAAAATCAATTGTAACATCAGATTCCCCAAACAAAGTAATGTTTATCTTATTGTCACATACTAAAAATATGATTACCTTCATCATATTAAAACCTTAATGAAAAAAACAAGTACTACAGTAAAATCCTTATATATATCACATTATTCTTATAACCCTAATATAGTTCTCGAGTCCAAAAACACAAATAAAATTATTATTCAACTTCATCTATAGTAACAACTTAATCATGGCCTAGATCCCTTGGCCTTTTCGGAGGTATGTTTCCCTGACACGTAGGACATTCATTTGCATAATGCCCCATTTCTCTATAATTGCAACATTCCACATTGATAGCCTCTTTCTTTCCCTTGCAATCATGAGCCTGGTGACCCTTTTCTCCACATTTATAACAAACTCACATTCCTTTTAGGCAAGTATCGGGGTGATTCTTTCCACAATTATCACATAATGAAAATACATCTTTCCATTTTTTCCTTTATCTCTCTCTTGTTCCACCATTCTCTTATTCTCTTGCATTACTTTGTTTTCATAAGACTTAGAGAATTCCTTTTTTGTCTTGATAGCACACGAGACAATATCTTCGTACATTCAGAATGATTGTGATACTAAAGATCGTCTGAGAAATGGTTTTAACCCATCAAATAAACGATCAATCTTACTTCTTGGGTTAAGTATATAATCTGCAGCATACCTCGCTAACCATGTAAAGTTGGCCTCATACTTTGCGACATTCTCATCCTCCTTTTGTCTTAGACTTAGAAATTTCATTTCCATATCTGCTCGATGGTCACGAGGAAAGTATTTTTCTAAAAATAGATCTTTTAACTCCCTCCATTCCATATTTGATACTTCATCATCTTCCTTCATGTTTTGAATCAATAACCACCATTGATCAACCTCTCCAGTGAGGCAGTAAACTGCCATGATGACCTCCTCCCTTTCGCTACTCCCCAAGGCATGGAATATTTTATCTAAGGATTTTATCCATTGCTCAGCAACTAATGGATTTGTACCCCCATTAAATGTTGGTGGTTGTTTCCTCATGAAGCGGTCTTAAATTGATCCTCCCCGTTGTAGGTCAGGGTGCTCCATACGAGTAAGGTTATTATTCATAACTTGAGTGAGTTGTCCCAGTATGGTGATAAGGTGATCAGCACCAGTTGTATCGCCAGCTCCACTATAATTATCTTGAGCAGGAGGGAAATCCCTACACGGAGTGCGTGCATTGATGCGGTTTCCATTCCTCCCACTAGGCACCATTTCTAAACAATGGCATAAAATATATTAGTTTTTGAATCAAAATACGTAATTCCATACTTGTAAACCAGTTAACATAAATTTGACCGTTTATGAATAGAATCCATAAACATAAAAATGTTTTCTTTGAGATGTATATACTCATAAACCCTTCATAATGGTTGGTAAAGAAATTGATAATTATCCTCAGTGTATCCCCCGAGAGTGTCGTAACCAAGAGTGCAACAAGGCCCGTTGTCGTGCACCAGTTCCCGTTTGAGTCTAGCTCAAAGTGGTGTTTTCAGGTTTTACCCCTAGGTACATCTATGTCAGAGCCGCCTCTACCTGCTCGTATCCAGACAGGGATATATTGCTCGAAAAACCCACAAAATATCTACATCAACAGAATTCTAGGAAGTTATTCTATACTAATCCTCAAATTCTGTCTTCGGGCTATGTGCTTTAATCAAATTTTATCTAAATATAGCTTCCAAAGTTAGTATTAAACTGCCTCTGATACCAACTGTAACGCCCCGACCCCATTTACCCAGAGTCGGTGCATTACTTCGTAACATTGGCATGATCACAAAAGATCATGTCTCGAAAGACCGATTAGTTTAGTATCCTTGGAAACACTAGATACATTCATAAATGTTACATTACATCATAAAGTCAAAAACTACAATAACAAAGTCTCCATAGTCCACACTCATATTATTTTCGGACTATCCTTGCAGGTCATTCATAAAATACTTCTTCACATCCTGTAAAATATTAAAACATTGAAAAGGGTGAGCTCAGATGCTCAGTAAGGATAACAATATAGCGGAAGTTTTCATAAATAAACATAAACATTTAAGTCAATATATAACTAAAACAAAAGCCTTTTAAACATGAACTTAAAAATAATATGGTAAAAGTAAAATGAGATAATTCCATGAACTTATTCACATGGATATTCTACTGGTCGAATAATCACATGCAATATCAATAACCACTTTCATAATGATGGATATCATAATGCCATAATATCATAACCACGTACCCAAGGCCTCGTGCCAAGACTAAAAATAATATTTTTTCAAGTCCTTGTGCCAAGACACTAGTTTGTCTCATGAGACCTGCCGATGAATCGAGGAGCTATAGCGGGCTCCACCCACCACTTATTATGCCCAATGCATTCCTCATATGAACAGGTTTAAACATATCATAAACCATAACATAATCGTATCACATAAAACATTCCTAAAGGAAACATAACATTTCCACATTTCAACCACAAGATAACAATACAACACATTAACATAATAATAATAAAAACACTTTTAAAACAATTTTCAATAACAAAATAAAATAAAATAAAAACTTTGTATTTATATTTCATTTTTTTAAAAAAGTTATGGATTGTAGAGGAAGCTGAAACACAAATAATGGTCACGGCGGCGGAGAAGTCGTTGTCGCCACATACGCAAGACAAAACATTCCATTTGTCGTTTATTAAAAACTCTTCGTATAAAAAGATTCCCTTTTTAATAAAAGTAAAATTCAAAGGGGTTTATACACCGTATAATAGAAAGTTGTGTATAAACCAAAATATGCCTCAATGAATGGAGATTGTGACAAAGTCACTTACAAAGATAATTTTTTAAATTAAATAGATCTATTATGTGTATTCACAATAATTACACATAAAGAAAGTACAAATACAAGATAGTACATAGTAATATAATGACATAATTTGAAAGTAGGATATTAACCCAAAGAATGGAAATTGGGTTAAGAAGTTCCCTTACAAAGATCATTTTTTAAATAAAATATATCTATTATGTGTATTCACTATAGGTACACATAAATAAAGTACAAATAAAAGATACTACATAATAATATAATGACATAATTTGAAAGTATGAGATTAACCCAAAGAATGGAAATTGGGTTAAGAAGTTACATTACGTCGTGTCCGAATTGACTCGATCATTCTTTAACCTCCTGAATAATAAACTAGAGTTAATTTATTTTTTCATAAAAACCATTTACATGTTCATTATTCCTTCTATATCAATTATTACCATGTTATGAACATTATGTAATTATTTAAGTTAATAACGGTCATTTTGTCGATCTTTGGTACTTGAGTCCAAAAATAAACTCCTTATAATTACCAGTTGTTCATGTGGTGAAATATCCATTATATACAGTATTATAATCATGATTTAGATATAATATATATCTTATATATCCAGTATATATATTCATTCATAATATTACGTAACATTTATAGGTAAGAAATGAAATGCACCGTTCATGGAGACGGTAATCCGTACGTACACATGAACGCTACTTTCATTTCTATATCATATTTAATTGAATGAAATCATAATTATATTAAGGTATATTATAATTACAGTATAATATCATATATAATATCATTTACTCCATCCTGTATACATCCCACATATGGCATTAACTATTCAAATCACATTGAGGGGGCGTTAGTCCGCACTTCCTAAAATGAAAATATTGCGTTTACCCATAATGGAAACCATAAAGGTATGCCAGAAATGAAAAATACAGAAGATTAAGTAAAACATAAACATAATATATATCATATATAAAAATAGTGTCATCATAATGGCCTCCATTAGAGGTGTTAAAAGAATATTGAACAATCATCGTTTCGTGAGGCAGTAATTCGCCACCCACAGAAACAGTATGTTCTTTAACCATTAGATGTAGTTGTGTGTAAGGGTTGGTCGGATAATTTTTTTAAAACAACATCCTAGTATATTGAGGATACTGGTGATTTTACAAAAGAAATGAATAAAAAGAGTTTAGGGGGTTTCAGAAGCAAAATAAAACATAAGAACACAGGAGAAAACACTACCTTTAAAACAGGTAACTCCTTTTGATTTGAGCCAAAGGCTTCCTTGGGAAGACTTCGGTCCAAAGTGATGCTTCTAGGAGTAATAGAGGGAATTCTAGATAGTATTTGGACATAGTTTGGCCGAGCCAAATGGCTTTAATGGTGTGAATAATGTGGTAGTGGTGGGGCATTTTATAAGAGGAGAGGAGAGGCACTCTCGGAATGTAATAAAATGTTACTATATTATATAATGAGTTTGTGATTTTAAAGGACACACACTTATATATTTCGACGTAAGGTGATAAGGGTTCTAAATCTACCCATCCAATATGTTTTGGACAAGTGTAAGTCTTAGATTTTACATTATAGTTTCATTTTTATTAAATCGTTAATTAATGAGGTAATCACCGCATCATCATGGTGTCATAAATCATTTAATTTATTTAATGTCTAAAAATTAAAAAATATATCATGATGTAGGAAATATTTTTATATTTCTAATGAATATTAATAGTAAATAATATGATTTTTAAAATCCCATTTAAAATTATTTTTAGTAAAACAACTCATGTTTGTGACATTTTTATTTTATTATTAAATAAAATGTTTTTATGTCATTTCCTACCAAAGTGGATCCATGTGGTCACCATGTTGACCCATAGATTGTCATGGTAGTCCATGGATTATCCAATAGGGGTAGGAGAAGTTTCATGGTCATTTCATATTATTATAACATTATCTATACCTTAACTTTCACTAATTACCTTTAATCGTGATAAATTAAACTTAAAAGATACTATTCACCAAAAAAAAAATATTTTAATCCTATTGAACCACATTTTACCTCTTAATGATAACCATGTATTTCAGATTTTAGAAAATCAAATCACATAAGTGGTAATGTTTCATTTAAACGAAAAATCAATTTTTTAACTACCACTTAGTGTTTTCACTATTCATCAAAAATTGATATTTTTCAGAACAATGCCAATATTTCACCCTAAGCTATAACTGATATTCCGAATTCAAATATGATGTCTATTTTAAAAATTTCCAAACATATAAGTTTCATTAATTAATTTTATAATTAATTCCCGCTGTCACAACAAATAGCGTGATTTTAAGAAACAATATACTTCAAAAGATTGACAATTGTTTATGTCCAATTTCAAAGTGAAATTAATTCTAATGACCACAATTGGATAAAATGGTAAAAATATATTCTAATTATACTTTAAAACCACTCAATATTATAAATTATCACTATAAATTATTTTGATTAAAAAATCTATTTTTAAGTATTTTTCACTATTCATAAATAATTGGAAGTTCTCAGAAAAATACCAAAAATTCAAAATACGATAATTTAGATATTCTGAATCCAAAAATGATGTCCGTTTTGAAATATAAAATATATATAATTTCAAAAAGTGGGTATTACTATTCATAATGGCTATTTTGATTGGTCGGAGTGTGTTAGAATCTCAAACTTGCGTACAATGCAAGCTATTGCATTATTGAAAGAGAAGCGTATCTTGGAAGCTCGGGGTGTTACATTCTCCCCTCCTTCAATAAATTTCATCCTCGCAATTTGAAATTTTTCTTTTAAAATAAAAGGTTGAAAATAGAAAATACCTTTGTGGAAAACCCACATCGGAAATAAGGTTAATAAAAACATAACATTAAAAGAAAGAAAGATAAGTACAAAGGTAACTCATGATAGCCCGTACTAGGATTCTATGAAAATATGGATATGGAAGAAATAAAAACCATCAAGGTCTGATGTAGAGTTATAGAAAATAGGATTAGGATAAAGTTAACCATAAGAAAATCACAAAACTGCGATTTGTTAAACGGTCATTGAATCCCTAATTGGAAATGTTAATTGAAAACATTTTTGTTTTAAGTTACCTTTCATACTGTTGAGGAATTTATTTAAAAGATTTACTAAGAACTTAAGGAAATATACTTACTTTTCATATATACTTTCATTCTTTAATAAATTTTTACCACAAACCCATCTCTCACTCCAAATGGTAATAGAACTCAAAAATATTATATTTATCCTAATTGTATAAGGTTACAAATTTTAACACATACCATTTGGATTAGTAAAACTATTTTGTAATAACCAAGGACTTCATGTAGGCTAGTGGTAGGCAGTAAAGGCCTGTCGCACTATATTTGTGGGTTCGATTCCTACAGCATATTCTGATGCAACGGGTTATCCCCCAACCTCCAGGTTGTCCTTTTCTAAAAACTATAATATTATAATATTCCAAAAATAATCCCCAGAAATGTATTAACCTTAAAAAATACTATCCAAGGTTCAAAATAATCCATTCCAACCTTTATAGTTATCCAAAATACCTCTGTCCAGTCTTTCTCTAAAAGGTCTCTAAATTCCAAAATCAATTGTAACTTCAGATTCCACAAACAAAGTAATGTTTCTCTTACTATCACATTCTAAAAATATGATTACCTTCATCATATTAAAACCTTAATGAAAACAACAAGTACTGTAGTACAATCCTTATATATATCACATTATTCTTATAACCATAATATAGTCCTTGAGTCCAAAAACACAAATAAAATAATTATTCAACTTCATCTGAAGTAACAGCATAAGCTTGGCCTTGATCCATTGGCCTTTTCGGAGGTATGTTTCTCTGAAGCTTAGGACATTCATTTTCATAATGCCCAATTTATCTACAATTTTAGCATTCAACATTGATAGCCTCTTCCTTTCCATTTCAATAAAGAGCCTGGTAACCTTTTTCTCCACATTTATAACAAACTCCCATTCCTTTTATGCAAGTACAGGGGTGATTCTTTCCACAATTATCACATAATGGAAAATCCTTCTTTCATGTTTTCCCTTAATCTGTCTCTTGTTCCACCATAATCTACTTCTCTTGCTTTAATTTTTTTTCATAATACTTAGAGAATTCCTTTTCTTACTTGATAGCACAGGAGACAATATCTTCTTACGATGAGAATGATTGTAATACAAAAGCTCATCGGAGAAATGGTTTTAACCCATCAAATAAACGATCAATCTTACTTCTTGGGTTACGTATATAATCTACATCATACCTCACTAACCTTGTAAAGTTGGACTCATACTTTGCGACATTCTCATCCCCTATTTGTATAAGACCTAGAAATTGCCTTTACATATCTTCTCGATGGTCACAAGGAAAGTATTTTTCTAAAAATAGATCTTTGAACTCCCTCCATTCCATATTTGATACTTCATAATATTCCTTCGTGTTTTGATCAATGACCACCATTGATCAGCATCTCCAGTGAGGCGGTAAACTGCCATGATGACCTTCTCCCTTTTTCTACCTCTCAAGGCGTGGAATATTTTCTCTAAGGAGTTTATCCATTGCTCAACTACTAATGGATTTGTTCCCCCATTAAATGTTGGTGGTTTTTTCCTCATGAAGATGTCTAAAATTGATGCTCCACTTTGCGGATCAGGGTGCTCCATACGAGTAAGGTTATTATTCATAACCTGAGTGAATTGTCCCAGTATGGTGATAAGGTGATCAGCACCAGTTGTATCACCACCTCCACTATAATTATCTTGAGTATGAGGGAAATCCCTACACGGAGTGCATGCATTGATATGATTTCTATTCCTCCCACTAGGCGCCATTTCTAAAAAATGGAATAAACTATATTAGTTTATGAATCAAAATACGTAATTACATTCTTGTAAAATAGTTAACATAAATTTGACAGTTTATGGATACAATCCATAATCATAAAAATGTTTTCTTTGAGAAGTATATACTCATAAAACCTTAATAATGGTTGGTAAAGAAAATGAAAATTATCCTAAGTGTATCCCTCGGGAGTGTCGTAACCAAGAGTACAGCAAGGCCAATTGTCGTGCACCAGTTTCCGTATGAGTCTAGCTCAAAGCGGTGTTTTCAAGTTTTACCCATAGGTACATCTGTGCCAGACCCGCCTCTACCTTCTCGTATCCAGATAGGGATGTATTGCTCGAAAAACCCATAAAATCTCTACAACAAAAAAATTCTAGGAAGTTCTTCTATACTAATCCTCAAATTCTATCTTCGGGCTATGTGATCTAATCAGAGTTTATCTAAATCTAGCATCCAGGATCAGTACTAAACTGCCTCTGATACCAACTGTAACGCCCCGACCCCAGTTACCCAGAGTTGGTGCATTACTTCGTATAATTGGCATGATAACAAAAGATCATGTCTCAAAAGACCGATTTGTTTAGTACACTTGGAAACACTAGATACATTCATAAATGTTACATTACATCATAAAGTGGAAAACTACAATAACAAAGTCTCCATAGTCCACACTCATATCCTTTTATGACTATCCCTGGAGTTCATTCATAAAATACTTCTTCACATCCTGGAAAATATTAAAACATTGAAAGGGGTTATCTCAGATGCTCAGTAAGGATAACAATATAGCAGAAGCTTTCAAAAATAAATATAAACATTTAAGGAAATGTATAACCAAAACAAAATCCTTTTAAACTTGAACATAAACATAATATAGTAAAAGTAAAAGGAGATAATTCCATGCACTTATTCTCATGGATATTCTACTGGTCTAATAATCACATGCAATATCAATAACAACTTTCATAATGATGGATTGCATAATGTCAGACTATCATAACCACATACCCAAGGCCTCGTGCCAAGACTACAAATAATATTTTTTAAGGCCTCGTGCCAAGACACTAATTTGTCTCATGAGACCTGTCGATGCATCGAGGAGATATAGAGGGCTCCACCCTTCACTTATTAAGTCCAATGAATTCCTCATATGAACAGGTTTAAACATATCATAAACCATAACATAATTGTATCACATAAAACATGCATAAAGTAAACATAACATTTCCACATTTCAATCACAAGATATCAATACAACATGTTGACATAATAATAATAAAAACACTTTCAAAACAATTTTCAATACCAAAATAAAAGATAATTAAAACTTTTTATTTATTTTTCCTTTTAAAAAAAGTTATGGCTTGTAGAGGAAGCCAAAACTCAAATAATGGTAATGGCAGCGGAGAATTCATTGTCACCACATACGCAAGACAAAATATTACTTTTTTCGTTTAGTAAAAACGCTTCGTAAAAAAATATTCCTTTTTGATAAAAGTAAAAGTCAAAGGGGTTTGTACACCGTATAAAAGAAAGTTGTGTATAAAACAAAATATGCCTCAATGAATGGAGATTGAGACGATGTCCCTTACAATGATCATTTTTTAAATAAAATAGATCTTTTATGTGTATTCACTATAGGTACACATAAATAATGTACAAATACAAGATAGTACATAATAATATAATGACAAATTTTTAAAGTAGGAGATTAACCGAAAGAATGGAAATTGGGTTAAGAAGTTCCCTTATAAAGATCATTTTTTAAAATAAAATAGATCTATTATGTGTATTCACTATACGTACACATAAAGAAATTAAAAATATAAGATAGTACATAATAATATAATGACATAATTTGAAATTAGAATATTATCCCAAAGAATGGTAATTGGGTTAAGAAGTTCCATTACCTCATGTCCGACTTGACTCGATCGTTCTTTAACCTCCTGAATAATAAACTAGAGTTAATTTCATTTTCCATAAGAAAATTTTACATGTTCATTATTCCTTCTATATCACTTATTACCATGTTATGAACATTATGTAATTATTTAAGTTAATAACGGTCATTTTTTCGATCTTTGGTATTTGAGTCCCAAAATAAACTTCTTATAATTTCCAGTTGTTCATTGGGTGAAATATCCATTATATCCATAATTATATTCATGATTTAGATATCATATATATCAAATATATCCATTATATATATTCATTCATAATATTACGTAACATTTAGAGGTAAGAAATGAAATGCACCGTTCATGGAGACGGTAAGACGTACGTACGCATGAACACTACTTTCATTTCTATTTTGTATTTAATGGAATGAAATCATAATGATATAAAGGTATATTATAATTCCAGTAAAATATCATATATAATATCATTTAATCCATCCTTTATACATCCCACATATGGCATTAACGATTCAAATCACTCTGAGGGGCGGTAGTCCGCACTTCCTAAAATGAAAATATCGCGTTTAACCATAATGGAAACCATAAAGGTATTCCATAAAAGGAAAATACAGAAGCTTAAGTAAAACATAAACATAATATATATCATATATAAAAATAGTGTCATCATAATGGACACCATAAGAGGTGTTAAAAGAATATTGAACAATCATCGTTTCGTGAGGAAGTAATTCGCCACCCACAGAAACAGTATATTCTTTAACCAGTAGATGTAGGTGTGTTTTAGTGTATCTAGAATAATTTATTTTATAAATACATCCTAGTATATTGAGGATACTGGTGTTTTAACAAAGGAAATGGATAAAAAGATTTTAGGGGGTTGGAGATGCAAAATAAAACATAAGAACACAAGAGAAAACACTACCTTTAAAATGGGTAACTCCGTTTGATTTGAGCCAAAGGATTCCTTGGGAATACTTCTGCCCAAATTTAGGATTATATGAGTAAGAGAGGGATATTGAGAGAGTTTTTGGGCATATTTTGGCCGAGACAAATGGATTTAATGATGTGAATAAGGTGGTAGTGGTGGGGGCCTTTTATAAGAGGAGAGGAGGGGCACTCTTGGAAAGTAATGAAACGTTACTTTATTATATAATGAGTATCAGATTTTAAAGGACCCAAAATTATATAATTCGAGGATAAGCTGATAAGTGTTCGAAATATACCAATAAATTATGTTTTTTACTAGTGTATGTTTTAGATTTTACATTATCTTTTCATTTTATTTAAATCGTTAATTAATGAGGTAATCGCTGAATCATCATGGTGTCAAAAATATTTTAATTTATTTAATCACATAAAATTATAAAAAAATATATCATGATTTAGGAAATATTTATATCTTTATAATTAATTTTTATAGTAAAAAATATGACTTGTATAACCCCATTTAAAAATTGTTTTAGTAAAACAACTCATGTTTGTGACATTTTTATTTTAACATTAAATAAAAAGTTTTTAATATCATTTTTCTACCAATGTGGATCCATGGGGTACCCAAGTTGACCCATGGATTGTCTTGGTCGTCCATGACTCATCCAATAGGGGTAGGACAAGTTGCATGGTCATTTCATATTATTATAACATTATCATTACCTTAAATTTCACCAATCTCCTTTAATCCCGATTAATTAAACTTAAAAGTAACTATTCACCAAAAATTATTTTAATCCCATTGAACCACATTTTACTTCTTAATGACAACATTGTATGTCAGATTTTTGAAAATCAAATCACATAAGTGGTAATGTTTCATTTAAATGAAAAATCAATTTTTTAACTACAACTTAGTGGTTTCACTATTCATCAAAAATTAATGTTTTTCAGAAAAATGCCAAAATTTCACCCTAAGCTATAATTGATATTCTGAATTCAAAAATGATGACTATTTCAAAAAATTACAAACATATAATTTTCATTAATTAATTTTATAATTAATCCCCGTTGTCACAACAAATACCTTGTTTTTAAAAAACAATATATATCAAAAGATTGACAATTGTTTATGTCCAATTTCAATGTGAAATTAATTCTAATGACCACAATTGGATAAAATGGTAAAAATATATTCTAATTATACTTTAAAACCAATCAATAATATAATTTATCACTATAAATTATTTTTATTAAAAAAGTTGTTTTTAAGTATTTTTCACTATTCATAAAAAATTAGAAGTTCTCAGAAAAATACCAAAAATTCAACATAGGAAAATTTCGATATTCCAAATCCAAAAATGAAGTCCATTTTGAAATATAAAATATATATAATTTCAAAAGGATGGTATTACTATTCATGAAGGCTATTTTGATTGGTCGCGGTGTGTTAGAATCTCAAACTTACATACAATGCAAGCTATTGCATTATTGAAAGAGAAGCGTATCATGGAAGCTCAGGGTGTTACAGAATGGAATAAATTTGAACTTATAATATTTTCCTTTTGTAGAAATATAATCTTTTAGAGAATATAAAATTTTCACCATTAGTTTATAACATAACAATAAAATATTAACCATACCACATTATATTTCCTCATTTATTAAATCTAAAAAATCATCTATATTATGTAAAAAATGAAATTTCGTAATCTTGATATTGTCAGGATCATATTAGTTAATATAGAAACACAATGATGATTTATTGATATTATAAAAAGGGTGGGGTAACTATATACTAAATAATAGGATCATGTAAAAACCATTTCTAAATTATATTTTAGATGGTTATTTTATTATTTTGGTTTATTAGGGGACATTTTATTGTATTTGTTGGATATTAGAAATGTATTCATAATGTTATTTTGTAGAACTATACCAAATTTCCCAGTGGAAGATCACGAAACTCATTATGGAATGTAATAGAATATTTCCTCGAAATAGGAAAGGCTTTAACGATTATCCTGTCTCTTTTCATAACCATATAATCGAGATTTTCCGCCACATAATTCAATCATACCCACACATATGAATTAATTTCCAATAGAGATTATTTATTCACCTTACAATTATATTTATTTTTTTATGGTTTTGGTCTAAAATACGATTTCCCTTTCATAATAATTTAAATTATTTATATATAATGGAATCGAATACATGATAAATATATTTTAGTATTCAATAAGAGGATAAATATGTTGATATTTTAGTAAATTGTCCTAATAATTGTTAATCAAAAGAAATTTCCATACATAAAATTCACTAATATCCCCACTCAATGTTTTTAGAAAAATATAAAATAAAATATTTCATGAAGGTGATTAAATATATCTAGACAAGATAAATATTATATTGAAACAAATTAATACTACAACTATACTAATAATATAACATATTCCAACCTAATCCATCATTTAACTATATGGGTAAATCAATGGTTGAAATTTTTATTTTTATCATATTGGATCATGTTCTAATTCTGGTGGGAAAACAGTGACGCTATCATATTTAACCACACATCCACCATAATAACAATTCAAAAAATAAAACAATACACAATAGATTTCCATGGTTTTCCATTAAGTACTAATATAATTAGTATTCACATGATGTATTTCTAGTATACTATAATCCACTAATGTTTTAAATTCAATGGATAAAATTTCAGATTCATTGTAAATAAATACCAGGACCACTGCCTTAGAAATTAAAATCGATATTAGTATATTCAACTCTCAAATTTGTTATAAAACTCATACTCTACTCACTAAATCATATTTAAGTCACTTATGTTTTTATATATGAATTTATCTACCTTATCAAAAAAATTAACATTGATCTTCATCATAGAGACCAAAATATTATTAAACAATGTATTACTCGGTCTCAAAATAAACATGAAAAATACTACACTAAAACACTTTATTTTTTTCATGATCCTTATCTCAAATTTTAGTTGGAATATTTTATTAAATATCATCACTTAGGTATGGATATCCTTATAACCATAGTCATTCTTCATTGACTTACCAGTTTTCAATCATGGATATGTCACAAATTCTCATTCCTAATGTTTGATCACCTAATCATATTCACCCAACTACCCTTATAATACATTGTTCATGAAACTGTGTTCACACAATATATTTCAATGAAAAACTATTAATTAAACATATTTCACACAAACTAATTTAACTAATGTATATCGAATCAATTATATGTTAATATTTTATCCTCATGTATATATCTCCAAACTATTATAATCAATCAATACCAATTCACAGTTCTATTATTTCTAAAGTGAGCCTTATGAAAAGAATGATTCTTTCAAACCAATATAAATAAATTATGAGTTCATAATAAATAGATTAGATAGTATTTATACATATACATAAAACATCATGAATCCCATCATGATCCTATAATCATTATACATCATTCCTGAAACTCCTTTTTTTGGTTACTACTATGCATAAAATACTCTAGAAATAATGATACTAACTACAATGAAATGGACTACCTGGAATGATTTCAACCATTTTTCAAGTTCATTATTATGATAAAAAAACACGTGAATACTATGTAACTAATTAATTTAAAATCAAATAAACAGACAAATTTCATTATCCAACAACTAGACAATAAAAAAACCTCTTAAATACTGAATTTTCTTATAATATATGGAATCATAGTCTACTTAATGACTTATTTTACAACACATGTTTTTCTGTATCACACTCATTCTAAGTATCTTATTATACTATTACAAAATTGAATATATAAAAAAGGTCAAACATCTTCTAGGATCACCTTGGTTTTAATATTCTCACTACATCTATCTATTAGAAATCTAAAATGAAATTTGGTACCATAGAAAACTTACTATTTTTAGATGACAAAAAAATATATCAGAAATCACTATATTTCCACATGATCATTTATCAATATATAAAATAATATTTCAAAATATAATTACATTACTCATGTAATGATTTATACTATAACTCCTTGGCCATCTACCATGACTAAGATTAATTTCTCATGGAATGTTTCCCCACCTAATTTTATAATAGGTACTTCTTCTTGTGGAGAGAGTCTTAGCATGAACTAAACTATTCATTATAACCTTATTTCATGAAAAAATAATTTTCCCACTTTATTCAAAAATATTTATTTATATTCCTTCTCTTTTTTCATCAATAAAATAATGATAAATAAGTAACCAATTAAAAACACACTATATAATGTGAAAAATATTTAAATTGGAAAAGGGGATTATCCAAAGCCCTATAATTTTATTGAGGTGATTGAACACTAATGTTAAACTAATGTTCTGAATATATTTTAGTGTCTAATAGTTTATTAATCACATCATACTCTTTCAAATAGTTTAAATATTATCTATTTGTGTCTCAACTTATTAAAGTGTTTCATTTATAAAATGATATTATATTTCTAAATATTTATTTCAAGGGAGTTTAATAAGATCATATATGAATTTTATCTCCCTCTTATTATCACAATTGATCACAATTGGTAGCTTAATGTATTCTCTAATATCTTCAATTTATTTCTCAGACCATATAATATGAGTAAACACCATTTTTCACAAATAATTACAAAATTTCACACGTTCATTTAGTTATTTTATAACATTATAATAAAATATTAAACACA
This sequence comes from Viscum album, assembly GCA_963277665.1. Classification (NCBI taxonomy): domain Eukaryota; kingdom Viridiplantae; phylum Streptophyta; class Magnoliopsida; order Santalales; family Viscaceae; genus Viscum; species Viscum album. The sequence goes on along the minus strand of OY728119.1, from coordinate 1,747,837,429 downwards.
TTAAAATTTGATTAATAATTAATCAAAACCTATGAAAATTTATTCCAAAACAACATTATCCCATCCCAAACCAAAAAATGTAGATAACACATTATCCCTTACTACATTAAAGAGAATTTAGAAATTCAGTGTAATATTGGTGGTGGATTTTTTTTCAGACAACCTTATTTTTATTTCTAGGAATTTCATGAAACAAATGGTGGGATTGACCTATGGTCCCAACTATGGTAGAATTTATTATCCCACTATATTAGGAACATCATTATTTTTAATCTACTGATTGTGTTATAATGAAGCATTAAATATTTCAATGTTTACTGAGACTAATTGGTCACCAGTTTGGTTTCAATGATGAATCATCCATGCCTTGTTAGACTGAATTATAAGGTATTTTGTTCAACTAATTCGACATACATAGCTCAGTATTTAATAAATTAATCACTTTAATATAATGGGTAATTCAATATAATAGTTTTTTTATATCTATGATGTTTTTGGGGATTACATTTACATTAAAAAAATTTATCAACAACATCATCCCCTTATAATAATATAAATAGATGTTTGTTTCTCCCATAGACATTGGAAACATCTACAAGAGATAAAATTACTGTTGTGTAAGTTATTTGATTTTGTGTTACAATTGCATACGCATTCATTTTATATAATATTTGTAATTTTTATTAAGACTATCATTAGACATGGAGTGGGGGTAGGGTGTACCAATACCCTACCTTCAATACATGATGTTTAATGGGAATTATTTGATATATAGTTTTCATTCTTTTCAATGAGTCAAGTTTTTTCATTTAAACCCTTTATATATTTTTACATATTATTTTGTTATTTTCATTACAGTTGGTACAATATTGAAGGTGTTGTAGGGACCTGGAATTTAAAATTAGAAACAATAAATATAAAAAATTATGTTGGTGTGTCTCACCAAAATTAATGGATTTCTCATTAATTAGGTTATCAAATTTGGAAACTAAGGCCACTATTTAATAAAAAACACATTTTTTACCATAGGAGTGACATAAGTTTTGTATGATTCTAGTTATCACACAATGTGGTGGAATTAGTGGAGGAATATAATAAATATATATATTTAGGTAATAAATTTATTAATTTTCATACATTGTGACTCCTCCAATATAACACATCCTATGGATCATATATTGGGTCAGACATATATCATTGGGATATTAAAAGGTTGGGATCTCATTTGTGGGAGATGACCTTTCACATCAGATACTGAAAGCTTCAATAATCATTAATCATATTCCATAGATCACATCATCAACAATATAAATCATGGAGCTTGTTATAAATAGAGTCATTGAATCATTTATATTTAGTGATTGATAAAATCTGATGTAAAGATCATTATTTCTCATTTATTCTCAGGAAACCACTTTTAATATAATAATTGGATGTTTACCTATTTTGGATTTAATGATTATGTTCTTCGCATGGACCCACTAACATTTCATTTTCTATTGGACCTCGATTTTTTATGATTATTCTGTTACTTTTATTTTATTAATGGTTTATTTATTATGGAAAATATGAAGTGATGAATCAAACTATGATGGTCTTATATTGATCTATTTCCCCCTTACCTATTCAATTCGATATTTTATTCATCCTAGGTATTTGGGTTCAACATTTCTATTATTGTTTTACTAATGTAATAACTATAAATCCTTAAAATAAACATAAGTTGAGATAAATATAATGGGGTAAATATTATGGAGAATAGATTATGCTAATTGGTTGATCAGTTATCATTTTTTGAGGATCAGGACAACAAACATGGAAGGGAATCTTGTTGGGTATTTTTTGGATCAAGGGAATCAATATATTTCAAACAATAATGGAGTGAGGTATATGATTGACGATGATTCTTTCATGATTAGGGAGTTCGACGGATATTCATTTGATATTGGAGGTGGAACCAGTAAGATCTGGTGACATATGGGTATCTAGAATGAAATACTAAACAACATCATGTGTAGTATGGAAGAACACATGTAGTGTACGATTGTTTATTATGATGTCTTGGAATTCCCATCCTTGTGAAATGTCACAAGTAGTTTCATGAATCCCACAAACTATGTGACAATACCCATGTTTCTAAGGTGTGTATATGCAGTACATATCCAAGAAAATGGGTGGTCCCCCACGTCATCTAGATTGGAAGCACTCATCAGGTACATTTCTTCTTATATGTGATGTTGGAAAATGAGACACAACCATGTCTTAGATTAGGCATATACACACTACTCCCTAGAAGAACATGCCATGTTATATTTTAATAATCTTATATATTCAATATATCATCTATTATACATGAATTAATACTAATGAATTGTATTTCCAATTATTATTTTTGTTTGGGTTTCATGGTGGGCCTTTCTTTAGTAATTTAGATATGACATGTTGTGGATTGAGTGGATTATTTATTCTATAATGGTTTAATGAAATTGACTCTCCGGTATGATAATTGTAGTTTATTTTGGTTTCGTTACTCCTCTAATTGTGTATATTATTTTTATAGTGTGGGTGTATCACATTCTATATAGAGGAATATTCTATATAACCTATACACATCGATACATAATTCCTCTATCATTGAATTTGGTACTCCCCCATTTTCATGATTTGATAGGGAGAGTATTCCCTACTGGATCGAGTACTCTCTCAACTAAGGAATAATTCAATGAGGCATCGGTCCCCTATAATACTCATGTGAGTTTGGGCCTGTGAATTCCATGAGAGTCAACACACCCTAAATTGGGTAATATGTAATTGTTGTGTTGGTCCTATATTATAATTTATTAAGGATAGTGTTGGGGTACTAGTGTGGAGATAACATTGGTTATTAAAGCTATAGAAGGTATCATTTTTTTTTCTAGGTTGTGACTATAAATTAAACTCTCCCATAAACATAGTACATCATTATGTCTATTTCATTTGTTAGGTTTTATTTTCCCTTTTCAACATATTGGTTTTTATTTAAACCACAATTTTATTTCTATGTTTATGTCTTTTGGGGAATCTTGTAAGCTAAGTATATAATAACCCCTACATGGTATTTTCCTCTATATTTCATGGGTTATGCAGTAAACATATATATTTTTAGAGAAAATGGTAGATACCAATTAGATATTGATTTGTTATATAGTCACACATTGTTCATGCACATTGGAATGTTTCTGAGATAGTCAGTATTCCTCTCTCTTTATTCCTCAAAAGTTTATTTAGGTTGTGCTACATTTCTAATGTTGGGAATATAGTTTTTCATTCATTTCTCCTTCACTCATTTATTGTGATCTGGTGTTTAAATAGATGTTGTTTCATACATATTTTACACTGTAAGGGTTTCATATTTTATTATTTTCCCTACACTATTTTTTTGAAATGTGTGCATGTTGATATGTACATTATGGTTAGGCCTTCTATCATGTGATTTATACCTTCTCAATTATAATCTCAAACCCCTATAATTTTTAAGGATGGAATGGGGAATCAATCATGGTTTACTATTTACCCAGGCATAACCATGGTAGGTCAAGTTGTTATAGAATAGTATCAGAGCATGTCTGTCTAGTGGGAAGTGTATCTAGTTTTATGTATTATGAGAATTTGTCTAGAAAGAAAGGGAAATGCTATCAAGATATCCAAATTTTGGATCTTAGACCAGGGAACATAGTAGTTGTGATTCAGTTAGTGTATTCAAAAACTATACGATGAAAACCTATTTTTTCACATGATGGATTGAGACACATGTTTTCATGAAACCAATAATAAATTTATCATATAAGAATGGGTCTCCAGAATCCTTGCCCATAACAAACCCTCCATTGATATTCTCATTTATATTTGATATATATTGTTCATTTTCATGGTTTCTCTTTGATGAATTCTAGATATTATACACATATATTGTCATTAAAATTAATAGTATTGTGATGAAGCCTTAATTCAAAGACCTCACCATGAGGGGTTCCCTCTTGGATAGTAGATAGTAGTTCTACCAAGTGATGATATTAATATAAAACACCCTCCATTAATTTATGTTTATGATCATCTATATTTTGAGATGAATATCATTCAATTTGGGAATTATGTTGATGTGTGCAAGGTGAGGAAATTTTGTGAGCTTTAATGATAAAGACTTCTCAAATTTTATAATAAACCATACCCGAAAACAACTATGTATTTTCATTTGTTGGTAATTATATTGTTTCCCCACATGTTCTTCCCAAAAGACCATATCGATCCACTCATGCCAAGTATTATTCAAGAAGTTATAGAGAACTCACCCTTACAGATGATGACATGAATCTCTCATAGATTAAACATTACCATAATAGAAACATAATAAATAAGGATATCCTAGGGAATCATAGGGAAGAACCCAAGGATTTAGTGTTAAAATAGAGATTATAGATCCTTGAGAATATTAATTAAAGGTATTGGAAAATTTTGTGACAACCATATACTACTGCCCTTATGTGGTTAATAATAGGAATAGGGTGATGCTAGCTGAGGGTATAGTCATTTATAATATAAAAAGTTATGTAATCAGGATAAAAATGAGATGATTCATGATATGATCTCTAATCTATATATAATATATCAGTACATAAAGATATAATATCATGTAATTATTACATTTTCATGTCCCTTCTTCAAAAGAAGGTTATTCTTGTAGATTCATTATCTTATTTATTGGTTATAGAGGTATATAGAGGGAGAAATTGTAGTATTTATTTTATATCTTGACATTGTGAGATAAAACTAAATGGAGTAAGGTTAAATTGGGACCACTTGTGTGTAATAATAAAAAATTGTAATGTCATTATTAGTATGTAGTGTCTATAAATTGTATGAAACCAGATAGATTTTATGGTCATGTGAGTTATTTAACTATGGGTGGATGGGAAAATATTCTCCATTATTGGTTATAATGAATGGTTTTAAAAGACAACGGGGATCATGAGAAAGAATATTCAACCAATATACCATTAGTTTGCAACACTGTCCATTTATGTTGTTAGAAAATCCTAAATCATTCTTCCTATGGTAATGGTGGAATATATAGATGACTTTTATAATGATTTTTTAATACTATAAATGTTTAATAGATCATATTCTACGTTGATATACTATATGTCCACTCTACTATCTCTTTTAAAATATCATATAGTTGTTTTCGAGCTCTGGAATATGAGGTTATACTTGTTGGACCTTTCATATAAGCAGTTAATCATATACATTGTGTCCCCCATGGAAGCTACCATGTTTTCTTATAACAATGTATATGGGATTTGAATATATGAATTGATTATAATCTATTTAATCAAGTAAAAATCATGATCGTTTACCCTTTTTCAGGGTCAATTATATCATTCAATAGTAGAATGTGTGATATGGTTCTCTAAAGATGATATTAGTTTTTTATAGTAAAATATGAGGGAGTATAGAGATGACATTATAAATATGTAATTATAATGTAGATATAAGAATTTTTAGTTCTTTGGGAATACCATTATGGTGATGAATTCCCCAATAATATTCATGAAACATATAAACAAAATCATACATCATTTCCTAGGTTATTTCAAATGATTCTTTATCAATGACATTCCCATCTACTAATCATATGAGAAAGTAAACACTATAAATTTGAGGACGGCCAAATAATTACTCTAGTGGAACAATTTATATAGTAATATATCAATGATCTAGATTTTTATTAGAAGGTTTTAATTTATAGGACATGTCTTCCCTATGAATCAGATTTCCATAGACCTAAAAAAGAACATGTATTGTTATCTTGGCATCCACCTATGAATATGTTATAGGAGAAGTTTTTCTTCATATCATAATGGTATATTTTGATTTTTTTATTGGATTATTTCCCCTTTGACTATATTGGGACACTAATGGAATTCAATCAACTAGAACGAGCAATTATAGATAGAATTCAATTAGCTATGTTAGAGTATCGATAGTCCTTTTACATTGAGGATAATATATGATGGCTTCAAGTATGTTTTATTATATGATTACAATAGATTAGGGATTTCGTTCATGTTTATATAGATATAATAAATCACTTCTCATGGGGTGCAGTAGATGTGACGTCGTGGGAAGAACTATGTCATCCCGGATTTAGAGTTCGAAATAATAGTCTTTTACTTAAGTATTTGGAGGTAATATTATCTATGAGGGATATTTTTTTCTTCTCACACCCCCATATTGTAATGTAATTTTTCCCTAAAGAGAACTCATACTAGGATAGAGGCATTGGTTATTGTTTTATAGGGATATGAATAAGATAATGTTTATATTACTAAAAATGGTTAAAAATTGTTAATTCCCTATATAATAAGTATCATAATTTCATAGTAAAATAGGTTTTGGAGTAGGTTTCATGTTTCATATGACACTGGTAGAGGTTAGATGGTATGTTTATCTTTTGTCATTATGGATGAATCTATTACTTCTTCAGTGTATAATAGATTCTTAGTTGGGAGATATTAATTATGTTGTTAAATAAGAGAATATATCTACAAGTGGTGTACTAGAAGTTTTTTACAATGGTTAGATGCACATCATCATTTTCCAAGGAATGAAGGTAATTCAAGTTATATTATACATGGAGTTGTTTAGGGAGTTATATATATCTCCACTTGTTTAAAATCCTAGTGTAGATATGATATACCATCACCTATGAAATCTATTTTGCTGAGAATCAATACAAAAAATATGTTTCCAATATCATTTTTCAATTCCTCTTATATAAATTGTATAAATAATATAATCTTGTTATGATAGGTTCGAATCAAACTTAGAAGAGCCTCGAGTGGAAATAGTAATCAATGGATTTAATGATGTGGATTTTGGTGGATATTAAGATGCCATTATGAGATCTGGATGATTATTGATCAACATATAATGTTATCCCACAATCCTATAATATGATATCACTGTTCAGTTTATAGACAGGGGAACATGTATATGTAAAATATTTCCAAGATTCATGAGGAACCCAAGATGATTATATCATTCCATTATGTTTCATTCAAGATACATTTTAATATATGTTTATTAGATTCATTCATGGATTTGTTATTGATAAAAAATAGTTTTCCCCTCCAAGAGAAATGGTCAACCATAGCTAGGCATTCAAGCCTTTGAGGATTTTTAATAACCTATATATTCAACTTCAATCAATGTTGGGATAATCAGTTACCAATTATGAAAGTTAACTTAAAAAATCATCTACCACTCAAAAATAATCATGGATGCATTTGAGAATAAATACTAGAAAACAAAAATTTCACAAAATAATAAATTTTGATGTTATTTGGTCAGTATATAATGATATCCCTGCAGATACTCTAGAATATTTAAATATTGTAAAGTATTGGTGATGTCACTAACAAATTGAAGTTTCACCCATTGTTGGATCATGTACATTATGCCTTTATGTTGTAAATATATCATAGATACACACATAACCTATCTCACATTGTTGACACATTTATGATAAAATCATAGATGGAGTCACCATTTTGGAGTACATGGTGATGATCATGGATTTATTGGACAAGGTCCTTTAAGGGAAAAATATTCCATTGTATTTAGTTATATGGTTGCATGGGAACATTTAGGAGAGATATTGTGAGTTTGAGAACCATATTCATGATCATTGCCTCACCTTTTAAAGTATTTTTTCTTTTCAATGTGTCAATACTTGATGTAGGGTGAGTGTGTCAACTCCCCTATTCCCATGTGAACCATTTAGATGTTTCTATATGTTATCTTGGGTTTTTATTCAGAGTTTTCATGGTGTTTTGGGTGTTAGAGTGCCCCAAAATTAATATATTAACATATTAAATATATTAAATGGTGGGTGATCATTATTCAGACTAAATTTCTTTCCTAAGAATTGAGGTCTCGATTTGGGAATCCCAGACAATATTTGAGACATAAAATATGACTAACACTATGAAATCCATATTTTTTGTACAAATTAGCGGTGAGGATGATGCATATTCGGGGACGGTAGGTAAATTAATTAACATAATTAAATTTATTTATTTGGTAATTTTATTATCTAGTAAATCCCTTTATTTTACCACTGAAATAGATAATGGCTTATTTTATCCATACAACACATATAAATTTTGATAAGGGAATCATCACAATGGTTGATGGCATTTTATCTCTAATCTTGGAAGGTTTAGTAATCCACAATAGGCTTCAATTAATTTCTCCATAAATGATAGAAACATTGGATCTCACCAATGTTTTTGATGTAGAATATTTCATCACCAATGATTAGTCAAAATCAATGTAGGTCTTATTATCTTTTTGAATTCATTCTGAAACCCCTCTTCATTTTATGTAGGGATGTTTAACTTCTTTAGATTTATCGGATCAATTATCTATACGGCCGGCTAAAATATTAATTTTCTATTGGACATCCAATCTATTCATTTCTCAATAGTTAATTTAATTGCATTCTTTGTTCCATGTTTTTCATTGATTGAAAGGAATACTTAATCCATCAGTGATATAACCTTGATATATTATTCATTAATAGATTTTTTTCATTCATGTTCTTCATCATATTCCATTGTTGACAACAAGATTAGTATTTCTATATTGGTTCATACATAGTCAAACATCTAGCTTCATATTTTTTAAGAGAGAAAATATGTGATGGGTTTTCTATGGACTTTTTAAAATACATTGGATTTTGGATGAGGGTTTGATAATTAGGTCTTTAGAGGGAACTATGTTTTTACTTTTCTTGATCAATGGAAACTCCAAATTTTAACTAAGAGTAGCTATAAATTTATAATGTTTACATCAAGATCAGAGACATAAAATAATATTTTATCATGATTAGTGGAGGAACGAGTGTGGTCTAATGATGGAGGGTTTCCTAGTTCTAAATAATAAACTAAATGGTGTGTTTTATGGAAGACAGCGTAAAAGATATCCTAGTTTTCTATAGGGGTTAGGGTAAATAGTCTGATTAAAATATCACATGTCTTGTGGCCATGACCAAACATATTATGACCTGATAGATATAGATAAACCACTAACAGGGTTACATGATGATGACCTTAAGTGTTCCACTGAAACATTTGTGTCTGAAGAACACACTAGGTACATGGGTTCTTACATTCCATGCAAGTTATTGATATTCAACCATGTCTTCTCTTGGGAATATACATTAGGATACCAATATTAATGCATATTTTTCATTTATCAGAGTTTTATATACTTATTTTCTAATATTTTGTACTTATAATTGGACATATGATTATCCTTTAATGACATTTTCACATGGGATATGATGTAGAAATATTCTATGGAAATTGATATATAGCGTTCAGTGGTGTGACTAGTTCATTACTTACAACATGGATGGATGATGTTGAGTCTCATGCATAATCATTAGAGTAGATTCAAATATTGGTACTTCCATTAAAAATTTCATTATCGTAGTGTATATATATATCATATATCCTTTATAATATTAGGTTTATAATTTCCCATACACATCTAGTTTCGAGTCCCCATTCTTTATGTTAGTATTTACATTCATCAATATCCACCAAGGAGGAGGTCCTTTATTATAATCAACATTTTGGAAGTTGAGGAATTATATATTAGGGTGTGGTTCCTTCATTAAAATTTAATGATTTTAAATTCATTCATATAATGATAGCTAGTAATTCCTTAACATGGGAATCTCTCAATGATGTGTGAGTCCTCCATTATAATCAGGTGAGGTTTCTGTTGGGATATAATTAAATGTTCAGCAATGTATCTTGATGTTTTTTAGAATAATTATAATTTTTTCCCTATGAAAATGGATATTAACAAATATTTTTCAATGTTTTTCATCTATACAATTTCAATTTATGGGGTTACATTCCCCTTTTGGGACTTACCCATGGATTTGAATATCTGTTTAATAGTTCTATGTTTCTGATGTTTCGGTCATCCTATTTGGTATGTATATACTCAAACAATCATGTGTTATCCCACATTTTTTGGGTCTTATTCTATTGATAAATATACTAGAGAAGATATTTGTGGATGAATATTGGTGGAACATAGTTTTACTAGGGTAAATTGACCATTTATGGTGGTGAGTTCATGTGATCTTTGGAAGGAATCTATATTTCGTCCATAGTAGTTTCTTATGAGTTTTGTAACATTCCATTTTTATGTTCATATTTCCCATTTACTATACATTACATTATCTTATAATCTAATGTTTTTATTAAATTTTTTAAATTCATTTATTTATATAATATAGGATTTCAATCTTATTATTATCTCACCACTATTTTATGGACGTGTTTGGTTAGAGGTACTTTAGGATATGTACTCCCATAAAGAAACTCATTCTTCCCTAGTGCTAGCCTCCATCCACCTTACAATTAGATGATGTATAGTGGTGTCTATATTAACTTAATTCTTTCCCATGTAAGGCCCTACCGGGTCATAATATTAAACCTATTATAGTGGTCGAATCTCCACCACATAAGAGAACCGATTGTTGGAAATACCTATTACTGGAAAAGATCACCTAATGATACCAACAAAACCTTATCATTTATTGAATATTAAACATATTATATTCTCTATTGATAATTCTTTTTGAAATTATTTCTTTTTACTGTATTTTTATAATGTATTTGGATGATAGTGTGTTTATAATTTATATTTTGTTCATAATGTTTATTCCTTTTAGGATATAGATTAAATATCAACTAATTCAAAAATAAATCCTTATTAATTTATCTTGAGTGAAGATGATTCTGATAGGGAATGAATAAAGTTATAACATAGAATGGAAGGTCCTAGAATTTCTAAGGATGTATCTGGAATAATGATTTTTCTTTAATATCTAAAAAAATAAAACTATAATGGATGTACTAAATATGTTTTCAGAAATATATTACTATCCTATGAAATTGAATGAAGACTTCATAATTGGGAGGATTTTCTTCCAAAAGTTATATGATGGAATAAAATTTGATTATCACATGAACATTATCAATTTGATCAAAATTCATATAAATTTGATGAAGGATATGTTCATAAATTATGTATTAGAACTCCTCTGGTTGAAATATCTAATAGAGAGATATGAAACCATGGCTACTGCGGTGGGTAAATCATCTAAAAAAAATTTCATGGTGTTCAGCGGTATTAGAAAATTTATTTTCAATGATGATAATAAGATTATTGTAATATATTGATCGTATGATAAAACTCTTAATGATGATGGTTGTATGTATTCACATAAAAAAACAAAAATATCAAAATATGTCATTATAAAATATGTAATGAGAGGTGACTCCAAGAAATCCTTATTTTTTATATCTATATATTGGAATCATGGAATGAAAATACACTTTATGATGTACAATAAGTGTAATATTCAATGTTTTAGATAAATGTAAACATTTGGAAGCTCAAATTACTTTTGAGTAATGACATGATTTAGTGGATTATCAATTAGTGTGAATGCTCTAGTAGATCATGGAAAATTTGATCCAAGCGTATCATTCCATTTAGTGGGAGAGTAGTAGTGAAATGAAAATATGGGGTATGCATTGTCACATGGGTTTGTATGGCATTATAATAATGGGTGAATTATGACACCCTGTATTGTAAAAAAATGTATAGATAATTTCATTGGATGAATGTTCATAAAACCAAGAAAATTTTCATTACAGGCTTTGTCCTCTCAGATAGAATATAATGAATGTACCAATTTTAAAATGTAAATAATAAGTATTCTCATAAATAAAATAGAAGATATGAAATCTATTTTTAAGAATAAATGGGGTGTTTCCTTCAATTTATGGATGGAAAAAAATATCAAGAATATATAAATAGTTTAATCTGAGGGTTAGGGTATACCCATGTTTAATCCCTTGTGCTTTATTTTATTTTATAGCTGTAATTAATGATACAACATGTAAATAATAGATTTAATATTTGAAGAATTATTTTCACATATTTTAAAATTAGAAATTTCATATGAGATTTATAATCTCACATCAATGAAGGTGTCAAATAGAAGCATAAGAATGTATATGTTAAGGAATTTGTATCTAAATGAACAATCAATGTACATGTGGTTTTGAGTATAATATTTTAATGTTTGAAAAAACTACAAATCGTATACTGACTTACATGATGTACTAAATCATCCAAAAGGAAAAAAATACTATTCTAACATAGAATAACTAGTTAAACCCTATCCTCAGAAATCATGGAATACATGGACTAACTTATTTTTCTTTGACACTAAACTTTTGACCTTCTAGTCCTTCTAAATTTCTAAAGATTCCAATATTCATCATAAAACCATTGTTAGATGTATACTACTGATTTTCAAAGTTCCATTGGAGAACTCATGTAATATTTTTATACAAAAAATCAATCACATCAATTAGTTCTAGAAATTTCGATAGGGAAACATATATGGAATTGAATGAGACATCACCTCAAAATAATCTATCACATGAAGATATTTACAGGGAACCATGGTTGTTAACCAACACTTAGCATGTAATAATTCACTCCTTTATTTATTCCTTCTATTTTCCTAGGACCTGTTGAGGTGTGATGCTACCTCAAAATTTCTTAATATATCACGTTCCTAAACATATTAGATAGAAAAGTAGTGTTATTTTTTATGTTTTATATCTATAAAACCATTACAATATTTATTAAAATATTATGTAATCTAGTATATACCCCACATTCCACTCATTTATAATTATCTATATCCTAGGAACATTCAATATACAACGTCGAAAAGTTCATGGGTAATGTACCATATATATTTTTGGTTATATGTTTAATATATGTAATGGTTTTCAGTCTTAAATAAATAAACCATACAATATGTGTTGTGTGTTAGTTCATTAGTAAGTCATAGAAAGTACATTGGGAGGCTATTATGTGTATTTTTTTGGGATCTAAAAGAAAAAATAGTGAGAACCTAGTTATTTGGAATGGATGATCCATTTAAAGAGTTTTTATACATGTAATATACTGATAATTCTGATACAATAAAACATAAAACGATTTTTTTGTTCTTGTTTTGAAATAATTTCATATGGTCTTCAATGATACAATATATTATTACTCTATGCTAAATTGATGATGAACATATAGCTTAAAAATATGATATGTGGGAAATAATTTTGATTAATAATGAATAGAAGGATCATGGAAGGTGTTTGGAAGTAGTAGTGATTTTATTTCATAACCATAGTGAAATAAACACCCCTAACAATCTCGGGTTTCATGCCTAAATAAATAACATCATATATATAAATATATCATTTCTTTATAAGATTTTTTGTCGATATTTATATAGATCAATGAAACATACAAGGATGAAAAAATCTAGTATATATTTTTTCTATAGTGATTGTCAAGATAGACTTATAGTGAATTATTCCTATGTGGGGCCTCAATGATTGGATGGATGAGGGATTCAGGTACACATTGGGATTCTAAGTGTTGGAGAGTTCCTTTATTTACTTAGAATAAACATCTTTTTTTAGATTTTTGGGGTGTGAAGTCTTTTTCTATTTACCATTTGTCCTTCCATTGGAATTTCTTATAATATATGATAGTTTTAAAATAGTTGTGGAATTAAAATGAAAGAATTGTCCTATGGTATTAGGACCATGATAAATTTATATTTACAAATGGTTTTATAGTCAAGAACGAATGAATTTTATGTTTTTTGAAACTATTGGGTTATTAATTTTCTACAAAAGATGATGTAGTGAGTCCACAATGATTGGGATTTATGAGGAGTGAGTTAAACTGATTATAATAAATATGATTTGTATTTATGTAGGTGTATCCTCTATCTCAATTTTCTATTTAATATATGATTTTTTGGAGTATAATAATTCTTCAAAATATTACTTTAATATTGTAACATTTTATCACTTTTATCTCTAGTTGATAAATAATGGATGAAAACGTGTTTTTTTATCTTGAAAATATGAAACATTGAATGATACATGTTAAAATATTATCTCAATTTGTACATTATTGTTTAATATTAAATGTAAAAATATTTATATAAATATTTGAATGTTTTTTGGGAGTGTGATTTGACCTAGTGATGTATGTATATTAAATTGACTTTATACTTCTCAAACACTATGTTTGAGGAGATATTCTAACATTAACTGAACCAACATCCCAAAATTTAATTTCCACTGTATAATAGAATCAGTATTTTAATCTTCCGATATTTTTAAAATTACCCATGTTGATCCCCAACAATTACCATAGATGTACCACATGATTGGTTTAACCAGTATATGACGCTTCTCTTTTGGAATTATTTGTGATTAATGTGTCATGAATTTTGTAAAAAATAAATATGGAAATATTAATATTAAATGTGGAAAACATTTGATTATCCTTGTATATAGTATAAGATACATAGACTTTTTAGTCGTACATTTTACAAGACTCTCTCTATAACAAATATATTTCGACATTGTCTTGGATTCCTGTACATTGAACTTATTCAGAAACATTATCATATACATAGCTTGAGATATGAAATTGTATCACTTATTTTGAACTACAAGAATGAACAAAAAGTATGTGAGTTAATTAATCATAGAAATTTCAAAAACAAATCTCATTATAATAAAATTTTCCATCACAAATTTCTTTTCTGGTTATGAAAAATAATATTTCATCCACATAAGCCATATCAAATGACTATTCTCCATTGGTAGGTTTTATATAATCATTTTATTCACACTATATCAATTTAATTTTGTCTTTATTAATGATTAAATAATTTGATCTTACATTCTCATCGTGTCTATAGGAGACTACAAAAGGCTTTCTTTAAAAAACACAATTTATTTTCAATATTTCAAATAATGAATCTCAATTTATTTAATTTAAAATTCTTCTTAAATAATAAATTTTGGGAATTTTTTATTAACATATATATGATAAAATTTAAAAACTACTCAAATATCCATCATAATGAAGTTAGTGATCAACTCAAGTTGATCACTTGGTGAAAAATATTATTCAATATCAACTAATTAAATCTATTAATACCCATTAAATCCAAAAAAAATTATATTTTAGAAAACATTGTCTCCCTAGATGAACATAATATCGATGATATTAATTTTTATAATCATATTATGATGTTAATTCATCTTAAAAATGACACGGCGTTGATTTTTTTCTATTTCATATATTTATTCATTCATGGATATAACCCATTATTCACCTTTTACTACTTAATTAAATTTATTTGGTCTAACACTAATAGTGGAAGCTAGATTAACATTCCAAATTATTCTTGTCTATTTTTTGGAAGTCTTATGTCTAATTATGTTGGATGAATCAACTTTGACTCTCCTATTTCTCTACAAACTAATCGGTTGACTATTATTCAAAATCATATCCACTTTTAATTATTCCTTAATTTTATTATCATTTAGGTCTCATTTTATGCCTATTGTATTTGTAAACAATTTGAAAAAAATTCATATAAATGATCAAAATTTAAAAATTGTGATTTTTTTCTATAATAATATTATACATAATTTAAATTGCTAACATCCACAATTTTTATTATCCTTTTTAAGAATTTATAGGGATTCCACTATATTAAGTGTCCTATAAGAACTAAATGATATAATTCATTACAAAAAATGGAATGATTGTAATCAATATTATATATATAGAAATATCTTCCAAATAAAAAAATAATATTTAGAAAAGGTATATTCCCATGACACATTTTATAAAGTGTTATATCATTCTATGGGATTACCAGCACAAAATTTTTATTATACACCACTACAGGAAATTCCAACCTCCAATAGTAGCGGGAGATGACACATTTAATGCTTATTTTTTTAAAAAACAATCTACTTATTGATTTAATCATTCATAAACTCCAATTTCAGATCTCTAATTTGTAAGAACTGTTTTGTAATTTCATGTTTCTCTTAGTAATTTTCATGTTTAATGGATGTTAATTCTATTTCATTTTTTGAATTACTATGTCATGATCTTATGTTTTATTTTATTTTTGAATCACATTTGTTACCACTTCATAAAATCCAAGACATTCATATGGATTTACATGGAAAAAATCAAGATATTATATTATTATAATAAAAAAGGGTGAAATACTTCTATCCATGTGCATAAGGTCAACTCATTTGGAAAACATTGAAACTGGAAAAATCATTACAGATTTTGGATTATATTTTTTCCTCTACTAATTAATATTTACAACTATCCTTCCCTTCACCAAAATTTTATGTATTTTTTCAGGGCCAAATATTATATTTAGAATGTCTACTATATCAATTAGCATGGATGGGTTCTCCCTAATGTTTTACTGAATTTAGATTATGCATAAGGCCACTATATTTTCATAGAATCAATGTTTATGATTAACTTGTTAAATTTATATTTCACATACTATTGATATATTTTTTCTATTATATCTTCTCATAATCAAGGACATGACATTCACCATCATTTAGAACCCATTAGAATTAAATGTAACCACAAGAATAGATTTTAAAATTTTATGTGAACTCAATATCTTGTGTCAACAACCATCCTTATAGATGACTTTTGTCCTTATCGTATTATCTGTTACATACATGGTTCAAGATCAACCATTGATTTCCAAATCATCGCACTACCAAATCACACTATTCTATAAACTATTCCCCTACCATTTTCTAGTATATTTTTATCTCATGTCTTACAATATAAAACCTCAATATTAATACACCTTGTGGTACTAATATTCTTATACATGGGATAAATTTTACCTAGATTATCCATCTCTCAATTTATATTTTCCATCCATGGAATGATCTATTAGGTTGAGACACATGATATCCTCCATAATTATTCATCACCCAATAGGGATTAATCACATCCATATTGTTCATTCAATCCATATTTATCTTAGGAAACCTTTTCTGGACGTTTTTCATTTATGATCATTCGAATTCAATAGTGGAAAATACTAATTATTCTTCTCCCCATATTTAATGACTTATTCCCATAATTTAAATAGTCTAATAAATATTCATAATTTTTTTTCCATCTTTGAGATGAAGGATTTTGTCTCATCATTTTCTTTTGAGGTTTTATATTTCTAGAAAGTTCATCACCTTTTTGAATTATGGAAAAGTGTGGCATATAAAAAAAATGAAACTTTATGGTAGAGAATAATTAATCACTATTAATAAAAAATGCATATATCATTAGAAACCCTCCTCAATTTTCAACTGAAACAATAAAATTTGAGATTATTGATAGCCTTGTACATTATTATTTTTGAATATGTATAATATCATGTTTCCTGTTACATGGAATCAATATCATTATTTCAAACCTTCTTCATCCATTTTTTATGTATATTGCATCTCTTTGTTTCTCAAAATCAATCACAACTCCACCTATATTCATGTAATTGGGTTGGTTATAATTCTAGAACATCTCATAAATTTATGATACCAATATTTATTTTCAAGTATTTTTAAATATGATAATATTATAAATTATAGACTATTTTTATTTTAAATTAATATTGTTTATGTAACATTCCAATACCGGATTCCACCCAAAGGTGCTTCATACCTAGTTGTCCACATAGTCTTTAGCGCATCTCCCCAAATTCCAAAGGCGTAAACCATGTAGAAAGGGAATATGTGTGTTACTGGGGAGACTTTTCCCTCCTTATAAGAGTTTAACACAGTGAAAATATAATGATTGTTTGATAGTGGAACGAATAAACCATACAATAGATATAATCTACCAATGTATGATTGTATATACAATTCCAAAAGTCATATCACATACAAGATGATGATACATGTCAATTTTTTTAATAAAACATCTAAAAAAGGTAAAAAATAAATCATATACAATAACTGTCATAGAAGTAAAAAAATAATCCCAGTATCATCCCAAGCCTCAGTTTGGTCCCATTCTCTACTACACCTAAGTATCATATCATGAATATGTAGGGGGGTTATTTACCTTATAATTAAATATAATCCTATAACTATTTGGGTCCAAAAATGTGACCCAAACAGGGTGTGAGATAATATCCTAGTAGTAAGCCACCTGAGGTCTGTGACATTCATTGATTGAATATATATAATAGGTAGAGTGAAATGTGTAAGGTATTAAACAGGAATAAATAAAATGTAAAAATCCATTAAGTCCATGTACACATTTAATATTTAGTACATTAAATTAATGTTTAGATAAAAATTCAATTACAGTGAATTTATATGTCTTGTGATCTGGATCAAGCCTCACTCCCACCATGTATTTAGAAGTACAATATATTACATGGAAGGTCATCTAAAAAATCCAAATCAAGACAAACTCCATATTTGTGATATTTTTGGAGATGCTTCAAAAGTCATTTAATTATTAGTTCAATCCAATATTGATCCCTCCCATGACATTACTATGTTTTATTTTAAGTATAACTCGATGTAAAATATCTACTGACACCCTACATGACCATTGCTTGAGAAACTCTCAAAAACTCAGTATTACTCTATGTAATGTATAAAGTAAAATTCAATCAAGTATTTCCTTGGTGTTTAAAATGAAATCCCAAGAATCACCCATGGAATAACAGTCAAATTTCCATTGACTCCATCCAATGTAGTCTCAGAAGAATCCATGTAACACATTGCATATAAATCATGCCTCAGTGATTCTATCCATGGCATCCACCAAATGGGTCCATGTATCACTCATGTCACTTAATTAAATCCCAAATGAGTGGATCCTTGGAATATCTAATTTGGATCAATGTATCAATCATAGAATGTATGTCAATTATAAATCATTATAAATATTCCACTCCTCATTTGGATCCATATATCACTCACAACATATATGGGTTCAATCCATTGTGTTTGTTAGTGGAATTATAATGTGAATCCACACATCTCCCAAGGAATATTAGTCAATAAGAAAAGGACTACATCCACAACATTACAAACATATTCTATATTTTACACATTCCTATTAATTGTTTGGCCTATTCATTTTCATTTAAAATATTCATTAAAACATGATAAGTTCAAAACCAAAGGCATTCAACATATCTTACATCAAAGTGTGACTCTACAAAAAACCAACCTCAATTTTTTGTCCATTAATTTATTCATGTGGTAATATTTTATTAAAAACCATTTCATAAATAATAAACTAATATGTGGCTATACCATCATTTATCTCATGTGGGAATGGAATCCATTAAATATCTTCATTCCAAATTGGGACATTTCCTAACTAGGATAACCGGAAAGTCTTTCCCTAAACTTCTAACATTTCCACTGTTTAATTATTAGAATTTACATGAATAGGATGATATCACATGTCATAATATCATTATATCTAATAGTGAAAAACAATTACAATGAGTAATTCAAGCCAATTCAATCACTATCATAGCATATACGTAAATATCACACATGAAAAAATCATTTTATTTAGAAACCCATGCACTAAAAGAAAATTGAATAACATGGAATATGGTTCAATATTTCTAACCAATTTCCATTTTTAAAATCATGTTCTATTAATTTTTAAAGATCATTTATATATCATTTTATAAGAGACAACCCTTGAAAAGTTATTAATGAATTCCAAGGATCGAACTCCATCAAATTGTCATTTCAAGGACAACTCACCCATTATGTGATTTACATTCATGATGTACAACCAATAAAATTCGATAAATGATCATATATCATTTAATAGGTCATACATAACAAATCTAGTATTTAAATTTAATTTAAGAGATTCTTAGAAATTAGGTGTGTAGCATAACGACATATATAAATAATCTACCATTTTATGAATATCACATGAAAACCTACCTTAGGCTTGTGATTGATATCTCATACAATATCAAGCGTTGATTCAACCTAGATTTGGAAAAATAGAAATAATACATAAGGAATGATAAATTATGTCATAATATTAAAAATCTAAATAGTTCTACAAATTACCTAAAAATGGAGAATGGATTATGTAATTATGGCCATACCATAACAAGCCCAAGGAGATGAACCATATTAAAATTGGAGGTCAAAAAGAGAAGGGATTTGAATTCATAGTATATCATCTATGGGGAGCTCAATAAGGAGGTCTTTTCTATTTAATAGATAATGGGGAAATAAGATTTATGTTATAGAACATTTTAGGGGAAGTGGTCATTTTACATAAAAAAGTGGATCGCAAGGTTTAGGTACACGATATCCTATAAGATGAAGTGTTGTACACATGGTTACCCTACATGGGATACTTACCATACAGAAACCGTAAAAAATTACTCTATTATGATCTGCTGAAATTGCATACCTATTCATATAGTTTTGCACCACCACTGACATGATTTACCAAAACCACGTGACTTAGAGACCCCTATTGTCTATCCTCACATAGTTTTTCATATCTTTCATCTATTCCTATATATTTTTTTCTTAATGATGTGTCATGATTTAAAAACAATAAAAATTGTTTTTATATAACGAATTTTACACAGACACCCCAAAAACCACTATGGCCTTAACCTGAATCCTCATCATCTAAAAATTATTCAATTAAATTATGAATGGATAGAAAATAAAAGATTTATACCTTGAAGAAGAATTTGATTCTTAGAAACTTCCCTCATTTAATAAATTCAACCCAAAATATCTCATCCAAGGGTGATGAAGAAAAATTAGAGAAAAAATATGGCCAATATGATTAAACATCACCGTCCCGCACTAATGTATCTTCCACCCCATGGGCATTCTGCCATTTCACCCATACTAATTGAATGAATCGGCCTCAGTGAATATTTTTTAGGAAATCCAAAATATAAATGGGATTATCATATATGTATGTATCCTCATGAAACTCAACCTCATATGATATGAAATTATAACATCCATATTCTAGATTACACTCAAACCTGCTTCATAATGAGGTGTTCATGTTGCCTCACATTCATCTATAGAAATGGATGAGGTTGCTGATTAGTAGAGGGGGGATATGGGTTTCTATATGGTTACTATGTTTTCATTAAAATAGTGTAACAAAGTATAAATACAATGATAATTTAATAGAATAAGCATTAAACCATTCTATAGAAATAAACACTATATGAGTTATTATATAAACAAATCCAGAAGTAATATAATTTACAATATAATGATACATTTCAACATGTTTCAAATAAAATGTAAAAAATAGGAATAAATCTATCATATAAAAAAATTATCAAATGGTTAAAATAACTAAAATAATCCTAAGCGAAATGAATCCCCCAACATGGTCTCACACTCTAATACAATAAAAATTAATTTCACAAACATGTAGGAGGGAATTTTCCCTTCTCATAACCTGCAATAATATAATTTATTTCAGTCCAATAAGGTGATGAAAAAAAGGGTTTCCGAAAAAAAATCCTAGTAAGCGGCCACCTGAGGACTGTTCAAATCAATCAGTGAATATATATATAAGGTATTTTGAAATGTGTAAGGATGTGAACAATGAGAACTAAAAAGTAAAAATGCCTTAAATCAATGTACACATTTAATGATTAGTAAATTTAATTCGTGTCAAGTTAACAATAAAATTACATTGAATTTATAAGTCTCTAGATCCAAATTCGGCCTGATATCCCCCATGTAACTGGATGTACAATAGATGCCTTAAAAGTATATTTATACAATCCTTTTCAAGAGTGAATCAATGATTGTGTTTTCCATGGAGATTCTTAATAATTTATTTCATTTATTATTCAATTCAATAACTAATCCAATCCTTCATATTCATAATATGTAATACAATTATCACTCCATGTACAATATCAACAAACAACCTACATGTCCATCCCTGGTGAACCCCTCTAAAACCTTGTATTTTAATATGTGAGGAAAAAATCCATATCCAATAGATTCCATCCTCGTCGCGTCACACGAAATACCGTGTATCTCCCTTGGATTTATAGTCAAATTCTTTTGAGTCTATCATTGTAATTATCAGAAGAATCCATGTATCACTCAACACATAAGTCAAACCCCAATGTGTTCAACAACAACATCCCTCACATGGTTCCATATATCACTCACAACATATATGCCAAGCATAAATGGGTCTATCTAGGAAATTCCTCATTTGGATACTTGAGTCACTCTGAATTTATAATTAAATCTTCAACGTATCCATACATGGAATCCATCATCTATATTCATGCATCACTCATGATATATATGGGTTAAATCCATTATGTCTATATGTGGAATTATAATGTGAATCCACATATCAACCGTGGATTATAAGTCAATATGCACACGAGTCGTGACATGGAATTCCAATAATAATCCATGTAACATCCTTAAATATTAATTGTTTTGACCAATTACATTTCATATAATCAATTATTATAATCATTCCATGGTCAACATAAAAAGAATTATATATATCTCACCTCAAAAGGGTGACTCATGAAAATATCAACATCATGGTCTTGTCTATTCATTTTCTCCAGTATGATTTTTTTATATAAAAAGAATGTAATTCATATTCCACTAATTTATGTCTTTATCATCTTTTAAATCATGTGTTAATGGAATCAAATAAATAAATTCATCCCAAATAGGGGAATTTTGTAACATGTCCACGAAGAATGGCTTTCCTTCAAATGCTCACATGGACACTTTTAGATGAACAATCTTTACAAACCTATGATGATATCGCATAGAATAATATCATTATATCTCACATGTAATACCCATTATAATGATTAATTGAAGACAATTAAATCAGTTTCATAGCATAGGCATCAACATCCCATGTAAGAAAATAATTTAATTAATAAACTCATGATTTAAGGGCCAAGAAGATAACATGTAATATGGTTCAAGATCTAATAACCATTTCCATTAATCAAATAATGTCCCATTCCATTCAAAAATTTATTTATATATTATTTGGATATGTTATATCATAAAAAAGGTTAGAAAATTCAACCAAGGATTGAAATCCATCAAATGGTCATTTCTAAGATAACTCACCCATGGGGTGATTTACAATGCAAGTGTATAACCTATAATCCACCACAAATGAATATATTTAATTTATTAGTCCATACCTATCAACTCTAGGATTTAAATTATTTTTAGGAGACACCCAAAAATTGGGCATCTATTACGTATAAATATATTAACAATCTTAAATTTAACAAAAATATCATGGCCATCTTCCTCTTGGCCATTCTCTACAGATCGTCCAATATCATGCTCTAATTTGGCCTAGATTGGGTAAAATCTAAAGAATGGATTTCTAATGAGAAATTAGGGAATATTACCGAAAATAAAAATATCAAAACCAATTCATAGAAAAACTGATAATGGATAAACAAAAATTAAGTAATTACCTTTACACATCCAAGGAGACAAACTAGATTCGAATTGGAGGTCGGATGGAGATGGAACCTAATTTATTAGTTAATAATACATGGGGAGATTAAGAAAGATCTATTGGTAATGAAAAATTTAATTAGAATTATGTTATTAGTTATAAATAATTTTATGGGACAATGGAAATTTTACCAATATTTATTGGATGCCTAGTATAGGCACACAATTTGTCAGACTGTAAGTCACGTTGCACGTTCTATTGTTGGGAGAAGGGGTGCCCACATGGTTACGCTATGTGGTTTTCTAACCATGACAAAACCATGTTAAATTACACTTTTATAACCTGTATAAATATAATAATTGTTTTCATAGCCATAAGACTCCACTCACCTGGTTAACCCAAACTCCGAATCCTAAAGCCTCTAATATTCAGTCTCACATGGCTTAGTCAACCCATGTTTCTTGCACTGTACGGTTTCCAGTAACCGTGAAATATCCCTAAAACACACCAAAAACTAGTTCCTAGATTCGAATGACCCTCAGACAAACCCAAGACCTCCATGACCCCATCTTCGATCCAAATTATGACACAATTAAGAAATTAACATGAAAATTAATATGAAGCACAAGATCTATACCTTTAAGAAGAACCGGGATCTTATGATTTTTCCCGTCATTCTTTCCAATGATAAATTCATAATAAATAGAATATATTATCTCCATATTTTCCATTAAACTAGAATTTTATTTATAAACATATTAAATTTATTCATCAATCCAAAATTTTTGGGAACAAACTTTTCCTACAACTTTATGTATTATTGGTTGAACATTCAACACATTTTATATTCTCATGATTTATTTTTTTTGTGATCCACATATTAAATCTATTTTTTTATAAAAATAATTAATCTTAGTATTCCACACTCTATATGTATCAAGATGTTTAGGGGTTCCTTGAAATTTTACATTGGGATTAGTCTAAAAATCATGTTGTTTATAATAATCTATTTATGTTTTTCTTTATCTATAGTTTTTAACATTAAATATTCTATATCTTATTTATAATTATTTTCCCCTTCATCAATTTAATAATGATATTATTCCTATTACTTTACCATAATTCATTTTGTTTTGAGATTATTTATATAATTAAATTATGATATAAATTTAATTTTAGGAGGAAACCACCTTCATGGACCTAATATAAAATATTCTTCACCTATTTCTTCATCACATATCCTAGAGGGAATTTTTTAAAAAGTTTATTACTGTATATCAATATAAACATGCAAGGATCTATTTTATTTTTTACTTACCCTTTATGTAATTAATTTTCTTTTCTATAATTAATTGCTACTTATCACAAACTTCTTTTAACTCATCTCCCTTTTTACTAATCTCAATTTTTTCTAATATTTGAAAAATATATCATTATTAGAGAGAAATAAAATTCTTTATATCATGTTCAATATGTAATATTCAACTATGGTACTTTGTATATCATTAAAATAATTTTATTTAATGTAACTCCCTTATGATGATGATTAGTTTTTATTATAAATAATTAATATTATTCAAATTATCTTATTAAAACTTTCATTTTCATTAATATCATCAAAATGACCATAAATAGATCAAAATGTATTTATATTTATTAAAAATTATCTATAAATTTTTTTATCAAAACTTATTTTCATGTCACCAAACATGTGGTGAAGAATTTAAAGATTTTTTTCCAATACTTTGATGCAATATCAATATATATTTTCAGTTTTATTCCATATTTAAATAGATTTGAAACATAAAATTTCCTTAATATATATATATATGATTTGATAAATCTATAGATAATTCATTTTTATCTTTGGCATCAGTATCAAGTTGCATTTGGTTTTAATTTTTTGTGGATTTTTTTATTTGAAATATTTATACCATCTATTTTTCAAAAGAAAAATATATCTAATGCGATTATAAGTTTGATCTAATTTTATCCGTATGAAATTGAAAATTAATTAATGTGGTAGAGGATATTATAAACAATTTATTATATTCTCAATTACTGTTATCTTAAGATGAATTGTTAAATACTCTTTTCCTGGCTTTGATAAAAAAAATTCAACATGAACCACCCTCAAATGGGTGGTGAATCATGGTGTGATGTTTCTATTTTATTTATTTATATTCAATCTAATTCCAACCATGGTATTAAAATTTTGAACATATATTAGTTAACCACACATCATTTCAAGTAACATGTTCAAAAACCTAATAAAAGAATTACAATTGTACTTGGATCACCACAAAGTTGTAATACAATGATCAGACACTGTTAATTTTTTAGTGTAATATAGCCCATTAATATCCACTATTAAAATTGATAAAAAAATTATAACAAAAATAAATCAATTTCAGACTCACTATATTTAAAAATAATTTCTGGATTAGTGTACTAAAACCCATATATAACTTCTACAATGTCCTCCTCTACTCGCAACATTATATAGATGTCTCATTGGTTTATCAATTTCACCTATACATTCTTCTCATCAAGAAATATTCCATGGATTTTCATTATTACGATGATATTATGGTTCCATATTTCAATCCACATTCTCAAAAAAACTATTAATACTTCTCTCAAATAGTATCATCCATAAAGTTTCCATACATAACGGATTACAATGAAAAAGACTCTTTGGTGTCTTCAATAAGTTACCAGTCCTCAATGTCCCTCAACGAAAATGTCTTTTCCGAAAATTTATAACTCAAGTATGATTCTCATAACATACATTTCTATGATATGTTCAACAATTTTTGTCCACAATAATATATTTTCATTACCATGTTAATGAAATAATTTGTACTTCAATTCCCTCACTCATCCTCTATTCATTGTATGTTATTTTTGTATCCCTCTTTATCCTAAGGTTGATTTAATAATGTATCACAATCAAAGTAATATTCTCACAGATATCTTCATATATATATATGATCAATAATTTTCAGATCACACGGGTATATTCACATATGTATGCCTTAAAAAATGGGAGAACCATTAATGGTTATCATAAAACATCATTAGTTCATAATGAGGGGAACATGTGATATTTATAAAAAAACAAAGATTTCCATGTTTCCCATCATGTTCATAATTTTATAGAACCCAGATTTTGTAACATTACATGTGTGTCATCAGATAATAACAAATCTACCCACTACAATGTGACCCCTGGCCTAGCATGATTCCCAAATTTCTTGAACCTCCATGGATAGCGTGAAAAAATTTGACTATTGGGAAACACATATCTTTACCCTAATATAAAGTTTAATGAATCAAAAATTGACTTCTAAACATCCTCCATGATAAAACATTTTCTTCGAGGTTATGGGATCATCTATTTTTTATGAAATTATTTACATCACCAATTTTATGCATAAGATTCAATATCTTGAGCCTTCTACAATACATAAATATTATTAAACAATAAATATACATTCTTAATCTAGATACCACATAAGAAATCAATGATAAATCAATGATTTGAAGTTTAATAAACTGATAAAATTTTGTAAATACATCAATTTTTATAACATATTCTCTATTAATCCAAGTATAATACTCAATGACAACAGTATGTATGGAATCAATAACTCTAAAAAATTTATCAAGGTCAACTAACACTTCTTATCTAGATAATGTAAATTATAAAATATTGGAAATAGGTAATTGTGTGACTATAAAAATTGTAGTAGGATAACTATTTGGATGTTATCATCCATGGTACTATAATAGAAGGGACTCGTGAATGATTAACACATCCCAATAAATATCTACATCATAAATATAATCATCATTTCATGTATTCATATGATATATTCATCTAGAATAAGATCTGGATGAAATAGGTTGTTCCATTATTTGTTCATCAAATACCATGTCCACAATGGATTATTTTAAAATATTATTCTTCTTCTTCATGGTCATAATAAACATTAAAAACATTATCACATTATTCTTTTTGCATTATTATTCTTATTTAACTCCACCATATTCTGACAAATTCAAATCTCCAATAATTTAGTTTTTTAAAACAAGTATCCTATTTACTAGTATGACGTTTTTAATTTTTAATTGTGGTATATGTCTCATAGAATATATATTGACCCATAAAAAATATCATTTTTCAGGATAATCAGTTTCTAAAATTTTATTTCATGTTTATTACTCAATACTTGTCCAATTATATTACGTTATATAGTACTCATGACCATAAATTATCCAACTTTCATTAAGTATTGAAGAAACTAGTCATGGATAAGGAAGACCATTTACTTTGTATGATTCCCTATAATCATACTCCATTTCATTAATCATAAACCTATAAAAGTTTCCCCTTTATCTAGTTCATTTAAAATGAGAATAGAATTTGCCATACAATTTCCTACTTTTATATTTATCCTTTCATGATATAATTTTTTACTTGGTTATTTTAACTAAATTCATAGACTATCAAACTATGTCAGTTCTGTTCTATCCCCTTGGAGTTGTGTCTCCATTAAATGGTAATATATAATTATATAAATCAAATTATGGGTACTTAAAATGGTATGTAAAGGTAACATTATAATAATAGAATCTATAAGAAAACTAATGTGCTTTACCTAATTCCATTAATATAAATATTACTACATTGACATCAATGGTATAAATAATAAAATCTTCGGTATCATAGAAATAAAATTATGTTTTAATAATATGTATTCTAATCATTAGTAAATGATCTCACCATAGAAATAATTCTATTATCCTTAATATTTTTTAATTTTTCAAGACCCAAATATTAAATTCTAAATCATGTGTAGAATATACTGACTTCCTATAGTGACTATATTATATTGGATGTGATGATTACTAACAAATTATAATGGTAAATAACATTTATTTTATTTCTTTGATGGCCATAGTTAACCAGATAATAAAAATTATGGAGAATGTTTCATATTTTTAGGAATAAGGTAATGAATATTTATAATTACCCAATATTTATTATGTAACTAATGATATAATTTAGTATGTGAAGGAAACATGAGGTTTCTCTTAGTTTAAAAAATGTTTCAAAATTAATTAATTATAAAATCACACAAGGGTTTTAAAATTCTTTCTGTTTTTTATTAAAATATATTTGAATAATAATAAATATAAAATTATATTAAGTGAATAATAATTTTATAATGAATTTAAACAGTCATAGGTAGTACTTGATTAATTTTTTTAGAAGTAAACTAATCAAAAGATAATTTTTTGGTATGGTGAATTAATCTTAAGATATATTAATAGTATATCTATGTTACCCTAGATAGTAGATATTTTATGTCTATTAAAATATAATAGTAAATGAAAGATATTATACCATTATACTAAATTTACCATGATCATGACAATAATTAACAATGAACATTATAAGAAGACTTGTGAAAATTAAAAACTAACATTATAAGAATTATTAGAAACACAAAACAAGACTAATAGAATTAATATTGTCTCTTAAAATATTAAAAAAATCATTAATTTTACCATAATAATAAATATTATTATGAACCACAAATCATTCTCAATTCATGTTTGATACATTCAATATTCCATATTTTAAGTGGCATGGTATTGATATTAATTATTAAAACCCATAATATTTTAAGGGATGTTTTACCAATAAAATATTTCCAAAATAGCATTTGGTAAACATATTTTTAACTTCAATTGGAGATAATTAAAAATAATAATTTATACGACATGATGATTGTAATCAATCAAACTAGTTTTTGTATATGTATACAATGAAAAACAACATTTCAATGTATATAGAACCTATTATAATATTAATTTCATAATTTTGATTTATATTTTATGTCTAAAAACATTCATTAAATGATACAAGTGATTTTACATGGGTGTTATCATGGGTAGGGTAGGCCCAAAGTTAGTTTGTCTGGTTTATGAGGTTGAAAGGTGATGTTCAGTGGATAAAAAGGATCATTGGGTAACATATAAAAGTCAAATAAATAATAAGTGAGGGTGCGAAGGGAGTTTCCTCTAGCTATGATATAGTCTTCCAGGTGGAGCACCTAGTGGTTGGTGTTGGTGTATCTAGCACTCAATGTTCCAAGGGATCCATTTTCTAATAATGGAGAATATTCCTATTTGGATGATTCATATGATAAAACGTTTTTGGGATTAATTAGTTTTATCGTGATGATGTAAGGGTAGGTCGTCATATTTTCCACTTATCCATATCCACCTTCCTAATATGATATATAACCTTCAAATATGGTTCCTTTATAAATTTTGTCACAACCTATCTTCGGGACCCGTGTCGTGACTACCACAAGCCCGCCATCCATATGCCAGGGGCTGGCGACTAGCACCAAAGGCGTAAATCCTAATAAAAAGGGGAAGGCATTTCCTTATAAAGTAAACAAACACCATAGATAAGCCAGCAGAAGTAAACACTAAGTAAAACTGGGTACAATAGTAAGTGTGGAAAAGTAAGTGGGCCAGAATACAAACTCAAACTTAATGTAAAGTACAACTGGAAAGGAAGTACATCAACGCCGAGTCATCCACTAGAAATCCCACCTGAAGGGTGGGTACAGATAGCCTCCTCAGCTCCTCGGGTCCTGTCGTCCGCCCTGTGTACGTCCCGCCCAGTGCTCTACCTCCAGGTACCAACTCGTCGTAAAATTCACCTCCGGGCACCGACTCGACGTGAGTTCCTCCTCCGGGAAGTGTCTAGCTCTACAAAGCCTCAACCTCGATCAGTGATGTCCGTCATCTGCAACCAACACAACATAGTGATGGCGAAGCCCGTGCAGGGGTGAGTATACGATACTCAGTAGGGACCCCGAGACCCCCAAATGTCTCCGTGAATCCACAAAGGATAAACCACAATGAAATGATACAATCACGGAGTATCATCCAACACTACTTAGGTATATTCCCATACATATACCTAAGTCATCAATCTAGTTCAACTCTAACTCATGAGATCAAGTACAATCCATTCCACTCAGGAAGGTAAAACATAGTCCACACAGGAAAGCATAATCCAATCCACACAAGAAATCACAACTCAATCCACATAGGAAGAATGTCAATCAAATCGAAGATAATGATTGAAAGTCAATATCAGCTCACGCATGTATACATCATTTTTAAAACAAAAGGAGATAATCATATGTATTTAATGGTTCATCTAGATGGGACCCACATATGATACTATACCAGCTAAGCTGTCAGACTCACATAGGATACAAGTCCAGCTACTATGTCGGACCCATGTAGTATACTAGTCCATCAATTCTGTCGGACCCACGTAGGATACTACAACAGAGGTCAATACTGTTGGACCCACGTAGGATACTAGTACAGTAGTCATCACCACCGAACGCATAGAGGATTCCAGTACGAAATTCTTCACCGTCGAACCTACAGAGAATTCTAGTATGGTTGTCATCGTCATCGAACCCACGGAGGATTCCAGTACGCAAGTCTTCACCGTCGATCCCAGGAAGGATTCCAGTACGGTTGTCATCGTCGTCGAACCCACGAGATATTCCTGTACGAAAGCCTTCACCATCGAACCCATGGAGGATTCTATTATTGTTTTTATCATCGTCTAACCCACAGAGGATTCCATTACTAAAGTCTTCACCGTCAAACCCACAGAGGATTTTGGTACGGTTTTCATCGTCGTCGCAGTCGCAGCCAGCTCTAGGGTTCCCGCACACAGCATTCTCGTTTCCGGGAGGGTACGCTCCATGAACCCAGGGGTTCGATACATCAACTTACACATAGTCTGGATTTTATGTATCCCAAAGTTCCTTCTCGTCATTAGGAACTCAACGCAACAGACACCGCGTCAATCGGGCGCCCGGTCTGAGAGTTATTGGCTTTTTCGTTCTAAGGGCCCCAATTGGTTTTTAAGTCAAAACCAACCCGACTATACTCCAACTATGTCCAAACCTAGAGCAGAGTAAGCCAAAAGGTCCTTCTCACTAAGAGGAATCCAACAAAGTTGACGACACATCAATCAGACATCCGGAGCTCAAGTTATAAGCGTTTCTGCTCCGAGGGCCCGGTTGGTTTCGTGTTCGAACCGACCCGGCCATACCCCATTTTCTCTGAAACCTTGAGTGTAATATACCGAAACGGCCTTCTCGATCCAAGGATCACATAGCAAATAACGGTGCACCTATAGGAGGTTCTTAGCCTATGTCACGGGCATTTAAATGAACATGTCTGGTATTAGGGGGTTTTGGGCCCGGACCGACCCGGCCCAAGACCCCCTGGGTCGGCCTGAACTGGGCCGACCTGACCTGGTTACGGGTCCGGCCCAAAAGGGTGTGGCCCGGCCCGGATGGCGCTGCCCGTCCCGGCCTGCGTGGCCCGCGCCGGCCTGGGTGGTCAGTTGGCCTAGCGCGGGCGTGGCCCACGTGGCCAGCTTGATGCTGGCCGAGCTATCATGGAAGGGGGGGGGGGAACTCTGCCCCCATGATTGAAACAACGTCCGAACGTGGGGGCCGCTCCTTTCGCCAGCCGGGGGTTACAACCCCCAGCCTTCTCTGATCGGTCGGCCCGGCAGGTCGGCCGTGCTGCCGTCGCGGGACCCCGCGGTCTTGCCCATCGAACGCGCCAGCGGCCGGCGGTTCCTGCTACCTCTCCCTGCTCCGCCGCGACCAATGGCCACGGCCTTGGTCAGACCGGCACTGCGCAATGGTGTCACACCCCTTCGCCGCGGCCCGACTCCGTCCGCAGTTTTGTTCAACCTCAACGGCACTTCGCTTCCTTGCTGTAATTTTCCTTCTTCCAGCGCGGTGTCGTTGCACCACACCACCTTTGTTTGAGCCGTAATGATCAGAACAACAAAGGGGGGAGGAGGGTTGGCCGTGTTCATGCGGTCTGACCTCCTCCCATTAAATTGATAACAAGCGTCCCAAAGAAATAGTCGATGAATGGAAAGGAATATTCACGAACGAAAATCAATCCCCTACCTCGCAAAGTAATTCACGGTTGTCAAAATATTGCGTCGCGGGGTGTGGTTCTGTAGAGGTCGACGGAGAGCATCTAAGGAGACGTCGTCTTCTCTTTATCACGGAGAGAAGAATATGATTGTGCGTCGTTGGAGAACTCCTGCGTCGGTGTCTCTTCCCATGTCGAGGAGGAGAAAGGGAATAGAGATACCGGAGTCATTGAGTCGTTCTTCATTGAAGAGATGACGTTCTTCGTGGAAGGATTGAAGCTCTTCATGGGAGGATGAAGTTCTTCCCAAGAGAAAAGAGTTCAATCTACCGAATCTCCTCACACAAAAACTAACCCACCAAAATAAAATAAAAATTATCTTATTTTATTACATCAAGCCAAGAATTTCAATTTTAAAAATTCAATCACATAACTCACTTAATTAATTAAGTGTGTTGGAATGATTAAAGAGGAGAGAGGGGGAGGTGAGTGGTCTCACATTAAAATGGAGTTAACAAAAACAAGGGGATGTTATGGAGTTAAGGAATGTGAAATGGTGGGGGATTGTGTGGTCCCCACCTCCCTCATAACTAGACATGGGATGTTGGGTGGTCGTGGGCCCCACCAACAACTTGACAAGAGAGAGTTTAACTTCCATGGATAAAATATAATTGTTCAAAATTTTATTTTACTTATTAATTAATCCATATTTTTTTAACAACTCCTCCAAAGAAAACGCACCTTCGGTAAATGTAACGACCCAAAGTTTCATTAATAAAAAATCCCTCTTGATCCATTTAAATGTTTCTTTATGAAAAATGTTTTTATAAGATGTCAACTTCTTATGTTTTATGTTAGATTTGTGACCGTTACTTTTATAGCCGTTGAACAGTGATCATCTGAGTAGTATAAATATAAGTCTTTAACGAACCAATTTTCTACTCAGACAAAGGAAGCGATGGCCTCATCTAGTAGAATTTCCCCTTATGAAGCCCATTTGTCGGAGCTCGGAAAAGAGGTGGCGTCTTTGGGCTTTGCCCTGACCAAGCCCGAGCTGAGCTTCATCAAGTCAAACTCGAACGGGATCGTCTATGGGAAAAATGGAAGTTGATTGAAATTACAACTCGAGCGATGTTATCCGAGCATCGCCAAGAGTCTGTCACCATCGCACACCTTACCCTTAGGTCTTATGCGGCTATTTTAAGGGGTTATGTAACAAATAAGTAGTACCATGTTCATGTACATTATTTTTGTATATAATAATGAATATAATTTCTAGTCATTTTTGATACATTGTAATTAGTTTTTAAAGTACAAATGGTGTTTTTAGTTATTATTTAATTAAGAATTATATTTTATTAAATTAATGGATTTTTTAATTAAATAATATTTTAATAAAATATTATTATTAATATTAAATTAATTTTTTTATTAAGGATAAATGATCTTATAATTTTATGAATGCAATTAAAATTTTTATTAAGGTTTGAAAGCCATTTCTGTCAAAACCCGTAAATTTTTTTATAAATGTCTGTTTTTATTTTAAAAGTAAAAATTCACATATTTAGAAAATTATTTAGATAAAATAAATATTATTTTTGGAATCAGGACGTCGAAATTATCCAACGGTGAATTTTTCATAATTTTCTGAGACAGTCAAATTTTTGGGTAAAAATTAAATACCATTTAAATATATAATGTGTTTTATGACATCATAATGACCCAATTTTTTAATAATTTCTGACCTTGGCCTTGTAAAATATTGTTTTCAACTTTCCTTTTCCAGAAACCATGGGCAAATACCCTGGGATGGTTTGTGGTTTGGATTATTTTAATATAAGGAGTCCCAAACCTAAATAATAAAGAATTCTCTCACCTTTCCTATATAAACCCACCCAAGCTCCCACTTCCTCCTCACTAAAATCCCTTGTATTTCGTCCATCATCTGCCCTACTCTCTCTAGAATCCTCCCAAGGTTCCC
This sequence comes from Viscum album, assembly GCA_963277665.1. Taxonomy (NCBI): domain Eukaryota; kingdom Viridiplantae; phylum Streptophyta; class Magnoliopsida; order Santalales; family Viscaceae; genus Viscum; species Viscum album. The sequence continues at coordinate 1,747,802,883 of OY728119.1, read as the reverse complement.
CAAGCTCCCAAGAAGCCTCTCACAAGCCTCTCTCTAGCCTTCGGAAGCACACTTCCAAGTAAGGGTTTTTTCTTCCTTTCTCATTTTTGTGAATTTTCTTTAAGTTGTATTTCCCTTTTTATTTCAATTATGAATGTTGGGGTACGGGTTTTCACCTCCCCCATACTTCCCTCTTATTGTTTGAATGATGGGATAACCCTTTCTCTCTCAGTAAATGCCTCCCATGTACACCCGTTACTATGCCAAAATTCCGAAAGGAACTTCTCTCTCTTCTTTTACATTCAAGCAATACTTTTGTATCATGAATCTAAATTCCTTTTCAATTGTTGGGACATGTATCTATATGACCTCCTTACTGTCCATTACATGTAAATATTATGAGGAACCCCTTTCTTTCTCATCAACCATTTTTTTATGAATTCTTGTGTCACGCCGTTACGCTGCCGAAATCGCACCGATTTTCTAAGCCAATGTCACTGTGTAGTGAATACCATGCCCATTTCTCCATCAAGGGTATTCACCTTTATGCACATTTATTTATTGATTATAAAGTTTCATGTTTTAATTCCACATTCCTTTATCGTGGAATAAATGATTATGTTTTATGAATCCATGTTTTATGATCCATGTGGCACACTTATGCATAAAATGTAATGTTTTAAGAAGGGTGCGCCCTTTATAGCGCTCCAATGCATTGGGTAAAGTATAGTATCATGATACGTCATGTGCAATGAGTGTTTACTCATGCTAATTCAAGTGCAACGAGGGTTTACTCGTTCTTCAAGTGCAATGAGGGTTTACTCATGCTCCATGTGCAATGAGCCTTGGCTCATGCTAATTCAATGTTAAGTGTTGTTGCCACATTTCCATGTTATGATTATCATGCTTTATCATGCCTTTATGTTCATGTTTTTCTTATTCTCTATTGATATGCCTATTGCCTAACATGTATTGTACTCCTCATGTTATTCATTGTGTACTCCCTTACTGGGCTTTATAGCTCACCCTTTTCTTATGCATGTCCTCAGGTTATCCCATGCAATGCTAAGTACGAAGGAATACAGTGGTCATGTAAAGGAAGTTTGCAATAAAGATGTTGTATTTCATGTTTAAAGTTTTTATGTAATGATCCTAATCCCCAAAGACACTAAACCTCTTGATCTTCTTTGTTTTATCAAGTGATATTTTATGTAATAAAGCATGTTTAAGTTGTAATAAAAAGCAGGGTTGTCATAGTTGGTATCAGGGGATAGGTTTGGTTATTTTTGGAATTAGGAAACCCTAGTAAAGCCTTAGATACAAGACTAAGCATAATAAATGCATCCCTAAGTTTTGGTAAATACTATGTAAGTGGTTTATCAAAAAATACATCCTTGTCTGGATACGAGCAGGTAGAGGTGGCTCTGGCACAGATGTATCCTAGGGGTAAAACCCGAAAACACCGCTTTGAGCTAGACTCGAACAGGAACTGGTGCACGACAACGGGCCTTGCTGCACTCTTGGTTACGACACTCCCGGGGGATATGTTTTGATAAATTCACAATCTTAGTATGAACCCTTATTAAGGGAAAAAATTCCCCTAAGAATATATGTTAGAAGGAAGATCATGAAAATCCTGGATTGAATCCTATAGAATCATGAGTTAAAGAGATTAAAGTTTATTTATAAGTCATCAACTTTTGTCTTTGGATTACCCTTTATGTGTTACCCCTAACTTTCCTTTGATTCCTTCCAATGGCCGGTAATAGGAGAACTCGGGCTAACAACCCTTGTGAAGATCAGTGTGATGATTGTACTTATGAGATGCCCAATCCAATGGGAGCAGGAATCGCGAACTTTGTCACGCTTCTCTATCAGCTAACTCAAGTTTTGAATAGAAACACTGGTCAAGAGGAACGTTCAACCCCCCCTAATAAAGAGCAAGTCCCTATTGAAAGCTTCATGAGACAAAGGCCTCCTACTTTTAGTGGATCATCTGATCCCACGATCGCTGAACAATGGATCAACTCCATTGAAAAGATATTCTCTATCCTCCAATGCTCTGAAAAAGAGAAGGTTCCTTTGGCGGCTTATCGTATGGAGGGTGAAGCTGATCAATGGTGGACGTTGATCAAAAATACGAAGCCTGAGGAGGAGATCGAGGCTTTGGAATGGGATAAATTCTGGAAGATGTTTTTCGATAAATATTTTCCGCTCACCCTCCGTCTTAAGATGGAAAGGGACTTCCATCCCTCAAGAAGAAAGATGAAGAATATGTGGGAGCTTACGAGGAAAACTTCACAAGGCTTGCACGATATGCTTCCGGCTTTGTTGTTACCCCCGAATGAAAAGTTGACCGCTTCTTTGGTGGGATGAAGGCTAGCTTGCGGAAAGCATTAGCGATCCGTGACTTCGACAGCTATAAGAAATTGTCCGATGTGCCCTCAAGGTTGAAATGGAGATCGGAGAATCACAGGGGTATCATGGGGACAAGAAGTGTAAGGTGGACTTCAATGCTAGTAGTCTGATGGATAAATCCAACGGTGCTAAGAAGTTATAGCACCCCACTTGCCAAAAGTGTGGAAAGAAGCACCCTGGAAATTTCCTTAGGGGGACAAGAAAATGCTTCAAGTGTGGAAGAGAAGGGCACCTAGCTGTTAACTTTCAGCAAGAAGGACCCGCGGCTGCGACAGAGGAGAGGAACGCTCCGTTCGAACCTCAACGCATTGTTCAATGCTACAAATGCAAAGAACCGAGTCATTTTGCAAATCAGTTCCCTAATCCAAGGGTTTTCGGAGGCAACCAGCAACCTCCAAGATAGCAAGGAAGAACTTTTTCCATCACTTCTGCTGAAGTGAACCCCGACAACGAAGTGGTGACAGGTACGCTAGTTATTCATTCAAGAATAGCGAACGTACTTTTTGATTCAGGTTCTACGCATTCTTTTATATCTCAAAAGTTTAGTAGAACAATACCTTCACCACCACAAATCATGGAAGTAAAGATGTCAGTGAGTACGGAAAATGGGGCAATCATTGCATCCCATGTGTATAAGTCCTCCCATGTTATAATCTGTGGATTGAATTTCCCAGAGAACCTCGTCATACTCCCTTTGGTGGAATTTGATGCAATTCATGTCATGGATTGGCTTTCCTTATATAGAGCCAACATAAATTGTCGGGAGAGGGAAATCACACTCCATATGGAGAATCGACCCCCGATTCTTTACAAGTGTCAGGAGGAAGATGAATCTCCTTTAGCTCCATCATCTCAAGCATGGATATTACTGCCTTATGAGAATGCATATCTGGCTCAGATGATTGAGTCCAACGAAGAAACCACCCTTGAAGAAATGCCTATTGTGAGGGAATTCGCTGAAGTATTTCCCGGGGAACTTCCTCGTCTTCCTCCAAGAAGAGATGTTGAGTTCTCAATTGAACTTATACCTGGGGTGCTACCAATATCCAAGACTCCATATAGAATGGCTGTTGTTGAGCTTGAAGAGATGAAGAAACAACTACACAAGAATCTAGATAATGGTTTTATACGCCAAAGTGCATCACCATGGGTTGCACCAGTCCTCTTCGTCAAGAAGAAGGATGGGTCAATGCGGCTTAGCATCGATTATCGTGAACTTAACAAAATCACGATAAAGAACAAGTATCCTCTCCCAAGAATCGATGACTTGTTTGATCTGCTGCGTGGAGCACAATACTTCTCCAAGGTGGACTTGCGGTCGGGATATTATCAAGTAAGGGTGAAGAAGGAAGATATCCCCAAGACTGCTTTTCGTACAAGGTACGGGCACTATGAATTCATAGTAATGCCTTTCAGACTCACCAATGCTCCAGCAATATTCATGGACATGATGAACAGAGTCTTTAGATATTACCTTGACAAATTTGTGGTAGTCTTTATAGATGATATTCTAGTATACTCCAAAACCAAGGAGGACCATGATGAGCATTTGAGAACTATACTAGAGACTTTGCGCAAGGAGAAGCTCTATGCAAAGTACAACAAGTGTGAGTTTTGGTTGAAAGAAGTCTCATTCTTGGGCCATATCATCACAAGCAATGGGATATCTGTGGACCCCTCCAAAACAGATGCAATTGATGGATGGCCGAGGCCAACATCGGTAACTGATATCCGTAGCATCTTGGGGTTAGCTGGATATTATCGACGATTTGTGAGAAATTTCTCATGATTGTCCAACCCTCTTACCAAGCTAACTCGAAAGGGAGTAAAGTTTTCTTGGAGTGCTGAATGCGAAGAAAGCGTCAAGGAGTTGAAAAGGAGGCTTATCACTGCACCTATGCTCACTTTACCCACAAGTGGGGAGCTTTTTGTGGTATTCAGTGATGCTTCGAAGAAGGGCTTAGGATGTGTGCCGATGCAGAATGATAAAGTGATATCCTATGCCTCAAGGCAGTTGAAAGTCCATGAGAGAAACTATCCAACACATGATCTGGAGTTGGCGGCAGTGATCTTTGCCTTGAAAATCTGGCGGCATTATCTCTATGGAGAGAAATGTGAGATATATACTGACCACAAGAGTCATAAATATATAATCACACAGAAAGAGCTTAATATGCGCTAGATAAGATGGATAGAGCTCATCAAGGATTATGACTATTCAATACATTACCACCCTGGGAAGGCGAACAAGGTGGCGGATGCCCTAAGTAGAAAGGATCCAGCAATTCTATCAATGATGAGAATTGAGAAGGATCCAATCTTCTTAGACTTGATGAAGATGGACGTGGGAATCATAAAGAAGGGATCTTCATCAGTCCTTTCACAAATAATTGCTCAGCCATCTCTTTTGTAAAGGTTAATGGATGCTCAAAAGGATGATGCGAGAATCCAAGAAATGGTGGAAGCTATCAAAAAGAGGAAATCCTCAGAGTTTAATGTTAATGAAGAAGGAATTGTGCGGTTTGGGAAAGGACTATGTGTTCCATCAAGTTCGGAGCTGAAGAAGGAACTTTTGGATGATGCACATAGTTCAAATTTCTCTATTCACCCAGGGAGCACAAAGATGTATCGAGATCTCCGAGAAAACTTTTGGTGGGATAATATGAAGAAGGAGATCGCTGAATATACATCAAAGTGCCTGGTGTGTCAGCAATAGAAGGCAGAGAGGCAGAAGTCTAAGGGGATGATGCAACCATTGCCCACACCAAAATGGAAATGGGAGAACATCACCATGGACTTTGTCACCAGACTTCCAAGGACATCCAAAGGCAACAATGCAATCTGGGTTGTTGTGGATCGTCTTACAAAGACTGCACACATCATTGCTATTCGAGAGGATTTCTCTTTGGATCATCTGGCACGGATATATATCAGGGAAGTGGTATGGTTGCATGGAGTACCACTATCTATTGTGTCTGACCGAGATCTAAGATTTACCTCTATGTTTTGGAAGAGTCTTCAACATGCTCTGAATACTGAACTGAACTTCAGTATGGCCTATCATCCTCAAACTGATGGCCAATCCGATCGGACTATCCAAACACTTGAGGATATGTTGAGAGCGTGCTCAATGGACTTTAAAGGAGGAAGGGATCAACATATTCCTCTGGTTGAGTTCTCTTATAATAATAGTTTCCACTCGAGCATCCAAATGGAACCCTATGAAGCCCTATATGGGAAAAGGTGTAGAACACCGGAATGTTGGGATGAGGTCGGTGAACGTAAGCTGCTTGGACCGGAAATGGTCGAAGAAATGGTGGAGAAGGTGAAAACCATTGATGAGCATATCAAGGCAGCCCAAAGTCGACAAAAGAGTTATGTAGATAATTGTCGATGAGACCTTGAGTTTAAAGTCGGAGACATGGTGTTTTTACGCATATCTCCGTGGAAGAAGGTCATGAGGTTTGGAAAGAAATGGAAGTTAAGTCCAAGGTACATCAGCCCCTTCTAGATTCTTGATCGTGTTGGGGCTGTGGACTATTGACTAGCACTTACACCTACTATGGCCAAGGTGCATGATGTCTTCCATGTATCCCTCTTAAGGAAGTATATACCAGACCCTTCACATGTACTCTCTTCCGAGGTGGTACAATTAGAAGACGGTCTTTCTTATGAGGAGCAACCAGTGAAGATCTTGGATCGTAGAGAAAAAATTCTACGAAATAAGACAATGCCCCTCGTCAAGGTGTTGTGGAGAAACCACAAGTTTGAAGAAGCAACTTGGGAGTCGGAGGATATGATGATGCTAAGTTACCCACATTTGTTTTAGTGTGGGAAAAGGAAAATTTCGAGGGCGGAATTTCTTAAGGGGGGAATATTTTAACAACCTAAAGTTTCATTAATAGAAAATCCCTCTTTATCCAGTTAAATGTTTATTTATGAAAAATGTTTTTATAAGATGTCAAATTCTTTAGTTTTACGTAATGATTTGTGACCGTTACTTTTATAGCCGTTGAACAGTGATCATCTGAGTAGTATAAATATAAGGCTTTAACGAACCAATTTTCTACTCAGACAAAGGAAGCGATGGCCTCATCCAGTAGAATTGCCCCTTATGAAGCCCATTTGTCGGAGCTCGGAAAAGAGGTGGTGTCTTTGGGCTTTGCCCTTGACAAATCCCAAGCTGAGCTTCATCAAGTCAAGCTCGAACGTGATCGTCTACGGGAAAAATAGAAGTTGATTGAAATTATAACTCGAGTGATGTTATCCAAGCAACCCCAAGAGAATAGAATATATTATTTTCTTTTAACATGCATAATTGGGTTAAAGAGATGTGATCCTCAAGAACGACGATCAATATGGATCAAGACCAAATATTTGTTAAACAATATAATTTGATTCCAAAAAAGAGTTGAATTATCAATACCCCATCATGGAACATTATAGTTTTGAAATATATACTATAGTCGAGGAAATGAAGATTTAATTGAAAAAATGGTGTCCAAAAACATTTTAACACGTCTATTAATTTTTTAAATGGATGAAGTAAATTCTACATATGTTTGAGTGCCTATTAAAGAATTTCAAAATTTGAAACCACCGTCACTATGTTATAGGGCATAGCATAGGGTGATCCAATTGTCCATTTTGGTCTTGTATATATAGTCTAAAATTATATGGTATTTTCTTTTTTGGGCATTATAAAAATTGGGACCAAAAACACACCCCTATCTAGAACTCCCACACTGTTGGCCATTTTGGCATAGCCCATTTCATAGAGAAGACAACATGGTGAAAAATAACATAGAAAATGGTATGTTCTATAACATTTTGAATTGAAAAAAATAAAAACAAATTTTCCAAAAACCATGAACTCACCATCCTTACTAAACCTATAAAATAGGAAAAATATTCTCTATAGCTTATTCCTCAAGTTAAGGTGTTACAATTCACCCCAATATAAATAATTTATGCCCATAAAGGACTCGTGATTTTTGAATCGAAAAAAGGGAATGTCATTGATATTTCATCAATGATTCCCACACTAACATATCATATATATCTCTCATGCAAAACCATATAGAAAAGACTAGAAGAAATTATTTCCCATAAAATGCATGATCATGGTGATCCATAATCTGAACTGGCTGCTCAACCACTACAGATATCTATTCATGATAATTATCTTCCCACTAGTACACATTGGAATGAAATAGTTGATAGCTACCTTGTTGGGAAACATGAATCAATTTAGGAATATATATCATGTCATATAGAATGTTTAATCGACATGTTACATTTTGAATTTATCCTAAGTTCTTAAAAGAGCTAACAATCCTCGGTGCAAAGATACTATACATACCCAAAAGAGGTGACACACAGAGAAAAATAAAATCACCCAAAATAAAAAAAAAGGTAATGGATATGGTTCACATAGGTTTGTATAATAATACAATACATCATTAACATCTTTCAGATCATTTTCACCATTTTTATCATCTCATGAACAAGGATCAACCCAAAAAAGGTTCTAGTATCCCTAATCTATCAAGAATAAGGGAAATATACATAGCCATTAAAATATTGATTCAAATGAATCCTTTTAAATAGATTCCTTTTTTTTGTTTAGATTAATATCCCTCCAAAATCATATTATTTTCTTACGAAACATCAAAATCATGCATGTGTTCCTAAAGTAAACACCAAATAATTTGAAAATCACTCTCATAATTTTCAACTCTATTTTGTGGTTATGTCATGTTTAACATTTTTTTGAGAACAAATAACCTCTTGAAATCATTTATATAACCTGTATGTAAATCATGAATACCTATCATAAATAACCACATAGGGTAAATCAGGGGAAATATTGATCTCTCTATCATATAGGTCCCCAAGATATTCCACCTCCATCCACTCCTTGATAGGTGAGAAATGAGACAATTTTTTAATTTAGGCAAAGGCCATCAATATCAAATATATGCCCTTATTAATATATGTTAAACAAAATTATCACATGGATATCTCATTCTAACTCCACAACTAAATTGTTAAAGGTTCATTGACCAAGCATGTCTCTAGTGCTCCACCTTAATATTTTGACATATAAGGCATCAGGACGTCAAGTCTATAATTTTCCACCTCATCCACAGTCACTGGAATTTAAATCGCAAATAATGATATGTGTTTCTATTTCTATGCAACATTGATCAATATTGATGATGTATAATATCCATTAACTATTGTCTTAAAGATTTCAGAATAACCATTCTACAACAAAACAAGAAGACACTATCAGGAGACATAGATGAGTCCCTCAATGTCATCCCAGCATAAAGTATTCCAATTAAACACTATGAATTAAATTTTTTGACTTCCCAATTACATATATTAATATAAAGGGAATATTTAGATTTTATATAAGACAATAAAACCTTCATATCATCCCCCTCCACATCCAAGCTAATCGTAGAGAAATCCCATCAGAAAACAATGTTCTATTGATTACATAATGTATTTTGTTGAACACATCCTACACAGAACATAGAAGTAATCATTCCCATTTACATTTTGATATAAAATATAGAAATAAAATCATTAAATATACAAAAACCATTGTCTTCACTACAGGTTTAGGTCTCATAGGGTTAAAATAATTTTCAAACTCATAAGATCATAATACATAGAGAGGTGATCCCCTAAGTGATTATGAGACCAATTATTGATATAATGAGTCACTAAACTCATATAAAGATCACAGTAAGTATTATTATTCTCATGATGACTATGATAGTGATATCCATATCCCAAAAAATGTCTTCATACATCTAAACAACTCCTAAACTCTAGTTTAAGGAATCATAGAATAAATCATTTCTCAAACATGGTGTTAGTGAATCATAAATGGTGTCGATGTAAATATAACCATAATTTACTAAAATAATAATTGATGCATTTCATTGAATTTTAATTTTACTCTTATACAAGTTATTATAGTGTTTCAGGATGAAATTATAGATAAATACAAAACAAGACATCTTTATTTTCTATATAAATACTAGAAACTATGAATCATGGAGACATGTTTGCGTTCTTAAAAAAACTACCAAAATATTTTCAATATTCACTGAGATATCAAAAATTTATGTAATGATTCTAGTAGATTTACCTCTTTATTAAAAAGAAAAAATGTAAATATATTTCCGTATAGACAATCTTCCATCAATGTTCTAAGAATAATATCTATATGATACTTATTTTCAACTTATGATATAATGTACACCACAATATAACCATCAAAAATGAACAAAATAATTACCCGAATTGATGAATAATATGTGTTATCAAAGCCGTAAGCACTACATTATAATTAGTTTCACCAAAAGATATAACCAAAAACTCTTAATTCCCATACATTCCATAGAAGTTTATATAAGAAATAAATTTCCCTTAGGATCTTAACTGAGGGTACCCTGATTGAATGTTTTTAAGAAAACTATATATCTCCATTATTTTGATCGAACCTGTCATTAATACTTGGAAGGTATTCTATCTCCAAAACATCACCTAATTAATATTTTAGGAGTAAATACAAATATGAAGTATTACCTCTATAACATTTTAAAAGAGAAAAATAAAATTAACAAGTTCATGACAGAGATAATAAATCTTTATCAACATAGTGATCAAGATATATATTAATCTTATTCCAAATACTATGTTTCCTATGATAAGATTTAATACAAATTATATCCATCCCTAGAATAAACTAAATATAAAACATAATATCTCTTATGGGTGGTAACACAAAATAATCTATTCTAAATCCCATAGATTACCCAAACACTATAGTATGAAGTGAACTATTAAATTGTTAGTTACCAATATCAGGAACAAAATAGACCATTACAATTGAATCATTCTATCCTCATACCAAATATACCGCTCTACTATAGATCAAGGATCCATGTATCTTTGAAAATCATGGGTAACCCCATCATAAAATTGAATGAAAACTAGTAGATGATAGAAATTAGTTTTGGTTTTATATTTGAAAATCCAATATATGGAAACAATTAGGAAAAAGATATATAGATCAATATTTAGAAATAATTTCAGGAATCTATTTTCAGTGATCATGACATGTTACTCTAAATATCAAAAACCATGTTCTGTCCTTCTTATCACTAGAGGAGAATATTCCAATATAAATGGAATAATTATGATTATAATCACAACACATAAATTATCACAATTGGAATAAAAGAATGAGATCCGCCAATATAATACATATCTATGAATATAGAGGATGAAATTAAAATTATACCTCTCATAGTATCCAGTCTGACTTTAGTTTCCTTTAGTGAAAACTCAACTACTTAAATATTCTCAGGCTCATATACTCTATATAATTTCATTACTCATTGGAAACCAACATTTCAGGTGGTTGAGATATTCAACCCTTAGTTATGTGAAAATGAGCTATAGATCCTTCAGTAATAGGTTATATATCTCTATTACCCTATAAAACTCTTCTATAAAATTTATTAATATGAACTAATTTTTTTTAACAATTGAATTTCCTTGGTGCCACCTTACAATTAGTCTTAGTAATACCAGTTTTACTATATTGATATAAATAACCCATGGACTATCGTAATGAAGTCCCTTATGACACTAATATCACAAACATTAAACCAAAATGACACATCCATTTCATGATAGTTGACACTCTATGGATACCTCTAGGTGAAACCAAATATCCTCCTAAATTAATTTTTCTATGTAAATCTAACATAGAAATAGCTTATTTATCATCCAACTCAAAAAAGGTAGGAACACAAAAGTGGAGCATCACTGACCAAAGATCATCCCTCAAACCCATCTCAAACTATTGAAAGTTTATAAAGTGAATAGAAAAAACTCAAGAGATATGTTAACAAACTATATGAAATGGGAATAATAATTCCAAATTTAATTATCACATTCTTTTAATGATAAAATTTAATTATTCTTTTACAATTTAATTGTTTCAGGAAAAAAGTGTTGATTTAATAAATTCTTGAACGAGACATTGGTATGTTCCTTATGTAGCACAGGTTCGTGATGGTGTCATAATATTTTCACCCATGTCCTTCATGAATATATGGGTGGAAACCAAACCATGAATCCTCTTGTGTCTTAAATAATGAGAAATCTCTCTCAAAATATTCAATAAAATAATCTAATTTATGTGATATCGTATAATTGTGAATTATATGTGGATTATTTCTCATGAATTCCATACAATGACCAAAATCCATACTGGTTTTCAAACACCCATCAATATTTAATATCTAACAACATTCTATATTGTGAAGACTACTAGATGTTTTGCATCTGGAACATTCCCACACCTTCCCCTCCTAAATTCAAATGATCCCTTCTATGAGGATATATCTATAAAAGACAATAAATAACAAAATATTAGAGAAAACATCCAAAATACATATTCAAGATCTTAATTTTTTTTAAATATATGAGATAATAAAATTAAATATTAAAAATTAATAAAATAATTGAACTATTAAAATAAACCTAAAAATTAGTTTCTTCTAAATACCCTAAAACTGTGCTTAATTCTTAAAGAAGAACCCATACCACAACTTGTATCTCCATGTCTTAAATTAATGTGTGATTTATGTGTTTCCATTGTCTCCTTCAACCCGATTTATGATATTCCTAACTCTTGTATTCTATAATACTAGAACCTTTCCCAGGTAATTCTGTCACACTTCCAATATAGTATTCCCTTTAACAAAATTTCGTAACAGACCAACCTAGGATGACATGACACATCACCGATGATTAATTGTAACAAGGTAGATATCAGTACATAAACCAAATCAATAATCATGAACACAATTTAATTCATAAACCATAAAATCACCTTATGAATGAAATTTGATATAAACATGATATATAAAAAACAAGATATAACGTTATAAAAATAATAATAATGGATCATCATCATCATGTGGAATCCATCAAAATGTTCCACCCCACTAATATGATAATGAAAAACAAGGTAATACGACAAGATACATGACGCAATTTTCTTTACATGTGTCTTTAAAATCAAATATTTAAACACATATATTAAAAAATTAGCCATGCATAAAGAATCTGATTAATATACCTCATTGAATATATACAATTTCTACCCATAATCATATATATGTTATATAATTAATGATAAGACATACTAATAAATAAATTTTATTTTAGAAAAAATTACATAAAATATCCATTGGTATTATTTTCAATGAATAAAAATTCAACGAAAAAAGAATATGAGTACAAATATGAATGAAAATATAAATGGGAAGAATCCAATTATTAATATCAAAGTACATTTAAATTTGAGTATATAATTCATTATACATTTTTGAACCCCTAATATAATAATCTAACTAGAATGATACATTCCCTGAATCTATAATCTAGGATCTGGGAGTGCCATTTACTTTAACCCTTGACCTTGATTTACATTCTCATTGATAGAAATCCAAGGAATGGAATGTATATCTTCCTCAAATATAATATCCCGCCCAAATTGACCACTTAACTGGTAGTTGTACTGCTCCCCAAAGGGAAATAATCATACCTCTCCATATGTCAAAGGCAACTAACATATCATAAGTGTATAAGGATTTGATATTGGGTAACCTCCACCATCATGATAAGAGTAGTATAGTGGTATTTCAGAGAATACAAAAAATAGCAGAAGAATTAATAAATTAAATACATCATAGTGGAAGAATAATATACATAAATTAGGGACTTCCAAATCCCATATAGATCAATTCATATATGTCCAGATGATGATACATAAACATAAATGGTTTAAAAATGTATGGAACATGAAATAGCGTGGTACATGTATAACTTATATATATTAAAGCCACAAGGGAGAACTCCACGAGCATATTAAGCTCAAACACTATCATGTTCAATTAACACATAGATATAATAATGACATCATTAAAAATAATCTATTGTCCAGATAACATGAGGTCTTCTTGATTACCCCAGCGAAATTATCGCCCAAGAAAGGTGTCAAAAAAACCATAGTAGGCCACAACTAATGGTTTCTACATGTAAGTCTATGTTGTGAATATAATGTAAAAAATCGTTCTTATACAGTATTTTTTTTAAATTGTAATACTTTGAATTTATTGTTATATATTATGAGAGTTATGGGATGAGGTGGTGTGTAATTATAAGGAATGATGTTCCGAGAACTAATTTTATCAAAATATTAAAAATATTATATTATGTGCATTTATTTTCATAATGAAAAGAAATGATACTCTTAAATAGAAAATTGGATCTGTAATTTTTGAACACTACTGAGTTTTAAATGAGGTGTTTTTCATATTCATGACCTAAATAGTTCAACAAGGGATGTTTAGAAATCATGCAAGTGGGACGCACATTTATTGGATTAATAAAATTATTTAATTAGTTAATTAATTCATATTACCAAAACTATTTTCATAAAAATTCATAATCATGGAAAATTTCATACGGTTGTCCTTATAATAATGGTATTTCAATTGAATCCCTTCCTCTCTTTATATTGGTGGATCAAATAAAACAAAGATTAATTGCTAGATAATAGTATATTGGAGGGAAATGAATGCAACGATGCCCTCTAGTCATTAGAAAACATGTTATTTGTTGATGAAAAATAAAATCTCTTGTATGACTCTTCATTTTTTTTGTTTAATACCACTTTATAAAATATATTGAACATATCAATCATGTTCTTGGATCTATGCTAATTGTTGCCTATTTCAAGCGCAAGTGTACTTAAAATTTATAGGTTGTTCAATTATTTCAATATCAGTATTCCCTATTATTGATTTTCTTCAAATACATATTAGTAATGATCAGTTGTATAATTTTCATTGTGATTTCTCCCCCCAATTTCGTTAACTTCATCACTAGTTGGACCCCTTGGTTCAAGATTGTCAGGTGTAATAAGCCCGATCGAACCCTCAGAGTCACAACTGTTTCATCAACGGCATAAGGACCGATGAATCAAGAATTGATATGTGATGAATGTTGGTTTTGGGTGATCTTTTCAATAACCAATGTTTGAATCATTGAATTTTAAAGGATCCCAGTTGTGCGTGGTTTGAGGAACCAAATGTGGGGCATCATCATTTTAAATTTTTTTTCTACCGGAAAACCATGATATATCGGTCGATTCTTGATACACTATCGTCTGGTATAGATGGTCTAGGTTTGATGTGAAGATTCCATATTTGAGGTGTGGATCATGGATTTATAAATTCTTAGAGAACCTAACTACACATTTTTTACAAGGATGGTCACACAACATGTAGCCCCGTTTCTATGGTAACTAGGGGTTCAGATGTTTATAAAGATGTAATGGTGTGTAGCCCTCATACATGATATTTACCTAGTCACTAGGTGATAAAGTTTTGTGATGGATCACACAAATGAGACTCTATGTGATATTATATTTTAGGAACATGGTTGTGTTCCAATGTACATGGACACAAATTTAGGTACATGACCACGTACTGAAGTATACATGAATGCCCCGAACGGCACCACATGGCCCTAAATAGCATGCACAAGCCAGGTAGTCTACTTACAAAACATTTACTCCTAAACATTTGGTAACTATGTTCTATAGAAGGGCATTTCCAGATGGTGAGAGGGACCATTATTCATGTGGGTTCTCTCTAAATTCATGTACCCCTTGTCTCTATTTAAATAAACAACAATATTTCATATCTCTTTTACTGGAATTCATATTTTTCCCTACAAGTATCAAATTATAAGGAATGAAGAATATCGAAATGTTTATATTTGAACACAAATCCCAATTAAATAATTAACCAACATAGTCAATGTAATGTTAAATATTTGAAAATATGTGAATTATAATCAATAAGATTTCAATCATAAATGGATAAGGAATAATCAGAATGGAATGGTATGTAACTGAGAACAAATTCCATTTATCAATAACTCGAAATAAAAGAAATCATGAGATAATATCAAGGTGAAAATATCACAGATAATAAAAATTTAAATATTTATGAATAAAGTTAATAAATATTGGATTTGATGCTTCCTAGTTACATCATACATTTTTCGTCATGAACATTCAAAAGATGATTTAGAAAATACTATGTAGAACCTATATAAACTAATGATAATAAAACAATTAGTTCCATTATTCTACCATTGTGTTGTAGATATTTATATAAATGGTCCCCAAAATGTGTCCACCATGACCTAAACATTTCACATATATCAAATAATCAATTTAATTCTTGAAAAATGTGTCTTTTCATTAAAAATCTAAATGTATTTATTCAAATGGATTTTAAAATACTTTTCACGAAGAAAAAATAACATTCAATATAAATAATATATGTTAAAATGGTAAATGTTTTAATTAATAATAATATCAATGAAAAATAATATAGGTATTTAGGAAAAAAATTACCTAATGATCATAAGAAAGTTAATATTTCAAGTGGAAATATAAGACTACAAAATTATAAAATGATGCAACATTGATACTATCCTTGTTAAAAATAATCATAATACTTCTATAAGATGAATAAGGTTGGTATTAACATATATTTATATGGATAATAATAATGTTTTCAATTCTATTATTAACATAAATATAGTAAAATTAATCTTAAAATTATTCTTCAGGAATATAACAATACGATTTTGAAAATGTTTTTTTATATTTTAAAAAAAATTGCATATAAGAAAAATATTAAAAATGTACCTCATAAACTAGTGAAGATATATTTAAATAAATGATATTCATAATAACTCGTAATTAATTATATTCTAGAAAATTTAAAATGAACATTCCTTTTTCAATGTGAAAAGTGTTTGTAAATTTCCTTGCTCAGAAAACAATAAGAATATTATTTTAACATTTTTAGTAAAATCATAAAATTGATTGATATGAAAATGAAATAATATTAATTTATAATTTTTATAGAAAGATTAAAAAAATTTAAAGTATAATTTATAACTAATTTTTGAATATGTTAGAAACATTTTTCCAGACATTTTTAGAAATCATTTTATTTAAAGAAAATAGATTTCTGACTAATGAGAAATATGAAGTTGGATTTTATTAAAAAAATATCAATTATTTTTGGTACCATATAGTGAAAAAATGAAAAAAATTGATAATATAATAAATAAAAATAGGATAAAAAATTAAATATTTTATTAAATAATTAAACATATTCCATCATTTTAAATTCAAGAATAAAAAATCTCGATTAAAATGAAATTCTGTTGCAAACCCTTGTAAAGATTGTAATATTGAAGTGAGAGTTAAATAATGATTTAATTATGTATTTAATTTTTTTTTTTTAAAAAAATTCTGTAAGTATAATATAATATAATAAAATTCCATTATACACATAATTTTATAACATCAACATCAATGAATAAGTAATATAACCCAACAAAAAATAATTGAGTTATGAATTCTTTTACCACTTAGTAACATTAAATGAAATTCCAATTACATAAAATAATAAAATATGAAACATAAAATATTATTAATAATGAATTATTCATGATTTTACATGTAAATGGTAAATATATTAACTATATTAACTAAATTAGGAGAATATCATTACAATATTCTTTAATGAAATGTAATTGATACGTAATCCATTACCATACGATCCATTTTCGTTGAATGTAATTTAAAATAATTTATAGTGTCTTTAAAAGTTTTATTGACTCATTATAGAAATATTTTAATATTTAAAATATCCTTTCTGATCCTTTTGTAACAACCTAATAATCATCAATTTGAAATCTTTCATTATTTTCGTTGTTTCTTATGTTAATTTACTTGTTTTATCTTGCATGTGTCATCATCAGAGATATAGTTATATTGAATATTATATAAATATTTAATATCGATATTATTAATAATTAAAATATTATAATATTTATACATTAATTTAACTTTTAAAACTAACTATTAATTCTGATTATGAAAATTGACTCTATATTCATTGATATGATAGGTCATACGTAAACATGTGTAATGTTTTCATTTTTCAATGATCATTGTCAATAGGAGGTATGTAATATTTATACCTTTATCTAATTAGTTTAATTTAATTTATAACATATTATATACATACATATATATATATATCATCCATTTGGTGTATAGGTGAAAAGAGAGTCACATCACTTCGAGAAGGCGGTATCCCA
Source organism: Viscum album (assembly GCA_963277665.1). Classification (NCBI taxonomy): domain Eukaryota; kingdom Viridiplantae; phylum Streptophyta; class Magnoliopsida; order Santalales; family Viscaceae; genus Viscum; species Viscum album. The sequence goes on along the minus strand of OY728119.1, from coordinate 1,747,785,189 downwards.
CAAATACACAAATGATATTCTAATATTTATGTCAGAGAAGAGGAATGAAAAAAATGATACATATTTTCTTTACATAATGATAATTATGGATTTAATATCATAATTATTTCATTAATATAATCATTATATTCTATGTAAGAGGTTAGATAATAAGTTATAGGGGACGACGAATCTCATCGCATCGAGAGGCTGAAGTCTGTTGTACACACAAGAGATGATATCACATCTTAAATAGAAAGGATTGTAAAATATATGTATTATTTGATTTAACCATAGGAATAAATATGTTAGTTATATATAAAATTAATATACAATATATCAATAATAATATGTATTAATGGAATGTTATACTAGAAAACCGGATGACATTGGTTCTTGATGCTGTAATATGATATACACACAAAAGATGATTTCAGAAGCCATTTTTTAGATACTGAGTATATTTTATGTCTTGATATTATTATAAAATAATACCACTATATTTAATACATTATTTTAATTATATAATGTCGTTTTAGTAAATTTAATTTATTTTTAGAATGAAATAAAATAAATATGCTTATTAAATAATGTTACCTCTTCTTCAGGTATCCTCCATATATTTGAACTAAATCCATCATATATTGTATTTAATCTAAAACTAAGCCTTTTATGCTGAGGGGATGAATGTATTTATGTGATATGGTATGGTATTGGGATATCCAAATAGGTTTTGTTGTCTTTAGTGGATCAGAGACCATTTATAAATGAGGTCAGTGGAGAACTTGTAATATTATGAAAAGATTCAACCATACATGCATTCGAATCATTCACAAGCCTCCCAAAATGGTGGACATTAAAACATAAAAGATATTAGGTCGATATATGTCCATGAAATAAGTGTTCAACATGATTTTATAAAAACTTTAACCATTATCCTCTTATTTTAAACCCCTAATAAACTAATTTTTACATTAACTATAGTAATTAATTTTTACAGAATTCACTATTTATTTTAGAACACAATAAAATTATAGTAAAAACCATTATATTTGATAGAATATGAGACACATATTTATTTTTAATTACCCCTAGATTATAAATTCCTGAATAACAAATAAAAACTTTTGAACTAGTTATAAGGTATAAGAGATATAATTGATTTCTTCAATTTAAAATAAATATTTATATTATGAACCATTTCGAACAAGTTTCAAAGCCTACAATTAAAGATATATAGCTTTGAAATATTCCTATATTACCTTTTAATAGTAAATTTATTAAAGGATTAAATTTATATTATCAATGTCTCTAGTTCCAAAGAGAATACTCAAATTTTAAATAAATCCAATATGAAGTAATCTATAAAATATGTAAACTTTAATTATGTACATGATAATTATTATTTCCATTTTTAATAAAAAAAATAAATCATGTTTGGTATTAGAATTATTAAATTAATCACTCTAAAAAATTTAATATTCCAAGTGGTTGTGATTTTTAATAAATGAAAATTAATAATATATAATTATTTTTAAATAGAATTTAATAAATAATGAATTGGTCAAAAATACATACATAACTTATACAAATAATTTTTTACTCTACATTGTCTACAAATATTTTTACACCACCATCTAAAATCACTATTATTTTATATATTTAATAACCACCATCAATTTTTTTTCTAAACATCGATTTCCCAAGTACCATACAATAAAAATATTTTTATTTAAATAATCTACTTATAAATATTTATTCCATTAAAAAATTCATTTAGAAAAATCAATTTTACATAGTACATCTTGAAATTAGTGTATTTGTTACCCAAATTTATCTCAAAACAATATAAAATAAATAATAAAAAATTATATATGGGAAAATATCATTTCTATAACAATATTTTATTAGAAGAAATAAAATATTCAATTTGATGTAATAAAATTATATGATAACCATTGGATAAAAATGATATTTAAAAATATTTATTATCAAATTCGTGAAACATGTTATGTTTCAATTATGTAACTAATTCCTTAGAGTGAGTAATAAAAAGTGGTAGAATAACTCCATATACATTCAATATATTTTTTATTATATATATATATATAATTTTAATTATTATTTTAAATATTTAAATTATTTTATCTTTCCTTTTATACCCCGCACAATCATTATGTGACGAAATCAACTCAATTGGATGCAATAATAGTATATATTAACTACATTTAATGTGTGGTAAACCCATATAGGGTTTTGAGTTCTCCTCATTCACACTAACCATTTACTCAATACACATATTTCAACAATTAGTTATTTACACTGGTGAATAAAATTTAAAATAAATATCAAATTAAATTTATAAATAATAATTATTTAGAAATATTATATTGGGAATCTATATATAATAATTTTTAACATAATTTGAATATTTATAAAAATCGTATATAGAGTCACTTAAGGGGTCTAAGAATCATCATGATTCGTAAAGAGGATAATTTAATAGTCTTTTATGATATACCCAAACATAGTAATTAGTAATCCTACCCTAGGTATAACTATAAAATATACATGATAAAAAAATGAATATATTTGGGCATTTGATTCAAATTTTAAAAATAGTATAATATGTCATTGAGGTGTTATAAGAACTAGATATTATTGAACATAATTACATATGAAAACAAATATTACATTTATTATTCAATTTGAAAAATTGATGTAGCGACGCAACCTTAGATAACATAAAGATGGTGTATTCTATAAATTACATTGTCATGATTAAAAGGAATAATGCACAGAAGGACTGGCCATTTTAGTATTCTTGGTAAAAAAGATACATAAATGATCCTTCTATTATAAATTAATACACTAATCACAACATATATTATATCATCGTTCTAAAAAAACAAATAAATGAAACATTTTTTTGATAACTATAATCCATCTAGTAAATTCCTACAAATATATAATAGGGTGCTTCTTGGATTCTGGGGGAATGCAACATAATAGGGGTTTTCTAAAATACTCTGTGATGGAAAAATATAACGAAAGAAATAATGAGTTAATGGGAGTAGTCTATATAGTCAGGTAATAACTAAAAATACATTCTGTTAAAATTATTATATAAGGAATAAAATATCAAAATGTAAGAAACTGAAATACATGAAATTCGAATAACTAAAATTGAAATGTATCCATATATATATCTATAAAATGACTCATGGAATAGTAATAACTAAAAATAATTGAGCGATACTAATTAATTATTGGACACCATGTTTCCCCTGGTATATGGAACTGGTACCATCATAATTGAGTTTTACCATACCAACTTGTAATATAAATTCATCCTGTGAGACTACTAATGCATTGAGGGGCTTTAATTCACCAGTCTTGAACTTGTAGGGATCTCCTTAAATAGTCCCCATCTCGTGTATTGCATGTCCAATTCCTTCCTCATATATCTAATAAATAATGTTCCTTATCAAATATCTGTTTTGAAAAAACTATACATATTGATCAATATTTACCAAGTAATCAAATTAATATCAAATTAGATTCCCTATGTAAAATGGTATATATTTTACTCAATTTTAATATCAATGATAAACGAAATTCTTATTTTTGGGCACATTCAATATTTGTTGTTAATATGAGATTTAATATTTCAAGGGGACTAAAAAATAAATCCACTATGTTAATGTGAATACTATCCTTGGACAAATAAATTATAAACCATCTATATAATGATTATGGATGGTATCAATACAACAAATCCCTTATGGAGTAAAAATAAAGTGTTTTTTGATGATATAAAATAATAATAACATTTAAATTACTCTTCAGGAAAATATCATTTTCATTTGAAAGTATTTTAACTTTAAATACCTAATTGAAAACATTGTGAATAAGGCTTCAATAAAATGATGGTAGATAAATCTATACATATGGTATGAGGTGAAAAGAGTGTTAATTTTGTATAGAAAAAGGATAAAAATACATTCTTATGAAATCAACAAGAACATTAAATAGAAAACATTAGAAAAATACAAATAGGAAAAAAATATCATTACCAAATTATTTTAAAAACATTTTATAAATCCTTTTAATAGTAAATTTTTTTAAGAATAAAATAGGTTCTCCGACTAAAGATAGATATAAAGTCAGGATTTCTGGAAAATGAATTTCTAAACGAATATTAGTACCAATGAGTGGAAAAATGGTACTAACACATGAAAAGTTCATGAATAACTACATAATAATGAAAGGATTTTTTGTAAAATAGTTATATAATTTCCTTTAATGTAAATTAAATTAAAATATCATTATGGTTAGTGTTCAGGAAAACAATCTTCAAACATTCCAAAGAGTGCCAAACCACATTGAAACATTTTTTAATCATAATCCTTTTGAAAGAATAATATTATATAAATAATTAAACTCCTTGAATGAAAAAAACACTGATATAATATATCTAAATAGATAGTAGTTACTACACACAAAATAAGTATGTGGTTAATATGACATTTTTCTTAGGAATGTAAAAAGTTGGATGGAAGTCCCTTAACAATGTTGTAACATATGAATTGGAAAACCAAAATGTATTAATAATTAAATAAAACAGTAATATATAATTCAGATAATAGGTATCATTATATTTTTTGTCAATATGGTCTAATGTATACCATATATAATAAATTATGTTCACAACAATAAAATATGAATCACAGAAAGAAAAGTTGGACAAGAATTTCATACCTTGCTTTTCCTTTCCGGTGAACGTCCTTTAAAACTCATTATAATAAACATATAATAATTTTATATAGTATTCAATCCATTTTCATGTTAAAAATTACTTTTATTTGACTTATTACCATTATTAGATAACTACATAAACAATTAAGTATACATTATTTTTTGACCATATTTGATTTATGTGTCAAAACAACTATTATTGGTCAACTATGGTCAAAGGGTATAAAATCTACAGAAAAATAAACATGAAATAATTATCATATTTATACATCAATTATATATTTTAAATAACTAATTAAATTTGATTATGAAAAATGATCCGACATAGCATTCCTGGAGATGGTAGGTCGTACGTACGAATGAATAACGTTAGAATTTTTAAATGATTATTATGTAAATATAGTAAATTGAATCCTATAATTCCTAAATAATAACTACAAAATAAATTAATTTTTATTTAATAATATATAATTATATATAGAATTATGTGATGTAAAATAAATCACATTATATTTAGGAGACTGTAGTTTACAGGTCCACTGATGACATTATCTCTTTTAATTTGTGTGAAAGGTTTAGAAAGAAAATATTATATATATATATATATATATATTATTTCCAGAAATTTAATTATTAAACGAATATATTATTTATTTTGTGTATTTCACTTAGTTATAATTATAACCATTCATTTATATATTCCATGTATCATGTGAATGAATCAAATTTCATAGAGCACGTTGTAAAACAAATATACTCAAACGATTTTATTATTTTAATGAAAAATTGAGTGTATTAAAATTATTTATTATAAAAGTTTAAAATAAGTATTAATAAATAATAAATATCATATATAACATATATAAATAGATTTTCCATCATAATGGCCACCATTTGTGGATGTATGTAAAAGTGAACAATTATTGTTTCATGAGGAAGCAGTTTTCCATACACAGAAACTATATGTTCATCACCCATTAGATGGAGGTTTGGGTATGTTTAGGTCTAAAGATTATCATAAAAATACAATAATATTATGTATAATGGATTTATTATGTAATACTCGAATAAAATGAGTATAGGAAGTGGGGAAAAATTAAGCTAAAAATCTTGAGAGAAGATGTTACCTCTTAACCAGATAACAACTTTTGGTACGAACCCGAAGCTTCATGGGATTGAATTATACTGTAAGAAGGTATTATATGTATATTTTAGAGATTTTGGGAGACTATTTGGGTAGATAATGGACAGACATAGATGGTTTGAAATGTGTGATGCAGTAGGATAGGTGGTAGCCTTTTATAAGTAAAAAAGACAGATTTGGAGTTTCTTGATATAAGTTTGGTTTTCACATGTTGTTATCTAAAAAAGGCAAAAAAAACTAAAAAAATTAATGTATGGTTAATGGTCGAATGTTTTCTAGAAAATGGGTTTTGTACTAGTGGCTAGGACAAATAGTCCCCTATGTTAATGGTTTTATCCTTTATTAAGCTCAATTTCACATTTATGATTGTAATTATTTTTAATAATTTTCAGTAATTTTTTTGGATAAAAAAATTGTAATTATTATAAATTATAAATTAGTCTTAATAAAAATATGAAATCCATTATTATAAATTCCAATCACTGATGTTGCATAAATTAAATTAAAATAAATCTCATGGATGGGAAGACAACGCGAGTTTTTAGAGTAAAAGCATCTCAAAGTTTACTATGTTTTTATAATCAATCTCAATGTAAATTTAACCCCAATCGCCTAAATTTTATTAATTGATAAAAATAGTATCTAATTTGTTTTTAAATCGAATTAAAAGTATAATTTATCATAATAAATTATATATATTAAAATTGAGTTTGGAACATTAATTCAGTATTTTTAACTATTCATTAAAAAAATGAAATGTCACAAAAAAATATCAAAAAATCACTCTAAACTAATTATTATGTTTAGTATTAATTGTTATAGATTGTTTTAACATATTTAATAAATTAATTTGTAAAAATTTATATTTATATTGGGTTCTAAAATAAAATAATTTTAAGTTCTAATTAAAAAAAATTGTTTTTATGTGTAAAATATAGTTTGTTCTAATTTATTGCATATAAAACCAAATGGATGAATAGAAAATATATTTTATTAAATATATAAAGAAAATATTTCATTTAAATAATTAATTAATATTAATTACTTATTTTTAATAGTATAAAACTCATTTGAAAAAATAAATGTAATAACATTTCTTTTATCTCAAATTGGTTGTTATTTTCAATTCTCTATAATTGGTAACAAATGTATTAATTTGATATCTATATAAACAATAAATTTTCATAAGTTAGTTAATATTAATCCTAAATTGGTTTTTATATATTATTAAATATTGATATTTTAAAATATATTATTATTTAGTAAAAATGGTTCTAGAGTATAAAGTAATCTTTTGAGTAAGGTCACATTTTCATGTAACTCCTACTAGCAATGAAAGTCAATCATTCATGTAAATTATTCTAGAATAGTGTTTCCTGAATTGAAATATATATAATATATTATAATAGTTAATACATTATAATGTATCTAGATAATATATTACCTTATGTGCTTTGTGTTGTGTGTCACACATGCTATCGAATATAAGGTTTTTAGTTTAGTTTTTTTGGGTGTCAGAATCTCATAAACTTATTTAAATTATTTCCTCGTACATTGAAATAAATCATGATGATATATTTTCAAATACATCCTATGTTTGAAATACCATATCTTGAGAAAGGTTCAAAACTCACTTATTTAAAAGAGAACAAAGAATTTACAAAGATCACATGGATTACCATGTAACTAGGTATCTAATAGAAAATAATTAATGGAAGGTAATGATATATTCATTAAAGGAAAATTTTAATATTTATAAGGATTGAATGAGGTCATCAATCACGAAATAGTGTATTATTAGTGGTCTTTTAGGTCCTCAAATCTAACAGTCATTGATGATTTACAAGACTATTGGTTCACCATAAATTAATATATTGGGACAACATTTTTTTTCTAAGTCATTTTCCAAATTTTTTGGTAATTATTTTACTAATTAATATGAATAATCCAAAATTATTTTTTTACATCTATTAAATTTTAATTCAACTTTTTACTCTACAAAATTAATTAACAAAAATATATTTTTTATGTATGAATCACTAAAAGAATTATTTAGAGGATCCTAAGTCCTGTAAATGAGGAAAAAGTCTAACTATTGATCATTAAATATCTTACAAAACCAATATGGTTAATCTCTAATCCTAAAAAATGATACCATTTTCCCATACTTAACACTTATTCATGAAATTTTTTAACTAATAACAATGAAAAAAATTACGTAGACATTGCATTGGTTAGTGGTTGGCGTAAAACCATTTTCATCATAAGGTTATGGGTTTAAAAATTATGGCCTTGCGAAACTATATTGTTTATCACCTAGATTATTGGTTTTCTTTTTTAAAAAACTGTATTAATATAATTTTTGAAATATATGTGATAGAAATCCTTGATATTCGGTTAATCCTGAAATAGTATTTTAGCATTGGCTTTCAATAAAACCATAATAAATATATAATTCATACACATATTTCCACATAATTACCTCCATGTTCTATAGTTTATCCTCTATGAGAGTGTATTGAATTGTGTAATTTCTAGGTCGCAACATTTTTGAAAAAGAACAATAATGGATTTATTATGATGGTCTTCATTTCCTTCTATCATACTCTTTCCTTTTAAACCTAAATCCAATATTTTATGTCCTTTATTCCCGCACATGAAGAGTTTCTATGTTCCATTGAGTAACGTTCCTCAGTGTGTCCTTAAATACTTCTCACATGTTGAAATTTGATCCTAATTTTTTAAACAGTCTCCACCATTCGATCTCTTATCCTCCTCTATTCTTCTATTCTTTGGTGCGCTCGAGAGTTGGTAAAGGTATATATTTGAAATATAATTTTGGGAAAAAATCAGTTGGAATAAACATCATATCTTACACCCCTTTCAGCAAATAATTTGTTTTCTCATTTTTAACTCCATTTTCTTCATGTTTGATATTAACTTGAATCCTCCATGTTTAAACCATTGAATAAAACCTGAAATAATAGTCTTAAAAACAATAGTCATAGGAAGGAATGTGTATAATTATATACAAGATATCTAAATAATGACAACATATTTTTAAATCTAAAACACCAAAGGAACAACCATGACTATTCATTGTAAAAATCCATTTTATTTTTTCATAATGTTTTTAAATAAAATGTTGAATATTTTTATGTTTATCCCCTGATAGTTTCAAACCTGGTGCACAATAAGGCTCATTATTTTGTACCAAGTAACCCCGAGTCAGGCCTGGAATACCTTTTTAGATTTCTTAATCCTATGTAAATATGTTCTTGAACCACATCAATATATGGTATCAAGACATGGATAAATTTCTAGGAAAAACCACAGAATATATAATTTATAAAAATTATGTGGTCCTCATATATACTTATGCTAAAATTCTACCTTAGGGTCATGTTATCTATTCATTTTTTTTCCATAAATCTAGTTCCCAAGGTTTCTAATAAACATCCTTCGATACCAACTGTAGCAGCTAAGCCATAGATATATTGAATCTATTTTCTGATATCAATTAAATTGGCTTGATTAAAAATAATCATGCCCCTAAGGACCACCCAGTTTAGTACTATTGGTAAACCTGGTACATAAATGAGGATTTTATTACAAATGAAAATAGTAATTACAACATATTTTTTATTCTTTCTAAAAATCATATAAAAAAATCAGTAAAAATAAATTTAGACCATTTAGTAAATTCCTAAATTTTTTTGATAGTTAGTATATTGGATTCCCAGGTAAAAACCCATAATAAGGGTGAGGTCAAATGCTTAGTAATAGATAAATATGGAGGAATAAATAATGAATCAATGAGGATAGTCAATTTAGAAAGGTAATAACTTGAAATAAATTTCATTCAAATAAATATATAAGGTAAAATAAATATTGGAAGGTAATAAACTAAAATACATTCCATTTAAATAATTTAGTATGAAATGTATGCATAGATATATTAACCCAAAATCACATGGATAAATAATAATAGAAACTAAAACAGGGGTGGTGATTATTTATTGGATGCAATGTTTTTCTTAGTATATAGAACCAGTACCATCAAAAATATACATTACCCCTACAAATTTTCAAAATTAATTCATCCCATGAGACTACTGATGCATCAAGGGGCTTATATTCACCAGACCCCAACCAGTAGGAATTTATTTAAACAGTCCCCATCCCATTTACAATATATCCAATGCATTCCTCACATATGAAATAAATATTATTCCTTATAAAATTTAATTATTGAATAATGTATATGGTTTTATAAATATTTCCACAAATACTCAAATAAATATCAAATAAGACACCATATGTACAATGATATATCGTTTAAGCAATAGTAATATTAATGATAAATTAAAAGGATAATTTAGGGGAAATCAATGTTCAATGGTCATAGGGGATTGATTATTTCAAGGGAACTATCAAATAAGTCAAGGAATTAAATTTTAATACTATATTTTTTCAAATAAATCATAAACCATCTAGAGTAATATTAAGGATAGTATCAATACAACAAATCCCTTATGGAGTAAAAATTGAGGGTGGCTTTCATTGATGAAATAAAAGAATATCCATAAAAATATTCTTGAGAAAAATAAAATTTTATTTCTTAAAAATATATGAATTTATATTTCATTGAAAATATTTTTCATTGAATATTACTTTATTAAAACTGTAATAATAAGGCTTCAATGAAATGACGGGTGGTATTCCATACATGTCGCCTGAGGTGAAAGGAATATTTATTTTGTACAATAAATGGTTAGGAAATTCCATGTTAGTAAATTGAGAAGAATATTTCTTTAAAAACATTTTTAAAAGAAAAAATGGTTAAAAAATTACCAAATCAGTTTAACAAACTTTTTGAAATTCTTTTAATAAACCATAGTTTTATAATAAAAAGGGATCTCTAACTAAAGAGTGATATATTGTCTAGTTTATTGAAAATCATTTTCTATAAATATACAAGTACCCAAGAGTATAAAATGGTACAAACTATATAAATGTTCATGAATAAATATAAAATAATGAAATATTTTGTTATACAATAGTTATATAATTCCCTTTAATTTAATTTCAATTAAAATATCATTATGATTTGTCTTGAGGAAAATAATCATCAAACATTCCATTGTGTCCCATACCACATTGAAATAAAATTAAATCATATACCTCGAGAAAGAATATTATTAAATTAAAGAATTATATTATAATGATATAATATATCGAAATAAGAAGTATTTACCCCACACTAATGTAGTATTTGGTGAATATGACATTTATCTGATGAATATAAAAAGTGAAATGAAAGTCCCTTACCAATGTGGTATCAAATTAATTGGAAAACCCAAATGAATTAATCATTATATAAAACATTTAAATACCATGAATATAATATATTTAAAGTAATTATATTTAAATTTGGATGTATGTACACCATATTTATGAAATTAGGTTCAAAATAATAAATTATCGCTCACAGACAGAAAAGTGAGGCATGCATTCTTTACCTTGCATTTCCATTCAAGTGAACGTCCATTAAAATATAATATAATAAAATTATGTTCATTTTATACAATATTAAGAAACATTTAATGTTTATAATAACTTTTATTTATTTTATTATCATGTTTTATAAAGCCACATAAAATATTATATTAATGTGATTTGTTTTGACAAACTTTTGTTTAAGTGTCAAAATAACTGTTATTGGTCAACTATTCTCAAAGGAGACATTATATAACATATAAATAAAAATGAACATGAAATAATTATCATATTTATACCTCAATTATAATTTTTTATTTAATAATTAAATATAGTTATAATGAATGAGACAATATTACAATCATGGAGAAAGCTAGCCTTACGTACAGATGAGTAATGTTACCATTTTTTAATTATTGTTATGGAAATAATGTAATTAACACAATATATTTTTAAAATAATAATTATATAATAAAATATTTTATTATCATTCATATTTATATATTTAATTTTGTTATGTAAAAAAATCACATCATGACGATGATGCATTAGTCCACACGTCTACAAATGACATTTTTTTTAATGTTTTGGAATGGGTAATAAAGATCCCATATATATTTATATATCCAGATAGTAAATTACTTCATGAATATATTATATTTTTTTATGTTAGTTATTTTAAGTTATAACCATTGAATTATACATTCTATGTATTATGTAAATGAATAGCCCTATTTTGTGGGGTGGCAGTCCGCAATTCCACAAATGATGTTATCATATTAACATAAAATGTAATGTTTTTAATGTATGTATTATAAAAGGTTTAAATAGTTATAAATATATTATAAATATAATTATATATATATATATTCTATAATAATTACCATTTATTGAGTTGATAAGTTGAATCGAACAGTCATCATTTCGTGATATAGTATTTTTTCGTACACAGAAACAATATATTTGTCTACCATTAGATGGATGTGTATTTTACTGTAGGTAAAATTATGATAATAAAAAAATAATAATATACTGATTATATTGTTCTTGATTTGTAATCATAGAAAACAAATAGTATATGAAGTTATGAAATGAAATTAAATGAAAATGTTTGAGTGAATATGTTTTCTCTAAATCGGGAATCTACTTTTCGTTTGAACCAAAATCATCCTCGTATTTCATTCTATACTTGGGGTGACTTCTCGGTCAAGGTTAGGGATATCGAGAGGCTATTTTTCAAGATATTCTCTGAAATGAATAGGTTTGAGATATATGGAGAAGTGGGAGAGGTGGTGGCCTTTTATAGAGAAGTAAATGACTCATTTTGAATTTTTTGGAACAAGTTAGGAGTGAAAATGTTAGTAACTAAAATATGTCATAAAAACAATAAAAATAATTAATGGAATTTTAGTTTTATACTTAAGGCCATAAAGTTGTTTTTTGGAAATTTTTCTGAGCCATTTTTTCGCTTCATTTTACCTTTCTTTCCATTATTAATCTCAATTTCATTTTAATAGTTGAAATAAATTTTAATCAGATTCACTAATATTTTTGGTAAAAATCCATGTTGGCCGTATTAGACATTATAAAATCTTATAATTACAAATATAAAATCCCGTTTTTCAAATTCCAATAACAGAATTTGTAGAAATTAAATTAATAACCATCCCAGAGACATGAAGATAATGCGGGGATTTATAGTAAGAACATCTGAACATTGGATTTGTTTTTATTATCAATTTCAAAGTGAAGATGACACCAATCAGCATAAGAGCCTCAACCAAGTTGGTGAGGACTCGCTAGGTGCATCCAAGAGACCCGAGATCAAATCCAGGTGGAGGAATATTTCTGGGGGTACTGTAGAAGTACTATAGGAGTACTGTAGCAGGAACTACAGTAGTACTGTAGTATGCACTGTAGCAGGTACTGTAGCATGAAGTGTTCGGTAATGTAGCAGCCGAAACTATTCATCCATCTAGACCGTCGAGCCACCGGTTTGGTCCTTGGGTCGTTGAAGGCTTTTGGGCCACCCAAGGCCTTCGGGCCAGATGATTCACAAGGCCTTCGTGCCACCATAAGGCTTTAGGTCCACCCTAAGGCCTTCTGGCCACATGAATGCAGGCCCCAGACACACTACAAATAAGGAGCATCCCCAGTAGAGGATTCAGAGAAGGTGTACTTACTAGAGTAGAGCCAAGTGGATTGTCAGAATTAGAAGGTATGGCTATTCCATCAGTACCAGCCTATTCTTGCACAGGAAGCCCAACCAGACGGTCATGCAAAGGTGGATAGCTACTATCAGGATGCAGATGTTGGGGAGGAAAAGTTCCTTATAGATAGTCTGATAGAATTCCCTAAGACCTTCGGGTCATGTAATCTCAAAAGCCTACGGTCTATGTAATCTCTAAGACTACAGGCCATGTAAGGGTTCCCCCTCATCCCATGAAATAGGGGTTATCAAAAATCAATAAAAATGAAGGCCTTCGGTCCATTCAGGCATGATGACACCAATCACCTAAGTTTCATATTTTTAACTATTCATTAAAATTGAAATGTCCTAGAAAAATATCAAAAATTAATAATAAACTAATTCTAATGTTTATATTTCGAATATAAAGTATATTTATACATATAAAATCAGTTAAACTGTCAAAATATTGGATTGAAAAGGGTTCTCCACTTAAAGGGGGAATCATTTTGTTAAATTAATGGTTTTTTGTGTAAAATAGTGATTCTTCTAATATTATGAATATAAAAACCAATTGATGAATATCAAAAATATTTTTTTGAATATATAACATATATATATCAATAAAACAATTCAATAATTGTAATTAACTATCATTATTCGGATAAAACTCCTTTTCATGAATGAATATAAAAATATTTATTTTTATGTCAAATTCATTCTTATTTTCGTTTCACATTAGCTGGTAACCAATGTATTACTTTTATATTTAAATAAATCTTAAATTTTCAGAATATAGTTAATAGTATTCATAAATGAAATATAATATATTATTAAATAATTATATTTTAATATTATATCATTGTTTTGTGAAACTGGGTCTTCGTATAACGTAAACATTTGAGAAAGGTCACTTTTTCACTTAACTCAAACTATCAAGGATGGACACTCTTACATGTAATGTACCCAAACATGTAGTTTCATGAATTAAAACATATATCATCTATTTTAAATATTTAATATAATATAATCTATCTGAATAATATATTACATTACACTCTTAGTGTCTCGGGTCATAAATCCAATCGAATACAATGTTCTTACATTAGTTTTTCATCTCGTCACAATTAATAATAATAAAACACACATACAAACATATGTATAATAATTTTCTATAATTAGAATCTCATAAATGAAATAACCACTTTTTATAAGATTTAACAACTGAAATATATCCATTTATAAAATTAATATAATGGAAAGTTATAAATTGTTTTGATAATTATTTTTTATTAAATGAAATGACATTAGAAAATTTTTATTGAAAACTAATAATGAAAATTAAATGAAACCATTCATTGAACTTGAAATTTAATGATGTATTCCTCAATGGACTTTCTAGATAATTTAATATTTTCAACTCACATTGACTTTATGTTTTATTATATAGTTTTCTTGGTTATGGAACTGTTGTTAGTACACACTCATTCCATTGAATGCAATAAAACTGAAACACATTCATTGATAATTTGTTTAATAATTTATATATTTTAACTATATTGATTTTTAGTATAATAGTAATGTAATATTTTTTACGAACATAAATTTTTAAATTCGATGAAATTTTTTTCCCCATTCTATTTTATATCTAGTATTTTTTTAAATAATAAATTTTTTATGATGAATAAATTTTTTAAATTTTTTATTTCATTTAGAAACTAAATGGTTTATTTTTTTTATATGGAAGATGATAGTTTGACCCAATTGTTAATAGTAGTTGATGATGTTAAAAGTGGGATGAATTTAACAGAATGGTCTTTACCAAACAATTTAGGGCATATCATTCACGTCTAAGATTGTAAGGGGGAAAATTTTAATGCGACTAAAAGAACTATATTATGTAATTTAATGAAAATATGTGGATGGATAGGGCATATGAAAAATATTTTAAAAACTTTATTATTTATTTTAACCTTTAGAGGAATAATTATACATATAATGTTATTGTTATTTATAAACCCTCAAATGTTTCACTCTATTAATATAAATTTTTCAAAATTGTGGAGGATTAGTTGGGGATTCAGGATGTTCATATGAATTTATTTTTACTATTAATATACTTTAACCATTCATAAGAAGTAATAAATGTCATAATTATACCATCAATGTTATATATTATCATCATCTTCAATGTTGTTTTTCTTTGCATTTGTACTTGAAATATCTCTTTCAATTTAATATTTTCATTTTTATTCTATGAGCTCATTATATGTTTATTATTTTGTATAAAATATATTAATGGAAATGAGACTGGTTTTCAATAATTCAAATATTTTCTTATGTAAACCATTAACAAGACAAAATATCCTCTCATGAAAGAGTGGTTCCCATTCATTGAAGATCTAATTCAAACATTATTGACATTTTTTTAAATCATGAAGACAATTTAATTTATAAATTATGATCCATTAAATTATTTTGAAATTATTTTTAAATCAGTTGATATGAATCTATAATATGAGATCTATCTTTTTGGAATTTGGAGAGTGAAATTTCCGTCTCTAAATTTAATCCTCTTGGGATATAATTTTATGTTTCAAATATGGTCACCAAACTAAAATAATTATTATTTCAAGACAGTATATTCACCAAAAGTTATAAAATGACTATAATTTGAATCCAGGGAAATAATAAACATAGGGTATGATCACGTTTTTAGGTTTGTTAAATTAAACAAATTTTCTACTATAATTTTTGAAATATAATAGGAACCTAATGATGTCTCTCGATGGAGGTTGATCTCTTTAATTAATAAAATGTATTTCATTATGTTTTTATGAAATATATAATTGAATGAAATTTTTAAGGGGATTTATGAATTTTAGATAGATATTGAATCTATATTATTAAGTGATAAAAAATGTTACAGAAATCATGATCAACATGCGTGGGAGTCCTGTAAGGCTCACCTGTCATCAATCAAAAGGGGTGTGGGAATGCTAATTGATTTCATGATTTATGTAACAACCCAAATATTCATTAATTTAAAATCCCTCTTAATCTTATTAAATATATCATTATATAAAATGTTTTTATAAAATGTAAACTTCATTGGTTTTATGTTAATAATTGTGACCGTTACTTTTATAGCCATTGAATAGTGATAACATGATTAATATAAATATAGGGCTTCGACACATCCATTTTTACGTATACAAAGAAAGTGATGGCTTCATCCATTAGAATTTCCCCATAAGAAGCCCATTTATCGACGCTCGGAAAAGAGGTGGCGTCTTTGTGCTTCGCTCTTGACCAATCCCAAGCTGATCTTTACCATGTCAAGCTCGAACGAGACCTTCTACGAGAGAAGTGGATGTTTATAGCAATTACCACTCGAGCGATGTTATCTGATCCAACCCAAGAGTCAGTCACCATCGCAAACCTTACCCTTAGGTCTTATGCGGCTGTTTTAAGGGGTTATGTAACTAATCGACAGTACTATGTTCATGTACATTATTTTTATATATAATAAATAATATAATTTCTTGTCATTATTGATACATTGTAAATTGTTTTTAAAGTACAAATGATCTTTTTAGTTATTATTTAATAAAAAATCTATTTTATTAAATTAAAGGATTTTTTAATTAAATAATATTTTAATAAAATATTATTATTATTATTATTATTATATTAATTTTATTATATATAAATTATCATGTAATTGTATGAATGCAATTATAATTTTTATTTTGGTTTGAAAGCCATTTATGTCAAAACTTGTGAATTTTTTTTTAAATGACGGTTCTTATTTTAAAAGTGAAAATTAAAATATTTAGAAAATTATTTAGATAAAATAAATGTTATTTTTGGAATCTGGATGTGGAAATTACCCAACGGTGAATTTTTCATAATTTTCTGAGACAGTCAAATTTTTGAGTTAAAATTAAATACTGTTTAAATATATTATGTGTTTTATGACATCATAATGTCCCAATAGTGATGTAATAAAATTCTATAATCTTTATTTTCGTCCAATATATGTTTTACCATTAAAATTATTTGATTTTGGGTTTGTTTGGCTTACTTTTTAAAAGAATTATTGGACCCCTCAAGACTTATTAAACACCTTGTCTTTTTAAATTAATTTCCATGGGAGTGTAACTCACCTCCACATAAGCAACACTAATATTTTAAGATGTTCAGAACATGGCCTTATAAAATATTATTTTCCTCTTCCCTTTGCAAAAAACCATGGTCAAAAACCATGGGATTGTTTGTATTTTGGATGAGTTTAATATAAGGGGTCCCAAACCTCAATAATAAAGAATTCCCTCACCTTTCTTATATAAACCCACCCACGCTCCCAATTTCTTTTCACTAAAAGACTTTGGAGTTCTTCCAACCTCTTCCCTACTCTCTCTAGAATCCTCCCAAGGTTCCCCAAGCTCCCAAGAAGCCTCTCACAAGCCTCCCTCAAGCCTTTGGAAGCACACTTCCATGTAAAGTTTTTTTCTTCCTTTCTCATTTTTGTAAAATTTTATTTAAGTTGTTTTTCCCTTTTAATTTCAATTATGAGGGTTGGGGTATGGTTTTGCACCTCCCTCATACTTTCCTCTATATGTGTGAATGATGTGAGACCCTTTTTCTCTCATTAAATGCCTCCCAAGTACACCCATTACTATGCCGAAATTCCGAAAGAAACTCTCCTCTTTTACATGCAAGCAATACTTTTGTATCATGAATCTAAATTCCATTACAATTGTAGGGAAATGTATCTATATGACCTCCTTATTTTCCATTACATGTAAATATGATGAGGAACCCCTTTCTCTCTCATCAACCATTTTTTATGAATTCTTATGTCACGCCGTTACGCTGCCGAAATCGCACCTATTTTCTAAGCCAATGTCATTATGTAGTGAATACCATGCCCATTTCTCCATCCAGGGTATTAACCTTTGTTCACATTTACTTATTGATTTTAAAGATTCATGTATTAATTCCACATTCCTTTATCGTGGAATAAATGGTTATGTTTTATGAATCCATGTTTTATGATCCATGTCGCACACTTATGCATGAAATGAAATGTTTAAGAAGGGTGCACCCTTATAGCACTCCAACGCATTGGGTAAAGTATAGTATCACGATACGTCATGTGAAATAAGTGTTGATTCATGATAATTCGAGTGCAATGAGGGTTTACTCGTGCTTTATGTGAAATGAGGATTTACTCATGCTCCATGTGCAATGAGCCTTGGCCCATGCTAATTCCATGTTAAGTGTTGTTGCCACATTTCCATGTTATTATTATCATGATTTATCAGGACTTTATGTTCATGTTTTTCTTATTCTCTATTGATATGCCTATTTTCAAACATGTATTGTACTCCTAATGTTATTCCATATGTACTACCTTACTGGGATTTATAGATCACCCTTTTTTTATGCATGCCGTCAGGTAATCCCATGCAATGCTATGTATAAATGAATGTAGTGGTCATGTAAAGGAAGTTTTAAATAAAGATGTTGTATTTCATGTTTTAAGTTTTTATTTAATGATCCTAATCCCCAAAGATGCTAAATGTGTCGATCTTCTTTGTTGTATCAAGTGATGTTTTATGTAATAAATAATGTTTATGTTGTTAGAAAAAGCAGGTTTGTCATAGTTGGTATAAAAGGATAGGTTTGGTTATTTTTGGGATTAGGATTAGAAAACCCTAGTAAAGCCTTAGATACACGACTAAGTACAATAAAAACGTCCCTATGTTTTGGTGATTATTGAGTAAGTGGGTTATCAAGAAAATACATCCCTGTCTGGATACGATCAGGTAGAGGCGGCTCTGGCATAGATGTATCCTAGGGGTAAAACCCGAAAACACCACTTTGAGCTAGACTCGAATGAGAACTGGTGAACGACAACGGGCCTTGTTGTACTCTTGGTTACGACACTCCTAGGGGATATTATTTAGTAAACTCACAAGCTTAGTATGAACCCTTATTATGGGAATTAAAAAAATGCCCCAAAGAATATATTTTAGAAAGTTGATCATGAAAGGCCTAGATTGAAGCCTATAGACTCATGAGTTAATGAAATGAAAGTTTATTTATAAGTCATCAACTTTTGTATTTGGATTACCCTTTATGTTATACCCTTACCATTCCTTTTATTCCAGCCAATGGCCAGTAATAGGAGGACTCGGGCTAGCAACCAATGTGAAGATCAGCGTGATGACTGTACTAATGAGATGCCCAATCCAATGGGAGCAGGAATTGCAAACTTTGTCATGCTTATCTCTCAGCTAACTCAAGCATTGAATAGAAACACGGGTCCAGAGGAATTTCCAAACCCCCCTAAGAATGAAAATGTTGTTATCGAGAGCTTCATGAGTAAAAGGTCTCCTACTTTTAGGGGATCATCTGATCTCACGATCGCTGAACAATGGATCAACTCCATTGAAAAGATCTTCTCCATCCTTTGATGTTCTAAACAAGAGAAGGTTCTCCTGGAATCTTATCTTATAGAGGGTGAAGATGATCAATGGTGGATGTTGATCAAAAATATGAATCCTGAGGAGGAGATCGAGGTTTTGGAATAGAAGTATTTCCAGAAGATGTTTTTCGATAAATATTTTCCGTGCAACCTCCGGCTTAAGATGGAACAGGACTTCCTTTCCCTCAAGAAAAAAGATGAAGAATCTCTTGGAGCGTATGAGGAAAACTTCACTAGGATTTCACGATTTTATTTCGGCTTTGTCGTTACCCCCGAATGCAAGGTTGACCGTTTCTTTGGTGGGATGAAGACTAGCCTAAGGAAATCATTAGAGATCCGTGACTTTGATATCTATGAGGAAATTGTCTGATGTGCCCTCAAGGTCGAAATGGAGATTGGAGAATCATAGGGGTATCATGGGGATAAGAATCATAAGGTGGACATCAATTTTGGTGGGCTGATGGATAAATCCAACGGTGCTAAGAAGATCCAGCACCCCACCTTCCAAAAGTGCGGAAAGAAGCACCCAAGAAATTGCATTAAGGGGACGAGGAAATGCATCAGGTGTGGAAGAGAAGGGCACCTAGTTGTTATCAATCGAAAAGAAAGACCTGTGGCTGTGATAGAGGAGAGGAACGATCAGTTCGAACCTCAACGCGTTGTTCAATGCTACAAATTCAATTAACTGAGTCATTTTTCAAATCACTTCCCTAATCCAAGGGTTTTCGAAGACAATCAACAACCTCCAAGGCAGTAAGGAAGAGATTTTTCCATCACTTCTGCTAAAGTGAATCCAAAAAACGAACTGGTGACACGTACACTAGTTATTCAATCGTGAATAGCGAACATAATTTTTTATTCAGGTTTTACGAATTCTTTTATATCTCGAAAGTTTAGTAGAACAATCCCAGCACCACCAAAAATCATGGAAGTGAAGATGTCGGTGGGTACGGAAAATAGGGAAATCATTGCATCCCTTGAATATAAGTCCTCATCTGTTATAATTTGTGGATTTAATTTCCCAGTGAACCTCTTCATACTCCCTCTGGTGGAATTTGATGCAATTATTGGCATGGATTGGCTTTCCTTATATAGAGCCAACATAAATTGTCGGGAGAGGGAAATCACACTCCATATGGAGAATCGAGCCCTAATTATTTACAAGTGTAAGGAATAAGATGAATCTCCTTGAGATCCATCATATCAAGTGTGGATATTACTACCTTATTAGCATGCGTATCTTGCTCAGATGATTGAGTCCAAGGAAGAATCCATCCTTGAAGAAATTCCTATTGTGAGGGAATTCGCTGAAGTGTTTCCCGAGGAACTACCTGGTCATTCCTCCTAGAAGGGATGTTGAATTCACAATTGAACTTATACCTGGGGCTTTACCAATATCCATGAATCCATATAGAGTGGCTGTTGTAGAGCTTGAAGACCTGAAGAAACAACTATAGGAGAATCTGGATAAATGGTTTATACGCCCAAGTGCTTCACCATGGGGTGCACCAGTCCTCTTTATCAAGAAGAAGGATGGGTCAATGCGGCTTTGCATCAATTATCGTGAACTTAACAAAATCATGATAAAGAACAAGTATACTCTCCCAAGAATTGATGACTTGTTCGATCAGCTGTGTGGAGCAAAATTCTTCTCTAAGGTAGATTTACGGTCGGGGTATTATCAAGTAAGGGTGAAGAAGGAAGATGTCCCCAAGACTGGTTTTCGTACAAGATACGGGCATTATGAATTCATAGTAATGCCTTTCGGACTCACCAATGCTCCAGAAATATTCATGGATTTGATGAATAGAGTCTTTAGAGATTACCTAGACAAATTTTTGGTAGTCTTTATAGATGATGTTATAATATACTCCAAAACCAAGGAGGATCATGAGGAGCATTTAAGAATTGTACTAGAGACTTTGAGCAAGGAGGAGCTCTATAAAAAGTACATAATGTGTGATTTCTGGTTTAACGACGTCTCATTATTGGGCCATATCATCACAAGAAATGGGATATCTGTTGATCCCTCCAAAACATATGTAATTGAGGGATGGCCGAGGCCAACATCAGTAACAGATATCTGTAGCTTCTCGGGGTTAGCTGGATATTATCGACGATTTGTGAGAAATTTCTCACGATTGTCCAAACCTATTACTAAGCTTACTTGAAAGGGGGTAAAGTTTTCTTGGAGTTATGAATTAGAAAATATCTTCAAGGAGTTGAAAAGGAGGCTTATCATTGCGCCCGTGCTCAATTTACCCCCAAGTGGGGAGATTTTTGTGGTATTCAGTGATGCTTCGAAGAAGGGATTATGATGTGTGCTGATGCAGAATGATAAAGTGATATCCTATGCCTTAAGGCAGTTGAAAATCCATGAGCGAAACTATCCAACGCATGATCTGGAGTTGGTGGCGGTGATCTTTTCCTTGATAGTCTAGTGGCATTATCTCTATGGAGAGAAATATGAGATATATACTGACTACAAGAGTCTTAAATATATATTCACACAGAAAGATCTTAATATGTTCCAGAGAAGATGAATAGATCTCATCATGGATTATGAATGTTCAATCCATTACCACCCTGGGAAAGCGAACAAGGTGGCAGATGACCTAAGTAGAAAGTATTCAACAATTCTATCAATGATGATAATTGAGAAGAATCAAATCTTCTTAGAATTGATGAAGATGGACATGGGAATCATATAGAAGGGAAAATCATCAATACTTTCACAAATTATTGCTCAACCGTCTCTTTTGGAAAGGATAAAGGATGCTCAAAAGGATGATGTGGGAATTCAAGAAAAAGTGGGAGCTATCGAAAAATGGAAATCCTGGGAGTTTAATTTTAATGAATAAGGAATTGTGTGGTTTGGGAAAAGACTATGTGTTCCATCAAGTCCGGAGCTGAAGAAGGAACTTTTGGATGATGCACATAGTTCAAATTTCTCTATTCACCCAGGGTGCACAACTATGTATCGAGATCTCCGAGAAAACTTTTGGTGGGATAATATGAAGAAGGAGATTACTGAATATACATCAAAGGGCCTGGTGTGTCAGCAAGTGAAGGAAGAGAGGCAGAATTCTAAGGGGAAGATGAAACAATTTCCCATACCTGAATGGAAATGGGAAAAATCACCATGGAATTTGTGACCGGACTTCTGAGGACATCCAAAGGCAACAATTATGACAACCCTGCTTTTATTACAACTTAAACATGCTTTATTACATAAAACATCACATGATACAACAAAGATGATCAAGAGGTTTAGTGTCTTTGGGGCTTAGGATCATTACATAAAAACTTTAAACTTGAAATACAACATCCTTATTGAAAACATCCTTTACATGACCACTACATTCCTTCGTACTTAGCATTGCATGGGATAACCTGAGGACATGCATAAGAAAAGGGTGAGCTATAAAGCCCAGTAAGGGAGTACACAATGAATAACATGAGGAGTACAATACATGTTAGGAAATAGTCATATCAATAGAGCATAAGAGAGACATGAGCATAAAGGCATGATAAAGCATGATAATCATAACATGGAAATGTGGCAACAACACTTAACATTGAATTAGCATGAGCCAAGGCTCATTGCACATGGAGCATGAGTAAGCCCTCATTGCACTTGAAGCACGAGTAAACCCTCGTTTCACTTGAATTAGAATGAGTCAACACTCATTGCACATGACGTATCATGATACTATACTTTACCCAATGCATTGGAGCGCTATCAGGGCGCACCCTTCTTAAAAATTTTATTTCATGCATAAGTGTGCCACATGGATCATAAAACATGGATTCATAAAACATAATCATTTATTCCACGATAAAGGAATGTGGAATTCATACATGAAACTTTACAATCAATAAGTAAATGTGCATAAAGGTGAATACCCTTGATGGAGAAATGGGCATGGTATTCACTACACAATGATATTGGCTTAGAAAATCGGTGTGATTTCGGCAGCGTAACAGCGTGACATAAGAATTCATTAAAAAGTCTGATGAGAGAGAAAGGGGTTCCTCATCATATTTACATGTAATGGACAGTAAGAAGTTCATATATATACATGTCCCAACAATTGAAAAGGAATTTAGATTCATGATACAAAAGTATTGCTTGAATATAAAAGAGGAGAAAAAGGTTCCTTTCGGAATTTCGGCATAGTAACGGGTGTACATGGGAGGCATTTAATGAGAGATAAAGGTGTCTCCCATCATTAAATCAATAAGAGGGAAGTATTGGAGAGGTGCGAAAACATACCCCAATATTCATAAATGAAATTAAAAGGGCAATACAACTTAAAGAAAAATTGTCAAAAATGAGAAAGGAAGAAAAACCCTTACTTGGAAGTGTGCTTCCAAAGGCTAGAGAGAGGCTTGTGAGAGGCTTCTTGGGAGCTTGGGGCACCTTTAGAGGATTCTAGAGAGAGTAGGTCAGAGTTTGGACGAACTTAAAGGGCTTTGAGTGAGGAGGAAGTGGGAGCTAGGGTGGGTTTATATAGGAAAGGTGAGACAATTCTTTATTATTTAGGTTTGGGACCCCTTATATTAAAATAATCCAAACCACAAACCATCCCATGGTATTTGACCATGGTTTCTGGAAAAGGAAAGAGTAAAATAATATTTTACATGTCCAAGGTCCGAACTTATTAAAAAATTAGGGTTGCTTATGTGGAGGTGAGTCACACTCCCATGGAAATTAATTTAAAAAGGCAAAGTGTTGAATAAGTCTTGAGGGCTCCGTTAATGCTTTGAAAAGTGAGTCAAACAAACCCAAAACCTCATTATTTTAATGATAAAACATATATTGGCCGAACATAAGGATTATCGTATTTTATTACATCACCATTGGGTCATTATGATGTCATAAAACACATTATATATTTAAATGGTATATAATTTTTACCCAGAAATTTGACTGTCTCAGAAAATTATGAAAAATTCACCGTTGGATAATTTCGAAGTCCTGATTCCAAAAATAATATTTATTTTATCTAAATAATTTTCTAAATATGTGAATTTTTACTTTTAAAATATAAACCGACATTTATAAAAAATTCATGGGGTTTGACAGAATTGGCTTTCAAACCTTAATAAAAATTTTAATTGCATTCATAAAATTATAAGATCATTTATATTTAATAAAAATTAATTTAATATTAATAATAATATTTTATTAAAATATTATTTAATTCAAAAATCCTTTAATTTAATAAAATATAATTCTTAATTAAATAATAACTAAAAACACCGTTTGTACTTTAAAAACTAATTACAATGTATCAAAAATGACCAGAAATTATATTCATTATTATATACAAAAATAATGTACATGAACATGGTGATACTTATTTGTTACATAACCCATTAAAATAGCCGCATAAGACCTAAGGGTAATGCGTGCGATGGTGACAGACTCTTGGGGTTGCTCGGATAACGTCGCTCGAGTGGTAATCTCTATCAACTTCCATTTTTCCCGTAGACGATCACGTTCGAGCCTGACTTGATGAAGCTCAGCTTGGGCTTGGTCAAGGTCAAAGCCCAAAGACGCCACCTCCTTTCCGAGCTCCGACAAATGGGCTTCGTAAGGGGCAATTCTACTGGATGAGGCCATCGCTTCCTTTGTCTGAGTAGAAAATTGGTTCGTTAAAGCCTTATATTTAAACTACCCAGATGATCACTGTTCAACGACTATAAAAGTAACGGTCACAAATCTTAACGTAAAACTAAAGAAGTTGACATCTTATAAAAACAATTTTTTTCATAAAGAAACATTTAACTGGATCAAGAGGGATTTTCCATTAATGAAACTTTGAGTCGTTATAACAATGCAATATCGGTTGTTGTGGATCGTCTTACAATAACTACACACTTTATTGCTATTCGGGAGGATTTCTCATTGGATCAACTGGCACAGATATATATCAGGGAAGTGTTAAGGTTGCATGGAGTACCAATATTTATTGTGTCTGACCGAGATCCAAGATTAACCTCTAAGTTTTGGAAGAGTCTTCAACATGCTCTGAATACTAAACTGAACATTAGTACGGCCTATCATCCTCAAACTGATGGCCAATACGCGCGAACTATCCAAACACTTGAGGATATGTTGAGAGCGTTCTCAATGGAATTTATAGGAGGATGTGATCAACATCTTCCTCTGTTTGAGTTCTCTTATAATAACATTTTCCACTCGAGCATCCAAATGGCACCATATGAAGCCCTGTATGGGAAAAGGTGCAGAACACCGGCATGTTGGGATGAGGTCAGTGAACGTAAGCTGCTTGGACCAGAAATGGTTGAGGAAATGGTTGATAAGGTGAAAACCATACAGTAGCATATCAAGGTAGCCCAGAGTCAATAGAAGAGTTATGCTGATAATCGTCGATGAGACCTTGATTTTATAGTTAGAGACATGGTTTTTCTACTCATATCTCCGTGGAAGAAGGTCATGAGGTTTGGAAAGAAATGGAAGTTAAGTCCAAGGTACATCGTCCCCTTAGAGATTTTTGATCGTGTTGGGGATGTGGCCTATAGACTAGCACTTACACCTACTATGTCCAATGTACATGATGTATTTCATGTATCCCTCTTAAAGAAGTACATACCGGACCCTTCACATGTACTCTCTTCTAAGGTGGTACAATTGGAAGACGATCTCTCTTATTAGGAGCACCAGTGAATATCATAAATCATAGAGAAAAAGTTCTACGAAATAAGACAATGCCCCTCGTCAAGTTGTTGTAGAGAAACCACAAGTTTGAAGAAGCAACATTGGAATAGGAGGAAGTGATGAAGCTGAGTTACCCACATCTGTGTTAGTGTGGTAAAAGGACAATTTTGAGGGGGAAATTTCTTAAGGGGGGAATATTGTAATGACCCAAAGTTTCATTAATGGAAAATACCTCGTGATCTTATTAAATGTCTCTTTATATAAAATGTTTTTATAAAATGTCAAATTCATTGGTTTTATGATAATAATTGTGACAGTTACTTTTATATCCATTGAAAATTGATCACATGATTAATATAAATATAGGGCTTTAACACATCCATTTTTACATGGAAAAAGGAAGTGATGGCCTCATCCAGTACAATTGCCCCATACGAGGCCCTTTTATCAGAGCTCGGATAAGAGGTGGAGTCATTGGGCTTCGTTCTTGACCAAGCCCAAGCCGAGCTTCACCATGTCAAGCTCGAACGGTACCGTATACGGGAGAAGTTGAAGTTGATAAAAATTACCACTCGAGCGATGTTACCCGAGCCACCCCAAGAGTTGGTCACCATCGCACACCATACCCTTAGTTCTTATGAGGCTGTTTTAAGGGGTTCTATAACTAATCGATAGTACAATGTCCATGTACATTATTTTTGTAATAATAATGAATATAATTTCTTGTCATTATTGATACTTTGTAAATAGTTTTTAAAGTACACATGGTGTTTTTAGTTATTATTTAATTAAGAAATATATTTTATTAATTTAAGGGATTTTTGAATTAAATAATATTTTAATATAATATTATTATTATTATTAGATTAATTTTATTATATATAAATTATCAAGTAATTCTATGAATGCAATTATATTTTTTATTAAGGTATGAAAGCCATTTTTGTCAAAACCTGTGAATTTTTGATAAATGTCGGTTTTTATTTTAAAAGTGAAAATTAACATATTTATAAAAATTATTTAGACAAAATAAATATTATTTTTGGAATCAAGACGTCAAAATTATCCAATGGTGAATTTTTCATAATTTTCTGAAACACTCAAATTTTTGAGTAAAAATTAAATACCGTTTAAATAAATAATTTGTTTTATGACATCATTATGACCCAATAGTGATGTAATAAAATACTATAATATTTATGTTCGGGAAATATATGTTTTACCATTAATATAATGTGATTTTGGGTTTTTTTGGATTACTTTTCACAGCATTAATGGACCCCTCAAAACTTATTAAACAGATTATCGTTTTAAATTAATTTCAATGGGAGTGTGACTCACCACCACATAAGAAACCCGAATATTTTAAGAAGTTTGGACCTTGTCCTTATAAAATATTATTTCCATTTTCCCTTTTCCAAAAACCATGGGCAAAATCCATGGAATGGTTTGTGGTTTGGATTAATTTAATATAAGGGGTCCCAATCATAAATAATAATGAATTCCCCCACCTTTCCTATATAAACCCACCCATGATCCCACATTCTCCTCACTCAAAGCCTTTGGAATTCATCCAACATATTCCCTACTCTCTATAGAATCCTCCCAAGGTTCCCCAAGCTCCAATGAATCCTCTTACAATCCTCTCTCTAGCATTTGGAAGCACACTTCCAAGTAAGGGTTTTTTTCTTCCTTTCTCATTTTTGTCCAATTTTCTTTAAGGTTTTTTTCCCTTTTAATTTCAATTATGAGGGTTGGGGTATGGTTTCACACCTCCATAATACTTACCTCTCTATGTTTTAATGATGTGAGACCCTTTCTCTCCCATTAAATTCCTCCCATGTACACCCGTTACTATGCCGAAATTCCGAAAGGAACTTCTCTCTCCTCTTTTACATTCAAGCAATACTTTTGTATCATGAATCTAAATTTCTATAAAATTGTTGTGACATGTATCTATATGACCTACTTACTTTACATTACATGTAAATATGATGAGGAACCCCTTTCTCTCTCATCATACATTTATTATGAATTCTTATGTCACACCGTTACGCTGCCGAAATCACACAGATTTTCTAAGCCAATGTCATTGTGTAGTGAATACCATGCCCATTTCTCCATCAAGGGTATTCAACTTTATTCACATTTAATTATGAATTCCATAATCCTTTATCGTGAAATAAATGATTATGTTTTATGAATCCATGTTTTATGATCCATGTGGCACACTTATGCATGAAATGAAATGTATAAGAAGGGTACGCCCTTATAGCACTCTAATGCATTGGGTAAAGTATAGTATCATGATACGTTATGTGAAATGAGTGTTGACTCATGATAATTAAATTTAAATGAGGGTTTAATCGTTCTTTATGTTCAATTAAGATTTACACATGCTCTATGTGCAATGAGCCTTGGCTCATGCTAATTCCATGTTAAGTGTTGTTGCCACATTTCCATGTTATGATTATCATGCTTTATCATGCCTTTATGTTCATGTTTTGCTTATGCTCTATTGATATGAATATTGTCTACCATGTATTGTACTCCTCATGTTATCCCATGTGTAATCCATTACTCGGCTTTATTGCTCACACTTTTCTTTTGCATGTCCTGAGGTTATCCTATGCAATGCTAAGTACGAAGGAATGTAGTGGTCAAGTAAAATAAGTTCTCAATAAAGATGTTGTATTTCATGTTTTATGTTTTTATGTAATGATCCTAAGCCCCAATGACACTAAAACACTAGATCTTATTTGTTGTATCAAGTCAATTTTTATGTAATAAATCATGTTTAAGTTGTAATAAAAAGCAGGGTTCTTATAATATATATATGATGAAACTGCTATTTTTTGTTATTTATTACTAGGATAAAACATTTTTATTAATGATATTGATTACCATTTACCTATGAAAACAAATAAAATTGCATTGATGTAATAATAGAATGAAATCAAGTAATAACACATAAAATGTGATGAGTTGGCCAGATTTTTTTCAGTTTTAAAATTTTTTAAAATAAAAATAAATTTAAATTATTGGGTGTAAGATTAATTATTTTATTAAATAAAATAATCCATTCACACAATAATGATATAAAAAGGGTTAGAAAAGATATTAACACACTCAAATCATCACTACATTGGGTTTGTTCATGAAAGTGTGAGGATTCATGTTTAATTTATTTATATGTGATCATACTAGAGTCAATACATAATTAAAAGATACCAAATATCAGTAGAAAACAAACATAAAATTTCAATTACCTTCCAAACATATCCAACATGGTTATCATGAATTTAATATTGAACTCCTACCAAATTGATCACTATATGGATTAGAAGCACATGATGTATAATATGAAGAAAATGGATGGCAATAGTACTAAATTTAAAATTAACTTTACCCTATTCATTCTATCATATTTAATTATACATGAAGTTCTTTAAAATAGTTATTTATAATTTTTTATTCAAGAGTATTTAATGGTCTATATGTCTAGGTGATCTTTTCAGGATATATTTTCTACCAAGATAATTAACCTATTTTACTGAATAAAACTTGTTTTATTATATTTATGTTATTTAGAGAAGTGGGAAATCTAATTATCTATATAGTGTACGTAAAAAAAATCCAATTGGATATTAATGGCCTGATATATGGCCCAAATACACAAGGTTGGTCCAATATACCCAACGTCAAATTTCGTCACCTTACCAAACACTCTCTCTGAATCCAAATAGATGAATTTGGATAATTAGCCTTATTGATAAATGTATGCCACATAGTTTTTCATATTTTTTATAAATTTAATCTCAATTGGATTCACATATTTTCAATTGTAAAAATTTATTTCAATATGTGGGATCAGGAAATCACCCATTGTTGTTTGTTTTCCTTGAATTCCATATTGGGATCTCCGAACAACATCCTCTTATAATAAAATCATTAAAATAATTATGATTTATCTACTAAAAGTGAAAGAAATTATTATATTAAATCAATAATAAATTGAAAATTATTATTATATTTTTAATTTTAAATAAAAATTAATTAAATATAGTGGTGTAAGAGTGGAAATTAATAGTGAATCGCTACATGATCCTAACCACACAAAGAAACATTTTCACTTATATTGAAAGAAATTTTTTCCAAAAATAGTATGCACATAAATAATATAAAATTCATTAATATTTAACATTCAAAGAAACATTAATTCATTATAACAATTTTTCCAGTGAAAAAACGTCACTAAGGAGTTATTCCAAGTGAACACTAAAAAATGAATCTCATAAATTTAATAAAAAATAAAATCAAAGAGATTAATGATTACAAAATGATAAAGGAATTCAGAAGTTATACATTCCACTAACTCCCCAATTGTGTGTTTCATAACCTTTTAATTCTATTCTTTCTACAATATATCATTTAAATAGTGGTTGTATTAAAAAATTGATTATATGATTCATTCCACCAATCCATCCCAGGTTCCATTGTGATAATCTTTCAAGACCCCCTCACTTTTGTATTCCTGTAAGTGAAACATTAATCTCTTGGAAAATATAGCCGCATATTTTTAACATTTATTCACTCCACACATTATTATTTTCATCGTTATTTTGTTTTTTATTCAAATTTTATTTTATTCCTTTTATTTCTTTTATAGGGTGTACAAAAGATAGATATCAAGAACACACACAATGTTTAATCCGGTAAAACATTTCTAATAAAAAAAACATAAAGAAAGTCATTATAAAACTAATAAATATTATCCTAACATTGATATACCATCTATCAAGTAAGAAATTTTCACACCTACTTTTTGGTGTAATTATTTTTTCAGATGTTAGTGGAACACTTTGACAATAATCTAATCATAAAATGGTATCAATCATCATAATGGATTCACAGTGATATAACTATTTATACCATTGTCAAAATACAATTTTCAATAAATCACTAGCCCATGTTAAATTCTTGCAGAAACTATCATTCCATAAATGAAAAAAATACATTAACTATTTAAAACATTGAATAATGAATTTTTACATTTATTTTCTGTAATTTTCATGATTTGGTGATCATAAGAGATGGGAAAGGTAAAAATATTATACATTATAAGAAAAATAAAATAAATAAAAAAACTATGAATGTACTAATAATAATATCATGGTGGGGAAAATAAAAAATACTGTGTAGAAATACAAATATTAATAAACATGAAGGATGAAGAAATTTATAATGATCCTAAGAATAAAGTACTCCCCCCTAATCACACACACACAACTTGTGTGTGCAGTTTCATCACTATAAACAAATAGATCGTGGTAAGGCAGGGTAAAACATATTAGGTTTTTCTTGTCTATTTCTTGTTGAAGGATTACTTCCTCCACCAATATCTATGAAAAAAATAATAATTTCCTATCTATTTCTATAGACAGTAATACACCATCCACTCTTTTCAGGAAAATGTTTTCTTACACAAATAGTTTAAAAATTAGTAACGATGGAACGACTAATCCATTATGAAGGAATAATTCAAAAGAAGATAATTATCTATGAATTGTACATGAGGAACTTATCACCAATCTAGTACATATGATGATGACTATCTCGTCCTTGGTAGAAATTTTCATCTCTTTATAAAATCACCAGTGCCCACATGAATTACACTGAATTTCATAAAAATAATTACTGTTAAACTTAATATAATCACGTGTAACTAAATGATTCATGATAAATATTTAACAAACCTATAATCATTCATCTCTAACTCCCCAATAGGTTTTAAACCATTATATGTGTAATATTATTTTATGAAATTCTAATCGGGACTTTAATAGTTGAATAGTTTTCTTAATGTGCATCATCCACGTGAAAAATCTAATCATTACTGTTGGGTTGTACTATTTGTTTTTCAATATTCACGTAACTTACTGATTTTAGATTTGTTATTACCCATTAATTTTGGAGTGATATAAGGTGGAGACATTTTGAAAACCCATATATATAAGGTGAATGTTTTCATGTTTTCATTTGAAAAATGTGAACCATAATCACTAAGGATGAAACCTAGAAAACCAATCCTATTAAAAATCTAGGAACTCTTGAAATAAAAACAAATCTATAGTCATCGACTTTGGTAATCTTTTTTTTTTCATCAATTTAGAAGAATATTAAACATCTAGTATGATTTATATGATTTAAAATGAATATGTAAATTTACTCATGATAATGACACAGGAATTAATGATTTAACAAAATAATATGGGTTTTTTTTGAAATTATTTTTTTATTGAGGTATTCCATTGGAATTGAAATCATTTGAATAGTATAAAAACTGTGGGGAATCCGTAAAGAATATTGGAAAATTAGTCCCCTTGTGAAGGAAACTTAGAGCTATTCATTGATTTCCAATGAGGCGCCCATTATCTAAGGAATGTATGGAACTAAAAAATAATGGTGAACTCAATGTCATTGACCAAATGAATAATAAATTGGTCACTACAAATTCTCCAAATATATGGGTCATCATAGTCTTACTTATTTTTATTAGATTGTGAAGTGTGTAAATCAGTGGAGAGTCAAGACTCTTCTATAAAATTCAAAATGTCTACATACCAAGGGTAAGTTCCACAACATTTGAATGGTTATATGTAGCATATAATTCTTTCATGGGGGATGGGATGTGTGAAAACGGTGGTCCAATGGTGGGGAAATCCTGATAATGAGGTATTATACCACATTTTAAACTCCACACCTATCTAAAATTTAGTGAAAAAGAACATATATTTGGATCATCTATCCTATGATGTGGGGATTTTCTTGGAGAATCTATTTTTTAGTGGTTGTGTAGTTTTCCATGGAAGGTTCAAGGGTACATGAGGCATACATGATGACATGATATGACGTCTCAACCATTTAAGATAAAACATACCCAACTACAATGTTAGATTCATAACACATAAGCTTGAACAGGAGACCACAACATGGTGGTAAGATGATAGGATGAGATTAGTGCCTCCATTTAGTAAATTGAATACATCATCAATATTTTTCTGAAAAAACCATCTTACAATCTTTTTCTAAAAACTAGGTCTAGGGACATGTAATCTAACTAATGTGACAAATGAATCTCTAGTTAAAAATAGAATGAACCATGAAATATCAAACCACATGAACACATTATTCATACTAATGGGATAAAATCAATTAAATTTTTTATTCATACACTTGAATTAAATTCTTTTAAATATCTTTTCCAAGAACAGTCACATTCTTAACCATGAAATAAAACATTACATAATTTAATAACTGATTGTTTCATTGAAATAATGTATAATATATCCTAATAGTAATAAATATTCATCAAAAAATATGAACAAAGAATGGAATCATCCATAAAAACATCCATAAAATTATCATGGTACTCAAAAATTATACCAAACATTCATCAATTAAATGTTCCTAGAGAATGACAGATGGAAAAAAGAATCCTTATGTATAAAAATATTCCCAATGGATGTGTAAATGTGGACTTTTACAGATCCTTGGGGGATATTTGGATTTGAAAATAACCAGAATATCTATGAGGGAAACAAAAATTGTACATAATATCGAATAACCATTACATTTTTTTCTAATTTGTAGTGTAAAGTTGTCCTTTTGTATAGTTTTATTCAATTTATGGTACAAAATATTGACTTAAAAACCATTTTACAAATGTTTTGGAACCAATTCATTCATTTCATTTGACTGTACTGTTATCACAATTTTTTAGGTGGAATTTTCACTCAATAACTGATTTACTATTAAATATGGGATACACGTTCTAAACATCACGAATTTCCCTAACGATAGTTTTACAAATTTAAGGATGGTGGGATTCAACTAATGCGGATATTACCTTACTAGTTTATCATCATCATCTAAATGTATATGGGGTATTAAAATAGATGGTTTAATCAAGGTATTATCATCCAATTTCTATCCTACTTCCTTTTTAAAACTCTCACAAATTGTAAAGCTGTTTTGATTCATGTGGTAGAGAGAATTTGTTGGAAATAATGATGGGAAATGGGTCAATACCCTCAAGATAAGAATTTTATAAATTAGATAAAAAGTGGTTTTAATTATACTTTCATATATTTTTATATTTTATAAGGGGATTTATATGGAGTGAGTTCTATGAAACTATATATATAAACAAAACTATCTTTATTGTAAATAGAATAAATTGAAATCATATTTTCATAATCATTAATGAGCTTGGGTACCTCTTAATGAACTCAATCATACATTAAAATATTTTTTACAATTTTCCAAACCCACACAACACTAAAAATATGAATTAAAACTCAAATCATCTAGGAGTGGAAAAGAGGAAAACGAATTAGAGTATAAGTCAAGGAGATATTGTAGTGTGTCTCTCAAATATACCAATTCCATTGAATATACAAAATCAATTGAGTGCACTTCAAGAAATTGTTTCATAGGATCAAGGTTATTGAAATATAAATTTTCTCTATATAACTCCTTGGAAATCATACCATTGATAATTTTGATTATTTTCTTCACTATTTTAAATAATGGGCCCCTATGAATTTGAGGATACCTTCATTGGGTTTGGTTATATTAAATCTAAATAATTTAGATTTTGTGGGGAATATGGTATTATTCACTCTTAAAGGGTAATCCTCGACATATTTTTATGGGTTTTTTGAACTCTGGTTAGTAATTTTCTTGAAAATTCCCTTTGGTTGATGATCTCCAACCCAGTAAGAAATATAAATGAATCAAGGATTCTAAATTATTGATTCATCTAAATCAATCATTACCTTATAAATGAAAGTCCCCCCTATAGTAAAATATATCATAACAATTATAAAATCATTCAATTTAATAATAATTTACGGTTTTATCAAGGATGAGAAATTTTATACTTGTTACAATCTCTCATTCCCCATAAGTCATATTTTATGGGTGAAAATTTCATTACTAAATTTGATATATCAAGGAATTTGTTTAGAAACATCAAATAATGGAATGTTATCTTGTATTTTTTTAGATATCTGCATGATTTATTTATCAATTTTATTATAAAAATATTTTAATTTTTATAAATTATATGAGGTAAATGAAGAGAATTTTATTATTTAGGTGTAATCATATATAAACATTTTTCCCCCTTTTTATATTATTTTTTATAAAATGTATCTACTAATGGTAGGGAATAAGACTATTAAAGAGGGGAACATACCTATTGATTATAATAATTAGAAGATGAATATTTTTTACCAATAAAAAGTGTTATTTAACCTATATTACATTTTTCTTTAGGATTATTAAATGGTTGGGATGATAGTTTATTCATAACATTGCATCATTATCTCATAGATGATGACTTCCAATATTCCCACTTGAGTTCATAGATCTTTAATGGTTGATTGCACGGTGTACTGGAACTACAGCTTCTGGAATGAAATTTTATTCACCATGTCCAAGAGTATTTGTTACTAATTATTAAGAGAAAGATTGTTTTGAGATGATGAAGGATAGGAAGGTTTCATACCAGGTGCTTGTTGATACCTGTTTTTTTAGTGTTGATGGAGTTTCATATTTGTCGATATTGTGGTTCTGCATGCTAACTGGTGTTTTGATTAGTCATAAATGGTTCTTTCCTGCAGAGTGGTTCTTGTCTAAATAAACTTTGGTCAAATATAGATGTGTAAGACATAATTGAATCCTGATATTGAGGGAACTCATCAAAATAATGATTATTATCATAATAAATGCAATACTTCAATGTAATGGTAGGAGAATGAGAATTACATTGTTATTTAGATAATTTACTTATATACGTGTGAATATCATCATTATTATTGTCTAATTTTTGTTTTAGGGATGAATGACTTGATTCATGGACTCCTCTATTGGGTGTAAATTCTTATATACAAAAATTTTGTTCATTTTGAGCAATGGTGGCTATTAATTCATTAGTGGAAGTTGTAGTTTTTCTAATATGGTCACCCGATCAATAGCATATATTATGACATGTTCCAAAGGGGAACATTCCTGATTGAATTATTGAATTATATACTTTTCAATAATTTTTATATTGGTTAAGATTAAGAAATGTATTTCACTCCTTCAAAATATTCATGAAGGATTATTCCATGTGATTCTATAATGCTGCATATTTATTTTATAATGGATTTAGTTTGGAATGTAGTTTTTAAAATATATAGAAAGTGTCATTTCTGGTAATATTAACAACAAATTATGGTAGATGGATACCACCATCATGGCATAAAAGGAACATCCTAAGTATAATGAGGTCATGAGTTACATTTTGGAATTTCATAGTAGATAACACTATATTGAACTCCTTGAGATGTTTTCAAGCAACCTCACCAAGTTAAACATGGAATTTTCGAATGATATATATATTAGGAC
The DNA here is from genome assembly GCA_963277665.1 of Viscum album. Lineage (NCBI taxonomy): Eukaryota > Viridiplantae > Streptophyta > Magnoliopsida > Santalales > Viscaceae > Viscum > Viscum album. The sequence goes on along the minus strand of OY728119.1, from coordinate 1,747,747,979 downwards.
TGATATAAACTCAACATTGGATTATGCCTTAGGGTATTGGATATATGTAGGTTGGTACTCCATATATGTAGTGGAGACATAAATCATTAATTAAAAAAAGGATTTTCATTATGTTTTTATGAAATATATAATTGGAATAATGTTTTGGGAGTTTTATGATTTTAAAATTGTAATTGGTACTATTTTACTAAGTATGAAAATAAGATAAATAAATCATGATTATCCCAGGTGGGTGTCCATTGATTCCTTCTATTATAACTCTAATAGGAAGTGGGAATGATAACTTATTACATGGAATATTCACACTGAAACAAGTATGTTATGTGAGATACTACTCGGTAAACACCTAGTATATGAATGATCAATGCTATTGATCCGATGTGACCAATCAAAAACTAAAAAATATTACATCCATGTAATAACTGAACTCAATCAAGGAATCACATCAACAAAGTGATGATATTAAAACATATGTGTCAATGATAAAATTTTAAAAGATAACCACATGAATATTATTGGTTTAAAGCATCATGATTTTTTCAATAGATGTAATTTATTTGAAAACTCATGAACTGTAAGGGGTGAGAAAAAAGATGAAAAATCATAATTCATCACTAGATCTAGGTTATGTAATAAATTATGATGATTATTTGATAATTTATTTTTATTTTATCATACTAGAAGAAACACATAATTAAAATACATAAAAAACTAATAAAAAAATGAAATCGCGATTACCTTCCAATTATTATAAGAATGTATATTTGAATTATAATAACGAACATCATCAAAATAGATTACTAAGAGAATTATAATTACATGATATAAAATGAGTTGAAAATGGATAAAGAAATCAGTCATATTATAATTAAAATTACCCTTGGTCATTCATAAATTTCTAATGATCCAGGTAATTCTATTGAAGATAAATTTGGAAACATGTATCTCAGAAAAGTCAATGGTCTATGAGTGTAGGTGACATGTTCATGATAGATTGCTTCACAATGTTGATTCAGATGTTTTACTAAACAAAATGCATTTAATTCTCTTTAAATTTTCTGTATATGAGTACCTTCAAGTCCTCTTTCCAATGGTGGTGTAATTCACCTAATGGGAGGTCTATGGCATGAATTATGGCCTAAATAGAAAAGGGTTTCCCAATATACCTTACACGAGATGCTTCACATTTTCAACCTATAGTGGGCCACCAAATGGATGAATTTGTATTAATGGACTTTTATATAAATGTATCTCACAATGATTTGAACCTTTCCACCAATTATAACACCAATTATACCAAGAAATTATCCACAGTAAGTATTTATTTCCACAAGTTGTCTCAGGCTCTCACGTAGTTTGGCTATGTTTTCATGAATTCTATAATGTGAACTACAAAACACCTCCTCCAACAATGTAATAATTATAACAATTACAATATAAATATTTAATTGTAATAAAATTAATTTATAAAGTCAAAAATGATGTTAATATTCTTATTTTATTGTAAATTTTCAACACTATACTAGTTTAATATAGTGGTGTAATTTTTGAAATGATTAGTGAATAAAAATTTGATCACACCCCCATACCTATATATTTTAACTCTTGGGAAATGTTTTAATCCCATAAAAATGATTTATATATATATTCAAAACATCATTAAAATTTGACATTAAATTAAATTTTAACTACTTATTGAAATGTGATCAATGAAAAAAACACCAAGGAGTTATTACAAATGATCAAGGAAATGATATATCAAAAAAAAAATTAGAACTAAATTCAATGATTTACAACTCACAGATATAATAATACAATTATAAATTAAACCATTGTAAAAACTCTCCATGTTTATTTGTGAAAATTATTTCATTATATTATTTATACTTTCTATCTTGTAAATATTAGATATTTTATAAAATTTATGCTTACCTGAATCATTCAAAAAAGAATTCCCTATAACCTTTATAGTTAAATTTTAATATAAAATCAATTAATAATTCCATAAAGTAAATCCTTAATATCAAATCTTATATATGTTCATATGTTTTACATATCAACACTCCCCTAATTATATTTTTATTTATATTTATATTTTGATATTTTTAGACACTTAGATATTTTGATACTAGGTAAATGGACATCAATCAATCCAGTAATGTAATAAAATAGATTATGTGTGGAATAATTTATGTAATATTTATATTATTATGATAATAATTATTATCCTATCATATATTTATCTTATATTAAGTATTAAATATTAAATTATAATTATTTATTGAAAATATATGTTGAGATATAAAGTGGATCAATTTTCTCACAAACTAATCACTCAGCTGGTATCAATCATTCCAAATTTTTCATATATATACAATCATTTATATCATTTACAAACAAAAAATTTAAAAAAATCACATAAAAATGATTAGTTCATTCTATAATTCTAATTATATAAATTGGAAAAAAAATCATTACATGTTAAATAAACATGGAATCAAGAAATTTTATATACATTTTTATTAATTTTCATGATCTGGTGATCATAAGAGAGGGGGAGATCGTAAAAATATTATTTATCATCATAGAAATAAAATAAAGAATAAAATAAATAAAATCATAATGATTTCATTAAATTCATAATAGTAAAAATATTATGTATCAATGTAAATGATAAGAATGAAGAAATATGATAAAAATACTAATGAACCCATGAATTTACTGACCCATTCACATAGAGTGTGCAGTTTGTTCATTGTAATAAAATATTATGTGGGAAGGAATGATAAAACTTGGTGGGATTTACTGGTATGATACTTCTTGAAGATAGATATCCTCTACTGTATTCTTTATAATATATTCATAAAAGTGTTTAGGACTATAAAAATAGGTATTAATACATTGAAAACACTACTCATTCGAAACATATGTTGCAAAAAATTTTAATAATTACTAAATGTGTGATGAGATATACATATAGAATAAATCTTACATAGGTATGCCTTTAGCATGGAATTTTACATGATTACCTTCTCATCAGAATTAAACATCAACTAATGGGTCATCTTTGAGTGGATAGACATTGACTTCACTTTATAGATTATGGAGTTCTTATATTCATCACATAAAATTACATCTAACACATAAATTTATAACTTCCAATTATGACATGCATCTAAAATATTCATATTACATTATTTAACTACACAATATAAATAGTCCCTAATATCCACTGGGATATGTATATCCACTCAAAATAAATCTTATATGGGGAAACTTTTATCATGGTATGAAAGCTATATGGTTCTCCCAAACTTCATCATCCAAACGCAAACTCCAATATTTCTTATTGCATGGTATTATTTTTATTAAATATTTGTTTAATGTCCCAACATGATATTTCTTATTATCTATTATTTTTGGAGTGAAAATTAGTGGATACATTAAAAACATCCCCATAAATATAGGTAATTATTTTCATTTTGTGTTTTCAAAAATATTATCCTCGATATGAATTGATCAGTCTTGGAAAACCAAAGCATTTGAGAATATTGACCTCACAAAATAAAATATCACTCCAAATTCATCATCCCATGTTTCTATTTTCATACCCATGTAAATATGTATTACATTGTAAATAATATGTATAAAATAAAAAACAATTTGTAAAAGTCCCCATGATGTTTGTTTCCATTGCATATATGATATCACAAAATAACATGGGTTGTTAGGGAATTTAATTCCTCTCGTATATAGCCCATGTGAATTGAAATCATATTAATGACTTAAAAACAGATGAGAATCACTGTACAATTTTACCCAATAATATAAGAATTCAGTGATCACTGAAACATTTTTTTGAGATCCAATGTGGTCACCACAATCTAAAATGTGGAAGAACATCAAAATAATGATTTAATAATATTCTAGGGCACACAAGTTCCCAAAAAATTATCAACACATTTTTGACATCCCAAATATTCCTCCATGAATCATTATTATTCTTATATGATTTTTATGTTAAAAATTTAATGAGGGCATGAAATAATTCTATAAAATTCACAATGATCACATACCAAGGTGTAAGATCACAAACCATACAGTGGTTCTTATAATGAATGAATTTTCTAATGGAAAGTGATGTGTCAATATAATGTTCTAATGATAGGTAAATTCCATATATGTGGTCTGCTGAAACATTTTACACTCCTATATTATCATAAATATCAAGTTCAAACTCTTAGATAAGGACCATCTGATGTATGTGTTAAGGAATAACTATAATTTTCTTATGGATAAATTGAAGAAACAATGTGGTCAAAAAACACAATTACGTTTTCCCTAAGATTATAAAAGGAATTTTTCTATGGAATAATTAATATAAATATTTAATTTATCATTGTTATTGTATTTCTACTTGGTAATGACATGGGTATGTGAGGAATACACAATGACTTGAGAAAACATCTCAACTATTTGTGATAAAACTACAAAAACAACAACGTTAGAGGAAACACACATATGTTCGAAGGGAAGATCCAAAAATGGTGGTTGGATTATGGGAGGTGATGAGAGAACCATTTTTAGGGAATTGAATTCACCCTAAAAATTATAATCAAACACAAATATAGAATCATTTTATAATAATCTAGATAATCGATGTCTGATCTTAATAAAGTATTTAATGAATCACTAGTAAAAACATGCATAATAAATAATTATACCATGTAAAGAACACATTTTGGATATGTAAGGTATAAAATTATTTCATTTTTTGATTTATCTATTTGAATTAACTCATTTAAAAACACATTACTATGAATTATCCCCCACTCAACAATCAAAAAAATATATCATTATTTTTTATGAGATATTTTTCAAAAAAACATTGGAGGAAAGAATCTATATGTTCCAAAAATTCACCAAATGAAGATCCATAAACCATGAAATAATAAAAAACAAACATCCAAATAATTATTAAGGTAACATGAAAATATACTCAACAGACAATACTGAATAGTGTCGTGAGCATTACAAAGACCGAAATTCATCTTTTTTAAAAGAAATGTGTCGAATTGATAGGTAAATATTTTCTTTTCATGATTATCAATGTCTTTATAAATTTTAAAATAATAAAAATATCCATCAACGAAAAAATAATTTATCCTATATTTTAATCATTCTAACATTTTGTTAATGAAAGGCAGTGGAAATTTTTCCTTTCACGTGACTTGATTCAGATGACGGTAGTCAACACAAACTCACAAGCTATTTTCCACATTTGTTGAAATAAATTCATTACATTCATTTTACACTAATGTTACTCTATTTTTTAGGAATGATTATAATTGTGCTAAAAGATTTTATGTCAAATATGGGATATATGTTACAATAACAAATAATTTTAGTAACATCCATTTTTTCAACTTCATAGAGGGTGAGATTAAACAGGAATTATTTATTTCTTATGTGCTTACCCTCTTCATATTAAACTATATATTTAAAAAATATATTGTATAATCCTAGTAATTTCGTATAATGTCCTTTCCATCACCTATTTACACTTTCTTGGAAGGTATGATTGCTTTGATTACTATTGTGGAGAGAGGTTGTTTGCAATAATGATAGTAAATTGGTTAAAAAATCCATCCTATGTATATATTAAATTATATGGAAGTATATTTAATTCCAATACAGATAATTTTTAGAATAAGGAATAGGATTTAATGTGGGTTCGTTCCATGAAATAATCTATTTATACATGCCGATTTTCATAGGAAATTTGATTTTCCAAATCATTAATAGTCAGGGGAACCTATTAATGAACACACACATCAATTAAATAAAAAATTAAACCTTTCTAAACCAACACAACACTCAAAACATGAAAATTAACTCAAAACATCTAGTAATGAAGAAGATAATGTGAATCAAATTATGGTTCTAAGAGATAATGTTGTGTGTTTGTCATTATAGAACACTTCTATAGAATAAATATAAATAGTGGAGTTATATTCAAAGAGATTTTTCATAGATACATGTATATTAAAAGGTAAATTTTCCCCACAAAAATCCATGGACAATGTAACATTGTGAATGTTGATGATCGTCAATTATATTTTGAGGAATAACCTTCCTAGTATCTCACGTTGACATCCTTTCTTCAAATATAATTCATATCAATATTGTATAGTTCTATGGGGAAGATAAAATTATCAACTATTACGAGGAAATTCTCAATCACAATTTATGATTGTGTTGTACTCTAATTGGAAAGATTCATGATGACATTCATTGGTTGATTCTCTCCAAGCTGCTGAGAAACTTATATGGTGTGAGGCATAAAATTAATTTAAGCACCTAGATCAAGGATTTAATAAAAAATGAAAGTCGCCCTTATAGTGAGAGGTAATGTAAAAGTTCTTATGTCCTTTAATTTGGTAAGAATATCTAGTTATGTCGGGTATAATACATTCTATCCAAGGTGCAATCTCACATTCCCCTTTATTCCTTATCTATAGAGGAAAATGTGTTTAATAACTTTAGATTATGAATGAATTTCATTAACTACATAAAATAATGGAATATTAACATCTAATTTTTAAAATGTTTTCATGAAATATATATAAATTTCATTTTCAAACTTTTTATTATATTTATATATATCCTTTTGGGAAAAGTAAGATAATGATTTTGTTCATCATAATCCACAATGGTGATTTTTTAAAAATTTTATTGTTTTTATTATAATAAATCTTTTGGAGGTAAGGAAATATTTTATTCAATAGGGATAAATTTCTATTTCGGGGAATTAATATAAGTATAAACATTTTCACTACTATGAAGTGCAATTTCACATATATTACCTTGTCCAATAGGATTATAAATGGGTTTGCATGGTAGCTTTCAATATCCATGCACCTTTATCTCACCAATGGTGATTGGAAATTATCCCACATGAGTTTGTAAATCATGAATAACTATGTGCATGGTCTGTTTGAAATGGAAGTTATGGGATTCAATTTACTTCACCATGTTATAGAGGCATGGTTATGATTTAGGAGAAGGAATATGATTTCTATATTTGGAAGCATAATATGTTTTCATAATTTTGTGTTTTTAATAAAAAAAATTATGGTAGATCATGTTGGATATTTGTTGGTATTATGGTTGTGCATGCCACCCTGGGATTGGATTTGGTCTGAATAGTTATTTCATAATTAGTTGTTCTTGTTTAAATTTATCCCTATGAAATACAGATGTAATAGTATCATATAAATCATGATGTATGGGTAACTATTGAAAATAATGTGTATAATGAAAACAAATATAATAATACTATGGATTGGGAGGAGAGTGTGAATCACATTGATCTAAAACAAGTTCTCTTGGAAGGGTATGCATCATATAAAAGATTATTTTCTTCATTTTTTTCTAGTTATGAATTACATACCTCCTTAAATCATCATGTGGGTGAAATTGGTCATGTAATAAATTATTATGAATTTTGAGCCTGGTTGGCTACTATTTCATGGGTGGAATAAGATGTTTTATCCACTTGGGAACCACCCGATATATCATCAATCATTCCATGATCCATAAAAGAATGTATCTCATAGACGCATTGAATTATAAATTCAATCTATTTTTTTTGTTTCGAGAAACCTGAGAAAGTTATTTTCAATAATTCCCAATATTCATGATGGCTCTCTCCATGTGATTGTATATTGTCAAAGATTACTTTCCTAATGTGTATTGTTTAGTAGGTAGGGAAAAGATATATAGAAATAAATGTTTAAGGTTATTCCATCCCAAATTCATGGTAACTAGATATTATAGTTAGTATTTGTGTACACCATCAAGGAAAAAGGGGAAGGCCCTAAAAAAATGATGTCCTCACTCACATTTTTTGGTTTTGTAATAGATAAGTCTATGTGAAATGATTTTAGATGTTTTTTAGGGTCCTCACAATGATGAACAGAGAATTTTGGAAAGATTTGTGTATGACCAAATATTGGATCATTGGTAACTTTTTCTTTTGTGAATTGGATGTGAATAAGTTGGTACTCCACATCTAGGGTGGTCAGATCATTTAAGGTATCTTTAGTTTCATAATTTTTTTAAAAAAATTTATTCTGTACATTTTTAGACTGTTTTAGGGAAACTTCATCTTCCACAAGGGATTCTTAAATATTAATTTATTATGCTACTATAGATGTCCTAATTTTTTAATGATGTGTCTACAATTTCATCTTCAAAATCGTGTAATATTTCATTTCTAGAAGACGTCATGCAACATTGATATCTAGTTACATGGTTTTTTTTTAATTTTTAAGAAAATATTAGTAAAATAAAATCACCAGAGAGATATTATGGGGGAAATAAATGATAAAATTATATTAAATACCTGGATATTGGTATATATATATATATATATATATTTTTAAAAAGACATAGAAATACCAAAAAAGCAAAACCAATCAAAAAGGGAAAAGGGGAACATTTAAAGGTGTAATAAAAAATAAATAAATTGAAGGAAATAAAAGGATATAAATGATCTTGAATCCCTAGTAATTGATCCAAAATATGATTTACTTGTCAATCTTATCAAATTATAATTTTTTTACAACCATTTATACAATATATAAACAACCCTATGTCACCACACAACGGAGACTCATATCATTAATTAAAAAAGGATAATGATTATATTTTTAAGAAATAGATAGGGTTGTTACTTTTTGGGGGATTTATTATATTAAAATAGTAATTAAAACTATATTAATATATGAAAAAATATGATGGAATGATCATGATCAAACTGGGTGATTGTCTCTTAATGGCCATTCTTCATCCCTCATAATAGATTTGAAAAAGATCATTGATTACATGATTTATATGGGATGATAATATAATTATATGTGAGATATTACTAGGTTGACAAATAATATTTTATCGATAATTTATATTAATTAATGGACACCACTCAAAATTGAAAAAATTAAATTTATGTTGGAACTGAACACAATCACGACATCACATCAACAATATGATAAGAAGACCATATTTTTTCAATGAATATTATTCCAGAAGGAAAGAATATGAATATTCATGGGTTCTTGATTAATGATTTTACCAACATAATTCATTAGTCCACACACAAAATTTATAGAAGGGGTGTGAAAATAGATGATGTTTATCCAATCATCATACAATATGGGTTATACATTAAAGCATGAGGATTTTTCTTCCTTTGATTTTTATTTGATCATACCAAATTAAACAAATAATAAAAATGATGAAATGTAGAATAATAGATATTTAAACATTAATTTTAGTTACCATCCAAATATTACAAGAATGGATCTCAAGATTACAAAAAAACCTCAAATTGATCAATAAGTTATTTATAAGTTAATGAAGCATAAGATGATTGAAATGGATATAGAATGAACGAAATTTAACTCACCCTTACCCCTAATTGAGACAATATATCCAATGATCTTGAGATTGTTTTTATTGTAAACTGTAATATGTTAAATTCATGAAATATCAAAAATTTAGGTGTGTATGTGTGTTATTCATTATAGATTTTTTCACTTAGTTGATTCCTCTAGATGAAAAAACTTGAAAATGTCATTAAATTAGGTGGTGAGGTGTTTAATTATATTATATATAACATGGATGTAGAATCAGTCCAATTGGAGATTTGAGTCCAAAATTATGTCCCAAATACATATGGTTGTTCCAATCTATCTCGTGTAGCGATTCATTACATTGTGGACCACTTTTAGACCTCTGAGTTGATAAAATGGGATTCATTTTCTTCTAGAGAAATGTAACCCACTAATTTTTTCATTCTATAACCAAATATTAGTGAAATTTAAATCACATATTGTCCATAGAAAAAATTGATGCCCTCATTTGTTCTTGGGCTCTCAAACAATTTAGAAAGTTATTCACAAACTTTGTCATGGGATCTCCAAATAACTTCATCAAAAAATTTAATTATTAAAAAAAGTATAATTTAAAATTTTGATTGTGATAAACATTAAAATATTTTTTGAAATTGAATATAAATTCATTACAATATCTTTAATGATCAATAAAACCCCCTTTTTTCAAAACTGTAAGGATATAATTGAATAATGAAATTCTATGTCATCAGGGTACCATAATTTCATGTCCTAATGACAAAAAATGATTAATTAATTTCTATATATGTAGAATTGTTAATATATATATATAGGGTTCAATGATTTATAATATTAGTGGATACTAATTCAATCAATTTCAATATAAGGGGAAATTATTAAAAAATATTGAACTGGTAAATCATATTGATTAATTGTTTACAATAGAATAGTTTTCTTATTTTCTTCCTTTCATTATAAAATTAATCAAAAACACACACTTATTTTCCCCCTTTTAAATTTATATTTATTATATATATAAAGACTACTAGTGGATTTTTAAATCACTTTTTAATTAATAAAATGTATTAAGTCATCAGTTTTACCACTTTCAGTAAATGTAATATATATTTCAGGAGTACATATGAAAAAACTCACCCAATTGAAATTATCAATGAAGTTGAAATTATTATCTTCATCCCATTTTATTACAAGTTAACAAGGTCATTTCAAATTGATATTCATACTCATATAAGATCATAAATTATTGGTTGGATGATTTCGAAACAATTTCAGATTCCCTAAAGAAGTGTGTTTTTAATGTTGGAAATAAGTATTAAAAATGAAATATATATGAATAATCCTTGAAAATTGATATAAGTGTGTTGTATAAAAAAGGAACATAACCACTCCATTCACACAAGTAAATGTAAAATACAAAACCAATTATTTATTGTCACATTATAGAGATATGAGAAAATAAATAACTAAAATGATTAAACAAAAAATATTATATATCAGCACTAAAAATTAATATTTTTAAAATCCCATTTTCTATATAGGAGAATATAAGACTAATGGAAAAATGAAACAACTACAAATTCATTAGGGGGGATAAAAATTTGTATTTTAGTTAGTGATAAATAAATTCTAATTTTATATAAATCTTTGAATGAAACATAATCAATTCTTACACATTCTCAAAAAAATAATTTCTTTGATAAAAAATGATATATCACAGAAAATTTTTATTTAAATTTTATATATACTCACAAACAAAATTTTTAATTATTATATTTACATGAAAATTAATCATTCAATTTTTAAAATAATAAGAAATAAATAGTTATTTATTGATATAGATGTAAAATTGGATACTACAAAAGGCGTGATACATATCAAAGAGACAAAAGAGTAATCCTTTATCCTATTTAGTGATGAAGTAGATGAAGATGGAAGACACAAGGAATAACATCAAGGATAAATTTTCTAATCTAACATTATAGGGTATTGAAATCATGGTATTTATTTTTAATACCCACTAATCAATATCATTCCTCAATATCAGGATAAAATAAATGATCCAAAAATTTATTTATACCTCTAAAATCAATATGTACATCATAGAAATGTTACAAATTTGTTTATTGGGATGAAGGGGCCACAAAAAATATTAAATGATAATTAAATATATTAATATATATTTTTCCTAAATAATTAAGTCACACCCCTTTCATTAATTAAATATTTTTAAAAATAGTCTATCTATCGATAGTTAAATTAATTTCTAATAATGAAAATACACTATTTTACATTTTTTGTGTTACCGTTTTGCTTATTATTACATTTTAACAGTGTTATTATTTGATTTTTTTTCTATATAGAAATGTAGATTCCTTGCTATATATTAGTTTCCTTCTAAAAGATCTCTATGAAAATAAATTAATTTATCTTCCTGTTACCCATTAGCTTTTATTTTATATTTTCTAGTATATATTCAGTGTTTTTTTCTACATGTATCATTTTATAGAGACGTACTAAAGAAAAATTGAAAATTTTTAGTAGTGTGGTGGGGATAACATTTTTTATTGATTCATTTAGAGTTTTCTATTTTTATACTTTTTTTATAATTTAGGTTATATATAAAATTTACAATATTAAAAACAACAGAAATAAAGTTATATTCTCAATGATTTCATTTAACATATTAAATATTCATATATAATATTTCTAATATTAATGGAAAGATGATAATAATTGGAACATTATCCAAATTACAAGTTTATTTTATTGAAGATGGATTACCTCTAATGATATGATTTATTGTGTCTTTAGGAAATATTTAATATTTTCACACCATTAATTGTGGGATTATTTGGGGAAATTGTTTCATTTAATTTATCTATATATATTCAAACCTAAATTTTGAATTGGATGACTTTATCATACAATTTAAGAAATAATCAAGTTAAATAATTTTATACAGCTTATAAGAATTTTCTTTTAAATCATTCATTTAACATTTAATCAGTTTCTTCATTATATCAGATTAACTATTGTGAGAGTTTATTCACTAAATAGTGGGGTAAAAATGATTATATAGTTATCACACACGTGTAAAAATTTATGGCATAGCGGACTCATAACATGATTCAAAATGAATAGTTTCATTAAGACCATGGGCTTTTTTTGACACAATATATGATGAAAATACATTAATTTTTATTGATATTTATTTAATTATTTTATTCATTATTGTCTCATTTTTATATCATTGATTTATAAATTTCCTCATGATTCATTTATAGGATTGCATAAAATAATAATTTTCTAGGGATTTAAATAAGGATGTTATGGTAGTGTAGATAACGAAGTTTTTTATTGAAAATATTTGTACAAATATTAAAAATAATTTAAAATAATTTACTCTTATTTTAAGAATTATTGTATATTTCTATTTTAATAGTTTATTTTGAAAATATATAAATATTATATTTTTAACCTTATAAGTTTACAGTAGTATTTCTATCATAAAATTTTTTATGTTCAATTTTGAATTGAAATCGTTTTGTGGAATTATACATTTTATGGAATAATATTTTCATTTAACAAAATCGAGATAAATATTTTATTCAAATGGAGAAAAATTTTGATCAATTTACAGTTCATGTAGAATCAGTATAATAGATCATACATCAACATTTTAGGTATAACATATGAATACGAGACTATGTTTCTAACTAATAATGATGTTCTTTTTCATTTAGCCAGCTATCATTAATCTCTAATGTCGTTTTGGACATCTATATACATCACTATCCTTGGATGAGATGAATTTTCATGATTATCATAATTTGGGAAAGTTGATTCAAATTTTTTTTCTTGAGTTGCTTCACCATTTTTATAATTATTATAACTTTTCCACATTTTTCATGTTCAACCTCTTTAAATTTCATTTATTTTATACTTCCAATAATTTGTTAAATATTCTTGTCAGAAAATTCAGGAAAATTTTCATCTATGAATTCAACAATATTTAAAATCTATTTGTTATTACATTGTTTTTCAATTATCATTAATATGGTATCAAATAATTATTTAATCATGAAGGCTCTATTAAAACATCCAAATATTATCACTATTGAAATTTATAATACACATAATCTTTAACATCATAAGGTATTTCCAACATTAGTTTCATTTTAATACATCTCCTAAGAATTTATATTTTTTTAATATAAAAATACAATCTAAATATTATATGGATACTATGATAGCTTGAATCTAAAAACATTAAAAATTATCATGTTTTATTAACATTTTTTATATCATCTCAACCAAACCTGAGTTTCTTATTTTATCCACTCTGTTTTGTTTTGTGTATATGATGAGCTAAACCTAGGAGGAGTGAAATATTTTTCTCAATAATTCATAAACATGTCATATATTTACTCACCACTATAATTGATACATATCTTCATTATAGAATACCCGCATTCTTCTTTTTTCTCTTATAATGAAGATCGTAAATTTGCTGATAACCTATTATTTATATTTCAAAAATAAAATAAACATAATGAAAATAAATATATTTTTAGAAGAAATAAACTGAATATCTATATTTTTTTATTTCTTTCTAATGATCCTAAAAATGTCACAGTATATCAGCTCTAAGAGATGTGTTGAATTTATCTCAACATTTTTATTTGATGATTTTCTAATTTTCTAATTTTTTTCATACAAAAAAAATAAATGTATTGTTTATATTATATTAAAAATATCACATATACTTTATTTAATTTTTAGTATACTAGTTATACTATAACACATATACCATAATATTTTAAACTAATTTGAATATCATTCCATCATGCACAGATATCATGAACTCTACATATCACCACATTGAATCTATTTCCCTCTATTTAGGACTCTCAAGAAAAAACATTATCATATTCAATTCATTTATTCATGAAACCATCTATTTCAAAAAAAATAGTCACCTTAAAAAAATGTTTGGAATTACTAAAAAATTTTTTTCATCCCATCAAAAAAACTCACTTTAAAATTTTAACTTATCCTTATGAATGAGAGCCTTCTGTAATGGCCCAGACCTCTCCGATCCATTACTTTTTAAAAATTTTATGTGGTCAAACATGACGCGTGTTATAATAATAATTTTTGATAATAATAATTGATAAGGGTGGCGTGAAAATATTTGTTGTTAAATAGATTAAATGGTTTCTTTTTTATTTATTTAAATTTTAATAAATAATAAATTATGTGTGCAATGGTAATATAATGGGAAACACATGTAATAAATTATAAAGGAATAAAATTCATGGGGCACATTCACGTGACCTTGTACATGAGGCATTGTGCGGTTCTCTACAATTAAAGATGGAATTGTGTAAATAACATTAAATGCGTATTATTATATAATAATAATTATAACATGAAGAGGTGCATGGAAGGGGTTCCCAACCCGTGTGTGAATATCATGTGTTGGGAGAGAGGGAGTAATTATAAGATAATAATTGGTAATCAATAATAATAATAATAATTAATGATAATGATGGCGACCAGTTGATGAAATTAAAAGAGGATTTATTACTATTGTATTAAATAATAATGATAATGGTCACAAAAATATGTGTGTGATTGGTAAATTAAATTAAATGGGTTTAATTTTTGTTTAGTAAATTAAATGATTTGAATTTAATTAAATGGAATGGTTTTAATTTAATATGAGAATAACAATGGTAAAATAATTTAATGGGATTAAATTAGAACACTAATTATGGGTGTTATTAATATAAAATTGTATTAATAATAATAATGAAGAAAGAAGGGATATTGGAGAGATATTACAAGGTGATGTAATACTAAATAATAGGGGAGGAGCCACTTTTGTTGGGGCGTGATAAAATTGTGGAAGAAAGGAAGATGATTGGAGAGAGAAACATGTTGATAGGAAATAAAATTTATGGAAAAATGAATATAAGAGAAAGGCTTCATGTGTAACCCACCTAAACAAATGGGATAACTTTGTGCATGAATATCAAAGGATTTTGGAGAGAGAATGTGAGAATTTATGGAATTTAATTATATAATATAATATAATAATGCAATTATTATTTTCGTTGGGAAAACTGAATTTTGACAGTCTCTCCTTCAGGAAACCTCGGTTTTACGAACCATCAGCGATAGTGCGACCCTGACTTCAAGATGGAAATTATGAGTCCAATATTGGATGTCTTTTTTGGGTTTTCAGATCAGGTAACCGAAATGCTCATGAAGTAATAAATTTAATATTATTATTAAATCTTCGACCCATCATAACTCCCGCGTACGACGTCCGATTGACTTATCATCAGTGGTGATGTGATACTGTCATTAATATGATCGATTTAAGTCTAAGGTTGGATATTAAATTATGTTTCATGGATCAGGTCCATGAAACACCCAATAATAATAATATTGTTATTATTACGAGATCTTGTATCCAACGTATCTCCCCCATACGGTGTTGGAATGGCGAACTGTCGGTGACGTTGCATCCCTAAAATCATGACGGTCATTTTAAGACCAATGATGAATACCTTTTTATGACTCATGTATCGAGTCAATAAAACACCTATTAATAATTGAAGTTCTTATTATCATTAAATTCATGGAAACCACTTGATGTGTCATGTGTTGACTAGCCAAATAACATAACATTTGTACGGTTACGTCATGTATTCATTTATACAAGTTGTGTACTATTTTACCTTTTTGTTTCTTATATAAGAGAGGTTCACGTGTTATTTACAGACCCCTCTTCTTCTTTACATGGCAATGCTCCCGGATGACCCAGAAGCCTTCCTCCTATCTTCTTCATCTGGACTCCGATCATCGATCTGTTGGTGACTACGGGATCATGTCGACGAGGTGAACATAGTGCACCTCATTATTTTCCCTCTTCTTTGACTTCCCCTTTGCAGTTTTCTATAGGGGTGATTTTTGATATTTTATGGGAATGACACTCTTCGACGAACATCATCTTAATGGTACGTTATACCCCATTCTTATTCCTTCCTCGATCTCTTCTTTCTGTTCCCCCTTTCCATGATTTGACAAGTGACACCTTAAACAATAATGGAGTCTCTCTTTGTTGTTAGTGCGGTTTTGATGCATCATCCATGGGAGGATGTAGTCATCGGAAGGAGTGATTGAAATCCTCATGGTGGTTGTTCTCTCGGAAGGACATCAAAACCTGTTCAAGTAGGGATCTTACCTTTGTCTTTCTCTCTTTTGTGCATCATGCAGGGTGGGTATCCTCTTGTTTTCATGAGATACGATTGAACCAATAAATAAATATAAAAACTGGTTAAATAATGTGTTTTGGGAAATTCTATTGATATTGTTGTTTTATTTCCATCAATGTGTATCCTTCTATTTTGTTATGAATTTAATAGGCTTATGCCTACTAAAAATCATGGTCGTTGGGGGCCTTTTCTTGTACAATTAAATGTTTCCCTATTTTTCTGTATTGTTTTGTGGATGGAATTTCATAAAATGTGGAAGTTGGTTAATCATGTAATGTTGGATGATTAAATGAATACATGTAACCCTCATATTATCACCCTGGTTAAACTAAGTGAAAGAATGAATTTGTGGGTGCTGGTTGGGGTAAAATTATGTGAAGGGGTTTTTTGTGGGTTGTTGTGGAACAAGTGAGTAGCAAGGTTGCAGTTGTCTAGGTTGTGGGTTGGCATGTATGATATGGTTGTGATGGGAAGCAGAGCTATAGTAAAGGGTATCAGAGGGATGATGATGTGGTACGGGTTTTGTTTCTGATGTGTTTGTGGTTATGGTGGTTGAAAGCAGGACTGTAGGGATGGGTTGTGCATATGAATAAAAGTGGAAGAGTTAACTAATGAATTTTAGGGCATGTTAGTTGATTAAATACGGAAAATAAATGGAATTTATTGGCTGATAAAAGAAAATGGTATTGTGTTTCTTGTGTATCCCTAACTTTATTTGTGGTTGATAGGGATATGTTTTACGGATGATTGATCTGGTTTGGTTGTTGTTAGTTGATCGGTAGTTAAGGAACATAAAAACTAAAACAGTTGAAACATGAATAGCATAATGGGGTTTCGGGATGTTTATTCTGTGCATACATTTGAAGTAGTAGTGTCGATGCATGTGCTTAGATCTTTTATATAGAATCCTTAGGATGGGCTGAGTGGTTGATATAATTATATAAATATGTACGTTTTATGTTTCATTACGCAACCCACCAATGTTGAGAATGATGTTCAGAACACCCGTGGGATGGGGGAGAGATTCTCAAACATCTAAAGGATGGCTGGTTACTATTCTTCCCTGTGCTCCCTCTTCCAGGTTCTATAGCCCAAGATCATTCTGGAAGGTTATGGCAGATGTTTCCCAAGAGTCTTCGGGATGAGGATGTGATATGTTCCCGGGTGCCTTCAGGATGAGATTTGATGTGGTTTCCAGGTGTCTTTAGGATGATAGATGGTTATGGTCAAGGATTGAATGTCAGCGGGATACAATGATGGTCTAGGATTTAGTGTCGATGGGATACTATGAGATTCGTAAGGCCAGGTAGCGACCCTAGCTCGAGCTTCGTATGGCTAGTTGGCGGCACTAGCTAAATCAGGAAGAGGGGGAAGAATCAGAGTGTTAGGGATGAGGGATTGAGAAGTATTCAGTGGGAAGGTGGTGCGCGGTACCCATACTTTGATAATATTACTATACTACTCTATTGACTTGCGATATTTGGTTAGTGTGGCTTGTAAGGTTGGGTGGATAGATTCCTTGCTAGGATTTGGTTCATTTTGCTTTCTCATGGGGAATTAGGATGTCTCCCCACCTGTTAACGAGAGATTTTTGTTTTCCTACTGGGTATAATTGTATTCTCACCCTACGTTTACTTCCAGGTTTTCAGGAGGACTTCAGGGACCTTGCATGTTGGGAATTGGACTTTTGTTGGTTGCAGTTTTTGCTTTCTTTTCTTTTGGTATTGTACATTGGAGATTTTAATATACTTTTACTTTTGTTTCATTATTGTATAAAACATGCATATGGGTTTGGTTTTTTGTTTATTTTCATTTACTTTTTCATTCTTCTTTTGGTTCTTCATTTATCCTATTTCCCGATCTTAAATAATAAAAGGGTAATGCCTCCCAAATTTATGAAAACGCATACCCTTGTTTCTAGTGACCACTCCGGGACCTACTAGAGGTGGGACTCGAGGGTCATTATCTCCCTTTCACCATTTCCATCTTAGGAGGGGCATCTTTGGTGGGAGGGGGTCGTGACAGAATGGTATCATAATTGATTGTTGAGAGATATAATGGAGTCTAGAGTTTGGAACAATGAGGATTGCATGGTATGGTAGGGAAATCATGTTGTTTCATCATGGTGGGTGACATAGGCCAGGGAAGACTGGCTATGACATGGGATTTTAGGGCCCCCTGTGATCCGATGTAAGGACTCTGAGCTTACCGAACAACCAAGTAAGACTACATTGATTGCATGGTAGAGACCCTAGGAATGGTACATGTTTCATCATTATATCTGTTTTACTTTATTTGGGTGTTCTGGGAAAGAAATTGAAATGAAATGATAAAATGAATCCTGAAGAAAGATTCCTTTCTACATGGGCATATGCATTCTTTGTTTACCGAACAGTTATGGCAGCTAGACGTTAATAGAAAGGTAGAAAAATGGGTCACAGACAATTGCACGCAACAGAAGAGGAAACCCTATCAAGTCCAAAGATCAAGAGAGATGATTTTGGATATACTTAAACTCTCTCATTTATGTTTTGTTTAAATTCAAGAGCATCACACCCCTTTGATAAAACTCATTCTTGCCCATGATTTGTGGCTGGACCTTTTTTTCATGTATCTATAATGCTATGTTGTTTCACTTTTTCCTTTAAATGTGTGTGAAGAGTCCTAACATGTGGGGACGGAAGGACCTGATCCTTAATCACGATGCATTAATGCGGATGCGATTAAACTCATGCGAGCGAGTCAGTGCCACCCAAAGCAGATAGTATCTTGACATGGGAGAAGGAATTCCCCAATCTAGGTTTTTGGGCAGCGTGTTTCTTGTTTTGTGCGGTGTTAGGGGCAGTGTGTCTATGAGGAATCCTAAATTATAGGGGTGGGAGGACCTAATACCTAATCAAGACGAATTAATGTGGATGCGATTAAACCTGTGCAGGCATGTTAGTTCTGCCTAAATCGGATAATATCTCAACATGGGGGAAGGAATTACCTGAATCATATAATTATGATAGTGGTTGGATGCCTATTATGATGAGATCACTGAGAGGTATCTTGCGGGTTGGTTGTTCGGACCATTCCCCTTTTTATGTGTTAGTTTTTAATTCTCAAGGATGATAATATTTTAAGAGGTACCTGATGTAATGTCATGGACATCTCTGATCCATTACTTTGTAAAAATTTGATGTGGTCAAACATGACGCATTTTATAATAATAATTTTTGATAATAAAATTTGATAAGGGTAGAGTGAAAATATTTGGTGTTAATTCGATTAAATTGTTTCTTATTGATTTATTTAAATTTTAATAAATACTAAATTGTGTATGTAATGGGAATATAATGGGAGGCGCATGTAATAAACTATAAAGGAATAAAATTCATGCAGCACATGGGAGTGACCTTGTACAAGAGGCGTTGTGCGGTTCTCCACAATTAATGTGGGAATTGTGTAAATAACATTAAAAGTTTATTATTAAATAATAATAATTATAAACAGATGAGGCGCATGGAAGGGGTTCCCAACCCGTGCGTGAATAGAATGTGATGGGAGCGAGGGAGTAATTATAAGGTAACAATTGGGCATCAATAATAATAATAACTATTAATGATAATGACGACGAACCATTGATGAAATTGAAAATGGAAATTTTTACTATTGTATTAAATAATAATGATAATGGTGACACAAATATGTGTGTGATTAGTAAATTAAATTAAATGGGTTTAATTTTTTGTTAGTAAATTAAATTATTTGAATTTAATTAAATAGAATGGTTTTAATTTAATATGAGAATAACCATGGTAAACTAATTTAATGGGATTAAATTAGAACATTAATTATGGGTGTTATTAATATTAATTCTTATTAATAATAACATTGAAGAAAGAAAGGATATTGGACACAGATTACAAGGTGATAAAAATAAAGAAAAGAAGAGATGCCACTTTTTTGGGGGGTGATAAAATTGTGGAAGAGAGGAGGAATATTGGAGAGAGAAACATGTTGAAAGGAAATAAAATTTATAGAAAAATGAATATAAGAGAAGGGTTCCATGTTTAAACCACCTAAACAAATGGGATACCTTTGTGCCTGAATCACATTGGAGATTGGAGAGAGAATTTGGGAATTTAAGGAATTAAATTAAATAATATAATATAATAATGTAATTATTATTTCTGTTGGGAAAACTAAATTTTGACGGTATCTCATTCGTGTGACCTCGTTCTACGAACCGTCAGCGGCAGTGAAACCCTGACTTCGCGACGAAAATTATGAGTCCAATATTGGATAAATTTTTTGGGTTTTCGGATCGAGTACCCAAAACGCTCGTGAATTAATAGATTTAATATAATTATTAAATCTTCGACCCATCATAACTCTCGCGTGCGACATCCGAATGACTTCTCATTAGTGACGATGTGATTCGGTGATTAATATGATCGATTCAAGTCTAAGGTTTGATATTAAATTATATTTCATGGATCGGGTCCACAAAACACCCAATTATAATAATATTGTTATTATTACCGGATCTTGTATCCAACATATCCCCCTCATATGGTGTTGGAATAGTGAACCGTCTGTGACATTGAAAACCTAAAATTCTGACGGTCATTTTAATATCAATGATGAATACCTTTTTATGACTCATTTCTTGAGTCAATAAAACACCTATTAATAATTGAAGTTATTATTATAATTAAACGCATGGAAGCCGCGTGACGTGTCATGTGTTGACTAGTCAAACAGCGTAACAGTTGTACGGTCACATCGTGTATTTATTAATACAAGATGCGTATCGTTTTACCTTTTAGTTTCCTATATAAGATAGGGTCGCGTGTTATTTATGGACCCCTCTTCCTCTCTGCACGGTGACACTCCCGGATGATCCAGAAGCCTTCCTCCTATCATCTTCATCCGGACTCTGATCGTCGATCTACCAGTGGCTGCGAGATCGTGTCGACGAGGCAAACATCGTGCACCTCATTCCATTACCTCTTCTTCGACTTCCTCTTCGCAGTTCCTACCGATTTGATTGATGATTTTTGGCGGGAACGATGCTCTTGGAAGAATGTCATCTTAATGATACATTCTACCCCATTCTTATTCCATCCTTGATCTCCTCATTCTGCTCCTCCATTCCAATTATATGACAAGTGACATCATAAACCATAATGTAGTCTCTCTTGGTTGTTAGTGCGGTTGTGCCGTAGCATCCACAGGAGGACATAGTCATCGGGAGGAGTGATCGAAATCCATGTGGTGGTTGTTCTCACAAAAGGAAATAAAAACCTGTTCATGTAGGGATCTTACCTTTATCTCTCTCTCTATTTTGTGCATCATGCGGGGAGGGTATCCTCATGTTTTTGTGAGATATAGTTGAACCAATAAATAAAGATAATAAATGGTTAAATAACAAGTTTGGGGAAATTATGTTGACGTTGTTGTTTTATTTCCATCAATTCTTATCCTTTAATTATGTTATGATTTGAATTGGCTTATGCATACTGAAAATCACAGTCGTTGTGGGCCTTTAATTGCGCAATTAAATGTTTCCCTATTTTTATGGATTGTTGTGTGGATTCAATTTCATAGAATGTGGAAATAGGTTAATCATGTAAAGTTGGATGATTAAATTAATACCTGGAACCCTTTTATGATCAACCCATTTAAAATAAATGAATGAATGAATTTGTGGGTGCTCATTGGATTTTAATTATGTGAAGGGGTGTTTTGTGGGTTGTTGTGGAACGGGTGAGTAGCGAGGCTGCGGTTGGCTGGGTTGTGGGTTGGCATGTATGATATGGTTGTAATGGGCAGTGGAGCTGTGGTGAATTTTATCAAAGGGATGATGATGTGGTACGAGTTTTGTTTTTGATGTGTTTGTGTTTATGGTGGATGGCAGCAGGGCTGCAGGGATGGGTTGTGCATATGAATAAAAGTGGAAGATGTAACTAATGAATTGTGGGACATGATAGTTGATTAAATACGGAAAATCAATGGAATTGATTGGCTGATAAATGAAAATGGTATTTTGTTGCTTGTGTTTCCCTAACTTTATTTTTGGTTGGCATGGATATGTTTTAGGAATGATTGATCTGGTTTGGTTGTTGTTAGTTGCTCGGTAGTTAAAAAAATGATAATCTAAAACTGTTGAAACATTAAAAGCATAATGGGGTTTGGGGCTGTTCATTGTGTGCATACTTTCGAGGTAGCAGTGTCGAGGCATGTGCTCATATATTTTGTATAGAATCCTTAGGATGGGTTGACAGGTTGATATAATTATATAAATTTGTACGTTTTATGTTTCATTACGCACCCCACCCATATTGAGCACTACGTTCTTAACACCTATGGGATGGGGGTGAGATTCTCAAACATCTAAAGGATGGTTGGTTATTGTTCTTCCCTGTGCTCCCTCTTCCAGGTTCTATAGCCCAAGATCCTTCTGGAAGGTTATGAAAGGTGTTTCAAAATATTCTTCGGGTTGAGGATGTGATATATTCCCAGGTGTCCTCAGAATGAGATGTGATGCGGTTACCAGGTGTCTTTGGTATGAGAGTTGGTTATGGACGAGGATTGAGTGACGGCGGGATACTATGATGGCCGAGGATTGAGTACCGGTGGGATACTATGAGCTTCGTATGGCCAGGTTGCGGAACTTGCTCGAGCATCATATGGCCAGGTTATGGCACTGGCTTATGAAGAGGGGGATGCATCAGAGTGTAAGGCATGAGGGCATGAGAATTATTTAGTGGGAAGGTGGGGCGTGGTACCCATAATTAGATAATATTATTATACTACTCTATTGACTTGTGATATTTGGTGAGTGTGGCTTGTAAGGTTGGGTGGATAGATTCCTTTCTAGGCATTGGTTCATTTTTTTCACACGGGGCATTAGGATGTCTCCCCAATTATACAGAAGAGCTTTAGGTTTTCCTACTGAGTATACTTGTATGCTCACCCTACGTTTACTTTCAGGTATTCAGGAGGACCTCAGGGACCGTGCGGGACCTTTCTAGTTGGGCATTGGAGTTTCTGGTTGAAGTTTTTTCTTTCTTTTCTTTTGGTATTGTACATTGGATATTTTCTGGTACTTGTACTTTAGTTTCAGTATTGTATAAAAAATTCATATGTGTTGGTTTTGGGTTAATATTCATTTACATGTTCCTTTTTCTTTTGGTGTTTGATTCATCCTATTTCTTGATCATAAATAATAAAAGGTTAATGCCTCCCATATATGTGAAAACTCATACCCTTTGTGTGAGTC
This sequence comes from Viscum album, assembly GCA_963277665.1. Classification (NCBI taxonomy): domain Eukaryota; kingdom Viridiplantae; phylum Streptophyta; class Magnoliopsida; order Santalales; family Viscaceae; genus Viscum; species Viscum album. Next base: position 1,747,723,986 of record OY728119.1, on the reverse strand, counting down.
TCCACTTTGTGGCCTACTAGAGGCAGGACTCAGGGGTCATTATCTCCCTTTCACCATTGCCATCTCATGAGGGGCATTATTGGAGGAAGGGGGTCGTGACACAATCCATTGCCTTTGATTCGGTGTAAATCATCAATTCCAAGATTCAAATATCCAATTTTTTATATTTTCCTTTTAGAAAACAACATTAATTCTCCTTGTATCTTTGAAAATCTATCTCTATACAATACCCAATGATGTTCCTATTTTATATATTTGCAACCAACTTCAACAAAAAGATAAATTTTCCCTAAATTTTTATTCCTTATCATATGCTTTCTAAGATCCCTTTATTGATTTTACTATGATAAAATTAAATTAATAGATAATTATGAAATATTTATAGTTTGATCACATCTTTCCAAACAAGTTTCAGTTGATTAAAAGCTATTTTAAATAATAATTCTAACATTTTCTATATGTCATCATTGATTATGTTGATATATGACTAAAAAGGGTGTGGGAAAATAATATTATTTTCCTAACATATAATACTGGATGGCTAGGGTTGTAGTACCCCCAGTTTGAGGTATCTGGCCTTTTTATGTGTTTAAAGTGCATGGGATGAGTTGGGAAGAGGTTGGGAGAGTTCGGAATGGTTTTGGAAGAGTTTGAGGGCTTTTCTATGGGTGCACAGTTTGATCATGGTTAGTGGAAACCGTGTGGATTCTCCAAGAAACCATGTAGGGGGCATACTGTAGGCTTCGCACAACATGCTCATGGTTTTCCAAACCATGTCATGAAACCGTGAGGACCCTTGCTCTCAAGGCAGTAGCGTACACACGGTTAGTGCATGGTTTTCCAAACTGTAAGGGCTAAACATGCGGCCACTTAAAAATAGTTTTTAAAAACCTCGGCTCACTCGGTCTTGACTATTTCATCTCTAAACATCCTCACACTCGATCCTCACTTATTATTTTCAGTACGCAAGGGTCTGAGGGGATCCCTCACTCAGTTTAGAAGCATTTAGAAGGGGTTTCTTGGTGGATTGAAGGTGGTTTCTCCTGGGTAAGTCTCTCCTCTTGATTACCTTGTGTTTTCCTCTATATCTACATCCCTCTCTTTCGTAGTGTTCTAGATCAAAACTTTTAGGTTGTAGATCAAGGGTTATGGTTTCCTTGAATGATGATTTTAAGGATTTTGAATGTTAGGGAAAAAGATATATATAGGTTTCAGTGCTGCATTCGCCGGATTTGAGGTGTGGTTGCTTGTGGGTCGATTTTTCAGGAACCCTAAAGGTATGTGGCTTCCCTCTTGACTCCACTTGGTTAGAACTAGTGGTTCTTTGTTACAATTAATTTTTGTGCTGAAAATATATTGTGATTTGTTATGTGAAATTGGTTGGAAATCCATTTGGGTATTTTTGGGGAAAAAGGGGGTTTTATGGTGAAATGATTTTGTTGTGGATTTTAAAATGGAGATTTTAAAATGGGATGTTATGGTAGTTTTGTGAAAATGAATGATGGAAAAAGGGTTTGCCATAAAGAGTATGTTTTATTGAAATTTGGTTTGGCATGGAAAACAATTTTCAATAAATGGGTGATTTGTTGAAGTGGATTTATATGAAATGGAATTGGTTGATTGCAAGTTGTTGTAACCTTGATGGGGTATATGATAGATTTTGATTTTTTGAAATGTTGTGTGGAAGTGGAAAGAAGTATCACTATAAAAGGAGATGGATAGGGGTTTGAAGAACCACCATATGGTAGTGATCGATAAGTACCTCTAGTTGTGAATGGATGAACAGGTTGGGTGGAATTCCCACCATTTTGATTGTTTTGGTGTGAATGTGTGAACGGGTTGGGAAGAAGTCCCATCATTTTGGTTGTTTGTTGTGTGTTTCTTTGCAAGTTGGATATTTTTGTGCTAGTGTGAAAATGATGAAATGTCTTGTGGCATGTATTGTTGGCTTTCCCCTAGGTTTCTTGGTTTGGGTGTGATGGCTTCGTAAGGGCATGTTTGGCTTCTGGAAATGGTTGTAATTGTGATTATTTTATATAAATTGTTTTATATAAATGTTATAATGGTTTTAACCTAGTGGTGTGGGTTAGGAAGTTGTTTGGGGAAATCCTATTGAGTTTTAGTAATCTCCCTCCTTTTGTGGTTCATTGTGATGCCTTGGTAGAGCATGGAGCTTGGAGCTTAGTGTGGAGCAGTGGTGGTGTTATGGCTCAAAGTGTTTGTTTATTGGTTTCTGCTAGTACTTTGATGTATGGTAGACATGTCTGGTTGTATTTTTTTTGGGTTGTATTGTGGTACAATTTGGTTTTCTTTTGGGAATGCATGCATGAATGTTTTATTGACCCGCATCATATAGTAGTGGTTAATATATGGTTTGGTTGGTTTTTTCTCAAGGGAAAATTGTTCCCCAATTTGATCTTGAGGCCCTCGGCATCTATAGATGGACTTCGGCATCATGGGAACGTCACTTAAGGCCAAGTATCCCTCACCTCCTCTTCAATCCAATGAGGTAGGGGTGGGGTGTTACATGTGGTATCAGTTTTTTTGGTCCTTAACTTTCATGTGAGAGCATTATTTAGGTCGCTTTGGTGCCTTGGTTTTGGAGTTGAAATTTTCTGTTGTATATACATTGATTTTGGATGGTAGAAAGACATAGGAATGTCAGAACATGGAATGTATAGAATAAAATGACATAGCTAACCCTCTTATGTTGAACTTAAAATTACCAGGGAGTTGGGTACATAAGTGTTTGGAAGACACTTATAGGCATTGGAAATCTCATTGTCATGGGTGTAGCCAATGAGATGTGAATGGAATATAAGGTAGAAATGACTTCCCTCTAGGATGCATATTTCATTGGGGTATAATGATTTATATTGTTATATGAATGTGTGAAATTTTAATGTGAATAAATTGGTATTTTGAAAATTGTTTGGTTTTCAAAATTTTGAAACATGGAAAATGTGCACGTGTGGAAATACTTGTGTGATAGTGTTGTGTAATGGGATTTGAAATCGGATTTCATGATGTCTATGGAAGTGATACTCATGGATGTTTTTTCTTTTTATAGAAATGGAACTGGGTAGGCGTTGTAGAGACCAACTGGAAGTGGCCTATGAGAACATGGTTTCACCTAAGCCACATGTGAACTAGAAACTAGTGCAAAGTAGTGTGAAAGCTTTCCAAGCTGTCGAAAGTGGAATGAATGTGGATGAACCAAGTGATTTCGATCATGCGGTTCAGTTTAAAAATCATAATCCACCCATCTTCAGGGGTGACTTAGAGCCAGAGATATCAGAAGCATGGTTGAATAGAATGAACAAGATATTCGAATTCCTGGGGACACCAATAGAGTTGAAAGTGAATTTGGATACATATATGTTGGAATATCTTTCCCTTCAGTGGTGGGAGTTGGTGGTTCAATCTATAACGGACCAGGGTATGACATGGGAAGGCTTTGAGGAACTATTTAAAAAAATTCAAACCACATACATTCATAATTCAGCATACGATTGATTTCATCAGTTTAAAGCAAGAGCTTATGTCTGTGATGGAGTATGCAGCTATGTTTATGAACTTAGTGTGGTTATCACACGAGGTGGTGGGTAGAATGTTGTTGAAGGAAAGGATATATGAAGCGGGGTTAAGGTAAGAAATCTGTTCAAAGATAGTTGTGTTGTGCATAGATGATTACATAGAGATGGTGAATAGAGCCTCAGTGGATGAGGTGGAATTGTTTGGAGCTCCGGGTAGAGGAAGCTTGGTGGTACCCATGGTTTATAGTGGGATCTCTAATGTCGGGTTCACGCGAAGGAGGGACACTTATTCCCAGGTTGTGAATATAGAAAATAATCTGATAGTAGGATCGGTGAATCTTCCTCTGAAACCCCAGAGCAACCCGGGATGTTTTCAGTGTGGTTTTATAAGACACATCAAATGGGATTGTACGACACAACCAATATCTTTTCATAATTGTAAGAAGATGGGGAATCTGCAGCGTTATTGTCGAAATGCCCCAAGGTCGGGTGCATGTGAAACTCCTCAGGGATCGCAGACGTTGTATGCATCGACGGGATGGGGACAAAACCACACCCCTCTTCAGGAGAGTAAAGTTGGTCATGGTGTTTCTTGGAATACCACAATGCCTCAGCAAAGTAATAAAGAGCAGTGTGTGGCAACAAAGTCATTGTTCAGAACTAGGCAGGTTGTGGTGGATGATCATTCAAGACCATCCACGGTGCGAGGTACTGTTCTTTTAAATTCTACCTTGATGAATGTATTGTTTGATACAGGTTCTTCACACTCTTTTATTGCCGCACGTACAGTTGAGTTTTTTGGTTTAATATTAGAAATGATTCCATTGGTTTTAAAATAACAAATGCTTCTGGGTCGAAGAGAGTGTTGAGCCTTCTTGTATAGATCATGTAGTATTGTGGTTGTCAATGTTGAGATATCTTGGAATTTCTCAGTGCTTGATATGGATGGGTATGATGTAATCTTGTGAATGGATTGGATGGTGTATTTTAAGGGCCAAATCAATTATAATGAATGGACAGTGGCTTCAATGACATACAATGGAATTATACATCTTTTTAAAGGAGATATGCATCAAAGGAGGGGTGCAATGGGTTTGATGGAAACAGAAGTGGTCACGTTATCGTATCAGTTGGTAGTGTTGTCATTTGAATCGGTAGATGGTGTTGAGAAGAATTTTCCTCTAACAGTGGTGGATCAGTTCATGGATATTTTTCCTAAATAATTCTCTGGGTTACCTCCTATAAGAGAAATGGAGTTTAAGGTTGATCACTTTCTGGGGATAAGTCCTATCTCACTTCCGTCTTACTGGATGGAACCTACTGAATTGCGGGAATTGAAAGTCCAGTTTGAAGAGTTATAAAACAAAGTTTTTATCCAGACTAGCACATCTCTGTGGGCAGCGCTAGTGTTGTTTGTCAAAAAGGAGGATGGAACTTTGAGGCTCTGGGTTGATTATCGTAGACTTGACTAAGCTAAGATAAAGAACAGATATCCACTTCCACAAAATGATGATTTTCTCTACTAGTTGAGGGGAGCCCAATGGTTACCCATGATCGACCTGAGGTCATCATTTCATCAATTGTAGTTGAAGAAGGAAGATATTCCTAAAACAGCTTTCAGAAGTAGATATGGCCATTATGAATATGTGGTTATGCCCTTTGGTCTAAAGACTACACCAGTTGTGTTCATAGCATTGATGAATCAGATATTTCAGAAATATCTAGATTCATTTTTGGTGGTGTTTATTGAAGATATTTTGGTGTATTCAAAGACAAGGGTGGAGCATGAGCAGCACTTGGTGACAGTGCTAGGGATCTTGAGGGATCAGCGGTTGTATGCCAAATTGTCAAAGTTTGACTTTTGGATATAGGAAGGTCGTTTTCTTGGCTATGTGATTTCTGAAAGTGATGTTTCAGTGGATCAAGAAAATATAAAGGTTGTTATCTCGTGGAAACGGCTAAAGAACGTGTTTGAGATATGGATTTTTCTTGGTCTAGCTGGGTATTATCAGCGTTTTGTTCGTGATTTTTCATGTTTGACTTCGCCGATGACAGCTTTGACATGAAATAATGTTCCATTATAGTGGAATGAATAGTTTCAATAGTGTTTCAATGATCTAAATATTATCCTTACATCAGCACCAATATTGGTTTTTCGAGAACCAAGAAAAGGGTACGTGGTGTATTGACATGCATCATGATCAGTGTTGGGGAGAGTTCTCATGCAAGGGAATCATGTGGTTGTGTATGGATAACGATAGGTGAGGGAGCATGAGAAGAACTACCCAACTCACTATTTGGAATGGGTAGCGGTGTTCCATGCCTTGAAAGTGTGGTGTCATTATATCTTCGGTGAGAAATTCACGGTATATACAGATCATAAGATCTTGAAACACATTTTCTCACAAAGGGATTTGAACTTGAGGAAAACGGGATGGATGTAACATCTCCAGTTATTTGATTTTGACTTAATGTACACACCAGGTAAGGGAAATTTGGTGGAAGATTCATTAAGTATAAAATCATATGATCATATGGTGAAACATGCATCAGACCAGTGGCAGTCGATGTCGGTGATAGAGCGGTCTTCCTTCCAGTTTTGTTGATTCTTGATATGGTTGTCCTGGTTAAAGAGGCATAGATATCTGGTTCGGAGTGTGTGACCTTGGGGTAGAGACTCAATGTTTGGGAGACTATTGAGGGTTGGAAACTTAATGGATATTCAGTTTTGTGTTTTCAGAATCATATGGTTGTACCGGTTTCTTGTTAGGAGGATCTTATAAGGGTGTATCACCATTCCAGGTTGGTTGTTCATCCTAGAATTTAGAAAATGTATAAAGAATTGAAATCATAGTTTGGGTGGGATGGTATGAAAAGAAGTGTGGCTGAGTTTGTTTTGAGATGCATGACTTGTCATCAGGTTAAGGTAGAGCATCAGAGGCCAACGGGAATGTTGCAGTCATTACCAATCCATGTTTGGAAGTGGGAGAAAATTGCGATGGATTTTTTCATAGGTCTCCCAAGAACAGTAAAAAAGCACGATTCCATTTTGGTTTTAGTGGATCGACATATGATGTCGGACCATTTCATCCCAATTCGTGAATCTCATATGGTGGAGGATCTGTCCAAAATCTATATCTGGGAGGTGGTAAAGAGTAATGGCGTTCTAGTTTTGATTATATTAGACAGATATTTGAGGTTTACATCCCATTTCTGGAAATACTTACAGCAATCCATTGGAACTAATTTGACTATGAGCACGACGTATCACCCTCAGACAGATGGTTAATCTGAGAAGACGATACAGAATTTGGATGATATGTCGTGGGATTGTGTCATGGATTGTGGTGGCTCATGGGAGGATCACTTTTCATTTGTTGAGTTCTCGTACAATAACAGTTATCAGGAATCCATACATATGGCTCTATTTAATGCGTTTTATGGGAGGCCATGTCGTTCTCCACTTTGTTGGGTGGAAACGGGAGAGTCCTCGATGGTTGGACTGAGCCTTGTCCAGGAGACTACGGAGAGGATCAAGTTATTTAGAAAGAGAATGGAGATGTCTCAAAGTTGTCTAAAATAGTATATGGATCATCTTCGACGTTCGTTGTCGTTCGAGGTGAGTGATCATGTTTTCTTGATAATCTCTCTTAGGATGGGACGTCGTCAGTTTGGGAAGTAGGGAAAGTTATCTCTGAGGTATATTGGGCCTTTTGAGATTATTGAACGGATTGGTGAGGTGGCTTATTGTTTGGCTATTCCACCTAGGTTCAGTGCAGTGCACAATGTGTTTCATGTGTCATAGTTGAAAAAGTATCAGCCGGATCATGACCTTGTGATTCGATTGGATCATGTTGACCTAGAACCAGATGCTTTGTTGGTGCACATGCCAGTGCGGGTTGTGGATAGGCAAGAGAAAGTCTTGCATGGAAAAATCATTGGTTTAGTTCATGTTTTTTGGTATCATGTCCAGATTCAAGTGGATACATGGGAGCGGTAGAAAGAGATGGTCGAGCAGTGGCCTGAGCTCCTTTGGCAAAGGGCGGGTTCACTACTTTTCGAGGACAGAAAGTCCAATGGTGGGGAGAATTTACCACCTCTGATTTGAGTTATGTGACCTTGTTTATGTGTTTTTACATGTTAAAATTTCATGGGATTAGTTGTGAAGAGTTTGGGGGAGTTTTGAATGGTTTTGGATGAGTTTTAAGGCTTTTCTATGGGTGAACGGTTTAAGCACGGTTACTGGAAACTGTGCGAATTCTCCAGGAAACCATGCAAGGGGGGATAGTAGGCTTCGCATGTCCTGTGCATGGTTTTCCAAACCATGTGAGGAAACCATGAAGACCATTGCTATTGAGGAAGTATCATGTGTATGGTTAGCGCAGAGTTTTACAAACCGTGCGGGCTAACCGTGCGACCACGTAAAAATATGGTTATAAAACTCGGGCTCTCTCTGGTTTGCCTCTTTCCTCTCCAAACATCCTCCAACTCAAGCCTCACTTATTATTTTCGGTTCTCAAGGGTTGGAGGGGATCCCTCACTGGATTTGGAAGCATTTTTAAGTGGTTTCTTGGTAGATTTAAGGTAGAGTATCCCGGGTAAGTTTCTCCTCTTGATTCCCTTGTGTTATCCTCTAGATCTACATCCCCCACTTTCATGATTTTCAAGATCAACACTTGTGGTGTGAAAATCTAGGTTTATGGTTTCCTTTAATGTTGATTTTAAGGATTTTGAATTTTAGGGAATGGGATCTAGAGGGGTTTCAGTGGTACGTTTTCCGGATTTGAGGTGTGGTTGCTTGTGGGTCGATTTCTCAGGAACCCTATAGGTAGGTGGATTCTCTCTCGACTCCACTTGGTTAGAACTAGTGGTTTGTTGTTACAATTATTTGTTTTTCTGAAAATAAATTGTGCTTTTTTATGTGAATTTGGATGGAAATCCATTTGTGGATTTTTGGGGAAAAGATTGTTTTATGGTGAAATTCTATTGTTGTTGATTTTAAAATGGAGATTTTAAAATGGGATGTTATGGTTGTTTTTTGAAAATCACTGATGGAAAAAGGGTTTTCAATAAAGAGGTTGTTTTATTGAAATGTGGTTTGGCATAGAAAATGGTTTTCAATAAATGGGTGATTTATTGATGTGGATTTATTGCAATGGAATGGGTTGATTGCTTGTTGTTGTGACCCTGATGGGGTATATGCTGGATTGTGATTGGTTGAAATGTTGTGTGGAAGTGGTAAGGAAGTCTCACTATAAAAGGTGATGGATGGGTGTCGAAAGAATAACCAAGTGGTAATGGTCGGGAAGTACAAATAGTTGTGAATGGATGAACAGGTTGGGCGAAAGTCCCACCATTTTGATTGTTTTGGTGTGAATGGGTGGACGGGTTGGGCAGAAATCCCACCGTTTTGGTTGTTTGTTGTGCATTTCTTTGAATGTTGGAAATTGTTGTGCTTGTGTGGAAATTATTCAATGGATTGTGGTATGTTTGGTTGTCTTTCCCCTTTGTTTCTTGGTTTGGGTGTAATGGCTTGGTAAGGGCATGTTTGTCTTATAGAAATTGTTGTACTTGTGCTTATTTTATATAAATTGTTTTATATAAACCTGCTAAGGGTTTTATCCTAGTGGAGTGTGTAGGGAATTCATTTGGGGAAATCATAAAGTGTTTCAGTACTCACCCCCTACATTGGCACGTTGGGGTCTTTACAGATGTTGCGTACCGTGATGTGGGAAAAGGTAAGGCATGTACCTCCTTCAGTGGTTAATTGTGATGTCTTGGTAGAGCTTGGATCTTAGTGTGGAGATGTGGTGGTGTCATTGCTTGGAGTGTTTTTTGTTTGGTTTTAGCTTGTACTCTGATGTGGGGTAGGCATGTCTTTTTTTTTGTTTTTGGGTTATATTATGGTACAATTTGGTTGTCATTTGGTAATTCATGCTTGAATGTTATATTGACCCACATCATATAGTGGTGGTTAATTGATGGTTTGGTTGGTTTTTTCATAAGGTAAAATCATTCCCCAATTTGATCTTGAATCCCTCGGCATTTATTTCTAGCCTTTTGCATCTTGGGAATGTTTCTTAAGGTCATGTATCCCTCACCACCTCCTCAACCCAATGAGGTCGGGGCGGGGTGTTACAAGGGTCATCTCACTTGAGGATCTTCAAAACATTTCCACTCACGTAATCTAACTCACCTATATTATTCCATTTATATTTTTAAATATTTTTGATTACAATGGAAAATATATTTTAGTTCTTGATTACATTTTAAGACAGATATGTGAAATGAAATATAATAATTTAATCTAGCATGTAATGTTATACAAAATAAATTTACAAAAAAATAACATGTTCTTTTATTTGTATTTTTGGTACAAATATTGATCTCTATTAGTTCATTAATATTTATAGGATAAACCCAACATTAAATCTCATAATGAATTAATATTCAATTAATTTTTAAATTTTAGAATAATTTAATGTCTATGAAATCTCAATTTCACATCCCCTTGTAATCAATGTAGATGACACCCCTTTATCTAGGGTGTCCCTTCTTCCATTTTCTGGCCCTATCAATGTTTTTTGATAGATTGTTTCTCCCAAATAAATCATGTAAACATATATCCAATGAATAGATATAAAATATATTAAATATAATAGTCTAAATATATTGAGTTTCATGTCATGGGGGATATTCACCACACTGGGGACATTCAACTCACTCATTCTTTCTTCTCGTATCTACCCTAAATATAAAATAAAATTTATAAAAATTTCATTAATATCTTAACCTCCCTTGTGCCAATCCTCGATCCACCCTGTAATTATCAGCGATATGATATCACATTGGTGGATATATAATATGATATCGGATAAACTAAAATAAAATTTAATATAATATAAAATAAAATAAATGGGGGTGATTAAAAAAAAATAAAATGGATAAAAAATTATAAACAATGAGGGAGAGAGGGGAGAATATAATAAAATAATAATTGAGATAATGAAAATAAAATACAAATAAGAATTTTAAAATAATAATCATATAGAGAAAGATAAGATGGAAAAGAAGGATAAGAAAAAAATGGTAGATGGGTGGTGACAAAAAAAGTTAGTAATTGTTTTCTTAAAAATCATTTGAAGTATAAATTGACTTCAATTAAAGAAAAATGAATAAAATAATATTAAAATAATATTAAAAAACCTATCTCCATTATCCTCTCCATCAATATAGCTTCCAATATGGGTTTTGACTACCCCCTAAGAATCAAGGGTGATACCTAATTTTATAGGATCATAATGAGTAAATGATCCCCATTGGTCAAGGATATCAAATCCATAAAAAATATATCTCAGTTTTTAAATAAACTATGATACCTATAGTTTGAATATTTTGTATTGATATATTAGGTTTTTCTCATTTTAAGTGATGATTGGATCCAGCATGGCGTCCTTTAATTTAGTTCATGGTTTTTGGAGTGCTTGGGAGATGTGGAATAAATCGAGGTGGAATAGTGCTCAGTAGTGGTGTGTTATTGTGAAGATGTGGCTAGGAAGTGGATATTCTCCCTCATAGTAAACCCCTTAAACCTTCAATGTCACCGGAAAAATAATGGAAAAAAATTTCATGGGTTAATCATAGAGTTCAGAGTGGATCAAAAATGATATGTAGTTTGGGTAATACGAGACCAACATGATCCCTAACAAGTGATTTATGGAATCCTCTAGTGAGGAGCTTCGGTAGGTGGTTAAATAATGTTGGAAGCACGAGGATGAACATGGTTGAGTGTCTTTTTATAGCATGATCATGCATGTTTTAAAGGTAGAAGAATTGTTCGAAATGAATCATTGTCCCATATTAAAATGAAATGTGTTGGATGCAATGGTATGTCAATCAATCGATGAGATTCAGGGACATATATCCTTCAATAAGGATGATCTCCCACATAACCTAGCACACACACCTAGGCTACACCACATGCTTCCAAAATTGCCCTTCCTTCCACCCTTAATCCCCACTAGGTTGAACACCCCATGGAACATACATGAACTTGATTTATTCCCCATGAACCCTCTCCATCATACGAACTTACCTTTGGCAATCATGTCTAGATGAGCCCACTCTGTCTTGGATAGGTGGATAGGTATATTGAGGTTGAGGGTTAGCTTTTGATGCCAAATAATTTTGGCCTCTCATAAATAAAACTTTAACTCTTAGATCATATTTCAAAAAAATATACATAAATAAATTATTAATTTAAAACTTATTATCAATTTAATTATTTTTATCCACATTAGTTTCAAAATTATCAAATCCCATTTCATATAAAAAATTTAAATACAAGTGTATTTCGATTATAAATTCTTTTAAAACTGTTGGATTTTTAAAAAAATTAGGCACAATAAATAAGTGTGTCAAATACCCCCATATATAAACCTTTCTAGTCCTCAGGCACATAATCTGAAAAAAAAACAATAACTAATGGAATCATTGATATCAATATTAAAATTTCGAAGTAATAAAATAAAAAAATAATTATAAATATCAAATCAAATTTTCAAAATTTCACATCAAATATAAATTCAATTTATGATTTTTTAAATAAATATTAAATAAAATTATTTGACTTACTTACTTTTGAAAATGATGGAACCTATTCATTAACACAATCTTGTTTCTTTATTCAATATTATTAAACATTCCACATTATTATTCACATTCCCTTTAAAACATTTATCTTATCACTCTTTATAATAAATCAATAATATTTAAACTCATATCATGAATATATATCCATTTTCTGTAGTCTTGTAAACGAACTAATTTATACACATTATAATTTCAAAAGATACATGAAACCATGAGGGGCAACCATTATTATTCAAATGTATCTATGTCTTATGGTTGGTAGGAATTTATTTACTTAGATTTAATCCTTAAGGAGTTCTTCTATTATTTTATTAAAAATGATTGATATTAAAAGTTAAATTGTAAGGAATTATCCCTTTTAATTTATATAAACATGAATATTACCAAAAAAAATAAAGAAAATAACATAATCAATAAAGAAAAATGAAATATTTGGTAACCCTCTTGAAATTTTCTCTATTTTTATTATTTTTTATTCAATAACCATTTTTTTTATTTTAGTTTAAAAAGATCGGCTTATAATAAACCGAACATCTTTCACCTAAAGACAGATGATTAAAATCAAATGTCTTGTATTGGTAATTTTTTTCTCAAATTCAATCTAATTATTTCATTTCACTTCGGTTTTTTTGTTATATTCTCATTTTTTAAGAGGTGAAATAAAATTAAATTCAATATATGAATCCAAAAATATACACCTAGTAGCACCTCCACACTTTTACCTTAGAGTCCAAATAATCTCCTATATCATAATTTCTTCACCCCACATTTTAATATTAAAATACACTGAAAATACTAAGAGGAGGATAAGAATGGGTAATAATTGATTAAAACATGGATTTCCTATAACGATGTCATTAATACTATCTATGGAATAAAATAAGATTGATTTATTGGTGGTTTTTAAGGATAAAATATTAACAATAATTTTCACATTCATTTTAAATGTGTTTTTCAATAGTTATAGCTTTGACATGTTTAAATAAATGTTTTGGTAGGAGACGTGTCCAAAAATCTATTAAAAATTATTCTCACAATTAAAAAAGGGTGTACATAGTATATAAATATGCGTAGGAATGAGACATATGATTTTGGAAAATTACTAAAGTAATGAGAAATTGTAGAAAATAAATTACAATGAAATTTCAGAAATTCAATGTCTAAAAAAATGGTGTAATAATTTCTATTACATGAATCAATTAATTTCCTCAAATAATAAGTCATTACTTTAATATCTTTATTTCATTTAAATAATAAATTTATTCATTTTACATATTAAATATTACTAACATTAAAATCTAAATCATGGAATCATGTGATTCATAAGAACTCGTGTATCTTTAAAATGTAAATTAATGAAAAAACATGCATGGGAATGAAATTGGATTTTTAAATAATAAAACATGTCATTGAAAAAAATGCAGAGGAGTTTAAAATATAAACAGTAAAATTGAAATCCATTTCCCATGAATCATTTGTCCTCTTCCTCCAATGTTGAATGGTTTACGTCTTTGATAATGAACATATAGAAGAGAATTGATCAATTAATCATAGGGGTCATGTCATTTAATCTCAAAAATATAGAGGGTGTGGATAGGGAGTAGATTTCATGGTAGACTAAAACAATTGAAATCCCAAAAATAAATTAATAATAAATCTAGGTATGATACCCCTTATGGGACGTGAATTTTTACTACCTCAATATGGTAAAAACTTCTATTATCCAATGATTGTTGATGGATGGAGAATAATTTATTCGAACCCCCATATGTGGATTTTATCAGATTCTATATCTTTGTGGGTGGGGAATAATTACCCATGGATAGAGTATTACACATGCTCCTCTTTCATAATTATGTATAAATTGCATAGAGGGATAGGAAAAAGTATGAATCATTGTAATTTTTTGTTTCTACTTGTGCATTGTTATCATTTTTTCTAGTTTTTTCTCAACATGAGGTTTAAAAATTGAATGTTCAAAGGGTGAATAAGTAGGTATTTTTACATGAATAAAATTTAAATTTGATTGTTTACGATCTAATTTCACTCTTTCAATATGGTAAAACTATATATTGATTTCCTCCAACTCTTCGATTTATTAAATGTATGTTCATTAGAATTATGGATCTCCATCTAATCTTCAAGATCTGAATTTTTGTTTTCAAAATCATACACTATGTTATGGGTTGAATGGACCAAATAAAAAAATATATACAATAAGGAGTGATACTAAAATATTCTATAATAAATTCATAAAATAAATAGTTCAATGAATGATAATCTCCTTGAATTGGTTTTGGTTCAATCAATGTCTTAGTGGTAAGTGCTTATTTATGTTAGATCTCAATGGATGGATGTAGGTTATAAGTATCCACTATAATTTGATTAAATTATATAATTATTGTGGATTATTATAATTCCATTAACAGAGTTACATGTAATGGTACTAGATATTCTACAATATTGGTATTTTCTATATCATTTTTTACCTCATAGTCATTTTAGAAGTCATCTACATCTTCTTGATCTCCCAAAGTTATATCAGAAAGAAAATATTCATATTCATGCATCCTCTCTAGTTTTCCAAGATCATAATGAATTTTGGTTCTTCATATAATTGGACAGTGGATACACTCTCATGATAGAACTTATCGTCATTGATGTATTTAGTAATATTTGGAATATATAGTGGCAATTCATTATTAGACTTTGGAATTTATTTTAAAATTTAGCATCATCAAGAATATCTGTGTGTTTAAAATGTGAAATTATGGGTTCATTCACTTATATAATCTATTTGTAAAATTTGTTATGTTCATAAATCATTTTTTGGAGATTATCATATACATAATTTTGAAATATTTGTTATTACACATGAGTATAGTTATTCCATTAAATCAAAAAAAATGGTTTTCTGAAAACATCATGGAAAAAAGAATTTATTTTTATGGTTTATTAAGATAAATTTGAAATATATCTAATTTGAAATAGAAAAGGATAATAAAATAAGTGATTTCATCTTAGAAAATAAAACATATTTCAACTCATACATTTCTTTTAGTGTGGAAATGAAAATATTTTTCCTCATAAAGAACAATGTATGTCCAAGGCCTTATCCACTGAGGAGAATCCCACATTATTCACAAACATAATATTATTCACCTAAACTAATTTATTTTTTTTATATTTCATGAAATAATTTCAATATTTTTTAGGATTTTTAGTAATTTATAATATATTTAAATGACATGAAATATAAGAATTTAAACTATAATGAAAGGAAAAAATAATATAATTTGGAAGAAATAACTTGGTCTTAGTATTGGTTTATCGATTTAATAATTATTCTCCTTTATTTGTTTAATTTTAGAATCATAATCCTAAAATGAAATATCATGATGAATTACAATTATTCTTATTTATAAATTTCTTAATCTCTTAATTCCGATGAAATCTCAATTTCACCTCCACTTGTAATCCATGTCAGTTAAAAACTATTGTTTGTGGTGTGGCATCATCCAAGACGCATCTCTGATGATGAATTTTCATCTATTGATTCACTCTCAACTCCATTGTGTAAAGATCTATCCAATTATGAGAGGGAAAGAAATTGAAGAAAAGAATTGAAATAGATTGATATGAATTTTATAGGGGATAGTCACCTCAAAAGATACATTCATCACACCCAAACATGTTACTCATATCATCCAGAGACATAAAATAACCATTATGAGAAATTCAAGAACACATTAAAAACCCATGTCCAAGCCTTTGGTTAGCATCACATTACTGGGAGTAATATATCACTTAGGTGTAAATATGAGAAGAGAATTAGACGAATAAAATATATATGAAAGGAATTGAAATTAATATTACTTTGAATGATATAAAAAATTAAAATTATAAAATAACAAAAATTAAGATTAGAGAGATAGAAAAAATAATAAAATAAAATAAGAAATGATATAATGAAAATATAATATAAATAAAATGTTAAAATAATATTAATAATAGTTATATTTTTAATGAGAATAACGAGAAGAACATGAAGAAGAGAATGGAGAATGTCTGGTGATATAGCAATAAATTATTTTTATTTTTATTTTTAAATTGAAATTATAAATTAATTAAACAAAAAAATTAATAAGATAAATTAAAATAAAATAACAAAATAAAATATTACATCACTAGAGACTACCTCAATTTGGGTTCTCATATGGGTGTAGACCCCCACCCCATGTATCATGGGTTAGTCCTTATTTTATAGTATCAAAATGAGATGATGATCCTGAATGGTCAAGGATATAAGATATTAAAAAATTTATCTATTTTTTTGAATTTCACATGAGACTAGAATTTCGAATATTTTTCAACGGATATCTTGAGTGTTTCCAGATTACAGTGAATACAGGATCTAGTGTGGATTCTGTTAATTTTTGTCATAGATCATAGATTTCTTGGAGAAATGGAAGTAGTACAGGTGGAATGGTGATTATAATTGTGGCATTGACGGTATTTGGGGGCATGTATGTAGGGAGTCACCCTCATCCTCAACCCCTTCGACATTCGATGTGGGTGAAGTGAGATAAAAAATGTTTCAAGGGGTCATATAAGGGTTCATATTAGACCCATATTGGATTCCAGTTGATGAAGTGGGAGATTATATCATCCTAAGCTTTTATAGGGGATTCAATGGTGTGTTCTGATGAGGATCTACGATGGCTAGTGATATCATGTTGGCAGAGTGAGGCAGTGCATAGCCGAGGGATTATTTCCATTAAAATCTCTCGAGTTTTAAAGGGAGATGAATTGAACTAGATAAATCTTTGTACCGCATTGAAATGGAATATGTAAGAGGTGATGTTTTATCAATAAATTAATGGGATTTCCAACCATATTTCTTATAGTGGAAATGGGTTCCAATGTAATGAAACACACGCACGTACCCCATACCATATATAGACTATGCCGCCCTCAAGGCCACCCTTACTCACCGTGAGGTTCACCAACCTTCAGTCAGTCATCCCCAAGATTGATTCCTTGTCCATTTCCAGTATCCTGAATAATGATTCCATCAAGATGGGTTTTCTAGTTTCTCACACATGGCCTTATTGAGGTGGTTGGCTAGCTTGACGTTGAGGGTTAGCTTTGGATGCGTAATATTTTTTGCTTCTAAAATGTGATAAACACTAGAAAAAAAAGAACACATTTAAAATGAATATAAATATAAATTATTATTTTCATGATCTTAATCAATTAATTAATATCGATCCATTTTAATTCCATAATTATGTATTCCCATTTCATAGTAAAACATCAAAATTCAAGGGTCATTAGTTTATTAATTCATTGAAAACCATTATGAATTTTTAAAATATTCACATAAAATGATTATATAATTATCTCCCCATAAATTATTTCCTCATTATCCTCATGGATTCTTTGTACTATTTCTTATTAAATCTATACAATTTTTTCATACTGATATCTTCTACATTACTATAATTAATCATTGAATTCATATTTTTTTTTTCTACATACTGTCTATCTAGAGTTTTGATCATGCTATTTATAAATTTTCATCTCTTACACATCAGTAAATTGTTACATAATTTTTTTTTCATTTTATCCAATAAATTTCCTATTCATCTTGGATTTATTCACTTCCTCAATTGAGCCTCTAGTATAAGTGTCATGTGGTGGGACTTTAAAACCATATAATCATTAGGTTCATATGGTCTAATTCTTCAAGATATGTACATATTCGAATTAACTTGTTATTTCTTATAAATATTATCATAATTCATGTTAAAATTTTAGAAAAGTAGTTTTTCATTATTCTATGATTTATGTTTCGTAAAATGATCACCAAATTTTTTAATAATGTTTTGAATTTTGTAAATTCTTTTATTATATTTAAAAATGTATTTTCATTGATAAATATTATGGTTTTCTACTCTACAATTACATTTTCATCATAATTTATATAAATATTTTTCTTTTCATCAAGAAATAATTTTAGATAAATAATCTATTTTAGTTACATATATTTCTCCTCAAGAAATTATTTTTATTGTTTTGTGAATGATTTTAGTTTATAAATTTAGTATTTTCCTTCTAATGTCATACAATATTTTCCAGGAATTTTATTAAATATTAATATCGAATAATCTCCTACTATGTTTTTTCTTCTTCTTCTTTAGAGTTAATTCATCAATCACTGGTGAATTTTTCCTCGGTCACTGTTTCAAGCAGCAATTTTTCCGCACCATAATCACTATAGTTTATTTCTTATTCATCACTATTTATTTTATCTATATATATGGATAAAAAATTATAATTTTTTTAGTGAACTTATTAACCTTTACCTTATAATAGGACATTTATTTTTCTTATTTAATCTTCATAGATATATTTATATTTAAATTATATTTATTGATGTTCTCAACTTTTTTAGAACATTTAAAATTTGAGTTAAATTTTTAAACTACACAACACCCAAATCATATTAAAATTAAGTTTAATTGGTACATTCTTATTCAATATTTCAAATTTTTAGGAAAAAATTAATCATTTATTTTACTAACAATATATTAAATATTAGAGTCAATGTATTTTATATTAATTGTTTCTTTATTATATTTTAATTCCATTGAGGTTTTAATGATATTTCACTTTCAAATTTCTCATTTATTATGTTTATAATTTCCTTTCTCATTCCATATGTGATGAATTTTTTTATAGATCATCCTATTAAAGAATTTCAATATATCAACATTATAAGATTGAAAATATTGAATCATGTTTTTAATAAAGAACTCATAATATCATCTAAACAATTTTTGGATCATATATATTATTACTGAGACATATTATATATCCTAAAATATCAATAACAATGGTAACTAAGTCCCAAAAAAATTATCATTCATTATAAGATATTCTTAAAAAATTCACATAAATTTTATCATTTATTTATTTACTTTAGAGTTACCTTCATATATTTTATTCAACTTATCATATATATGCTTTTAGCTATTGTAATTACTTTATCATTAAGAAAGATACATTTATAGAGAGTGGAAAATATATAATTGTTGGCTCACCCATCATTGTTAAAATATTCCTTACCAGTATCTATCATTAGTACAACTTCATCTTAAAGATGAAAACCAAACATACCAACCTTAATAAATCCATAACCATTGTAAATAAGATAATATAATTTTTTATCCTTCTAGATAAGGTTTTTATACCTATCAAAGAATTAAATCCCATTATTATTCAAAGTGTTCTGCACATCCATTTTAGTTTCTCTCTCTATATATCTTCAATAAAGAGGATAAAAAGAGAACCTACTCTAATACCACTTAAAATTATTAATATATATATATATTTTCTCACTGATAGAGTAAGGGATAAATTAAAAATATTATATTTTTATGTTTTCTTATTTGGGAAACATCTTTCACCTCTTGTAAAAAATTTCATTTTCCTTAAAATTAGGAATTAAAACTAGAACAGATGTATTTACATGTTTCATGACTCATTATTTCTATAAATTCCATTAATTGTTTTTAAAAAATAAAATACCATTCAAAAAAAATACAAAACAAGTTTTTTATATGGTTAAATAATGAAGTGAATATCATTTTACATGAAATACAATATTGTTAATCAACAGTGAAGGGTATATTTAAATATATAAACTATATAAAATGATAATCTAAAAACAATATAAATAATCACCAGTAGTATTTAGTATATCTTTACTATAGTAATCCAACTTCTATTAGAGAAAATATTCCTGAAAATAATTATTCTTTAATTTCTTGAGCAACAACAAGGAAATTCCTAATTAATTATATACTAATTCTTATATTCTATTCACCTGATAATCCTAGAAAATTTTATATCTGATTCCTCCTAATAGGTAAATATTTTTGGTATCTTTATTAATGATTATGCTTAAACCATTTATAATTATCATCTCAACACATTTTAATGATTTTCCGTACTCCAAAAATCTTCAAAACGTCATTCCTCAATGCATCAACCATTTTTATTAACAAAATCATCATAGATATTATCCTAAAAATAACTCAGTCAATGATTCCAAATTTTAATTATAGAAATACCTTGATCTTTACTAGATGGATCGAATCATTTAAATGGTCCATTAAATTTATGATATTTCTGACATTTAATCTCATTTGATTTTTTGATCATATCATTAAATAAATCCCTTAAAGACATAGGGTCTAATATTCCACATGATAAGTTTGAATCCAAATCTAAAAATCATGATTTTTAGATTTATACATCATTAATTAAAATGGATGTTTCTCAAAATCATCATGATATCAGCTATATCTTTCAAATTATTTACATAGAAATCATCACCTTGGTCCTCAAATAAGAAACTTTTCTGGAAAAGGATAAGAGAATTACATATGTGGTTGAATCATAAACATCATTAAATAATAAATTTAATTTGGTTACATGACTGAATTCATATACCTGAATGGTCTACATGGCCTTTGGTTGTGTGAATTGGTTATATAGAATAATCGGTAATGTGAATTTTCTATGTCACCATTCGACTAAGTGAATTGGTTACATGGATGAATTGGTTACATGGATGAATTGGTTATATGAATCATGTATGAAACTATTAGGCTATGTGAATCTACTAGTCTTATTGAACATAATATTCCTCGAGTGTATTCATTCTTCTTTATTTCAAACATCATTCAAGAACACTTTTTTTAATCATAGTAACTCTTAGAATAATAATTAAACAATAGATAAGAACATAAAATTTCAACACATAACTTATTATATGGTTCCTTAAAATATATTTTACCTTCATAGGTGTTCATATTGAAATCCAATAAAAAAACCAAAACCAATTTAGGATTAATAGATTCATTTACTCAAATCAATAAAATATATCATTTTGGTATAAAATAAAGTTGGTTGACATCATGTTTTTTAATCTAAATTTCAAATTTTCTGTATATTTTTCAACTCTGTGTAAAAATTCACGAGATAAAAAGAAGAAAAAATATGAAAAAAGTGTTAAAGGAAGGGGGGAGGAATAAGAAGAAATGTAACCAGTATAATAGGATTTATTGAATATATAAATTGGAGATATTGAGTTATTTGGGGATAGAATTTAATTAAGTATAAGAGTTGTGGATCATTATTGATACATCTAATTTTTTGAAGTGTGGAAAAAAAATATTGATGATAATTCCTATTATAGAATTAATATATATATATAATTACTATTTTGTATTATTTTTTTGAATATATGGTTTCAACTCTAAAAATATGTAGGTAAATATATCAAGATATAAATTTGGGACCATTATGGGGTATTATTATGAGAATCACATCTATAATTATTATATAGCTTACATCATGTCTTCATATTGATCATGGTGTAATATTAATGTTGGAAAATTGCATGGATACCTACATGTATATAAATTGATATCAACTAGAATAGTTTCCAATAATGGATAAAAGATTAACAATTTATACATAGTTAGATATTCCCTATACAAATATTAATTCATTCTTATTTGTTTGAGAATTACTTCACCAAAATATTTTATCCCCCGAAAAAGTGATTTCGTAGTCTAATTTTTTTTATAAGAGTTTAATTTCGAGTGTGTGCACCTTAGATATATATCAGTTATAGTTAACACCATAAAATCAATTTTTACTAGATTTTTTCACACTTTATTCACATATTAATGTAATTTAAATAGAGTTCATTTGATAAAGGGATATGTTGAACAGTGTTCCCTTTGAAAAATTAATAATATATCAAGGGAATGTTCTATAGTGAATGAGTTTATATATGATACCACCCTATATAACCACCACCACCTAATGTTTTCACTATTTAAAAAAGTTATTCATTTTTTTACAATTTTACATATATATCATTATTCTTTTTGTTATTAAAATCCCTAAATTTACTTTATGGTAGAAAATAACTAGAATCTAATGGAATAATTTTGAAACACAATGTGATACTAAATAAGATGATTGGATGAATTTGAGGCATAAAATATTAAATTTATGAATTCAAAACCTCATGTAAGTAAATTCATAATTATCTTCATTTATAAAAAAATAATTTGAATTAGGCGGGGTGACTAATTTGTCAAATAAATGATGAAATTATGTTTGATTCCATTATAAGACCACATTACCTATATTTTAGTGTATTTTTGAATTCATTAATCATGATGAAATTGATATATTTCATTGAGACAATAATTATCTGTCACTCATGTTATGATAATTAGAAGTTTGTATTACATGTTTATAACTTCGAGGGAGATTATCAATAGTTTATCGAACTAATTAGGAATACAAAGACAATGGGGATATATGATGAATGTAATAAGAGTAATTTTGGATAATATTCTTACCTAAATATATTCCTTGATCTATATATATGTATATGTAGTGGGTTTTTAATGGGGTTATGTAATGTTATGACAATTCATGTAATTTATATAATTTAAAACTCGTGATTCCTACAAGGATGCCTTGACATTTTCAATGAAATAACAATCAAGTTTTTCTTTTTATTTATAATCCAAATTCCATGTCTTAAAAAAAGTAGAAATTATTTTATTTAATAGTTATGAAAATAATGTTCCATGAGGACATTTGGTGAAGATAGGAATTTCATAAAAACTATAGTCTAATGAGACTAGAGACAATAAGGTATGAATGTTTTTTAATTATAGAGACCCAACTAGAAAACCTTATAGAGTGAAGATGATCTAGCTTACCACATATCTAAAGTATATTAAGAATAACCTAGGGTACTATTTTAATGGAGGGAAAAAATTATTTTAGTTTTTTAAAAGCTTATAATAAACATCATGAATACTGAAGGAAGAGTCGTGTAATCAATAAGATTTAGAGAAAATGTTCTAACACAATAATATCTGTATAACCCATAATTACATGTGCACAGAATATATAAACACTGGATAAAATTTCTCAAATAAAATGGTCATTTAGATAATTTCTTAAAAAAACATATAAATCAAATGGAATAAGGAACATATTTTTCTAATCCTTAAAATTTTGGCTGATCGTGAAAATTGAGTCATGAATGGTTTAATTGTTATTTATCAAGGAATGTAGAATCATTTTATTTATTCTTGTTTTATGCATTAATTTCCATAATAAAATTTATTTAAATATATTAAAATATTGCCTCATGATATAGAGGTTGGAATACCATTATAAACACCATGTTCATAAATAAATACATATCAAGTATATAATTCTTCCCAAATTATCATGTGTTCAAATAATAATCCAGTAAATCTAAATGTTCTTGCTTCAATATAATTTGATATTATTATGGGTATGGATTGGTTTTCTTGATAAAGATGTAATATAAATTTCTATGATAGAGTAATAACTTTTCATTCCCTTATATTTCATTTATTATAATAATTATAAACCACCTTTATAAAATCCTTCTCATTTATGGATAATATTTTCCAATGATAATGATTATTTCCATAAAATTGCTGAGAAAAATTGAGGGATCGTAAAAAAACATTAAAACAATAAGGTAATATATTTAAGTATTACCATATAATTTTTCAAAGGATTCCATTTATTTTGGAGAATATATTCAATATAAAACTTATAACTATTTCTCTAATCAATTCCAAGATTCCCAATAAAACATCCCATATAAAATCTATGAACATGAGGAATAATCTACCTAAAAATATTGAAAATGGATTTATATACCCTTGTAATTAATTATATGGAACACCAAAATTAACTCTCAAGATAATGTATGGGTCAAGAGATATTTGTATTATTTATTGTGAGATTAACAATATCATAATAATGAACAGGAATCCCCTTCCATGGATTGATTACATGTTTAATCGACTATGTGAGGATTATTAACTCTCTAAGGCAGATTTATGATCAGGATATTATTAATTAATGGAGAAAATAGTTATTTTTCTAAAGTATTTATTTTTTAAATGATGTGGGCTCTACGAGTTCAATGTGATTCTATTGAAACTCCCTTTTTGTCGTGTAACATTATTTAATGAGATGAATTTTTTATTTTTGAGGAACTCGAAAAATATATGGTGGTCTTTATATATGATATTCTAAAATTTTACAAAACTATAGAAGACTGTGGAGATCATTTTACTATTTTTTTAAATATTTTTTTAATGATAGTTTAAATATTATGTATTGTAATTATGAAATCTATATAGACAAGTCACATTCATGGGGAATGTGATCACCAGTAATGTTATATTTCTACATCCTTTAATGGAAAATTAATTATTAAATGGACTAAAATAGAATGTATGATGGTTATTAATAGTTTATTGGGACTAACTACGTGTTATCAATAGTTTTTGTAATATTTATCAAGATTCTAAAACCTATAGACCAATAAAAAATTGAGAGGAATTTTTTTTATAGATTGATGAATGTGAAGTGAGATTTATGTATTTGATTAATAGGCTAGTAAAAACCCATATAATAACATTAAACATGTGTGTGAAAATATTTTTTTTATAAAATAATGATTTAAATAAAGGCTTAGGTTTTGAATACATAAAAATGTTAATGATATATAATATTACTTGACATAGATGAAGGTACAACATTAAAATTACTCAATACATGCCCATGAGATGGCAGTAGTAATATTTTTTTTTAAAAATTTGAAGGATTATGTCATATGAGAAAACTATAACATTTAAATTATGAATGATATTTTATTGTAAATATTTACATAGAATTATCAAATCATGAAACAAAAAAAAATATTACAATTTATCAAACATAATTTCTCCTCAGTCCTCGTTCATCCTACAAAACTAAAAAAATAAGAATACTCTCTAATAAGATGATATCTAAAAACCATGTAACTGATGTGTATTGATATTGATCTCTTCATAATATAAATCAAAATATTGAACATTTGAATCATTATAGAATGAAAAAATCCTACCTTTTTAAAATTATTCGTCAACCATCTAATATAGAGAACATTGAGGGGGAAATTTGATAATGTGGGGATATAAAATATGGTAGATGAAACAGAGAGTCAGTAATATAAAATTTTAGAATTGATAATGATATATTTTAAATTCATAGCATAGTATTATGGATACTATTTTTTCCTATGATAAATAAGGGTTCATTAGATGATTCTCAGTTATAAATATTCTGTATCCACCAATAGAATACAAATAGATAATGATTCCTTTGAAAATAATTTTGGTGTAATAATTTGAACATAGATATTGTTTAATATACATCAATATTATTTATATATAGAAAAATAAAGATAAAAAGAATAAATTATATGTTCATGGTGAAACTATTATCTATACCAATATAAAAATCATAGATTTTCCTCAAGGAATGTGTCATATTTCTTCCAAATATATCCATAGGAAATGATATCATATGGGTTGTGGGGGATCATCATAAAAAACAACCCAATTTTTCTCTATTCATGGAGACTTAACAAATTATCAATATATATATATATATTATTTTTGAAGAAGAAATATATAACATCATAGACAATTAAACCAAATTTGGATTTGTGTTTTTAGTCATGATTCCAAAGGATTATTCAGATGGCATGGAGAAAATATTTGAAAACTATCATGGAATATTATCCTAGGAAATATGGTCAATCTGAGATTAAAATTCAAAATTTATATTACATACATATATATTTTTTATATAACTTAATTAGCGATCACTAATAATTATTGTTTCGATGAAATTTGGAGAAACTACAAACTTAAAGGTTTAATGTAATCTTACGGTAAAGGATTTAAGGATCAATATATTTATATTCTCTTATTATCATACTATAATAGCATTCAATAAATAATTTATATGAATTGGTATGATGATTTATATGAGATGAAGTTTATAACTACAACTAGTTGAGTTTGTATTGTATAAAAAAAGAAAATCGGACTATTACTAGCAGAATAGATTGATGAAAATGAATAATACATTTAGAATAACATCATAGAATTATAAATTTGTTTAAAAACCTATAATGACAATTTATGGTTTATTATAGTGTTTATGGATAGTGGTAAGCAATTTCTTGGAATATATTTATTGAAAATAAATATTTTTTTGTAAGATGATAAAGCAATGTATTTTTATATTGGCCCCTTTGAGATTAGTTATCTCTTTGGGCCTATAGACTATCGACTTTCCCTTCCATCGTAGTTGTATTTAGTACATAATGTATTTCATGTTTCCTGTTTGTGAATAATATACCAAATAATATTTATTTATAGAATCTAGAAATCAAATATTTATTACATGAAACCTTTACTGATATTCCCATGTTTACAATAATGTATTATAAATATAATGTGACAAAAAAACAATAACATTTATCTTTTAAAAGTATTATAATGAAATAAAAGTATAAGTACACACCTTTGAGACCATAGTATTTAATAAACAAAAACTTTTGAATAATTAAATAAACCATTTCAATATTTACATTGTCATTTTTATGTAAACAGATAATTACATCACATAAAAAATTTATTATATTCCATCTACACAAACCATTAAATATGTAATATTAAAAAATCCACAAAATATTAAAAATTTATTATATGATAATAAATTCAAATAAATGAAATATATTGATTTTGAAAAAAAATAGGGCCATAGTCAATTATGTATATCACAATTGTGAAAAATAACAATAAAAAGAAAAAAATGTTAAAATTGTGATGAAAATATAAAAAGTGTATTGTATATAAATTTGGAAGAAAATTTAAATAAATAAAAATTGAAAAAAGATGTACTTATATCGTGTATACTAATTATTTGATTTTAAAAAATCATATGTGACCATTAAAATAGTATCTCGACCAATGAGATTAATAATTTATATAAAATTAATATTTAAATTAATTATAATAAAATAAAAAAAAATTGAGTTCTATAATATGTTTTATAAATTTTTTTTTCTAATGTACAATAATTAATATTAACTATTTTTTAAACATTATTCCCTCGATGTAGTTTTATAGTAACCTAGTGAATGCTGATATTTTACATTAACTAATTACAATCAATAGCGAGTTCAAAATTATTAAAATATCTATATATATATATATATAAATTCTTATAAATAAACAAATTAAGTGATATCAAATATTCTAAAATACAAAAATTATGAATTATATTAATAACATTGAAGATTAATTTTTTATGATTATCTTAATATTCTGAAACATTCTTACAAATAAATACATTATAAATTATATCTATTTATTAAACTATTAAATACCCTCACATAAAAAAATGAAAAAAATCATGATAATTAAATCTTTTATAGATCCATTTGATAATGATCTTCAAATGTAAACATTACATTGAAGAATATTTTGAATCATTAACTATAAAATATCAAATTGATCAAATTCGAACAATATTAAGGTTAATAAATGAATAGAACATGAAAATAAATGAATTTGATGACATTAGAAAAATTAAAATCATTCGAATATATAAAATTAATAACTATAAATTGTTTATTTATAATTAAATTAGATCATCTGGGGTGATTCAATAATCAATTTAAATTCAATCTCCCATAATTTATCATTTGGTTATATATGTTATTTATCGCTATATATATCTAAAAAATCATCATTCTCTATTTAATTTGTTTTATTTACAAATATTTCATCAATATAAGTCATTTCATTTTTCATTTACTTTATACATATATGCAGGTCTCGTTATTTTTCTTTTAAAAGATTTCTTTAAAATAAAATATATAAAGTGAAATTTTAAATTTATTCATCCTTGTCATATCTCACTATTTTAAAGAATATTTTATTTATATGATTTAGTTACCCTAAACCTAGTATCTGAGATCGGGTTCCCTAGTTAATACATTGTAATAAGATACAAGGAATCACATCCGGATGGATATAACAGTTTACTAGTCTTAGTGAAATAGATACGAGCCTGATTCTAATATTACATGGGAATGAAAAATTTATAACATGACTTTTTCTTGAGAATATAATTAATACATCTACCATAATTTGAAACAATTTTATTGTACACTATATGAATTCCAAAAAAAGGTAAAAATCATAAGTGTGATCTCAAATTCTAATTAAATGTCGAGTAAATTAGAATTAAATATTGATAAAATCGCATAATCTATATGGAAAGATAAATAATTGGGAAAAAATTTCATATAATCAATATAATTAAGAGTAAGTGTATCTAGGGAAATAATAATTTATAAAATCTCATTAATAGTAGTTAGTATATAGAGCTAAATTAATGAAAACACATTCCATTTAACCAATAACATGGAACTTATAGTTGGATAAGGTATAATAAACCTGAAAATATTAATAATTTGAAACACATTCCATTTAATAAATAAATGGAGAACTAAATTCATCCAGAGTTAGTTTCAAATTAAAATTATCATGGACAATAATAACATGATTTTTAATGAAGGAAATTTTTAGTGGTTAGACTTTGGGTTTCTACCACATTATTCCTCTACCGTTGAGATCTACCCTCGATATAATTTAAAACTGATGAGTAAAAACCCATTTAACTAATGATATCAAATAAAATCATCCCATGATACTACTGATTCATCGAGGAGATATATATATATATATATATATATATATCCCTCACATTTCATTCTTGTCCAAATCATCCATCAAATATAGAAAAGATCTATTTAATTTATAAACAATTCACTTTATCATAAAATATTTGTATAGAGTATTGAATATGGATTTATCAGGATTTCCCCAGATAGAAAATATACATTCAATGTAAATCACCATATTTATAGATGGTATATTTTTTAGAACTTATAATATTCCTGATAAATTAAGTGAATATTTTTGGAAAATTTAATATCTACTGATCACATTAAATTGAATATTTCCTGGGAAATATAATGATATCAAAAATTTAACAAGAAAGTGAATGTCAAAAAATTACAAAGTAAAAATGATTGTAAACCATCCATATAAATATTAAGGATAGTATCAATGGAAAATATACCCAATAGACAATAAATAGACAGTTTTTAAAATTTATTAATAAAAATCAATAACTAGATTTTCAAAAAAAAATCGTTGAAAATATACTTTTGATTTTAAAAATTTAAATTTAAAACTAAATGTACAAAGAACATTTTTAAAATAAATTTCCTTATAGTTAACATTTGAATAATATATATGAATCTTTAAAACATTTGAATTTTCTAGGTGGTTGGATAT
Source organism: Viscum album (assembly GCA_963277665.1). Lineage (NCBI taxonomy): Eukaryota > Viridiplantae > Streptophyta > Magnoliopsida > Santalales > Viscaceae > Viscum > Viscum album. The sequence goes on along the minus strand of OY728119.1, from coordinate 1,747,694,438 downwards.
TCGATTCATGCTATGGATGTTAAAACCAATTTTCTATTCAATATTTCAGTAAAATACAATTAGAAAATGATCATAAAATAAAATAATATTCCATTAAAATTTTAAAAAATGAAAAACTAGTAAAATATATATTTAATAAGTGGGGTCAGATCACTACACCTTCACCTTTACATGACATTTGGAATTTCTTGACTTGGAGGACATGGCTTTGCCATTGGGACCAGAACCATGCATGCATTTGATTGCCAAGTGATCGGGAATTTATAAAGGTGATAGCCACATTGCATCTGCTGGGTGAGGTAGTCCTGGTAACTTTTTTGGGGTTTTATGGTTGTAATTTGAACTTCTTGGTTTCTCACTTTCTCCACAAACGTGCTTATTTAATATAAAAAATAATTTTCGGTCAGTAATTTTAAAAAATATTGTTTTGGATGAAAACATATTTATCACCATTGATTGAAATTATTTCGAATTTCCAAAAAATTATCTACTATTAATGCAGCAAATAATGGAAAGTTATGCTATTACATGAAAATAATAATAATAACTAAATTATGTTGGTTTATTTTATAATTATTATATTATTTTTCCCATCTAAACTTATGCATAAAAAATCCTGATTAAAATTAGATCATAAAATACACTGTTGAAAATATCCTAATGCTTAAGAGAGAATTAATCAACAAATTGATTATGGGATTCAAAAGTAAATACATATGAAATGAGTTTAAATTAAAAATAAATATTTATAATTTATTACACACATAATCTGATAATATCAATGGAAATGATGAAATAATATAATCAAATGATAATAAATTGAATTATGAAATTCATTGCTACTTCGTAACTTTTATGTCAAACAACCACAGATGAATTAATTCAAATTAAAACATAGAATAAAATTAATTACTATTAAATCAATATATTACATGTAAAATGGGAATTATATTCACTAGATAAAATAAATTACAAGATTTAATTATAATATGCCTCATTGAATATAAGTTGAAATGAAGTCCCTTAAATCAGAAATATTTTGGGTTTAATGTCATTTTAAAAAATTTATAGTGGTTCAAAATTAGATATTAACTTATTATATAACTATATTAGTAATTATAATATCATATATGAATATTTTATATGATCTTATCGTACATTAATTTATTATATTTCATTATGTTCATTTTTCAAGGTATTAATTTTAATTTTATATTTGTTTCATCATGAAAGATCCAGATCTTGGTAATATTATATAGTTATACAGTTTGAAGAATAATAATCATGATATAAATAGAATATTACAAAAATATTATACCATTAAAACCTATCTTGGATTATGGTTATGATAACAGACATTGTTACAAGGATTGGGAATGTTGGTCATATGTACGCATGTCTGAACTTTCCTTTTTTCAACGATCAACATGGAAAGAAGGTATGTAATATTAGGTATTGAAATAATGATAATAATATCATTAATACCATAATATTACATTAAATTTTCACAAATATATATATATATATATATATCATAAATGTGGTTTAGTGATGAAAATAGAGTCACATCACTTCGTGGAGGAGGAAGTCTCCATATACATGAATGATGTTATCCTATTTAAATAAGTGAAAATTTAAAAAAAGAAAATTATTTATTATTTTTTATAAATGAAAAATATTCCATTAATATTATAGTTATGTAATATTAAAAAATATAAGTATCAAATTTTTCTTTTTCACCATCCATGTTAAGTGTGAGCGAAAGATGAATCAGATTTCTTCTGAGGTGATAGTCTTCCATATATAAGAGTGACGTTGTTGTATCCCCAAAGGAATGAAATGAAAATATTTTTTATTTGGTATAATTACTAAATGTGAATAATTATGTAATAAATATCATATACATACATTATATCAATAATCATACTCTATAGTGAGCGGTACTAATTGAAAAATGAACCACATATGTTCCTGAGGTGGTTGTCTGTCGTTTACAAGAATGATGATTTTTTAACATAGTTTACGGAAGTTGGTATTGTGTCATGTAATTACATTACTATTAAAAAAATCTAATTATAATTAATATTAAGGTGATATTATATCATTAGTATTGAATGGAAATTTATCAAGATGGATGATGAAGCAAAATGAAACTGTTCTCCAAGGAATGTTTCCTCTTCTTCATGTAAACTCCTTCTGTTTTCAAAAAAACCCATCAAAGTATGTATTTTTACCAGAAATAAGAAATATAGAATGATATATAGAAAATATTAATGTTATTTGGGCAGGGATATGATGAAAAAAAAACAATTTTTATGATTTTAAAAAGACATTATATTTGGCGGTCTTTTATAATTAAGTTTAGTGGAAACATGTAATTCATTTAAAAAAAGGTGTACTCACATTTTACATATGAAATAAGGGTCAAAAAATGAATTAATATTGGATCTAATTAAATATACACTTAAGAATGATTATTGAAATTATTTTAGTTCAACTTGTAGGATATTCTAACCTCTAACATTATATTTTAACCCCTGGAAAATCTATTTTTACCTTCAGTGCGGTAAATAATATATAATATTTTACTATTCATTTAGGTTAAAAAATTACCTTGTTAGATAATATAAACTATTATATTTTTTAATTTTGAATCCATTTTAAATAATTCCATTTATTGAAGTGAAAAATTTTAATTTAAAATTAATCTAGCAAACACGATGAGAAAATGGTTTTTCAAATAGAAAATACTCAAAGGATTACACAGTTTTTATATCAAATTTCAAAATAAAAATTATTCAACTGAAATTATTTGTATTGAATTATATATATAGGGAAAAATTATTTTCCAATTAATTCAAAATATATTTTAAAAATATAAATTATTTTAATGAAATTAAAATTTTCAATTAAAATTCTATATTTCATTCTATTTATTAAAAAATGAATCATTTTAGAAAAATCCAAAATAAAATCAAACATATATAATTAAATTTTTCAATTATAAAAAATTTATTTCACTTTATCAAATAAATTTTATGAATTTTTTTAAAACTAATTTAATATTATGTCTGAAAAGCCTGAATAACCATCTCTTAGATCAAATTTTGTTTTTCAAAAATCATTTCTTTTTTATTTAGATGATTATTACTAGATTTTTAATAAATAAATATAAATAATTTTAAGAATTTAGTTATTACTATTATCCCCATCAATTTAATTTGTATGTTACAACTATACAATATATATTATTGTTTATTTAGATTTAGGGTCATGTTTTATATAATAAATTAAGGTGATTATATTTGAGGAAATATTTTTCATGGGTTATTTAATATCATTGTCTAAAGATTAATATTATACCTAATGAAATGTGATTATATTATAATTTTTGTATGATAAATTATCCCCACCTTTAATTAAATGATTCCACTAAATTTTAGCATTATCTATGTAGTCTAGTCATTGTTATTTGAAAGATATTTTGTTAAAAACCCACACATACAAAGGGTTAATAATATATCCTATTAATAAGAGATAAAAAGAAGTAATAAATGTAACATGGAATATGACATAAACAGTTTTCTACATATGATATTATTTGTAGAAATTGACGATTTGGTCATTGAATAAAAGTGTCTATAATTATTTAGATGGATTGAGGTCATTGATCACAATGAAGTGAATGATCACTACAAATTTAAGGGCTCAAAATAAATAAATATGTTATGATTTCAATTACTCTCTTATTTACCCAGTATTAATTAATGGGATAATTTTTTTTAATATTAATTCCCAAAAGATGAATAATAATTTTACTATCTATGAATATATTGAAATGTACTACATTAAATGTTTTTACATAATATGAATCATTTCATCCTTTGGTTGTAATTCAATCAATATAAACTTTATCCCTTCATGAAATGAATAACCAAAATTGAAATTGTTTATCCATTAAGAACTAAAATTCAATTTTAGTTGATCATTATAAACATAAAAGAGTGACATGTTTTTCCATATTCCTCTAACTATTTTCCAAAAACAATATAGTTAGGAATATTTACCCAATTTAACACATTATTCACTAATCCTATAATGTAATACCCATGGTTCACCATTAATATTTATTCCCAAAATTATTTAACTACAAACAATGAAATATTTTGTAGAACAACTTGTAGGCATGTCATAGGTGTTAAGACCTTATTATTCATCGATCATGGCTTTATGCCTATCATCCGTGTTTAATGTGATGGGTTTTCACAAAGAGTATAGGTTTTAATTTTTCTAAGATATACTAATATAACTCATATAAAATTCATAAAAATATTATGGAAATACTTGAAATAGAATTAATCATTATATAACAATTCTACAACTTTTTTAAATAATATTTATTTCTTAATTTTTACATAGAGTCTAATAATTTTATTCGACAACTATTATAATTTAATTATTATTTATACTAACCCAAATAGATATCAATTAATTTAATATTATCGATATAAAATAGTAATGTAATTGTCTATGAAATATCATTTCCACTAAAATTTATACTTTCAATTTATTTCTCTATAATGACCCAAATAATGGTACTGTCTCATAACTTTAATTTTAAAAGTGGTGTTTAAGACATGGAAAAAATGATAAAACATAAACTCATCATAAAATGATGCTATCCGAAACTCTAAAGTAAAATATGAAACATATGATTATATATTTTAAAATAATCCATAGGCATTTCATGCTTTTTACAACCATGAAACCAATGAAAACAATTTAAATATTGAATCATCATAAATAAGTACTTAAAGATTTTTTTATACATAATTCCTTCCTTTAAATAATTTTAATCCTTTAAAATATGGAATTAAATTGGATAATTCCCAAAACCCCTGTAGTTACGACAATAAAATATCAATGTACCCTTATGAAGTGATCTATTTCTTTCCATAGAACACTTCATTTTTCATTGGAAATTCTTTTCATTATAAAAAACATTACACATATAAATAATTTTCCCATTCCATTAAGACTCTTTTTTGGGTGTCTCCTTCCACATTCCTGAATTTAATTAAATCATGTATTATTTCCTATATGGTATCCATCACTAGATCTCTTATCAAACATCATCCTTCTCATAATTAATGAGTCCAAAATTCGTTTATGGTATGGTTTGATAATAACATTTTAGGTTAACACATTATGAATAATCTTGATATCAATTACTCATAACATCATCCAATTTGGTTTCATAGAGTCACCATATTTTCCTTCGTTTTCAATTCTAACATGATATATTTGGGTTTTTATCCATTGACTAAAACAAAAAAAAATAGTGTCAAAAATATTAATTATAGTTGGGAAACCATAGAATCATTTACAGTATTCCAAAAATATGACACATAAATTTCAATATAAGACACCTTAGGATTAAACTAGGTTATTCATTATCATCATATATTTTAATACTTTATAACAAGTCTCAAAGGAATGTGAAAGATCTGAATCATATCTCTTGGGATCGTTAGTCTAGGTGTGATGTAAGGATATTTCTTGTGCACCAGGACATGACTAGATCTATCTGAATGATCTTGTTTTAGATTTATTACCCATAGTTACATATATACCAAATCCACATCAATATATAGAATCTATATAGGGAAATATTGGATGGAAATCCCACATAATATATACCATATAAAAAAATTTATTTTATTATATAATTATCATCAATTTTTATCATATAATAATGTTCCCTAATAATTTTTTACATAAATATATTTTTGAATGTTTTTACTAAATTTAATTTGATACCAACTATTGAGACCCATATCCTAGTATCTCGGAGTCTATAATAGCATAAATACATTTTCATGAGATATATGGAGAGACATCTTGAAGGGATAAATATATTAGTAATTTTAGTAAACTATATACAATTATGATTATCATATTACGTTTAATATAAAAATCATAACACTATAATTTCCAAGAATACCATTATTCCATCAAAAATATTTTTGAATAGCTTTTTTATTACAATTTATATTTTCCTAGAAAATTAATCAAAATAAGAGGGAGCTCAAATTATCATTAAAGTAATGTCTAGTGGATGAAATCATGAATTTATTATCATAATCAACATATAATGTTAAATAATTAAACATACATACCATGTAATAAAAATAGACAAATATTTTCATTTGGAGACATGGATAATAATTCATATGTAAAGAAAATAATTAAAAATTCATTCCATTTAATAAATAACATGACAATAATATGTGGATAAGCTATAATCAATGTGGTAGTGCAAATAATTTAAAACACATGTCATTTAATAAATATTAAATGAATGAAATACATCAAGATATTATAACATATAAGAAATAACATTTATAATAACAAAATAATTTTTAATGAAGGCATTTATTAGCTATTTAGAATCATGAATAAGAAAAATGATACCTCTACAATGAGGATATATCCTCAAGACATCATGAAAATAGTGGGTGGAAACCCTCTTACATAATTCTAGCCAACTTATTTGTCCTATGAAACAAATGATGCCTTGAGGAGATATCTATAATCATGCCCCACCTATGTCTTTTATGTCTAAATAATTACGCATATATTAATATACCTAATTTAATTCCTAAATAATGTTTAGGTTTATAATATTTCTATTTTTGTAAATGAATATGGATTTATTAATGTTACATTATATAAACAAATGTAATTCAATATATCACACCATATATATAAATTTTAAATGGTTTGTTGAATAAAAAAATTGATATTTATAGAAAATTTAATGATTAATGATCACATAAAATTTAAAATTTCAATTTAAATTTCACGACTAAAAATTGAATCAATAACGTAAATATTGATAATTTACTTGGTGAACGTGAACCTATACCATAGATATAAATAATGAAGATGATATCAATACAAAATATACCCATTAGAGTAAGAATAGAGGTTTATTGTCATTAATGAATAGAAATTCCCTTGAGGAAAATATCATTTTCTTTTTGGAAATTTATTTTAAATAATTAATGTTGAGAAATAATTTTCAAAATAATTTTAATTAAAAATAATTTTCCTTAATAATAATATCTGGATAATGTATATTAATCATTAAAACATGTGGGTTTTCATGATGGATGGAAATTTCATTCTTTCCACACACATTAAAACAATAATTCTAACATTTTGATAAAATAAAAATGAGAATATTCTCCAAAATGAAATGATGAATCATTTAATAAAATTATTAAAAATTATAAATGGGTAAATTTATATTTAATATACCAAATAAAGAAAATAAAAAAAAATTATTTAAATTAATTTTTTAAAACATGGCTTTAGAATAATATAAATTTCTCATCAGAGTAAGAAATGATGTCAGATTTTATTGACTAAAATTTCCTAATTATATAAAGTACCATTGAGTAAAAAAATTATACAATTACATTAAATTATGATGAATATCTAGTGGAGGAGAAAATGGTCTGGTTTTATATGAAAATGATTTAATAATTTTCATCAATGTAAATTATAGTATATACAATTCTAATTAAAATGATATTGTGAAAGAAACCCTTGAAAAAATCATTATTTTTTGCAGAGAGTAATAATCAATTAATTGATTATGTATATAAAATGTAAATAAAAATAAATAAGTTATAAATACAACATAACATAATCATAAGTAATTACACTAATACAATTATAATATCAAAAGGAATGAATGAGTAATATAACCTAATGAAAAGATATTGAGATATAATATTCTGTATTGCTTGGTAATTTTATCTCAAATATCTTTCTATAAAATTATTAAATATGAAGATTAATAAAAAATGAATTTTAAATTTATTATAATATTAGATTTCAAATCTATATTATATACACCATATAAGATAATTCATTCCCAAAAAGTTATAATAAGCCATAATTCAGTGAAATTGGGACCATGACCCTCGTATCACGTTTCCTTTTGGGTAAAGATGAATTAGAACCTTATATCTTGGTTTTAAACATGTTATTAACTTATTAAAGAACAATATTAATATTAATAATATCATGTATTTTTTTTATAAAATATTCACACTCATTTTTTATTAATATTTCATGATATTGATTATTTCTACTATTAATTGCCTTGGTTTCTTATTGTCGTTTAATCACGAATGAAATAGAAATTGAATATATTGTATAATTCTATCATATTTATAATTATAATATTGAAATAATTATCATATTTTTATATCAATTACACATTTAAAACCATTCATGAATTTTTTTATGAAAAATATACTATATTACAATAATAAAGATGGTAGGTCATATGTGTGCATGAGTAACATTTCCATTATTTAATAATAATCATGGAAAAGATGTAAGTAATATTTTTACATTATATAATGACAATAATATCATGAATATATATATATATATATATCATCCATGTTTTTTGGTGCTGAAAAGAGAGTCGCATCACTAAATAAAGGTAGTAGTCTACTCGTATATGAACGAAATTATCATCTTCCTGAGAGTGAAAATGTAATAAACCAAAATGATGAATCATTTATATATCATATAATTATTTACAATATCCTTATCACATTACATGCAAAGAGTTAGTAAATAATGAATCACATCACTTCCTAAGGTGGTAGTTCGTCATCCACACATGTGGCGTTATCATATCCACTATGGAATGGAATGTAAAAAATGTATATATGATATACTTAATACATTGGTACAATTATATTATAATATATATATATATATATATATATCAATCATCATTTGCATCTTTGATAGATGTTAATGGAAAAATGAATTAAATCATTTTGTGAGGTGGTAGTTCAATGAAAACACGAATGATTATTTTGTAACCTAATGAATGTGATATTTTTTATAGTTATTTGAAATATTATAAAATAAAATAATTATATTATACATAATTATTTTATTATATCATCATGTATCAATAATAATTTATGGATTTGAAATAATAAATAAAATAAAGAAACCTTTTGAAAAAATTTACATCTTCATCAGGTAAACTCCATTAATTCTCCATTAATTAGCACAAATATAAATCCTATGTTGGATTTATACCAAAATTAAATATTCCATGATTATATGAGGGATTTTCGGGATCTTATTTGGGCATTTATTGGATTATTCTTAATGTTATGATGTTTTTGAATAAAATTGGAGAGGGGTGGCCTTTTATAAATGTGGGGAATGGAACACTAGTATTTCATGAAAACAAAAATATATACCCTAGGTTTTTAGATTTTAGAAGACCATAAATGGAATATTATAGATAATTAGTTAATAGAGGGTGTAAATGTTTCCATAAAATATATTATATATATTTGTTTATGTCATTTTGAACCTTTTCTTTTTTGTTTAACCGTCGTTAAATCTATTTTTACCTTAACATTGGTAATTAATTTTTATTATTTTCACACATCATTTTGGTATGAAATTATTTTATCCATATTATATAATATAAATTATTCTTATTAATATAATTTATTAATTTTTTTAAAATTTCCAATAAAAAAATTAAAAATATTCTTACAGACGTGATTAGAAAACAGGTTCTCAAAGAAAAAATTCTAAAAAGATTAATATGTTTTAAAATAAAAAACAAAATATAGAAATTATTCTAATGAGATTAATTGGATTAGTTTTTTCATGACCCATCTCCTGGGGCCTATGCCGTGACTACCCCAAGCATGCCTTCCATAGGCCAGGGGCTGGCGTCTAACACCAAAGGCGTTAATCCCTAAACTAGGAAGGGATTGCCTTTCTAACTGAAAACACACAAAACAGAGTACACAACTAAAAGAAAACACTATGTAAAGTTGTATAATAAGGGAGTGCAGTAAAGTAAAGGGGTCGGAAATACAGGCCCAACTGAAAGTACAAGTACAAATGAGAAGGAAAAAAATATGTGAAAGTTGAAAAGCATCTCGTGGATCGCCCACCATGGATCCTAGATGATGTGTAGGTACATATCACCGCCTCAGTATTCCACATATGTTAGTCTCCTCCGTGTATTGACTCGTCATGAGGTCCACCTACGGGTACTGTCTAGTCCTCGTACACTCAGCCTCGGTCAGCATTTTCTATCGTCTACATCATACAAAATGGGGTGTGGGCATACCCCTTGCAGGGGTGAGTATTAATATACTAAATAGGGACCCAAGACCATCATGGTCTCACAAAATCCACCAAGGATAAACCACAGAGTATAAATTCAACAGATAACCATTACGTAGGTATATGGACATACATATACCTAAGTTATTAAGTAACTCATCTCAATCATGAAAAAAACACAGAATTCACTAACTCTGCTCACACATATATAAAACTTTTTTTGGGAGATAGAGATAATCAGATAGAGCCACTAAATCATATAAGAATTTCGACCTACATAGGATCCAGGACCAGCTGGTAGAACTATTGGATCCACACAGGATCTAGGAATAGTAGTTGGAGCTGTCGGACCCACACAGGATCCAGGACTAGCTATTCTGTCAGACCCACATAGGATCCAGGAATAGAAGTTGGAGTTGTCGGACCCAGACAGGATCCAAGACCAGCTATACTGTCGAACCCACATAGGATGAAAAAACAGAATTTAGCACTGTCGAACCCACACAAGATCTAGGAAAAGTAGTCAGAACTGTCAGACCCACATAGGATCCAGGAATAGTCGTCAGAGCACAGCCAGCCATAGGGTTTCCACAAAGCATGCTTGATTCCAAGAGGGTCTTCTCCTCAAGCCAATGTTCGATACTTCAACTATCAAAATGTCCCATGAAGAATTATCTCAGAGGTCTGACACATCAAATGGGTCTCAACGCAATAGACAATGTGTCGATTAGACGCACGGTCTGTGAGTTATTAGCCTTTCATTCCCCGGGGCCCGGATGGATTCGTGTACGATCCAACCTAAAAATATTTAAACATTAACCCAAACTCTAATGGGGTATTCTGAAAGGGACCATCGCACTTTAAGAAAACCATCATCGTTGATGGTTCGTCAAATGGCCGTCTGGTGCCAATGATATGGCCAAAGGAAGTAAAGGGGATGGTAATGGGCTCGGGTCTGGTCTGACTTGGTCGGACCGACCCAGCCTGACCTAGTCTAGGCTGATCTAGTCTGGGTCAACCCAGTCGGTCCAGTTGGGCCTGGCTCGGCCCATTGTGTGGGTCAGCCTACAAGGTTCGGCCCGGTCCGTTGGGCCCGGCCCAGCGGACTGCATGGGAAATTTTGCCAAGAGGTCCCCACATAGGCATCTCATCCAAGAGGTTGGGGCCTATTCAGATTGCACCGTGAGGGGTGCAGCTTGAGCGACTCGGCCCAGACCGTCAAGCTGGTTCGGCCAACGATGCCATGAGGGACTCCGCTAGGGACGTCGTGGGGTGGCGCGGGAGGTCAGAGTGTCTCGGCCGGTTTGGCCGGGATCCAAGGCGCTGCCCGGGTAGGTATGTGGGGTGGTCAGGCAGGCTAGGTGGGATCCTGGGCAGGCCGGAAGGTGGCCGAGAGGGTGCCGGGGAGGCCGCAGGCAGGCCGTCGGATCGCGCAGGCATGCTGGCTGGGCACGCGGGAGGTTGCGGCAGGTCGGGCAGGGCGCATGTGAGGCCATTGGTAGGGCACATGGGAGACCGCGGGTAGGATGGCGGGGCATGCGGGAGGCCACGAGCATGCCGATCAGGGTTCCCAGGAGACCGTGGGTAGGCCAACAGTGTGCAGCCAGGCGGGCTGGTGGTTGGGAAGCGGCCACGAAGGCCGGTTCAGCGTGGCTCGAGCCGACGTGGGCCGATAGTGTTTGACCGAGAGCACCGGTGTGTCGCTGGTGTAGCAAGATTTGCAAAGGCTTCGGGTAGTGCGGCCTTTTTCATCGTCACCTTCATCATTTCATCGCCTCATTTTCATATCAATGATCATCACAAACAAGAACATCGGAGGGGTCAGGCCATGTTTGTTCTTCTCGCACCCGCCGTGTTTAGGGTGATATCAAGAGGCTCGCATGTATGAATCCCAACAACCCTCGTTCATTGTTTTGATTGAAAGGAAGAACATGGGAAAATATCATACTTAGAAAACATTTAACCCCTAACATTTTTCGTCATTCATTTTTCGCTGATGGAGTTGCAGAAAATTAGATGAAGAAGATCGTCGTTCGTCAGGTCTGCAAGCACTTCAAAACCCGAGTTGCATCGGCTCGTTGACGATGATGCGGAAGTCGGTCGTCGAAGACGTCTCATGACTGTTGAAGCATCGAGGAATAAGTTTAAGAAGGTTTCCATTATTCGTTCTTCATTCTTCATTAAGAGAGGGGAGCCATCGTTGGCGAACTCTTATTCTCCCAATTTGTCCTCTCCAATCTCCCACTAAAATGAATATGGAAAAAAAATAATATATTGTAATATCCTATTAATTTGTTGGGAAATATTCAAATTTGATTAATTAATTTGGTAGTCTCTCCTTCAATAATGTGAAGGGTTGACACAAATTAATTAAAGGGAGTTCAAAAGGATATCCCTCATTAATGAGGGAGAGTTTCAAGGTTATACTCTCCTCCCATTAATATGTGGGTTTAGCCCCGTGTGGTCCCCACGACGCAACCTCTCACAAGAGGTTATGTTCGGGTGGTTCCCACATTGTAACCTCTCACAGGAGGTTATGTTCGGGTGGGACCCACCACTATAACCTCTCATGGGAGGTTAAGGTGTGGTGGTCCCACCTCCAACTTCCAAGAGGAGGTTTCAACTACTAGTCACCCCCATGGTGGCTCAAACAAAATATGGTGTAGCTCACATTATTTTATTTTTTTTAACCCAAAATATATTTTCTATTCTCGACTCACTGTCGTCTAAGTAAAAGTCTCCTTAATCAAAAATTGGCACTACGAGTTCAACGGTGCCCTCAGATTTCAATTCCATGCACCTGTTCAAAATTTATAAAAACCCTCTCATATGTTTACTGAACGTACAAAATCAAAACTTCATAAATTCATTCCGGGCACACCGGGCCTCGGAATCAAGCACTGTAAATTTTCACAGGCTCGTAAAATTCCCATGTATTTAAGAAGAAAAACTCCTTGGGAATTATAGTCCATTACATTCTCCCCACCTCAGGACGTTACATCCATGTAATCTACAACTCGAACTAAGGGAACCAATGGGGGTATTGGGCATGTATATGAGCCTCCTTCTCCCATATGCTCTCCTGGAGGTTCTCGTGTTGCCAGCGAACTTTCAGCATAGGTATCGACCATTCATGTAGGTCCCACTCCTATCGATCCTCAATCTCAACCTGAACCTCTGTAAAAGTCTTTCCATCAACGAATTCCAACTCCCCATGGTGGATTATTTGAGAAGGGTCATGAACGTATCTCCTCAGCTGAGATGCGTGGATGATGTCGTGCGCCCGGTGCAACAGAGTTGGAAGTGCCATGTGGTAAGCCACCTCGCCTACTCTATTGGGGACCTGAAAAGGACCGATAAATCGCAGAGATAACTTACCGCCTCGGCCAAATCTCCGTAAACCAAGTTTGGGGGAGACCCGTAGAAAGACATGGTCTCTATCCTTGAACAGTAGAGGTCTTTGTCTCCTGTCAGAATATGACTTCTGCCTTCTCTGTGCAGTCTTCATTTTCTCCTGGATGATCTGCACCTTCCTTGTGGTATCCCGTACCATCTTTGGTCCCACCTGTGCGGACTCCCCTCGTTCTTTCTAGCACAATGGCCATCTGCAAATTCGACTATACAATTTCTCAAAAGGTACCATCCCGATGGTGGAGTGATAGCTGTTGTTGCACACAAACTCCACTAAGGTAAATTGATCCTCCCAGCTACGACCGATGTACAGGACACAAGAAGGTAGCATGTCCTTGAAGGTTTGAATGGTCTGCTTAGTCTGACCATCTATCTGACTATGGAAGGCGGTTCTCAAATGAATTTGTGTCTCGAAAGCCTCTTGCAACATCTCCCATAGCCGGGAAGTAAATTGTGTGTCATTATCGGAGACAATCGTCAAGGAGGAGCACCAGGTACCAATAGGCTTGGTACAACCTTTAGAGGTCCCAGAGTGGAAGTGGGATGAGATATCCATGGACTTTGTGACGGGTCTTCCATGTACATCCAGGGGTCACGACTCGATTTGGGTGATCGTAGACCGACTCACCAAGTCGGCCCACTTCCTACTAATTAGAGATCAAAGTTCAGTAGAGACCTTGGGATGCCTCTATGTGTAGGATATTGTGCGGCTACATGGAGTACATTCTTCTATTGTCTCTGGTCGTGACACATGGTTTACTTCTTGTCTATGGAAGGGGTTGAAGGAGGCTTTCAGGACATAGCTATGTCTGAGAACCACCTTCCATCCTCAGACAGATGGTCAGACTGAGCGGACCATTTAGACCCATGAGGACATGCTACGTGCATGTTTCCTTGACTTCGGTCACAGCTGGGAGGATCACTTTCCTTTGGTGGAGTTTGCGTATAACAACACCTCTCACTCCACCATCAGGATGACACCTTTTCATGACTTTTATGGTCGAACTTGCAGATCACCATTGTGCTAGACATACCTTGGTGAGTCCGCACTAGTGGGACCAAAGATGGTACGGGCTACCACAGAGAAGGTTCAGATCATCTAGGAGCCGATGAAGAATGCACAGAGCAGAAAAAAGACATTTTCTGACATGAGATAGAGACCTCTAGAGTTCGAGGACGGAGACCACGTCTTTCTAGGAGTATCACCTCAAAAAGGTCTACAAATATTTGGATGAGGCGACAAGTTATCCCTAATATTCATCGGACTTTTCCAGGTCCTCAGCAGTGTTGGCGAGGTGTCCTACCGCCTGGCACTTCCACCTCAGTTGCACTGGGTGCACGACGTCTTCCACATATCTTAGTTGAGGAGATACGTGAAGGACCCTTCCCACATAATTGACCCTGTAGAGCTAGACATCGATGACGGGGTGAAATTCATGGAGTTTCCAGTGGAGATTGATGAACCATAGGATCGGGTCCTTCGTGGATGGTCAATACCTCTGGTGCGTGTTCGCAGGCAGCACAATAACCTCCAGGAGAGCACATTGGAGTGGGAGGCTCATATGAGTGCTCAGTACCACCACTTGTTCCCTCAGTTGTTTGTTGGGGCTTACGGGGGCATAGAGACATGAGGTGGGGAGAATGTAAACACCCAAGATTACCATGTAATTTTTTTATTTAAATGGAAATTTTAGAGGTCTGCGAAATTTGACGGCGCACGATTCTGAGGCCCAGAGTGTACGCAATGATCCATCGAAGTTTTTGTTAATCTTAAATTAACGCGCATAAGCAGTTTTCTTGAAATAGCGGAATAAATCTTAAATGGTAACTTGGATTAGAAATTTGAGGGCACCGTTGCGCTCAGGATGGTGGGTTTACACTTGGCACGACTTAAGATTAGTTTTTGTAGGCCTCCTGTGAGAAAACCCAAAATGGAATAATTGTAAATAAAATAATTAAATAAATTATATTATTTACCACACTTATAACTCACAGACGCTAACTCAGATTAAAAATCTGAGACCACTGCTGAACTCTTGAGCGTATTATTTCTTTAAGAAGATACAAACTTTGGCCGGAGCGGGACACCAGAGAAAGTTAGTTTTTGGCCACAAATAAAATAATTAAGTGACAATTATTGTATTGTAAAATTCATAACTTCTAAATGGTAACTCATATTGAAAATATGAGAGTACCTTTGGGTTCTTTGGGGCGTTCTTCACCTACGATGATCTGAACCTTGACCGACGCGAGTCGAGGGTGACTTATAATAATATTCCAAACTTATTTTCGGGTACGTTTATTAAATGCGCGAGCGTCATTTTGTATCTTTTGAAGAGGTTCTCGGAATTGAAATCTGAGGGCAACGTTGAACTCGAAACACTAGTATTTTCTTAATAATACATTCACCTCGAAGATATTCGATCAGGAATAAAAATAAGTTTTTGGCTTTTTATAAAAATAATAATAAAATAAAGTACAAAACTTTATTTTATTTTTAAGTTGTCTTGTGTTGAGTGTGTTGGTTGAAACCACCCCATGGGAGTTGGTGGTGGGACTGCTAAACCCTAACCTCCCGTGAGAGGTTATGGTGGTGGGGCCCACTCGGGCATAACCTCTCTATTAATGATAGGGGTGGGGACCACCTGAACCTTATTGATGGTGGAGGATGAAACCTCTCCACTCCCCCTCATTAATGAGGTAGGACCTCTTTACCTCCTCTGCACAATTAATTGTGCCAACGCACCTACCAAATAATTGTGCCAATGCACGTGCCAATTAATTGTGCCGACGCACATGCCATATAATTGTGCCAATGCGTGTAAATTTATTTATGGGATTTTCATTCTCCATTTGAATTGCGTGCCAAAAATAAAATAATAGAAAACCTATTATTATTATTTGGTTGGAATTTTCTTTTGGTGGAATGGAGGGAGAGTAGAGCTAGGGAGACCCATTCTCCCAAAGAAGAACACGAAGAACACGAAGAACGCCGGAAAATCTTATTTCTCGTTCATCATCCCTGACCACTTTCAAATGTAGAGAAACTTCCCTCCTCATCATCTTCAACGAACCGATGCACGAGCTTGGATTGGGAGTGTGTGACGAACACAGCAATCGATGAACTTCATCGTCTTCTTTCTGTAACACCATCAATGAACATCGATCAACGACTAGTGAATCAAAGGTAGGGTTTGTTTCCTTTAAAGTAACATGTACTTCCTTAATTAAATGAAGAATGTTGATGTTTAACTTTTGATGGTGGGGTGTTTTGTTCCATTCTTGAGAACCTATTGCTACCACCCTAAATGCGGAGGGTGTGAGCCAAACCAACATGGCCCGACCCCTCTGTTGTTCTTTCTGTGATGACTCTACAATGGAATGGCAATGAAGAACTGACAACGAACAAAGGCCACACTAACCGCGGCCTCTACCAATCATGCCACCCTCGTGGAACACCGATTCTTCCAGCCGAATACCGTCGTGCCACACGCCTCATGCCCCCATGTCGTCGCACCCTGCACCACCTGCCCGCGTGCCCCGCACGCTGCCTAGAACCGTCGGTGCCCTACCTGGCACCCCACGCCCTACCAGCGGTAGGCCCGACACCCCCGCGCCCTGCAGGCTACCCACCCGGTGCTCCCGCTCCCTACGAGAGGCCTTCCCGACATGCGTCCCGACTGCCCGACGCCCCCGCACCCTGACGGGCCCTGCCCGGTGCCCCCGCGGCCTGCCCTGCGGCCTGATGCGCCCTGCCTGGTGCACACGCGGCCTGCCCGATGTCCAGCCGACCTGCCTACATCCCGCGCAGACTGCCCGCTGGCCTCCTGGCTACAGACGTCCTGAGCCACATCCCTCACGGCGGTGTCCAAGCCGACCCGGCCCTTCGGGTAGAGCCGCCTTCCTGGCGGCATCTGGGCCGAACCTCCCTCGCAGTTTGCTAGGCCGGGCATAGAAAATCGGGATTAACATAGCGGGGTGACCCACCCAATGGGTTGGGTCAGACCCATCGGTTCTGTCAGGGTTGGCCCAGACCGGGTCGGACCGGACCTAGGCCCACTACCGACCCTTTGCTTACTTCGGTCATATCTTTGACACCCGATGTCCATTTGAGGAACCGTTAGTGGCGCTGGTAATCTCGTTGAGAGACGACCCCTTTGAGAATACCCCAATGATGTTCAGGGTATAATTGAGATTTAATGAGGTTGGTTTGTACACGAATCCAACCGAGCCCCCTGGGAATTAAAGGTAAATAACTAATACACTGGGCATCCTATTGACGTGCCGTCTATTGCGTTGAGACGCCTACAGCGAGGCAGACCTTTGAAATACTTCCACGTGGGACTTCATGACACATAGAGTATCGACTTGTACCATATGGAGCAGACCCTCCCGATGACGAGCGAGAAGATTGCAAAGACCTAGTATCTAGATGAGACTTGACGACTACTGACTGATCAACTCGGAGTGATTCAGATGGCCCAGTAGGGAGTGATTGTTTGTAGCACCAAACCCATAGTAGAGGAGCGCTTGGTTGTAGCAGCAGACCCATATTGGGGAGCGCCTCAATGTGAGGGCGGAAGACCCACACTACTCGATAGGTGGAGTACCTCAGCAGTCCAAGGTTAGTGGGAAGCGCTTCGTTGTAGCGGCAGGCCCACTGTACTCGACAGAGGAGGAGTTCTCCAGCAGCCATAGTTTCGACATCGTGAATAAAAATCTTGGTTGAGCCGAGTCAATGACTTTTCTATTTTCTTCATTATTTAGATGGTTACTAGATAAATTATGTATATGTATGGGAATATACCTAAGTAAAGATTATCCGTTGATTTCATAGTTTGTGGTTTATCCTTGTTGGATTTTGTGAGACCTTGAGGGTCTTAGGGTCCCTACTAAGTATCGTTATACTCAAACCTTCACGGGCTATGCCTGTACAACATTATCTTGGATGCAGACGATGGATAACACTGACGGAGGCTAAGAGCACAAGGACTGGATGGTACCTGGAGGTTGACCTTATAACGAGTCATTACATAGAGGAGACTGATGGACGTGGAGTGCTGAGGTGGCCATCTGTACCTTACCTTCAGGTAGGAACCCCAGTGGATGATCCAAGAGCTGCACATTACGTTTTAGATGATTGTCCCATTTTTAGTTATACTTGTACTTTATAGTTGGGCATGTATTTCCGGCCCATTTTTTCTTTCCAGCACACTCTTTAAATACAATTTTTACTTAGTGTTTTGCTTCCAGTTGTGTACTCTGTTGTGTGTGTTTTTCAATTATAAATGCAATGGCTTCCCAGTTTCGGGATATACGCCTTTGGTGCTAGTCTCCAGCCCTTGGCCTAGGGAAGGCGGGCTTGGGGTTGTCACGATATGAGCCCCAGGGGATGGGTCGTGACATTGAAAGAGGGCGGTGAAATTATTAACTCTTCTTCAAGTGTTTCCTTTTTGAGTTGATTAAAAGGGCTCCTTTAGTGGGATTTATGATCAAAGTAAGGATTCTAGGTTGATGTGAGGGGAGTTAGTAGAATTTTTGGGTAGGGTTTGGCTGAGCCAAATTTCTTTGGAGATGTGATTTGGAGAGAAGGGGATGTGCTCTTTTATAAGAGAGGTAAGGGTCACTTGAGGAAACGATTAAAATATAAATTTATTATACAATCATATTCAGTTTATAATGGCTCCAAATAAATTTATTTCGAGTCTTATTTGGTTATGGGTTGAAATATTCTCAACTAATAGGTTTTAGACAAGTTTAGGTTACCATTTTAACCTTATCTTTTAGATTTAACTCTTAGTTAAATAGTTTAACTTTTACCATGCCTTCTTATATTCTTACACTATATGGTTAATAAACATACTCTAAATATTTCAGAGAACCTCAAGTGGTTCCTTAATCACATATATATATTATTATTTAAGTCCATTGGAAGATCCTTAGATTTTTGGGAATATTATATCAACCGATAATATAGTATTTGTTTTTTAAAATTAATTTATGTCATTTTTGATACTATTTGGTATTTTGTTTTTGGGAAAGTCATAAAAACCTTATCACTTAGAAAACATATATCTAACCAACCCTAACATTTTATATTAACCTATAAAATTCTTTGATTGCATGAAAACTATTAAATTCTATTTATGTTAATATTTATAATATAAACTATTTTATTATTTCACTAAGAAGGTAATTACTGCATCATCATTGTGTCATAAATAAATATAATTATTTAATCTCTAAAATTTATAAATAATATACCATTATATAGGAAATTTTTTAATCATTATAATGAATTTTTATAGTCGAATTTATCTTATTTATAACCCTATATTAAAATTTTTGTAGTTAATAAACTTTGAATTTAACACTTTTATATCTTATTTAATAATAATAATAATAATAAATGTCCTAATATAATCCAAGTGGACCTAAAGGATCATATTTTATTACTAAGGTTGTTTTTTGTTGAATAACACTTATTCAATAGAATTAGGACTTGTGTAAGGGTAATTATAATATAATTTTTACCTTTAATTACTTTATTTATTTTTAACCGTGGTAAATAAAAGTAAAAGGTTAATGTTCACAAAAAATTATTTTCATCACATTTAATCACATTTTACTTAATAATGTAAACTGTGTCTCTTAGATTTTTGAAATTCAACCATGTGAAGCAGTAAAAGTATGTTTTATGCAAATTTGCTAATGTACCTAGAGGGTAGGTAAAAGAGGTTAAAAAGATCAATAAAATTTTATACATCTAATTGAATAATAAAATGACTCAAATGAATTGTGTTGAAATTATAAAGGTATTATATATATATTTTTACATAAAATGAATTTAAATAAAATACATAATTTCTTAAATAAAAAGTATGTGTTAAATAACAATGTAGTGTTTTTCACTATTCATCAAAAATTGAAATTTTTCAGAAAAATACCAAAAATTCACCCTAAGATAATTTTGATATTCCAAATTCCAAAATGAATTCTATTTTACAAAATTAAAGACATAGAAGTTGCATTTATTAATTTAAAATTCATTCCCATTGTCAAAAACAGAAAGCATGTTTTTTAAAGGTAAAAACTATCAAAAGATTGACATGTGTTTATGTCAAATTTAAATTTGAAATTACTTATAATGCCATAAATTGTATTAAATGATAAATATATAATCTAATTATATGTCAAAACTATTCAAATGTATAATTGAAAACTATAAATTATTCTGATTAAAAAAATATGTTTTCAATTAAAATTTAGTATTTTTCACTATTCACCCAAATATGAATGTTATCAAAAAACACCAAACAATTATAGAAACAAAATTTTTATATCTCTATTATAAATAATAAGTTTATTTTTTTCATATTGAATATATAAAAGTGTCAAATATTGGATTTTAATAGTTTTATCCAGTAAATGGTAGTAAAATTTCATTTTCTGATAAAAACATACGTTATCTGAAAAATGAATTAGTTATTATATTATGTCTAAGAAACACATAATATAGATGTTAAAATTTATATAGAATATATATAATTCAAAATAAAGATAATACCATTCATAATCGCTTTTGAATAGCTATTTGGTAAGTTATGGTGTGCTCGAACACGATATAACGTGTAGCGCAAGCTACTGAATTACTTTGAAGAAATAACGTATTATGAAATATTGTTGTGTTTAATTATCCCCTCCTTCAATAAATTGAATCATTGAAAATTTAAAATTGTTCATTGAAAATAAAAGGTTAAAAAACAGAAAAATACCTTTGGGGAAAACCCACATCAGAAATTGGGTTTACAAAATTTAGTCATAATAAAAGGGAAAGGGAAATGAAAAAGTCACCACCAAATTAAGAAATCAATTTGGAGAACATTGATGGAAATTAGAGATATATAATTAAAGGAAAAAAGTAAATATTTATAGGTAGTTATTGAGTTCATCAATCACAAACAAGTGTAAAATTGACGTCCTCAAAGCCATCAATCTAAGATGATTTAAAATAACGTCGGTTCAACAAAACATAAGGTATTAGGATAACACATTCTTATTTTTAAGATCCCTTACATAATGTTTAAGAAATATTTTCTTCATAGAATAATAGGGAAAAAATAGACTTGAGAAGTAGAGCCTCACCCTTCATTTAATTCCTACCACAAACTCATCATTCACTCTAAATGATAATATAATTAAAAAATATTCAATTTATCCTAATCGTATAGGGTTACAAAAATAATGAATTTAAAATTCATTTCTCAGAATATAAAAAAACTAAATTATATAAACCCGGACCTCACATATTCTAGTGGTAGGTGATCCACCCTTGCCGCCCTTCAGTTGCGGGTTCAAGTCTCATGGCCTTTCCGGATGCAATAGGCTGTCAGCCGACCTCCACGTTGTCCTTTTAATGACAATCCAAAAATAATCTCACGAAATTGTTTAACCTTAACATTAATATCCAATTTCAAACTTAATCGATTCCATCATTTAGACTGATCCAAAATACTTTTTCCAAACTCACAGTCCAAAATTTATAAGGAAGGTAAACACAATGAAGATCCTTTTTTCCACATAATAACATGAGAATACCTTTATCAGGTATTCTTTTAAAACATTGTTACAACCTGAATTGCCATAATACCTTATTTATTACATTAATTCTCCCTTATTCCTTATAGAATAATAGATATACTCTTTCTGTCAAAAACATTTGTAATCTCCAAAAATGATGGATTATACAAATCATTAATCTGTTTCAATGTAGTCAATAATATCCAATATTATGTATCCAAATAAATCATATATTATTCCAAAATCATCACCTTAGTATGAGAAGCATATTATGGTTTATCTTTCTCTCAACTAAATATTTTCCAAAAAATTTAACCTTTATTTGAGTCACTTTTCTTGGTTCCACACAATCTCAATTACATAATGAAATTGTACTACAGTATAATCCTTTTATACTCTATAATTATTTTATCATGTACATCATTAATACAATACTCAAATGAGAAAAATACTTTAATAAAAAAAATAAGAAATATAATCATTCCTCTTCATATTTATTACTCTCATAACTTCATTATTATCCAATTGTAGCATTTGGGGTATACTCTGATGATTTAGACATTGATTCACGTAGTGTCCCAAATCCTTACAGATGAAGAATTGTACATTCGAAACCTTTTTCTTACCCTTTAAATCACATACTTGGTGTACTTTTTCTCCATAGTTATAACAATCTCCCATTCTGTTCACGCATCTACCAAGGTGATTCTTTCCACAGTTATAACATGTGGGAAAATTCTTCTTTCCACTCTCCCCTTTATCCACCATTCTCTATTCCATCCTGTTCTTCTCTTCCATCCTTTCAAAGCCACAGGAATCAGAGAATTATTTACTTATATTATTAACACATGATAAAATTTCATCATATGATGAGAATACATGGGAGACTATTTCCCTTTTAAATGATGGCTCAATACATTGACAGATATGATCCTTCATAATCATTCAATCATGCGTATTTCTGGAATTTTCATTCCTTCTACTACACACAATTTATAAACAATGGAATACACTAGGTTACATTATAAATCGCAAATCATAATTCAAAACTTGTAAAATACCTAATGTAAATATAATTTTTTTGAATATAATATATAATCATAAAATATTTTTATTGAGGATGTATTTACACCTAAATCCATTATAATGGATTATAATGAAAATGTGAATTATCCTAAGCATATCCCCCATGAGTGTCGTAACCAAAAGTAATACACAGTATGTTGTCGTGTACCAGGTTACTCCTGGTCAAGCCTGAAACTCATTGTTAGAGTTTTCACTCCTAGGTACATATGTGTCAGAACCACCTCAACCTGCTCATATACATACATGGATGTATTTCTTGGAAAATACACATAATCTATACATTTCCAAAATTCTAGGATGTTCATTAATAATAATCCTCAATTTATATCTTAGGGTAATATTATCTAATCAGAGTTTATCTAAATACATTTCCATGGTTGTTGCTAAAATTCCTCTGATACCAATTATAATGTCCAGTCCCCATTTACGTAAAATCAGTTCATTATTACATAACATTTTCATGATTAAAAGGAATAAATTACCGAATGACTGATCGATTTAGTTGTCTTGGAAATTAGATTACATACATAATCGTTACATTACACATTGGAAAATAAAACACAACATAAATGATCCTATGAAACTATATTAATACACTATCTTAACCCTGCATATTAGTCATAATACACATGTTGTAATCCTGGGAAAATAAAACATAAGAAATCGGCGAGATCAGATGCTCAGTAAGGATAACAATATAGCGAAAACTTTCATAAATAATCATAAACATTTAAGGCAGTGTATAAAACAAAAAAAAAATACTTTTAAACATAAACTTCAGCAGAATATGGCAAAGATAAATTAAATAATTGCATTCACTTTTTCACATAGATATTCTCCTAGTCAAATAATCACATTAAATATTCATATCCAATTTCATAATGATGGAATGCATAATGGTAGACTCTATAACCACATAGTCAAGGCCTTGTTCCAAGACTAAAAATAAGATTTTTTCAAGGCCTTGTTCTAAGACACTATTTTATCTCATGAGACCTACCAATGCATTGAGAAGCTATATCAGGAACCACCCGTCACTTACTAAGTCCAATGCATTCCTCATATGAAAAGGTTTAAACATAATATATTCATTCGTATTAAAAATATCATACAAAATATCAATAATTTATCCATAAACCCTGAATGGTATAAATATTACAAATCAACAGACAAACATATCACAAAACCATCAATACAATATAGAATAATTGTATCATAATAAATCGACCTCAATCAAGAATAATATCCCGTAATATTTATTGATATAGTAAAAAATGATGAGTAAAAATATTTGGGAGAAATATCCGTTTATCAATAAATGTTTTAAAAGGAATATAAATGAATTCATTAAAAAGATAGTTTTGAATCAAATTGTCCCATAAAAGTTTGAAACTTTTTAAAGTAATTATCATTTTACAGCATTCATGTTCATATAAATAAATCCTTCAAACAATTTTGAAAACATGGTAATTAATGAGAAAAGTTTAGAAGAATAAATATTTAAAACATTTAAAATGTTGTTTTAGTAAATATAATTTAAAAAATAATACCTTTGAAAACTATTTTATGTATCATGTACATGGATAATAAATATGTCCCATTATATACATACGAAAAACAACCTTAGATAATAAAGAGATTGTGAAATTAACCCTTACCTTGACTTTCCTTTGATCAAGGGTACGTATAACATTCTTTATAATAAACATAGTATGTTAGTATATTATACCAAAACCATATTAATATTTATTATATCATAAATTATTCATTTCTAACTTTATACTACCTGGTCAATAATGATTTCCATGATAAATTAACATTTTGGGTAATAATTGCTTCATTTTTCATACGTATTTTAAGTTATTATTCTTGATCATATAATTTATATAATTATTTAAATACATATATAATATAAACCATGGTTTATATATTATATATATTTATAATATAAATATTTATAATCGATAGATATATGAAATGGAAGGCACTGTTTATAGAGACGGTAGGTTGTACATACACATAAATGTTGTTTACGTTTTCATGTCGTACTGAACAGAAGTAAGTGAATAAGATATATGTAAATAAATATATATATATATATAGTAGCATTATTTATTCATATATTAAATACTTATTAATAATATATATTTTAATTATGATCGTTGAATGGTGAATGTGGGAATGAATCTCATCGCATCCTGGAGATGTATTCCGTACCTACCCACGAGCAACACTATCATTATATTGATGGTGAAATACTATGTAATTGGATGTTATGTCATATATAAATAATAATGAACATGTTATATTTCTTATTTTAATTATTTATACTCCTTATTCTACCCATCCAAATAATGGAGTGTTTGATTTACAAGCTACACCACAACGAGGAGACGGTAAGCCTTACGTACGCACGTATGGAGACTTTGTCATTTATATGGTGGATAGAATAAAAAATATGGTTTTACAATATTTATAATAACATCAGAGTATGTAGGAGGTATTGGAGTTATTATTTTGGTATGCAAACAGCGAAGAAGGAGGAAGTGGAAGAAGAAAATAATTTGAAAGTGGGTGGTGAAATTATTACCTCTTCTTCAGGTGTTTCCTTTTTTAGTTGATCAAAAGGGATCCATTGGTTGGATTTATGATAAAATTAAGGTTTATAGGTTTAATTGAGGGTAGTTGGAAGGAGTTTTAGGTAGGTTTTGGACAATCCAAATGGATTTGGAGTTGTTATTTTGAGAGAAGTGGAAGTGCCCTTTTATAAGAGGGGTGAGGGTCACTTTATGAAAATATTAAAATATTAATTTATTATACTATAATATTTGGTTTATAATGGCATAAAATTAATTTATTTCGAGCCTTAGGTCGTAATGGGTCGAAATAATCTCAACCAATAGGTTTTATACACGTTTATGTCACCATTTTTACGTTATATATTAGATTTAACTCTTAGTTATATTGTTTTTCTTTTACCGTATCTTCTTGTATTCTTACAATATATGGTTAATAAACATACTTTAAACAACCAATAGAACCTCAAGTGGTCTATTAATTACATATATACCATTATTTAATCCCTTTTCTGGATCCTTATACATTTGGGAAAAATATATCAACCAACTATATAGTATATGTTTTAAAAATTATTTTAGGTCAAATTTTGACACTATTTAGAATATTGTTTTTTTGAAAGTAATAAAAACATTATAACTTAAAAAAACTATTTAATCAAAAATAAAATGTCATAATAACCTATACAAGTTTTTTATAGAATCAAAACATTTAAATTATATTTATTTTAATATTTATAATACAAACTGTTTTAATATTTCATTATGAAGGTAATTACTGCATTATCATTGTGTCTTAAATAAATTTAATTAGTTAATCATTAAAAAATTTAAATGAAATACCATTAAGTAGTAAATATTATTATCTTTAAAATGAATATTTATAGTCTAATTTATCTTATGTATACCCCTATATTAAAAATTGTTTAGTTAATAAACTATGAATTTAACACTTTTAACTCATCTTTAAATAAAATAATAATAATTGTCTGGATTTAATAAAAGTAGACCTAAAAGTTAATATTTTACTAATAATGTTTTTTTTTCTCAAATTACACTTATCCTATAGAATTAGGAAATGTGTTAGGGTAATTTTAAGAACTTTTTTTTCTTTAATTTCCCCATTTTCTTTTAACTGTGGTAAATAAAAGTCAATAGTTACTATTCAACAAAAATTATTTTCATCTTATTAAATCAAATTTTACTTATTTATGTCAACATTGTCTCTCTGAGTTTTTATATTCAACGCATAAAAGAGTTAAAATTATGTTTTAAGCAAACTTGTTAACGTGCCTAGACCGTGGGTAAAAGAGGTTAAAAAGTTCAATAAAATTTTATACAACTAATTTTATTATAAAATGACTATAATGAAATAAAATGAACTTATATAGGTATTATATATCTATTTTGACTTAATATAAATTTAAAAATAAATAAATAATTATTTAAATTAAAAGTCAGTTCTAAATAAAAATTTACTATTTTTAAATATTAATCAATGATTGTATGTTTTCAGAAAAAATACCAAAAATTCACCATAATATAATTTTGATATTCCAAATTTAAAAATGAAGACTATTTTACCAAATTAAATACATAGAAGTTGAATTTATTAATTTAAAATTAATTCCCATTTTCTAAACTAAAAAGTGGGGTTTTAAAAGGTATAATCTATCAAAAGATTGACATATGTCTATGTCAAATTTAAATGTTAAATTACTTATAATGACCTAAATTGTATGAAGTGATAAAAATATAATATAATTATAATTCAAACTATTCAAACTTATAATTTAATAGTATATATTATTCTGATTAAAAATGTTGTTTTCAATTTAAATTTAGTATTTTTCAATATTCACACAAATATAAAAGATATTGGAAAAACACAAAAAATTTATCGAAACTAAATTTTGATGTCTTGATTCTAAAAAAGAAGTTTATTTAGTAAAATTGATTTATATAAGTTTCAAATATTGGATTTAAAAAGGGATTTCCATTAAAAGGTTGTAAAATTTAATTTTCTGAAAAATACTACATTTTATCTGAAAAACTGAATTTGTTCTTATATTCTCTCTAAGAAACACATAATATGGATGTTAAAATTAATAGGGAATATATAAAATTCAAAATATAGATAATACTATTCATAACCTCTTTTGTATAGCTAGTTTGGTATGTCAGTGTGCACTTGAACTCGATATTGTGTGTAACCCAGGTTATTAAATTACATTGAAGAAAAATAACTTACTATGTAATATTGTGGTGTTACAATAAGGCATGTATCACATAGAAATAAAAGTGATAAAAAATAATTTACCTTATACGTCCTTTAGTAGATTATGTTTTCACATCATGTGTAATTGTTTTATGAATTTTTTTAACTTATATCATAACTTTATTCATATTTATGATATCAAATATGATATTTTTATATAATTTTTGACCCTTTTGTTGATAATATTTTGTAATTGCCCTTATTTTGGGTATTAACTGCTTCCTTACCCTATGCATGTTTTTCATGAATATCTTGGTTATTTTGAATAGGATATTGGTAAAAAATATCCAGAATTATATTAAAGATATAAATACAATATTTAATCATTATGTACATTTTTATAGACATTCTTGAATGTTGTATCTAGAAGATGAATCACATCGCATCGTGGAGATGGTGGGTCATATGTACGCACTTGCGACGGTATCATTCCCTTAATGATTGAAAGGATAAGGAATTGTATGGTATATTAATTTTTTTTAATAATAAATATCATTTCAAATTTATTATATATTTCTATTATTTACACCATTATACCAATCCAAGTAAGGTGTTAATGAAAAACAAACTACACCACATCGTGGGGATGGTATGTTGTATGTACTCATGCACAATGGTTTTGTTTTATATAAGATGGGTCAAAAGTGTAATATTTTTGTTCAATAATTATAATAACATCTCAGATTATAGATAATAATATATTTATTAATTTAACATGGAAGATACACATGAATAGGAAGTTAATGAATAAATAATCTTGAAAGATTTTGTAAAGATTATTACCTCTTCTTCGGTATACTTCATTTAATATCTTATTATGTGATCTAGGGTAGGTATTTTAAAAGGAAAAAAACATATATAACATAACTAAAGATTTTGGAAAGGGAAATTTTCAGGTTTTGGTTCAGCTATATACCTCAAATTGTTGTGAGGAAGTGATGGAGGATGTGACCTTTTATAATTGAGATGAGGGGTACTTTTGGAAATATTAAAAATATTAAAATATAATAAGGCTATTTTCAAATGGCCTATAAACGAATAGGGGAAGAAATTTTAAACCCTATAATATCCCATTTAAAATATTTTGAATTTTTTAGATTAATAAATAATTTCATAATATATTAATTCAATAAAATATCATTAATGCCAAATTTATAATATTAATTTAATTTGAATTACAATACATGAAGACAAAGTGATAATTTTAATATAATACTTTCACACATATATAATTTATCCTATATATATATATTTAATTTATTATACACATTAATGCATCCCAAATATATCAAAATTAATATTTTAAATTAATATTTTATTTTTTAGTTAATTAAATAAATACTATTTTTACATTGAAAAATTATTTAAGGTAAATATATAATTTATTAAAAATAAAAATTATTTATATAATGAAAATTCATTCATTAATATCAAAATATAAATTTATTCTCATTCATATATTTATTTCTTCCCTATGTGGGCACATAAAAGATAATAAAAACAAAGAGAGTGACATTTTTTAACAATCTATAATTTAAATAAAATAGAATTTATATTCGTGGAAAAGTGTACATTAAACAACTCCAATTATAAAATAAGGTTATAATTGTCCAATAAGATTCATCAAATAATTTTTGTACCAGTTTAGTTTGTGGTTATACACGTATCTTATGGTTTTAAACCTTATTTAAAACATTGAACTCTTACCCTGACAACATGGATTTCTATTCTTTAAGGGTTAATATATTAACTAAAAATTTAAAATAAGACCATAAATGAATAATGGATGAAATTTGAAATCTCATCCCAGTATTTTTACCACATTTTATCTTTTTATGAATTGTATACCATTTAATAAAATATATTTTTTAATACCATTAATGTCAATTTTGACACTATTCAATATTTCATTTTTTGAAAATATCATAACAACAAGATATAATTAAACCCACTATTTTATATCATCTATAACATGTAAAAGTAATGTATAAAGGTATTTTATGGTTCTAATTATGTCAAATTATATGTATTTTATTATTTTTAATAACATTAATTTGATATGTCCGTTAATTAAATTATAGCCACATCATTGTGAAAGGATTTAATTTAATTATTTCTTCCATAAATATTTAAAATAAACTATCATGATGAATATAAAAATAATATATTTAAAAGGAATATTAATTAAAGAACATATACCCTATGTAACCCCATATAAAACCATTTCACTTGTTTAAAACAAAAGTATGATAATGTTGGCTTTTCATTGAATAAAATACAATAAAAATATTAAAGACATATAATTGGCTCTAAGAGCTCATAAAATTGATCCAATAATGATTTTTGTTAAAAATGAATCATCAAATAAAATTAGTACTAGTGCTAGAGTATTTTTATAATATTTATAATATTATTTTTACCCTTGATTACCCGTTTTACATTTAACCGTGGTAATAATAAAATTGTGAAGGTACTATTCATATTATCCAAAAATAAAAGGAACTTATTTAATAAATTTTTACCTTATGATTTCAAATATTGTGTCCCTTTTTCAAAATTAAAAACATATAATTAGCTGAAATTAATTTAAAATTTATCTTGATGACGAAACAATAAAACCAATTATTAAAGTGAATGGGTTCAAAAGATTGAAAGGTTTTTATATCCAAATTCAATATGAAATTGATCACAATGAACATAATTTGGTTAAAATATGTAAACATTATCTAATTATACTTTAAAACGAATCAAAAATATAATTCAACACTATAAATTATTTATACGTTTATTTTTTTAATTAAAAATTAGAATTTGTCACTATTTATAAAAACATGAATATTATCATAAAAATACCAAAATTAAACATAATTACATTTTCATATTTTAATTTTAAATAATAAGATTTATTTTTTAAATATATTTTATAAAATTTTAGAAACTGATTTTTAAATCATGTGCACCACCAAAATGCCGAAAAACTATCTTTAGAATAATATAGCCTTTTATGAATAAAAGTGGATTTATTTTTATATTTTATATAAAAAATAAAAAATATGAATATTAATCATTATATTTAAAATATAATATATCAATTTCATAATTTCGTTAATAATATGTATTTCCTCCAATTTATTGGCCAGGTTATAAAAAGAGTTCTTTGTTCATTTAAGATGGGTGTTGTATGAAATGTAAGCTATCAAATAGATTAAATTTTAAAAAAAGTCATACCTTAAAATCAAGGGTAGTTAAATTCCCTCCTACTTAAATAAAATATTTTGTCAAAATTAGAAATTGTAATTTGAAAATCAAATATTTAAACTTGAAAATTCTATTGTGGGAACCCACAATGTAAATAGGGTTAATAAAACATCCTCTTAATAAGAGGGAAAAGAAAGTGTGAATGTCACAACAAAATTAGACTTTCTAATATTAAAAAATTTGAGGGATGTGGGAACATGCACAGGGAAGATTAATATAATTATCATATTCTAATGGTTAATTATATAGTACATGGAAATTATAAAGTTACCAATCACAAAACCATAAATATTATTAAGGATCAAAATAAAATTGATTTCATAGTAAAAAAGTAAATGGATAATGTTTTTTATTAATAATCCTTTTCCTATAGTATTGGAATTCATTTAATATCCAAATACAAACTTGAGAAAATAAACATTTCTGATTTATTTTCATTTAATATGTATAATCTCATCTTTTGGTTGTTATTCGATCTATTTATAAATTATCAATTACACTAGTAAATGAATGTTTATGATGAATTTTTCATAACTGAAGCACTTTATAGAATCATATGTTCTGTAAGAAATTACTTCATACTCCAAATGTTTAATGTAACCAAAAATGATAGTACATAGAATCTAATAAATCATAATTAAGATCAAAAAAATATCCAAATATCAAATTTATCCATTCAATAAGTAGTTACCATAAGACTCATTCAAAATAATTCTATCCAAATTTTTGTTTAAAAAATTAGATACATGCCACTAAATTTCCAAAATAAAGAAAAAATTATATTCCCCAAACAATATAATATAGTTTTTATTGTCACAAACCAAATATTTTAGCACCTCAAAATCCTAAATGAAAAGGTTCATGATTACAAATCCTTAATGAATAAGTATTTTAGTACTATCCTTATATATCTCATGAATTTTTAACTATTGTAACATTATTGAAATAATTATTAAATTCAAATACATGAGAACATTAATCATTATACTTAATTATTAAACCATTTATTATGCTTCATCATATTTTTTGTTAACACCTTATTCCTTTAATTTGTATTTTGTAGTCTCCTCATCATCAGTAGTATAACTAGTTCTTTTATAGACATAATAATTCTAATGACTAACCTAAACTCAAAGCCTAATGTATGTAACACTAATACTGGCGATATAGTCATAAAGAATCATTTATAAGATGAATAAATCATTATAAATTCTTATAAATATATGATTCCCATGGTTTAAACTAGGTTATCCATGGTATATATATATATAATGATATATTATACTCAGCCTTATCCTCAAAGTTAGTCACATGGTTACATTTTGTAATATATGTTTTCGAAAATTTCGTTCCCAATGATTATAAAAAACATTCTTTGATATTAATTGTATAGACCATGACTGTAGAAGTTTGAATCTGGAGCCGTACTTTATAAAAGTGAAATAAGATACATGGAATCACATCCCAAAAGACCAAATAGAATAGTATTATTGAAAAATTAGATATATATTTTAAATTCTAATTACATCATAAATATAAAGTAAGAAATATATTTTGTTTGGGAATGATATTATTCCCCTTAGCATAAACTTGCATATCAGTCATTATATACTTCCAGGAAACCTGGATAAAAATAAAACAAAATAAAGGTTTGAGGTCATATGATCAATAAGGGAATACATACTGTGGAAGCTATCATAAATAAGAATAAATCATTATGAAATTTGATTAACTGAATCAAATTCCAGTTTATCATACACTAGATCATAATATTGAAATAATAAATGATATTCAAAAATAATATATAAATAATCACATGGGAATGAAACTTAAACACTGATATTATACTAATCAATTAATCCCATGTATTACAAAAAACTAATATCAAAATTATAAAATTCATAATTCTAGAAAATTTTCAAAATATTTTTGAGTTTTCATACAAATAATATAATTTATTCAAAGCTTCATTCAAAGAATACTTCCTCATTAGGGTTCATACAAAAAATCTAATAAATGGGTAAGGACATTTCAAAAACCAAATATAGATTGCTTCACAAGAATTACTGATGCATCAAAGGGAAATATTACTCCATGCTTGTCATTACTAAGTCCAATATATTACTCATATGAAAGTGTTCAAATATAATCAATATATACATTTTTATTAAAACATCCATTGAAAATGTATATAAATGTACCATTTAATTAAACATAATCACAAACCATCAAGGGTAATATGGTGAATGGTATCAAAATAGTATATCCCTAGTCAAACTAATCAATAATAATTTAATAAAATATGGTATATGTTATAATAATAAGTATACCTCAATGAATCATAAGATTCAATAAATGATGATGATATATATGAAAATAAATTAAATTATATTTTGTATAAATCAATAGGAAAATAATACTTTTTCCCATTGAAAAAAACATATGATTAAAATATAATGCAATTATAAAATGAAACATTTTTTAAATAACTAATTAAAATTTAATTGGATTATTTAAATCATTAATGTGTTATAATGAAAGAAAAATATTCTCATTATATATAACGTAAAAAAATCCTTTCTATATTTTTATTGGAAAAGTATCATAGAACATTTCTTAGAAAATTAAAAACAATACCATTCAAAATGTTTTTTAAAGATTAAAAAAGAATAAAAATGGCATTAAAAAAGAATATTTGAATAGTAAAACCCATTTTTAAGATATTTTTTTGAAAATGATGAAGTGGCGGAGAAATATTCCCTATTTGAGGCTAAAGTAGAAACAATCTCAAATATCGATGAGATTATGAAGTAAAACCTTAACAATTATTAGTCGGTTTAATTGTACACCCCCATAAACTCAAATAAAAATTTAAATACCATAAATATACTAATATTCATGATATTATAATAAAGGTACATTATATATTCCACATAAAATTAAAATGTGGGGAATAAGGCATGTCTCTTATAGAAGTAATAATGAAATAAAAATCCATTACAATATGCTTCTTTAGTCGAAAAATGATATAACATATTTTATAATGGTTTTAGGAAATTTATTAAATTATATAATAGCCTTATTAATATTTATTACATAATATATCATATTTTTATTTTATTTTATCACATGTTTGTTGACAATATTTTGTTATTACACTTATTTTGGGGGTTAACTGCTTCATTTTCCTATGCATGTTTTCCCATGAATGTCTCAGGAATTTTTTATAGGACATAGATCAAACATCTAAATAAGTATATTAATGTTATAAAGATAATATTGATTCACTAATTAATTTTTATATCTATTCTGTAATATTTGATATGTAAAATAAGTCACATCAGGTCAAAAAGATGGTAGGTCGTACATACATAGAAGCAACAATATTATTCTCTTAGTGAGGGAAATTATAATGAAGTGTATGTCGTTTCAATTTTTAAAGAAAAAATATCATGTTATATTTATTATATATATCCATTATTTCCATCATTATACGCATCCTAGTTAAGTGGTGATGAAAACCATATTACACCACAACGTGGAGAGGATTGGTCGTACGTACACATACACAGTGATTTTGGTTTCATACAATGGATAAAATGTGAAATATATTTGTTAAATAATTATAATTACACCTCATAGTATATATTATTCTAGATTTATTAAATTATCATGGGAACAACACATGGATAGAATATATAAAAAGAAATTATGTTGAAAGAGTCAATAAAGAGGATTACTTCTTCTTCCATGGACTTCCTTTAACCTCTTATTTTGTGATCTAGGGTAGTTATTTTAGAAGTAAAAGAAAATCTTGATCGTATATATAGATGTTTATAAAATAACTTTTCAGGTCATTCTCGAGCATTATGGATCAAATTTCTGTGAGGAATTGAGGGAGGAGGTGCCCATTTATAATTGAGGTGTGGGATACTTTTGGAAATCAAAAAGAAATAAAAAATAATAAGGCTATTCAAGAGAAAAAGATTTTCAAATAATGTAAAAATTAATAGGGGAAGACCTTCTATATCATATCATATCCCATATTTTATATGTTTACATTTTTGTGATATTTTAAATAGTTTAATAATATACTAATTTCATAAAATAACATTTTTCTCAAATTTGATACTATTCATTTAACATGACCTAAAATACATCATGAAAAAGTGTGAATAAGAATATAATTTTTTTAAAAATATATAATATAACATATATATCTATAACAATCATTTGAAAAATTAAATCATCCGAATTATGTGAAAATTAATACTTTTAAAACCAATTATGTTATTTTTCTATTAATTAAATAAATACGGGGTTTCCATTGATGAATCATTGAAGGTAATTATATAAATTTTGAAATTTAAAAAAAAATTATATAATGAAACTAAATTTATTAAGATAAATAAAAAGACATCTTTTCATTAATATGTTTATTTTTCCCAATGTGGGCACATAAAATATATTAAATACAAAGAGAGTGACATTTTGTAACTATTTTTCATTTAAATAATATATTAGTTAGTTTCCTGAAAAAATGTCCATTAAACAACCTAAATTCTAGATTGAGGTAATAACGATAGAATAATATTCATCCAATAATTTTTTGGATAATTTTAGGCCAATATTATACCATTATCTTGTGGTTTTAAACCTTATTTAAACTCTTTAACTCTAACTATGACAACTTGAATGTTTACACATTCAGGGTTAATATGGTTACTATAAAATTAAAAATTTACCATAAATGAATCATGGAAAAAAAATTTAAAAAAATTTATTATTTTTTCATAATTTTATATTTTTAATAATTTTATATCATCTATTAATATATTATGTATTTTAAAATATCATTTATATAAATTCTGACACTATTGATTATTTGAATTTGAAAAAGAATAATAAAAACATGATATATTAAAACCAAATATTTTTAAACACAAAACATGCGTAAATTAATATATTCAATTTTTTATAGAATTAATTATATAAAAAAAATTATGTTAATATTTTGAATAATATTTATTTGATATGTCCATTAATTAAACAATTAATGAGTTGTCATTGTGCAAGTATTTAAATTTATATTTTATATCATTAAAAGGTAAAAAAATTATCATGATGAATATAAATATTTTTGATTTTAAAATACTATTTATATTCGATCATGTCCCCTATCTATCCCCATATTATAAATTTTTCACTTGTTAAAAACAAATGTATGACACATTTGAAATTTCTTTGACTAAAATACTATAAATGGATTATAGTGACAAAAGATGCTCAAAGAGCTCATAAAATGTTCCCAATGATTATATTTTCCTAAAAGAACCCATAAAATAAAATTATAACATGTTTTAGGGTATTTTTTTAATATTTATAATATTATTTTTACCATTAATTACCCAAATTAACCCATTTGTGTGGTAATAAAAAAATTACAAAATTTACTATTCATATTGTCCAAACATAATAGGGGACTATTAACTAAATTTGAACCTTACGATTCAGAATATGGAATATATTTTTCAAATTTAATAACCCATAATAATGTTAAATTAATTTAAAATTAATCTCATTGACCAAACGAGAAAACATGCTATTGAAGTGAAAATGTTCAAAATTTTGAAATAATTTTATATCCAAATTCAATTTGAAATTTTCCATAAATGGTCTAAAATATATTAATTGATCTAAATTTAATCTAAATATAACTTAAACCATATAAATAATTTAATATAACACTTTAAATTATAATGATTAAAAAAATGTTTTCAATTTTAATTTAATATTTTTCATTATTCACCAGGACATGAAACCTATCTGAAAAATACCCAAAAAATCAACCAAATAAAATTATGATAATACTATTTAAAATTAAGAAGTTTATTTTTACAAATATAATTTATAAAATGTAAAATTATAGTTTTAAAACAAATACACCCTCGAAAAGTGACACAGCATTCTTTAGAAAAAAAATTCATTTAATGCGTAAAAGTGGATATATTTTTATATCAAGTATAAAAATACCATATGATTAATTTTAAACATTATATTCAATATATAATATAGAAATTTTATTATGTGGTTAATACTATTCAGTACTACAAATTTAATGGCTATGTTATTATAGTATTTTATTGTTCATTTAAGCTAGATATTCTTTGCAATGTAATAAACCGAATATATTAAATTTGAAAATAGACATACCATAAAATATTGTGGTGTTACAGTTGTCCCTATTCTATTATTTTCATTAGTTTTAGTACATTCGTTAGTAGTGATCCAATTAATTCATCAAGAGTGTACTTTTTGAAGTATTTTATTTCACCCCAGGAAACCTTATTTGTGTTCTGTTTCATTAGAAATACTTCTAGGACTCATTCATTAAGTACTGGTTTCTCTAAATATTTTTCAAGGTAAATCATTCTATTAAAAATATTTTTTAATTGGTGGAGAATTTGTTTTACAATTTCATCTTCACCCATCTTGATATCTTTGCACTCATGTCAAAGTATTCTACAATTTGGTCAAATCACTTTATTTGATCCAAGATGAGTGAATTGTAGAATCTTTTAAATAGAATTAGTTATCATACACAAAGAATCATCTGAACAAAATTTTTTTAATAGAACAAAATAAAATATTAACAGATTTATAGTTTAAAATATATCAAGATGCATCATTTCCTATAATTCTATTTACTCTATCTTCTTGAAGTGTATACAATTAATCTATGGTTGACCAACGTTATATACTCTACTATTTCAGGTATACATCTAGTATGTATCAAAAATACCGATAATAATTTCCATAAAATTATGGTGGCTTAGGAGAAATCCATGCATCATTTATGTTCACAACTTTTTTCATAATTATCAGTGTCCTTAGAATGTGATATATAGAAATATGTTAGCATAATAAAATATAAACATGATCTATAAAAGGATTGGATAATTGTAAAAAATAAAAATATTTGACACAAATTGATAGGTATTGGGAAAAATAATAACTAAGATAAACTATTGTTATTAAAGTTAACCTTCGATTCAAATTATTAAGATAAAATGGTTAATGTTAGATGGTCTAGAGGGGGATGAATATACTAGATTAAATTTTTTAATCAAATAAATGGAATATGGAAATTAATTAACAAATTTAATCATTTTAGTTAATTATAAATGTAACTAAAATAGAAAAAATATGTTTTTTATAATGGTTTATCACAACTTAGACATAGTTAATTATTATACATCTCTACTTAATGAGTGATACATTGTGTGCTACCAATTTTTTAAAGTAGAATCATTACATGATTAGAGATTCATTTTCTACTAAGTGGAGGGATAACCATGACACACTAACTTTTTTAGGGAGATTCGAAATTGAAATAAAAAGCTAACATTACACTATGGGAGTGAAGGAATGAATGGCCATGACATTAGAATCTACAATTCAAAAATAGAATAAAAGAAGAATAAATTATTATTTTTATAAAATAATTAATAGAATACATTGAGTGGATGAAAGAGATGGTAAATAGTGTTACAAACTCAAGATAATATAAAAACATAGAAGATTAAAAAATAAATTGTATATAAAATTTTTTAGTTGAGGATCATCTCATCTCATCAAAGAATTATAAATTAAGTAAGATTTAATTAGACACTTGATAAATGATCCAGATTATGAAACAATGTATCACAAAAGGATTATAATTTTAGTATTGATCTTTGCATCAAAATTTTATTTTATACATGAAGATTGTCTCGGTATCATTCTAAAAATCACATCATGAATCCTTTAAATAGAATTTTTCGTGACTAACAAGACAAAATATAATTGGGTAAATCAATTCCAACTCAAAAATAGAAAATTATCTAAGAGAGAGAAAGAACATCATCTAAATAATCATAACATTACTAATTTTAATTCAAAAGCTAATGGCCAATTCAAACCATATTGAATTACCCATAAAATGATAATAATAAATAAAATAATTCTCATAAAAATCATAAGATAATTTGGATTTTTAAAATAAAAAATTAAATACATTATAATTTAATGCATATTGTAATTTAAAAATTTATTATACTACGTTAAATACAATAAAGTGTTCTTTAATAAATTCAACATCATTAAATATTAATTTTTAAAATATTTAGCCAAATTAAACAACTAAAAATATAAAATAATAAATATTACAAATGGATATTGTAGAAGTTAATATTATGTAATATATTAGTTGGAACAATTCTTCCGATTTTGGGCCTTTGGTCCACCAGTGTGGTCTTACGAGTCTCAGGGCCTTTGGGCCACCAAGCCCTTCAGGCAACAAGGATTTCAGGCAACCAAATATCCTTCTAACCGCTATATCTCTAGCCCATAAAGGACCAAGATGCAACCCAGGTAGAACACACAAGAATAGGACTTAGAAGGGTATTCAGAGAAAGCAACATCCACCAGATTAGATCTAACCAACTTGGAAGAATGAGAGGGTATGGAAAAAGCCATCGGTACCAGGTACCATGCAATTCAACATTGGATAATTCAATCCAAACAGCCATGTGAAGTGTGGATCTAGGTGCATTAAAATATAAATATTCTAGGAATTAGTAGTTCAAAATTGTGTCACTTCTTGGGCCATAAAGGTAATGTACTAGGATTTTTCCCTCTGGGACATAAGGTCATGTATGGTCCTTTCTCAACTAGACATACATTCCATGTATGGGTTCCTCTTCAACAATTAAAATAGTATTATACAAAAATAATTAAAAATAAAAAAACTTTAGAATTTCAGTGTAATGATAACATAAAAAATGATAAAAAACAGACCATACATAATATTTATATTTTATAAAAAAATTAAACATGGGAAAATACTAAATGTGCATTCAATGTTGTTATGAGGTTAGTATGCTTAAAGTATTATGATATTATAATGATGAACATGTGATTAATGTGATGTCACCACAGAATACATTGTGTGGTCAGTTGTTATAACTTTTGGTGGGTATATTGACCAGGAATTCATGCTCGGTACACTGACTGTGTGCGGTAACTATTCTTACTATGTGAATGCACATTCAGTTTTACCGGGAGATATACAACATAAAAAAATATATAACATGTGATAATAGTGTGTCATGAATATCATTGTACAAATATATATACATCATAAATTAAAAAACATGTATTCAAGAGGGTTTCTAGGTAGGTTATTCTTTTCCAGGTGCATGTTAAATGCAATGAGTAGCTGATGTAAGTGCTACAATAGGAAGATTAGATACATGTGATATGAAGTCACATCGTTCAATGAATACCTAAAACATCATGAGTATGAAATAAAATTTTATTTTGAAATAGAATGGGTCCATTCATCTGGTCCATTATAGCAAGAATTCTTATAAAGAAAGGAGTATCATCGCATCAATGCCTCTATTTGTTAAATGGAAGATACATTTGTTGTAAGTATGAACCAAAACAGTGGTCACTTATATAAGTCATGGTAGTTTTTAATAAATGTTCACAGTTGGATAATATTAGTGTTATTGGTAGGTTTCTGGAAAAACATGGTAGGTAGATGAGGAATTCACAACAGGTTTAAACTTATCGTTTCTAAAACCTTATGTAACATGAACTTTTAGATATTGGATAAACATTAGACTATCTAAAAATATGAATTAGTGGTCGGTATATACGACTTAATTGTAGATAATTATATTATTCCTCCTATGAATAAAATAACTGATATATCCAACAACTATATATAATGTTATGATTGAAGCATCGTGAAATACATTATTTGTAAACTATAAAAAAATTATGACAAATTAGAAATACTTCTTCATCATTTTGAGGAGTATAAACAAAATTTTAAGACTATATTGTATTTTAAATAAATTAAGAATAATGTATTATGTTTCCAATTCAACAAACTGTGTGTTGTTTTTATGTTAAAATGAAGAATAATCCTTGAAAAAATAATGAAATTTAATTCATAAAATTCCTTAATTCTAGAACTATTTCATTAATTTTAAAAAATATTTACTCCACTTAAATAATAAAATTCATAATTCCACTTATTCTAAAGAAATGTAAAACAATTTATTGTATTAACAATGAATTTTTTTTATATGAATATTATTTATATGTCTCATGATATAATAATATAACAAAAGAAAATTATCAAGTTGTTTAAACAAAAACTTATTATAGAAACCAAAATCATAGAGTATTTTTAGTGTAACATGAAAAAATTATAATGATAAAATTAGTCTTCATCATAGTTGAATAAAATGAATATAAACATCTTATCATTCATATTAAACATGAATTAAAAAATTCCAATCAATGAAGCTAATGTTAGAAAAAAACATTGATAACTAGTTAGACTTTATTTTCACATAAAATAATAAGAGGGCTTTTATTATTCAAAAACATAAAATAATAATAAAAAATAAAAAAACACCAAACAATTTGTGGTAATATAACGAATATAGAGAAGATGATATGTCATGAACCCTCCCTCAAAAGATACCACAATTATGTGAGACAGACAATGACCCTCGATTCCCACCTCCACTAGGCCATTGGTTGGCGATAAACACCAAGGGTGTACAAATATCACAACATGGGAGGAATTACCCTTTGTAAGGAAACTAGATGAATAGATAGAATGAATCATCCACTAAATTGAAATAAAAAAATGTAAAATAGAAACCCAAACCATCCCACATGCATGTATAAATAGAACAGATAAAGATAAAAGTCTCCAAAGTAAATACTTGAAAGTAAATCTAAAGCAGCGACAAAGAAACTGTCTAGGATCAGAGCTTGTAAGGGCTAGAAAAGTCAAAAAAAGCCTCTTGGAAACCTGATAACCATTTTATATACATAGGGTTAGCATGAAAGGAAACTCATAAGGGAAACTAAATTTTCTCGTGCACATGTGAAAGAATCATACTAATACACCTATGAGAAAACATCAGAACCAAACAACACCAAAATAGGCATTCTAACCATCAAATCCTCACTAAGGGATGCTCATCAAATAATACACATCAATTAATATAATGTAATTTAATTAATGTTGATTATACTGTACCCTACACCACTTTCACACTGATTATCCTCTCCCACACTCCAACAGCAAACGTCCTGGCACTCCCACCGCTTCCAAATATAACATATCACATCCCACCCACACACCAAGGCCTCACAACACATCACAACTCATCCCACTCACACTATCCTATGATATCACAACACATATCATCCCAAAGACACCATGGAAACATATCACATCTCATATATAAGACAACTAGGACAACATATCAAATCTCATCCTGAAGACAACCGGGAGCACACATCACAACTCTACCAAAGACATCTGAGCCACTATCACGTGGAAGAGGGAACACAATAGAGCGGGTGTCCACCATCCATCCTCCCACTAGGATGTTGGGAAAGAAACCCCCTCATGACTATGAGGGTGTTCGACACATAGTACTCAACATGGGTGGGTTTTGAATAGAAATGAGTAGGAATATACAAGTATATATATATATATATATAGTATCAAATGCTCAAGCCCAAAATATTGGTTCTAAAAAAACCCAATCACGACAGCATCACCTTTACTTAGACATAAAAATACATTTATTAGTATATAAAATAGTAATTTTAGAAGGTGAAGATGCATGATAATGTAATTTAGATTCACATTTCCTCATTTAACACCAATTCATTTTATTATTTTTAATCAACCAAATTTAATCACACAACCCATCAATAAATTTTCCATTACAAAATTTCTATCTGATAAACCAATACAACCCATTGCATTTAACCAATTATTAAACATTCATTTCGTCCATCACTACTCAAGAATATAGGATAATGAAACCATATATCATTAGAAACCATATCATCCCCAAAAATCCCACATCTTCACCCCACAAGCATGGCAAAATTACCACCCCTAAACACCCCAAAATCATTGCCTATATACCATTATACCCACAATCCACAACCACATATCACCATTTCACAAGCATGAACACACATATCAAAACACATCATAATAATATTTCAT
This sequence comes from Viscum album, assembly GCA_963277665.1. Classification (NCBI taxonomy): domain Eukaryota; kingdom Viridiplantae; phylum Streptophyta; class Magnoliopsida; order Santalales; family Viscaceae; genus Viscum; species Viscum album. The sequence continues at coordinate 1,747,650,952 of OY728119.1, read as the reverse complement.
ATTTATAAAAGGTATTTTATGACATTACACATTATTTCATTGGGGAGGTATCATAAAAGTCAAAATCCTTGGAAAAACATTTTATTAGCCATGTATAAGTAATTAACCAATTTTCATTTAGGGGGATGGCATAAGAATCAAAGTAGTAACAATAAATATATCCAGTGCAAACAAACCCCCCCAACTACCATAATTATTAGCTGGTTATCAAGCCCATATGATCCACAATATCACAACAACCATAAAGTAGTAAAAACAGGTGAACATATCCATTTAACTGACAATTTCAATTTAACCAATTTATATATCTTATATTACTTCATCACAACCATTAATCGAAGGTAAAAATACACCACCATTTGATAAAAAATAAAGATAAATGAGGGAATCCCCCCCTCAAATATGCTTTTCAACTCACTATGCACCACAAGGTGAAGAATAATGCCTGAAAACCACAATCGTGCCATGATGAACTATAGATCAACCTATACCACACTAAAAGACCATAATGATATAGCATAAAAATACAACCCAAACCAAAATTTACCAATTTAATAAAACCTTAATGAATAATGAAATAAAACTAATAATAAAAAGTGTATAAATTATTGGGGATCAATGAAGGGAAGGATATAATCATTAACCATCAAAAAGAATCTACAAACGTGGGAGGTGAACGTCTTCTACTGTCTGTGATGATTGAAGAGTTTTTTTAGTAGGGTTTAAGAAAAACATGAGTAGCTAAAACCTTTAGAAATCTACTACATCGGGGAATTACATGAAGGGTACTCCCATTTCACGTTGTGTTATCCTAGGATTCTAGGTTCTTCCAAAAAACTCATCATCTTTTTAATATTTAACTATGAGAAACTACACATCTTGACCTTCCCTAGACAAGACATCAAACCAATTTTCACATCGTATTTTACACATAAACGGTGTTTATTTCATTTATTTGTTCTATTTCACCTCCATCTCCCACAAAAAACTCCCAAAATATACCCCAAACACCTCCAATAACAAAAAATGACAAAGTAACAAACCAAGAGGGGATGGACCATTACATTAAATAGCTCTAAAATGATTCACTCCCTTATTATTACAAAACTAAGACCAAAAGAGGATTAGGTTTGAACAACCACCCTCTGAGATACCTCTCAAGAGTCTCTCCACACCTAAAAAGATACCACCAACCACAAATTCCAATCCAGTGACTAAATAACATATTTCATTGACACAAGTCACCTCCTCTCAAAAAACCACACTACCACAAAACCATTGCACAACCATATCAACCTCCATGTATCCCACACCAACAACCACAATAACCAATGATGTGAACCATCCCAAACAAATAAATCAAGTAATTCCTCCGTCCAAATTAAGATTCAATATTCTATAGGGGGAACTCACTCAAATGTATAGGTTCATTCACATTGCAGTTAATATGTCTCAATTTGGAATCCAGTCTTCCAATATTCATTTGCCAGGAAATTATCACAAATCATACCACACACATCACAACAAAATTAAAACAAAACATTTCATAAAATATGTTCAAACATTACATTGCATAGTAGAAAAGATCAAGTAAAAAAATGAAAACCAAATTGAGTACTGGGAATTAATTTTTGTCTCCTACTACTATGTACTCTCCTCCAGGACACCATGCCTCTACAACACATGAACAAAAGAAATGGTTTGTCCTTGTAATTCCTTCTCCTGATGATCTTATATATCTACTAGCCATTCCAAATGTGTGGCATCATCCCCAATATCAAAATCTCTCCACACAATGACCTGACAATCATCATGAGGATACCGATGTAGCTGAGAGACATGAAAGATGTCGTGGATCCTCTCAAACTGTGGTGTAAATAGAAAACTGTATTCCACTTCTTTAACTCACCCCAATAGCTAAATGGGCCCAAATATCTACGAGAAAGCCTAATCCCTATTACAAACCCCCACATCCAATTTCGTGGGGAATCCATCAAGAACACATGGTCCCCAACCTCAAACTCCAATGGCCTCCTTCTATGAATGGAATAAGACTTCTTCTAGTCATGTGCTGCTGTCATCCTCTCACGAACAAGTTAAACTTTGTCTATCATGCTCTTCACCACATCATGACAAAGAATGGTTGTCTTCCCAACCTATCTAAAGCATAAAAAAGTGCGACACACTATCCCATACAGATCCTCAAACATAGCCATTCCAATTGAAGAGTAATTTCTATCATTACAAGAAAAATCTACCAAGGGTAGGTTTCATATCCAAGATCCACCTAATTCCAAAATGAATTCCTGAAATGTATCCATCAACTTCAAGATAGCGTTTTCTATCTTCCTATATATCTAGGGGTGAAAAGAATTGTTGAAGTGTAACTGATTTTCAAAATCATGCTCCAATCCCATCCAAAATCATGATGTAAAACATGAGTACCTATCGAAGAAAATAGACCTCATAACTTGGTGAAACCGCACCACATAATCTATATTACTCGTAGAAATGGAATCTAACATGCCAAAATATTTGATAGCATGGAAGTGTGCTGATATTTTCATCTAATACACTATCACTCAGATATTATCACATCCTCCATGAGAACTAGGTAACCCTACATTTAAATCACATGATATTTCACCACAATTCCACTTAGAAACATCAAAAGATGAAAGAAACTAACAGTAACATGATTCTTGGACTTTACTTATTGGAAAAGAAAGAACATTTACACAAACTCCTCCATTGACTATTTCACCCTAGGACACCAAAAATATACCCTCAAACCATGGTTCATCTTGGAAATTCTCTGGTGTACTGCCATAGGTGAGCTTTGGAACTCGTGAAGAAATCCCTTGTGTATTTATTTAAGAAAAAATCATCCTTACGTAAAACAACATTTGGTTTTGAATATCCTATGAATCTCCCTCCAAATCCACACCATGGATAGCATGATCATGCAACCCCTACACCTCCACGTCACCCAACTGAGATTCCTCCACCTACTGCATCAAAGAGGACAACAATTCTATCTAAAACAAAAGGCCCCTTCCACCATCCACCCTTGAATTTAATTTCAAGGCTACCTACTCCTCCATAACTCTCTAATATTCTACAGAATCTTGAACTATACCCTTTCAAGAATTCATTATCAATGTTTTGGCCACAAAATTCCCCTTTATTGAGATGTATGAGATCTCAAAACCATAATTCTAAAGAAACTCCATCCATCTATAGTACTAAAAGTTATGATCATTGTGAGAAAGGATATAACTCAAACTTTTATGATCTGTGAAGACCTCAAAGAGATCTTTAATGAGGTAATGATTCCAAAACATCTGTGAAAACACATTTGTTTCTAATTCGGGATCTTGTGTGGAATAGTTATGCTCATGGGGAATTAAATGCATAGACCCATAATTGATCACTGTCCACTTCTGAATCAGCACACAACTCAATCCTAGATAGAAGGAGTCAAAATTTACCTCAAAAAACACACCCTCCTTTAACAGCTGAGGAACTAGAGCACTGACTAAATTCTCTATCAGGAAACCAAACATTTCTTAAAAGTAATCACTCTAAAAAAAATCTTGGTATTTTCTAGTCAATATTAGTTAATGGGGTAGAAATCGGAGATACATTGGGTACAAACATCATATAATAGCCTACTAGTCCAAGGAAGCTATGAAATTATACCATGTTATTGGGGGCTACACAAAAAATATACTCTTAAACCATTGACGAGTATACAAACAGACCATAATGAGACACCACATGATCGAAGAAATACACTTGTCATGTCTAGAGCATACACTTGATCAATATTCCATATAACAGGTGGCGTCAAATAACATGAGAGATTGTTCTGAGATACTCTGCATGATCATCCTAGGAATTTGAGTAGATTAATCTATCAATAATGAATATGATGATGAATCAATCCAAGAGCACATGGAACATTGAGTTCATAAGTCCCATGAACATGGTGGTGCATTTGTAACACCGAATAGAAGGACTATAAGCTCGATGTTCCCATACCTTCACATGAAGTCAGCCTTCAGGATATCTCCCTCCTTCACCCTCAAATAATGATATCCTAGCCGCATATTGTTATTATAAAACCAATTCTCCCCTCTTAAATAGTGATAATATTTTCTATCCACATAAGTGGGTAACTATTTTGGACTGTCAGCTTATTCAAAATTAGGTAGCCTATACAAAACCTTGAAATACAATATTCCTTCTTTACAAACAACACTAGAGCACCCCATAGTGTCACACTGGGTAAGATAAAACCCCTTTACCTCAAATCATCTATCTAAATCCTCAACTCCTACAACAAATAAGGATTCATATGATATGTATCCATCGAAATTAGAGAAACACCAGGCTGCGTGTTTATCATAAACTACATATCATGTTGAGGGGGTAGTGTTACAACCTCCTTGGGGAATTTTTCCAAGAACACTCAGATGACCCTTAAAATCTCTACAACACCAGCATCCATTGATTCAATTGACAACTCGACCATCAGGGAAATAAAGGGATTCACATGATGATTTCCCACCTGATAACTCTGCTCACCAATTACAACCACATGTTGTCCATACACATCCAAAAACACAATTCTACTCTAAAATTATTGTATAATCGATCACAAATAATAAAACTAGTCAATGCCAATTATGACATCATATGTATGCATCTACAGTAAGAAAATATATCCACATAATTGACTTGGCGCCATCACCAATCTACACCCCTGACACACATCAAACAAGTTGGGTTGGCCTTCGACTAATATAGTAAAAAATATGGGCATGATAAGAATCTATACAACTATTCCTAGACTATGGTCTAGAGTGGGTGAAAAAAATAAGTGTGAAGATCATGAATCAAATAAGGCACAAATAGGAGTAAAAAAACAAACTGATGCAACTAACCATTCCCAGCACATCTACCTCCATGTTGACGGCTACCTCCATGACCACACTCAGGAAATGGTCCCTAAAAATGAGGAACATCCTGAGGTCAACCTCTACTTACTCAATCTATCCTTAGTAGAGAATAATCCTACTTCCCCTACTTCTGAAACAGAATCACTGGTAACTAATGTTGAGTATGATGTTATGAATATCTGCCTTAGCCAAACTACTCTTGACAATCCATTGGCCACTGGTCCTGAAGATGATCCCATATGCTATAAAAGAAACACCTTAGCCCCAACCCCATAAGAATGGAACAAAAATCGAATGTCTAAAGGGATGTTTCGATGGTTGAAACCTAGAATGTCGAAACCTCTAAGGTCCTAGTACCTAATACCTTCCATTGAAAATTATACCACTTGAGGAACCCTTATAGTTCCCTAGAATATCTCCTTTTGAGTGTATTCATTTGATCACCCCTACCTTCTTATAATCGTCTCGGTACATTGACAATGTAAAAGGAGTAACTTGATACTGGATAGAAGGAATAAGTGCCTCCTCAAGATTCCTCACATGAGACTGCTCGTTTTTAAAATGATCAAGTGAAATACAAAGAAGATACGTGGACATCTTTCACATATCCTTCACTGAAAAGTTCCCCTACTAAAGATAAATAATATCCTATCTCTTCACGACCTTCATGTTCAATGAATATAACACTACCTAAAACTCCTTCTGGAAGATGACCCATGAAACATCTTCCTCCCTATTCTGACCACGTTACAATATCCACCATAGATGTGAAACTCCTTGCATCTGACTAACATCCAAAGTGACCATATACCTCTTCGAGGATCAGATCAAAATGAAACTAGTACCCATCTCATCTATCCAACTCTCTGTCTCCATAATCAGAAAATTTCCCCCTGTACTTTTCCAAATATTACTTCAAAAAAGCATGTTAAATCCTCTTCCAATGATTATTATACTCAGTATGATCAACCCTACTTCGATATAATAGGTCGTCCTAATGAACCTCCACTTTCTTATCCACACATGGACGATGACTATGAGACATATATGTAATAAAAAAGTATTCCATAAGCCTTGATGTATGAATTCCCATTTAAGATTAATTTTATCTCATTTAATTCATTTTCATCCATTTGAACATTCCCAAAACAACCTAGTTCAAACAAGAACAAGATTCATAATAATTCATGTCCCTCTATTAGGTCTCTACCCTGCATGAAAGTACCTTTAACTTGGTCTTTCAATAAGCTTAGAGTCTATGCACCAAATCATGGGGACTATAAAATCCCATGTCCAACCTTGTATCCAAGCCCATTGTCGCTCACCAAGTTCAACTGGCACAATCTCCATACCAATCCATGCAACCCTCACTATTCCTAACTCCAAAATCGATCATATCTTTCAACAATGAGATCTGATAACACTCTTTCAGTACCCCTCCCTCCAAACATATGATAATGAGGGGACGAAGATAATTTCTCCCGAGTCATACCTCAATTAGGTGACCGCACAATGATTTACTGTTTCATTTTCCCCCTTACACCACTGTGCTAAACATGTTTTTTATTGAAAATTTATGAAATAATAAAAAATAACACTTCATGTATTATTAATTTATTTTTTTTTCATCATTATTAAAAAGGTAAATTTAACATTTTTATTATTTCATTGTAGGAGGATGTGATTTGGAGGCCCCATAGATGATCCAGAAGGAAATAGGCCAAACGGTATGGAACCCCACGGACATATGTCCACTATAATTAGAATTTGGAACATTATGTGCATTCAAATGGGCTCCAAAATTGGGATACACTCTAAAACATCATGGTACAAAACTCTTCCCAAGGACCCCAAGCCCCATTCATCCACTAAAAGTCCTATCTGATCCATTCTTTCCAGGGGACAGAATATGCATGATGTCAAAACATTGGTTCTATATTTTGACAATATCTAACAATAAAGATATCCAATAGCAACCAAATTTTACAAGAATACATCAAAGAGGCCTTCCAATAACTCTTCAATTTTTTCCAAGTCATGATATGGCTGTTTATGTATCCATCAATGAGACTCTAATGGTATCACCAAAATTGGGCGCTCAAAACTAGTTACTATTTTGGGTATAAAAGGAAATCAAGGGAACCTTGTTTGCAAGATCGAACCAAAAGAAATGATCTACCATATTAGAGTCTGAGATGTGTCTTTTCCTCTTCCTAAATATTTTAAAGGACCCTATCTTTATAGGGGGTCCATAATGAAGATGGAGTCTCACAAGAGGTTCTTCATCCTCCTGATGTCGAGATAAGTAGTGGGTGATCATATTGAGGGATCTACACACTTGAAGAGTGAGTTTCGGAATATAATTATCTACTAGTTTACTGTATATTGTGGTTTTAGTTGTTCTTTAATATGTATCTTTACTTTTCTTGATGCATTGAATTTAAAAACATTTTATTTCGTAACTTATTGGTGATCGATTATAAGTTTGTGTCTTGTGTTGTTCTGATTGGACAAACTAAAAACCATTTTCTCCAAAACATTTAAGATTTCAATGCTCCTTTACAAACATTAATTCATTGTAAGGGTTTGGGACTTGACACCATGATTTTTATGTCATGGTTTAGTTCTAATCGCATCATTTTAAGAGGATTATGGGTACCCAAGATCTTGGTTAACCCTCAACCAAATGATTACACTAAAACCTAACAATGAATTAAGAATGAAGAACTCTTCAAGTGATGTATTAACTTAGAAATTATCAATTATTTATCTCTTATTTTTTACTATCAACTAGGTCTTTCAACTTTATAACTCTTTTATTTATGTTACTTTATTGAAACTGTTTTCAGACCCACCCACATATTTTATTAAATCATCTTAAAAATAAACACTGGAAACCTATCGAAGATCCTTGAGATATATCCTATGGTATTCCATAATCTAAAAAATATTCTTTAAATCACTATCAATTTGACATTTCATTACAATTCCATCAAATTTTTGTGTCGTTGTCGTGGAGCGCTTCAGTTTTTAGGGCATGTTTTTATAAGATATTTGTAAATTTAATAAATATTTATTTACCTTTTTAATCCTTTTGTGTTCTGATTTATTTTTTGTGTAGATTTGGTGCCTGAATAATTATATTCTAGGAAATATACCTCCTTTTGAACCCAAACCAGAGAGGATCCTACTTCAGCGACTCTAAGACACATAAGAGAACCCTTTGAAGGATGACAAAAAAACAATGACACACTTCTTGATCCTTCATCTTATTATTCTGGAACTGACATCAAAAATGAAGTAAACTTTTATAACATGGATGAAGATAATATAACTCTAAATTAACTAACCTCACTTGATTTTGATATCCAACCCACATACATTCAATTACAAGGCAAGGCACCCAATTTTGTACTAAAATCTGGTTTAATTCAACTATGACAAAGATTCCGTGGACTTCCTAGAGTGGATCTACATAATCATTTAAAATAATTTCATACTATGTGTTCAACATAGAAACCTAAAAATGTCTATGAAGAACACGTAAGGATTTGTAAATTTATTTTTTCATTTGAAGACACTACAAAATAATGGATTTATTAAGTTAAATCCCTAATAAGAGGTTGGGATAACATGAAACACATTTCTCTTGAAAAATATTTCCTAGCCTCTCAAAATGCAACAATAATGAAACAAATTTTTATTATAAGACAATCTCAAGGAGAAACACATCATGAATGTTGGGAAAGATTTATAATATTATGTTCACATTTTCTACACCATCAAATAAGCAGTCATCTTTTAATACTATAGTTTTATAAAGGATTTATTCCAATTGATGGTAACATGATTTATGCTATTGTAGGTGGTTCACTAGTGGATCAAACCTCAATCACTATAAGGACCCTAATTCAGAACATGGAATAGAACAATAAAAAATTTCGTACAAGGTCATGTATACCCATTAGAGGTGTCCATGAGGTGCAATTTACTGAATTCGAGGAGAAGGTGGATACAATGTTCAAAGTGGTAAGTACCCTTCTTTGGAAACATGATCTTTCCCAAGGTAAATAACAATCTCCTCCTCCCATACATTGTATGATATGTTTGTCTAATACTCACTACATTGACCAATGCCCCCAATTGAGGGAAACTTCTAAGAGTTGTGAGGAAATCTTTCCAGGCCTCTCCTATAACAAACTTTTTATGAAAAACCGTACTATATATCAAACTCTGGGTGGAATGAAAAAAAATATTATAGGCATGGGGAAATTCAGATGAACCTCAACAACAATGGAACAAACCGGGCCATAGTAGTCATCCAACAACACCCAAAAATCCTCAACCACAATAAATTCTTTTATAATAGACAACTCAGGTAGTCATACAAGACCTCAACACCCAATTAGACCAACTTGCTAACTCAGTTGGGGAAATTAAATGTCACGGGTCAGGTACACTACCATATCAACCATTAGTTAGCCCTATAGATAAAGGAAATGATAGTTCTATCACCCTTAGGAGTGGAATACAAATATAAATTCAAATGAATCCTCCATTAAAGGCATCCCCTCTTGAGGAAACCTCTATCCCAACAAATAAAAATGTTCCAAATGTTGAAAACCATGTCTTGAGAGAATCCCATCAAAAGTAAAGAGTGGGTATGTCGATGAGTATCTTATCCAACACATTCCTCTTCCATTTCAAAAAATGTCTACACATACAAGAAAACAAAAATAAACATAACATGAAATGGAAATTATGGAAATATTCTAAAATCTGAATTTCGACAATATCTTGATTAATGCCGTGAAGAAAATTCCACAATACACCATGTTTTTAAAAGATATGTGTACGAAACGTAGGCGAATTCATGAAGATGAAAATGTTAGCTTATGGGGGAACATATTAGAATTTATAGATCCATCACCTCCCACTAAGTGTAATGATCCTAGGATATTCCTGATTCCATGTACCATAGGAGAGTATTAATTTTTCAATTCTATGCTTTATTCAGGTGCTTCTATAAATTTGATGCCTCACTCCATTTATTCTTCATTATAGGTAGGAAAATTGATGCCCAATGGTATTATTGTTAATCATTCAAACTGGAGAACTGTATACCCCTTTGGAGTGTTAGAGGATGTTCTTATGCAGGTTCAAAATTTAATTTTTTTCTTTTGATTTTTACGTGGTAAAAATGGAAGATGATACGATGAATGGACATGCCCCAATTCTATTGGGGAGACCTCTATTGAAATCCACCAAAAAAATAATTAATGTCTACAATGGTACATTATCTATGTAGTTTGGTGGTGACATTTTACCCTTCAATATTCATGATTCCATGAATCACCCCTCGGAAGAACATTCTTCTACATCTATTAACTCTATAGATGTACACTCTTCCCCTAAAAACAATTATTTTCATTCCCATGATCCCTTTTCTGAGATTTTATAATTAGTTGAAATTAAAAGAAATGATTCATGCACAAAATGTTTTTCCGGTTTAGAAAAAATTTCATGCATGTCTATTAATTGATGATTTTTTAAACACTAAGTATCACATGACCATCGATGATACTGTTAATCTTGTAAATTCTAATTCCTTAGCTAGTGATGAACCCATTGAGCAGTTAGATGATATTAGTGACCTCTCACTTTTACACACAATCCAATCAACCCAAAATCACCCTAAATTGGAAGTGAAACATCAAAATCAAGATTTAAAATATTCATATCTGGAGAATAGAAACAAGCTACCTGTCATCATTGAAAGTTCACTCCCTCTTGATCATGAATTATGATTGCTTAAACATTTGAGGGAGTATAAAAAACAATTGGGATAGACACTTGCAAACATTTCTCGTATTACCTGTCATTTTGCACACATAATATTATGTTAAATGATGAGGCTAAACAAATGAGGAAGGAACAATGTCAACTAAACTCAAACCTCTTAGATATAGTTGAAAATGAGGTAACTAAATTATTGGATGATGGAATCATTTACCCTATATCTTAAAGCCAATCGGTTTGTCCCATTCAAGTATTTCAAAAAAACTAGTCTTACAGTAATCAAAAATGAAAATAAAGAATTATTTGCAACTCGTGTGAAGAAAAGATTTCATGTCTACATAGATTTTTTGAGACTAAACCAACACACTAGGAAGGACCACATTTCATTTCCATTCATTGATCAAATTCTAGAGAGGCTACAGGGGAAGTACTATTAATGTTTTTATGATGGGTATCTTAGATACCATAAAATACATATTCCCCTGGGATCAATAAAATACAACCTTCAGTTTCTCCCTTAGAACATTTTCCTATAGAAGGATGTCATTTGGTCTGTGAAATTCTCCAGGCACATTCCAGTAATGTATGGTTAGTATTTTTTCAGAATACTTTGATAATTACATGGAAGTATTCATGGATTATTTCACTGCTTATGGATCTTCTTTTGATAATGTTTGAGTAGTCTTTGTTGAGTCCTACATCAATTTTTTGAAAATAATCTTGTATTAAATTATTTGAAATTCCATTTCGTGGTACGAAAAGGTATAGTAATGGGTCATGTCATTTATTAGGATGTTATATGAGTATATAAATCAAATTTGGATGTAATTTTTTCTTTATCATTTCCTAAAAATGTTTGGGATGTTCTGTATTTCATAGGTCATGCATGATTTTACCATTGTTTTATTCATGACTTTAGTAAAACTGCACTCCCACTTTACCGGTTACTCCAAAAAGAAAAGGAATTTGTTTTTGATAAATGATTTGAGGAAGCTTTTAGTAAGTTAAAATGGAGTCTCACGTCATCCCCAGTAATCCAACCACTTCAGTGGGATTTTCCTTTTATGCTCATGTATAACGCCTCTAACTATAATGTTGGGGTAGTCTTATCACAGTGGTTCAATCGATTTCCACTTATGATTAATTTTTCTTCATGTATACGGGACCCTTCCCAACCTAACTACACCACAACTGAAAACAAATTCCTTTCTGTAGTGTTTTACATGGATAAATATAGGTTATACATTTTAGGGTCCAAAAAAATGTTATTCTAAAACCATGAAGCCCTCTTATATCTCCTAAAAACCAAAATCCCAAACATGTCTAATTTGTTGGATGCTCCTCCTTTAAGAATTAAATCTAGAAATTAGAGTTAAAAAGACGAAGAGATAGTGGTGGCTTAACATATTAGTAGGATTCCCCCATTCTCAGACATTGACTCACCCCCCTATAATCCCATTAATGATATGTTTCATGATGAGAATCTGTACCGAGTGAAAGATGTTATTCCCTATTATTCTAAAATTTTAAATTATTTTTTAGTATCATGTATTTATATATATTAAAATACCAATCTAGTCGTCTAAATCATGAACCTTGTTGGTACATTTTGTATGATACCTACCTCTATCACACATTTAGTGATCATGTACATAGGCCATGTTTTCTCTATGGTGAGTTTCAATCTATCCTTAGATTATGCCACACTTTTGCTTGTAGGGTCCACTTTGGACCCCAATAGACTACTCCCAAAGTCCTTGATTCTGGTCTCTTTTTTCCAAAGTTTTTTCTGGATTCCCATGATTTTTGTAAATCTTGTCATCATTGTCCAAGAATATGTAATGTATCTAAAAGAAAGTAAATTACACAATGACCGTTACTCTTTCATGATAGTTATTATGTCTGGGGAATTGACTTTATGGAGAAATTTCCCAATTCCTTCATAAAATTTTACATTTTTCTGGAATTTGATTACATTTCAAAATGAGTAGAGGCACGAGCTTTAAGGACTAGTGATTTTAAGGTAGTTGTAGAATTTTTTTATAAACCAAATATTATGTTGGTTTGGCTCACCTAGGTTCATCATTAGTGACCATGGTTCTCATTTCAGCAACCGAACTATGCAATCACTTTTGCATCGGTATGGGGTCAGTCATCGAGTGTCTACTGCATATCACCCAGAGACCATTGGTCTAACCGAGTTTCCAAATAGTGTGGTAAAATAAATTCTTGAAAAAATGTTTCATCCCAATAGGAAATTATGGAGTCTTAGACATGATGATTCATTATGGTATTACTCTACTGCTTTTAAGACCCCAATTGGAATATCACCTTATTGGCCTTTTTTGGAAAGAGTTTCCACCTCCCTATTGAGATTGAGTACTGGGCCTACAAGGCCATCAAACAATGAAATTATAATAATTCTAGAGCAGGTTTTCAAAGGAAGTAACAGGTTCCAAAGCTTAAAAAAATTAGAAGAGATGCATATGATAACTCCATGATTTATAAGGAGTAAACTAAGGATTCCAATGATAGTCTCATCATTCATCGTCAATTCCACATTGGTAAGAAGTTCCTCCTCAATAATGAAAGGTGTAGGTTGAATCCAGGTAAGATTTGTTCTCACTGGTTTGGACCATACACTATTACTAGTGTATCTCTATTTAGTGTTGTTTAGGTTCAAAATAAATAAACTAAGAAAACCATCACTGTCAATTGGATGTGGCTAAAGAACTTTCTCTAATCCCATCTTGAGTTCCCGATGGAGGAACTCCATGTTCAAGAAGAAACATACCAATGAAACCCACTAGGTTTAATCATTCCTTCCCAAATTCTTATTTTATTACAGAGTGGAAGCATCATGTTCTAGGTGTGGGGGGATCGGTATATCCCAAGGTTATTTCAGAATTTTCAATATTATTATTTTTTAGGGATGAATTGTATTTCCACTTTTCCCTACTTTTCCCTATATTTTATGTTAGAATGTTAATTTTAATATGGAAAAATATTACTCCTTTAATATAATTCCAAATAATTTTTCATTTTTGAGTTGACTTTATAGAAAATTCCATTATTTTTAGAAAAATGTTTTTCAAATGAATGTTGATAGGAAATATTATTCTATAATTTATATTTTTAAATTATTCTTCGGTGGTTAATGGATATTTGAAACCCATGCCTCATTATAACTAACCAATATTTTAATCCCTTACCCGAGAGACATTCTAAGCACTTTATTTCACATTCTTCCATTTAATCACTTCTTTGAGAGTCTCGGGTCATGTAAAGAAACCATAACTTTCCTTGATTATTTTTTAAGCTAGAAGATTAAAGTGTTCTACATTCATGATAGAGGACATCGTTCTTTAAAAATACTTTTATAATTAACTTCTATTTTTGGCCACCTTGACATTTTACCCTTACTAATACTTAGATACCATGAAATGCCTATTAGGTAGACACATTAAAAGATTATGTATCTCGACCTACCTATATCATGGGTACATTGATGTTTTACTTTAATAATTTGTGGGGGATAGGGTGTTTCTAGGTGAATTGTTATGAATGAATCATTTTTATATATTGATAGAAAGGGTGCATTCAATTGTTTTGGGAACTGGGCTAACAAGACATATTGTATCATTGATTTAAAAAATTCCCCCCTTTAACTCTAATGAAAATTGTAAAAAAAGAAAATAGTTCTTTGCATTGAATGAAATAGAACAAAAATAAATAATTCTTATGGGGAAAAGAGGATGTTAATTCATTATTATTCACTTATCAGTTGTGAACCACACAAATGGACAATTGAGATAGTAAGTTGGATTTGATACACTTTGTGAGGGAAGGAGTGTGTACATTCATTGTGACCACTCTATAAATTTTGAAATGTTTTGTACTTAACAGATTAAGCACTCCTCTTAGGCCTCATATATTTTTTACATTAAATCCTACCAACCCTTGACCATTAGAACAACATGTTAGAATTCATCTTGAGTAGAAAACTATTTTCTATATATAGATAACTTGGTGTCTTGGAAATCATATGGTAAGATAATATGAACTATAAGAATATAGAATATCTCCACTTTCATATGTTCCGTGATTGAAGAGGGAAAATTTCTATGTGAGGTAGGTTGCAACATGTTTCAAGGGTGAACAAATGAAGTTGAACAAATTAGAATGTGAGAGAAAAAAATGATTGAACATTTTATTTCATAAATGATACATGATTAATTTCTATTAATAATAATCTTTTAATTTTATCACCTTTGATTTTTGAATGATAATTGGTTGGTATATAAGATTTTTCCCAGGAGTGAAGATGTTTAGTTGTGGGGGTGTGATCCCACCGCGATTCACTATTTCATTTTAACCCTTAAACTACTATGATAAACATGTTTTCTATTGAAATTTATATAAATAATAACAAATTTCACTTTTCATGATTAATTCATTTTAGGAGGAGATTATTTGGAGGCCGCAGATACGATCTAGAAGGAAATGGGCCAAATTGTATGGCATTCCATGGACATATATCTAATTAATTGAGTATTACGAGAATTAAGTGAATAAAAATAGGGTAAAAGATTTTTTATGCTACAAAACATATTGTGTTACAACTATTCTCAAGTAACATAAGTCCCATTAATCCAATTAGGGGCCCATCTGAACCATTATGCCAAGGAGACATAATCTGTAAGAAGTCCAAAGTTTGGTTCAGTATTTTGACAATATCTCCAAATAAATATGTCCAATAGCTGCTCAATTTGATAGGGAGACCTCAAAATGTAGTCCAAAAACTCCCTAATTTATTCCATGTCATGATATGGTCGTTTACTTGTCCATAAATGAGACTCAAATGGTATCACCAAAACTGGGTGCTCCAAACAACATACCATTTTGGCTATAAAAGTGAACCGAGGGAACCTCATTTTCAAGTTCAAACTATAAGAAATGATCTGCAATTTTGGAGTCCTAGAGGAGTCTACTTCTCATCCTTGATGTTCTGGAGGCCCTTATCTTTACAGGGGTGTCAATAATGAAAAAAGAGTTCCACCCGAGCATCCTCCTCCAGCCGATGTCGACCTAAATGGCGGTTGATCATTGTGATGGAGCTACAAGCCTGAAGAGGGAGTTATGGAACATAATTATCTACTTTTTGGGTGTATATTTTTGTTTTAATTGATCTTTCATATGTATATTAATTTTTTTGAAGCATTGAATTGATACATTTTTTATTTCATAACCGAGTCGTGTGAGATTTTAAGCGTGTGTCTGGTGTTGTTCTATTTAGACAACAAAAGAACCCTTTTAATTCCCAAAAATTTGTGATTTCAATGTTCCTTTACTAAGCGTAGAGTATGATAAGTTTCTAGGAATTTAATACACAATTGTTATGTAGAGTAATAGTTCTAATCACATCATATTAAGAGGCTTGTGGGTACCCAAGATATCGGTTAATCCTTAACCAATGGATTACACTAAAACCAAATAATCAATTAAGAGTGAGGAACTATTCTATTATTTTAGTATGTTAGCCATGAAAACTTATTTATCTCATATTTTTTATAATCCACCTGTTATTTCAACTTTATAACTCATTAAATTAAGTGAATTTATTGAGACTATTTTCAAAACCACTCCTTCTTTTAGTATTTTTATTATAAATGCACACTCAAAACCTATCAAATAATTTTGAGAGACAACCTAAGGTCTTATATAGAATACAAAATCTTATTTACAACACTATAAATTTTTCCCATCATGAAAATTCTATCAGAAGGCCTTGGGTTAGTGACGATCACCAAGGGTGTAAAAATATTACAATATGGGAGGCATTACCCTTGATAAAGAAACAATATCTGGAGATGAATGAATCATCCACAACAACTCCTATATAGAATATAAAAGATAAACCCAAACCATCCCACATGAAAGTATAAATACAACTAATACATATAAAAGTATCTTAAGTAAATACCAAAAAGTAACACTAAAGTAGTTACACAACAACTATCAAGGATATGATCTTTTAAGTTTTATCATAGTAGCTAAAAAAATGTCCAATAAACCTAAAAATATTTTAATATAAATAGGATGATAATTCAAGTATACTCAGTACGAAAACTGAAGTCTCTCATGCACATTTTAATGAAGCATACTAAATCACCTGCGAGAGAATAGTAGAACCATACAAAACCTAAAAAAAATAGTAACTATCCCAACGTCAAAAAGTCATGCTCACCAAATAACACACATCAAGTATTAAAATATAAAGTAATGAAAATAGATGATAGGTTACCCCACCTAGCTTTCCCACTGATTAGCCACTCTTACACCCCAACAAAAAACGCCATGGAACTCCATCCTCTTTGGAATATACCACATCACATCCATCCTACACACATCTGGACCTCACAACACATCACATCTCATACTTCCTTCACACACTTGGTCTATAAAAACACAACTCATACCAATGAAAACTAGAACACATTTCACATCTCATGCTGAAAGAACCAAAGACCACTTATAAAATCTCATGCAAAAGAAACCTAGGACCACACATCATAACTCACTTGAAGACACTTTTTCCACAATCTCCTAGAAGAGGGATCAGGGAATAGTGGGTGGCCAACCATCCATCCTCCTACCGGGATGTTGGAAACGAAACCCACTACGTGACTATGTGGGTGTTTAGCACATAGTTCTCATTGTGGGTGGGGTGCATATATAAATCACAAGGAAGATAAATTTATATATTTATATAGTATCAAACACTCAATACCAAACTATGGGTTCTGAAACAACAAACCAACTCAAAACACCATCACATTCACTACCAACTCTAAATGAATTTATTTTTATCTACAAAAATCATTTCTGAAGGTGAAGAGCCCTAAAAACATTTCATCCACGTTTAACACCCATTCATTTTTTTTATTTTTCATCAACCAAATTTATTCACACAACCCATCATTAAATTTTAAATAGGCAAATTTACATCCCATTAACCAATCCAACCCATGCAATTTCAAACATTATTAAACATTAATTTATTCCATCACAACATAAACATATAGAAGAAAAAATCCATCTATTAAAAGCAACCATATCATCATCATAAATCTCAACTCACCACCCCACAAGCATGGTTAAACAACCACTACCTCACCAACCCAAAAGGATTACCCACCAACCATCAACCCCAAAATACCCAAACACACATCACCATCCCACAAGCATTCCCACACACATCCTAAGACACAAAAATCATATTGCAGATTTAAAATGAGGATTTTATCACAATCCACTTTAATTATTTGGGGTGTTATCACACAAGTCAAAATCCAAGGGAAATTTTTTTATTAGCCAAATATAATTAATTAACCAATATTCATTTAAATAGATATCAGAACAATCAAAAAATACATAATAGCCACAATACATATATCCAGAGCATACAAACCCCCCAAGGGACAACATTTGTAGTGGGGCATCAATCTCATTTGATATAAAAATATTACAACGAAATTTGAGTGGTAAAAACTTACGAATAAACCTATTTACACTTTAGTTTCATTTTAAAGAATTTATTTTTGTATAATTAATCCATCAACCGTAACTCACAGGTAAAAAAAAGAAAACCCCTCCTATATAATACAAAATAATGATAAACAATGGAATCCATACCTCAAAGAATATATTCAACTCACTACCCACCACAAGGTCATGAATAACACCTATAAACCACAACCGAACCATGAGGAACCATCGATAAACCTATACCACATGATAATACCGTCATGAAATTTCCCAAACACAAAACACAAACCAAAACATACTAGCACAGTAAAACCTTGATGAATAAAAAAATAAAATGACAAGAATGAAAACATAACTCACCACATATCAAAGACAGGAAGCTAAGAATCAATCACTATTGAAATGAATCTCCAAACGCGGAAGGATAAGGTTGTTGGATGCCTGTGATGAAAGAATAGCCACTATTTATAGGGTTTTGGATTACCAAAGTGGATGAAACCATTAAAACGGTAAAACATTATGGAATTACACGATGTGTAATCCACTTTCACATCATATAATCATGTTATTATAGGTTCCATTTGAAAAGTTGTTGCCTTTTTATTATTTAACACTAAAAAATTACAAATCATGACATAATAGGGACAAGCTGTGAAACCAACTTTCATATCATATAATACACTTACATGGTGTGTATTTCTTACAACAGTTCTACTGCACCTCTAAATCACCCCAAAAAAACTCCTAGAACCTCCCCGACAGACTTCTAACAACCAAAACTGTAAAATTAACAAATCAGGAGGGTAGGGACCATTACATTATACATGTTCAGGTTTGATTTATTCCTCAATTTTATAAAATCCCAAACTATATAAGGTTGTTAATTCTTATATCCAAGTAAATTATTATAAAAGTGGTATCATACTAGGGATATCCTTCATTAAAAGGTCAATTTGTACGTTTTAAAGTTATTATGATGAACATCCATAGATGATTAAATTCCTTTCCAAAAATTTGAAAAGGTAAAAGGAAAGTGGTAAGGTGATGGGTTGGTCCACCATTACCAGTCATATTCATTATCCTTATGATCTTTAAGGTATCTATATCCCTATATACATTAGTATTTCTAAAAAAATTATAAGGTACAAAAGTAAGGGGGAGATATGATCCATGGGGTTTATTTTTCTAGAAAATGTCTATTTCATGGATCTAAATAAGAAATATATAATGATTGAATATTGTGGAGATATAATGGTAATGGAATACATATGGTTTCATTTTTCTGAATTGAATAGCTCTTGAAATAAGTTGTGTCATTTTTCTAACAAGTTGTATAAATTACTTCAGTTTGTGGTATGTTTCTCACCATAATATTAATTAATGTTATGTAATAATGGATAAGTTTGAATTTATTGAGACTAAACGTTGTGTTTTGAATGATTAAAAAACAAAATTTGGTGTTATATTTAAATAGAATTCACGAGTGATGTGAACAAACTTCCAGTTTTTCTAATGACTCTCATTTTTTACACCCATCTATAGATTATTGGGCTTAGAGTATTTGTTGACATCTCAAGTGGAAATTTGTAAACTAAATCAATAAAACGATTGAGAAATTTTAGAATAAATTATGTTAAGAATAAATTGGAAGCACACATGAGATGAGTAAATACTCCATATCATAATTAGGGAAGTTAAAGCCCATGAATTATCCCATTAGGAGATTGAAAACAATGTGGGGTTGAGATTTCTTGGAGTTTCATTGCATACACTAGGGGGGATAAAGTTATCAAAATTAGATGGGTAAAAGGTACAAATATGATGATGTTCCCTCCAATAATGATTAAATTGTATATTAATGCATCCATATATCTGAAGAAGGAAGTTTGAAGAGTCTCTTTTCATTTGAAATTACCTTTTTAATTTATTAAAAACAAGGGTGAATATATATTTAGGATGGGTAGATATCATTAAGGGGGAGAAGATACTTCCAATGTTGTATAGTGGATGGTGTAGAAAAAGTATACTATGTATTTTAAATGAAAAAACGGAATTTACAGATTCTTAGAAATACCAAAGAATTGATGCTGATTTTTTTGATAATAAGGTTATTTTAGGTTATTTAAAATAAATATAGTTGAGGTTGATAGAAAAGAGTTTTATTTTTATCTAGATTTATTATGTTCTATTTTTTGAAAATAGCATTATTGAACGCACTTGTTGAAGATTAGAAAATAATTAAAGTTATTTTATAGAGTTTGGTTAATCCTAATAGTGTTTGGTTAATGTATGTTGTTGAAATCAATAATTATTTTTATACATGTTATAAGTGTCAAAAAAGTTATGTTTGGTCAAGTTAAAGATATTATAAGTCATACTTGAAGTGATGTTCAAGGAGTGGGTTACACCCAAGTGAAACATTGGAAAAATGGGAAAGGCCAAAACATAGTGGTGGTTGTGGTGAATATAGAGAACATCCAAAGAGGACCACACCCATATATTTTGGTTAATTAAGAAGGTAGTTTTCCAATAAAGTATAAATCCAAATTATCTGTGACTTTGATGGTCTCTATGCTGGAATTTCAATCCATATATCTAAAATTTCTAGTGAAGCTTGTCCATGCCCATAGAGAGAACAATCTTTGGTCTATAGTGGAATGTGTTAGACAAAATTTTTATCCTTCCCATTGTGTATTCCATGTTGTTTTTCGTTATAAATACAGAAAATTTATTTTCAACGCATCATAGTTAAAAATATTTTTTTAAGACTTTGTTCTATATTAAATATCTATAGTACAGTAAGTATAACACTTGATAAACCAATAGTATTTTCTAGATGGTGATGGTCAAAAGGTGGACTTACGGTTTAAAATAGATTAAATTAGGAGGCTAAACCCTTGGTGTTGTGTGTGATATGGAAAAATATCCATGTTATTTACATCAAGGTATAGTGTACACTATTTTGGGAATCGACATTGAAAATCAGGAGAGAACCTCTCAAATGATGTGTGAAGAGGTTTTTTATGTTTCAAGTGCCATGAGTCTTGATTTAAGACCGTTATCCAAGTAAATAAAGAAGGTGTACATCAGGAAGTCAAAATACAGTTATTAAGGAATTCATGGAGAAGGTTCAAAAGATTATGGGTGGTTTTATTATCCCATAATGCTACAATAGGTTCTAACTTTTTTGGATCACCATCACTTTTTAAAATTAACATATCGATAGGGAGAGAAGGACTGTTTGGATATACTGCAAAAAATATCCTATTTTAAGATGAGGAATATATCATTCTAGGTGGAGGGATGTAAGTATTAAATATTTTTAATCTTTTCAATTCTCTTTGAAATAATAAGGATGAGTTCTTTTTCAACATTAAAGGTGAAGTGGAGGATGAGGATTTGTTCACATATTGTGAAGGTGAAACCCAAGTAGAAATTAATTGTGTATATTTCTATTCATGATGTTGAATTAAATTCTAGTGATGCAATAAAGGGGCCAATATGTCCAAAAACAATTTATGGATACTTCTAATATAGGATGGAAAAGGATATGGAATAATATGAAGTGATCTATTAGTGAGCCTGATGGGATAGTTAATCATCCATAAACATTATAAGGTAGTGAGCCTAGCCATAGGAGTGACCAAGAATGAAAAATTATAAAATAGTGACCCATTTAAAGAAAATTTATCTCTATATTTAATTTTGGTTAATGAATCAATGTCGATGATTAATCCTAAGATGTATCCAAGTGATGGTGAAACAAGTAAATACTCTTGTCCATATTAATTAACATTGTGAATAAATAGTAATCCTGATCAAGAATCCATAAGCATATAAGATTAAGAGTATAACAAATGGAACCTAAACTATGACTGGTTAAGATATTTTATGGTTCGTTAGATAATAGGATCAAGCTGTTTTAATTTTTTAAGTCATGTGGACACCCTGATCCCCACCCCTCATAGGATGGTCTCACTATTTACCTTAATTTGGGACCCCACACCATATATCAAGGAAACATTAATCTTAAAAAACTAAAATTAAAACCCAATGGTATGGTTTTCTAAACTGAATTAACATTTCTTGAGAAACATGGTATATAAAATATTTTTCGAAAAAAATTATCATAGTGGGTAACACCAAAATTTGTGGTCCCATGACATCCCCATGGAAATGTATGTTGTTTCGTGGAAAGTCACAAATCACACTGCCCATTGGATTTTTTAGGGTTTCCATACCCTACAAGGTACTTGTAATATGAGTTATATAAGTAGAATTAATATTCTATGTGTTATAAATTTTATCAATAAAGGTTGATTGATAACTAACCAATGATATTGAAATAACATTATTTTCAATCAATTTTTTAAATTTTGGAAATATTCTTTTTACATGGGCCTTTTTTTAACCAAAAATAAATTAGTTTCATCTAGATACTAGGACAGGGTAAAAATTTATCTTTACCATTCCTATATTCTTGATATTTAAAATCATATAGTTTCTGGTTCATCTTTAGTATATTGGTTTCTCCTATTTTTACCATACGGATTCAAAGACTAGTTTAGGATATGGTACTTAATACTCTTGATTTCTCTCATTTTGGAATCCTATGTGGATTGCATTAATTGAAAGAAAACCAACATATAAAATAATTTTTCCCATTTAAATTCTTCAATATTGTAAATTATACATACAGATATATGTAGATCATACCTGGATTTACATGAACATAAATTTTTTATTTTATTCATTGTTGATGGTTCATGATATATGTATTCTAATTTTCATTGCAATAAAAATGAAGCACACGATACCTTTAATTTTTTTAAGGATGAAGTATGGAAAAAATGTGGTGATCAAATTAAGATCGCAAGGTCATATCTTGGTGGACAATATAATGGGAGATACACTGAGGATGGATAATTAACTTCTCTATTTGAATGGTTTCTCCATGAAATAGAATATATTCACTATACATTATTTTAGTTTTAATAAAATAAAATGGTTATGATTAAATAAGTAATGAAACATTAATGGACATGTTATGATTTATTATTAGTAACTATAAAACATGAAAATTATTTTGGGTAGTAATTAACTTATACATATGGTTATTTGAGAAATTAAGAAGAAACATAAAATTTTGATTTGTTGTTGTGTTAATATTTTTATCTAGGTTTTATGATAATGTTTTTATAGGAAATATGACTCAAAGAGGCATTTTTATACTTGGAATAAATCATGAAGTGTTGTTGAAGAAGTCATGGGAACGAACTATCGGTTTAGGGTAAAGATTCGTTGTTATAGCATGATGGTGCAGCACCTCCAGCTAGTTGGTATAGTGCCACTACCTAGTCAGTGGCCTTAGAAAAATTCATGGAGGTATTTTCATCTCAATTACTATTATATGGACTCCTTGGTTTTTTTTCTAGGGTATACTCATCAATAAATCCAAGATTCCCCATTTTTTATATACCTATATTTTGGACCCTTTTAGTCTCATAGCTTCCTAACACACCCCTCCTCTTCCACTATTTCTTAATGGTGAATCTCCCTTTCTTCTTTTTCATTAGGAGTTTTTTCACTTGTGATACATTTCTATAGGTAAGGTTGTGCATCTTATTCCTTCCAGTCATTCTTTTTTAGCTATCAAGTGGAATAATCATGTCTTATTTTAATATTCCATAATACATGTTGTTTCTCTAATTCTCAATTTTCTTCTAATTTAGGCTAAACCAATGGAAGATACTCCAAATTTGGGGTTCCAAAATAATAGGGAAGGTGGTCCTTAAGACTAATCCACAATCTCATATAATTAATTTTTCATGTTTATATCTTCAATGGGCACACAGATCCATAGGTGAAGGTCTAGAATTTATAAAATTACATTGCATTGGGTTTTCGTACATTAAAATTATTTTTTTAAGTAGTTTTCATTATCTTGGATGGTTTAGAAAAAGGTTGATCCAAATTAAAATTGTACAATGTGGGATTTTTTTGAAATTAGTCATTTTGAAATGGAATTTTATATTCACAGATGGATATAAAATAGAATTTCTCTCAATATAGTCCTAAAGAATGGTAATCTTGGTTTCTAAAAATATTAAGGACATGGGTTCATATATTTTAATTTGTGAAATTGATTTTTATTTCAACAATATTTGTTTTTTAAATGAAATAAATAGATAATGTTGGTTTACAAAAAAAATGATGGTCTTTTTTGGTAATGGTAAGGCCTAGTAAAAACATATGAAATGATTTTGGGATTTTTTATATCTCCTTAGAAAATGTGTTTAGTTATGTTAAAAATAGAAAATGAATGTTTTGATACATTAAATTTTTTAGAAATTGATATGGGTCTTGTGATCATGTTTTATAAATGTTTTTTTTTGTGTTCAAATTTTTTTATGAGAAATGAAAAAAACCCTTATTGGTTAGTATTATTTTAATTGTAATGAAAATATCATTTATTATTGGTTTGTTTTAAGGGAATGGAAAACACACTTTTGGGTAGTTTCATTTTAATGGAACATAAAACAACAATTATGGGTCATCATAATTTATTTTGAGAAGAATAATTTGGGGGAGGATTGTGTCACTTATTGTACAACGTTATAGATAACAAAACAACCATGTTTGGGGTGCTTCATTATAACTAAGAAAACACCCATAAGGGGGTGGTCTATGATAAATAACAGAAAAAATGGATGGGGTGTTCCATAGAATCTATGAGAACACCAAAAACCATAGGATTTTGATAACTAATAAATCCCCAGTAATGGGTATCTCATGATGACTATAAAGAATCACTGATATGGATCATTTTTTATACTCTGGTGGAACATACTAAATGATATATTTTAATGGTATAGTTGACACATTCAACATTATATCCACACAGGGTCACCGACACTCTATGATGAAAATATGGTCAATCAGGTCACATACCCAAGGATGGATTATGGTATGTCCGACCTTTAGTGTCACTGTGATCCTAGGGAAATAGTGGTTGTATATTGATTTCTTTAAAAAAAAATTGATAATTGTCTTACATATTTTGATTTTACATTATTATTTATACTGGACTACCAATTTTATGGGGTTCATTTATGGTGTCCTTCTCTGTTTCACTCACACATTGATTGGGTTTTCATGTCACTTTCCTACCCAAGATCATATCATTATCAGGTCATAGAATATAGGTTTATGGAAATGTCGAATTACATGATGTCTTTTTTTGGCATGATATAGTGGAGTATGGGTGATAGTACAAAGATGGACTTGAGACCAATCAGAACTATTTATTGATTATGGTTCATTTTATTCATTTTTTTATCATTTTTATATGATCCACCCATTGAGTCTTCTTTGATACATTTCTTTCATATTACCTTTCTTAGAAGGTGATGTATTTTCTATTATTATCACTTTCACTATTATAATGTCTATCTAGATGTTTTATATGTTGATATAATTTTTGTATGTTGTTGTTACTATTAATAGAGGGAATCATCTCCCCACAGTGTACACATAGACCATTACTATTTATTTGAAACCTCTATTATATGGGTAGCCACGCCTGATGTGTAGTAGTTATGAATGATTTTGGAACCATTTATTTTTCTTAGGTGGAGGGGTGTAACAAATTGGTAACAAAAGTCTTTTATTTTTTTTTACTATTTTTTTATGTTATAGGGGAGGATACGAATGTGTTAGTTCTTTTAAATGAGAATGTGCCGAGGAGTGACAAACCCAAGAATGGAGGAAACCACAAGTTTCCAAGAATGGAAAATTTTGTTCTTGGAATTCACATATTGCAGTTCTATTTGATTTTCAGCATGAGTTAGACACGTGGTTTGTGATGTTAAAAGTTACGGTATTTTTACTCTTGGCTCAGTATGTTAAGAGAGGGGGTTTTCATGAATAATCCTATACATTTAGGGATTCAAAAGTCATGCATCAATTTAGGGATATGGAATTCATATTTTCATTGAATGATTATTGTGGTTTATATCAGTTTTTGGTTATATTCTATTGAATTATATATTAATTTGGTAATTTATTCCTATTTATAAATAGTGGATTGGTTATTTAATGTTTTGGAATCACCTTATATGGTGTTTTCCAATATATATATATATAGTGGAATCTTAATTTTCAAATCATTTATATGATATATTGAAATAAATATAGATATATATGGATTGTTAAATGAGGTACTTGATTAAATAGAACTCCATTATGAAAATTATAAGGTGGTTTCCAAAATATCATGTGAATGTCATTCTATTTAAACAATCATTAGAGAATTCTTCATCTTGTTAACTTATTATTAGTTTTTAAATATGATTCCATTAAATTGATAATGGCTAAAATGTGAATCTTATGAGCTTGTTAATTTATAATATGATTGTTTTATATGGTATTGGTATTTATAACAATTTAAAATTATAATGTTTCATGTGCCATTTTGTTGAAGAAATGAATTTTAAATATTGTTTAAAAATGAATTGTATGGATTTTCGTAATGGATAATCCCTTGGGAATATTATTTTAACCATATTATTGTGGTTTTTAAAATATTTTATACACGGATTATCTATGCATATGGGTTTATAAAGTTAGAAGAGTGCCCAAGTTGTTAGTTTCCCATTATATTTGTTGAGATAGACCAAATGGGGGTGTTGGATATACGGTTTATACATTTTTTACCCCAATTTGGTTAGATATGGATCAAGAGAGTCCCCAAAATTTAAAAATATTAATACCTTTCATTGATATATAGTCTTGTGGACTGTGGCTTGTTGCAATTGTTAGAACCTTATAGGCTGGTGTTTTGATTGGTGATGTTGTTATGAAATTGAGAACCAATATATGGAAGATTTTTTATCCCATACACTGAGGTTTTAGTGAAACTATGATTGGTGGGATATGTGGGAGGAACAAGTGACATTTTATATATGAATCTAGATTTACAGTGAGATGGTACGTTATGGATTGTTTATGGTCAACAATGA
Source organism: Viscum album (assembly GCA_963277665.1). Lineage (NCBI taxonomy): Eukaryota > Viridiplantae > Streptophyta > Magnoliopsida > Santalales > Viscaceae > Viscum > Viscum album. The sequence goes on along the minus strand of OY728119.1, from coordinate 1,747,623,621 downwards.
CAGTGGTTGACACAGTCTTATAGATAACTTTTTAGATTATTTCATGGTTTGATGCTTTTTATTTTTTGATATTTGCATGTTTGGTGATGCTGAGTGTTGAAGAGGTTGTGGTTAAGAACCTAGGGAGCTAGTGACTAGCGTTTTGGATGATTAAAAAGGGTAGGATCGATTACACTTCTGAACCTATAGATTTTGGATACACTTTATCTAAATAACGATAGGGTATGTAAGAACATTAGATCCATGAAATGTCACCTGTGGGGATGTGTGGTCATACTCTTAAACTATATATGTGTAAGGTTTCAAACATTCCTTTTTATAAATGGAAATTATGGATTCCAATAGTTAATTAAAGTGACATATAAGTATATTGGTCCATTTTTTGTTTGTAGTAAGAGCATAAGATCATTGATTCTTCACTCATGGGATGATTAGTTAGGTTATGTAAATTTTCCATAGGGGAGAAAGTGGAAACCATGTTTTTGATAACATCGGGGGGTATAAGAGTGAACTCTAGTTAATTTATAATGGGATTGATATATTTTGTCTGGAATATTTTAGACTTTGATTAGTGGAAAGGTCCTTGTATGGTTTTTTTTAGAATCATGTAGGTCTTGTGGAAACTTGAGTGATGTGATGGTAGTAATTCCATTGTGAGATTGATTTCACAACTACATGGAAGAGAGTCATTGAAACATGTTGGTTTTTTTAAATTTTCCCCCTTAGAGTGTGGTAACCAATAATTGGGCCGATGATTGTAATTTTATTACCCATATCTTTTAAAAATGGTTGTAAGGTCACAGTATTAGGACCCTAGAACACCCTGCGAGGGGATGGGTGAATCAGGGTGTCAAAAATTTCTTTTAAAATAATGGATCTTGTTCCCATTTAAGTAGGAACTCGTCAAACCTGTATGATGGATTCGATCAGTAATCAAACATTCACATATAGATAGATAAAATAATTGTTTTACATGGTTCATCACTAAGGGACAATATAAGGATCATATTTTAATAGTGTTCTTTTCATACCTAAATTCACTATTCTTAAATAGTTGTGGAATACATAAGTTCAGACATAGTCACCCAATTCCAGGCACACTACCTTTACATGATTTTAGGGATTTCTCATTCTGTATCTCGGAACACATCTATCTCCTCCCTCTAGCTCACTAATTTGAAAGAAGTCTAACTTGGTTTATCTACATGAAGGTTGCATCAATTGATTAGCGTTAAAGACTTTGTCACTTCATAGAACAAGACACTTTTAGCACCTTAAACCTGAGATTATGAAGTTCAAAATACATATTCAAGAAAAAATGAAATTCAAAACATCCTTTCATGAGCTCCTTTGCGATGCTCATTACCTTCAAGAAAAACCTTACCTTCACAGAACAAACCACCTTCCTGAAGCATCATTCATTCATGGAACAAATGACCTTCAAAAAGCTCATTGATTCAATGCAGAATACCACTTAATCACAAATCACTCATTAATCAAAAGAATGTTCATCAATCATTATTCATAAAGTCTTTTTGTGATTCTCAAACTCTTGTGGAATTTTAGTTTTTCAGTATTCCCTTGGCTTCAAAAAATCATAATGGTTTTGGATTTTCCTTGGAAAAATTCATGTTATGTAAATATGAATAGCATTATATTTATAGGCATGGCCCTTTGTGATGCTCCAATATCTATTAGAATATTTTTTGGATCTTTTACAACCACCTTCAAAAAGATCCTCCATTTGTGATCCTCCATTTTGATTTCACATTGTCACGAAGATTTCCATCAAACAATCACAATCCATGTTTCTCAAATTATCATATTTTTATAGAGCACTATTATCATTCAGGATAATCTAATTATACGTCATTCATGATGCTCTTCGCAATAGCGTAGATCCCCTTTACATGTTGTTGATTATTCACTAAATAGAATTCATGAATCCAATATTCATCAAACTCTCACCATCTTTATATTTTTATAAGACCTTCAAAGAAATAATTTTTCATGATACTATCCATCCTCCTAATTTTAGACCCCAAATATTTTTCTAATACTGGGAAATGATGTGACCTTCAAAATTATTATCATCGTGAAGTATAAGATCTCTATCCTTGAAAACTCTATGATATTCCATGTGAGGATTTACAACAAAACTAAAAAACAAACTCTATTTCTAGAAAATAATAGTATTGGTTCCAAAATTAGTGGAATGGGATGATTATCATAAATGGATTGAGATAATGTGTCATGACCAGTCTAAGCTAGAACCTGATGAAGGTGTATGTGATTTAACGTATGAGTGATTCAATGATGGCGTGTCAAGTGGTTTTTGGATTTGGATCCTATTAAAACTACATTGAAATTTTGTGGTTTGATGAATCTATATGGTGGAGATATCACTATTATTCGAGTAATGGAATAACATCATTATGAAATGTGTTTCAATGGATTCCAGCAATGATATTCCAGGGATGTAGTAGTGGGATAATGTTAGTGTTACATAATAGCGCTCTAGGCGAGTGGGATGACCACATCTAACAATTATTTTCACTAATTGATGAAAAATTGACAATGAGATCTAGATATTGATATATTGAAGCATCCATAAGAACACTTCCATGGAATTGGGAGTGAAATATCAATCATTGTTGTGTGAAACTCTTGTTAGAAGGGTTGTCGATTTATGAGACTTGCCTTTAGATGGTCATGATGGCATCGGATACTAGTGCATATATGAGTTTAAAGAATTACAAATTCCTTTTTAAATTCAAGAGTTTCAATTCAATGTGATTATAGTTGGGGTATAATTTCTCATTTTAGGATCATGATGAAAAGTTTTGGCCAAATAATGTTTTAGTTTTTAGTAAATTAGTCATTGGGTTAGTGTCACGAACCGAATCTAGACGCCGCCAAAACCGGCACCAAACCCAGACCGTGACAAGTCCCGAAGGGCGTTCCCGATCCCCACGGGCTGGCACAAGTGCCCGGGTATCATAAAATGATAATTGGGAATGAATTACCCGAGTTTATAAACTTAAAACGACAAAAGAAGCCAATGAAACGAATCTGGATTTTTTTTAAACCAAATAATCTTTTTCAAAAATTCAGAACTGAATTACACAATTTTAAAAAAAATTTAAAGACCATTACAAAGGTAAAAACCCATGAAAATATAGCCCAAGAACCTCCACATGGAAAGAGGCACCGCCCTCAAACCATCTCCACGACACTCCATCACGATGGACCGCTAAAAACCCGAACCAAAGGCATAAAACCTGTACCCAAACCTGTGACATAAAATAAGAAAGTCCACTTACACCCAAAGGTGTAAGTAGGGTGTGAGCGAAAGCCCAGTAGGATACCACCTCTATGAGATTCCATGTGATAAACATTTCATGACAAAAAGTATTGCATGTTTTGTAAATAATAAATGCTAGTTACAATTTTCTAAAGGATGAAATAATAAATGAAAACAGTTTTCATGTGAGATAATTTTAAAGGAACAACAATTTTAAAATAAATGACAAAGATACTGAATTTTCCAGCCAACAATACCGTATACCGACGGTAAGTACAAAGGATCTAATGAGCACAAGTAATAGGAAATAACCCCTAGGCACTAGCTAGCTGTGGGTCCCAGGTACCTCGTATCTCGGTGAGAGTAACCACAAAAAAAAATCCATTCTCGTGCACGAGCCACTAGTAGGGATCATAACCATAACCTAGTGGACCCCAATCATCATCATCACTGTTTAGTTAGAGTTTTAAGCATCAATCTTGCTAAGTGAAACTGAGGACAAACCCCACGGATTCACTAGCATACTAGTACACGTCCACCCACCTAGATACCCGGGTTTTCCCTTTGTGCTCAAACAAGATCAACAATCCAAGAAGTATAGTTTTCACATGCAAATATCAATTCCACATCTCACATTAACCAAACATCCCCATGTACAACACACAAGTCACAAATTCCACTATTCATTCAAATGCATTTTGAAATCAAACTCACACCAAAATTCCCTACAACACTTTTCACATTTCTTTAACACTTACACAAATCCTTTAAACGATTTTATAAAACCATTACAAGTTATTCAACTCACAAAACAGCCCACACACATGTCACATAATACCCTTCTCACCTTCACAATTCATTTTATCAATAAACTCACATGAAACATCTCACACCCGTGTTTCGCACACAAAACACAATTTAGTAAAACATTTCGGCAATTTATAAAACATTCTAAAAATGTTTGACATCTCAAATCACCACTTTACCATTCAAAAACCCACATTAGGTGAACAGACTCACTCAAACAGTACATATACACCCTTTCCCAACTTTGTTTAACAAAATAAAACATTTGCAATTTTCATAAAACAAACCCAAGAGATATAACCATTGTTTGCACTCTAAACCCATTTAAAACCCCTCATTCAAAACCAAAATCATAACAATAACAATCCAAAACAGAATTTTCATCCCTAAAACAATTATTAAAGCACCCCCAAATGTTATAAAAATACATCAAATAATACCACAAAGATACACATGAAAAACACACGTTTTCATAAATCTCCTTCAAAAAGTACAACACGGTTTTACAACTTAAACTCATTCAAAAAAAACCTCTTTTCAAGGCCCACATGATAATAAGAAATTAACAAAACAGAATTGGTAGCCCCTTTCAAGACTAATAAATCACTTTCATATGTTATAAACTAAATCCAAACATTACCCCAAGAGTCACACATGAAAAGTACCCAATTTCAAGCTAAAATACAACTAAAAATTAAATGTTTAACCAAATTCATCAAAAACAGTTTTCAAACCACACAAGACAGATTATAAACATACTAAATTAATAAAACAAGCAAGCTAACTCATCATAAAATGGTTACACATGGAATCTCCTACCTTTTGAGTCGAAACCCTCAAAACTTGGTGCGAAACCTTAAGCGCACCACCGCCGCACCACAAAGAATATAAATCCAGACCTAGACCACCAAACATTAACCCAAAAGATACCAAATCAGACCTTAGGATCTAACCCTAACTTCTGGACATGAGGAACTTCAAGAAATAGGAAATAAAACTAAAAGAGGATTTAAGGAACCAAGAAGGAATTCCCTTACTTGAAATATCTTGAAGAAATCATCCCCAATCCACCAATATATGAATCTAAAAGTACCCAAAACTGATATGGAGGTCCGAAGGAGTCATATTAGTTCATTTGGGGACTGAAATGGGGTGAAAAGGATGCAAATTGAAGGAGTTATGAAAGATTCATTTCACCTCATCAAATCTGGTCGATTTGAGAAATATTGAGAAATATCGTCCATCTCCGCGGGGTATTTGAGCTCCAAAGAGGAAAAAGAGATACAGGGAGTGAGGCTGAGGTTTTTGGCTTCGAGTGGGAGGTGGAAGCACCGAAAAACAGTAAAAAACAAATGAGATATTGAAATTTTAAAAAAATAATTTAAAGCAGGAAATGGGCTTACGGGCAGGCCCATTACCTTAATTAAAAACCCAAATCCATCATGATTTGGGATTTCTATGTGGTTAAAAGGGATGTGGTGATTTTAATATATTATGGTATGACAATTGGGAAGTGGAATTAGTATAAAATAGTAAAAATTTAAGTAGTTATAGAAGAATCAAAATTTGTTTTTAAATCTGGATTTGGGCTCAGGGTTTGGCCCAAATTTTCAAAACCCACTATTTTCAACAAAATGTGTGGTAAACCCCCAAAACAAATCAGGAATGGAAATTAAATGAATAATGAATTATAAAAAAGTCATGGGTGTGACAATTCTCCCCACCATAAAACTTTCCGCCCTCGGAAAGCCACATCACGGATAATGCAAAAACCAAACCCAACCGAAAGGCATAAATGGACTCATTTGCTAAGCTTCGCCCCCAAAGGTCAAAACACCTCCAGTAATAAATTAAGGAAGAAATACTTCACAACCAAAACATACACCTCATTACTGAAATTATCAAGCACATTCAAGATTTATCCTAAAACAAAACTACTCAAACACTATCTGAACAAGGCTCAAGAAATTTACCCAAACAAACAAGAACATCGAACAAGGTTACACTTACCTTGATATTACTAAACAATTGGGAAATCTCCAATCCCAACGTTTACTCAAGGACGATGTATGTGGTTATATAGCTCCGAACGAGACTAACCACATCCAATCTAAGACCATGTACAAAAGTGAGTTACTGGTACAAGGATACACAAATGGGCTCCCCAACCATAAGAGACAACTTAATTTTTTTTTTCCGAGAAAGAATCAAGACACTAACAGGGGAGCCCCGAAAAAAACTCCCTAGTGCAAAGGGTAGAATCCCATTAGGAATTTTCAAAATAATATACATGAGACTCATAGTGGTTCTCCCCACCATAAGAACCATCCATCTTAACTGACCAATATGGGCCGGCATAGAAAAACCCCAAAACATAAAGAGTTGGGATGACTACACGATTAACCCGCACAGTTTGGAAAACTATGTGATAACCATGTGTATCCTTATACCAACATGGTTTTCTAGGGAATTGTTACTAATAAGTGTTCACTCAACATTTCTAGAAATATATAAAACCTTTCCCCCAAACCCAAAGGGAACCAAAGGGGAAAAGAAAGTCATTGGGAGATAACATGGGGATGAGGCCCGCCACCTCTTTCCACCGAACGTGAACAAATGAAGCAAGATGACAACAACAAAAGTTTAAACTATTCTCTTCTCTCATACTAAGAACATTTATTTTTTTCAAGGTTAAAAACTACCCTGGGATTTCCTCTGACTACGTGCCAGCTTCTCTCCGGGACCTATGGCTGGAGTTGGAATGATTGAAGCATCTTCGGCCTCGTAGTTAGGATTTGGAAACCCCCAAATAGAATTTCTTCTTATGATTATACAAACAACTACATGTAATCCCAGATGGGTTCACCCAGACATAACAATCTTCCAGAACTCACTTTACCCTAACTTTTAAATTCACTGAAATAAGGGTTTAGAGGATGCACTCACATCACACCCTGCTTCATCGGGTGAGAAACAACAGAAATAAAGGACACATATAAACACATTCCTCTAAAATAGAGGATGTCGAGATCTCCCAAAAGGAAAAACAGTTTTGAAAAAAAAATACTCACATAATATTGTACAACTTCACCTTCGACGAATTAGGTAGCTTAAGAAACTAAGGTCTCTTTCAACCATCCACGAGCACTCTTACGCAACAAGAGGATCCGGAAAAAAACCAAGAACGTAAATGGTGTAGAATCATTCTACAAATCTAAAGAAAAGATTCCTTACATTGATCAACTGGAGGATTTTCCAATGGCAAAACAATCCGTGTTGCCCTTCAGTTGTGCATTAAATCTTAATGGGGGAGCACCTTATCCAATGAGAGAACCCAAGGACCCAACCAAGCTGGTTCATTGGTAAAAACATGCAACAAAAAAGATCCAAACTCATTAATGGAACCATCTTAATGGTGTCCCGAAACATATATCATGGGAGACTACTAACCGGACCTTTTACCCAGCTTTCCGACCAAACACAAACCCAAAAAAAACAGTTCGAACAGGAGGGGTTCTTGGACTCAAAAAATCCCACAACATCAACATTTTCAAAAACCCATAATAAAAACCATCCCAAAATATTCATCAATAAAACATGTTTTTCTTTAAAACCATTTCTGAAAAAAAATGGTTCAGCGGTGAGCGTATCCACCAATGGTACCCCATGGGCCTCACACATGCATGTTTTTGTGCCACACTAGGAACCCTCCTCATATCCGTCCTGGCACTCATCCAGTCATGCCATCAACCATCTATCATCCCATATAACCCCATGCATGTGGTCACTCATGGAAATACCAAAGGTCAATGCACTGATTTATTTCAACCTTTCAAAACCAAAACGGTCAACCAACACATCATTCTTATCAAAACCGCTAACTAGGAGGTCGAACCCAAATTACCGCATTAAAAAAACTTTTCAGAAAGGCACAATATCTCCAATGAAAAATCACATTCAATTTATTTACATCAATTTCAAAACATCTCAACCCATTTAAAAAAACTTTTAATAGTTTAGAAAACTCTAATGGGAACACTTTTTCAAAACCAACTTAAATATAGTTTTTGCTTTCAAAAGAGGTGTAAGAACACAATTTTCCATTTCAAAATAATTCTGAATATTCAGTTCTGCCATTTCATAAATCAAACCATTCCATATTTATTTGAAAATCATTTCACAAAAACATTACACTTCCTAAAACCAAGTCACTTTAAAACCAAAGTTCCAAGATTTCAAAACTAAAGAACACCAGACAATGCGAGAGGAAAGTAGTTTCAGTGGGTGACTTGGACATATGGTTGGCGGCCATATTCCAATCAATTCACTGTCACAGAGAGTGTTCTAGGGAACATCCCCGGCTCCACATGGCTTTCCAGACCCTGCGAGCTCATTGAGACCATTAACCCTACTCTCTTTTCATTTCCCCTAATCATCATCAAACCAAGAAAACCAAAAGACCTAGACAAATCCCAACTTCCCCTGGTGACTTGAATCCGTAAATGAGGTGTGGTGATCAAGCACACCACCCATAACCAGAATTCCATGTACCAACAATCCTAACTCTAGACTATCCCGACTATTTCCCAAATAACATGACTCCAATGGAGCGAACCTGCTCTGATACCATTTTGTCACGAACCGAATCTGGACGCCGCCAAAACCGGCACCAAACCCAGACCGTGACAAGTCCCGAAGGGCGTTCCCGATCCCCACGGGCTGGCACAAGTGCCCGGGTATCATAAAATGATAATTGGGAACGAATTACTCGAGTTTATAAACTTAAAAAAAATCCAGATACGTTTCATTGGATTCTTTTGTCGTTTTAAGTTTATAAACTCGAGTAATTCATTCCCAATTATCATTTTATGATACCCGGGCACTTGTGCCAGCCCGTGGGGATCGGGAACGCCCTTCGGGACTTGTCACGGTCTGGGTTTGGTGCCGGTTTTGGTGGCGTCCAGATTCGGTTCGTGACAGTTAGTTTATAGTGAAATTGTTTGATTGGTGGTGAATTGATCCTTGGATCGAACCAGAGGTCCTATTTATACCTTAGTGTGTTGGTATGAACAATAAATGCCTCTAGTGATCCAGAAATTTTGATCTAGTAGTGTAATAATGCATCAGAATTGGTAGAAAACTATTTTTGGTATGCGTCATCTTGAGGAGGTCCAAACTATAATTTTGAGTGTAATTAAATATGGTTTGTTTGGAAATATATCAGGAACATTGGTGGGGTTATGTTGGTGGAAACACCTTGAGTTATATTGGTATTTTCAAGAAAAATATGGTATGTTTTAGTTGGGATTGGATAGTAGTGGAATTTCTGTTTAGGTTATGAATTTGAAATGAATATGAGACCCAACATTATACTAGTAGTCTCATGTGTGTGGTTCACTAGAAACGACATCGAGTTCATTTATAACATTAGAGAATGGAGGATTGGTAAAAATTTACATCGGTTGGAGGTCTCTTTAATCATAATTGTTTCAGTGAACTATGTCCTACATTGAAGAGCACCATGGGCCATATGATTTATTAGATGGAAATATGAACATGTATTGTGATATATGAGCTCATGTAAGCATCATCATGGAATTTTTGGGATTGAATAATTCCAATTTATAATGATTTACTATTGAGTGCTTGGTTTTTGAGAGATTCATTTTGAATGCATGTTATGAATTTGGGAATGTGAAGTGGTCATTAAGAATCAATTTATTACTAACATAATTAAGGTTATGTTAGTGAATTACCACCAAAACATCTATGGAATGATTATCATTATAGTATAATTTTATAATTCCCCTGTATGTACTATCATTTGAATCATTAAAAAATGAATATGTTATTTGGTTTTTATGGAGGGTCCATATTTAGAACCAATATTTGGGATATACTTTTGAGAATTTGGACACCACAAGTTGGTGGTTTTAGACATAGAATATAGATCAAAGTGTTGTCGAATGATTCATTATATAGAATCAAGAGTTTGGTACATAAGTTTGTTGTACCATCATATTGTTTCATTAGTAATTACTAGCTAGTATCGGGATAGCAGTTAGCTAATGGATTTATAAATAACCCAGGAGGGATGTTGGGCTCATCGTCCAGCCGATGGCATCCTGGGTGATTTATATGTGGGGGAAAACCCCATCATTTCACTTGGCCCACCCATATTTTTTTTATTGTGTATTTTGGTCCACATTTAGTCCAGTACTAGACACTCACACCACTATTCCCCCTCTCTTTCTCTATGATGGATATCCCTCGGTTCTTGGACCTTTGGAGCTTCATCAATTCAGATATAGAGATAAAGGTAGGTCTATGATTCGTATTCCTTATAATCCTATTTTTTTTGTAAAGTAGTGTCTCAATTTTTTGGTATCAAATTCCCTATTTACAAATAATTTTCCAACTAATATGTTTTTCGCACTCAAGTTGAACTATGAGATGGTACTCGATGTGTGGGTATCACTAAGAATGAGGTATGTGTTCCATAAGTTATACTTGTAGTCCCACTAGTGTTTTGAAGGGAATATGTTATACAATCAAGTATGTCATCAGGTGTTGGTCTAGGATTTATGAAATTACATTACCTTGGGTATCTCTTGAATTAAAATTCCTAGTTTAATTGGTGGGCTATGTTTTGGATATTTTTTAGTAAAAATTTTATGACATGTTATAATTTTTTTAATTGGGATTTTTTTAAAATGGATTATTATGAAAAAAACATCACATTCACCAATAGATATGAAATGGTTTTTCTCGTGATATGGACTTAAATAATGGTAATATTTGTTTTTTAAAATGATAATGATTTGGAATTTTGTATTGGAATTGATGAAATGAAATAATATTTTGTAAAAAAATATTTTGGAAATTAAATAAATGGATGGTGTTTGTTTTTATAAAAATATAATGGTTTCCTTTTTTATTTAAATTCATGGTGAGAACATATGAAATTAAAGTGGAATTTTATATTGACATGGACTATATAAATTTTTATTTGGTTCAAATGTTAGAAGTATGTTTTGAAAGAGAACTTCTGAATTTTTTTAAAAATTGGTATTTTTTGTTTAAATGTTTTCAAAGGTAAAGTAAAACACACTATTTGTGGTGGTCTTGAATTAAAGGTAATAAAAACACTCTTTAGGGTTGTTTGTTTTAAAGAAGAGGAAAACTACCTTTTGGGTGGTTTGGTTTTAATGGGAAGGACAATACCCTTTATTATTGATAATGATTCAAGATGACAAAACTTTTATGGTGGAGGTATATGTTACTTATTGACCTATTACATATCAATAAAAACAACCATGATTGGGGTATTCCATGATAACTTATTAAACACCCATAAAATAATGGTTCATGATAAATAAGAAAAAAATGGAATTTGTGGTTTGGAATAACTTGTAAAACACCAATATGTAGTGTTTTCTAATAACAAAGAAAAACATTTTAAGGGGTGGTTTGTGATGACTGTAATGAAAAAAAATGTATGGGTAGTCTATGATTCTCTTATGGAACAAACATTATGGGTGGTTATGATGTTATGGTTTTCATGGTCGATGAATCATGCTCAGATAAACCCTAAAATTTTCTGAAGTATCAATGGTTGATCGAGGCCATGGATCCATGGATCGACAATGGTATGACTATCCTGTGGTGTCACCACCAACCCATACTATAAGTGGTTATTAAAATATTTTATTAAATCATTCTAAATGATTTGATTTATTTTTTGTATGAGTTATTCATGGAGTTGTATATCATACATTTTATTTTAGGGATGTTATTAGCGGTGGACTTCTTAATTGTACAGACACTCTACTTAGGATACCATGGAATTTAATTACCCATGAAGATATTAATATGATTTGAGATAATAAATTTTTTTATGGAAAGGCCCCAATTTTTTATTGTTTTTCTTAACTTATATAGTGGAGTATGTCTAATGGTACCATGCTGGACGCAGTACTAGTCAGGATTTGTTTTTTATTTAGTTTATTTTTATTCATTTATTATTTCAGGTATATAATCCACATGAAAATGATATATTGATACATGTGTTTCAAATTATATTTTATAGTATGTGAAATATTTGTTATTTATTAGTAATTTCCCTAGTTTAATGTTTATATGGATGTTCTACCTTTTTATTTTACTTCATTTTTTGGTTCAACAATAATTATTGGGTATAGTATAATCAAAGGGTACTCATAGACACTGGCTAGTAGTTGGAAGCCTATTTTATATGGGGTGGCATTCCTAAGGTACAATTGTGAACTCCAGTATGAGAAATAATTATTGGTATGGGTGGTGGAATGTTATTTGGATGGAATCCCTTAATGATACATCATTAATGTTAAATCATATTCAAATGAAGTCCACTTAAAATGCACCATTGATATTTTTAATGATTGGAAACATGGTTTCTGTAGTATTCACATTTGGAAATATCCTTCATAAGTGTGTGTTTATAATCCACAGTAAATTATTTTGGATCCTAAAAATATTAGTGTATAATTAATTAGATATTCTAAAATTTATAAAGGATTATATTATTATTGTCTATCAGTGACCGCTATAATTAAGTATTTGTGTAGGAAACAATTTCTTGGATATGACATGATTAGTGGGAGTGATGTCATAAAAAAATATGATAAATATCACTAAAAATCTCTACCCTCTAGTTATGTGATGGGATGATGATGTTTCATAAAAATCCATATTCATTAATTAATGTCCAAATAATATAATTCCAAAAATGGTTGATAATCATTAATTAGATAAAAACGTTCTAAAACTAGAGGATCTTGAAAAAATAGTTGAACGAATATTTTCTCAACAAAATTATAATGAAACATTGAGAAAATCCACAAGTATGATAAATTACATAATTTATAGTGATTTTATAATGAAACAATAAGAATATTACTATATTATTATAGTTTGAAATTATCTTGAATCCTTTCCATAAGCCATTAGTTGTATAGATTAATTTTAATGGCCTGATAACATGATTAAATAGATGAATTCTAGGATGTTTAATGATTTTTGGGAGTTTTTTGAGTTTCCAATTGGTATAAAACCTATAGGATGTAAATTGGGTTTTAAAACCAATTATAATTTATTAAGAAATTTTGAGAGGTAGAAATAACTGACTAGTTTCTAAAGGGTTCACTCTAAAGGAAGTGATTGGTTATAAAGATACATTTTCTCCCATATCTAAAATGGATTACATACACATTATATTGAAATTATTAGATAATTTTAACTTTGAATTAAATGGAATGGATGTGAAAACTATATTATTGAATTGTAATATAGATAAAGAGGTTTTCATGAAACAAAATATTGTATTCCTCTCTAGTAATGGTGAGTATTCCATATTAATGATCAATATTTATATCAATTTTTGAAAATAATCATCTTGACAGTTTTATTTATAATTTAATTTTGTAATTATTTTATTTGGTTTGAAATAAAATATTATAGATCAATGCATACACTATAAGTTTAGAGGGAATAAAATAATTTTTTCTTGTTTTATAAGAAGATAAAATATTAATTTCCACTAATGATATGTATTTTCTATATGAGGTTGAATATTTTATTTAAAAATCATTGAAATGAAATATATGGGTGATATATCTAATTCCATTAGATCAACTATTCACTGATATATGTTTAGAGACATTTTGTAATTATCTAAAGAAACAAATATTAATATTATTTTATTAATAATTTTTGAAAAATAAATTACACCGTGTATAGAATCCATTTTAAAGGGTGATAAATTCATCTTCAAAAAATACCTAAAATTTATTTTGAATGATAATTAATAGATTCCATCTGATATACTTCCATATTATGAAGTTTAATTTATTCTTGTATGTGAAGAAGGTCTAACACTCCATTTTAATTAAAAATTGTAGAGAGATGTCAGATTAATCAAGGTATAGAAGACTATAGGTACATAAAGAATGTATTGAAACATGTTAAGGGTAAAAAACACTACATGATTATATATATGAAGACTCAAAATATTAAAGTCATCAGATACTTAGATACAAATATATTAGGTTGTATTGATTCTTTATTATCATCACAAGGATATATATTTATGATGGTTAGTATATATGTGTCATAGATAAGTGTTACACAAACACTAATAATGACTTATACTATGGAAGATGATTTAATTTCAGGTTTTTAGGTGACTTCTCATGGTGTATAGATAACAATTCTCATTTTGGTCCTTAAATTTTTGTATTCTATTTCCAAGTCATCGATTATATATTGTGGAAATTCATCAAATTTTTTATGGATAAGGATTTCAAAAGTGGGAGTTGATTTAAACACATCAACATTAAGTACATGGATATAAGAGAATATGCTAAAAATAAAAAGGTTGTCATTTAGAACATCAACATTGAATTAATGATTTAATATCCTTTGAATAAATTATTTCCTCCATTTAAGGGATCCTATAATATGTGTGATATTAAGCGTTAATTTGTATGTTTTTTATTAAATAGTTTTTTAAACTCCATATATTTAATTATTTCTCTCTTCAGTTTATGTGTACTCATTCATAACTTGAGAAATATTTTCCAGATATAGGATAAACAATTTCTATGGATTTTAAATATGGTAAATAAACAATGTTGTTAAATATTATTCATATGGTTATTTATGATACCAAATACATTATGATTAATATGAGGGAATACTCACTATTTAGATACAATAACTTTATGATTGTTATATTATGATTCTAGCAAAAGGGGGAGATTAAATCATTTCACATTAATTGGTTCAAATTAACTGTAAGAATGTAATAAATAATCAATCAATTAATTTGGAATGTAATAAATTATGGTCTAATAAACTATAGTATATATAATTAATATGATATATTAAATTAAATTTAACAAATTATTGCCTATGAATTTAATGTATTAAATTCGGTCCATAATATTTATTGATTATTTGATACAAATCAATTCCCCAGGCATTAATAATATTTTTCTATGGAGTAAAGTGTGGTTGGTTATTGATTGTAAAATAAACTATAAATATTAATCCCCCTATTCAGAATTGATACAAAATAATCATACATCATCTGCATCCACTGTTATGAGTGTAACACACATTTAGGTTTTCATTCCTTAATTTAAAGAGTTTTGTATTGGGTGGAGATAAATAATAATTATTTTTTGTTTAAAATAGATTAAAAAGATTCTCGAATTAATTTTTAATCATAAAAAGGTTACATGTCTATTTCAATTGATGGTTTTTTTATTTTTTTCATGTTTTTATTACATAGTTTTATTTACAATTTAGTTTATTTTTGTAATTATTATTGTAAATAATATATTAATATATATGAAAAATGTAAATTAAAAAAAACATATGTTTCATCATTTTCCATTATTTTTATTACTTGATTTATTTTTTAAAATAATTATTAAATAAAAATATTTTAGTTTTTTATAATAGAAAAAATTGATAAAAAAATTGTTAAACATGTGTTATGTATCAAAATTTTATAATTATACATTTTATATATAAATTTTGATATTTTATTAATATTTTATTATTGTTGTTATCAAAAAAACATCTTTTTTGTTTTCATAATAAACAAGAAAATAAAAATTTAATGCTAAACATTATTGTATCCATTTTTTAAATTTTTTGATATATTTTGATATTTAATATTTTGTTTTGTTTTATCATTTAGTTTATTTTTATCACATAAGTAGTGATTTCATATTTGGAAAAAACTTAAATAAAATGTGTATAAGAAAATATAACATTACGATTTTTAATATTTTTATGTGTTTCATAATTGAAGAAAAATCCACAAAATGATGACAAAACTTATGTTATTTATTATTCTCATTGTTACGTATGGTTAATTTTTATATTATTTATTATTTTTTAGTTAATATAAAATGGTCTATATTTTTCATTTTTTTATGAATTTTAACCGCTATAATTATGATTATTTTAATCATAAAATATAGTTTTTGTCTTTATCCCTACCCATGGAAGAATGGATATGTAATAATAACAAATATTTTATCTTTTGATATGTGTGTTCTTGTATGAACATGGATATGGGTCATTTCTCCAATTATCATGTCTATGTGATCAGGATTGATATGAAGCCTACTAGGAATGGGGTTTCGATTGTAGAGGTCTTTATTAAAAAGGTTTTTGTGGAAGTTGATCCCTCATATTGGAATCCTTAAGAAACTTGTGCCACAAGATCTGAAGGTGGTAATCCATCAGTGTTGGTTAATAAAATAGACCTCAAGGAGTATTTTGACATATGTATATTCTAACCAGTCGAACATTTTAGACATTCCAATGTGTAAACCCTCATAATATTTAGTATCTATATCTGGAACTTAATAGGATATAAGTCTTTGAAAATCAGATGATTATTCAAATTGAAAGGGATACATTTAATTATTATTCCAACTAGAGATTTAACTATCTATGTCCTAGAATTGAAAATTCCATATTTTTAATCCTAGAATCTTTAATCTCTATCAACAGGAAATATCATTTAACCCACACCTAAAGAATATCAATAATGATCAGTTCTGGTTCACAATTCATGGCTATATTTGGGTTATTTGGAATCCTAAAATACTAAAGGATTTTTTATAAATCATCAGGGCCCCTATCAAGTATGATAAAAAACTATTAAGGGTAATTATTGACAGAATGTGTGTGTTCTAGTAGAAATACTTTTTCTAAATCATTGTCTTGATACTGCCACCTTGATTGTGAATTGATAAAATATTGATATTGGTGTTGAATATGAATTTATCCTCGAATTTTGGGAATTTTGAAAAACTTTAGTGAATGAAATATTAGATCACACTCAAGTGAAAGGAATAAAAATACAAATAAAACTCAACTAGGGACACTAGGAAGAGTAAGGAAACATATATGGATGATTTGTGAAATAAAAAAACTTTTCCTTCGGTTAGGAGCCTAGATATCCAGAAAGGAAACTAAGAAAAAGGATCTAGAATCAATGCTTCCAAAAAATTTGATAAAGGAAATGAAACATCAATGGATGTCTCAATGTTAGATGACATGGAGGATAGAGGTAAGGAATGTTTCCAAGTGGTGATTCATGTGGATCTTCCTACTGTTTCTTAAAAAACATGGGTTAATCAGGTGGAAGACAAGACATCTGGATTTCTCAATATGTATGAGACCAATATAATAAAATATACTGAAGGGGATAAAACATCAAATGAAAAGGATTGTCTAATGGGGGATTCTCCAAATAGGGCATATAATTATGATATGATATTCCCAATAAAGTAAACATGTGACAAGAAACCGTCTCTCGGTAAAGAAAAGGAGTCCCACCTGTGGGATCACCTACATAACCCACCCCCCTCTATGAAACAAACATCAAAGGGTTCTACTATATATAAAAAAACCACCCAAATGTTTCTTGGTTGGGTAGAAGATGACTATCCATTTTCTGAACCACCATGTTCTTTTGAATCATACCACTATTAATTCTATATGAAACGTACTCAAAATCATACCCCCAATAATAATATGTATTTCTGAACCTAGAATTATTATACCAAAATTTATGGACATGAACATTGAATAATTTGTTATCAAACTATTGGTATTAATAATTGAAATAATGTAGTGTAATCTCTATGGGATTTGGTCTCTAAAAATATTAGATGGTTTGTAATGCATACCATCCAGTAAATTATTACATATATTATTTTATTGTAGGGAATTAAATTTTTATCATCCCTTATTTATGATCATTCTAATTAGAAGGTAATGAAGAAAAATTAGGAGGAAATTAGAAACCAAAACCATAACATCACTGGACATGGTTTTTGTTAGGTGATTTTAATGTTGAATTGGTATCACATGAATGAAATAGGAAGCAGAACCCACCTATTTATATATGGTAATTTGGGGAATGTGTTATTCTCAATGTCTTGTAAATTTTTTTTATTCATGGTGTTTGGTTCATATGGTATATGAAATCTATTAAAATGATTGTGTCCAGCAATATTGATAGGATCATTGTTAAATTTGAGTCTCTTGAACAGTTCTATGGAATTCAATCCATAACCATTATGATGTAAAAAATGTTATCATCATCCCATTTTAACCACCTTAATTTATTGAATGTAAAGGTCATATATTCCTTAAAAAATTTAATAATTAATGGATTATGAATTAGGAAATTATAATAGTGATAAAAAAGGTATAGAATCAAATTGGATTTTTAGATGAACTCTATGCATTTCTCTTCAGTCTCAGAGATTTTTAATTTTCACTCAGAATTTAGTGTAAAGGATTATTTTCATCTATTTATGGGAAAATTATGGATACAAAAAAATAATAAGATGGACTATAGAACATGCATGTTGATGGTTTTTATTTATCCTAATTCAATATGAATGTGGATCTTGATTTTTGATTAAATTACATGATTTTTATTAAGGAGTCCATTTTAAAGGAGAACATCAAATACCAATGGCCTAAATAAGGGGATATAAACAATGATTTTTTAAAAAAATCTTTTGAGAGTACGAAAGGCCATGAGACTTGTTTAATATCTCAAAATTGGAAATGAATTTATCAATAATATAGAGACCATAGAGTATGTTTTTCAATTATATCAATCAAATTAATATTAGATGTTATCATGACATTGATAATTTTATAAATTTCATCACTAAATTTGTCACCAACATGGATAATGTAATTATTACTTCCCCCCCCCCCCCCCCCACACACACAGGGAGTAGGATAGGGATACTATTTTATCCTGCAAATATGGAATTTCACTATGATCAGATGGTTTCACCAAACATTTTTCCAAAGAAAATTAGGATATTTTTCAGGATGACCTCCTAAAAATGATATAAATTAAAAAAAATTGAATGCTTCATGAATTCATGAATCCAAGATTCGTAGTCCTTATTCCAAAAAATTATTTTGTTGATTCCCTTGAATATTTTAATCTTTTTTCTACTCTAATAATATTTTTATGACATTGAGTTATATTTTGGCCATCATGCTATCTTCCATTATTGACAAAGTGATTTCCAACAATCAATTTAGATTTATTCATGGTATAAGGATTCATGATTACTTGTTGACTACCAATTATTGCGTTAATATCTAAAGGAATAACTTGAGGAAATGTATAAATTCCATCAATATAGGATTCAAAACTATACTTTGATTCCATAAGTTGGAACTTTATGATCAGGTTGTCGAAGGAGTTTTTATTTATTGAAAATTTCAATAAGATTATTACGATACTCTTTAAATTGATTGATATTTCTTCCTTGGTGAATGGAACCCTAGCAATTTACTTTTTATGATCATGTTTAATTATATAAGGAGACCCTATTAATTTTAAAATTTCCAACATCATGGAGGATTATCTCAACCATTATATACCTCATTTGGTGGAAAAGGGGAACTCACAACCATCAAAACTAGTAAAGCGATTGATTATCCTACTCGTATTTTACATGTTGATGATTAGATCTTATTTTTTAGGGTAAATTAAGTAATATTAGCAATATAGAGAATCTTAGTGGTCATTATGGGTCCATTTCAAACTATCACATAAATCAAGAAAATTCCTTCATCTATTTTAGTCAAAACTATTGATTCTAAAAAAATATTACAATTCTAAGAAGATTGTGGGTTAGAGAATGAATGATTAATTTAATATACCTTGGAATTCCCCTATTTTTAGGAAGGATAAAGTCCCAATATTTCAATGATATCAATGAAAAAATAAAGGACCACCTTTCTTACTAAAAGGGGACACTCTTCTTCCTTCTAATATGGATTTATCTCATTAAATAAATTGATAATTATAAGACGTTTTACACATTTATGGTGTATAAATGGAAGATTTATCATCACAAAAATCTCTCCCCATATTCTAGAAATTTCAGACGGTGTCAAAGTATCTCTAAGATAATTCATGTTATGGATTGGAGTACTTGTTGTAATACCATCAATGAGGGGGCCTTGGAGTTATGAACACTGAAAAAAATTAATGAATCTTTGCAATTACAGCTCATTCAGAGACTAATGTTTGATAATCAGGGTAGTTTTATTTATCCCATTAAAAGATTCATGAATAATTTTAAAACTAGTAAAATTTATTTTCTCCTTTAATCTATCTAGATTTTTTTAATGAATACCTAAAAATAAATCAGGATTAATAACTGATTTCTATCCTACCTTAACTTATCCCATGTTATTTGTAAGTATAATTGGATGGGAGCTCTATTGTTTCATGAGTTCCAGGATCAGAATCATGACCTAAATTTCATAATTAGTGAGATTTTTGGATCACCTATTGACTTTTATCCCCCTTCCCTTAGAAATGATTTTTACAATTAACACTTCATGCCAATAAGGGTTATGTGGTTTGGTAACCATATCTACAAGAATCTATCACATGTAATAAGTTATAAAATATCATTATAGGAGGGATGACTGATATAGCGTCCAATGTGTATCCTTTTTAAAAGCCTTGGACTACTCCATATCATTTCACCCTCTTATTTAGGATGGATTATTATAGGCTTCCCATGGACAATATCATTATGTCTGTAGGGATAAATATGTGCTCCTGGGGATTTTTTTTCACTATGACCATGACTATAATGATCATATTTTTACAATTCTATTTTATAAACATTTTATACAAAATTGTGTCAAATCTCATTGAAGTGGGATTCTATATTGTCTCTAAAACTAAATAAATTCTAACCTAGTGTAGAATCAGTGAATCCCTAACTCATATTAGGAACATGATTCATGTTAGTGTGGATCATGAATTTCATATAATCTTGAAGAATGAGGACCTACATAAATATTTGGGATAATGCTTGGATCTCTTTAATTTTATTAGATCACCTTTTATTCTATCACAATGGAATCCTCATAGAACATTGGTTTTCAAGTTACTCAATTAGGGAGATCAATATTTATAATAGGCTAGGTATTCATGGGAATCTAAAGGTATATAAGGGATAAATTCTATAAATTTGGAAACCTCCCCTAAGGGATTGGATCAAAATTAACATTGATGATGATAACAAAGGTAATCCTATATTTTCTAGTTGCGGTGTTATTTTCAAGGACTATAAGAGATGACCTATTTCTCACACTTACATGGATTGTGGCGAAAATATTAATTATGATGAAAATATGGAATGTGTGATTCTAATGATTCAGATATCAAGGTAAATAATTGGACCATGTTATGGATGGAACTTGACTCCTCTTTCATTGTGAATAACATCAATCATGGAACCTCTACTCCCTATTAAATTCATAGGGAACCTTGGGAGTATTACATGGAATATTTTAAGAACATTAAACATTAAGGGTCTCACGGTTATAGTGAGGTTAATAAAATTGTTAATTCTATTGTGAATTTAGTGGTAGATCATACGATTTGTTCTCGGTCTTAGTGTGTTCCAGATGTTTTTGAGGATCTTGTGTTCTCTAACATTTTCATAACTCCCCATTTTAATTTGTTATAATATTTTATATTCCCTAAAGATTTTATTCAGGGGAGGCTCTTATTATTATTTTTATAATGATCATCCTCACCATCACCACCACCATCATCATCACCATTATCAAAAAACACAGGCCTTTTTTCATCAACAATTTTCTATAATGCTAAATAAGGATAAGAGAAAAAAAATTTACAAATTTTTGGTGATTTAATTATTTTTTGAATCTTCTCATTATTAAAAAAAAGGAATTTTCAAAAAAAATTAAAAAATAAAGCAACAATATAATATGAAATAGAATTAATTTTATTATTTTAGGGTATATTCGTAATTTTCATAATTTTTTTGGATTTTTAATTTAAATAAAATTAATTTTTGTCATCATTATCGATTTATTTCACCACCCAAAACATATATGTTCACTCGACCATCTTTTCCACCCTATCCTATATTCTATAGTTTTAAAACCTATTACTATAGGTTGAATTCTAGTTGTCTTTTAGAATGGTTTTTAAAACACCACGAATTAGAAAATATTTTGAAAAAATGACATCATTTATAAATGAGTTTTTAATGGGAATTAAAACCATTTCAGAAAGTTAATTTATTAAAAATACAATATCATCAAAATTGTTAAAAAAACTTCTAGTTATTTTATTTAGCTGTGATTTTCTAAAATCCGCTTCAATATTTATAAAAAATAATAATTCATTTATATTTTATAATATATATATATATATAAATTAATTATGATTTTAAATTTAATAATTACTAATTTGAAATAATTATTTATTATAATTGATATTAATAAATAGTAATAAATAATATATAAATAATATTTTGTAATAATTTATTCTTTATTTGTGAATATTAATTAATAACTAGTACTTGTTAATTAAAAATATATAGAAATACAGATAAATATACATAAATATATTTATTTTTATTTTTATGTTAATATATATATATATATATATATTGAAATATATATATACATATATGAATATATACAAACATACAAAAATGTATATAATTATATATAATTATAAAAATATATATCTATGAATGTATAAATATATCACTGTAAATATATAAATATATAAGTAATATGTAATTAACAGTAAATAATAATGGAGTAATAATCTATATATATAACTTAATAGTTAATATATAACACTTAATGATATAAAATGTATATATATATACATTTATTTATGCCTTGTAGCACCCCTATACAAATTAGCCAGTCTGAGTAAGAGTGCCACATGGCCTCATGTGAACCTCCCGGTATGCAATATGTTTTCAACAAACTATGAGGGTTAGAATAGTGGATTGGGGAGAATATACCATTGGTATTAGAGGTGATACATTAGAATCATATAAAAATAATGACATAAAAGGAAAATAAAAATTAAAATAAAAATGAATTAAATAGATGACATGTTAAGTATCACATAGTCATAAAATAATAATAAAACTAGGGCCCCCAATGCATCAAGTCAAAAAAAGAATAAAATAACTAACTAAGAAGATAAATAAATACTATATGACCATGTCTATTCGTCTTTCCCAATACCACCTCCATAGTGAAATATTTTCCTTCTCAACTCCCTACCACTGCAACCTTTCCCTTCCATGGATCCCGAATCATGAAATCTATATATTAATCAACAATCCTATGGAGGGAGTGAGTATAAACCTAAAAAGACACAACTAACGTATCATGAAGATAAGTGCACACTCATAAGAGGTTTATTTTATGATAATTAGTAAATTCAGAAGGAATCAACAACAAACAATGTTTCTAGTAGTCATTAGTTAACCAAGCCTCCATGTACCTCATCTATACAGTCCTCTACTCTGTACCGGATGAATAGTCACAACTGAAGATGTGGTCATGGGACAATCCGAAGGCCAACATAAATCTCAAGGAAACCACGTGTCTAATGAACCATGGGTTCAGACACAAGGTCATTGTATCCCATATTATCCACAGGTCATTCCATGAGGCCATCAACAACTATCTATGCCTCAGGTTAGGCTATAAGGTCTTTATTTCCCTTCATTACCATGGGTTAGAACATAAATCCCTTTCACCCATTCCCTGTTTCTTAGTCTATTTTTTCATCATTGGATGTCTCAATTGATCCCCATATAAGGTATAATCTAGACACAATTGTCCACCTTACACTTTCAATAAGAAGAAAACCCTCTACAGTCCACACACACACAAAACTGTGTATAACATGTATAGGAACAAATAGGGAATATTGATTGTCACTCTAAATTTTCATATATGTACATAAAATTATATTTGATAAATATCTAAAATTATTGTCATGTTATAAACACACATGTGATAAATATGAAACATGGTTTTCATGGGCAACACAAACACAAACATATAGTCAATATCAAGTCAAAAACATTTTATAAGGATTGTACATGTTATGAAACATCCTACCTCCTGAGTTATGGAACCAAGATTCCCTTAATCACTACCTAGAATAAGAATAACATACTAAATAACTCAATTAGATTCAACATAATGAATGGTTCTCAAGTTGGTCAATATTTCACCTTAGAGATGTCATGATCCTAGAATTGGTAGAGTTTGTCATAAAATGTTGGGGATGAATCCATTTGTATGGGGTTTGAAAGTGATCCTGAAGATTTTATTGTGTCATCCAAGGTTAAAAAGGAAAGGTAGTGAAATATTAGAGTTCATGAGGCCTTATAAATTTATACACAATCAGGAAATTCAGGAATCATGACGCAGTATGTTGGCCTATTCTACATTATTTCCAAATTTAAAAAAGACTGTGACAAAAATAAAATGGTCATTAAAAAGTTGTTCTTGGAAAATAACATGTCTAGAATCCACAACATGGTGAATTATGAAATTATATATACAATGGAAAGATATTACAGTACAATCATAATCACCATGCCAAAGCCACCAAGCCCTCATACAGACACTATGATGCAACCACCCTCTTCAGAGAAATGATTCCAAATTTTTAAGAACAACCCAAATTTTACCTCATAATCCTTCAATAAACATCCAACTCTCTATGTCATATTTATGCAAAAAATAATTAGAACAAAAAAAGATTAGAATATCGCAGTTCCCCAACTATGTAGAAATCACACCCTCTATGACATAAAATATAAACCACTCCTAGAAAACATGTTCCATTAAATATTTTTTTTCAAATTATCTATTTAACCACTAAAAACCTTAGTATATTACTTAAAATACAATTCTTCCACAAATCTCCCCCTCAAATAAATTCTATTCCTCATAAAGTACCTCTATATTTCTTGATTGAACAACTCAATCCATTGATCTGAAACATCATAATCTCACTCCCTTGCCTCTTCATGGATCCGTCCATGCTACCAAAACACTTAAAAAGTGGTACCATCTTGCCCTTAATCACCTTCTCTCTATGATCTATAATTTTCACCATGCGCTCCACTAGTTATACCTTTGTTTCCAACCCAATGTCCTTGAAATTGAACACATGCATGGTTTGGGGCCATACCTCTAAACATGAGAGACATGAAACATGTTATGTGTACCAAGATATTGTGGTGGTAATTAAAATGGGTAACACACTACTAGGATATACTCGATAATCTCAAATGGTCTCAAATACCACTATTCTTGTTTCCCTTATCCTCACAAATTATGATACCCCAACCGAGGTGATGCCTGCAAAAAACATAATCGCTGATAACAAACTACAAAATTCATATTCATTGTGCTTCATAATATTATTGTTTATTATAAGTGGTAACAAACTACTTCTTAATCAAATTAACCCTATTAGAGTTATCTTTCAACATTTTTTACCCAATAATAGTAATCTCACCCACATCATTCCAACACACAAGTAAGTGACAAAGTTGTCCATAAGGATCCTCAAAAGGATTCACATAGATTTAAAAATAGAATTTTTTTAAGAAAAGTACAATAAGGATATATGATAATTCCATTATCTATAGAAATCTATAACACATCTTTAGAGTATATCCATTAAAATCTAGATCATCCCCTCTAACTACCCAGCATTCTATGGATGATACACAATACTCAACATTAAATAAGTCCCCATGGTATTTTACTAGGCCTTCCAACACCATAATATAATACACACATCACTATACAATATGATATGGGAATTCACTCCATGAATTACAAAAATATTTTATACATAAATATTTCCAGACTCATCTATAGAACAAATATCAAAATTTTATATGAAATGTGAAACCATTGTGAGTCAATAAAATATCAAAAATAATTATCTCTATATCCTTATATCGTCATAAATACAGTCATTAAGACTATTATAACCTCATAAAACATTTATAATGACATTAAATGTGACTAAATTAATCTTATGAGTTGTTTATACTCTTTATTGATCCTCTAATATGTCCATAAATTAGATATGAAACTGGAAATAGCACTCTACAATCCCATCCACCATCAGTGTCACCTATTATCCCGCTATATCATCATCAAACATTGGTGTATTTTCTAATAATAGGATTTAGATTAAATAATAAAATCATTCATAAAGAATATTATAACCATAAACCACCCATGAACATGGATCCCTTCATCACTACCCATTGACTATCCTCAAACTGGGTCACTTCTAAAATTAAATTCCTGCATCACTAAGAATCTGATATCTGAATCTTGAATAGTCTTTACCTCGACAACCAATATTGATATGATAAACATGGAAGATAATATAATCACTGCTTATTATTTGTATGCATCCAGTAGTCATTCTGTAAAATAACTCATCAACAATCACTCCTCCAAGGAAAGACTCTCTCCAATATCAAATATTTCACTACTGAGAGCATATAAATAGACATTACCATTCCCCATAGAATAATTCCTCTCATAATCAAATATTTATATATACTTCACCCAATTACACTTCTATAGATTCTTTGTTTATTGATAGAATATGTAATGTATGATATTGTGGTCCATATATTTGAAAGATCTCTCACTAAGGAGTTAATGGTTCCATCACATAAGAACATGGACCACAACTGAAAACACCAAATCATGAATTGGATAGTCTCACTCGTGGGTTTGTATCTAGTGAGAATCATAATCTACTACCTGATCAATCTCTAGAAACCATGTTGTATGGAAGTTATATTTGGATTCTAAATTAATTTTTTTCTGATTTTTTTGTATTTTGTGGTCATTAAAAAATGAAAATTTCACATTTTATGTTTTGATGATGAGATAATTGGAATTAAATGGGGAATAATTGATAGAATATTGGACTCGATTTTGTTAATAATGTTTATCAGTTTCAGTTTTCTATTCTGTAGAATTTTTCTGAGTAATGTTTTCTTCCGACTAATCATGTATCTGGAAAGAATGTTTCAATAAGTATGAGTAAATGTATCAAAGTATGAATGTCTCCATACTTAAATCTGAAAATCCTTTTATTATTTGTAATTATTAAAAATCATATGTTGTTAAGAAAACGAAGATTTAAGACATGTGAAAGAAATAAGGATATGGTGTGTTTTGAATCAATATGTTAGATCATTCTATATTGATCTAAATGTTCTAAAATTCAGGAAGAAGTCATAATAAGAGTATAAGTTTGTGGAGGAAGGAAGATTATAGAGTTTGATGTTTCTGAATTTATATGTGTTCTTGAATTATTGATCGACTGATCCACAGAACAGTCTAATTCATGAAACACAAAATTTCTCTTGATTAATCATTAGTTGGAATGTTTATAAGAAAAGAAAGTTGTTGCTAACACTAGTCCATTGAACATGGGTTTCCATTGATCCATCAGAGTATGTTAAATACTGATTTGTTAAAGGATACTAGTATGTAGATATTTTTGGGAACAATAATTGGAAATGGGATCAGAGACCTATCAAATGGATGATGTTAAAAATTATAGTTAACCCTTTTAATCTAGTTTTGTTGTTTTGTTTCAAATGGGTCAAGAATAAAATAAAAAAGGTGTTACGGTTTTTAAACTGGTCCACAAATCACTAGACAAGAAGTGGTACTGATTCTTCATACCACACATGATAATGATAAGTCATAAAACATTTTATTCCATCAAATTAAATCTAAGGAAGTTGCAAACAATTGAATAAAATGTGAAATTTTGTGAAGTTTTTGTAAAATAATTATCAGGGAGGATTGAAGCAATTACTTTAGTGTTGCTGAAAGGTGTTGATATAATTATAATTTTCAATGATGTTTATGTAAATATAAAAGAATAAAAATTCTAACTAAGTAATAATCAATGTTTATGGAATAATGGTTTCAAAATTTTAGGTCATTCAGTTGGTACGAACATCTAGAATAAAAATTCATTAATCTCTCAACTAACATAGGGCATGAAAATTAGTATTTTTTTGAAACATATATGGGGCATCGTAATTAATGTTTTTATTCTAACATGTGTTTTCATAGTAAATAAGAAATGCATCATCATATCAAAGGTATCAGATTTTATAATGTTTTTAAAGTTAGAAAATGAATAGAATTTTAAGATGATTCTAGAAGGGTCAAGAATAACCAATAATATTTTAGAAGAAAAAACAAATTCCAATATTAATTCAAACTGAATGTGAAATTTAAATTTTTGGGAAATTTGGGTGGGTGGGTGAACATGTATAGATTTCCACACAAAATAATTGTGGTTCTTATATAAATATAGGTATTTAAATTGTACAGTATAACCTTTGTATTATTCATGTGATAAGATAAAAATATAAATCACTCGAGTTTTAGAGGGAATAAGTTTCTAGAATACAATTTCCAAACTATGTTTTCTGGACAGAAGGAGAAGAAGAAGAAATGGTTATCAGATTAAACTGAGCAATCAAATTCAGTTTTTTGGGGAATATATAAAGTGGATCAGAATTATTTCTAGAGTATTATTTCATATATGTTTTCCTGATAGAGAAATTCAAAACATGAATTAGACTGATCCATTTGACTGAGTTTTTGTATAACATCTGATGAGGTTATTTCTACCTGATGCAATGTAGGAAATTGAAGAAGTGTGTTTAGAATATTATAAAAATTGAAAGTTTATAAGGTTGTAAAAATAGTTTTTTGAACCAATTAGTGAAGGATTCATAACATGTTACACCAACATGTTTTTAAATTATTCATCCTAGATGAAGCACATGCACTTTTTTAATGATCATAGTGTTACACAAGTGTAATTCCATATCATACCAGTCGTATATACATAAAAGTATATTTTTCATGTGGATTGTTTGGTATTGTGTTGTTTCTAAACCATTAAAATGGTTAACTACTCTTATTGATTAGTAAACATTGTAAATACTTGTGTTATTTTGGCTATATTATTGTTTTCTTTATAGAAATGTAAATGAATATTTAACTGGAGGAAAAGGATATTTCAAAAGAATGGATAATTTAAACAAAAATATATAATTAATTCACCCCGCCCCCAATATGTGATATATCAATCATGGATAGTCCTTTTCAATTGGTATTAGATTGAAGGTTTTCTCTGTTTCCTCTTTTTTGATGTTTTTTAATAGAAGTTGTTAAGGAGAATTTGAATTGTGTGAATGGAAAGGGGATTCCAATCTTTTATTATAATAACTATCATATCTATAAATATATAATATTTTCTTACCATATTTATCTTTTTAATGATGTTTGGGAAGCTCCTACAGTTGTATTTCTACCTCTATATGAAAACATTCAACTAACATATATGGATAACAAAAATAATGTTAATGATGGATGATCTAAAAACGGTTTACTCTCATTACATTATGAAAGTGTGTATATTAGATTGAATGGGGATTCTCCTATGAAATTATATATGAAATTTTTCTGAACATTTATGAAGGCAATAAAAAGGTAAATAAATGAATGTTATAACTCTTGATACTAAAGTCTGATGATCTTAAAAATGGGTGAGTATAAATATTTCAGATACATCTTTACAAGGGTGAATGGCATTGTTATCACTATAATATGTCTTAGTGAGAAGTTTTAATAATCAACTATTTTTGAAAATATCTTTCTAATTATTCTGAATAAGTTTAAAGGCAATGTTTCAACTTATGATGATATAGATCCTAAAACACTATCTTTGTATGACCTTCACATTACTCTCATTACTTATGAATGAGAAACTAGATAGATATGAAATGAAAAAACAAAATTTGATAACGATATTTATTTTAAATAATCCAAAAAAATAAATTCTTGTATGATTTATGAATAAAAATAAGATGATTCTGAATTCAAAAATGAGTTATTTAACAATCATGATAAATTTTTATCCTTGTTATCAAAAAATGTTAAAAGGGGTATAGGAAAGCATAAAGTGAATATTCCACAGAAATATTTTCAATGTGAATTCATTGGGGAAATTATTTCTAATTTTCCTCAACTAAATATTAATGAAGATTGTGATTAATATGAAATAAAAAAAATATGATTTGGGGAGAAAAATTTTGATAAGTCTAAATAATTTTCATTGGGTATGGATAAAAAGTTATCCAAATCTAAAAGGGGAATCTTATTATCAAAAGGTGATAAAGGAAAAGATAGTGAAGTTGAGATCAGAAATTTTAATGATGTTTCTAGAGAAAATAGATCCATTGTAATAGTTAATGATGAAGAGTTTGGAAGTAGATGTTTTATAGATGAGGAAACTGTATTATAAGTTCATATGAAAAGAGAACTGAAATAATATTAAATAAATACTATAAGACTTGAAAGAGTTGTCAAAATTTTTAAAAAATAACGTCCTATAACAAAAAAAAATAATTTATTCCCAAATATAAATACTTGTTACTTAATAAGAATTATTTTTTGGAGAATTAACTTTAGTGGTAAAAAAATTGAAAAGAACATCTCAAAGTGTAGTTTAAATCCATGGAAGTACAATTTTAACATATCCAATAAAAGTTTTAAATAGGTTAGTAGGGAGTTACATTTTTCAAGAACTATATATCTGAAGTTAGTTAATGTTTTTGAAAGGAAAAACGTGATAATGATAAAAATTTACCTTCAAAGGATAGAAATAAGTGGAAATTTTTCTCAAAAGATAACTAAAAAAATCATGTATGTGCCAAAAATCAACAAAGTCAAAAGTTCAGAAATTGCAATAAATTATGATTCCAAAAAATTAATTGTTAATACTTATAATTTCAATATGGTTTGGAAGAAATATTAACTTAGGAAGAATGTTTTGGGTGAAAAGGAATGTTTGGTGCGAAACAATGTTATGATGTGAATGATAATAATGTTTCTAGGAAACATTCAAACAACTCTGTGTATAATTAATCTTATAAATGTAAATAATATTTCTATGGTTACTACTATTATTGTTGTGGATCTATGAATATAACTTATATTTTTATGTTTATGAAATAATATTAAAATTATACCATAAATTATATAATTCAAAAATTTTGTATTATGTGATCCTTTTAAAAAAATAAATATTAGAATGATATTTGGAGAAAATTAAGAAGGATGTTTTTAAAGATGAAAATAAATTCTAATCTTTAGAAACAACTTTTTAAAGATTTGAACAACATAGAAATCACTAAAAATTATGTCATGTTTCTTGACTAACAAAAAAAATTACAAATTATCTAAATCAAGAAGTGAAGAAAGATAAAAGTAATGAAAAATCTCTTATTATAGAAACCACTCTGAAAGATAAAAAAGGAGAATAAATCTAGATCATGTATACTGGTTAGTATTCAG
This sequence comes from Viscum album, assembly GCA_963277665.1. Classification (NCBI taxonomy): domain Eukaryota; kingdom Viridiplantae; phylum Streptophyta; class Magnoliopsida; order Santalales; family Viscaceae; genus Viscum; species Viscum album. The sequence continues at coordinate 1,747,592,144 of OY728119.1, read as the reverse complement.
TAATTATATGATATATGAAATTTTTTATGAATTATAAATACTTAAAATAATTAATAGTGATGTTTATAAATGTTGAATCCATTAGAATTAAAAGATTTTATCATCTATTTTGAGGGAATAAAAGATGAAATCTAAGAAATACATAATTGTTAATGGGTTTAAACACAACCAGTGAAGTGTTTCACAACTTTTTCATTAAACAAATAATTTTATTTTCATAAATGTTGTCTTTGTTATGAAAATATAGGAATATGGAAAAGTTGTTACAAAAAGGCCAATACCCCAAATGAAACATGTTTTTGGATGGTGAAGTTTATAACTCAATTTATTTAATCATGATGAAATAAAATTAGTTTCATCATAAAAGTTTAGAACATATGTGTCAAATAAACAAGATCAAGTTATAAAAGTGAGATAGTGTCTATGATATTCATGATATTTCAAGAAGGATTGATTTGTGTTGTTCTATTTGTATGAATGGGATGAAAACAATATATGTGTATAAGAATGTTGATATAAATTCAACTTGACCCGGATAAATTATACATTCTAATATTTTTTGGCTAATGAGAAAACAACAAACCTTGGATATAATTACTTCATTACTTTCATTTATGATTTTACTCACATTACATGTGTTATATATTTGAAACATAGGTCATATTCCCTAACTATGTTTAAAAGTTTCAGGAGAAAAGCTGATAATGAATGTGGGTATTCTATGAAAAATTTGATAAATGATAATGGTAGTGAGTATAATAATTAAGAATTTAGAACTTATCAAGAAAAACACATCATTTATCATGAATTCAATTCACTATACACACCATAATAAAATGATGTTTATAAAAAGTAGAATCAAACATTGGTTGAAATGGGGTGTACAATGTCACTTGAACATGGTCTTTCTCAAAACATCTAGAGGAAAGGTATGAGTGAAACTATTTTTATTGAAAAAAATTATTTTTTAAGAACAATTTCATATATATCTCTCTATGAAATGATTTATGAAATAAATCCAAGTTTGATACACTTAAGAATTTTTTTGGAGTCCATGCATCATAAATAACAAAGGTTTAATCCTTGGCTTTTTTATCAAAGAGTTAAAGATGGAATATTTCTTAGTGATGCTCCAAATTGAAGAAATTACAGATGTTGAAAAAATTAAATGGGGAGAATTATTGATTCTATTAATGTAAAATTTCTAGAAAATGCTATGTAATATAATACACATATACATGGAGATGAGTAAGATGAGAAGGATGAAATAATTTTTGTTAAGAATAATGAGAAGGATTCCAGAAATATTGATATTAGGAAAATGGAAGAACCAGACTCAGTTATTTTTACTAATGAAGAATTATTTTGTACATCCCATCCTTGGCTTAGAAAATAGGTTCATGATCAAAACATCAATAGTGATCAACATAAAAATAAAAATACAAGAAGAACATCAAAAATTATTAAACATACATCATTGTATTCAAAAGTTGAGATAAAAGATGTGAGTGATGCTTTTGAGAATACTAAATGGATTCAATCATTGAATAAAGAGTTGGATTAGATTGAGAAGAATGATACTTGGGAAATCATACCAAAACTAAATGAAAAAAGGTTATTGGTACAAAATGTGTGTTCTGAAATAAGTTGAAATAATATTATGAAGTGATATGAAACAAAGCAAGGTTAGTGTGCATATGAATTATAAAAAATTAAAGGTATTTATTTTGACGATACATCTTCTTCAGTTTGACGGGTAAATGAAATTTGAATATTTCATTATATTTCTACCCAATAAAGTTATAAAATTTTTCTGATAGATGAAAAGTCATACTTTCTCTATAAATATGTGATGAATATGTTTATATTAAAAAACATAGTCGTTTTTTTATTAGTATGTATGAATTTTATGTGTTCAAGTTGAATAAATCCTTTTATAGGATAAAAATGATCCAATGGAATGGTATTCCAAATTGGATACTAGATTAAAGAAGTTAGACTATAATAATGTAAGGCTTGATATTAATCTATACATCAATGAAAGTAAGGATATTTCTCCCATTGTAATTTTTTATGTTGATAACATTATAGTTATTGGGAATAATTAATGAACTTGTGAAATATTTGATTATGAGAGGAACTAGTTTTTTGAGATTTACATTCACGGTGAAATGAAATACTTTATTGGGTAACAATATCACAAAAGAATAAAAAACATATTATTTTCTCTAGAAAATTATGCTAAGGAATTTATAAAAAAGTTTTGCATGGAAAATTTAAAACCTATCTCCACCCGAATATTTGCGGGAACCAAGTTGACTAAAAATGAATAAGGTAATGAAGTTGACTCTAAATAGTTTTATAAGCTGATTAGTAGTTTTTTATATCTAATGGCCTCAAGAACATATATTATTTATTTTTTTACCTTAGGGTAATGATTTAAAATTCCTCCAAAAGAATCATATCTATTTTGATTAGGTTGATTCTACTCAAGCTTATACCCTTCTCTCGTGGATGGAGACACGGTTGGAAGTCTTACTTTTTGAAGTAATGTTACCCTTTATCTTGGTTTATGATAATGAATGTTCCATAAACCGTAAAAGAAACATAGTAAAACATTCTCACTAAAAATATATTTATATCATATATCATTTCATCAATGAGTATGTTCATAATAATTAAATAAAGATGGAGTATGTTCTAATATTAGAAAAAGTTTCTGAACTTTTCATAAAACCTTTACCAATGGAAGAATTTTACCAACTGATGTTGAACATGGGGATCCAAAATATTTCTCTTTATGGTTGAGGTATAGTTTTCTATATCCTATCTCATTTTTATTTAGATATTGTTGTCAAAAGGAATGAAATGTTTCATAAATCAATCCATTGATATATGATAAGCCCTTTATGGAAGCATGCTTGTAGGAGGAGTTGTGTAATCTATAAACATATCATGAAAGTGAGTGACATGTTCTATAATATTTTGAGATGGTTTTTAGAAACATATTTTTGGAGAGATGAATAATTTTTTATGTTCGTTGGAATGTTTTATAAGTTTTGATTTTTCTATAGAAAATGTTTTGTAAGTCAGTACTTCAAAACAACATTTTTTTCATTAATTATTTTTGTTTCCAATAATGATTTCTATTACATAGGATTAGAGTTTTTGAAAAGTGATTTGTTATATGAGATTAAAATTTCGATGATTTATGAATCGTGGATGACCGTAAAACCCAAAGGGGGAGATTTTTGATACCATGTTCAATGGAATTTGTTTTGGATACTGAATGAATTTTGTGACTATTGTTTTGAATTTTGTCATCATTATGAAAAAATTATTTCACATTGTATGTTTTATTGATCATACAACTGTAATGAAAGGTGGAATAGATATTAGAATATATGAATTATTTTTTATAAGAAATTTCATATGTTTTGGTTTTCTATTATGTAGAGGTTTTCTAAGTGATGTTTTTTCTGACTCATACTGTGTCCAAAAAAGAAAGTTTCAATCGGTATGAGTAAATGTATAAAAGTATGAATGTATCCATACATAAATCTAATGATTGTTTTTCTAATTTTTCAGTATTCTTTATCATATGTTGTTTTGAAATTTGTGATGTAACGCATGTGATAGAAAGCAGTAGAATATGGGTTTTAATATATTAATTCAGATAATGATATTCCAATATTAATGCTCTCAAATTCATAAAGATGTAATGAAACAATCCAGATTTTTTGGATGAATAATGGTAGGAGAATTTGATGTTGATGAAGTATTAAGTGTTGATAAAGTAATGAGTGATAGAAACACCAAATTATATAATCCATTGGACAATCTGATTCATTAAATGAAAAAATTTACTAGCTTATCATTTGTTTGTTATTTTGGAAGAAATTGAAGTTACTGCTAACATATTTCTATCAAATTCGAGGTGACACCGATCCAAAAAAGGTAGTTCAGGATTGATTTATTAAATTATATTTCTATACTGTGATTTATGGGACTGATGATTGTGCATTGTATCCGATACATATCAATCAGATGATGTTCGATTATGATGTCATCCATTTTCATCAAGTTTTGTTATTTTGTTTCAATAGTGTCAAGAAGAAAAAGAAAAAAGATTAGTTTTTCTCTCAAGTGTTTCAATAGTCATCTGAAAGAAGTGGTATTATTTCATTTGATAAGTCTCAACACTGATATTTTATCCTATATTTCATTTCTTTATATGCATTATGAGGAAGTTTTGGATAATTAAATAAAAAGTTAACTATTATGAAGCTATTTTCAAGGTATTTTTTGTGGGGTTTTAAGCTGGTGATAAAGTGTTTTATAGGGGTTTTGATATTTTTATATATTTTAATGGGGTTTATGGAAAAGGAAAAGTAATAAAATTTTAACTATGTTTTTCCATTTTTTATGGTATAATGATATTAATGTTTTAGGTATTTAATTTCACATGAAGATTTAGAGTGAAAAGTTGATTCACCTATCTTCTGGTATTGGACATCAGAATGATTAGTTTTTTTTGTTGATGGTATGGGGAATCGTATGGAATTTTTTCAGTTTTATATATGTATTCATTATAATGATGAAATGCATCAGAACATCAAAGGAATCGTACAGAAGAATGGTTAAAATTTTCAAATCTACCTGGAATTATAAGAATATTTGAGATGTTTTTTGATGAATTGAAAAGAGTAGATAATCACTGAAGAATTCAAATATGAATTCAAAATGAATTTGACATATGAGTTTCATGAAATTTGGTTGAGCGGGGAAATATTTTCAGATTCCCACCCAAACCACTTTTGGATCTCCAATAAATGTAAGGAATTGCATTGTACTTTCTATAATTGTTATTCTTCATATGTGGAGAGAAACAATGAAATCATTATATTTTTATTAATAAAATTTCTCTTTAGAAAATTTTCCTGAAGATGTTCATGGAATAAAATAAAAAAATAAGAACATGTTACTGGATCGGACTGAGCAATCATATGTGGATTCTCAAATAATGTTTGAATTTGATTATAATTTTTACTAGATTATTATATTTTATATGTTGTTAGGACTGAGTAATCATATTGGAGAAATAGACTGATCCACTGAACTGAGTTTTTATATGAATTCCAAAAATAGTTTTTCTACCTATTACTATACAGTAAAGTTAAGAAGTGTTTTTTGACGAATTTACAAATCTGATAGTTTATAAGGCATCATAGTAACAAGTTTTGAATCAACTAGTGAACATTTTTAACATGTTACACTAACTTATTTTTAAATTATTAATTTTAGAGGATGAACATTAACTGTTGTATTGATAATAGTTATACACAAGTTTAAGGGTATGTCCTACTTCTATTGGATATTATGGTGTTATATTGTTTACAAATACTGCAAAGTATGTATCTAATCTTATTGAGTAGTGAAAGTTGTATATATTTATGTTCATGGGAATGTTTGATTATTTTTTTTCAAAAAAGTGATAAATATTTAATAGGAGGTGAAGGTTGTTTCAAAGGAAAGACAACTTAAAATAAAAATATGTCACTAATTCACCCCCACCCTTTCTCAGTGATAAATTCATCTTTGTTGGAACATTTCACCATCTACATCAACATAACTCCCAAACCAAAACTAGGGCCATCATAATAACTTACATTTCCAATCCCAGGGTTTGGAAAAATCTAGAGTGGAGCTATCATAAATCTCTTATACCAATATGAAAATACCTATTCACAATAATTGTTCAACTCATACATCATCCCCATCTAGTTAATCCCAATCATATGCACTACCAACAAGAACAATCCTTGGATGAACCATTTTTAATACCCTACTACACCTAATTGGATCTAAATCTTAAATGCATTCCAATGGAATTCATATGGACCTAAAACATATTCTTTCTTTAATTCTATATAAATTCTAAACTTGTAGATCACATTCCCAAGAAAGAAAACATCATGGATCCAGAATTCACATGATGAGAGCTTTAAATAGATTCACTATTCGTGAAGTGTACTCAACACAATCTTGAGGTTTATGGAATGAATTTATAGGTTTTGTGATAATATGAATATATCATCAAAAAAGGTCACAATTAATGAGTCAATAAATGGATAAAAGATCATATTCATAAGGCCCATGGACATTACTAATGCATTTTTCAACCTAATGGGAATGATAAGAAACTCATATTATTAGTATATACTTTTGAAACCAGTTTTAGAAATACACTCCTTTAAGACATGAAGCTAGTGGTAGCCAGATCGTATGATAATAATGGAATACCACTAGGCTACCCACAGTTGATCAAAAAAATCCACAATTATTCTATAATAGTCAAATATTATTTACATTCACTTTATTTATCTTCCTTTATTCAACAAATAACCAATGAATATTGTTAATATTTTTTGAACAACACTGTAAAATCTCATGGAGATGTTCTAGGTCAGATAAAACCCTTCACCTCTAAATCCTTCAGTTGCACATTATGTTCCATCAAATCATTTAGCACCATGTGGTATAGAGGAATTGATATAGGTTGTTCCCCTCACATATGTTCAATAAAAAAATCCAATCCTTCTATCATGGTGAGAACCTAATAAATCATTGGGAAAGATGTATCGATAAAGGTCCACTATATGTGAAAAAAGGAGCTAGCTACCACCTAGTCTACCACAAGTTCCATGATCACTACATACATTGTTATAACTCCAAACTAACTTAGTTCCAAACCTAGTTTCCACTGTACAACATCCCATTAAATGTTCAAATTAACTTATTTTCCTTATGAATAGTAAAGTATACTCATATCCTATTGATATCGATGTAACCCTGGTAACTGGTCAACTAGTACATACTGAAAATCACATCAAAACAATCTATCTCAATAATCATGATATCCCAAACATTTATATATAAAACAAATATTATCCAAGATTCTATGTATATTTCGATAAGATCTAATTTCTTCCCCAAGGGTTTATATAGAGATGTATAATCAGAAGATAAATATAACAGAATGTAAATCCCAAAAACAACTTGAGTCGATATTAAAAAATAACAAGCTCAGGTATCAAACAAGGTAAAAGATAACATAGATCTGATCATGACTATACCTCTAATAGTCTGTGGTCCCTATCCACCATTACTTGGGACCTGGTCTACTATAAAATCTACCTTCCTTAGCTCCATGGGCCAACCCTTAAGGCACCTAACCTAATAGTGTGATAAATTCTATGGTTCAGAATCTTTTACTAAGGACCCCATCTAGATCATTTTGTCACAGTTTGTGTCTCGAACACACCCCTACATGGACCTATCTATAACATCCTCTAGATGAACCACTGAAGGTTCCCAATATTTCACACCAATGAAACATGAACTAAGGAACTAGGAATATTTTTTTTTATAATTCCTACTATGTCTATAGTTGAAACACTACGGACCTCCTCCATCAAAAATATGGGCTATAAAATACATTTTTTGATCTTTATTTTGATCTACTTTTCTAAAATAACTACTCAGACATACATTTATTACTACAAGAAGAGACACCCATTTAAACAATATGCATCCTTTCAATGAATCTAAAAAGAAAAATAAAAAGTCCTACACCTCTATACTCCTCTAGACCATTCATGATCATCATGGTGTTGTGAAGAACCAAAGGATATATCATCATCTAAATTATTCTAACTTGAAACCTCAGTTATATATAAATTCTAATATAAAACTTTATGGATTTATATACCTCATTCTAATCCAATAGTGGAGGGATGTGAAATAACTGTATAAAATGATCATAGTATTATAACATTGGCATTGACCCCTATTAAATTATATACAACCCCCAAACCATGATCCAACTTCAGCATTCCTAAGAATAATTTCTCGAAGAATTGATCATTGAAGGTCACTCGTGTAAGAACTGCATTTATTCCCTCCTGGTAATGACACCCCACCTCATCATGGTGGGTTTAGGGAGAATATAGGTAGCTAACTTTAGAATTTAATACAGCCTGCCTCCATTAGATCAAAAATCCATTCGATGACACCAATCTAATATTCATCATCTTGTTGCCCTAAAATAACCTAAAAGGTTGGGGGTGACATAATTGGATGCCCTGGTAAAAATTAACCAAAGTCATGAAGAATTGATCAACATGAAGAGGAACTATTTAGAAGACTCCTAGATGTAGTAGTTCCACCACATGAACCACTATATAAGATATAGAAAAATTGTAATATACATCCCCTAATACATTAGGTAGTGTAATAGTAGAATCCTCCCATGATGGAGTATTCTGACAAGATTCCATCAATGGCCCCATAAAATGTATCCTAGGTGAAATTATCCATAATAATAAATGAATAATTATATCACATATAAAAGATCATGTAAGGAAACAAACTAATAAATTCATTATCTCATTAAGGGATTTCAATATGAAGACATTTCTTAGAAGATTTACTAAAAAATAGGGAACAACCCACCTAGTACTACCTAGCATCTACACGTCATCTTCCATATATTCATGTCAGTCATATTCATATACAACAACTATTATCAGGATAAAATAATATAAATTTCAACCCAGTGTGTCATAGATGTGCCTGAACATATCAAGAAATATTATTAAATGATCTAACATGTATAAAAACCAATGGATATAAACAACATGTGGTCTTACATTCCAAATCATTATGTAAAAATTCCCCCAAATCCCCTAAATTTTTACAACAAAACATACTCATGATTAGCATGATACCAAAAATAAATAGCTGTAAGAGTAATCCCAACCCCGATGACTCAGAGATATGCCACCTAATTGCTGTCTTGGAACATAAATGGCTACCCAACATAAATTACACATAATCTAACTTCATTAAAACATTCACTAAATATGTTCAAGAAGAAATTAAAATTGAAACCATTCTCTAATACCATTTTGTAATACCGTAAATTAAATAAACTACATGAGTTCAAAGTGATAAAAACCTCATAATTGCTTCCTCGTACATAAGTGGTTGTTGACTAGAAATGAGGTTATGAAAAATGATGAGGGGAGACTATACCCTCAGTATCAAAAGGCCTAAATTAGAATCATATCTAAATAATTTCATAATAGGCATAGTGGAACTAAGAAACAATACTATAATATATGACATGTAATATATCTCTTATTGATGAAACATAATAATCCAATGACACATAATGTGGCAGTTCAATCTAAAAAATAATATTCAAATAATAAAATAAATAAATAAAATATGAAATCGACCTAAATTTTATCCTGATACTACCACTAAATTCCAGTATCCATATCTTCCACTACATAATTTTGGTCCCTTTCCCTCCCTTGGATCCAGAATAATTAAGTCTTTATCGGTAATGATATTCTCAGGCATGGTATGAGTTTTAACCAAATTGAAGACCACCATTGTGTCCTTAACATCATTTCACATGCATAAGTGTGGTATTTCATGACAAAATAAATAAAAAATAGAGAAACAAAAAACCGTAAAAATACACTATAAACCATGACTATGACTCCCTAGTCTATATAATATAAGAATATTCATAAAAAAAGTTGTTATCTTAGCTCAGACACAAGGCCATAATAAGTCTCTAGGAAGCAACATGGCTAATTATCCTCATGTTGGAACACAAGGACATCCAATATCATTTAAAAAATATGGAATCCCCAAAGTCTATCATACCCCATATCTACCTTAGGTCATTACATAATTTAATATCATATCATTTAAAGAAAAAAATATGTTTTATATCATATACAACACGCGACACCAATCTTAAACGTACATCAAAATATTATTATTTAAATATGACCATTATAACCTAGCCATTGAAATAGAAGGTGTGAATATTATTAAATAATTTTGAAAATATATATAATGTCCCTACTCAATATAAATTTATTGAAAATTTATTAATAAAAATAACTTGACTTTTAATAGATATCTTTTATTCTACAAAAAATATGTTTCCACCAAAAAGTATTTTATTTATTTCTATGTTCATATAATATAATAAATTTATAAAAAAATTAATGGTATTTAATAAAATAAAAATAATTTTTAAATCATCATAAAAAAAATTAATATAGGGTGAATTTTTTTTTTTTTTTTGAAATGATTGATTTTTTAATGAATAGTGAAAATTACTGAATTTTCAAATATTGTTTTTTCTTTTCATTATATAATGTAATTTTAAACGGGTATTATATTTGTAATTTTTTCATTAAATTAAATATAAACCATATTATTTATAATAATGCAGTTAATTTTATGGTAATCATCACGTGCTATTATTTTTCTATAAGTTTTTTTACTCAAAATACATTTTTCTACAAACTTTTTTTAAGTGCCTAAATATGATCCATTTTAATTAATTAAAATAACCCTCTATAAGGAAATATTTAATGTAAATTAATATAATATAAAAATAAATATATAAATTAAAATTTATATAATGATGATTTATAGTTATTGAGTTAACATACAGTCATGCATTGATTGAAAAATGTATTTCTTGAAAAACCATTTTTCGACACATTTACGGGTAAAATATTAAATTGAATTCTAGAAGTTTTATGACTTAAATATGATAAAATGGATTAAATATTCTTAATTATAATAATTAATATTATTTAATAATTTCAACTTAATTTTTTTATAATTAATAGTAAAACAGTAACAAAACTAGTTACTGTGGTGAAAAACTAATATGGTAAAAGTGAGTAACATTTGAGATAAATTGAATTACTAGTTTAAAACAGGATTTTTAATTTGGGATGTTTGGATAGAATATATAACCATAAAAATACATTATTTATCAATTTTGTGGCACTTTTCATAATATTGAATTCCCATAATTGAATAATCTTGGAGATTTATAAAAATGCCACTCCCTCTCACATATAAAAGGTCACCTTCTCTCCTCAACTTTTACACAGTTAAAAATATTTTAGTTCATACAAATCCTACCTTAATAAATTTTTTTATTACCTCACTGGATCCATGAGTCCTTGGATTGATGTTAATCCATTCTAGTGAGCCTTTAGTTGTATTCCTAAAGAGTTGGTTTGAAGAATAGGTATTGTTATTAACCAAACATCTTTGTTTGATTTCTTCTTTGAACTCATTAATATTTTACACAATCATGCTTATAGAATATCATCCTTAACTCCCATATATGATATATTATAATTTTTATATAATAACCTATATTAGTCTCCTCTTTAATCTAATGGGAAATGAAACAATCATCAATGTGTACGGTAGACTACTACCTTACGAATCTATATAATTAATTTTCAATCATCACCCCTCATAGATATACATGGTTATGGATTCTATGTTTATATATGTTGTTAATTACATATTGATCACTATGATAATGAAATATATCATATACCTTCTTACCATACCATCCATTGAAAATTATAACATTGTTCGTGTGTACGGTAGACAACTATCTAGCGAAGCGATGTGATTAATTTTTTATGGAAAAACATGGATACTATATGTAAGTGTATTTAAAAAAATTATATTATATTTATAATATAAATATCATTCTTGAATTATTAAATATATATTACATATTGTTCATAATAATCACTAAAAATGGAAATGTAAAACAATTATAATTATATCATATATATTATAGTTTATATTACGAAAAATGACTTATTTTACCATATTCAAATTATCAATGTCATTTTATAAAAATAAACAAATTCCATAAAAACATCAAACATTGACTTAATTATTTAATTAAATATATTTAAAATGTTATTATATAAAATAAAAGAAACAATAAACATGAAAATTGTTTCCAAGAAAGAAAGTAATTAACATAAAGTTATTATTTAGGAATATAAAGTATGAACATGATTATTCAAACTAGAGGTATTGTTTTTCATCTCAAAACTTCCTTCTTTGATACATATGTTCATTAATGAGCATAATTTATTTTAAAATGTGTATATAAAAAACAATGTGTACATTACATCATGTATTAATCTTATTCATGGTGTTTTAACTTTAACTTCATGATATATCACTTTTAAGTGATTTTTATTAATATATTTCATAAACTATAATGGACTTCATTTCAATTTCCTTGTATTGGTGAATATTTTAATATTATGAACCAATTTATTTTTTTATGGTGTATACACCAACCCTATGAAATGTAATATTATTAATCATTCCTAATTCATGGTAATTTATGTTTTACTTTTAATTATTTTATTCATGGTTATTTGAATTAAAAGTTATAATTTGTATGAATTTTCATAATTCAATTTATTTTTATTGGGATATATTAATTATTTATTGTCTTATATATTCTATGATTATGTGTATAACTATTGAAGCCAAAATTGAGGGTGAAATGAACATCCTGAAAGTATTAGGGACTACCCCGTGAAGATGGATCATGAATCCCCCGGAGCCCTGTGGTCGGCACAAAAGATCTCCTTCACGACCCGTCGCAAAGCAACGAGGCAGGACGGCTCCGTGGACCCCTTTGATGTTATCGACTCACCGCGAAGCAACCATAAGGGACGTATCCACAAACCCATTTGATGTCCGCGACCCACCACAAAGCAATGAGGTGGGACGGCTTTGCGAACCCCTTTGACGTTCGCGACCCACTGTGAAGCAACGAGGAAGGACAGCTCTGTGAACCCATTTGACATTCTCAACCCACCGTGAAGCAGCGAGGGGGGATGGATCCATGAACCCCTTTGACATTCACGACCCACCGCGAAGCAAGGAGGCGGTACGGCTCCGCGAACCCCTTTGACATTCCCGACCCACCACGAGGAAAGATTATTCTTCACGCCGAGCGAACCCTGGTTTCCGGCTCCTCTTGCCTATAAATATCAGGCTCCCCTCGAGCCCAAAATATGGACTCTATGACCTTTCACCTTCCTAGTTCCCAAATCATGAAGCACCTATTCTCTATGAACCATGATCACTTCAAGTTACTTTAGAGTCACCAAGTACCTTCCCTTCACATGAATTATTCCCCTCTACAAAGAGGGATTCCCTTCACGGAGCCCATGGGTCTTAGTAGAGGAAGCCGATCCTCAATGGGACTTGCATCTTCATGAAGACATTATTCTTCGTGATCCACCCTCCTTGCGCATGTAACCCAAGATCTAAGTTTGGGTCACTGTGCATTGTAAAGAACATTATTTTACAATGCTATGCTTTTGAAGGTACACTTGTTTCGCGAGGAATCGCTTCGTGAATGCAATTCCAATTCACGAAGCACCTCCCATATGAACCTATGACCTATCCCTAGCCTAGGTGACTAAACTTCGTGATGAACATCCCTTTGCGGAGTCCCTCCACTTCATGGAGAACCATAGCTTCACAAGGCTTCTACAGATGGCCCCTTTTGATCTACAACTCATTTTCTCGTGCAACCCTTTAGGTTTTCACGAAGAAACAACAATGTACCTTGGATGATACTGCCTGTTGCATTACTTCGCCTCATGCTTCTTCACATGTGCATGGTAACGACTATTTCGTTTTTGCATAGCCACGCTAACATGGACCCCCCCAATGGTTTTCTCCATAACACCCCCAACCATGGCATTGCTGATGACTTCCTTCTCCCAAGGGCGGGCAGGTATCGGTTATGTAAGTCCTAGGGGTACGGAGCGAACCCACCTCATCTGAGATATAGGACGTTAAACTGCCTAGCACAATCATTCTCAGTAAATGACATTAAAATGTGACCTCACCCCAGGCATCCTATGCGGGGTCCCCCACCTTGGACATTCTACATATCCATTCATCTCAACAGGAGTGAAATCCTCCTCAAATGGAATGATATCCTCTTTGATGTGGCAGCGCATATCCATGGGGATGTGCAACCATCTTGGTGTAAGCCCCTATCTTTTCTTGTAGTGGGTAGAAACCATGCTCCTCCTTTCATCGGTACCAAATCCCTCTTCCGCTGGGCTTTGACCACTCGGGCCTCCACCCTGGAGTAAGTCCAAATCTCCATAACTTGGGTGGCTAGTCACGCGTAAGCCCCTATTTCCTCATTGAGCCACTAATCATGCATAAGCCTCACTCAACTTCCCACAGACGCACCTTTCATGACGTGATTGTCTGGTCTCTGCTGCCACTTTTTTCTCACATCGAGCACGACTCACATGGTCTTAGATCAAGCATCTACCGTGACATCCATTCTCATGGGCTGCCTAGAGTGTATGACCCACACCATCATCCCGAACTACATGGACTTTGATCATTATCAAATAAAGGTACATAGGAAGCCTCCCTGAGGTTCAAGCCCAATAACCATTGGTCCGGACCACTTTAATATTGGTGCACCAATGCCCCATCCTGAACTATGTGGACTTTGATCTTTTCCAAGGCGAGGTGCGTAGGATGCGTACCTAAGGATCAAGCCCAACACCCGGTCGTTCTGACCATCTTCATGTCGGTTCACCAATACCCCAGGCAGCCTAGAGTGTAATCCCCACAACCATACTTAAACTGAGTGGCCTTTGATCCTCACCAAGGCGAGGTACATAGGAAGCCTCCCTAAGGATCAAGCCCACCATCCATTTGTTCTGACCCCCCCTTCATGTCGGTTCACCAAACTCCTCCATGAACTACGAGGTCCTTGATCCTTTCCAAGGCATGGTACGTAGGAATCCTCTATGAGGTTCACTGAAATCATCAATTTGGATGCCAGGTACTACTTTGCGTCAGTCCACCGACACCCATTCCATACGAACTATGTGGGTTTAATCTCTATCTCTTTGGTAGGGTACGTAGAAATATTCCATGAGGATCAACCCCATCAAGCGGTAAGCCATTGTTTCCTGATCATCAGTATGGCCACTGCATCCTCTATTCAGCGGTAAGCCGCTATAATCCCCTTCATTAGGACCCACATCTTTGGTTCATCCTAGTGGCGCCAGACCAACCTGGGATGATAACCATGCGTAAGCCCCATACACATCATCGAGTTTTTGTCCTATATGTACACCCCAATTCAAGCTCATCGCCTAACCATTCCCTCATGCCTATGTGTCTCAAAAAGTTAATTCCCCAACCCAGAGGTTACACTTCCTCCAGGACCCATCAATGCGTCCATTTTCACGGACCGCCTCCTTAGGCGTCCCATCTCCATCCTGATCTATGCAGACATTGATTCCATGCCCCGGGGATAGGTAGAAAGTCTCCCTAAGACTCAATCCCAACATTACCATCTTCCTCACAGCGGTTCCTTCCCATTCAACACACATTTAACTGAGCACCCCATCATCTATCTTGATTCTTACTAAGGCCTCCACATCCTGGTGAGGCCTTGTCAACCCACCTACATCAGTGTGTCCACCAGGGGTTACACTCATCTGATCCACTCTAGGAAGTGTTCTGATTAGTCTGATTCATCTCCACTGGATGTTAAACATGTGGCATACCCTGTGTTAAACATGAAAAGTTGAGGAAAACCTTAGAGACATGCCTATGGAATATAATTCCTCGCATTCGAGGCGGGATGCCACAGACTTCCACACCCTCGAGAAGCCCTATAATAAGGTGAAGAAACCCAGATGCGCCAGAGTTCCAGCCTCAACACACGCCAGTGATGTCCAACGTGGATACTCCCAGGACTGATGGTTTCTGCCCAAACTGGTCTCTTTTGAATGTTCAGACAGAAGCAGTGTAATTAACTGGTGACTATGAAGATATGTTACTAGGAAGAGTTTCACAAACAATGTCTTAAATCTATGAGGGTGACCCGGGTTAGGGGACGTGTTCTGGGGAGGAATCCACGAAAGGAAGAACTAACATCCCATTATTCCATTTTGGTCAAGGAAAAATACATCCTAGAATAATGAATGGATGTCTCCCACCTTTGGAAAGCGGGAATGCAGGGCAAAAACTGCACATCCTCCATAAACGAATGTGCGCACCCTGGAAAAAGAATTGGAAATAGTAACGAATCCATATTATTTTATGTAATATTCAAACTTTTTTAAGTGGACTTACATTTTATACACATAGTAAATTTATTAATTAATACCTACTTCAATGATATGATCATTATAATAGATTCTTCCTTAGTTTCCACTCTATTGATACATATTTTGTATTATGCACCACTTTTTTAGGCATCTCTACTACCCCTTTGAAACGTTTTATCATGAATATATTAATATTAATGGTATTTAATGTTCTAATAGAAGGTATTTATTTCATTGTGGTTATAATTAAAATGTTACCAATGTAGTAAGGGTTTATGATTTATTCTCATTTTAATCGAGAATCTTTTTTATTTAATTCTATATCCAAATTTTTCTTAAAATGTTTTAATGAATATTTTTTAATATCATCTAATGATATATTAAATAAATTTATACTCATTCTAGTATTTTTATCAAATTTTTTAAAAGAAATATTTCTATCATTTTCCAAATATGATACTTTTTTCATATTAAAATAAGTCTAAAAACCATTTTCTTTCAACATATAGAGCTTGAATGGAATTTACCACCATCAAGACCACTCAAAAATTTGATGAGTTTTTAGAATTTTACATGGCCCTTTTCAATGAATTTTTTTTATAATATTTCAAAAAATTACAGTTTTTATATATGTTATTACAAATGGGAAATTGTGGTTTCTGAATGAAATATTTCATGTGATCTTTTAATGAAAATTTCATGAATAAAGAAATACATTGATTTTATAGATTTCATAAAAATTATATATATATATATATATATATATATATTTCAATTACATATAAATATATACCTTTCTAGTTAAAACATTCATTAAGGGGTAATATATGCCTTATGTTCACTTATCAAATTCCTTCTTTATGAATTCCCTTTTAATTTTAATATGAGACAAGTTTATGAAACACATTTACTATCCATGGGTAATTATTATGTTTATCTAATGTAATTAATATTCATTCTTTGGAACACATAACCATATAAATATTATTATGGGTACACCCAAATAGATATCTAATTTATTGCGTAAATCTTTGGTCTCAAGAGATGTTAGGTATGTGATACGGGAGTAAACCTAATCTATTATGGGACATTGTCCACCATGTGACATTGTCTAGGTATTAAGATCAGACACATGTTTTTTTATGTTATATGTTACTTCCAAAATTTATATATTTCAATTATATTATGAAACCATGTTTTTTATGTTAGTATACAATGTGATTACTCATCTTTCCTCTATTTTATTATACTATGTTTTTACTTTGACTCACACAGTATGTTTCCTAGCCATGTCTATTACATTGAAATTTTAGAACACCAATTATGTCTAAGTATTTCCTAGTTTATTACATTAATTTATTTTATCTCTAAATGATTGAGGAACTAATTATGTAGTATTAAATAAATAAGCTTTATTTTAATCCATCATTGATGTATTAAGAACCTTGTATGCTAAAGAAATTTGTCCTCGCGGTCACTGGGTTGTAATTAATGGATGTTTATGTCAAAATCAGGTAATAATATATATATATATATAAGTATTGTGTTGATTTATTTGGTATAAAAAATGGTCTACTTATTTTTGGGGATTGGTATTAGATAAATATAGTAAAAACATACGTATTATTCTATGTATAGGAAAATATCTTTATTTTTTGTGATGTTTAGAGTGATTGGTTTCTGAGAATTTATATCCCTATCTAGATACAACATGTTGAAAAAGATCTAAGAAAATTGTATATAGGGGTAATAAATCATAAAATGGAACATTGGGATTTTATTTGATTATCCCTTAATGTATGAAAATTGGACTAGTTGAACACTTTGTTTGACACTCCTAGGGATATATTTTATAAACTTACAAACTCTCTACAAAACATTAGGAAGGATTTGAATAAATTATAATAATATATGTCCTAGGATAAACATAAGTATTCATATATTTAATATTATGTGTTAGGTTTTAAAATACATTAAATTTATTTAAAGGTTCTGATTATTGTTTATCACACAATGATTTTTGGTTTTGGTCAACAAATAGATCCCATATGAATGACCTAAATTTTTAATGTAGTGTAAAATGGGGTGATTTTATGAAACCAAATGGGATAAAGAATGAATTTAAAGATATTATGATTATTAATAATCAGTTATGTTGATACATAATTTATTACATGTACCTTCACCAACAGTCAGAGTCACTAATAGAGAGAAAGATGGATTCTTCTAAGAGATCAAGTAGAGGACGAGGGAGGAAAAAATTCTCAATTTCCATAATGTTAGGAATGTTGGAAGAGAATATATGGATAATTTCTAAAAGGAATAGGAAAATATTTGTGTGTGTAAAATATTGAAAAATATAAATAGATTTCATAAGAAGAATGAACAGTGAAATGGATAGAAGTAAATATCATCCTATAGATCCACTTATAGTTTTTTATGTAAAGGTGGATAACCTTAGAATTATCCATTTTAATTTAATATTCAAAAGGTTAGATCCTTTTCCAAGGAGGTTCTTATATTATACCAATCATTGAGGTGAAATTACCGAAGTATTTATTTATCGGGATTAGATTATTGTGTTGTATAATTTTATATCATCATTGATTTGGTTATATGAATCATGAAGTATATAAGGATTTTGGAAGCATATATGATTTTACAATTGATTTATGATGATTTTGTTTTTTTATATAAATGATTATCATATATGATTATAACATATAAAATTAAATATGATACTTTAATAAGGATTTATTATGTTTAGAGATAAATGATAAATTTATTTGGGCTGAATACGTGATAAATCAATCAAATAATTGTTTTCTACCTTAGTTATGAATTTTTTGAAGAGTTTAAGTGTTAATTAATCATCAAAAGATATAAGTTTACCATTGAGAAATTAATTGTATAGAGGTTTATCCATTTTTGTATTTGTATTACCTTATGTTAACCATTTTGGGTTTGGTTAATGTTAAAAGATATGAGGAATGAATTTTTATCCTTTTCTGGATTATGTAATCTATTAAAAGTTAATTTTAGTGCCTCGTTCTTCAAAATTTCAACTTAAAAAGTCATTTTTAGGATACAAATATGAGATTTTAGTTTAAATTGATTTAATTATGAATTTATTCTTTTCAATTAATTTTTTTTCTTTATTTTATGTAGTAGATAGTAAAATATCATAAACCCTTGAAAAGGGAGCTTGAAATAAAATATATATATATATTCTAGTAACTTAATTTATAATGAACCGATGGCCTTTTCACATCTCATGTGTTTTTTGTTTTCTTTATTATTAACATTCTTATGATAATTCACTTTCTTGGGATCTATATTATATGTAACTATCTATTATTATATGGGTTTTATTTTTCTCCTCCATGCCTATAGGATCACTTATGGTTAATTTTCTCATAGTTGAATAAAATTTTTATTCTAGATGAACTTTTTATTTTTCTTTACCTCTATTTATGAAAATGTTTTATTAACCCTTTTACTATGTGGGTTTATCAAAAAAATCATTTCAAAATGTAAAAATATTGATAACAAAGTTCATTTTAAAATTGTGTGGATAAAATTTTTTAATGGTGGAGAATTTAACACACCAAAATTTAAAAATAACACTCTGTTCGATATCGTACTCAACACGCAACACTGATCTAAGACAAACCATGAAATATTATTACATAAATATGATAATTATAACCCAACCATAAAATTTCAATGTATGAATAATATTATATAAATGATTAAATATATATATAGTTCTTAGTTAGTATAATGTTATTGATAAGATATTAATAAATAATAACTAAATATTTAATAAAGATATTTTATTCTATAAAAATGATTTCCATCAAAAATGATTTTTATTACATTTTTTGACTAACTTTTATAAATTTTTTTCAATATTTTGGAAATTTAATTTAATAAAATGAAAATAAATTTTTGTACTATCATATATATTTTAAAATACAGTAAAATTTGGAATTTTTTGTAAATGTCTTATGTTTTAGTGAAATTTGAAAATTAACAATTTTTCAAATATTGTAATTTTTTCTTTAAATAATGTAATTTAAACATTCCATTAAATTTTTAATATTTTATTAAAGTTAATTATGAACCATTTGATTAGTAATAATAAATTTAATTTCATTTTAATAATCAATATTATTGATTTTGTTATATATTTATTTGTATGTTTAAAATGCAGTTTTCCCCAAATTGTTAAAAAATTTATAATGTTTATCTTTTTTAATCAATTAAAGTAACCCCTATTTAGAATATATTTAAATTTAATAAATATTTTATAAAATACATTATATTAATCTAAATCTATATAAAAATTATTTCTATTGATGGAATTAATATAACATCACCTCTTTCCTGAAAAAAAAAACATTTCTTCAATACTATTTTCATCACATTTGGTGGATTTAATTTTAAATTTAATTTTTCCACTTATATAATTTTAATTTTATAAATTATATTAAATTTTCTAATAATAATAATAAACATTAGAAAATATGGTCAACTTAATTTTTTTTCATAATTAATAGTTAAAAAGTAAAATAAAATAATTTAGTGTGGTAAAAAACTAAAATGGAGAATGTGATTAACCATAGAGGTAAATATAATAAGATTATAAAAAATGTATTTTTTTTCTTATGTTGAAGCTGTATAATGGAAATATTGACCCTCCAATTCATTATTTCTCTATTTTGGAGGCTCGTCTCTTGAGAATGCCACCTGGTTTTTAAATAGTTTCATGTATTTATAAAAATACAAATCCCTCTCACTTATGAAAGAGAACATCATATTATCTTCATTTCACACATAAAATCATTTAAAATCAGCCAATTCATACAAAAATCCATTTCATACTTCCATACCCATCGTTTATATCCCTTTGTTTGATCATAAATCCAATCAATGGAGGATTTATTTGTTATCCTAAAGCGGTGGTCTAAAGAAGATGTATCATTCTTAACTGAGAATATTTTTTATATTTATTCTTCAGTATACATAAAATATTACTAAAACATGATGATACATTAGAATAAGTATATCACATACAATAATATTTTATTATGTTAATTTCATAACCTACATCGATCTCCTCTTCCATTAAATGGTAAAAGAAACCATTGTTCTTGTCTATGGAGGACTACAACCACGTAAACTAATGTTATTTATTTTCCATCAGCATCTCTCATTAATTTAAATGATTGTGGGTATAAGGATCATATTTTATATTTATGATAAAAGAATAATTTATGTCAATTAAAATTTTATAAGACTATTTATCTTACAATCCATTGAAAAATAATAACATCGTTCATATGTTTGGAGCACTACCAGCTCACGACGCGCAATGATTTATTTTTTATTATCACATATCATTGACGGTATATGTAATTATATTTAAAGAAAGAATATTATTTTTATTATATAATTATTATTCTGGAAATATATGATAATAGTTTCCTTCTTTCCATCACGATATTTGGAAAATGGAACCGTTACTCGTGCATAAATACGACCTACCATCACTAAGATTATAACGTTATTCATTTTTCATAAACATAAATCAAGGTTAGTTTTGAAAATATATTTTTTTAATAAAAATTATAATTATTGAATGATTATTATTAGGAACAGTATTGGAAAATGAATTATTTTTCCCTAGTCAACCCTCACAAATTCATTTTTGACACATAAAGTGAATAGCATCAAAACATATGACATTAACATAATTGAATAAGTAAATATATATAACATTATAATTTAGAAAATTAAATTAATAATAAAATTGAATATGGTTCTTATTAAATTAACCAATTAACATAATTTAATTAACAGGAAGATGAATTACCTGTGTGATGAGTCTGACTTATGGTAAGTGATTTCATCTCAAAACATTCTTCATTGAGACACATGTTTTTTATGAACCTATTTTTATTTAATAGTTTTATATAATTAAAATTGAATACATAAAATCATTATAATTCTTATTTATAGTATTTTAACTTCAAATTAATTCTCTCACTCTATCAATTGGTTCTTATTAAGTCGTTTCATAAACTGTAATGGATTTTGTCTCAATTTAACTTGATTTCAGAATATTTTAATATTATACACAAATTTATATTATATAGTTTACATATTTTCCTTTTACATATAATATCGCAAATACTTCCTAATTCATTTTATTTTATGTTTTAATTTTAATTATTTCATCTAAGGGTATTTTACTTCAATGTTACTAAGTGGTAACCCAACCCATTTTCTTATCATTAAGTTACATAACTTATTTATTGTCATTAAAATAAAATTATCATATGTAATTTATTTTTATTATTAAATATTTTATTTAATTATATATATATACATTTGATACACATACTCAATTTTTTGATTAATCCCTGCTTCAATAGTTTGATATTTGTAAGAGTTTTTCTCTCAATTTCTACACTATTGAGATATATTCGGTATTATGAAACAATTTATTTTTATGAGGGTTATTTAATATAACATTGTTATTTTATATAATTAAAATATTTATAATCATTTTATTTAATGTTTCAGTTTATTTTATGTCTTTTTTAGTGGTTATGATTCAAAAGTTACCAAATCAGTAAGCGTTTTTACTTCATTCTCATTTTAATCAGGATTGATTATTCTTGAATTTATATTGATGAAAATTATTTGATAATTGACTAATAAATAAATTTAATTTTATTATCTTTTGGTTTTAATTAACTTTTCATTTAATAATACCAGTTTAATCTCTTAGTTTCTTTAAATTATTGAGAAATGTTTTAAAAAAATGAAGCTTTAGTTCTATTTTCGATCAATAATTAGTTTGCTTCCATAATAGTATTTTCATTAAAATTATTTAAATAATATTATTTAATATTCTCTAATTATATTTTGAAGGCATTTTAATTCATGATTAAATTTTTGATAAATGGTTAAAAATAATTTTTTTATTTTCTAAAAAAGGCACTTTTGAATTTTCAGAATTGTATGAAAGTAATGTTTTATTGTAACTTATATGGATTGAATGGAATTTCCTTGCATCATGACCAATGAATACTTTGAATATTACACTATAATATTCCATGTTTTATTAATGAAAATGGTTTCTTTAATATTTTTGAAATTTTTTGATTTTAAAGAAATGATTTCATAGTGAAAATGGTGTTTTCCCCAAGAAATATTCCATGGGGTATTTTAAAGACATTTTTATAAACAAATATACCCTTAATTGTTGTTGATTAATTATAAATTATATATATATCTCTAATGTATATACCTATCCCATTCTATCATACTTTGATATGGTAATACATTCCTTAATATTATTTACCAAGATTCTTCTTCTTGAAATCGCTTTTGATTATGATATAAGACAAGAGTATGCAAATAATTTTCATTCCATTGGTAATTAATATGTTTATTCCTTTGTATTGCTTTAAATTTTTTGGAACACATAATCATGAACATTTTATGATGGGTTTTCCAATATAGTGCATTAACGCATTGGGTAAATATTAAATCACCTGAGACATCATGTATTGGATTAGGGAGTAAAGAAAACCCACTATGAGACTTTGACCACTATGTGATATTATCTCGGAAGTTAGCCTTGAATCATTTAATGTCATGTTATATGTAACTACGATAGTTCATATGTTTCCATTATCTTAGGATATCATGTTCTATATATTATTATCCCATATGCCTACCCATGTTCCTTCTCTTTTATGATATCATGTAATATGTTTGACGCACATTTTAGGTTTCATTGTTATGTTTATTCCCATACTTCTCTTTTATATCCCACTTTTTTTTCTATGTATTTCATAGGTTATACCATGAAATTTTATGATATTCAAAGGACTTAAAAGCTTATTATGGAGAATAAAATAAATAATTTTTATTTTAGTCTCACTTTGATGTTTATGATCCTAGTCTTCCAAATAAACTAGGCCTCACGATCCTTGCATTATAATTAATTAATGTTTATATTAATAATCATGTAATAATAGGTATAAAATTATTGGGATTCGTAACATAAAGTATTTGGTTCCCTCCACTCCCATGAGTGTATCCTTAAGGCCATCTCATCCCTACAATATTTCATGATCCGTCATTATCATTATCACATGTCGTGCATTCTCCCCCTATAAGGGATAACCAATCCACTATTGTTCAACAATCACTTTCTATAAGAAGAAAAACATACAATGGCCATACATACACACAAAACAATAAAAAGTTCTAATAAACACAAAAATTGCATATCAAGAATGATTTTCAGCAACCCCACACACACACAAGTAATAGATCAATATCAAATAAGGGTCTCATGATCTACACAAACACATGTGATCAATAGAAAACAAGGGTATCACCACCTAAACAGGAATAGATATGTGATCAATATTCTGGAAACAACTTTGTACAAGGGATCTATATGGTAATGAACTTCCTAATTCAAGAGTGAAAGAACTCAAATGTAAATAATCACTAATGAAAATGATCCTAACATGCCAATTTCCAAATACGATTCACTAGAATGAATGTATATCAAGTTGATTAATATTATATTGATGAGATATCATCAAAATAGAATCACTAAAAATTTGTCCCTCAAATGTTGGGGATGACAACAATATTTTGGGGGCAGGATTTTCACTATAGGATTTCCTATATTAACCTATGTTTTAATAGGAAAGTCTAGGAAATGGTAGGGATTGAGTGGTCTTTATTATCTATAGGAAATCTGGAAAACAGGTTTTAGGATATAGAACATATGGTTATGTCGCAATGTGTCCCAAATTAGCAAAGAATATGGTGGAAAATAGATTCCCATGTCATAGTGGTTCTTAGTAAAATAGGTTCCTAGAATCCGTATATTATTCAATGATGATGTCAAACCAATGAAGAAAATGTAATGTTGTGAAATGGTCATCACAATAAAAAAACCACCAATTCTTCATAAAACACCACATCACAACCACCCTTTATAGCACAATGTTTTATAATTTTGAAAACCCACTATATTGAATAACCATAACTTCACACCACTTCCAATGAAACTTCCTACATCTATTCCAAAATAACCCTAACAATATAAACTAACCTCTCTGCCGTAGTGTCCAAACCACACCAAAACCACACCCTCCGAATGAAATATATTCATCACATCATATAATTTAGATTAATATAAAAATATCAGTTCCAATTTTCTTTACCTTCTCAAAAATAAAAATTATCATATAATTTAAAATTAGAGACAAAAATATACAGAATAATATTTATATAAATATTTATTTATATTTTCACATATTATTTTATATTTATATATATTATGTTTGTATATATATTTGTAAACATTAATATGTTTTAATATATATTTATGAATGTATATATTTAAGTGTGTTTGTATATTAATATATTTCTGGTATTTTTTAGAATTTTCAAATAAACCACATTAGGTTGAGTCGAAACCCTAAAAACCAAAAAAAATATGAATATAAAAGGAAAACAATACAATAAATCAATAACAGAAACAATTTTAAATTTTAAATTTTAAAACTAGAAATAGAATTCCCCAATCATAGTACATAAATATATCTCAATAAATGCATGAAATTGATACCTCAAGGACCACAACATAAAACCCATCCCAATAGTTTAACATCGGTTCATCTTTCGACGATGACACCAAAATGGTGAATATAAATCTATGAAAAGCATAAAAATCCTTCAAACATTAACCAAAAACCACTCTATCCAATGAAAATCTAACATATAGATGGATTACAATGATATATCAATGAATAAACATGGTAGATCACCAATATGAGATCAAACACTACGAGTAACATAAAAAGATGGGGCTTTAGAAATTGAATCTCAAAAAATATCCACCTTGGTGCATCATCAAACAAAAAATAATAATTCCAACATTATAACACTCGAGCCACTGATTTTGGACCATAAAAAACACAAAGAAGATCAATTACTGTGGGAACCCATATGAAGGGAAAAATCTGATAAAGGATGTTCCTCTTAGAAAACCATTTCCCACTCAAATAACTAATCCCAAACCCCTCATAATGTCCTCCAATCCAAACTGAAGTGGGATATGTGTGATGGACTAGGAAGTAATGGTGGAGTTGAAATGGTCTAGGCTTCATCTGTGAGCTAGACCCTAGCCAATACCATCAAACCCTTCATTTGAAAACTACACACACACACACACTTATATGTATTTAGGTACATTTATATCTATTTATATATATTTATATATATTTATATGTATATATATATATTAATGTATGTTTATATGTATTTATATTTTATTATTTGTATTTATGTGTATATATATAAATATATTATTATTTTAGATAGGTATATGTATTATATATATTTTATTATATATTAATATTTAATCACACACACACACAATTACATGCATTTATATCAATTTATATAATTTTTAGGTGTATATATATTTATAGATATTCAAAAATTTATTTATTTATAATTAGGTGTATTAATATATATTTATATGAAATTATATGTATTTGTGTATATTTAAAAACATTATATAATTATATTTAATCATATATATATAATTATATGTATTTAAATTTTAAAAAATATATATGGTGTGTATATAAATTAATGCATATTTAAAAGTATTTATTTATATTTATACATATATATGTATATATATATTAATATACATGTTTGTGTTTATTTATTTGTATGTGTGGGGCTTTACAGATATTTTTATGTATTTGTATATTTTTGATATAATTATATTTAACCACACACACAAATATATATATATGTATATGTATATGTATATGATTTTTTGTGTTTATAAATACATTTAGATATTTATGTATATTGATATAAATTTATATGGGTTCATATATATTTATATATAATTATATGTATTTATTTATATTTATGTATATATATATTTACATTTTTATACGTTTATTTTTATTTACATAAATATTTTATGCAAAAAAATATAATTATATGTTTGTGTGCAAGTAATTATAAGAATTTATCTAGATTTTTGTGTGTGTCTATGTGGGTATTTATTGATATTTATATATAAGTATATATATATGAATAAATATATATATATATGATGATAATTATATGTAATTATATATAATTATATACAAATATACATTAACAATATATATTTAAATATAAATTTTATTTATGTATATATATATGTCTGTGTATTTATAGATATTTGTGTATATATAGATATAATTATATAAATTTATATATTGTTTTATGTTATATATTTTTATTTACATCTGTGCATATATATATATATTATTTATACAATTATATTAATAATTAATATAATTAACTAAAGATGGATGTGGATATGTAGATGGGGTGGTGGGACATTAAGAATAGTTTGTTGTTATAATCTCACCACAAATAAATAAATTATTGAATAAAAGTGGTTATTTTTAAAAAATTATGTATAATATAAATTTTTTAACAAAAATAAATCTATCATTAAATAATTAACTATGGATTTAAAAAACACTCCTAGATAATAATTATTTTAATTTAAAAAGAATTAAAAATTGGAAATCACCACTAATCATTAAAAATTGAAACTCATTTCATAATGATTTTTTAAAAGAAACACAAAATAATATCTCGTACAGGTATTCAAAATGGGTTTTCAAAACCATCATGAATCAATTGGATTCCATTGAAATTTCCAATAAATACTAAAAAATGAAACTTAATGGTACATTTTCTTTAGTGACCACATCCATCGGACATTTCATTGTAATCACAATGAAGCAGAAATCCTTGATCCAAAACTCATCATGTACTGTGAGACCAGTTCAAGGCTATGCCATAGGTGTAATAACTCCATTTCCATGTATCATTTACAAGTTGTTATTGGAATAGAGGATCTTAATCCATCAGATGAAGTTGGGATACATGTTAGTGACTTATATTGTACACCATTCCATAACACTCACATTTCAACCTAGTGTTCTAGTCGTTTAGACATTGTTAATATTGTAATATAGAAACATGGACATTGCTGAAAATAGAATTATGGATCCATAAACATTACTTTCATGGGAACTATAGCCCATTGGACTAATGGTGAGGATCTGGGTACTATAGTAATGGGTTTTTTTTGAAGCACCACTTTCTTTAAGAGATCATTTAGATATAGGGTATTCATGTGTGTGCCATGTAATTTACTCCTAGTATTAATTTAATTTCTTATACCTTTATAAATGTAGGGATTATTCACAAACCATATAAATCTACATGTTCATGTTATTACTCTTTTTTTAATTATTATTTTTTATCTCTTTTTCTTTAATATCAGGAATTTTTTATTGTTGGATCTCTCTATGTTTCCATAAAAACTGGTATCAGAACATGAGTTTGAATGATTGAGGTCACATTACAAGAATTAAACATTGGATATGGAAGATGGAATTTTAGATATCAGTCATTTTGATGAATTTGACCAAAGTTACATAAGGATATAGATCATGTATTATATTTATTATTAAAAGATACATTGTTCATTTCAATTTTTTAAACAAATAGAGATAGAGAATACTGAATGGGAGTTTCTTGATCAATATGTTTTGTGATTTTTACACCTTATATTGGAAAAAATAGGGTTTTAAACATTATAGAGGAGAAGAAAATGATTGTGTTGATGAAAGAGACCATTAATATGTTTGAAAATCCGTATAATTAGAATTAAGTGAACTTGATACAATTATTATTCAATTTAAATATGATCGAGAGGATATTTTTTATTGATGAAATCAATGAATTCAACACCAACACAAGTTAGTTGAAATCAATGGAAATTACACTAGACAATGAGGAATGTGCACTGGATTTACTATATACTTTACCAGATGGATAGGTTGCTATTATAATAGAGGTTAGTAACACTTTTGAGAATACAATGTTGAAGTTGAATCGTGTGTGAGATCATATCCTTAGTGAGTATTTTTTGGGAATAGAGGAAAGAAAATTCACTGTTTTTTCATTTCATATGGATGGAAGATCCAGATACATTTAGTGAGATAATCACAATGGAAGTTCAAAATCAACCCAAAACCACTAATATAAGGCAATGAATGCAGATTCTAATTTTTTTTATTTGTGGTAATAAATTATATTCCAAGTATTATAATGAAAAAATGGTTTTTATGATGCCCTACAATAATGAAAATATCAATTACATAACTTCAATCAAATTATTGATTATAATAAATTCCCATAATAATTTAGGTTTTTATTTTTAGTGATTTTTTTAAAAAATTAAAAACATTTGTTTTTCTAACCAACATATATTTTCCCTATAATATAAGTAACTTCTAAATACATAGTAATTCTAAAACATCCCCAAAAATTCGCCACACAAGATACTTTCATAGACATGTATTATGTTTTACTTTTCTTCAAAATATTAGAAAAATAAAAAATAAGAAATAGGTGAGATGGAAATTCTTAGTCAGGGTAAACATTAGTTATTACAATCAAAGATCAAAAGTGAACTTAATACGGTCATATGGTTATCATCACGATATATAAGAAAATCATACACAATAAATCATAAATAATAAAACATGAGTCATGTAACACAACAATTCATAACATAAGAAATGAATCAATATAGTTTTGAAACATGAGACAATAATCATAATCCATAACAGAACAAAATAAACATTTGAATAAGAAGAAGATTGGGGTACAGACATTAGTATAAAGAAGAATCACCCATTTGAGTAATAAGATTTCAACCAAACATATAAGAATACATAATTATGCTCATGTATATATGTCTCATGAGATATAAAAATTTACCAAATAAACGAAGATAGATATAGGTACCCACCCATCATTTATTCATACGTATGTGTTCCACTATAAATAAAACATTCATTATAAAATAAATAACCCATGGAAATAAAATCATTTTCATATCCTTTTAAAAAAGAATCCCATAAATAAATAATTCATAATTCCAAAAATAGTCATAATATGATATACCAATGGAAAATAAATTTGAATAAAAATATATTCAATAACATTTTATCTAAATACCCTTCAATCATAAAAACAAATAGTATGATATTTAAACTGTACAGAGAAAGGGTATATAATTTAGAAAAAAAATCCCCAATAAATCAATAAATTTTATAAAGGTAAAAATCATTCATTTATAGGAATCAAAAATGGTGTATTCTCATAATAAAGGCATTATAAAAAACTATGGTTATACATCAAAGATATTTCAGAAAGATAAGGATAGTGATGAGCCATTTCTGATTTAGTGATTTAACATTTATCATTTTTGAATACATAGTTAAATAATAAATTTGTATATTAATAATACATTTAGAGGAATATAATAATTTTACTTTGAAAATGAAGATGAAAATTTAAATTTTCCATAAATTTTTTAAATAATACTAATATAATATTATAAAAAATTTAAAATTTGTAAAACCATGAAACATGGAAAATAAAATAAAACATTATGGGTAATATTTTCTTGTGAAAAAATTTAGAATGATGTTTTTTCCATATTTATATAAATATATTCTTAATGACAAAGTCAACGATTTCATTTGAAAAGTAATTTTAAAAAATGATGGAAATGAAACTTTTATGATATATTAAATAATTATATTTTATAAATTATTTGATAATGTGGTCATGAAAATGAAAAAAATGTTATATATAGAATATAAATATTAGAAGATAAAATAATATCCAAGACACGTAAAACCAATTCATATTTTCAAACACCCTTATTAAAAATCCACATCATAAATTAGAGAATAAAATTTCTTTTGAAAATTAGATTTTAGAAGTAATATAATCGCATGAATTAATCTATATATTAGTTCCCAAATAGAGAGGAAACTTTTAGTGTGAATTAAAATATTCTTATGGAGGAGAAATATACATTTGTATGAAGGGGAGTTATTGTTAAAAACATTGAACATTTATTTGAGATGATATTTCATAAATTAAGTTTATATCGATGAAATAAAGTTACATCACTAGAGAAAAATAAATTAACATTGGAAAAATTAAATATATGGAAAAAAAAATTTATAAGATCATAACTGGGTAGATAAATTTTGACTCAATTATAATAAATTTGATTTTAGAAATCTATTACGGCTTGAGTAACATTTAAATAGGAATCCCTTAACTAAAAAAGATATTGAAATTGAACATAAAATACCATGAAGAAAACATAATTCATGATATAATATTTAAAATAGAATGTATAAACACCATTATAAAGTTAAAATGGTGTACAATAAGATTTATTGCTTAAGGGAATGATAATTGAGACAAGAGACCCCTAACACGGTTCCAAATCTCTCTATGCATACACCCAACTTCCTAAATAACAAAATTAACTTTATTATATACCATATAAATAAATATATTCTTATATATATTATTTAATAATGAAAATTTATTATCATATTTAATTTATTTAGCATGTTTTTTTCTTATGTATGTTACTCTTCATGAAAATTTTGTCGGTGTTGGCTTATTAGGATAATTTTAAAGAAGAATGATTATATATATAAAAAATTCAAGTATTTAAAATAAAAGTTATATAAAAATAACATAATAATTATATTTATATTAAGATATAATAATATTAGTATATAATTACACATAGTCATCTATGATAGAGTTTTATACCATCGTTCATGTATGTGGTTAAACAAACCCAAACAAGAACTTGCTATAAATCCATTGGTGAATATGTTTAAGGAAGTGTATAATATCACTATAGTATAAGATTAATTTTATTATTTATATTTTTTAAATAATTATATTATATATTAATTGTTTCTAATAAATAATTAAATTCCAGTGTAAAATTGTATAATTTTACTTCATGGTGGCGGTAGTCCGCACAAAGGATGGTTAACATTTTCATTTCCTGTTAAGTGAGAGGGAATAAAGGTAGATTATATTTTTAACTTCCTGATCATAAAAATGATATATATTTCGAATCCCTTCTTAAATTCTATCAATATAGAAAATAACGAGAGTTTGTGGTGAAAAATAAATGATATTGCTTCCTGGAAGTGGTAGTCTGCACAGACAAATGATCAATGTTCTTTTGTATTTATAAGTGGATGGGGAGGAATAAATAATTTTTGTTAAATAAATATAATAAAAATTTATTATATTAACTATATTTATGTAATTATATTACTATAGTTATGGAAGTATTGGAAATGAAAACATTATAATAAATCCATAAGGATTAAGTATCACTCACTTTAGGATGATGAACATTACCCTGAAAGTATCATAAGAAATAAAGAGATTATGAAAACATATGGTCAATAGGGAATTTAATTAATTAAATATAATTATATGAGAGAAATTTTTTAAGGTTTTAAATATTAATTAAATGTTTAAGTGTAACTTTTATATGGTGTAAGTGGTGACCTTTTATAATTTAAAAGGAACTTTCATAGATGCCCATTATTTTTCAACAATGGAATGAAACTATTCAAGGGTTAATGGTTAAAAATGTGAGAAATAATGGATTCTGGGGTGCGAATTCATTGATAAAGCATAAATCAATAATTCTCTATCCATGTTTTAAACATGCGAAAATTCATTTCCTCTTAATTTTTTCTTTTTACTTTTTTTAGTTTTTAACAATGTAACTAGTTTTTACCCATGTAACTTATGTTTTTTATAAAAATATAAAATAAGTAACATACAGAAATTTGTGTGTTATGAACATAAATTTATTACATATATAATCTAATTCAAATTATGAATAATATAAGGTTATCTTTTAGATTAAAACATCTTATAGATAACAAATGATTTCAATAAAAAATGATGTTTCAACCATTATGGGTGATTTATTTAATTTAGCATTGATTACCAATTAAATGTTTTAATATATTTATATAAGTGTTGAAAATTATATTAGTGTCATTATTTAAAATATATAAATTTATTTTATTATATAAAAATTAAACAATATTAGTAAAAAAAATCATTGAAAATAATAGTGTCATCATTATCACTGTAATTTACTATAATTTGTTTAATTTTATTTTTATGACTAAAAATTAATGTGACATTATTAAATAATTTACAAATTATTTCCTAAAATATTACATTTTTTTATATTTAATTTCTACAAGTGATGAAAAAAATTAATATAAGATAACCAGAATAGTTTTAATAGAAAATATTACTTACGTTTACAAAACAATAAACATGGGTTTTATAACATCAACACAATATTTTTAAATGATTTATTTTAAATTTTATGTATAAAATTATATGAAATAAATCTTTAAAAAACTATAAAGACATTCAAGTATTATGATAATTTAATAATAGTATTGGTAATAAAAAATTGGCCCTTTCACTATTCACATAAAAATGAATTTTTTTAGAACAATCCCTAAAATACCTACTAGGATAGTTTTTACAAGATCAATCCACATATAAAGTTATTTTTTTAAATTAAAATTATAAAATCAAGAAATTAAACTTTTAATTAAAAATTATTTATATAAAGGAAATATAATTTTATAGAAAAAACCATTTTTAAAACATCAAGTGGTCTTAACACTATTTTTTATACATTCCTAATAAATTTCTATCTTTTTAACTATTATAGGTTTTATTCAAGATATAACATTCAAACATAATTTTTCATGGGACTTTTTGGTTTATTGTTTCATGTGAAAAAATTCTATTAATATAATTATTAATTGAGGGAAAATACAATCAAAATTATCTTCGTGTAACATTCTCCCTCCCCCCTAAAACAATACAGCCTCAAAATTTTAATTATAACTTAATAATAACAATACAAAAGCATTTAAAAAGATAATATTTACTCAATATATAGTTTTTAATAGATACAAAATTTTATATCTTATGGAATACAAGGTAATATATATTTACCCTAATAATAGGCATATGTTAAGATTCTCAATAATTTATTCCAAATATTACTCTATAGAAAAGTATTAGGGGTTTTAAGAGACTTGCCTTCCATAACTTCATGTTAAATATATTTTTTCATCTTAATATTAAGCCCAAAATGGTTATGATAAAATCCAATATAACTATAGTCTATGATCATATGGATATGAAAGCTCAATCCAATAATATCTTCTCTAATGAAACCTTCATTTCATCTTATGATATTATGTCACACTTGTTTTATTATATAACTATATTGGTTCAATATATGTTAATTTTTGTAGTGTTCTATCATAACATATAATGTACTACTTTAATGTAAATATTAAATAAATCCTTCATAATGGTTTATAAAGGGTACATGATTAACCAATGAATTTCCCCCGGGTGTTTCAATTTTGGTGTGCAGTTTTTTTCCCACTCACCAAGAACTAGAGAGAATATGGAATTGAAACTCAACCATCATTTTTATGGTGATTACCCCTCGGTTCATATATGACATAACTTCTTCCACATTCTAATATTAAGAATGAGATGTAATTTCAAAGAGAACTACATAATCACTACTTTACCATAACTTTTAGATATTATTTAATACTTATGCATATCTATTTGACAAATACCTATGATTTTCAATAAAATTATATTATACTAATAACAAAAAAAGTCAATATTAACTCAACATAACTAAATTTTTTAAATTCCTTTTATAATTTGATCAACCATAACATATGAACCATTAAATTATCCCCAACTAACAAATAAACCACTAAAGTTTCTAAACCCTTCTCTATTACAAGCTATAGAACCCCACAGACATGGTCATCTCAATAAAATATCATAAATAAAATATTTAATTATAATATATTCCCATAATATTTTTTGTAAATATTTTTATAGAAATATGATTAAACATTAACTAAAAAAATCATTTATTTTTTAATTAGTGAGTATTTATCACTATATACGAAACATATAAATTCATAAAATTTCTTTATAATCTCCACAAAAAATCTCTACAAATGATAATCTCATAGACATATCATACATATTAATTTTTTTCATTTTCTCTAATGACCCGAATCCAGAGCCCCTCCACCGGTGCCCCATAACTTGTTCGCCACATGACCTCAAGTGTGTTTCCTCAAATGCCAGAGACTGCCGACTAGCAGTGAGGGCCTTGGTGAGTCGGTGGGGGAACTATTCCCTCATTCGGTAAAGTATACAGTGAAAGAACAACTAGACACAATAACAGAAACAATAAACAGCATACAACAACTGAACTGAACAACGGAAGCAATGTATAAAATAATAATGTTGCAGCATGTTATATATGTCTATGGAAAGTAGTAAACAAACCATCGTGCTGAAGTAAAACTAAAAAACAAAGTACAAAATAAAACAATGTAAACTCCTCAGCATCGTAAGCCATGGCTCTGTCCCATGCTCTCCAACTCAAGTGCAGTCAAGAACCTGAAGTAGAAGGGAGTTTTCCCTTATATATACATGGAACAACATAATCTTCTTGGGCCCAAAAGCATGGCCCAAACTGGGTGTGAGATACAATCCCAGTAGTCAATCACCCAAAGATCTATGCGTAACAGTAAATGAATAAATGGCAAGTAAAAGTGCAAGAAGCCGTAAACATAATAGCACACAGTAGTTACAATCCACGGTTCTAACATATAAATTACACAAGTAAACAACCAGCAACAAGAAGAAGACAGGTAACCCTCTGGGTAGCTCCCACAGCCTAACCCCTATGGTTCAACCTACAAGTACTAGCAACCCTCTAGGCGGCACACACAGTCTCAACCCTCTCTTTCAGCTAAGGAATAGACTCTTTGAGGAAGCACTCACCGTCAATTCCCCCTATAGTCTCGTATCGTGCTAAAGGCACTCTGGGGAAGTACTCAATGTCCCATTCCCCCTGTGGCCCGCTTCGAGGAACTACAAACTCTCCGAGAATCACTCATCATCAATTCCCCCTGTGGTATCACATCGTATTAAAAGACACTCTAGAGAAGCCCTTACGTCTATTCTCACTGTGGTCTACTACACTAGGTTCTCACAGTCCTATGTGAAACTAACATGCTCATCACACGTGTATTGTCCAAGTAATCCTCATGAACTACTTGACTATCAATCTAAGTCTCAACAGCATAACAAAGCAATAGTTCCACTATCCTACAACTAGGCATCGCAACTGGAAAAACGCCAAACAAGCAAAACAAGCATTGGAAGCATCCAGAGTACAGTAAAAACTACTATAATCATAGGCAAAACATATACTCTAGCAGTCAAGAAAAGCATGAAAAACAACAAGGGTAAAATAGGAACACGCAATACCCCGTTCAAGGGTATTGGTGGGATTTTTATAAAATAATCATTGACTTTCTACAGAAAGACACAAACCACCTACCTCGATCCTAGGAGATCGATATATGTGAACAGCGATGACATATTCTCCTTAGAACGTCATGGATCTGAGAAAACGTCTGAAACACATAAACCACGATATCTTGAAAAGGAGGAGGAATGGGAAAACAAGGCTCAAGAAGAAAGAAGAACTCACCGCTATGCTTCCAACGCAATCGACCGTGATTGAATTGTGGAACAGATGGAGAGGCGGGGGCTCGGGGAAGATTAGGTCATACAGGTCTCTCTTGGATGAAAAACCTGGAGAAGGGGTGTGTTCTGTCTATCAGGCGCGACCCCAGTGCGTTTAGTGAAGAAAAAGTACACGACATGTACTTTTCGAGTATATGTCGTGTACTAAGTTTTTCCGTACTCCGCCAAAATAGGCCTCCATGTCATCCCTACACACCGTGTGTGTGGCCTGGGCATGGCCAGCACACAACTTCGAGCCGGAGAAGAGTACACGGCGTGTACTCAGAGCAACTCCATTTTTCTTAAAAACTTTTGAAAAAGGAAACATGTACCTGAAACGAAGATCTGGGTTCTTACAAACTTCCCCCCTTAAAGAAATTTGTCCCTGAATTTCCCTAGCGAGGCCTAGAAGAAGAAACCCCGAACAGCTCTGGCCACTGCGACCGTACATCGGCCTCCCTCTCCCAGGTCTCGTCCTGTACTCTCCCATGCTGCCATAGCACCCGTACAAGAGGGACATACAGCCCACGGACAACCTTCGTACTGCGATCAACAATATGGATGGGATGCTCCTCAAACGATGCATCTACATCGAGATCAACCTCTTCGGGCTGAAAGACATGAGACGGGTCTGAAAATTAATGTCAGAGCTGAGAGACGTGGAAGACGTCGTGCATGGCACGGTACCTCTGAGGTAGCTGCAATCGTTAGGCGACCGGCCCAACTCTCTCTAATACCACAAACAGCCCGACGTACAGCGGTGAAAGATTACCCTGTCTCGGAATCCTCTTATGTCCCATCCTCAGTGCGACATGCAGGAAAACCTGATCCCCAACCTCGAACACCAAATTTCATCTTCTCTGATCAGCATAAGACTTATTCCATGACTGTGTGGTAGCCATCCTCTTCTGAATCAACTCTATCTTCTCTGAAGTCTCCAGAACAAGACGAGGTCCCAGCAAAGCTGCCTCTCCTGCCTCCAGCCAGCATAAGGTTGATCGGCATGGCCTACTGTACAGAGCCTCGTAAGGTGCCATCTGAATGGTTTCCTGGAAACTGTTGTTGTAGGAGAACTCCACCAGAGGGATATGCTTCTCCCAAGAACTGAAAAATTCAAGGATGAAAGCTATGAGCATATCCTCTAGCACCTAGATTGTGTGCTCAGACTTTCCATTAGTATAGGGATGGTATGATGTACTCAAAAGTACCTATGTACCCAACGCCTTCTGATGTCCCTGCATGAACTGAGAGGTGAAACACACATCCTTGTCTGAAACAATGGCGTGAGGAACTCCATGCAGACGAACGATCAATCTGATGTACAGTCATTCCACACTGAATGTCTCCTTGATCGAAAATAAGTGATCAACCATCATGAGCCTTTCAACGACAACCCAAACAACATCGTTCCGTCGATTAAACCTCGGAAACCTGGTTACGAATTAAATCACAACATCATTCCACTTCCACTTCGGAATGGGTAACTACTGTAAAAGGCCTGCTAGTTGTTGGTGCTCTGCCGTCATCTTCTGACAAGTAGAACATCGCATGACGAAAGCAGCAACATATTTCTTCATACCAGGCCACCAGTAATGGAGATGAAGATCCTGATACATCTTGGTGACACTAGGATTAACTTCCAATACTGAGGAATGAAAATATCGCATCAACTCATCATGTATATTTGTTGGCACCCATACGCGTTCCTAGAAGCGCAAGATCTCATCCTCGCCCACTGTCCATATAGGCATAGAGTCCTCTCCTGACACACTCTCCCGCATAACAAAGCCTTATGAGTCTGATAGCTGCCTCATCCATAACCAATCAAGTAGTGTAGAGGAAACAACTATAGAAGATAGGAAATTCCGTCCCTATCTGTCGTGCACCTCTAGATGCATCTCAGAGAACAGAGCCATGAGTTGGCACTCACTACTAGCCTCCTGAACTGCCTGAATCTGAGTTCTCCTGCTCAATGCATCTACCACTGCGTTTCCCTTTCCCAGCATATAGGCAAGCCCAAAATCAAAATATTGGAGATACTCGACCCATCTGCACTGCCTCATGTTCATATCATGCTGGGTGAAGATATACTGGAGATTCTTGTGGTCGGTGAAGAACAAAAAGTGGTCTCCTAGAAGATAGTGTCTCCAACAATGTAAGGCATGAACAACAGCTGCTAACTCCAGATCGTGCGTAGGGTATTTCCTCTCATGTGGACTCAACTACCGAGACCCGTATGAAACGACTCCATCTCCCTACATAAGCACATCACCTAGTCTAGTACCTGAATCATCATAATAAACAGTGTATCTCTGGCCTGGCTCTAGAAAGACTAGTATCAGTGCTGACGTAAACCTTCCCTTCAGCTCCTGAAAGGATGACTCACAAGGATCTAACCATAAGAACTTAGCCCCCTTCTTGGTCATACCTATTAAAGGTGATGATAGGCATGGAAATACCTGAATGAAATGTCTGTAGTATCCAGCCAGCCCTAAGAAACTCTGTGCCTCAAAAACATTCTTCGGATGCTCCCAGGAAACTACAGCTTTCACTTTCTCTAGGTCCACAGATACTCCTTCCTCTAAGATGATGTGACCCATGAAGTGAATCTGATCCATCCAAAAGTGGCACTTCAAGAGTTTAGCATAAAGCTGATGCTCTCTCAGTGTACTCAGAACGATCTCAAGATGTGTGTCATGGTCGTGTCGAGAGTGAAAACACACTATGATATCGTCCATGAAGACCAAAACGAAGGAGTCCAAGTAAGGATGTAACACCCGGTGCATCGGTTCCATGAAAACTGCAGGCGCGTTCATGAGACCAAACGACATGACTATATACTCGTATATACCATACCTGCTCTTGAAGGAGGTCATAGGTATATCTGATGGTCTAACACCCAACTGATGATAACCGGACCACAAGTCAATCTGAGAGAACACCCAGGCTCCTCGAAGCTGATCAAAGAGGTCATCGATCCTCGGGATGGGATATCGGTTCTTGACCGTCAACTAGTTCAACTTCTGATAATCCACACAAAGCCGAAGGGTACCGTCTTCCTTCTTCGAAAATAGGACAGGCGAACCCTAAAGAGAAGTATTGGGTTGGATGAATCCCTTTTCCGGTAACTCCTCCAACTACTTCTTGAGCTCTTGCAACTCAGGTGTAGCCATCCTATAGGTAGGAATGGACACCAATGCCGCTCATGGCATGAGATCGATAGAGAAGTATACCTCACGCTCCGGAGGCAAACCAAAAAATTCCTTTGGAAAGACATCCCTGAAATGATCTACCATTGGAAGAAAGTCCAATTGTGAAGTCCCCTGATCATCCAGATAAAGACTAGAAATTTGGGCCATCACCCTTCCTAGCTCATGATGCTCGAGTCCTGCTCGACTTTCCTAAACATCCCACTCGCCTCTATGAAGAAAAGATTCACCTTCTGGTGAGATAAAACTCCCCCTGTGGCGATAGCAGTTGACGAATTCCTGGAAGGGAATCAACCAGTCCATCCTGAGGATGACATCATATCCTGTCATCTCTAGGACATAGAGATCCCATAAGAAACGATACACTGCAACCTCGAGAGGGCAGTCTCTACACTGGCGTACACTAGATGTCCTCATCCCCAAATGTGTGTCTAGTGTCAACGAGTTGGCAGAAGAAAAGACACAGATCCCAATGCTCTTCACAGCAGCAACATAGATAAAACTATGTGTAGCACCAGTATCGAAAAGAGTTGAAGATAGAACTGAGGCTATTAAGATCGTACCTCAAACTGTTGAAGGGGCGGGATCCTGCTCCTGATAGGTCTTCTCCACGGTGATTGACTAGCCTGCACCACGGCCCTGTGCCCCTGGCTGACCACTCTGAGCTGATCCAAATTAGTGGTGCTAAGGGACTGGTGGCTGACCGCCACTCCTCAACCTCCACCTCAGCCCAAACAGCCAGAAGAACTGCAGTTCCCTGACTAGTGAGAAACTAGTGGTGCTTCTCATGAACGAGGAGTCGTGGAAGAACCCTGGTCACCAGCTGCTGCTGAGAAAACCTAGCAGAAATGCTGAAGGTGACCCATCTCGCTGCAATATTGGCACTCCACAGGGTCTCTCTGGCATTGTGGCCCCATGTGCCCTGACTAGATAAACTGGTAGCATACCACATGGCTGCCTGACGATGCATCTCGCTTTCTCTGATCACCGCACGTAGACTCCCTATGCCACTTCTTACTGTCATCTGGAAGAAAACTAGCTTTGGAATCAGAAAAGCCCTGGCTCGCAGCTCCGGAGTCTCTCAGATTGCGCTCCACAATTAGTGCCTGGTTGACGATGGAAGTGATGGAGGACCACTGGAAGATATTCACCTACGAGTGGATCTCCCTCCTGAGACCATCCTTGAGATTCCTTGCCATGAACACCCCAATCCCATACTGGAGGGGTTTGAAACGCTACAGCTCTGTGAAATGAGAGGAATACTCCATGACAGAAAGAGTACATTTATCTAATCTCTTGAACTCCTGGGCTCGGTCGTCCCTCAGGGTATCTTGGTAGAAGTAGTCATAAAAGTCGCGCTGGAACCCCTCCCAAGCCATAACCTGCTGATGGCCCGCCTGTGAGATCACGTCCCACCACATCTTGGAAGAGAATCGAATCATATAGGTAGAGAGCTTGACTCGCTTCTCTGGAGGCATCTCCAGATACTCGAAGATAGTTAGCATGGCTTCCATCCTTGACTCTGCAGCCTGAGGTCCTCCTTCCCCCGAGAACGTAGGAGGATGCTGCTACTAAAAGACCCGCGTCAAGTCTTCCATAGGCGTGGCGGGAGGCGGTGCTCCCTGGAAGGTCTGAATCATCCTCATAAAACCTTCCCTAAACTGCGCATCAGCACCTGCAACTGGTATGACAGCCGGTGCTAAGGCTGGCCCGACTGGAGGATTGGTAGGAAGTCCCTATCAGCCATATCTGGGTTCTGATCACTGCCTGACGATAGACGTACAACCGGAGGATGTCTCGGAGTCATAGATATGGAAGATCAAAAGCACACCTTAGATTAGAAATGCAAGGAAAGGAAACACAAGATTACAAAATGGGAACATGGGAATGAAAACACACATGTTTACATAACAGGACTACACGGCCTGTATAAAACTACACGCCGTGTCTTCTTAAGCCACTGACATGGGCGTGTACCCCTGCCCTACAGGTTGTGTAACACCTCAAACTATACGGCGCATTGACCCAACACATGGCGTGTACGTGAAACTATTCCCCTGCCCATGTCTCTTTACACGGCTAACCCACACGGTCCGACTTAACCTGAGACTACACAGCGTGTTCTTATCACACACGGCGTGTACTAGACAAGGCTTCGGCAGCCCGTATTGTTAAATACATGGCCATATACATGGATGAAACTTATACAGCGTGTTCCAAACAACCACGGCCTGTATAGGTGAAGGTGACATCGTCTCGTGTTTTTCGTGACATGGAGGGGTACCTGAACAAGTCTACACAACGTGTGCCGAAAACACGCGGCGTGTCTAAGAGAAGGTTACGCCGTCCCGTGTTATTCATGACACGGCCGGGTACCTGGAAAAGACTACACAGCGTGTTCCTTTACAACACGGCATGTCCTACTCGAGCTTCCCTGACCCGTGTTGTTAGTGACACGGCAGGGTATACGGCTCCGAACTACACGGCGTGTACCAACCGTACACGACGTGTCACCGAAGTTACTTCCACAACAGCGTGTCCCTGCTCACACGGTCAGTGACATGGCTTGTAAACTACACTGCATGTAGTAAAAAGTACACGCGGTGTATTCTGGGTTTTCTTGGTCAGTAGCTCAGAAACTGCACAGAAGCCCAGAAAACACAGAAACAAGTCAAGGAAGTTCCAAATTCCGATTCGTGAGGGCCCATATTCCACGTGAATAAAAACATGGAATTAATTTAAGCATGGTAGGAAAAAAACAATACTCTAACAAGGCTGCAAATATTTTATCAATCATCTATCACAATAGCATGCATAATCTACACAAAGTCTATCACAATAGCATGCAATTTCTAATTCACCCTAGATGACATGAAAAGAATGCATGGCATGTGATTTCTACATGTTCCTATATGATGCATGAAATGGAACACCCTAATCTCATCCAGTTGCGATAGAAATAGAACCGCAATAGTCAAGACAATGACAACACAAAGCATGGGAATCACTCTAGGTGAAATCATATCAACCGTAAAATCTCAAAACCAACAACTGCAATTAACGAGGTATTATAGCCTTTCCCTGTACACGGGTTAGCTACTCCCGAGAACATCTTAATACCAAGTACCAAATCCATATTATCCCTGGCTAAAGTCTCCAAACAGTAAATTAAGAGGAAATAAATCCTCTGATACCACTTTGTAACGACCCGAATCTGGATCCCCTCCACTGGTGCCCCATACCCGGTTTGCCACATGACCTCAAGCACGTTTCCCCAAATGCCAGAGGTTGCCGACTAGCAGTGAGGGACTTGGTTAGTCGGTGGGGAAACTATTCCCTCATTTGGTAAAGTATATAGCGGAAGAACAACCAGACACAATAATGGAAACAATAAACAACATACAACAACTGAACTGAATAGAGGAAGCAATGTATAAAATAATAATGTTGCAACATGGTGCATATGTCTATGGAAAGCAGTAAAAAAACCAACGTGCTGAAGTACAAATGAAAATAAAAGTGCAAAAGAAATCAAAGTAAACTCCTCAGCATCGCAATCCACAGATCAGTCCCATGCTCTCCAACACTAGTGCAATCCTGAACCTGAAGTAGAAGGGTGTTTTCCCTTATCTATACCTGCAAAAACATAATCTTCTTGGGCCCAAAAGCATGGCCCAAACTGGGTGTGAGATACAATCCCAGTAGGAAATCTCCTAAAGATCTGTGCCTAACAGTCAATGAACAAATGGAAAGTAAAAGTGCAGGAATCAGTAAACAGAATAGCACACAGTTGTTACAATCCACGGTTCTAACATATAAAGT
Organism: Viscum album; assembly: GCA_963277665.1. Classification (NCBI taxonomy): domain Eukaryota; kingdom Viridiplantae; phylum Streptophyta; class Magnoliopsida; order Santalales; family Viscaceae; genus Viscum; species Viscum album. Next base: position 1,747,548,391 of record OY728119.1, on the reverse strand, counting down.
ACACAAGTAAACAACCAGGAACAAGAAGTAAACAGGTAACCCTCTGGGTAGCTCCCACAGCCTAACCCCTATGGTTCAACCTACAAGTACTAGCAAACCACTAGGAGGCACACACAGTCTCACCCCTCTAGTTCAGCTAAGGAATAGACTCTATGAGGAAGCACTCACCGTAAATCCCCCCTATAGTCTCGTATTGTGCTAAAGGCTCTCTGGGGAAGCACTCAACGTTTCATTCCCCATGTGTCCTATGTCGAGGAACTACAGACTCTCTGAGGAAGCAATCATTGTCAATTCCCCCTGTGGTCTCGCATCATATTAAAAGACACTCTGGAGAAGCCCTTACGTCTATTCTCTGTGTGGTCTACTACACTAGGTTCTCACAGTCCTGTGTGAAACTAACATGCTCAGCGCACGTGTATCGTCGAAGTTAACCTCAAGAACTACTTGTCTATCAATCTAAGGCTCAATAGAATAACAAAGCAACAGTTCCACTATCCTACAACTGGGCATGGAAACCGGCAAAACACAAAACAAGCAAAACAAGCATCGAAAGCATTCAGAGTATAGTAAAAACTACCATAATCACAGGAAAAACATCTACTCTAGCAATCAAGAAATGTAAGAAAAACTACAAGGGAAAATTAGAAACATGCAATACCCCGTTCAAGGGTATTGGTGAAATTTTCACAAAATACTCTTCAAATTTCTACAGAAAGGCACAAACCACCTACCTCTATCCTAGAATATCGATATACGTGAACATCGATGACAAATTCACCTTAGAACGTCATGGATATAAGAAAACTTCTGAAACACATAAACCATGATATCTTGAAAAGGAGGAGTAATTGGAAAACAAGGCTCAAGCAGAAGGAAGAACTCACCGCTATGCTTCCAATGCAATTGACCGTGCTTGAATCGGAGAACGAACGGAGAGGCAGGGGCTCAGGGAAGATCTGGTCGTACGGGTCGCTCTGGGATGAAAAACCTCGACAAGGGGTGTGTTCTATCTATTAGGCACGACCCCGGTGGGTTTAGTGAAAAAAAAGAAAAGTACAGGGCTGGTACTTTTAGAGTACACGGCGTGTACTAGGTTTTTTCGTACTCTGCCAAAATTGGCCTCCACGTCACCCCTACACACCGTGTGTGTGGCCCGAGCACGACCAGCACACGGCTTCGAGCCGGAGAAGAGTACACGACATGTACTCAGAAAGTACATGGTGTGTACTCAGAAAGTACATGGCCACTACAAGAAAACTGCCGTTTAGCGGTGGTTTTTTGCGGCAGTTTTAAAAATCGCCGCTAAAAGCGTATCGGGCCGCCATTTTGCGGCCGTTTTTAAACCGCCACGAAAAAACCTCAGCTAAATGCCATAAATGTTTTTTATTTTTTTTTATTTTTTTCACGGATTAGCAGTGGTTTTTTAAAAAACCACCGTGAAATAGTGGAAGTTTCGGTAAAACTGCCACGAAATGAAATGAAAAAATAAAAAAACACAAGAACCCGCAAAATCACTAAAACGATCATTACTTTTGATCCGGGCATCCGTTGGAGCCCCACGACCAGTCAAATCGAAGCTCATGAAGAGATCTAGAGGCACATATAATCAAAACTGTGAGATGGTGTAAGGTGAAGAAGATATTATATTTATAAAAAAGTTGAAAAAAGTTCTCCAACTTCAAACGGCCATAACTTTCACTCCGGGTGTCCGTTTGGCCTCTACCACATATCATATCGAAGCCAGCAAAGAGATATACGCATCAGTTTGACACAAGAAATCTTCTTTCATGTTTTTCGACCCCAAAAACCACTCCAAAGGCCTCCGAAACCCCGTTTCCATCACCGGTGTCCCATCGAACTGGTCTTCGAACGGACCTAACTTTCGATCCGCGTGTTAGTTCGGACTCCTCCACTTCCAGATCATAGCTCGTTCCATGATATTCAGTTTGACTGGTCGCAGCACCCACATGCACTCCTGGATCATATGTTATGGCCATTTTATTGGGTATCAGGTTTGTTATGTTTTTTGATGCCTCGTTTCTAGCACTCGTTCCCCGTCAGCTTTTTTTTAAATGGTCGTAACTTTCGATCCACCTGTCCATTCGGACTCTTTCACCTTTCAAGTCGAAGATCATTTCAGGATCTTTGATTTGAAAGGTCGCAGATCTAAAATGGACCCTCAGATCATAAGTTATCTCCGTTAATATGAGTCCAATGTTTTTGTCTCTTTATGACCATTTTCACGGGTTTTAATAGTTGCTCCATTTATTACTATTTATTAGGGTTTCCATGACTTGTTATCTATATCAATGGTTTTTTGTGGGTTATTATGACGATTATGTTGAATTATTAAGGGGTTTTCCTGAGTTTTCATGAGTTTTCATGAGTTTTCATGCGTTCTCATTCTTTCTAATGCCTCATTCTTCATATGCGTCTCCATCCGTTTTCAGGTGTTTTCGTGATTTTTCATCCCTTATCACGTCTTTTCATACATTTTCATGTGTTTCCTTTATTATTTATTATTTATAATATACTTTAATTTATTTATTATCTATTATTTGTAACTGGTTATTTATTATTTATTATTTATTATTTATTATTTATTATTTATTATTTATTATTTATTTATTATTTATTTATTATTTATATTTATTTATTATTTATTATTTATATTTATTTATTATTTATATTTACTTATTATTTATTATTTATTATTACTAATAATAAAATATTATTATTAATAATAATATTTGTTACTGGTTATTTATTATTTATTATTTATTATTTATTATTTATTATTTATATTTATTATTTATATTTATTTATTATTTATTATTTATTATTTATGTATTTTTTATTATTCATTTATTATTTATCTTTATTTATTATTTATATTTATTTATTATTTACTATTTATATTTATTTATTATTTATTATTTATTACTATTTATTATTTATTATTTATTATTTATTATTTATATTTATTTATTATTTATTATTTATATTTATTTATTATTTATTATTTATTATTTATTATTTATTTATTATTTATTTATTATTTATATTTTATTATTATTTATTATTACTTATTAATTATTTATTATTACAAACAATAAAATATTATTATTAATAATAATATTTGTTACTGGTTATTTATTATTTATTATTTATTATTTATTATTTATATTTTTTATTTATATTTTTTGTTTATATTTTTTATTTATATTTATTATTTATATTTATTATTTATATTTATTATTTATATTTATTATTTATATTTATTATTTATATTTATTATTTATTTATTATTTATATTTATTTATTATTTTATATTTATATTTATATATTATATATTATTTATTATTTATTATCATTTATTATTTATATTTATTTATTATTTAGTATTTATATATATTTATTATTTATTATTTATATTTATTATTTATTATTTATTATTTATTATTTATATTTATTTATTTTTACAAATTTATTATTTATTATTTATTATTTATTATTTATATTTATTTATTACTTATATTTATTTAAAATTTATATTTAATTATTATTTATATTTATTTATTATTTATATTGATTTATTATTTATATTTATTATTTATTATTTATTTATTATTTATTATTTATTATTTCTTATTTCTTATTTCTTATTTCTTATTTCTTATTTCTTATTTATTATATATTATATATTATTTATTATTTATTATTTATTATTTATTATTTATATTTATTAATTATTTATATTTATTTATTATTTATTATTTATTATTTATTTTTTATTTTTTATTTTTTATTTTTTATTATTTATTATTTATTATTTATTATTTATTATATATTATTAATTATTTATATTTATTTATTAGTTATATTCATTTATTATTTATTATTTATTATTTATTATTTATTATTTATTATTTATTTATTATTTATTATTTATAATTAAATATTTATTATTTATTATTTATTATTTATATTTATATTTATTCATTATTTATATTTATTAATTATTAACTATTTATTATTTATATTTATTTATTATTTATTATTTATTATTTATATTTATTTATTATTTATTATTTATTATTTATTATTTATATTTATTTATTATTCATTATTCCTTATTTATTATTTATTATTATTGAGTTTATATCTATTATTTATGTATTATTTGTTTTTTCAATTAATATATATAAGTATATTAAATTCTGTTTATTAACCACATAATGAGCTTACTGGAGTGGTAACGTTTTTGGAAAATATGCAAGAGGTTAGGGGTTCAAATCTCACCAAACGTAGTATTTCTTTATATTTCATGGGCATGTGCATGGGATGTGCATGCATGGATAAATAAAGTAAATAAAGTAATACGAAATAAATAAAATAAATACGAAATCACTAAAATAAATACAAAATAAATAAAATAAATAAAATAAATACGAAATAAATAAAATAAATACGAAATAAATAAAATAAATAAAATAAATACGAAATAAAAAAATAAATACGAAATAAAGAAAATAAATACGAAATAAATAAAATAAATAAAATGAATAATATAAATAAAGTAACATAAATAAATAAATTAAATAAATTAAATTAATTAATTAATTAATTTATTAAAAAAATTAAAAAAAATAATAATAAAAAATACTAAAAAACCGCCGCTAAAAAACTGCCACGAAACGTTCTGCGACGGTTTTAAAAACCGCCGCGAATAGTTTCCTGACGCCCGATTTCGCGGCGGTTTTCAAAACAACCGCCAATCTATTTAGCGGCGGTTTAAACCGCCGCGAAACGAAAAAAAAAACCGCCGTTAAATCGTGATTTTTCCGTAGTGGGCGTGTACTTAAAATTTTTCAAGAAACTCCATTTTTCGTAATAACTCCTGAAAAAGGAAAGGCGTACCTGAAATGAAGATCCGGGTTCTTACATTTTCTATGGAAATGAAACCATAAGAAACTAGTGAGATGAAATTCTCATTAAGAGTAAACATAATCAATTGTAATCTAAGATCATAATTGAGAATAAGAAGGTAATATTGGTATAATAAAGATATATAATAAACCCACAAAAAGAAAATAATATTTTATAAAACATGATTCATTTCATATTAATTGGAATGAAATAATAAATAAATCAAGGATGTTTAGAAACATGATTCAATAAACATGATCTATGAGATTATAACTTATTCATAATAATAAGTATTATATTATTCTGGATATATTAGCTTAGGGAAATATCACCTTTAGTAGTCACTCGCTTGCACCCATGCTTGCGAGAAAGCTAAATTATGACATATATACATATCTAATGATATATAAACTTTTAATAAATTATAATTACAAGTTAAAATTGAAATAAGTCATTCATCATAACATAAATAACCCCTAGAATTAAATTAGGTTTTATATCCATTTCAAAAAGAAACACATAAAACAATACTTTATAATTTCATCAACAATAATTACATGATAAACCCAAGGAGAATAAATAAATATGAAAATATATTCAGTAGAATTCTAGGCAAATACACTTCAATAAATATGATATATCATATGTTATTTACACCATATATATAAATGTGATACCATTTAGTAGAAATTTTCCAAAATCAGTCGATGAATTGGATCATGGTGAACACACATCAATCAGGGGAATAAAAAATAAGGTATTCACATAGGGAAGACATTAGAAGAAAAATTATATTTATCCACCCAAGATTATTAGGAATGAAAAAGGTAGTTTTAGATCACTTCATTTATAGATATTTCAAAAACAATTTTTATGAGAACATATATAAATAATGCATGGGTAAGTTAAGAAAGCTTTTTGAATAATAGTGTAATTTTACTTTGAATAAAATTATGGAAATTTCAATTTTACTTGAAAAATATTTTAAATAAAACTCATTGAATAAGTGGAAAATAATTTACTTTTTAAAATCATTAATCATGTTAAATAATTACCCTAATAATTGGAAATAAATTATTTTTACAACATTTTAAAAATTAGTTTATTTTCTTATTTTTATTCATAAAGACTAAGATATAAAGACATGAGTTTATTTGGAAAATTCATTTTTAAAATGGTTGGAAAGAAAAATTATAAGTTATATTAAAACATTACATTTTTAGAAATATAAAATAATTATTTCTTGGAAAAAAACATAAACGTTTTATATAGAACAAATTTTTTGTAAGATAATAAATATATATATGATACGTAAAACATTTTAATAATTTTAAACACCATTATTGAAAATCCACATTGTAAGTATGGAAATAAAATTTTAATTTAAAAATTTATTATTATATGCAATAAAAACATATAAGTTAATATATATTTATGTTTTCCAAAATATATTAAAACAATAATGGGAAGGAAAATATAGATGTTAAGGATAATGTTTCGTTGGAAAGAATGTGTTGTTTTTACCAACATCAAAATTTTATTTGAGAACGTATTTCATTATAGAAGATGATATCAATGAAATGAAGTAAACATAATATAAAAAATATTAATTACCATTTAAAAAATTAAATGTAAGGATAATGTGGGGATTATAATATCAAAAAAAGTAGAGAGTTTATGACTAAATGAGAACTAATTTTAGACTGAATATCTCTTATGGCTCGGGTAAAATATAAATAAAAAATAATTGAATGAATAAGATCTTCTAATTTAACTTTAAATACCATAAAGAAATATAATTCATAATTATATAAAATAAATAAGTATTATATGCACCATTCTAAATAAAACATGTTTTATAATAAGAAACATATCTTAAGGGATTTAAAATTGATACGAGAAACCCTCACTATGGTCATGTTCTCTCTAAACATATACCAAAATTCCAAAATAAAAATATTAATTTTATTTGTTATCTTATTAATAATCATTTTCAAATATATTTAATTTACTAAATAACATTTATTATCATGCTATATTTAATTATTATATATTTTTTCTTATGCATTATATTTTTTGTAAAATTGAATCTGTGTCTACTTGTTTCAATAATTATTGAGATCAAAGATAATATTTAAATACTAATTCAAATACATAATATAATATTTATAGAAGAACAAAAAAAAATTATTTTATTACTAACATATTCTAATATAAGTATTTATATTCCCATAGTCATCAATGAACGATTTTCATAGCACTGTTTATATAGGTGGTCAAACCTACCCAAATAAAATCATTTTATAACATGATGGGTTGGTATGGTTAAATAAGTTTTTAACATCATTATAAAAGAATAAAAATTATTTTTTACATTTTAAAATTTGTTGTATTTTGTTTTAATTTATTTGGAAAAATAATTAAAATCAATTTTAAATGTAAAAAATGAGACTTCATGGAGGTAGGAGTATGCACAATACACAATTAACATTTTCATTTCCCAATGAATGAGACGGAATAAATTTTTATTATGATTTTTCTGTTCATAAAAATCATTATATTATATATTTCAAATTTATTCAACATTTATATTGTTATAACCAATGAAGATATAAGGTGGTCCAAAATAGAATATGATTCTTCATGGAGGTCATAGTCCACAAAAACTTAAGATCGACGTTCTTTTCTTATTATATGTATTGGAGAGGATAAATAATGATTGTTCCATTAATATAATAAAATCTATGAATAATAATAATACTGAGGCCATTATATTACTAGGTTAAAGGTAGGTTAGTGATATAAAGTTTAAGAAGAAAAGGGTACAGATAATGTAATACACACTTCAGGGCCTTGAACATTCACTTGTAAATATCAATGTAAATAAAGGGATAAGCTCACTTATGGTGACCAAGGGATTTAGTTATGTCAAGGTACTTCTATGAGAGGAAATTTTGATTGGGATTCATAGAAATTTTGAAAGCAGCTATGAAAATTTTAGAGGATTGAAGTGATCCCCATTTATAATTGAAGAAAAAGTGATTTTTGTGAACACCCATTATTTTTTCAATAATAGAATGACACAATTCAGGGTAAAATGGTTCCATATGTGAGAAATAATTGAGTTTGGGGTGATATATTGTAGATAATTTTCATTTATGAAATTCAAAAAATATTTTAATCCTGTCATATTTCATTTACTATTATATTTTTTCCTATTAACATTTTTTTTGTTTTTAATGGGGTAACTAGTCCTTATCAAAGTAAATTAAATATTTATTAAAAATAAAATAATCCCTAATAAGAAACATTGTTGTACTTATCCTAATTTCAACCAATATTATTCATTTAAATATTAAATAATAGAAAATAATTATATAAATGAAAACATTTTATATATAGAAAAACAATTTTTATATAAATATTATGTTATAAACATTAGGTGTTCTTAATATTATTTATAATTTATTACAAAATAAATTTGTGTTGATATAAATTTATTTTTTCATAAATAATATGTTATATTATGTTTTTAGAATATATTTATTTTTCTTATTAGATAAAAATTACATAATGTTAATAAGAAAAATCATTAAAAATAATAGTTTCACCATTATCATAGTAATTAACTTTAATTTTAGTAATATTGTTTTTATTCTAAAAAATAAATGATAAATTATTATATAATATTAAAATCACGATCTTAAATAATAAATAAATTGTATTTTATTTTATTTCTACATTTTATGGAAATTAATTTTTAATATAAAAAAACAAAAATAATCTTTAGATCAAAATATTTCTTAAGTTTCCAAAACGTTAAATTTTGATTTTATAAATTTGAAAAAATTATTTTTAAATTATTTATTTCATTTTATAAATATATATATATATATATATATATTTTCCAAAAGATTTTAATTCAATCCTGTATTATAAAATTGATATAAAATTATGGTATTAGTAAAATTAGTGTCTTCACTTTTCACTAAAACCCAATTACTTTAGATAAATTTATAAAATTATCAATAAGGTAATTTTTCATGCTTAATATAAAAATGAAGTTACATTTTTCAAATTACATTTCAAGATATTTGAAATTAATTTTTTTAATAAAATTATAATATATATATTAGAACATTTTGTATTGAAAACAAAACCCTTTTTAAAACAATAAGTGTTGTTAATACTATTTTTTATCAATTCATAATGGATTGATATATTTTTATCTATTATAGGTTTTATTTCTATAATAATTTTCTTAACTAATATGTCACATATCATTTTTTTCTATGTTTCTTTTGAAACAAGCAATCAATATAATATTTATTTAAGGGAAAATATATTCTGAAATCTCAATGGGTGATAATGGAAACTGAATCTAATGTGGAAATAATTTGAGGGAACTGATTATGTTTTCTAAAGTGTTTAGATATCCCTATGGATTATTAAATTTTGTACTCATGGTAATTATTCCATTCCAAATAAAATAAGGGATTCCTGAATAATTATGTTTTAAGGAATCTTGGAAAGGTTTATCTTGTAGATGATGAACCCTTAAAATAATTGGAATGGGAGATGTACATATCAAAACATAAAGTGGGGGTTTTCACATTTTTCAAATACTTATGATATATTCTTATATTACTAAGGAATATTGTTCATGTTATGAAGATTGATGACATAGTTTTTAGCTCCACATTGATTGGTGATACATTAAATATTACCAAGGGATCTATGGTCATATATCATAGAGTAAATAATGGAACACTATAAAATATGATAGAAAATGTAATAGAAATTATTATAATGAAAATTTATTATCGAGATTCATAACTACAATATTATAAGCTATGAAACAAGGGTAAGAATGATATTATGGTTCTGGAATCAAAAGGAATGATACTACAGATCAAGTTACTAAATGTTTTCCTATATTAAGATTTTATTTTTAGAAAGAAACAAATGGTATCTTTTAAAGGGGGAGGATGTTTTTAATGCTAGATAGGTTATAAATAAATTATTGGATATCTAAACTATGATATTACCTTATAGGGTATCTATATTATGTGACATTTTTCATCGTCTCAATATAGAATTTATGTGTTTAAATTCCTAAAAAACCTAATATATTTTCCTTGTATAAGAAGTGGAATATTTTGTTGTATAATGAGTTAGTATCAAAGCTAAAATTCGTGAATATTGACAAGGGATGTGATTTTTATAGTCAAGAGTTAATTGAATTATATTATGATAATATAATTGAGTGGGAAAAGTCACATTCAGGTATACCATAGTATAAAAGTGTAGATGATAAGATTAATTGGATATTGAAAGAATGTTATATTAGTATATTTCTATACTCGGGGTTACCCAAGACCAACTAATAATAGGAATAGAATATGGAATCATATCTAATCAATAAGATTTCTTCTAAACGATTTGAAAAACATCTACTCTGGGATATTTGGTCAATATAATTGGTAAGACTAAATCAGTTAAGATACTTGGGATATTTTTAATATGTATATATAGATGGTGATATAATGTAAAAACATGATTCTTAGTCTGAAACATATTTATTTATTAGCTTTGGATTTGAGTATTTTGGGTATCTCTTCTAGGATGATTGGATAAAGAAGATCATCAAAATATATAGTGTCATATTTAATGATGGATCCATGGACAAATAATATCATTAATTTGAAACTAATGGCTAGAATAAACAACCATCGTGTCCAAAGGATGTAGATTTTGAAGGTGTACTTGATAATTTACCAAAAGTTATAGTGGATCCTATTCCTGATGTAGATTTTAGGATATTGACAAGGGTGAGAGGTGAAGGTTCTAGGTAACATCGAAAGCGGTGGCCATGTGAATTATTTTTGGATTATCAATAGTTTACATGTATAAATCCGAAGTACTAAATTGAAGAAAATCTATAATATCATTTACTGGATATTTCACATTTATTTTATAATTAATTTGAGACCATAATTACCTCAAATATAAAACTCCTCTTGATTAATTTCTATTTCCACTCTTATCATGCCATAATTATAGCAGAGAATCTAAGTGATGATTTCTCTAGGTGGTTCTACCTTTACATTATCAATCTCTAGATAATTACAATGAATCTATAGTTTTTACTCTTATAGAGATTAGTTTATGTCATCTATTGTTTTTTTGAAAAAGGTGTCATCGTTTTATCGATATGTTCTAAAGAAGGATGTTGGAGGTGGAATCTATCTTGAGCTTGAGTAAAATTTAAATATTCTATCATGATTCACCCAAAGTCATATAAAATATTATAATATTATAATATAAAATTTTTACATAGGGTTAAGGAAAAATTTTAATTATAAAAATTCTCTTATCAAAATATTTAATCTATGTAATACATAATGTCAAATAATTATAATAATAATATTATTATATCCCAAGAAAAGTACTTTTTGAAATATAATTTCATTAATAAATAAGAAATATTAATTTAAATGATATTAAATATAGTATTTCATTTTCATTGGACCATTAACACAACCTGTGAATCCCCTAAAGAAATTATTTAACCTAGAATAATAAAATATTTCATCAAATAAACTATTAAATAAATAACTTCATAATAAAATTTTATATTAATTGAACATAAAATAAATATTTATTTTAATATTCTTGCAACTAAATTCACCATACATGTGAATAAATATATATTGATATATTTCCATTTTAGTAATAAGCACGCGATAAAATTCAACTCGCATATTCCAAACTTGTATATCTCATGATTCGATATTTTCAATCAAATTTACCTAGAAAATTATTATTACACAATATATGAATAATATTTATTTTTAATAATGAAATTTTATACACACTTAGTGTACAGTCATATATGCCTCTTTCTCAGTGGGTTTTTGTGGTGTTTCCGAAATTCCATGATCAATATTTAGAAAAACATCAAAGAACCCATAGAGAAAGAAGTTAATATCATAATGACCACAACCTTCTTATGAGTTATAACAAGTAATGTTAGCCCATTGTATACCAATATCTCATCATGAAAGATGAATACTTGTGTCATCACCCAATATTCTTGATTTATCTTTCTTTAAATTTACATAATGATCTCATCGATGAACTACTATTTTTTTGAATGTACACATAAATTTTCATTTCAATAAAAATGTCGTTGATATCTTCATTTATTAATATCGAAGGTAAAATCCATTTTATTACTCCTCCAATTAATTTCACAACACTTATGACACATCCAATGTATTATACCATGAAGCAAACATAATTTTTCTTCAGATTCATCTATACATAAAATTATGTGATTAGTGATATAAATTAATTAAAATTTCAAACCTAAAGACCAAATCACATGGTTAGATATAAGATTATCCAATGACACAATAACATGTGGAACTCCTATTATCAAGCTTATCTTAATGAGATCATTGAATAGAGTTCACCAAGTGACCACCTTATCAAAATAAGTCCCAATGTCTTATGAGACTCTAAAACATGATAGTCAAAGATGACATATGTCTGTCGATACTGACATTATATTATACATATAAAATATGTTTATGAATAATATGTTAAAATATCTAGGTTCTCATTATAGGGGGAACTATTTCAAAATTTTGATGTGATGAATAATATAAGGAACATATCACATTACAATGATAAAAAATAACAATCATTATGTGGTAATATATTTATTGATATTATCGTAATAAAAAGTTTAATGTTAGTATTTTCTATGGAACCAACTCAAATGGACTACATCTTTCACAAGATCCAACTTCTATCAACTATTAAACCACATTCCCTCACTTTAAATTCATTCTTCTGCTGAGATAAGGCTTTATAAAATGGGATTAAAAACTATTCTATTTGGGTACTCTTTTTATTATGTCTTCACTCCTTTAATAAATATAAATTAACCATTAATACTTCTAATGTATATGATTGATCTATTAATGAAACAAGTGCTCCTTGTCTAGAACCACATATGATGTATTATCATAATAAATAATGATATGATATTTATTTTTTATGTGCAAAACCAAAGTCTATAATAATTAGTGTTTTCACACCACTTATTTAGTTATATAAAAAATCACAATATACTCATACTCCATGGTAGGATGGGTGATCACTGACTACTTAGAACTCTTCCAACACCCAATTCCTCTATTATAGAGAAAACAATACCCCAGTTAAAATTCTAAATCAATCAAATATATCTAGAAATTAGAATATGTTTATCCCCTCACAAATAGTTCTTCATCTTCCCCATTAATTTTGGATATTTTTTTTGGCATGCCTCATGTAATTCATGATAGTTTTTATAGCTTAAAAATGTGTATTTTTATGGATTTTCTATATCATCATACCATACCCAATGAATGGGAAACATCAAGATTGGTACATAGTATAGAATGAAGGATAGATCCCATCATAATAGCGTAATTAATACAACTTATTCTTTATCCATCCAACCGTGTATGAGGAAAATATTTCTAAGAGATTTTTATACACTGTGACATTGAAAAAAAACTCTCTCAGATAGTTCCTCATAAAATATATTAGATACATTTTTAATATATATTCCTTGATATAGACCAAGAATCTTATTTTATCAATCTCAATGAATCTTGATCGCAAAGATATTGGCCTACTAACAAAAATCTTTCAAAAAGAAATATTTATTTGACAAATTCATGACTTATTGTAGGACATGTATCTCACTTACCATTAGAAATATATCTTTAACATACACTATAAGAAAAGGTGATTTAGTCACACTAATCCTATAATAAATACACAGGTCACATTCACATATTATGAAATTAAATTCTCTTATAAATTCATTAAAATTATTATTCTCTGATCTTGAGTCAATATTTAACCCATTAATAGATCTATCCAACTACAAAATAGTATTTTCATCCTTTTGTATCATGAAATCCTTAGGTTGTTTCATATTGAAATATTTCATAAGGTTTCCTTTAAGTATGGCTTGAGATACATTATCCAAATATTGTAATCATCAAAATATACTATGGAATGTATACTACTAATGGATTTCTTCATAGTGACTGGTGAAAATGTTAAATCATAGTTTATGCCTTGATGTGGCTTAAAACTTTAGTAACTAGTACTTATTTTGTAGTAAATGAATTTAATTTTCATGTCCAATTTCTTATTGAATACCAATTTTCAACCAATGTAATAATTATTAATCAATAAATATACTAAATCCCAAACATGGTTTTGGTATAAGGAATCCATTTTAAAATCTGTTGCTTCTTAGACTTTAACAGTTACTATGTCACTTAATGATTCCATAAAAGACTAATTTTAATTATTTTTAACTAATAATTTTTCACCTAACTTGGTGACTAGAGAACCATATCTATATATTTCTAATTCTTCATTTTTAATCTTTCACGATACTTGTGCCTCTAGATAATCTTTTTTTATAGGGTCTGATGGAACTTGTTCTAATGAAAAATTTAGTAAATACTAAGTTCAAACTCTATAAATTCTTATCATAGTCAAATTATTTATTTTAGCTATTTTTTCCCTTTAAATAATGTTGACATATTTTTTGAGTATGATCTTTTTATTAAAGTGATTGTAGAGATTACATACTTTAGTTTCTTTAGGATACTTTATAATGATTCACTTTGTGCCTTGTGATTTTTGTTTTCATATGGGATTAACCTTAATAAATGAATAAAATCCTCGTACATAAAAATCAATCGCAGAAAATTTCATTCAATGACCTTACCCATATAGAATCCCTTTTACCACCTTATTCATCACTTGGTTTTGTATGTATTCTATAATATGTAATGTGTTTCTCCAAAAGGATAATAGATAGTTATCTTGAATCATAATCAAACTCAAAGTGTCCAACAACGTGTGGTGCCACTTTTTACTAAGACCTTTCCATTATAGCATATCAATAAAATTAATTAAGATAAAGAAAAAATTATTTTTTATAATCAATGAAATCATGGATAATAGCCTCGTTACATGTAGAGTTTATTGTTCTATTTACCAATTTATTTCTCCAATTAAATATTGTATTCACTAAAATTTTCAATTTAATAAAACTTATACATGACTAACTAGATATATCCATATCAATATATGTAACCAATAAAATTCATAAAACAATAATACACACCTCTATACTCAAATAGAAATGTTCTAATTATGTCTAAGTGAAAATTTTCTAAAAGATTTATGGCTCTTTCACATTTTTCTATAAATTGATCCTTAATTATTTATCCTTATAAATAAGAATGTCATATAACCAAGGAATTTAGTTCAAAATAATTTAAATTACATTCATGAAATAATTTTTTGAATAACGTCGTTTTTATATTATTAAGTGATGTCCCAACTGACTATGAAATGAGTCATGTGATGTTGATTTGGTATCATTTATGAAAAAATTAATTTCATAATATTGTATGTAATGAGTGTTATTTGAATTTCTCAGACCATAATATACATTATCTATATAAAACTAGAAACCATTATTTCTAAACATGAAAAAAAATCATTCTATGTCTTAAATGGACAATAAAACTTTGTTCTTGGTAATCGACATGTCCTTAGTGCATCATTATTTCCACATGGGAGAGACCAAATTAGAAATTTATATTTTTCTTGAACTACAATAACTAAAAAATTAATAGAAATGAGGAATTATGGGGTCAATACCATAAATAATAGGCAATCACATTGACAAATTTCAACCCACAGTTAGGCCACCCCATTTTATTTAAATAATTAAAATAAAATTAAAAATAAAAACTAGAAGAAAAAATAAAACTAAAAAAATATAGTTGAACTAGTTTCTAGAGGAGGATTCCCTAGAAAAATAAATTCAACATAACTCAAAAAAATCCAATTAAATAGCTACAAATTCTTTAATCTTATTAAATAAAAAAATTCCATTATTATTGAAACCCCCTATCATCATGACCTTCTTGATATGAAAATCTAGAATAACTGGAAAGAAATTAGTTAGTTTTAAAGTAGGAGAATAATGAAATATATTGTTCACCATTAATGTATATATACTATTCTGGGGTTTATTAAATATTAAAATATTTTTCAATGATTTAATAAAATATAAAATGGAATGAAAATCACACTGCAATACATACAAAATCATTTTATCAAATAAGCGGAGACTAAATAAAAGCATGAAGTACACACCACCTCAACCAGTTAATCACACCCCTATGGATATATCCAATCATTTTTTGGTGATTTCCAATGATAAATATACCTGAATACATATAATATATAATATAGAAAAGAGATATTTGTGTAGACCATAATTGAATTAGACACATAAAACTATTCCTAATTACATAAATAAAGAAATCATAGAAAATAATAATGAAAACCAAAACTAAAAAATTCCTTTAGATTGGTACCCTACAGGCCAACTCCTAGTGGTTAAACTCCTAGCTCCAATATTCTATCTTCAATAGGTAAAACTCTAAATTGGTTTATACATAAGACCCCCTACCATCAATTTTTTTCAGGACAAACCATCATCAAACCCCATTAAAAAGGAAAGAATCATACTTCTTTAACATTTGATGCACCAAAGTCACATCATGAATGGATTCTTCAGAAGGTAAATGGGTTAGTGTCTAAGAAAGGATAATTCCATGTACATACCAAAAAGTCACGGCGTGACTTATATGTCATTCCATGAAACTATGCAGCTCTATATTTCCATCTTCTCCTCTTTTCATGGCTTAAATTCTTCATGGTTCATGACTTAAATAATAAATTTCAGTATTCAATTTCTTTATTATTGTCTAAATTTTTAGTTTTATTGTTTTCTAATAGTGTGAAAAACGTTTAGATAGAATCATATATCACATATACATGTTTATTCTTCTTGTGTCATGTCTCACCACTCAAAATAAATCCTTTTATCCATATAATAAAAAAATGATTATGAATGTCGACCCTTCTATAAAAACAAATAAATAAATAAAATGTGTCAATCGTTCTAAATTTCATAATAAATTTCCATTGAATATTGATAGGGAGTCTCATAAAGATATATATGAAAAATAGAGATATCAAATTCCACCACTCTCAATCATTTTCTCCCCTTGATAAAAATATCAATAAGTAACTAAAAACAACTCACACATCAATAAGATAATTTTCAAATTATCATGTTCATAAAAATTGATCTATAACTGAGGATTATAAATTTAAAAAACATAACAAATAAAGAATTCATAAATCTTGCTTCATCAGTAATTCACAACTCAAGAAGTCTCCCTTGTTATTCACATCTTTTAACTTCTCAACAATATCCATTCCATTTATGAATTACCTTACATATTTTTTTTATTTCATAACCCGATGTAATAATTTCATGGAGTTATTGTCATACCTAAAGTGTAGACTCTTAACTATAGGATTTCATTGTATATAATTTGTCCACCCATAAAGACAAATATCAAAATTAATCATGAGGTATTAACGTCCAGGATCAAATTATTATAAGTATGAGTAGGTAGGTACTAATGTTTTAAAATAAAATAATTCTCAAATAGGAAGATAACATCGTTGACATAATGCATGAAATATAAATATTTAGTCCAAAAATATACTCGACTCCAAAATAGAATGTCAGCTCCCACACTCAATAATTATCACAGTAAAGGCTCATGAATGGTATAATCACAATGAATAAAGACCCTCTTTTATTTTCTATTTTTTCATTATCTTTTTTTGAACATTTTACCTAGTAATGTCAAACATCAAACATATTACCCTATATGATCAGAATATCATTGATCTGGTAATTCTTATTTTTAACCTATTTTAGACATACCAACTAATTTTTTACATTTTTGTCATTATATTTCTCCATTTTTTACAATAAAAAGAGGGATAATAAATGAATTTAATCATAATCCTCACCCCCACCTAAATCTCTCAAAATCACCCTACACTATCCTATCCAGAAACAACATATAATTCTCACAATAAACAAACCCTCCATTACAATAATTCAATTAAATATCATAAAAATAAAAAAAATTATGGTAGTAAAGGGCAATATAATAATGTAAAGTGGATCTTCACTAAAATACCCAAAATTACCAAGGCCCTTATTTTTTATCAATTTTTTTGGATAATATCATTATTAATTAGATTGAGGGATAAACTTACATAGATAATATGCCCATATAAATTTTCATAGTACACTTCCTTTGAAGGTATACAGACTAGAATCCCAGTAGAAATCCATCCTTTATTTTTTGAATATATTTTTTCCTGAGTGCTTGGAAAAAAATTTGATCAGCTATAAATTTCCCATGCAGGATTTCATGGTCCCTAGTACAAATTAAAATATATACCCTCCCATTATTAAATTTGTATTTTCTTTGGTGGTTGTTTCTTCCTCCTCTGGACCTCCTCTATGAATGCACCTAGTTATATAACCCCACATGTTTACCATAATCCATTGAAGCTACCATTTCCCAGCTTCTACTCATCCATCATGCATAGGACTAGCCATTATATGGTTATTTCCATCTTGGACATAATAACATTTCCAATGAAGCCAACCATTATCGTTATAGGACCTTCTTGCGCCCCCACCATCCATGGCACCAATAAACGGGGCATGTCTCCTTCGCCATCGAGGAATCTAATTATGGTCAAATACCTTTTCTGAGGAGACTCCATCGACCTGGTAACAACAAACATGGATAGCCACCATGGGACCACACTTTACCAAAACACTACCTATCAAGATCAAAATTTACCCACCCAAAATAATTTTTTTTCTCCTAACACATGAACTTAGTATTCATTACAAGATGATGGGGTTCCATACCACTAGGCTAGATTCCAAACACGTCTTCCCTAAAAGGTCATCCATGGATTCTAATGAATACTATGTATAAATGTGTCGGTGGATCTCAAGGATATGGGGTTATTTAAAATATATGAAATCATTTTAAAAGACAATTGGTTCATTCATAGGTTTGAAAAGATATCAATTCAAGTTTTAATAGGTTTATATTCCCCATGTCTCCCTGAGAAAATATACTCATAAAAATAATTTGAAAGACTAGGTCAATAATCCTCTTATAAATTGAAAAATATAATAAGTCAATCATGTGAAGACATGGACATCAATAATTAGTTTAATCAACAAAATATTATAATAATCAACCTCAAGAATTACAATAATTACAACATTTATTTTTAGGAATCTATAAATTGATGTAATAATGTGGTTTTACAAATTTTCACATATATCTCTATCATTTATAGGAATAATATTTTAAATTTTCCAACATGTAAAAATAATTCTCATATGTTATAATGATTTTTAGATCAGCACATTCAAGAAAAAAAATATTTAAGTATCACTGTAGAATATAATTTATTTATTTTTAAGAAAAAAAATTACTAAAAAATTATGTAATAGAAAAAACTAGGGTTCTAATAATATAAAAAAAATAAAAAAATTAATCTCGTTCTATGATATTTTTCAGTTGAACCTCTTACTCATTCAGATTTTGAGATTCATCTTCATTATTTGAACGTAAAAAATTAAAAACAACAACATGATTCTACAAAATTCTAAACAATTATGCTTGAAATGATAATGTTATTGACCAAGAAAAGTGTTTTTTATACTAATATAATAAAATAAAACAAATTCCTTGGAAGATATTTAAACTTTTGGGTGACCACCTATTAGGACATCATTAATGTATGTTGCTTGACCTTATACCTTTATGTCACATAATAAGATAATGAAATAAAGATACTTATTCCATTTGTAAAACTAAATTGAAATTCCACACATCCTGGGTACATATTCTCATCATTTTCCATTCAAAATTTGGGACACATTCTTTTAGTAGGCAACAGTTGTTGAACAATTTTATATAAAGTATAAGGAAATAAAAATATGCTCATATTTTACCATTCACCTACATTGAATTTTTTTCATTTTATACTTTAATTGATGGAGATTTTTTTCCTTAAAAATTGTAATATGTATAAACAATTCTTTCTCCTATACAAATTGTAATTTTGTTTTTATCTCATCCCTAGACTGATTCTTCCTCTCTTGTATTAATTCGTCGATGAGATCATTCATGTTCTTCTCCTATTATTCTAGTTAATTTTTTATGCTGTAATATTCTTCTTAATATTATAGTAAATCAGTGATATCAAAGTACACACTCTCATTGAATTCTCCATTTACTTTTTCTTTGTGTTGTAACTTTTATTCCATTAGTTTTACAGCTTGTACTACTTCAACAATTCAGTCATATTTCCCCACTATCATCTAATTAATGAGTTCCATCATGTTATATTCTTTTTCTTATTGTAATAAAATGATGGATGTCTATTATCATTATTTATCTTATTATAATCATATAAAGGACGCATAAGGTTCTAGTTATTCTTTGTTGGGATATGTGGGGTCATATTTTCATGTGTTTTTAATAGTATTTCAGTACTCTTCCCTATTTCCCTCCTCAGAATCTCCCTCCATTAGTTTTTTAACTACATTCAATTCCCAGATCACTTTTTCATAAACTAACCCTTCAATACCTATATTAGAAATCAAAGGTAAGTTAATTATAAGGTAATTTATATTTGAAATAATTTTATATATGTGGTTGGTTATTTTTCACTATTCTTTGTGCTAGGATTCTTGACCACCCATCCTCTTATCCAACACTCTAATGAACTTTTTGATCAATTTGGTTAGCCTAATATCTAAATTTTCCCATGTGGTAGTTGATATTAATGGCCTTCTTGATTTTATTATGAATCCCAACACCTGCCATGGTATCTTTGAAAATTTGGATCTCCTTAATTGAGTTAAAAATAGGATTATCTCTACTATTAAGGTAAGACTTCATTTTATCCATAAGAATACGATTTATTCTTGATTGTTTCATGATGTGACCACTATTATAAATTATTTTATGTCCATGATTTGGGATCCTCCTAGTATTCGTTGTACTCTAGTGACATTATAGTATAATAATTATTTTTCTAATAATACATCCTACACAGTACCAAAAACTACCATGCACATAAAACTGAAAAAATTGATAAAATAAAATCTGTAAACCAAAATGTGATAAGAAAATATTTTTACCAAAGTAATATTTCTCATGTTTTTAACTATAATCTGCTACTCCATAGCAATGACGTCAGAATTTGGAATGCATGAGGACCATCAATACTTCACCAATAGATATACGAAATTATAAATTTATATTATTTCTGAACCACACTAACTGAAATAGTGTAGAATAGATTATGTAATTGGTTTATCCCATGAAGTATTGGAAACACTGGGATAAATTTTGACCAAATTTTAGGTCACCAAAATTTATTTAAATTAAAAAAATAATAGTAGAAATAAAAATTTGAATGATTTAGCTTTAAAATATTAAAGAGGCGAAACATTTTCTTAAGGAAGTTGTACTAAATAGATTAACACCATTTAACTTGAAAATAAATCCATTGAAATAGATGTGGAATCATTAATTTTTTTCAATATTAATTTGGTTGGTTAATATATAAACTACCCTATATTTCTGAAACTCTTGATCAGAAAATATAGAATAACTTGAATGCAATTGTCTGGTTGCAATATAGGATAATAATCAATTCCAATGCTTATATATAAATTATATCTACTAATTTGAAGTTTATTATTTCTTATAATAATTTTATACATAAATTAGTAATAAATAAAATCGAATTAAAATATTAATGAAATTCTAAAAAAAATCATGTTATCAAATGAGGAGAGATAGAATTAAAGCATGCAATACAAACTCACTTCAATTGGATACTCTATCCAATATAGACCAATTAAGTCATAATTGGGTGATAAATAATGATAAATAAACCATATTATATATATTTTAGTATATAAAATATATATTTTTCTAATAATAATTCAATTAAATATATAAAACTGTTCCTAAATACATAAATTAGGAAACCGTATAGAAGTAGGAAGATAAACCTAACTATGAACTCCCTCAAAAATGGAACCATATTAGTAGAATTTTTATTGTTAAAATACTATCAACTATATGATATCTACCATGGTTCATACACTCTATTTATGATTTTCTAGGTTACCCTATGGTTAGTGGGTCAAACCATCATCAAAACCATAGAAAATGTAAAAGAAATCATAATTTTGTAACTTCCAACATGCTAAATTCATATCCTAGAAGGATGGTTCATGGGGTGAATGGTTTTATTGTCTAATAATGGGATTCATTATCAAAATCCAAAAAATGATATTTTTATTTATATGTCACTCCATTAAACTATGATGATCTATATTTCCATCTTCTCCTCCTCTCATGTTGTGAATTCTTCATAGTTGACGTCCCAAATGATGATTTTATAATATTTAATTTAATTATTATGGTATATTCATGGTATGATTGATTAATAATAGTTTAAAACACATTTATATCAAATAATATATCTTTTCATTGAAATCATACATATGGTGTCATGTTGCACCACTCAATATCCAAGCATTTTCTACATATAATCGCAAATTATTAGCACTGTCAGTCCTTCCATAAAAAAATAACATAAATAAAATTAAGTAGGGAAAATAATTTTCATACACAAAATATAATGAAAACATATAGAAAATATCATGAAAATATTTGTGAAAAATAGAGATATTAGTTACACAGTTCTTATAATAAAAATTATTTAAATCTGAAATCAATCATTTTAGAAAAGTGATATACTAGTCTCTAATATACTGTGTATACAGTCTCCCTCATTAAAATCCCAAATATCCACCTCACCATTATTAATATTCTAAATTATATTTGGTTCATATATTTGGAAACAAATTTTAGAACTACATTTTTTAGCAAATAACTAATTTGGAGAAATTAAAATTTTTTACATAACAATGAACGTACCTAAAACCTCATCTTGCTTATTTACTAAGGCACAACTACTATTCCACAGACCCTTATTTCATTAATAAAAACATATATCATCATATTCTTTATACTGATTTTGGATATTTCTTTTTCTATGAGGGGTGAAGAGGATACATATATTTAGAATTTTCATTTGTACTTTTCACCTTACCTTTCATCAAATACACCATAAAGACATAGGATTTTTCATGATTTAAGTATTTTACTGCTTAGGGAATTATATTTTTCATGTTTAAATTCATAATAAATCTGTACAGGATCATAGTAACTAGCAAGAGAAAGAATATTGTGAATAATTCCATCAGTAGATTGAATTCTAGTTTTCTCAAATGATAAATTTAGTTAATTGTCTTAAATACTTCAAGACTAGATGGAAATTAATCTCTTGGATTTCAGATAAAGAGTTTTGTATAGATTTCATACCACTATTAAATTTATTTTTTTGAATAGAGACTATTTAGATTAGACATCAATGACTATGTGTGTATGTATTCATGAATCTTTTAGATCTCAATGGTTATGGATGAAAATATTTTTCATTGTTCATCCAATTCATCATAAATATGTCACAAAAGGAATTTTTATCCTTCAAAATATCCTTTTCTATTGATCAATATAAACCTGGTAACTTGGTCTAAAATAATACTAATATTTGTATAGAACAATACGTAAGGGAATGTACCAATCCTAGAAGTTTTCATTTTTTAAGATATTATCTTTTTCCAAAATGGATCATAGAGATTGTGATTTAGTAAAATGGATTCCCGTTTTTTATAAAATACATAAAAGAAAATATTTATTATTTTATATTGGTTAATGACTATGACTTAATTAATAAATAAATTAGTCTCCCACTATTTTATCAAATACCAACATCCCTTACTATTAGATTCATAATATCTAGTCACTCATATATTTTAGTGGTAAATATATGTATTTCATTTCTCATAAGCTATAATAATTCCATGAAATTTAAATGAAAATATTTAAGTAGGATTTAATTTACAAATAATTTAACTCCAAATTCCTTGATCTACTAAGTGGAGCACCCAATCCAAAAACCATATACTCTCATTTCTTTGATTCTTGGGTTTAAATTTTACTATGTAAACTATGTTCATTACCCTCGACACAAATTTGGTTATGTGAATCCATGAGTTTCATTATAACACCCAGATAATTGAAAGAACCCTAATGAGGGCCAAACAAGTACTTGGAATAATGGAGGAATTCTAACTCGAGTGAGTGAAAACATTTGCTGACTTAACAGTTTGATTGATTGACATTGATTAAATTATTCAAAATTATTTTTAATTTCTTCTCCATATGATTAATAATATTATGAGTAATTTATATAACTAATTATCCATGTCTAATAATATAATTTATTCATAATTACTTTATCTTATTTTAAAATTAAAATGATTGTTAATATATTTACTTTCTGTGATCAGGTTTAATAATTCAAATGATCTATTTATCACATAAATAAATAAATGAATAAACATTATCTAATAAAATAAAAAAAAATATGTGATATGATCATGAGTTTTTAACAGTTGTTCTATTTATCAAGTGAAGATAATCTAAGCTTATCCCTAGAGGGAAAAGTTACGTGAACCCATTATTGGATCAAGTTATATCATTTCACTATTATCCAATTTATCTCCTTGGTATTATTCACAGTGGATCAGATCTTTAACATTCTCCTCTCACTGGGATCTCCATCCATTATAAATGTTTAATTACACAAGAGTTTAGGGTAGTAGGGATTTAGGTTTACATAAAATATACCGTGGACAATAAAGGAGGGATCAATGATTCATGTATCCAAATATTTAAATAAATAAAAAAAAGGTCACGAAAAATGATGCAATATAAAATTAAACTAAATAAATTAAATCCAATGAATATATATTTTGACCTTGATCATTATCAATCACAACATGTAAATGAACATGTATTTAATATTAATAGTATACAATTTTTTTAATAATATAAATTTACATGAATTAATAAATTAATCAGCTTTTAATTAACTTTTTTAATATTCCATCCAAATTGTCCTTAAGATTTAATAAGGTTACCAATCAATTTTATTATCAATAACTTAAATAATTTTATATTTTATTTATTAAAATGATCAACTAGAATAAATTTACTCTGGATGTGACACGGTGTGTGCCATCTATATTAGATTAAATATATTTAAAAATTGTAATAATAACACAACATGTACTATCACTCAACATGATAAGTAAACAATTTTTTATATTATATATTAAAGGTATCATTTACTTATGCAGTATGTATTCTTACATAGTATTTCACGATATACACAAGTTGTAGTTTTAGGTTGAAGTCACATTATCTTTGTAGCATGTATGACCACATGTCATATGATAATTTACATGGTGTATATATCTGAAACTATGTGAGAAGTACATGGAATGTATGAGAACTATCACACATCATGTAGTTATATAATTTATGCGCTATTAATTTTTAAGAACATATATACCCATGAAAATATGAAAAAAAACTCAGTATGTGAAAAATCCCATAGGGTCACTGCTACATATTCATTTCAAATTTTATTTATTTATTTATTTATGGTGTTTTGGGAGTAATTGGTTAAAAGTTTTTAAAAAAATGGGGAACAGACTTTCACACACAGTTAGTTCATGGTGAGTACTAGTTGCATACCCAACCTTTTGAAAGGGGAGAAGAGGATCCCTATCACATTTTACATAGTCAGTTCATTGTTTTTTAAACAATATATGCTCGAAGGTAACTGTGCATCCTAGTTTTCTACATAATGGCGACCTAGATGGTTTGTAAATGGTTAGTGGAAGACATGCATCCAGACTGCTCAACTTATCAATGTGAATTTAGTGGCTTCTTCACAGTTGAAAGATGGTTTTCCTAAAAACGTAAATTTACCAGTTTTCATAAAAATGTGAATTTAAATTTTCACCCCTATTGAATTTAACTATTTATTTCTCCCATTTCCCCCATTTCATTTAAACTATAACACCTTTCCCATGGATTTCTATCCCCTTAGCTTCATTGGTGTATCCTCCTCCAACCATGTAGTTTCTCTTAAGGTAACTTATGATTTACATTGGATTTTATATTGAATGTTACCAATCAAGAAAATAGTATCACTGAGAGGAGTAGTGAGTGAATTAGTGATACTTTTAATTTTTATTTTCCCTGAAATTGAGACTACCTTCACCTTCTTTTGAAGACTTTTTTCCCTAATGAAAAAAATAAACACACATCCACAGGAACTCAAGTATTTTCAAGGTTCATGATTCAATAAAAATAGCTATGTCCTTCATATGGTATAGAAACAATACAATAGAAAAAAACACATTGATTATAATGACTTGGATATACCCTTTCACTCATATATCACTATGTAAAAATTCCAATAGTGTGTGTGCACTCTCTTTGTGCAAATAGGGTAAAAAAATATTTGTGTAAAAATGCATGTTACTTGCGATTCTTTTCAAAATCACAAACGTATTCCTTTTGAAACTATTATTTATTTTCTTACCAAGAATATATTATAACTTATTGGAAATTTTTATGAAAACTCATTCCAATTTTCCCATTTCATTTTCTCAGTCTGACTCCTTTGAGTATTATTATCCCCTATACAAATCTTCACAGTAAGATTCTCTTAGACCGATTATTTAAGGAATGAATTTTCCTAGTAAGATTTATCAATATGAAAAGATATATCACCGCATGAGTATGATTGAGACAAATAAAAACCTATTATTCCTCAGTCTATAAATCCCAAATACAAAAATCCTGATCCAATAATCTATCTTGATACGAAAATCATCTGAATACGATTGACTAGCTGATTATGATAAATAGATGAATATGATAATCACTGATTAAGATAATAAGCTGAATACAACAATGTGACCTTTTCTCTTATAATTTTACTTCTTTCATCGAAATTTCTTCACCAAAGGCTCAGTATGAATACTTATTCTTCTCTCTAAAAACACAGAGAATCTATGTCTTCTACATGGAATCATACATCAGTCATTAGAAAATCATGATGTATGTTTTTCCATTTATAGGTGACCTAGATGTGATTTTTGTTGGAATCAAAAAATCATCCATTATCACTTAAATTAACCCAATTCTTGATTTCCCCCAAAATATTTGGTGAATTTATACATTTTTTGATACTTCTATATTCTTCTCAAATATTTTTAACTCATCACTTCTTCTTAAGACATTTTTTCCAATTTCCAGATTGATTTCAATTTATGAGTCTAATTTCATGAATTTTATTTCTTCAAAATAATATCTATATCAGTTGAATGTAAATGTATGAAGAAATAGATACCATTATGATTGCTGAATACAATGCTTTATATTAAATGAATTCAATAATTCTTTTGAATGTCAATATCCCCCATGGCATCACATTCAACAAACTCCTTTAATCCCTGTACTAGAGTCACTTATATATTATTTAAACATTTCACTTGACACACTTAAAAATTCACTTGATGACAAAACAAAGTAATTCAACTATTGAACCACATGATGAAGTCCTTTGGGAAAAAATTAGAGTTTATCTATATCTTCCTTTATAAAATCATTCAACCATATCAAATGGTTGACTACATTTTTTATCATTATTGGTCATTATGATTTTCATGGCTTTATCTCAATTCATATTCTATCAAAATCTTCCCAAAATCAGCAACTTCCTTCATTTACAGACATATTCTTCTATCATGACAACCTTTATGACTTAAAAATTAATTTTAGAATAGCATTAGCATCATCAAAAATCAATTATAATTCACCATAACTTTTCATTCAATCCAGATTATTTCCTTTATTATTATCCCAAGTATGTTATTTTTCAAATATTATTGGACTAGATTCAATCATCATAATAATGATTATACTAGATATGATCATTCTAGGTACAATCATTCTTCATGCGATCAATCAAAGTACGATACTCAGATTCCTTTTTGTTCCCTTCTTGTGAGATACAATTATACATGGTATACTTCCTTTTTGATCGACATCATCACTCTCTTCTCTTTCACCTGGATATGATAAATCTGGGTATGATTTGGAATAGTTATTTTTGTTTCTTTCTTGGTTTGATCAACATAAAACTAATTTTCTACATATCTCTTGTTCCCCCATTCATTCATCAAGATGGAATCATAAGTTTCAAATCTAACTTATGATTTATGATAATTACATATCATCAAAACATTATAAAATTTAATTAATTATACTCATACAAACTCTGAATCATCATAAAAAAACCACTTCCTTCATATTGAATTCATATTTAATCCAATGACCCTTTACTTCTAGAAAGAAGCATTCCCAATTTTACCCTTTCATTTCAAATTCAGTGTGAATATGTTCAATTCCTCATTACAATCTTCTCCCATTCCATGCCCAAAGTGAATCTGATCAGAACTATTTCCATGAACCAACTTCTTTTCTCTATGAAATATTTTTCTTAGACAATGTGAGTCTGATTCTTTTTAAAACAACCAACAATATAATTTTCACCCAATAAAAAATAAGGTGATTTCTTTTCTTCAAAAACATTCCTTCAGAGACAAAGAAAACACTTGATTACAAATACATTTCTCATCATATTGGTCCTAAAAATCTCCCTCTTTGAATTTTTCTTTCAACCATGTTTCATAAATCACTAAACTATGTATGCTCAAACAATGGATCACTTGTCAAAAATTATAGCGTATATGTGCTAACTCATTGTAGTGATGAAGAATTATTGATAGAAAAACTATGGTGTACAATAGTGGTGATTATGAAAACCTTATTCAACATTCTTACTTAGTTATTCAGATGATTTATAAAACAATCGTTTCCTACAACCACTTATTAAAATTTTTAATAGGTCACACACATATGAATTCTGAATTCATAACTTACCCAAAAATCCACCTTCGTACATGAATTCGAAATGATATATTTATAAAACAATTCATTCTACCCATTGAAAACATAATCCAATGATAATATGAGATATGGGAAATAAACATATACCTAAACCGTAATGATAAAGATGTTGAACATCCATGTTCATTATCTATTTTCAAAAATATTCTTTTGTTAAAGGTTTTGTGAAAATGCCAGCAACATGTTAAAATGTTGGAAAATACTCCATCATGAAATAAATATTCTCCACATTCTCTTTGATAAACTTAAAATTGATAATAATATGTTCTCAAAAATAATTTTGAACTAGATTCCTAATGAGATTGATTTTACTTGGATTATCATAACCAAAGAAAACGATAACTTTAATTAAACAAGTAAATCATCCAACTAAATTTTTATCCACATAAGTTGAGTAGTGGATTGAGTGGCTGCAACATACTCATCTTCAGTCATACTGAGAAGTATTGAATTATTTTTCTTTAATGCTAACTAACATAATTATTTCCCATAAATAATACTCCAATATATGTGGATATTCTATCATTAAAAGTTTCTTCCTAATATGTATCTAAATACCCAAAAAAATTGATATTATCTACGCTTCCATAACTGATTCAAAAATATACTATTCCTTTGATGTATCTAATAATTATTTTTCCAGTAAGTAAATGTGATTATTTGGGAAAACACTGAAATCTTACACATAGGGTAACAACATAAACAATGTAAGGTCATGAGGAAGTCAAATACAATAAACATCTAATAAAATTTCAAAATTCTTTCTGACCAGCTTTTTTCTTTCTTTATATTTAAAAAATTTCCCACATATATTGCTGTGGAAACATGTTTGGATTTTTCCTACCAATCCTCTTAAGAAGATCCTTAGTATACTTTTCTTAAGAAGGAAAACTATGTTTCTTCCTTTGTTTTATTTTTATCCCAAGAAATTATTTCATTTCCCCCAACATGGAAATTTTAATACCCTTTTTAATATCGTTAAAAAACATTTCATAAATTATTTCATCATTTCTATGAGAGATAATGTCATCAATATAAACAATTACAATGATAAAATAATGGTGACATTATTTGATGTAGAGACTATTATCCACTCTTTCATTCTTAAATCTAATCTTCCTTAAGCTTGTATATAATTTTTAATATCATTACCTTATATCTTGTTTATCCCATAAATGAATTTCTTTAATCTACCCAAATAATTTTTATCTTTCCCAATAGTAAAGATACAAGGTTGTTCAGTGTAAACTTCCTCATCAAGATCACCATTAAAAAATGTGTATTTGACATCCATTTGAAATATATTGTAACCTGATTTGGCATCAATAGAAATAAAGATTATTATTTTTTATAATATTTACACAAGAAAAATGGTTTCATCAATATCAATAACTTCAATATTTGAATACACTTTGTGAAACAATCATTGTTTGTTTCTTATAACTTCACATTCTTCATTCAGCTTATTCCAAAAAACCCACTTTGTCAAAAGAAAGTTTTTTTATAGAAAGTGTATGAGTTCTAATTTAAAAATATTTTCAATTCGTTCAATCTCTTCATTCATGGACTGAACCCATTACGGATTATCAAAATCTTCTTTCACATCATTTGGCTCCACTTTTGAATATAAATATGTATATTTATTTTCATTTTTTTTGTTCTTCTTGTTTGAACCCTCTAATTTATATCACCAATTATATTATGAGCTTCCAAATCCTTCCTTATCCTTGGATGGTAATTTCAAATATATTCTTAATCAATAGAAATATCATAGTCCATTTATTCTTCTTGAGTAGGAATATAATTTTCTATATCCTTATCGGAATTGTTTTCTTCAAATTTCTCAATAACCATATCTTCCTAATAATGTTTTTCATTATATTATTTTTTAATTACTTTCACATAACTTGAATAAATAATTTTTTCTATTTATTTGTTGAAACATCTATATCCCCTTCCATCCAAAGCATATCCAAGAATGATTCTATCCTCACCTTTATTCCCAAAATTTCCATGGTTTACACCTTTCTTATTTATAATACATTGACTACTGAAAAATCTTAAGTGTTTGAAACATAGATTTTTTTTCATAAAATGATTCGTATGGAGTCATATATGATTGAGGAATGTATATGCAATGGTTCTAGATATAAACAATGGTACTTGTGGCTCGCCTCCAAACATAATGAGAAGGGTCGTGTTCAAGTAACATAGCACTTCCCATTTCCACCAAATTTATATTATTTATATCAAAAACCCCATTTTGTTATAATAGTTTATAGTTAACTAAACTCAGGACGAATTACCATATTCAATATATAAACATAAAATTATTCACTTTTATATTCACCAACATTGTGTGCTCTCAACTTCTTCACTGAATAGTCATATTGCTTCTCAACATTCCTTCTAAAACATTTAATCATTTGCAAAGAATCTGATATATGTTTCATATTTTTAACACTAGTAATAAGAGTAAAATCATAAATGAATGTAATTAAGTACTTATCTGCATTTATTGACTATTATCTCATCGTCACACAAATATCTAATCAAATAAACTCCAAGGGTTATCTTAAACAAATATAAAATTTCTTATGCACGGATTTTTTAATCTTTACTTTCTGATAAATAGTGAAACACCAATATCTTCTTCTTGGAAAATCAAGAATGTATCAAACACTATACCTTTTAGATAACTTTCTCATATTTCCCTCACATGTCTGTCCCAGCATTTTATGCCACAATTGATTTTCTTACACCATACTCAGGTGAGTAGAGTTTTTATTTCACAAATTTGAAACATGTTTCCTTTTGTACATTGTCCACTTCAAAGAATGTTTCCATCTTCCACAATTTTCACAAAAAAACATTATTTTCTAAAAATTACATTTTTACCCTCCTCAAACAATTATTAAAAACATAGACAATTGTGTTTCATCCCATTAATATAAAAACATTTCTTAGATTTCATCTATTCGTTCCCAATGATGCCTAATCCAACACCTTTGATTTTAAAGGATTCATAATTTCCAAATTTCACAATTAATTCTATAAAACCTTTCACATTTTTTAACAATTTTAAATCTAATATCATATGGTAAAATCACCCACTATCAAGAATCAAAGGTTTTCTTCCTTTTTTTATTTCAATACAGTTTTATAAATAAGTGTTCTTTCTACTTTCTTTTCATTCTTCACCTTCTACTTTTGAGAATTGTGAAAGAACTTTTGTTTTGATGGTAACAAAAAAAGACATTATTTTTAAAGATTTCTTGGTTGTTAACATCTTTCATAAATAGTTCTATGGGTTTGAACCTATTTTCAATCATTACTCCAAACATTTTGGATTTATTATTTCAATAACTTAACCAACTTTAAAAATCGAGTTTTCAAAACCTGTATTTATTTGTTATAATTTGGAATATTGTTTTTTGGATAAGATCAAAATCATATTTTTTCCTTTTTCTTCACTTCCAAATACTCATTATGATTATTTTAATTCTCAATAGATTTCTTTATATCATCAATCTATTTTTTCAATTTCACTTTATAATCAAAAAACATTCTCGATTTCATTCTTAAGAGAATTCATCTACCAACCTTTTGTTTTTCTTTTCATGTATTCTAATCATTCTCAAACATTCATTAATCTCTCCTTTTTAATGATATTAAATTTTAGTTTCTTCATCTTTGTGAATACCTCTTTTGAAATATTTATCATTCACTATTGTAATGAAATTATTTTCAATACCAAACTCAATAGATTTATCAGATTAAACATCACTAACTTATTAATATTATTCAGTATATAATAAACTTATTATTTTGGATTTGAATATTTTTTTTCTTTCCCACTGGAATACAATTCTCCTTTATATCCCCATTTCTTTCAAATTCTTCTTGGATTTATTTCTTCTTTATCACTATTCTCTTATTTCTTTTTTTGGGGATAATTATCTGCAATGTGACCAATTCCTCCACATTAAAAACATTTAATGGGAAGTCTCCCTTTGTATTTCTATATACCTCTTATTACATTTTTAGAAAACAAGGTTAAAATATCCTCAATATTTTTACATACATCATTTTCGATGTTATAAAAATCGGCTTCATCTATAATAATAATCTTCTTTGAATTTTTTTTATTAGAAGCACTAAAATAAATTTCTATATCATATTTTATTTTACTTTTCATAACATTATTTATTCTCATTTGACAAGCGATTATTGCTCTATGGAAATCATAAATAGATAATGTCTCTTGAAATCTATCTTCGAATGAATAAACTTTTGCATCATAAATTTTGGGAAGGATTCTCAAGATCTTTTCAACAATGGTAGTATCATATAAATTTTATCCAAGTTATCTGATAGTACTAATAATGTCTTTTACCCTAGTAAATAAGTCCCCAATACATTCACACACACCCATCATCAATTCTTCATACTTTAATCTTCATATTTTATGTTTCTCATTATTTATATTTATATTACCTTTGTATATGATTTTCAATTTATCCCTTATACCATTGGATATGTAAAAACCTTTTACCCTTATGAATTCAGAATCATACAGTTATAATACTATATAATTCTTGTCCCTTCCATCATTCTCAAGATTCTTCTTTCCGATTGATTTAAGATTAGTTTCATAATCAATAAGAGGAATCCCAGTTGTTGCAGCTTCAAGAACATCATATCGAATAGACATAAGATAAAGAAACATTACAAATTTCCAAATATGACAATTATTTCCAAAAAAAATGACATACCTTTACTGGTCACACAATTCAAATTCTCCATCGAAAAAAATTAAAGGGAACCTATGCAGTGATAACACTTGAAAGTTCCTAGTCCAGATAATTATGTCACAGAGAGGGGGAGTGGGTGAATCAGTGATACTTTTTCATTTTCTGTTTCCATGCAATTAAAACAACATTCGCCTCATGTTAATGATTTCATTACCTTATGAAAACACAAAAAACACACATCCATAGGAATAAATGTGTTCACAAGGTTCACTATTAAATAAGAATAGCTACATTCATGGTATTATATGAAAATGATCCAATACCACACAATCCACTAGACAATAATCCTTGGATTACAGGGAGTAGGATATACCCTTTCAATCAAATATCAATGTGAAAATAATTAAAATAGTATGTGTGCACCATATTAACACAAATAAGGTGAATCAATTTTTTTGTAACAATGAATGTTACTAATCATTATTTTCAACCAGTAAAATTCATTCCTTTTACAAAAAAACATCAACTTCTTACTAAATATATGGTAATAACGTCTTGGACTTTGTTATGAAAACTCAGTCAGATTTTCCTAGAACAATTTTCTCAGACCTCTTCCCTTGAGTATGGTTCTCCCCAAAACGATTAATCTCTGTATGATTCTCTTACCCCAATTATTCTAAGTCATATTCTTCCCAGTATGACTTCTTAATACAAAAAGATATAGCACTGCATGAGTATGATTGAGACAAATAAAAAAATATTCTTCCTCAGTCCAAAAATCCACAATACAAAAATCTTTCATCATTATTCCAGTACAAAATTATGATCATCTGAATATGATTGATAAGTCAGTTATGGTAAGTAGGTGAATGCGATAATCACTGAGTATGATAATCAGCTAAATTCAATGTCATGATCTTCTCTTTTCTCTTTTTACGACTTTCATAGAAACTTTTTCCATAAAGGCTCAGTATAAAAACTTCTTCTTCCCTCCAAAAAACTCAGAGCTTCTCTCTATTCTATAGTGAAAAGTACACAGGTCATTGGAAAAGTATGATGTACATTTTCCATTTATATGTGACCCATAAGAGGTTTTCATGGGAATCCCAAAATCATTCATGCACACTTAAATTCACCCAAATCTTCATTTCATCCATATATTGATTTCCCATAAAATCATGGGTGAATTTTTGACTTCTTCAACTCTTCTCAATTCATATAAAATCATCTAAAATCTTCTATTCTTATTCAGAACAAAACACCAATTTACAATCCTATTTCAATTTATGAGTCCTATTTTCTAAATGTGATTTTTCAAAACAAAGTTGTGGGTCAATTGAATGTTAATGTATAAATAAATAAATTTCATTCTGATTTTTAAACACAATTATCTTTATTAAATGAATACATTCATTATTTTTAATTTCAAGCTCCCCTTGACAGAACATTCAGGATAATCCTTTCATGCCTTATCCCGCATCACTTTAACTTCTTCAACTGTTCTCTTGACCAAATTGAAAAGAAAAAAAATTATTTCAACCCTGTACCCACTTGAGGAATACATTTGGAAACAATTAAAAGTTGATCTATCTCTTTCTTCATAAAATCATTCAACTATCTCAAATGGTTTTCTATATTGTTGATCAGTCTTTATCATTATAATTTTCATCAGCTTCTCCTAAATTGTTATTCCATCAGACTCATATCAACTTGAGAAACTTCCTTCATTCACAAACATGTACATGTATAATGACATCCTTCATGACATTAAATTCAATTGAGTAAAAAATTGTAATTAGTAGACATTAATTGGAAAGTGTTGTAATTTTCCATTGATTCTAGTTTCATTTATTTCATCTTAGCTCAAGTATGATATTTTGGGATTACAATAAGCATGGACAAAATCATCCTAATAATAATTATGCTGGTTATGATCATTCTGCATATGATCGTTCTGAGTATCGCCATTATTAGGATGATCATAAGCATAAGTTTTCTTCTCTTCCTCTAAAATAATACTACAATAGGTACAATTACTTTTTTATTGGTGTCATCTCTTTCAACTCATCCACTTGAATAAAAAAATATGGGTAATATTTGGAATACCTCTTTTTCATTCAATCAAGGTCCGATCAATCTAAACCAATTTCACAAATCTCTCTCATTCCATTTTATTTTATCAATATTGTATCATAAATTTCACAAATTACATATGATCTATGATAATTATATATCAGAAAAGTATCATAACATTTAATTAATACTAGTCAAGAAGACACTAATTATTGATGAAAATAGTCACTTCATTCATACCAAAATTATATTGAAAACAATGACCATTTACATCCAGCAATATGCATTCTCAATTCAACCCTTTCATTCTAGGTTTAGTGGGGATCTGATATATTACTCATTACAATTTTCTCTCATTCCATTCACAAAGTGATTTCAATCAGAACCTTTTCTCCAACCTTCTTCCTTTCATTATGATGGAATTTTCTAAGACAAAGTGAGTCTGGTAATTTTAACAACCACCATAAATATAATTTTCCCCAAAGACAATTTTATGATATTTCCAATATTCAAAAATGTTCCTTAACAAAAATAGAAAAAACATGAAAACAAATACCATCCTCATCATCTTGGTCCTAAAATATATCTTACTCTCCCCCATTTATCTTCTTTTTCATCCTTATCCCTTGAGTATTGAAACCCCCTATATCCATGTGGGCCATAACTAGGGTTGTAGATGGGGTTTAATGAAATTAATGGTATTTTAATTTTTTTTAGGATATCTCTTTTCCTATTTTTTATGATATTAATCGAAAACGATTATGTTTCACTATATTTGAGGTAGGTATCGCTGCATATTTTGTCTTTCCCTTAGTGTACCTTTGATTATAATGATATACATTGGTTTCAATTATATGATTTAATCATGAAGATCTATTGAGGTCTGTTTTATGCATATTTTATTATTATCCGAATTTATAAAATGAAATAATGAATTCAAATGATTCTAGAAATCATATTTACACAAAAATGATGTTTTGTAAAAAATTTCAAAGGTTTATTTTGTTTCAAATGAGTTACAAAGGATATATAAAAATGGGGTTTACTTATGATTTATATTATATAGATTATGAGAAAATTTGATTATGTGGTTGAGTTTATATTGGTTCTGAACATGAATGATTTATTACACATGGGAGACCTTCGTTGAGTTGGTAACATAAATGAATTCATCCATAGTATAGATTATGTTTTTTCAAGGAAATTTATCCCAATTATATTTAGTGGGATAATTAGATGGATTAGTACCCAATGAAATCATGAGAGCCCTTGGAATTGTAAGGTTCACGTATGTCAGTTTCTATTCCACGAGTGAAGTTGAGTTTCTATAGACTATAAGGTCCATGATCATGATGAATGTATAGTAATTGTTTGATATGTAATACTCTATATTACCAATTTTATTATTTTGAAATTGATGTTACTTATGCTTTATTTCTTGTATTTTACATTATAAAATCATTTTTAATGTTTTTTTAAAACATCGTTTACTTTAAAGATACCATAGATATTTATGAAAATATATCTACAAATTCATTTCTATATTGTTTTTAAATAATAAATAATAGTATGAATTGTGAAAAAAATCATAAAAAATCCTTGTGGTATCCAATTAGTATTTTCCTCACACCATATATATACCCATGGGTTATATACAGACATTATTCTTCAAGACACTATTATGGAAAATGCTTCCATAGTGTATGATGACTCTTCCTAATGCTCATCATCATTCCTTGGTATAATGGTTATGGTCAATATGTGTCATGTGTTGTTTGTGGGGAGTAATTTGGGATCCTTGGTTCCATTATGAGTTATTTCTTATCATCATCTTCATCCATGATTAAATATTTGATTATTTTTTATATTAATGTTATTACAACCCAATTTAAGTGTAGGGTTTTAGGATTATGAGTTATTTAGTTTTTACTACTATGATATTATCTTTTTGATTATTTATACATTTTAAAAAATATTTATTTATTATATTGGAATCTATCTTTTCAATGTTTCATATCAGAATACCATGGTGAATCTACATGATAGTTTTCTGGATTCTAATGGATGTGTTTTTCCCAATGGTTATCTCTTGATACCCTGGTTTTTTTCACTATCCCATGCTGACAGAGAACATTATTTGTTCCATTAATTAAGCTTAAATGAGTGACGTATCTAGTCTTTCTATTCTAGTTCATTAGAAAATGGTATCACATCCCCCTTTTTATTAGGGGAGTGATGGTATAGTGGAGATAAGACTTTCAAATCGTGAGAGGTAGCTTTAGGGGATAGTATGAAGACAACTTCCTCATGTCAACCCTTGATTTAAAATGGATGATAGGGAATTTGGTATTATGATCACAAATTATAGCCCATATTTATGAGATTTGATGTTTTTCTGAGTTGATTAATAGTTTTGGTAAGAACCCATTTGTAGTTTTGGAAAACTTATAGTTTTAGGATGAATGAAAGAATGAAACTCAACATGCACGGTCTCACAGATTGTTCATATAGGTCTGGACACCTTCTAGTATCTCATACATGATTAATGAATTACTTTATAAACTATGTGGACATATCGTGCACGATGATTAATTATTTAAAATTTTAATTTTTTTTCACCCATTTGGTATTTATAATTGTTTTTATTTTCGTTTTTATTTTATTAAAGTCAATCGACTGAGTTCTTCTGATTAAATTGATTTTTTTTAATTAAAACACTATGTTAATTGAGTTTTATTTTTCATATTTTATATATTAGGATTCCTATAAAGGGCTGTATAAACCAAATAGTGGGATCTTAATAATATGTCTTATAGTATAACCCTCTCATATAATATTATATAATTGAATAAATTTTCTAGACCATACAATATTCGGGCCAGGAAGGTTGAAGAGATAAATCATGAAAGATGGATCATTCTCAAGAGTTCACTATGAAAAATACACCAATTTTAATGGTGACAGAGGTCCCCAATTTATCATGGAGTGGATTGAAAACATTGACCATATATTCTATTTTCATTAAACCCCATTGAAATATAATGTTTGACTCTCTACCTAGTTTTTTGGAAGTTCCTAGCCAAAGGTGGTGGGAATATATTAGACCATACATTTTTCATGATTTTCGTACCTTGGTTATATTTAAAAATAATAATCAATATTTTTACACATGGATGTTAAGTTTTGTGAAATATTGAGAGTTCATGACCCAAAATCAAGGGATTATTTCAATAATCTGTATATAATTTTGTGTACTAAATTAGTTCATCTTTATCTTGATCACATTACAAATGATTCAAAATTGGGTTGAAGCATGAGATAAGGTGAAGAATCATTATCCAATTCATAATGGTAAATATTGTGGTGGTTGTGAAATATGTGATAGAAACAACTAAAATAACATGATTTAATGGCCATGATTGTGCCTCTTCTATTGTAGGGATTATTCAATTCTCCTTATCCATCCAAAACATGAATTGTGGGTTCAATTAGTGTAGTGGTAGGGGAAATCACTATTTATCATATTTTTTCTATAGGAATACTTTAGGAAAAAGTAGGTGTTTTATTTTGTTTTTTAAATATTGTTAGACTATTCTATATTTCAAAGAGGCACTCAAGGTGTGCTTCTAGTGTGATAATTTGGGACATCTTTAATGCTTCTACAGAAGTCCTCCACAGTGTAGAAGTGTTGGACATTCTTTTACCTAAGGATCTCAAGTAAAAATAAATGAATCTAAAAATGAGGTGCACCATTTATAGGATAAATGCAATAAACACCTTGAAGATAAGTTTCAGAGTGGGATGAAGACCATGTGTAAGTATATAGCTGATCATTTTATAGATGTATATTATATTGGACCAACCACTATGAGAGGTATAACAATGATCTATTTCTCTATGGATTTGGAGTAGTTCAATTCAACTACATCCCATTATATTTTAATCAATGTTTGTTGATTATTCGGGACTAAAACTAGGGTTGAACTGAATATTGGAGGTTATTTTGACACTAATAAGAAAGTGGAAGGATTATGGATTCTAGTGTTTTAGGTGATGAGTTGTGATTTATAATTTCAAAATAATGTGTAATTTATTGGGCATTGCTATGGATTTTTTATCACGTCATTGACATGTATTGGATGACTAATTTTAAATACCATATTATATTCTATATCAAAGAGTCAATTATTATCTCATAACATGAACATTAATGCCTTATTGGGTGAGTATGATAGAAGGTTGGTTAGGGAAATGCCTATTTTCTGATATTATATTTATCTCATTGTATTTTTCTATTTTACTCCCGGATGTGGTTGAGATGAGTATAGTTCATCAGTTCTAGTGGTGGTAGATAGGTATACAGAGTTATTTTTCGATTATTTTATTAGATTTACATTCCAAAAAGTGGTATATTTCCCTACTGATATTTGTCATTGAAATATCCCCATCACATTTCCATATTATTAGATTGATCCTCCCAATATAAAAGATTTAAAAATTTAGTTAGAAAATTCTAAATCCCATGGATTTATTTGATTGAGTGTGTCACCAATGGAATCACCATTTCTCATTCAAAAGAATATAGAATTCATTCTCTAACATTGCATTGATTACAAAAATACTTACCCACTAATCATCAAAATCAAATTTAAAAACCCCTATTTATGATCTTTTTGATCAGTTTTGGGGAGACTCGAGGTTTTAAAAAATTATTTGAGATTGGGATACCATTATTTGGTTGATCATGAAGCATATACCCCAATTACTACTTTTCAAATCAAATATTGGACATATGAGTATTTAATTATTTTATTCAGCCTTACAAATTCCCCAGAAGTTTTCATGGGATAGATGAACCAGATTATCTACTATTATATTGACTCGATCATTGTGTTGATTTTGGATGATATGTTGGTATACTGTAAGACAAAAAAGGAACATGGGGACCATCTAGACATTATTTTGGAATCCATGAATTAAAATATAATTTATACCAATTTATATTATTATTATTATTAGATCCATAATGTGATATTTTCAGGTAATGTGTAATCTAAGATAGGCCCCTCAACGGGTATTGAAGAAATAAAAGAGTGATGTATTGGTAATGGCCTATGAATTTGTTCGATATTAGTTGGTTATTATGTTTTTCTGGGTTTTATAGAAAATTAATTTTGGACTTCTCAATATACAAATCACCCTTAAAAATAATTACTTGAAAGGGGGAGGTTCATTTAGAATTAGATGTTACATAATTATTTTGAAAAAATGAAATCATGGTTTACTTTATCCCCTATTATAGTTCAACATGAACTAGGTATTAGTCATGTTATATATTTAACTATCTCAGGTACAAGGTTGGGAGGTGTGTTAATGAAAATTGATCATGTAGTGTCTTATGAATCTCATCAATTATAACCCAATGAAAATAATTACACCACACATGAATTTGAGTTA
Source organism: Viscum album (assembly GCA_963277665.1). Taxonomy (NCBI): domain Eukaryota; kingdom Viridiplantae; phylum Streptophyta; class Magnoliopsida; order Santalales; family Viscaceae; genus Viscum; species Viscum album. The sequence continues at coordinate 1,747,507,125 of OY728119.1, read as the reverse complement.
ACTATTATGTTTTATTCCCTAAAAACATAGTGTCAATATCTTTTTGGGGAGTGATTTATAGTATATTATGATAATAAGATTCTAAACTATATCTTCAAAAAAAGTGACCCCAATTTTTAATAGAGATACTTTGTGGAATATATCTAAACTTTTCGTTTCAATATATCATATACCCCACAAAAAGTGGGAATGTGGTGGTTGATTCTTTAAGCAGATTTTCACCCTCCCAATCAATAAGGTAATTATATGATGAATGGGACTTGAGAGGATTATTTCCTAATATGTGTTTAGATTTAGAATAGTTTTTAATAAGGATGTGTAATATTGCGAGCAAGATACAACATTCTTTTATTATAAAAGATATATATTCTTATTTCTAGTATATTTGGAGATTTTTAAATGATAGGGGGACTATAAGCGATTGGTATACATTTATAAATAGAGTTATTATATTTTATTCTAGGCTAGTTGTCCCATCAAATCTAAGGAAAAATATAATGGATGAAAAAACTAGACCATTTGGACAATTTAACGTAGGGTACAAAAATATTTAATAATGTAAAACTTTTTTATTAGTGTTTGGATATGTGGAAATCAATTTTATATTTCATATCTTGATATCTCTCTAGTTATAGGATAAATGTTGATCATCAATAACCTATAATGATATTTTATCCCATTTGTATTTCTATAAGGATTTGAGATGAGGTTTCCCTAAATTTGATGATTATATTGCCTCGATATTCGAGAGGGTGGGATGATATTTGGGTTGTTATCTATGGGTTAATGAAATTATCCTAATTCCATCAAGGTATAAACTCCATGAAATTTAATGATATCAAACGACTATATATCTAATAGGTTATGAGTCTCCAAGGAGTTCCTTTAGCTATCATATATAATCAAGAACAATGCATCCCTTCAAGGATTTAGAACGGTATTCAAGAATCTATAATCTCTTTCTAAAGTTGAGCATGAAATATCATCCACAGATGGATAATCATCTTGGTCAGAATATCAGGATTTAAAAATATATACTCCAAACATATATTCTTAAATTCAATAATTCTTAGGGGAAACATCTATTATTTATTGAATTTTCATATAACAATATTTACCAAGATTAAATTAAGATGTAATCAATAGAATAATTTTAAAAAGGGTCATTTCTATCTAATTTATATTTAATATAATTGGATGAGAACACGTTTTCAGTGTCATGACCCATCCAGAAAATAGTAATGAAGGTGTAGTTGATCAGACAAATATTGGTGATAGATCAAGGTATTAAAATTTATTACAATGTATATATTATTTATCAATTGGATTTTAATGTTGGTGATGAGGTGTTTCTGAGGGTTTCTCCTTATCTGGGACACTTTTTATAGGATAGAAAGTTATGTTTTTACCAGGTTAGGTCAGATCATTTGATACCATTAAACATATTGGGAAAGTGGCATACTAGTTGGACTTACTAACATAGATGACTTCTATTCTTGATTTATTCCATATATCTCAAATAAAAAAGTTTCATCTAGACCCATACCACGTAATTTAGATATTGTATCTAAATATTGGGCCGGAAACAATCTTTTATGAGTAGTCTATTCATATTGTGGATCATCTAATAAAGGTGTTGTTGGGTAAGTAGATTCCTTTCATCTTTGTGATATTGTAGTATAGCTAAGACAACTATGATACATGGGAGTGTGAGTCATTTATTAAAGATAAATGGCCTCATTTTTTGTGGATTTAGAACCTTGGGGACTTTTTGAGCATATAATGTGAAATTTTGGATATAATTATGACACACATCTAATCAATGGTATGAATTTATTTTGAGTTTAATTTTTTTATTATTTTGAGTATTAGGAGTTAGAGTTTCAATTTTTTTTAAAAAAAGTGAACCATCATTGGGTTAATGGTTATCATTAACCATGCCCCCAATCATATAAAATGGGGTATGAGGATCTCAATAGAAATTTTCAAAGTCATTGTATAGTTTCTTAAATAGTTTTTGATCCTAGGTAACTATGAATCTAAGTGTTTTACATTAGGAAAACCTACAATGTTGGCACAAGGTTAGTGTAAACCATGCATCCAAACCCTGTGATATCTCCAGGTGGATTCTATGTCTCCCATTTAGTTGGAACATGATTTTCCAGACCATGCAGCCGACCAAATTTTCAATAAAATGTGAATTTAACTTTATATCCCTATCAAATTTAACAATTATTTCCACCCTCTCCCCAATTCCATCCCAAAAATACCCCCTTTACCCATGGATATCTCTCCCATTTACTTATTTGGTGTCTTTTCCTAGAAAATTATTATTTCTCTTGAGGTAACATTTGATTTCTATTGGAAGCTCTCTCATCTCCCATTATATCCCATTCTTCTTCCTTATATCTTGAGTATTGAAACCCTAGATGGATATAGTGGTTGACATAGGGTTATGGATATGGGATTAATGAAATTTATAGGATTTTTAGGTTCATGCGGAAATCTATTTTTTTATTCATGTAAAATTAAGAGACGGTGAGTAGGTTTCACCATATTTGAGGTATGTGTCTCTATATAAATTATCTTTCTCACGACAAACAAATGGTTCAAGAGATTTTCTTTTTTAAAATTATGTAATATTATTTTAATGATCTATTTTGGGATTCTATATGATTTTTATCATTTATTATTGGTATTTTTTAAATTAAATTGGATATTTTAAATGACCCTCACTAAAAATCATTTTTACAGCTAAAACGTGGTTGATAATATCAATAAAATTATATTTTTAGTTTAAAACTAGTTAAAATATATGTTGGGAGAATATTTTTCCTTTTGATTTTTGTTATATTGATTATATAAACCTTATACATTATGGTTTTAAATATATTATCTATGATATTTATGGTTTACTATATAAGGGAAACCATGGGTGAGTTGGTAACTCATAAGAATGAAAACCTAGTGTAGATTCCACATTGTATAAGGAATTTATCACAATTAAATTGAGTGTGAAAATAGGATCTATTTGTGTTTTTTAGTCTCTGGAAGGTACCATAATTATTAATCTCATACATTCTAGCTATTGTTCTTCAAGCGAGTCTCATTTTCCATAAACCCAACGGTTTGTGAGCATAATGTATATATTATGATTTTTTGAGATATCTTATTAACAATTTATTATATTATTATTTAGACTTTGGTTTTACTCATGTCATGTTTCCATCAGTTTATCATCATGAATACCTTATTCATTTTTTATAAGTCATGGTTTTCTTTAAAGAAACTGAATGTTTTTATGAAAAATTCATATAAAGTCATTTCCATATTTTTTTCAAATAAGAACTGAAAATTTTCATTAAAAAATATATTATTAGGATTCATGGTTGTATCTTAATAATCTTTTCATCACACCATGCATATAACCATGGGGTTATTTAAGACTTTTTTTGTAGGTTACAAATCAGGGGAACAGTTTTATATAGGTTGGTTTCCCTTCTTGATTCCCATCATCCATCTTTGGTATAGTTGCGGTGGTGACTATGAGTTATGGGATGTTATTTGATTGTGTGTACTATTTTGGGATCCTCAATGATGTTATGGGTTATTTTTCATTAACCAATTCAGGCATGATCATATTTTTATTTTTATTATATATAGTTGTTTATTACCACCTTATTTATACATATTGTTTTATTTATCTTAGTTATTTTGATATTTCTTCCATGATATGATTTGACTGATTGTTTTTAAATTATGGAAAGTATTTATTTTTTAATGGGTGATAATATTATAGATGGATAGTTCTATAATGTCAAGATTATTTTTTGTGATGGTTATTTTGAATTAGATGTTGAAATCATTCCCAATGGTTATTACAATGTATAGCTAGTGTAAAATAACATGTATCACATAATTTATACAACCAACTGCATGTCATGTAGTTTTTATCTCTTCAATTACTTCATGTGTTGAAACACACAACATAATTAAAATATTATAATAATTATTTCTTGGGTTGATATGTGTTACTCAATATGTACATGCCACCTACACATTATGTAATAAATTAGTGGTTATGTATCTCTACTATTAGTCTACATGTGGCATATAATGACACCACATATTGACCACATGACTTATCGAAATTTATGTGATGTTAAAACCACGTGGTTCTATGTGGTGTTTAAACTATAGATAAATTATGTAATTGCTTTCAAACCACATGTCATGCTGGTCAAAAGTACATGATGTGCAATGATGCTGCAAAATAAGTCACACTGGATGCCAGGATTTATGGGTCTCACACATTGTGTGACTTTCCCATGAGTACATGAAATGTAATTTAACCTTACACATTATGTAACCATGTCATGAAGCCAACATCCTTGGCACATTTAGATGATATATGTGATAATTCATTTTAGTTTTTGGCCTATTATTTTAAACAATAATTTAGATGAATGTGTTATCTCAACATTTGGATTAAAAACAAAATTATAGAAATAAAAACGAAGGGAAAATGTAATAAATTTATTAAATAAATACTAAATAATTATAAATTATTATGTGACCACGTTGATACCATTTCAAAAAATTTATAGAACAGTGAAAGTTTTGTGAGAGTGAAAAATTATTGGATTGATACTTATTTCAATGGATAAATATAAATATAATGGTGAACAGAACCACCAAATATTATAGAGAGGGTCTTTGATATTTAATTTAAAATTAATTTAAAATATAACTTCACTAAAATGTGATAATCATCTTGATCAATTTTTGTTTTCAATATTTGTGTGTAATCATTATTGTGTAGTATCCATTTGAATATTCATCTAGTTATATCTACACATTCTCTATAAATATTTAGATTAAGAACATGAATCTTTAGGTGTTTTCATAGTATATAAAATTTCTTTATGTTATTTATTGTTGATTAAAATAATGTGTTCTCTTATTATATCGAACTTATTTAGAGTTTTGGTTTATGAAGAACCTCTCTAGGGATTTATAGAAATTTTTAGAGGAATTAATTATGAAAAATAAGTTTCATTTCTCTCTAAAATGATATTTCATGGATTATGTACTTATGATTAAAATAATTGATAATTTTACATAAACCCTTGTCAATATATTTAATCTAAGTAATACCACATGATAAATAATAATATTATTATTATTATTATGTCCCCTAATATAAATTTACTTAAATATTATTTCCTAAATAATTTAATTAATGTTTTTTTAAATGATATTAAATATAATATGAAATTTTAAATGCTCCACTAAATCTACCCATAAATATTTCATAGAATTTAGTAAACCTTTAATAATAATAAAATAAATCAAAATAATATTATTTTCTCAATAAATGCATATTGTATTCTATAAAATCATGTATAAATATTTATTTTAATATTCACATTACTGAAAATATATATTAAATTATTTTCTAAAATAGTGAATAAATATTTATTTATTTATTAACCTGTGAAAAAATAAACAACAGATAAAAGTAAACTCACATATTCTAAACTCATATATCTCATTATATAATGTTTATAACCAATATTTCTTGAATAATAATTATTCCCTATGCTCGGAATAACATTTTTCATAATATTAAATTCACTAGAATTTAATATGACACTAGATACCATTATTGTGTGACCCTTTAGGGGTCTTCCTCTAAATATGTATGTGAAATTATCTGAAGTATAAGATCAACCTCTAGAAACACATCAAGGAACCCATAAGGAATGAAGAAAATGTTTGAAAACTAATTACATTATTAAGAATGCTACTGTGTAACATAAACTTCTTTTTCTTTCTTAGAATTTATAAAATGATCTCACTGATGAACATTAATGAGCGTTGATTTAATGATATAGTTCTATTATTTTTTAAAGATCCAAATATATCTTCTTCCATTAACATGGAAGCGATAAATCCATATTTTGACTTATTAAATTAATTCGATAATGTGACCCCAACACCGGTAGCCTGAAGATGGTATCTACTTTATCATATTGGCATAAGATACAAGGAATAACATCCATAATATATGAAAAGTTTATTATTATTGGTAGACTAGATACATGAAAAGTTACTATATTTTGTTTGAATACATGATTTATAACATAATTATTATTTTTGATAATATAATTATTTCCTCTAGAATATTATTTCATATCATTAATAGTAAAATTAAAGGATTCATGCGAAAGGAAACAAAATAAGGGTGAGCTGAAATTCTTAGTAAGGATTATGTAGAGTGGAAGCTATCATGAATTAGTGAGCATAATCATCATGGAAAGGTATATAATTGAACACGCATACCATTTAAATAATTTTTCTAGAATAATAAATATAGAGAGTTAAATAATAGAAAAAAATGTACTTTAATTAAAAACATGATTTTCATAACTTTATAAGGAATAGTCAATATAAAAATGTAAATAACTAAAAATAAATATTACTTAATAAATAAAATTAGAATGAATTGCATCCATATATAATATCATATAAAATATTACATGGAAATTAATAAAAAAAATTATTAATGAAATAAATACATAGTTATTGGATGTCATCTTATCAAGCATCATGGAACCTCTAGTTTCAAGACCTTGAACAATACAGTTTAAAACTAATGGTTAAAATCATTCAATTCTATATCACCTATTTTTCCCATAAGACCTAACAATGAATCAAGGGGATATATAATTTTATGGCCCACTAATAAATTTAGGTCCAAAGAATTCTTTTTATATTGAATAATCAATTTAATTCATGAATAATGTACATTATCATCATATATCCATAATGAGTAAATAATTTGAATTTATCAATATTACCCTTGATAAAAAAATAACATTCAATGTAGAACAATGTATAAAAAATGATATGTAGTTTAAAAAATTAATATATCCATGATAAATAATAAAAACATTTAGGGTAAATTTAAGGTTCAATGATCACTGGAAAGATAATATTTCATTGTAATGTCAATGAATAAAAAAAGTAATCACTGAAGGGAATGTCAATACTATACATAGGAAACATAATCATAAACCATTCATAGGGAGTATAAATATTATTTCAATACAATATATCCTAAGTGTAGTATATGAAAAATAAATGGTTGTAACATTGACAAATATTAATACCATAAAAATATCATTAAAAAAATACTGATGAAAATATCATTTTTATTTTAAAACTCACTTTTTAAAACATACAACATTTTGAATATCCTTTTCCTTGAAAATCACATTAAAAATATTAATTTATAGAACATTAAAGAAATAATATTCTTTAAAAATAACCTTATAAACATGAAAAGGATACTTTAAATAAATTATGGTCATAAATGTGGGTAATTATTTACATGACATACATGTTAAAAACATTATTCCTTTTACATTGTACAATGGTTGGAAAAGTGTCATGTTCAGATAATAATAAGAACATTCCTTTAAAAATATTTTCTTAAAAGAAAAAATGTGTAATATTTTCATTAAGAAATAATTTGAATACATTTTAAACATATTGGAAAAAAATTTAGAAATAATTGTTTTGGAATAAAACATATTTCTGACTGAAGATGGAAATTAAGTTGGATTTTCTAGGGAATCGTTTTAATAAAAATTTATTTACCATGGAGTGGAAAAATGGATCTATAATGTGAAAGTGTCATGAATAACTAATGGTAATAAAATAAAATGGGTTTATTATAAAATGATCAAATAATTTCCTTTAACTAAATTTAATTAAATAATCTTGATAAGAATGAGATTGTGAACTAAACCCTTCAAGGGATGATAATTTTGAAGTGGGAATTAATCACTGAATCAATCCTGTATATCAACTATTAATCTACATAAAACATGTTTAAATAAAAAATAACATAATCAACATTCATTATACACATAATATTATAATATCAATGACAATGAAGAAGTAGTATAAACCAATGAAAATAAATTAAATTATAGAATTATTTCCCACTTGGAAATTTTTATATGTAATTGCCTAGGATGAAATAATTCAAATTGAAACACGAAATACCATGATTTAATAATTAATCCTGATGTATTATTAAAAAATTGGTATTATATACACCATATGAAATAAATTAGTTGCATAACAATACAATATTCCTCAATGAAGTGAAATTAAGATAAAATACCTTACCTCGTACTTCTATTTTCTTTTATGTTATTTAAACCCCATTATAGTGGTTTTATACATTTTATTACCTAATACAAAAACCATATAAATATTTATAATATAATATAATATCCATTTTATATCCTATCACCTTTTCGTTAATAATCATTCATAATTTTCATTATTTTGGGTATTAATTGCCTTGTTTTCTAATATCTGTTTCATCATTAAAAGTCCAGTTATTTTGAAGATTATATAGATTTTCCATATCTATAATAATAATCATGGTATAATTATCATATTTTTATATAAATTACACATTTTAATCCCATAATTAAATATGTTAATTAAAAATTGACTGTGTTATCATCATTAAGATGGTAGGTCATACATACATATGAGTAGTGTTTCCATTTTTCAATGATCGATATAGAAAGGAGCTAAGTATTATTTAATCCGTAAATATTGATAATAATATAATATATAACCTATTATTTCTTTAAATATACTTATATATATCATCCTTGTTGTGTGGTGATGAAAGGAGAGTCACATCTCTTCGTGAAGGTGGATGTTCACACATACAAAAACTTTGTTATCATCTTTAAGTGGGTGAAAATGTAAGAAAAAATATTACATTTTCATAATTATAATGATTTCACTAATATAATAATTATTTCTTGTATATAACATATATTTATTAAATATAAAGATATTACATTTCATTTACTTGTTTAGTGAAAGATGGATCATATCACTCCGAAATGTTGTAGTCCACCGTACACATGAGCAACACTATCATATCCCATATGGAATGGAAAATAAAGACATATATTTTATATAATGACTCGTTATGAATAATTATGTTATAAATATAATATATATACATTATATCCATATTCATACCCATCCTTGTTTGGTGTTAATGGAATAATGAATGAAATCATTTCTTGAGGCAGTGGTCCTCCGTACACATTATCAATGATTTCATAACCCATTTGATGGATGTGATGCTGGTTTTAGTTTATTCAATTATTATAAAAAAAATTATTTAATCTATAAATTCATGTTTGTTGGGAATGGTTTAGGATTTGAAAATCTGTTCAGATAAAATTCAATCCAATATAACCCAAAATACTTCTAATGAGTTTGCTTCATGAAGCCTTGATCCACCACGAATGGCTTGAGATCGTGAACCTCCCTACCAAGAAGATCCCTTAAAAAACACATGAATATGTGATAGTGTTCCTTCATTAATCTTGTGATTATTTTATAATTCAAGAATGGTTGATGGTGTCTTCGTCAGTTTGATAGAGCCACACCCATTCGTGAATTCCACAATTTATTCAGAAAAGGACTCCAATATTCATGAAACCACTTTCTTATAAATACCCCACTCATTTAGAATTTTGTTCGATTTTTATCCAAAACCTTATCTTACAAGTCACCCATATTTCAAAAAACTCCTGATCATTTTGACCTAATGAAAAAATGGATCATTCAAGGTATCCATGATTCGCGAAACCACCTCTCATGTGTTTTTGAATGCCTCTGCCTAAGGTGGGTTCCATTCAGGAAGGCTCAATTAAGGGTTCGTGAAATAATCATCCTTCATCAAGTTTTCCTATCATGAATCATGTATTACATTTGAAACATGTTTATCTTGATTTTTGATGCTTACTCCATAATGAATCCCCTGACCTTCATGATGCACCTGGTCTTCTTGAAGTAACCCTCTACAGGGTCCAAGACATTGTAAAACACCACTAATGAACCTCTTCATTGTGCCTTTCTTCTTCTAACCCTATTTTGAACATGTTGAGTACCCAGTTCCACCACAATAATCAATGATGTGTTCAACTGCACCTCGATGTCCCATGTGACCTATTCCACCAACCCATGTGTTTGGGCACTACACATCGAGTGTGGACGGATCCTTACACATACCCGTTTCTTCTAAAAATAAGTACCCTAATGATGATTACTTCTATAGATAGGCACCCCAATGTGGAACTCATGATTGGAAACTCCTCCTATCTATGTCACTTGGATGTTCCATAGCCATTCTCGGCCCAAAGGCACGTGATATATGGTCACATAAGACCAGGGTGTATACTGTAACACACCGATATTTTATGAAAAATATTCGTTTTAATTTCATTAATGTCTTGTGTTGTATGCTACACCAAACGGATTTTGCACAACACGCATCCTTGACATTCCTTGCATTACACTCAATCGCGGCCTTCCTCGATAACTTGCGTCGTACGCAATACCGAGTTTCACTAAACAATGATATGCTATTAAAATATTATTAAAACTAGCCGTTATAAATAGTAATAACCACTTTTTGAAATTTTGTAAATTTTATTTATCAAAATGGACTTCATTTTTGGATTCGGAATATTGAAATTAGCTTACGGTGAAATTTTGGTATGTTTAGGATAAATTTTCATATTCTGATGAATAGTGAAAATTACTAAATTTTAATTAAAAACAACTTTTTTAATCAAAATAATTAATAGTGATAAATTATTAATTTGAGTGGTTTTAAAGTATATTTAGAATATATTTTTACAATTTAATAGATGTTGTATTCGATCACATCTGCTAAAGTTGGTGGTCCGGCACCAAAGCTGGAGGTCTCGGCGATTCGGCTCCAACGCCTTTTCTTCCTCGGCGTCTTGACTCCAAATTCGGAGGTCTCGGCGTTTCGGAGTCAGGGTTATTGGCATTAGGCTTCCCTTTTTTTGCTGAGATATCTACAAAAATTCTTCTTTCGTGGCGATTCAGTTTTGGATCTGCGCACGATCTTGGTTTTTCTCCCTTTATGGCTTTTCCACACTTTCTTGGTTTCAACCGGATCGATGAGAGGAGATCCGTTGAAAGAGATGATTTCCGAGCACCAGTCCGGCAGTTTGGGGATGTGCAGGAGAAGGATTGTGCGGATCAGCCTCTGACCAGCGCTACTCGGTCACGGACTGGTTCTATTCAAGGTCCTGCTCGGCTGGATGTGGATGTGCAGAAGAAGGCAAGGGTGGCTAGCCCAGTTGCTTCTCGACCTCGAGATATGGCTGAAGCTAGGGTTTCAGTTGGAGATTCCTTGGGATCATCGCGCAGGCAGCTATCCTTCGTGGATGTCATGAAGGCATCGGCACCTGTGTCTAAGAAAGATGACCATAGGAGGATTCTTCGAAAGGGTTCTCTTGCCCATGTGGAGGCTAACCCTGGTGTCATTGCAGAACGACTAGAACTAGGGGAGAACTCTTTGATTTCTCGTGTTGTCCTTCCTAAAGGTGTTTTTCCATGGAAATGTGAAGATTTATTCCAAAGGATTTCGACATTGTGGGGTTTTGGCAACTAGAAATGTGTCTCTCTTGGTCGGGGATTCTTTCACTGTTTATTTCCATCAGATGATGTGAAGATGAAAGCTTGGAGCTTTGGATCCATGTTCTTAAAGCCGTGTTGGATTAATCTGCATGAATGGTCATTGGATTTTAATGTATCAAGTGCTAAGAATGTCTTCGCCCAGGTATGGGTTCGTCTTCATGGGCTGAACTGGGTTCTTTGGCATCCAGAAATATTGCATGATATTGGAACGGCAATCGGAACACCCATCCGTCTTGATAAGGAGACGACAGATGTCAGGTATGGGCACTTTGCCAGAATGCTGGTGGAAGTTGACCTCAGGTCCACTCTCATTGACACGGTTACGCTTTCTATTCCCTCTGATCAAATTCTGATTGATGTTGAATATGAAAACAAACCCCTCTTCTGCACGAAATTCATGGCTGTGGGGCACTCTTTGTAGTCATGTCGTAAAAACATTTCTTGTAAAGAATGTGGACTGCGAGGGCACCCCTCCAATCAATGTCGCCGTAATGTGAATCTAAAGGATCCGCCTTCACTAAAGCCTGACACTAGGGACAATGACCCTCTTTTGGAATCTGACACTCGTGAGCTGCCGCTTTATAGGAATGCGAAAGAGGTGATAACTGATGCTTCTCCGCCTCGATCTTCTGATCATATTGGAGCTCAAGAGCCTCCCTATGAAAAGGCTCTGAGTACATCCCCCGCTATGATGGGGATTGATCCTCCACATCAGAATGCACAACCATCCTCCTCTGCGTCTGAGAAAGGAAGGGCGGAGGAATCCACTCCTGGAGTTGGGGACCTAACCCACTGCAAAGGGGGTGCCTCTCATGTTGAGACCATGGGATGATATATGGATGCAAATATGATATCATATAGTGATATTGTCCGAGGAGAAAAGAAAAGAGGCCCTGACAATGAGGGTGTCAGATCTGCCCATGTTTCAAGGAAACCAAGGAAGGACTACTCTGCAGTTCCGAGGACCGTGACCACTAGGGCATCTGCCAAGAAGAAGATTGAGAAGCTATCAAAGGAGCAGCTGGACAAACGGAAGTTCTATAAGAAGTTTCTTAAACAATACGAGACCCAATCAGAATGGGAATCAGCTGATGCTGATGACACGATCGGGTATGGGGGTGGTGACTATGAATGTTTTGACTTGTAATCTCTCTCTCTTCCTTCTCCTGTTTCTGCACTTTTATTTTATTAATAAATTTTGTGGTCCAAGCTTTCTTGGATCGGACTTTCTGGATATTTTTACAATTTAATACAATGTTTCTCATTGGATGTAATTTCACATTTAAACAAGATATAAACAAGTGTCAATCTTTTGATAGTTATTATCTCTTAAAAACACGCTATTTGTTTTGACGACGGGAATTAATTTTTAAATTATTTAATGTAACTGATATGTTTTGAATTTGATAAAATAGACATCATTTTTGAATTCATAATATCAGATATAGCTTAGGCCTAATTTTTGGTATTTTTTTAGAAACAATCATTTTTTGATGAATAGTGAAACCACTAAGTGGTAGTTAAAAAACTGAATTTTTCATAAAACATAATTTTACCGCTTCTTTAAGTGGAATTCCGAAAATCCAAGAGACACGTTTAATATCAAGGACTAAAATGTGGTTCAATTAGATGAAAATAATATTTTGTGAATAGTAACTCTTTACTTTTTTTACCACGGTTAAAAGTAAATAGGGTCATTAAGGGTAAAAATGATATTATTATTACCCTAACTCATGTCCTAATTCTATTGGATAAGTGGCATTCGACCAAAAACAACCTTAGGAATAAAATATGACCATTTAAGCCCACTTGGATTAGATTATGACATTTATTATTAATTTATTTAAAGAAGGGTTAAAATAGTTAAAATCAATGTTTAATAAGTAAATCATTTTTAATATAGGGTTATACATAAGATAAATTCGACTATAAATATTCATTTGAAAGATAAAAATATTTAATAAATAATGATATTTTATTTGTAATTTTGAGACTTTAAATAATTTAATTTATTTATGACGCAATGATGATGCAGTAAATATCTTATTAATGAAATATTGACATAATTGATGTTATAAATACCCAAATAAATGTAATTTGAGACATTTTATGAATTCCAAAAATTTTATATGTTAATATGACATGTTAGTGTTGATTTAATTAACTTTTTTCGAACTACTCATTCTGTAATTATTTTTACAACAATCAATTACCAAATAGTGTCAAAATTGATATAAAATAGTTTTTAAGACAAATATTATATTATTAATTGTTATTATATTCATAAAAATCTAAGTTTAGGCAAAATGACTTAGATAAGGTTATATATAATAATAATAAACAACTTGGGGTTCGTTTGGATTGTTATAGTAAGTTTATTAACCTTATAGTCTAAGAACACAAAAAGACACGGTAAAAGTAAAATTATCTAACTAAAAGTTAAAACTAAATGATAAGGTTAAAATAGTAAACTAAACTTTTCCAAATTATATTGGATGATAGGATTTCGACCTATCCCCACCTTATCTTCGAAAAAAATCAATTTGGAGCTATTTAAAACCGAATTTGGCTTTATAAAAAAATTATATTTTTTGTTATTCCAAAGGTGCCCCTCTCCTCCCTTATGAAAGGGCACCTCCTCCTTCTCTTCCTTACACCACATTGAGCCTTCAAGCTCGGAAAAACCCTTCCAAATTCTCTTCTAAACTTCCATAGAAACATCCTAGAAGTTCTGGTCTTCCTCAAAAACCAATTTTAGTTCCCTAAAAGGAGATCTCAAAGAGGCGCTTCAAAGAAGAGGTAATGTTCGTTACTGATTATTTCAACTTTATTTATTCTTTCACTTATTCTTATTAGGTTGTTTCATTATGAAGTAATAACATCAGTATCACTCATATACTGATATGTTATTATAAGTATGAAAAAACCCTATTTAACCATCTATCCATCTTACGGAAAACGAAATCACCGCGCGTGCGTACGTACGGAATACGGTCTCCACGCCGTGGTGTAATCTATTTTCCACCACCACCTTACTTGGATGGGTATAATGGTGTACATAATAACTAAATATGATTATTGTAAAGTGATATTGATTCTGAAATAGTATACATATAATCCAATACAATTCCACAATCATGCGAACGATATCATCGCTCGTGCGTACGTACGGAATACCGTCTCCACGATGTGATGCGACTCGTTCTACATGATCTTCATTGCATAATGATTATATAAATGAATTGAATGAATTAATATGATATATATTACACTAATACCATTATGTAAATAATGTATCTATAACCTAAAAATAAGAATAAGAATTTATTCGACAAAACACGGATAAGAAAAAAAAGTATTAAACACCCGAATAAGAAGTTGCAATGAAATATTACGATTAATAAGCTAAGAATATGAGCATATATGATATCATAACAATGAGTATGATTCTGGAATATGTCAATGACATTATTTAAATCATTATACAGGAGGTTCAGACACTTACGAAGCAAATCGGACCAAAGGTAAGGGATATTTCACAATCTCATTTTTATCCGAGATTCTTTATACTTTGAAATTTACTGGGGTGTATTTTATCATCCACATCCATGTTTCCTCAATATGTAATATTATTTCAATACATATACAATTTTTTAAATCCAATTTTACCCTTCGGTGAGTTTTTACTAAAATATATGAAAGTAATCTTTTGTCGTTTTTCATACGAGGTACTTTTTGACTTTTCCGACAAAAGTACGAGAAGAATGTATTTTTAACATATACGGCATGAATGGATTTTTAAAACAATATTTCAATGAATCGTCCTTTACAAGTTTTCATGTTTATTTTTAATCAACTCCTTTTATTTTAAAATTGTATGACATGTTAAGAAAGGAAAAATGTTTTTGAAGTAAAAAGGTTATTTTCCTCAAGAATGGATTTCAAGAGTTTTTTCAAAATTATTTTCCATCTAACATAATATAGGGTTCTGTTTCTATTCCTATTATTACATTGATTTTATTATGTTGTGATGGAATTATTTTTATTAATCCCTTTATCTTATATGAATTGTTTTATGATGTCATGTTGTTTAAGAATCCCATTTTTATTACATGGGTTATGCAGTGATGTATGATTTATGATTTTGTGGCACACATATGAATGGTATCATTATGAGATGGGTGGGACCTATATCTCCCTCCAATGCATTGGGTAAAGATTTTATATCTCTTGAGATAGACATGGCTGGAACGGTAGGTTATACCGGTTCCGTGAAACAGGACTGAAACGAGGAGTGAACTCGGTTCAGAAAGGGACTTTGTCCGCAAAGATAGCTTGGCAATGAGTCTTGAATAATAAGAAATGATTCTCTATTATTATGTGTGTATGCCACAAAGTTTCATGTTTTAAGTTATGATTATTGGGATTACATTTCACTACTATGATTTATCCCATGTTATGAAATTATGATCTTTTTTGCAGGTTACGATTTCCAAAAGATATGTTCTTATGAATATGATGTGATTGATATTTATTTTGTTTACCCTTACTGATAATTTGAGCTCACCCTTTTTTGTTTTCTTTTCCCCAGGATATAAAGAAAGGATTTAGGTTTTAAAAAAAGAAGATCTTTATGGGAGATGTTGAAGATCTTTCACCACAATTAGAAGATTATATTCCGAGTTTCCAAAGACACTAAACTATTAATGTCCTTGTGTGTGTGTTTTTGTTATGTAATAAGTATTCCGCAAAAGTAATGTAATGTCTATGTACATTAAGCTTCAGGTCTCTACAGTTGGTATCAGAGGAAAGGTTTATTCAACCTTTTGAAACTAGGATGCGAGAACTTTAGTGAGATCCCTAGAGATATTTCTAATGTATGTCTAGGGATGTCCCTAAGGTTAAGTATACGTATAGTTTATAGTCATATAATTACGCTAACGATCATATAATTAAACCTAAGATGTTAGATATTGAAGGTACTCCAACTTTATTATGTTGTTTTCCCTAGCACGATTTTTACCTCTCACGCTATTCTTTTTGGGTTTTAGACGATGGCTGGAACCCGAAGGAACCGGGTTGATCAATGCAATGGACAATGCAATGATTGTCCTCCTGAACAAACAAATGTTATGGGAGATGGAGTAAAAAATATTATTGCTATACTTACACAAGCTATGAATCATTCTGGACTTCCAAATGAGAAGATAAGGGAACAATAATCTATTGTGTCCTTCATGAGGAAACATCCACCTTCTTTCAGTGGGTCTTCTGATCCACTTGTTGCTGAACAATGGATCAGTACTACTGAAAAGATATTTTCAGTTCTTCATTGTTCTGAACATGATAAAGTCATCTTATCAGTGTATCGTTTGGAAGGTGATGCTGATCAATGGTGGAATCCTATCAAGAATATGAGCCCAAGAAATGAAATTGAGTCCATGGAATGGAACAAGTTCAAGAAATTATTTTTCAATAAGTACTTCCCTCGCATTCTTCGAACAAAGATGGAGAAGTAGTTTCTTGAACTAAAGAAAAAGGATGATGAATCTGTTGGTATATACGAAGCGAATTTTACAAGGCTTTCATGGTATGCATCTGGATTTATCATCCAACCTGAAACTAAAGTTGATCGATTCTTCAGTGGCTTAAAACCAAATCTTCGAAGGGAATTAGTTATAAGAGACTTCAGTAGATATGAAGAAATTGTCTGTTTTGCTATCAAGGTAGAAATGGAAGTTTGTGT
Source organism: Viscum album (assembly GCA_963277665.1). Lineage (NCBI taxonomy): Eukaryota > Viridiplantae > Streptophyta > Magnoliopsida > Santalales > Viscaceae > Viscum > Viscum album. The sequence goes on along the minus strand of OY728119.1, from coordinate 1,747,489,811 downwards.
TACTTATCCATCTCCTATTTTTGACATGAAACGAAAGATGGAGTTCAAGGAGAAACTTTAGAATAATGGTGAAAAGAAGAATAATGTTTCCTTATGCTCAATGTGTGGAAAGAAGCATGGTGGAGATTGTCTTAAAGGGATTAGAAAATGTTTTATGTGTGGAAAAAAAGGTCTTCGAGCAGCTGAGTGTCGAAGTAATGGAAAAAGGGTTTCTAATGATGTGAATAAAGAAAAGACTGTAGAGAACACACCACCAACAGTTCAATACTTCAAGTGCAAGGAAATGGGGCATTATGCTAATAAATTCCCTAATCCAAGGGTTATTGATGATCGACACGAGCAACCACTTAAGGAAAAGGAAAAAGGGAAGTCACATGTGATCACTATTGGCGATGTTGAATATGAAAACGATGTGGTGGAATGATTAAGTGTTTATGTAATGGGATTCCAAAACAATGTTGTATATAGTATCATGGAATATTAGAATATTTATGTATTGGTCTATTGTGGTTTTCAATAATTTTATGGTATCGGTAACCATGGAAAGTGATTGAGATATTTTTGGAAAAAATGATGATATGCGCATAATGAAGGGATAAGGAGAAAATGAAATGTTTGACAGTATTCATGAGCTCATGACTGATATAAGGAAATAGTTATATCATGGTTTGAGGTTTTGGTATGTGAAAAGAGTTAACTTTTGACAATACTCATGTTTTCACTAAGATTCAATGGGTATTCATTTTTCAAGAGAATACATGATTAAGGCCTTTGAATGTTTGGAATGTGACCAACAAGACATATCTCATGATATACAGGGACTAATGATGGTATTAACATGCTTGTTATATGAACTATTTGGTAATCATTTTCACTATAATATGAGATTGGACAGCAGTATTTTGGATAAGCCTAAAGATTGGAAATGATTATGTTTGACATAAGTTAGTATTGTTAAAGGATAGAACTTTTTTTTGGTATTATTGATGGGATGTTATATTAATGTAGTTTTAGAAAAAGGACAACCTGCAGGACGGGCGACAGCCCATCGCGTCGGACAAGGCTGTGGGAATTGAACCCACAACCGAAATGCGACTGGCCTTTATCGCCTACCAATAGCCTACAGGAAGTCCCTGGTTAGTAGAAACTAGTTTTATTTTATCACGCGGTATGATATATGAAGTATAAGTTCATTTTTTGAATCGTATACGATTAACCTCACCATAGACGGTCTTATGTATTTTTGATAACTTTTGTAAACTTTTGTTTGAGACAGATGGAATGACCCATCAATCTATCACATGATCTACTAACACTTCAGGAATGACAAATAAAACTTTATTTCATTAAGAGATGAAGTGGAAATTGTCCAAAGAACAACCAACGGTGACACTGTACCAAAATCATGAAAATATTTCTTCTAATTCCAATTTCATCAACTTTAGGGAAATGATGTTCAAAACCAAAAATGTTTTCCTAGTACTCTTATATCTGATGAATCAGATGGTACGTTATATCGTCACAAATTTATGACTTTGTTATTGCTGGTTTTTCTATAGCCATGTTCTCTACCACTCTCCATCAGAACATGGTGGTTAGATTTCTCTTCCATATCCATATTTTCACCTATGTGGAAACCCAGTGATTAGTTTATTTGGGTAACCATTAGGTTTCATAATTTTGTTTTTAAATATTGGTTTTGGTATTCCTTTTTACGATGTGGGTTTCTGTTAAAGAAACTTTTGAGTAGTAAACCATTTATAACCCCGACGAATTTCGAGGGCGAAATTCATTTTAAGGGGGTAGAATGTAACACCCCGAGATTTTATGAAAAATTTTCTTTTTAATTTCATTAATGTCTTGTGTTATACGCTACACCAAAAAGAGCTTGCATAAAACGCATCCTTGACTTGCCTTACATTATACGCAATCACGACCTTCCTCGATAACTTGCGTCATACGCAATACCGAGTTTCACTAAACAATGATATGCTATTAAAATATTATTAAAACTAACTGTTATGAATAGTAATAACCAAATTTTGAAATTTTTTAAATTTTATTTTTCAAAATGGACTTCATTTTTGGATTCGGAATATCGAAATTAGCTTAGGGTGAAATTTTGGTACGTTTCGGATAAATTTTCATATTCTGATGAATAGTGAAAATTACTAAATTTTAATTAAAAACAACTTTTTAAATCAAAATAATTAATAGTGATAAATTATTAATTTGAGTGGTTTTAAAGTAAATTTAGAATATATTTTTACAATTTAATACAATTTTTCTCATTGGATGTAATTTCACATTTAAACCAGATATAAACAAGTGTCATTATTTTGATAGTTATTATCTCTTAAAAACACGCTATTTGTTTTGATGACGGGAATTAATTTTTAAAATAGTTAATGTAACTGATATTTTTTGATTTTGATAAAATAGACATCATTTTTGAATTCATAATATCAGATATAGCTTAGGCCTAATTTTTGGTATTTTTCTGGAAACTTTCATTTTTTGATGAATAGTGAAACCACTAAGTGGTAGTTAAAAAACTGAATTTTTCATAAAACTTAATTTTACCGTTTCTGTGAGTGGAATTTCAAAAATCCAAGAGACGCGGTTAATATCAAGGACTAAAATGTGGTTCAATGAGATGAAAATAATTTTTGGTGAATAGTAACTTTTTAAGTTTTTTACCATGGTTAAAAGTAAATAGGGTCATTAAGGGTAAAAATGATATTATTATTACCCTAACACATGTCCTAATTCTATTGGATAAGTGTAATTCAACCAAAAAAACCTTAGGAATAAAATATGACCATTTAATCCCACTTGTATTAGATTAGGACATTTATTATTAATTTATTTAAAGAAGGGTTAAAATAGTTAAAATCAATGTTTAATAAGTAAATCATTTTTAATATAGGTTTGTACATAAGATAAATTCGACTATAAATATTCATTAGAAAGATAAAAAGATTTTATACATAATGATATTTTATTTGTAATTTTTGGACTTTAAATAATTTAATTTATTTATGACACAATGATGATCCAGTAAATATCTTATTAATGAAATATTGACATAATTGATGTTATAAATACCAAAATAAATGTAATTTGAGACTTTTTATGATTTCCAAAACAATTATATGTTAATATGACATGTTATTGTTGATTTAATTAACTTTTTTAGAACTAATCATTCTGTTATGATATTTTCAAAAATCAATTACCAAATAGTGTCAAAATTGACATAAAATAGTTTTTAAAACAAATATTATATTATTAATTCTTATTATATTCCTAAAAATCTATGTTTCGGCACAATTAATTAGATAATGTTATATATATTAATAATAAACAACTTGGGGTTCGTTTGGCTAGTTATTGTATGTTTATTAACCTTATAGTGTAAGAACACAAAAAGACACGGTAAAAGTAAAATTATCTAACTTAAAGTTAAAACTAAATGATAAGGTTAAAATAGTAACCTAAACTTGTCAAAATTCTATTGGATGATATTATTTCGACCCATACCCACCATAGCTTCGAAATAAATCAATTTGGAGCTATTTAAAACCGAATTTGGCTTTATAATAAAATAATATTTTTAGTTATTCCAAAGGTGACCCTCTCCTCCCTTATAAAAGGGAACCTCCTCCTTCTCTTCCTCGCACAACTTTTAGCCATCAAGCTCAGCCAAACCCTACCCAATTCTCTTATCCACTTCAATATCAAAATCCTAGAGGTTCTAGTCTTCCTCAAATACCAATTTTAGTGCCCTAAAAGGAGATCTCAAAGAGGCTCTTCAAAGAAGAGGTAATGTCTGTTACTGATTCTTTCAACTTTATTTATTCTTCCACTTCTTCTTATTAGGTTGTTTCATTATGAAGTAATAACATCAGTATCACTCATATACTTATATTTTATTATAAGTATGAAAAAATCCCTATTTCACCATCTATCCATCCTATGGAGAACAAAATCACCGTGCGTACGTACATACGGAATACGGTCTCCACGCCGTGGTGTAATCTATTTTCCACCACCACCTTACTTGGATGGGTATAATGGTGTACATAATAACTAAATATTATTATTGTAAAGTGATTTTGATTCTGAAATAGTATACATATACTCCAATACAATTCCACAATCATGCGAACGATATCATCGATCGTGCGTACGTACGGAATACCGTCTCCACGATGTGATGCGACTCGTTCTACATGATCTTAATTGCATAATGTTTATATAAATGAATTGAATGAATGAATATGATATATATTAAACTAATACCATTCTGTAAATAATGTATCTATAACCTAAAAATAAGAATAAGAATTTATTCGACAAAACACACATAAGAACAAAAAGTATTAAACACCCGAATAACAAGTAGCAATGAAATATTACTATTAATAAGCTAAGAATATGACCATATATGATATCATAACAATGTGTATGATTCTAGAATAAGTCAATGACATTATTTAAATCATTATACAGGAGGTTCAGACAGTTACTAAGAAAATTGGACCTAAGGTAAGGGAAATATCACAATCTCATTTTTATCCGAGATTGTATATACTTTGAAATTTACTGGGGTGTATTTTATCATCCACATCCATGTTTCCTCAATATTTAATATTATTTCAATACATATACAATTTTTTAAATCCAATTTTACCATTTAGTGAGTTTTTAGTAAAATATATGAAAGTAATCTTTTGTCGTTTTTCATACGAGGCACTTTTTGACTTTTCCGACAAAAGTACGAGAAGAATGTTTTTTTAACTTATACGGCATGAATGGATTTTTAAAACAATATTTCCATGAATCGTCATTTACAAGTTTTTATGTTTATTTTTAATCAACTCCTTTTATTTTAAAATTGTATGACATGTTAAGAAAGGAAAAATGTTTTTGAAGTAAAAAGGTTATTTTCATCAAGAATGGAGTTCAAGAGTTTTATCAAAATTATTTTACATCTAACATAATATAGGGTTCTGTTTCTATCCCTATTATTACATTGATTTGATTATGTTGTGATGGAATTATTTTTATGAATCCCTTTATCTTATTGAATTGTTTTATGATGTCATGTTGTTTAAGAATCCCATTTTTATTACATGGGTTATGCAGTGATGTATGATTTATGATTTTGTGGCACACATATGAATGGTATCATTATGAGATGGGTGTCACCTATATCTCCCTCCAATGCATTGGGAAAAGATTTTATATCTCATGAGATAGACATGGTTGGAATGGTAGTTTATACCGGTTCAGTGAAATAGGACTGAAACGAGGAGTGAACTCGGTTCAGAAAGGGACTTTTTCCATAAAGATAGTCTTGGCAATGAGTCTTGACTAATAAGAAATGATTCTCTATGATTATGTGTGTATGCCACAAAGTTTCATGTTTTATGTTATGATTATTGGGATTAAATTTCACTACTATGATTTATCCCATGTTATGAAATTATGATCTCTTTTGCAGGTTATGATTTCCAAAAGATATGTTCTTATGAATATGATGTGATTGATATTTCTTTTGTTTACCCTTACTGAGAATTTGAGCTCACCCTTTTATGTTTTCTTTTCCCAAGGATATAAAGAAAGGATTTAGGTTTAAAAAAAAGAAGATCTTTATGGGAGATGTTGAAGATCATTCACCGCGATTAGAAGATTGTATTCCGAGTTTCCAAAGACACTAAACTATTACAGTCCTTGTGTGTGTGTTTTTGTTATGTACTAAGTATTCCGAAAAAGTAATGTAATGTCTATTTACGTTAAGCTTCGGGTCTCTACAGTTGGTATTAGAGGAAAGGTTTAGTCAACCTTTGGAAACTAGGATGCGAGATCTTTAGTGATATCCCTAGAGATATTTCTAAGGTGTGTCTAGGGATATCCCTAAGGTTAAGTATACGTATAGGTTATAGTCCTAGAATTACGCTAACGATCATATAATTAAACCTAAGATGTTAGATATTGAAGGTACTCCCCCTTTATTATGTTGTTTTCCCTAGCATGATTTTTTCCTCTCACACTATTCTTTTTGGGTTTTAGACGATGGCTGGAACACGAAGGAACTGTGTTGATCAATGTAATGGACAATGCAATGATTTTCCTCCTGAACAAACAAATGTTATGGGAGATGGAGTGAAAATTCTTATTTCTATACTTACACAAGATATGAATCATTCTGGACTTCCAAATGAGCAGAGAAGGGAACAATATTCTATTGAGTCCTTCATGAGGCAATGTCCACCTTCTTTCAGTGGGTCTTCTGATCCACTTGTTGTTGAACAATGGATCAGTACTACTGAAAATATATTTTCAGTTCTTCAATGTTCTGAACATGATAAAGTCATCTTAGTAGTGTATCGTTTGGAAGGTGATGCTGATCAAGGGTGGAATCATATCTAGAATACGAGGCCAAGCGATGAAATTGATTCCATGGAATGGAACAAGTTCAAGAAATTATTTTTCAATAATTACTTCCCTCGTATTCTTCGAACAAAGATGGAGAAGGAGTTTCTTGAACTAAAGAAAAAGGATGATGAATCTGTTGGTATATACGAAGCGAATTTTACAAGGCTTACAAGGTATGCATCTGGATTTATCATCCAACCTGAAAGTAAAGTTGATCGATTATTCAGTGGCTTAAAACCAAATATTCGAAGGGCATTAGTTATAAGAGTCTTCAGTAGCTATGAAGAAATTGTGCGTTTTGCAATAAAGGTAGAAATGGAAGTTTGTGTTACTTATCCATCTCATATTTTTGACATGAAACGAAAGATGGAGTTCAAGGAGAAACTTCAGAATATTGGTGAAAAGAAGATGAATGTTTCCTTATGCTCAATGTGTGGAAAGAATCATGGTTGAGATTTTCTTAAAGGGATTAGAAATTGTTTTAAGTGTGGAAAAAAAGGTCATCGAGCAGCTGAGTGTCGAAGTAATGGAAAAAGGGTTTCTAATGATGTGAATAAAGAAAATACTGTAGAGAACACACCACCAACACTTCAATGCTTCAAGTCCAAGGAAATGGGGCATTATGCTAATAAATGCCCTAATCCAAGGTTTAGTGATGATCGACATGAGCAACAACTTAAGGAAAAGGACAAAGGGAAGTCACATGCGATCACTATTGGCGATGTTGAATATGAAAACGATGTGGTGGAATGATTAAGTGTTTATGTAATGGGATTCAAAAATAATGTTGTATATAGTATCGTGGAACATTAGAATATTTATGTATTGGTCAATTGTGGTTTTCAATAACTTTATGGTACCGGTAACCATGGAAGGTGATTGAGATATTTTTGGAAAAAAAGATGATATGTGCATAATGAAGGGATAAGGAGAAAATGAAATGTTTAACAGTATTCATGAGCTCATGACTGATATTAGGAAATAGTTATATCATGGTTTGAGGTTATGGTATGTGAAATGAGTTAACTTTTGACAGTACTCATGTTTTCACTAAGATTCAATGGGTATTCATTTTTCAAGAGAATACATGATTAAGGCCTTCGAATGTTTGGAATGTGACCAACAAGACATATCTCATGATATACGGGGATCAATGATGGTATTAACATGATTGTTATATGAACTCTTTGGTAATCGTTTTCACTATAATATGAGATTGGACATCAGTATTTTGGATAAGCCTCAAGATTGGAAATGATTATGTTGGACAGAAGTTAGTATTGTTAAAGGATAGAGCTGTATTTTGATATTATTGATGGGATGTTATATTAATGTAGTTTTAGAAAATGGACAACCTGTAGGACGGGCGACAGCCCATCACGTCGGACAAGGCTGTGGGAATCGAACCCACAACCGAAGTGCGACTGGCCTTTATCACCTACCACTAGCCTATAGGAAGACCCTGGTTAGTAGAAAGTAGTTTTATTTTATCACGTGGTATGATATATGAAGTATAAGTTCATTTTTGGATTCATATACGATTAACCTAACCATAGACGGTCTTATTTATTTTTGATAACTTTTGTAACCTTTTGTTTGAGAAAGATGGAATGACCCATCAATCTATCACATGATCTGCTAACAATTCACGAATGACAAATCCAACTTCATTTCATTAAGAGATGAAGTGTAAATTGTCCAAAGAACAACCAACGGTGACACTGTACCAAAATCATGTAAATATTTCTTCTAATTCCAATTTCATCAACTATAGGGAAATGATCTTGAAAACCAAAAATGTTGTCCTAGTACTCTTATATCTGATGAATCAGATGGTACCATATATCGTCACAAATTTATGGCTTTGTGATTGCTGGATTTTCCATAGCCATGTTCTCTACCACTCTCCATCAGAACATGGTGGTTAGATTTCTCTTCCATATCCATATTTTCATCTATGTGGAAACCTAGTGATTAGTTTATTTGGGTAACTGTTAGGTTTCATACTTTTCTTTTTAAATATTGGTTTTGGTATTCCTTTTTATGATGTGGGATTCTATTAAAGAAACTTTCGAGTATTAAACCTTTTATAACCCTGACGAATTTCGAGGGCGAAATTCATTTTTAGTGGGGTAGAATGTAACACCCTGAGATTTTTTGAAAAATATTCATTTTAATTTCATTAATGTCTTGTGTTGTACACTACACCGAAAGGAGCTTGCACAAAACACATCCTTGACTTTCCTTGCATTACACGCAATCACGGCCTTCCTCGATAACTTGCGTCGTACGCAATACCGAGTTTCACTAAACAATGATATGCTATTAAAATATTATTAAAACTAGCTGTTATTAATAGTAATAACCAATTTTTGAAATTTTGAAAATTTTATTTTTCAAAATGGACTTCATTTTTGGACTCAGAATATCGAAATTAGCTTAGGGTGAAATTTTGGTACGTTTCGGATAAATTTTCATATTCTGATTAATAGTGAAAATTACTAAATTTTAATTAAAAACAACTTTTTTAATCAAAATAATTAATAGTGATAAATTATTAATTTGAGTGGTTTTAAAGTATATTTAGAATATATTTTTACAATTTAATACAATCTTTCTCATTGGATGTAATTTCACATTTAAACCAGATATAAACAAGTGTCAATATTTTGATAGTTATTATCTCTTAAAAACACGCTATTTGTTTTGACGACGGGAATTAATTTTTAAATTAGTTAATGTAACTGATATGTTTTTAATTTGATAAAATAAACATCATTTTTGAATTCATAATATCAAATATAGATTAGGCCTAATTTTTGGTATTTTTCTGGAAACTTTCATTTTTTGATTAATAGTGAAACCACTAAGTGGTAGTTAAAAAACTGAATTTTTCATAAAACATAATTTTACCGCTTCTGTGAATGTAATTTCGAAAATCTGAGAGACACGGTTAATATCACGGACTAAAATGTGGTTCAATGAGATGAAAATAATTTTTGGTGAATTGTAACTTTTTACTTTTTTTTAACCATGGTTTAAAGTAAATAGGGTCATTAAGGGTAAAAATGATATTATTATTACCCTAACATATGTCTTAATTCTATTGGATAAGTGTAATTCGACCAAAAACAACCTTAGGAATAAAATATAACCATTTAAGCCCACTTGGATTAGATTTGGACATTTATTATTAATTTATTTAAAGAAGGGTTAAAATAGTTAAAATCAATGTTTAATAAGTAAATCATTTTTAATATAGGGTTATACATAAGATAAATTCGACTATAAATATTCATTAGAAATATAAAAAGATTTTATACATATTGATATTTTATTTGTAATTTTTAGACTTTAAATAATTTAATTTATTTATGACACAATGATGATGTAGTAAATATCTTATTAATGAAATATTGACATAATTGATATTATAAATACACAAATAAATGTAATTTGGGACTTTTTATTAATTCCAAAATATTTATATGTTAATATGACATGTTATTGTTGATTTAATTAACTTTTTTCGAAATAATCATTTTGTTATGATTTTTACAAAAATTAATTACCAAATAGTTTCAAAATTGACATAAAATAGTTTTTAAAACAAATATTATATTATTAATTGTTATTATATTCCTAAAAATATAAGGTTAGACCAGATGACTAGATAAGGTTATATATATTAATAATAAACAACTTGGGGTTCGTTTGCCTTTTTATAGTATGTTTATTAACCTTATAGTGTAAGAACATAAAAAGACACGGTAAAAGTAAAATTATCTAACTTGAAGTAAAAACTAAATGATAATGTTAAAATAGTGAACTAAACTTGTCCAAATTTTATTGGATGATATTATTTAGACCCATACCCACCTTAGCTTCTAAATAAATCAATTTGGAGCTATTTAAAACCGAATTTGGCTTTATAATAAAATAATATTTTTTGTTATTCCAAAGGTGCCCCTCTCCTCCCTTATAAAAGGGCACCTCCTCCTTCTCTTCCTCACACCACTTTGAGCCTTCAAGCTCGGATAAACCCTGACAAATTATCTTATCCACTTCCATATCAACATCTTATAGGTTCTGGTCTTCCTCAAATACCAATTTTAGTGCCCTAAAAGGAGATCTCAAAAAGGCCCTTCAAAGAAGAGGTAATGTCTGTTACCGATTCTTTCAACTTTATTTCTTCTTCCACTTCTTCTTATTAGTTTGTTTCATTATGAAGTAATAACATCAGAATCACTCATATACTGATATGTTATTATAAGTATTAAACAAACCTATTTCACCATCTATCCATCCTACGGAAAATGGAATCACCGCGCGTGCGTACGTACGGAATACCATCTCCACGCAGTGGTGTAATCTATTTTCTACCACCACCTTACATGGATGGGTATAATGGTGTACATAATAACTATATATGATTATTTTAAACTGATATTGATTCTGAAATAGTATACATATACTCTAATACAATTCCACAATCATGCGAACGATATCATCGCTCGTGCGTACGTACGGAATACCGTCTCCACGATGTGATGTGACTCGTTCTACATGATCTTCATTGCATAATGATTATATAAATGGATTGAATGAATTAATATGATATATATTACAATAATACTATTCTAGAAATAAGGTATCTATAACCAAAAAAGAATAATAATAATTTATTCGACAAAACACGCATAAGAACAAAATGTAATAAACACCCGAATAACAAGTAGCAATGAAATATTACTATTAATAAGCTAAGAATATGACCATATATGATATCATAACAATGAGTATGATTATTAAATAAGTCAATGACATTATTTAAATCAATATAGGGGAGGTTCGGAAACTTACGAAGCAAATCAGACCTAAGGTAAGGGAAATATCACAATCTCATTTTTTCCGAGATTGTTTATAATTTGAAATTTACTAGGGTGTATTTTATCATCCACATCCATGTTTCCTCAATATGTAATATTAATTCCATCCATCTAAAATTTTTTAAATCCAATTTTACCCTTCGGTTAGTTTTTAGTAAAATATATGAAAGGAATCTTTTGTCGTTTTTCGTACAAGTACTTTTTGACTTTTCCGACAAATGTACGAGAAGAATGTTTTTTTAACTTATACGGAATGAATGGATTTTTAAAACAATATTTCCAAGAATCGTCCTTTACATTTTTTCAAGTTTATTTTTAATCAACTACTTTTAGTTTAAAATTCTATGACATGTTAAGAAAGGAAAAATGTTTTTGAATTAAAAAGGATATTTTCCTCAAGAATGGAGTTCAAGAGTTTTATCAAAATTATTTTCCATATAACATAATATAGGGTTCTGTTCCTATCCCTATTATTACATTTATTTGATTATGTTGTGATGGAATTATTTTTATGAATTCCTTTATCTTATATGAATTGTTTTATGATGTCATGTTGTTTAAGAATCCCATTTTTATTACATGGGTTTTGCAGTGATGTATGATTTATGATTTTGTGGCACACATATGAATGGTATCATTATGAGATGGGTGGGACATATATATCCCTCCAATGCATTGGGTAAAGATTTTATATCTCATGAGATAGACATGGCTGGAACGGTAGGTTATACCAGTTCAGTGAAATAGGACTGAAACGAGGAGTGAACTCGGTTCAGAAAGGGACTTTGTCCACTAAGATAGTCTTGGAAATGAGTATTGACTAATAAGAAATTATTCTCTATTATTATGTGTGTATTCCACAAAGTTTCATGTTTTATGTTATGATTATTGGGATTACATTTCACTACTATCATTTTTCCCATGTTATCAAATTATGATCTCTTTTGCAGGTTAAGATTTCCAAAAGATATATTCTTATGAATATGATGTGATTGATTTTTCTTTTTTTTACCCTTACTGAGCATTTGAGCTCACCCTTTTATGTTTTCTTTTCCCCTGGATATAAATAAAGGATTTAGGTTTAAAAAAAAGAAGATCTTTATGGGTGATGTTGAAGATCTTTCACCACGATTAGAAGATTATATTCCGAGTTTCCAAAGACACTAAACTATTATGGTCCTTGTGTGTCTGTTTTTGTTATGTACTAAGTATTCTGTAAAAGTAATGTAATGTCTATGTACGTTAAGCTTCAGGTCTCTACATATACAGTGAGTCCCCACATGTCCAATCTACATGATTTAAAACTACCTAGTTTTGGCACTACTCATATAACCGTAAACTACATGCCAATGTTCCCAACACATAATGTAAAAATGTATCATTACTTAATGAATCTAGTGAAATGTTCCCCCTATACGATTGACAAGAGATGACCGCACCTCTTACCCTATGTCAAAATCATAGGATGGTCCTTGTATGACTCGAATGGAATGAGATCCTCCAAGGGGAAACATCTTTGTTTAAGACAAACACACATTGTTATTGCTCCTAGAAGTACCCAATCACATGTAAACCAATAGAAAAATTATTTTTCATGATCATAATATCCAATACTTCCTCTTGTTTCTCTAGTTGAGCGTGATTCATGTGGGCATAGAGGTTAGTGGCGATCATGACATTTGCACGATCCTGAACCTCCAAAGGCCTCCTATATGGTATAAACCCAATTCATATCCACACAAATGGGTATTCTCCAAATATGTAGGCCCTAACCTCAATTGAAGTGGCCTTCCAATACAGTGTAATCTCCAACCATACTCACCCTATTGACCTCATATTCAATGTAATACCAAACATTCAAAACTAAGAGATCTTTGATTCCCTTCTAACTCGGATGCATAGAAATACTCCATGAGGTCCAAACCCAAATTCTCATGTTCTCTAAGAAACATACCTAGTAAGATAATTATCCTCACCTAGGATACCACATCTTCTCTAGGTCCCTCATGCAGATCAATGCATAAGCCTGAAAGTAACTCCAACCAAGAGAATCCTCTTACAAAGAGATGATTCCATGCATAATCCCCATCAATTCTCTAATTTATTCTCAATTATGACATGAGTGTCATTAACACATGATCATAAACTACATGGATCGGTCCAATCACACGAACATAAATTATGGAACTTGACTTCATGGGGTTTGATCCCTGTATTCCAAATAGGGTATATAAGAAGTCTCCCTAAGGATCAATCCCGACTAATGGTAAGCCTTGGATATACCTACTTTGGTTGTACCTCCCTAATCCACCTCAAGGGGTGCTCTGATCATCCTTTATGGTCTAACATCTTCCCTTTATGGGGAACACCTCTCAGGTCCCCATCCACTGGGTGTTCTGATTTATCCATTGGTAATCCTTCATAGTATGAAATCTTCCCATTATGGGAGACACTTCCTTGGTTTTCCTTCATGATATATTTTGATCCATCCATTGGTAATACTTCATGGTTTAACATATTCTCTTTATTGGAAGCGCCTCCTAAATCCACCTATAGGGGGTATCTTGATCCATCCATTGGTCATCCATCATGGTGTTATATCTTCCCTTTATGGGACACACATCCTAGATATAATACCATGGGGCATTATGATCTAATCCATTCATAAAATTTCTAGTGTCCCCTAATAAGGATACACCACCTTGATCAGCTTTGGTGGGGTGTTCTGATCAATCTCACCCCGTCTCCACAATACATTAAAGATGTGCCTCAATCCCTCTCAATAAGATTTCCTAATACATTTATACATGACACAAAACTTGTGACATATCCCAAGAAATTTATATATTTATATCCATGGTCTACCTAATGTGAAATCCATGGAATATATATCCCTATGGTGTTATTTTCAACATTAAAAACAGGAGATTCCTGTTGTAGAAAAATACTTTGAGGAATTATTCACCTCGATTCATTACCACATGATTGACATGAGATTTCTTGTGTTACATGCTTAAAATTCTACAATGTGACGCCCTCCCAAGAGAAATAATATAGGCGACCAATGTTCCCAGCATCCAAAAATGAAAATCGATACCCAACATGACTACTCTCTTGAAAAATGGTTCCTTCCATATCAAAACATAATCATAATGTCAAGATAGAAGTAGTGTAATTAACCAACATCCCCCAAGATATGGAATCAGGAATGAGTTACACAAACATGACATAACTCTATGAGAGATACCTAGACTATTATATGAGTTCCAAGGAAGAATAAATGGAAGGAGGAACCAATTGGAAATGAGTTCAACAAACATGACTTAACTCTATGAGGGACACCTAGACTAGGTGATGAGTTCCAAGGAGGAATAAATGGAAGGAGGAACCAACATCACCATTGAATGTGATAAAATATTCCTGACATTGGAAATCAATAGTGTGGGGTAACAAGAAATCCATCATACACACACCATGTGTGGACGTCGTGTGTGCACCCTGGTGGTAGGATTGAAAACAAAAATGGTGCAACCTTTGGGAAAATATTCTCCAAAATATGGGGAATAGTATCATTAGAGACAATAGTAGATTATAATGTTACTGTATTTAGATATTCGGTGTCATGACCCAACAATAATATGGTTGTCCCAGCATGGAACACTCCATAAATTAGGGTAGTTAGGAAATGGGCATCCATTTTTTGCGAAATTGTCATAATTGATCCATCTATATCTTTAGAATATTGAATGATGTGGTGAAATTTGACATCAATTTCATTATATTTAGACTAATTTATGAATCCACCTCCCTTGAATGATACCATCAATATAAAATTACACACCCAATTTCCACAGGAATAGGGGCAGGAAAAATACATAGGTTGCTACCCTGAAGAACTCCAACTCGGCCACAAATTCAGCATCACAGAACCCACAACCCATCTTACCCTAAACAATTATCAAAATAATGTTGAGGGATAACCTTGTATTCTAGTACAATGTGGGGGGTCTTTAAAATAATTGATGTGGCTCTCTATGTCCTAGAGGCCCCAGCATCACACCAACACTACTACCCAAAAGGGACATGCAAATAACAACCACATGATGTTCCAATATTGATTTTCTTAGAGAGACGCTTCCTTTGAGTAATCCTGTGAATTTTTCCCCTATATTGATGAGTTGGGGGAGTCTTGAGTCATTTTGGACATGACTACCTCATGGAAGATGCCAAGAAGGTCTCCCAATAGGCCCTATCAATGCCAGCAACGACCGGTCCCTCTGGACAAAGACCATCTGGACTTTACCTCTTCTCTTCAAGCCCCAATCCAAACAAACTAATTCCAACATTGAGCATAGGCCCAATAGAATTCCTAAAAAGGGGTATCCTCTTCCATGGATTCAGTGGCCCCTACAACCACTACCACATTCTTCTAGTTCCCTATGATATGTGTGATGGGATCTATCCTTGACTGATTGTGATTGAGAATCCAGCAGGTCTATACGTAGTTTGGGTCGACTCTTTCAATCATCAACACCACCAACACCCGTTATGAGCTGACCACTAACACCATCACCAAACCAAGAAGAGTTTCTCCCTATACTCACAACCATCTCAATGTTCCTATTTGTTCTACTCCCATCCCAATAAGAGGTTCTCCTCGCTCCATCATTGATCAAAGTAGAGGCCCTCCCCATGATATCACCATTATCCAACATGAAGGTCATCATTATGTAACATCTAATTAGAGTATATGTCCTCCCCAATCCTTATAAAATTATAATTGAGCTTCCCCCCATGTTCCCACCAATCAATGAGGAGGTCCTCTATGCATTTAGAAACTATTGAGGAGGTATTATCCATATTCCTTCTCCTCAATATGGAGATGCTTCCTAGGCCCACTTTGACCTTCATGAAGGTCAAGCTCGTGTCATTCCTAGCTCTGGTGGAGGTATACCCCAATCTAGAACCCACCATGGAAGGGGTCCTCCCCATTTCATAAAAAGTTAGTATAGAGTTCCCCCTCCCATACACATGTATCCCATCAATGAGGTCCACTACGTGTCACAACCAATCAATATGGAGGTCCTCTCCATGTTCCCCTTAACCAGAGTGGAGGTCCTCCCCACATTGTTGAAACCCAATGTATAGTTCCTCCCCTCTCCTTTTCCATCCAAAGTGAAGATCCTTCCCTCATTACCACTCACTAGTTTAGAGGTCCACTCTATGACATATAGGTTACCTTCCCATAAGTACTATCCTGAGGTAGAAGGGTGAAAACATAACTCCTCGTGAAGAATGTAGGGAAGTTACACATCTTCATCGACATCTTCAATATTTCATATTCTAAGGATATAGATGAATCAATAATGGGCCTCCACACCAACTTTCATAGTCCATGGTCCGATCCTGACATGTGAAGTTTTCTATCTCAGAAGTTGAGACACATAAATTCCCCATATCCGTCAACCAGTACATGCTGATGGAGGATTTAATAGATCCATTCTTGGATCTCATGATGTAGTTATGTACTTCATCACTAGTATCACTTTATATAAAACCCAAGATAATTGTGTCTTTTTGTCTTGGATGACTCCTTCAGATTGTGAGCTACCTGAAGAGCCACCATTAAGTGTTGCTTCCCTTGCACGTGAGATAGTAGATAACACCTAATCCTATATAGACATGATTATGTGACTGGTTCTATGCATATGATACAAACTAGTGGGAAACGAACATATACCTCATTTATTGGATTATCTACTATCCAACCAGCCACTGAACTGATCTATATCGGGGTTGCTACCCATTTCTCGACCAACACTGATCGATGTTTGGGATAATTAAGAGTTTCAAACCACCTCTTAGAAAGATATCCTAATGGAGACTCTGGATACTAATCAGTTGTTAGGGGTGTTCTAGACAAATGAAACCTCCAACATTGATATCCTGGAATCCCTCACCAAGGGTGAGGCCACGTGCTTCACCCATATCATCAAGGTGGCACTTCACCACATATGTGGCCATCAGTTTTCCTATCAAAAAATTCTACAACAATTTGATGACATCGATCAGAAATTTTGAAATTTTTAGTTAGAATCACTCTCATTGGTTATTCTCCCTGGATCTCTTAGCTTCCATAGGACCCTCAAATAGATATTCTTCATGGGTCTCATTATTCTCTACAAAATCATGGAACATGCGTCTACTCATGTATGCATTTGGGGATGGGGACAATATGCTTCTCTCTACTTTATCTTTATCCTATGATAGTCTAACTTACTCATAAAATATGAAAATTATACTATTGGGATAGTTAGGGAAAATATGGCCATCAAAAATCAGCCTTAAAACTATGAAAGGTACTCTAATACAAAGTGTGATGAGGAAAATCTTCCCCCATGAGTAGCGAAGTACTAGGTAAACCCTCACACTCATGTTCATACTCACCTAAAAAGGTAGACACTCAACCTTGGGGATCTATATTCATCAGAGTATTCCCCCCAAAATATTAAAAGGGTTAAGGATAAGGTTGATATATCTAATCCATCAATGATTGTTCTAAATTCAAAGGCAGATCCAATAGTTTTCACCCTTCTTCAACAAGTTGTGGTTAAGAAAAATATCATCAATAATATCATTACATATTGATGCTCAGATTAAGTTCACACCTGAAGATATCCCATTTCTCACACAGTGGGGCAGAAACATGTCATTTTAGTCCACTTTACCCTAGTATATCTTGATAATACTATGAATATATTGATTTGAAGTAAGATTTCGTGGAAAGATACCTAGATATGAGTCATTGAACCCTCCCAAATAGTGTGATCACCATCCTCGGGATCCAATTTGAGCTGATCCATGATCTGTTGAGCCCGCTTACCGAGTTGGCATGCCTATCAATTCATTTCATGTAAGGATTCTTCTTCAAGGCACAGATCCTTGCCAAGATGATTTTATTTCCTCTCTCAATTAACACCTCAAATACTTGGAGAAATGATATGTGTAAATCCCACCCAATGGAAAGTCACACACAACATGGGTGGATGACATGTGAGCACTGCCATATTTTGGGAAACCTTGCTTTACCCCATTGAATATGATGGGAGACCCACAATAGCATTTTTCCAACATCATCTCAATGTATGGGCCCATGTTGGGAACACCATAGCAGTAGCAGGTTTCCAAGATCTACGGTTTCATTAATATAATGAAAGGAACCGCATTAGTTTAGTATATCTAGTTTCTCATTGGGTCTATTACTATTTAAGAATATATACGCATGTAGTTTTTTTAATAATTTATCTCCACCATGTGTAATATAATCATTGATTACTTCATCAAGAAAAAGTAACTACTTGATGAGCATGTCACATATTGTTTCTCCTAGGGGAAATTCCTCATGTACTCTCTCGACAAGCCATTGACTCAATTTCAGTTGTTGAATATGTTCAGGGGTAATTTTTAGACTGAACTAGTCTATACCTCGATCAATTAGAAATTCCCAGGTGGGTTCTAGGATTCTTTTTATAATACTCAGTTCCTAGATTATGATTTGAAACATGATAAGAAGCCAAACCCATTTCCACTACCACATCCCATGAGAAGGGATGAAAATGTAGAGACTAATAATACAGTATAGGTAGATGCCCCCAAACCATTAGAGTTATTGGACCCTCTTTTTGAAGTGAATATCTGGATCCAATATCCCTATCAGGCACACCTTTCATAGTGAAGAACCGTCAGGCACCACCTCACCATGAATACTCTCTTATATGAGAGAACATGGATCTATCCCCTCGTTAGGGCTAGGCTCTTAAAGTGTCCATTATCTATATAAGAAACAGGACACACACTTTCAAATATTCATATGTCATGGTATACTTATTCAGTTCCATATATTTGGGGATTCTGAAGATTCCAGAGTACAAGAATCTCTATGATGACGACCGTACTAATCACCCCCAACCATTTCCCTTACCATGGGATCCTTGGATTTACCATAAAAAATCGATGTGTTCAAAACTTTGCTTCAAGAAAAAATTGATAATTTTCTGGTCAAGTTTTGTAATTTCATTTCATAGGTGGTACATACCTATTCCATTATATATATTGATAGTGAGGGTTTTGGTGAATGATATGAGATTTCAAACCATGGGACTCAGAAGTATGATGATTGGTCGGCCTGAATAATCGTCTCTCATGCCCATAGAATCTTCTATGACCATTTAAAAGGTAGGAACTTCATATGGTTTCCCTGCCTCCTTTGTTCATTGTGTCATCATCTACATCATAGCCATCCAAGTCTCATAAGAGTAGGTGCTTATGGCATAAGAAAAATCAGAGTCATCTACTGATTCAAAATATGTATGTCACACTCATTGATTTTATGCCTACTATGTTGGGAATCTCCCATATAGTCCTCCAAACACAATAAGATCCATCTAACAATGAGTATTATCTATAAGTAAACATTGCCGATATAATTGACCGCTTTACACTATCCAATAATGATGGTTACTAGGAAAACCCCTTGGATTTCATTGACTAATACCATGGATGGGGAGGTCAAGGACATGAAAATCATTTGAATACAAAGGATAGTTATTAAAACTGATATATGGATGATACAAAGACTTGGAAGTAGGTGTTGTAAATATCTCAACAGACACATTCCTATAAACCTTCTTTGTCAGATGTGTTGACACAACTAACCATGTTAAATGATCAGGAAGAACAACAATGGCCGCACCATGATGACGTGTCTCCATCCAAGGAATGTCTTTAGTTCATCGAAATTAATGAATTAGTGGTTCTTG
Organism: Viscum album; assembly: GCA_963277665.1. Lineage (NCBI taxonomy): Eukaryota > Viridiplantae > Streptophyta > Magnoliopsida > Santalales > Viscaceae > Viscum > Viscum album. The sequence continues at coordinate 1,747,469,659 of OY728119.1, read as the reverse complement.
GAGAGTTGGTTAATCAACAGGTGGATATTTTTAGTGAAATCTAGAACCCAGAGCTTCATCCAGCATTGTCAGTCATGCCACTTTCCAAGAATGTTCCCCTATAGGTAGAAATGTGCAATTATCATGAAAGTATGACATGTTGAAACAACTTAATAGTATATCTGCAAGGATATCGATCCTTGAGTCCCTCCATATATCTTCTGATATGCACAAGGCCCTTGCAGAATCCTTGAAAATCCCCCTCTATTTTGAAGCATATGTTACTATCGCATAATCCTATTATTCAAGGGTGTTCAAAAAAGAATTATTTCAATATATCATCTTTTTCACTAAAGAGGATGATGACACTCTCATAATGGGTCACATTTACCCATTATACATTAAAGACTAGTTCAATAAAATGGATACTTGACACTACCTATTGGATACAAGTTTTGGTATCAATATCATGCTTACATAGTTGTTCCACATGGTAGGATTAACTGAATAAAATTTTATCCCATATACCTAAAGGTTCAGGGTTATGATAGGACCAGTAGAAATTATGTTTCATTATTCAGTTTAAGAGCTGGTTATGAAGCTTGAAAGAAAGAACTGAATTCATGGTTGTCTCATAGGATACATCCTACAATGCATTGATGGGTAGATCCATGATTACTCTCGATGTGGAATCGCCCTCCATGTATCACTAATGCCTCATTTACTCCCTCAATAGCTGAGTAGGAGTACATCGAGGTGATATGTCTCCCATCGAATCTTATGAAGCCCACTACCAAGATTTCATTTATTATAGGTGCAAGGGTATGTGGATTCAAACCAATGAGGTTGAGTGTAAGACTATCATAGCCAGTCCTTGTGAAGACATTGATGTTTCATGAATTCTTCGGATTCATCGGTTGGATCCCACAATGCAGGATCAGAGGAGTTTTTTTCCATCTTCGTTAATAGGGGATATTGCATCCCAAAAATGGTAGAACTCTAGAATATTACCTCATACTCTAAAAACATAAAGGCTAGGGTGATACTAGAATCCTTACCCCTATAAAGTATATAATGTTTTTTCCTATGTCCATTATTTTATAGAACTGTCACATGTTCCTCATAGTTGGGTTAAATTGTTGGAATCCAACCCACCAAAATTTCTTTGACAACATGAATGGGCCCTGTGATCGATGTATGGATGGAATTGATTTTGAAAGCATCTTTCACCAAGGTTTCAGTAGGGCAGGGATTCCTTTGTGAGTAATCTATATCAACTCAAGTAGGCGCCATTGATCCCCTAAAACTATCTTACCTGGAATAATTCCCCCCCACTAAATCTTCTACATTAGATGGAAAAGATGATTTGGAAGATTCTTCTACTTAATTTGAAGAGGGTGTCTCCACCACCATCGATGAAATGGTTCAAGTGAACCTTGGTATAGAGGAATATCAAATGAAAATGTTTTTTAGTGTAGCCATTACATTAAAGGATTAATATTAGTACATGGATTTCTTGAAGATGCATCATGAAGTATTTTTTTGAAGCTATGATGATATGTCGGGAATAGATCCTTAGGTCTTCATGCACTGACATGGCCTCCTAGTAAGCTATAGTGGGTTTAAAAAGCCTCCTAGAAAAATGAACCCCTCTCATTGTGAAATGATCATGGATGAGGTTGATAATCATGTTGAAGATTTATTTTTTAGGTAATTACAATACCCAAATTGGATAACCAAAATCATTCCCATCAGTGAGAAGAATGGGATGATTAGATTCAGTATCAACTTCTAGGATCTGAAACTCCATTATCGGAAGAATGAATTTCTCATTCTCGTGAAAAATATGTTCATTGGTGAAAAAACTAGATTCTAGGACCTCTCTTATGTGAAATGATAATATAGTAAATACATGATCTAGATGGCCCCTAATGATGTGGACAATACCACCTTCTATGATCCACATGGGAAAATTCTTTTATCAAGTAGTTCTTTTCATTCTGAAAAATGTGGGAGCCAATTTTTCGAGATCCATGTACCACATTTTTAAATCAATACTTGGGATGCTAGTGGAATTATACATGGATGAATTGGTGGTCGAATACCACTAGTATCAGGACCATATTATAGATCCTGATAAATTTTTTAGCTTCCTTCACTCATGGAATTTAAAAATGAACACGTTGAAGTCTGTATTTGGGGTCACATTTGAAATGTTTCTTGGATTCATCATCAGATATAGATTTATTGTGATTGACTTGAAGAAGATCAAGTCTACCTACTAGATAAATCCCCTAATAAAACATTACGAGATCAAAGGACTTCAGGGAAACCTAGCCTCGATACCCCGATTCACTTCAAATCTGGATAGCAAGTGTAATCATTTTTACAAGGTTTTGAAAAAGGCATCATTTACTAGTGGGATGGAGAGTTCCAGGGAAGCATTATGGAATGTAAACAGTATCTGATACACCCTATGGTTTTGAAGCCTATTATAATAAAGAATCCTCTAGTCCCCTATGTGACCACCATGGAATTGTCAATTGATTCCCTTATTTCACATAAAAACAACATGTCTAGAGAAAAAAATTTATACTATATTTTTCACATGCACCCTGATATAGTGGCCAAATACTCCCTTATCTAAAACAGATGTATTGCACAATTTTCGATTCTATAGAAGATGTAGCATTATCTTCATCATGAACTAATAAAAATGGTGTCCCATGTGGATTCGTTTAAGTATATTGTAAATCACCCCATGTTGAAGGGATGACTAACACACTAGGTGGTTGTCTATCAATAATTGGAAATCTAGTTCATTAGATAGAAATATGTTAATGGTTATGTTTTAAAAGACTTTCTGAATGATCATCTAACTCTGGAAGAATTTCCCCTAGAATTTTATTTCCTAGACGGGTTTATCCTCTTAGTGGACCAATCCATTCCATACAGGAATGTAACGCCCCGACCCTAGTTACCCACAGTCGGTGCATTATTACATAACATTGGCATGATCACAAGAAAGATCAAATCTCGAAATACTGATTGGTTTAGTAGCCTTGGAAACACTAGATATATTCATAAGTTTTACATTACATCATAAATTGAACAACTACTACTACAACATAATGTCTCCACAGTCCACACTATTATCCCCTCATAATATCCCTGCAGGTCATTCATAACTTACTTCTTCACATCCTGGGAAAAATAAAACATAGAAAAGGGGTGAGCTCAAATTCCCAGTAAGGATAACAATATAGCGGAAACATTCATAAATGAGAATAAACATTTAAGGCAATGTATAACTAAAACAACAACCTTTCAAACTTAAACTTTCAACATTGTATGGCATAAATAAAATGAAATAATTCCATTTACTCATTCACATGGATATACTACTAATCGAATAATCACATGCAAAATCACTAACCACTTTCATAATGTTGGAATGCATAATGCCAGACTATCATAACCACATAGCCAAGGAATCGTGCCATGACTACAAATAAGATTTTGTCAAGGCCTTGTTCCAAGACACTAGTTTGTCTCATGAGACCTACCGATGCATCGAGGAGCTATAGCGGGCTCCACCCGTCACATATTAAGTCCAATGCATTCCCATTTGAAAATGTTTAAACATAACATAAACATTCGTATTAAAAATAGCATACGAAATGTCAATAATTTCACCATAAACTATGAATGGTATAAAAATAACACATCAACAGTCAAACATATCACAAAACCATCAATACAATATAGAAGTTTTGTATCATAATAAATCAACTTCAAATAAGCGTAAAATCCATCAAAGGATGTTGACATAGATGAAATCAAAACACTTTTTGGAGAAATATCTCTTTCTATTTTTGAAATCATTTAAGAGCCATATAAAATAAAACATTTCCTTGAAAATATTCTTATAAGCTTGTAAGGAAAACTTTGATGATTTTATAACGGAAGAAAATAACCGCACTCGACGTATAAGTAAAAAAAACATTCTAACCTTAATTCTGTCGAAAAGGTTAAAAAGGACCTTGTTTTGAAAACGATGGAATGTTTCCTCTTATAAAAAGTCAAACAATGGTATAAATGACTTTAACCCATATTCTTGTAAATAATAAAAATGTTTTAAAATACATTTTGAAGAAACATGGATGTGGATGATAAAGAGATCCCAGTAGATTATTACATATAAACAACCTCGGATAATGAAGAGATTGTGAAATAACCCTTACCTTGTACTTTTTCTTGGTTGGGGTAGGTTAACCTCCTGTATAATGGTGAAATAATTGTTATTAAATTATACATGAATCATATATATTAATATGATATCATATATGATCTTTTAATATTGATTTGATAATAATATCTTAGTATTATCGTTGTTTCGGGTGTTAACTTACTTGTTTTCATTCATATGTTTTGTTACGTAAGACATGTTTGTAAAGAATAGGTTGTATATTATTCATATCCAGAATGATATCATGTCCTTAAAAATCATTTTTTAAATCATCAAATGATAATTATACTTGAATGGATATGATGGAGAATGAATCTCATCGCGTTCGTGGAGACGGTAGTCCGTACGTCCGCACGAGCGACAATATCATTCTTTTGATATTAAAATAATATATAAATGGATGGTATATCATATATACAGAATCCTTAACATGATATATTTATTATTTTCATGAGTTAAACATCATTATTATACCCATCCAAATAATATTATATTGAATAACAATTACACCACGACGTGGAGACGGTAAGCCGTACGTACGCATGTATGGGGACATGTTATTCAAAGGGTGGATAGAATACTGAATATGGTTGTACCATGTTTATAATAACATCACAGTATATATATTATACTGGATTTATTATTTTAGAATGGTAACAACAAAGGAAGAAGATGTGGAAGAAGAAATGAACTTAGAAAAGGGTGGTGAAATCATTACCTCTTCTTCGGGTTCTTCCTTTTGATTTGATCAAAAGGGCTCCTTAGGTTGGCTCTCTGATCCAAATAAGGCCCCTAGGATGTAGTGAGGGAAGTTGGGAGAGTATTTGGGCAGAGTTTGGACGAACCAAAATGCTTTTAAGGTGCGAAGAAAAGAGAAGGAGGAGTGCCCTTTTATAAGAGGGGTGAGGGGCACCTTTGGAAAAGTTATAAATATTAATTTATAATAAATTCATATTCGGTTTCTAATGGCTCCAAAGTTTACTATTCAAAGGTTAAGGTGGGTATGGGTCGAAAACAACTCAACAAATAGAATTTAGACAGGTTTGGGTACTTATATTAACCTTATCCTTAAGTATTAACTCTAAGTTAATTAGTTTCACTTTTACAATGTCTCTTTGTATTTTTATATAATATGGTTAATAAACTTACTACATACATCCAAGCGACCCCCAAGTGGTCCATTAATGATGAAAATATCATGATATAAGTCTCTTGGCCGAACCTTAGATTTTTAGGAATTTAATATCAATTAATAATATAATAGTTGTTTTAATAACTCATTTATGTCAATTTTGACACTATTCAATAGTTGATTTTTGTGAAACTCGTAACAGATTGATTACTTCGAAAAAGTCAATTAAAGTAATACTAATATATCATATTATCCTAGAAAATTAGTCTAATTAATTAAAAGTTTCATATTATATTTATTTGGGTATTTATAATATCAATTATTTTAATTTTTCACTATTATAGTAATTACAGTATCATCATTGTGTCATAAATAAAATAAATTATTTAATGTCTAAAAATTATAAATAAAATATCATTTTGTAGGAAATATTATTATATTTTTAATTAATATTTTTAATCTAAAATACAACATATATAACCCTATGTAACAATTGTTTTGCTAAAAGATATATGCTTGTGTCATTTTTTTATTCATTTTAACTTAATTAAAATAAAGTGTCATTATCACTTACAAGTGGATCCATGGGGTCCCAAAATCGACCCAAAGATGCCCATGGTCGACCATGTATCAACCAATAGGGTTAAGACACGTTTTAGGGTAATTTAGGATTATTATAATATTATTTTTTATCCCTTATTTACCGGATTTACCCTTAACCATGGTAAATAAAATATTTATCGCAGTAATTATTCAAAATGTCCAAAAATAAAAGTTACCTATTTACACAATTTGAAAATCGTGATTCCAAATATGTAATCCATTTTCCTAAATTCAAAACAAAGAAGTGGCAGAAATTAATTTAAAATTAATTCCCGCTGTCAAAACAAAAAGCGTGTTTTTAAGAGATAATAACTATCAAAAGATTGACACTTGTTTATGTTCGTTTTAATTGTAAAATTATGTCCAATGACCAACATTATATTAAATGGTAAAAATATATTCCAAATATAATTTAAAACCACTCAAATTCATAATTTATCACTATTAATTATTTTGATTAAAAAAGTTGTTTTTAATTAAAATTTAGTAATTTTCACTATTCAACAAAATATGAAAGTTATCTGAAAAGTACCAAAATTTCACCTTAGGCTAAATTCGATATTCCGAATCCAGAAATGAAGTCCATTTTAAAATATAATATATATATAATTTCGAAAAGTAGGTATTACTATTCATAACGGCTAGTTTGATTGGTTGTGGTGTGTGTTAAAACTCAAGGTTGCGTACAACACACGCTACTGTATTATTCAAAGAAAGCGTACCGTGGAAGCTTGGGATGTTTCATTTTAAATTTTTGATGTCCCCATTTAGTCAAAAAGTTTAAAATATTGTATTTAAAATGGGTTCACTATTAAAAGTTGATAAAAGTGCAATACTGAAAATGAATTTGTTCTTGCATTATATCTAAGAAACTCATAATATGGATTCTAAAATTATAAGGATTATATAAAGTTTAAAATTTAGATAATACTATTCATAACCTCTTTTGAATGGATTTTTTTTTTGTAAGTCATGGTGTGATTGAACTCGGTGTTGCGTGTAGTGCAAGTTATTGAATTATTTTGAAGAAATAACACACTATGAAATCTTGGGGTGTTACATTCTACCCTCCTTCAATAAATTGCATCCTCGCAATTTGAAATTGTTTTTCGATAATAAATGGTTGAAAATAGAAAATATATTTGTGGGAAAACCCACATCGGAAATTGGGTTACGAAAATTTAGTCTTAATATGAGGAAAAGAGAAATGAAAGGGTCACCACCAAATTATGATCTCGATTAGGAGAACATTGGTGGAAATTAGAGACATATAATTGAAGGAAAAACGTAAGTATTTATAGGTAGTGATTGAGGTCATCAATCAAAAACAAGTATAAAATTTAGGTCCTTAAATTCATCAATCTATGATGATTTGAAATACCATCGGTTCAACAAAACATAGGGTGTTAGGATAACACATTTTTGACGTTTCAAAATATCTTAGTTGAAATCCCACATCGAAAAATGAATTAATGAGGCCTCTATTTAAAATAAAGAGTAGAAAGTATGAAGATTACCGAAAATAACACATACTAGGGTTCCATGTAGGAAAATATGGATATGGAAGAAAAATCTAACCATCAATTATCTGATGGAGAGTGGTAGAGAACATGGCTATGAAAAGGCCAACAATCCCAAAGCCATAAATTAGTGATGATTTAAGGTACCATCTAGGAAAACATTTTTGTTCTAAGTTGCTTTTCTTAATATTGAGGAATTTATTTATGAGATTGGCTAAGATCATAAGGAGATATACTTACTTTATAATTAGTGTTTTATCTATTAATAAATTTCTACCACAAACTCATCTTTCACTCTAAAAGATAATAGAATGTAAAAAAAATTCTATTTACACTATTCGTATAGGGTTCCAAAATAAACGAATTTATAATTAATCTACAAGATCTTTCAATAAAAACTACATTATTTAATCCAGGACATCTCGTGGGCCAGTGGTAGGTGATACACCTTTGTCGCCCTTCGGTTGCGGGTTCAAGTCTCGCTGCCTTGCTGGACGCGACGGGTTGCCGCCCGACCTCCGGGTTGTCCTTTTATGGCAATCCAAAATAATCCAAACTAGAACTATCCAAAATACTTCTGTCCAAACTCACAGTCCAACATTTATAAGGAAGGTAAACATAATATAGATCCTTTTTACCCCGTAATAGCATATGAATACCTTCATCATGTATTACCATATTCCTTATTGATTAAATTCATGCTCCCTTATTCCATATAGAATGCTGGATATACTTCATTAATCCAAAAATGTTTTAAACCCCAACAATGATGGAATATACAAATCATTAATCAGTTCCAAGGTAGTCAAGAATATCCAATATAATTTATCCAAAACAATCACATATTATTCCAAAATCACTACCTCAGTATCAGAACTATATAATGATTTATCATTCTCTCAACCATATATTTTCCAAAAAATTATCCTGCTATTGAGCCACTTTTCTTTTTTCCACACAATCTCAAGTCCTTAATGAAATAGTACTGCAGTACAATCCTTATATACTCCATAATTATTATAACAAGTACATTGTTGATACAACACTCAATTGACATAATCAACATAAGAACTCTAATAATTCCTCTTCATCTGTGGTAGTATCGTAACTTGATTATTATCCAATAACATCATTTGCGGCATAGTCTGATAACTGGGACATAGGTTCGCGTAGTGTCCAAACTCCTTGCAAATGAAGCATTGTACATTTAAAACCATTTTCTTACCCTTGCTGTCACGTACTTTGTGCCCTTTTCCTCCACACTTATAACAAACTCCCATTCCTTTCAGGCAAGTTTCAGGGTGTTTCTTTCCACAGTTACCACATATGGGAAAATTCTTCTTTTCCCTCTTCCCTTTATCCATCTTTCTCTCTTCCATCGTTTTTTTCTCTTGCTTCCCTTCAAAGCCATAGGATTAAGTAAACTCTTTACTTATCTTATCAACACATGATATTATATCTTCATATGATGTTAATACATGGGAGACTATTTCTCTTATAAATTCTAGCTTAAGACCATGAAAGATATGATCCTTCCTTCTCTTTGGATCATGTGCATTTCTGGAGTTCTCATTCCTTCTACTGGGCGCCATTTCTAAACAATGGCATACACTATATCAGTTTATGAATCAAAATACATAATCCCATACTTATAAAACACTTAACATGAATTCAACTATTTATGGATATAATCCATAATCATAAAAATGTTTTCTTTGAGGAATTATATATTCATAAACCCTTCATAATTATTTGTAAAGAAAATGAGAGTTATCCTAAGCATATCCCACGGGAGTGTCGTAACCAGGAGTGCAGCATGGCCCGTTGTCGTGCACCAGTTCCCGTTCGAGTCTAGCTCAAAGCGGTGTTTTTGGGTTTTACCCCTATGTACATCTGTGCCAGAGCCGCCTCTACCAGCTCGTATCCAGACAGGGATGTATTGCTCGGAAAACTCACAAAATCTCTACAATACCAAAATTCTAGGAAGTTCTTCTATACTAATTCTAAAAGTTCATCTTAGGCATACGTGCTCTAATCAGAGTTTATCTAAATCTAGCTTCCAAGGTTTGTACTAAACTTCCTCTGATACCAACTGTAATGCCCCGACCCTCGTTACCCAGAGTCGGTGCATTATTACATAACATTGGCATGATCACAAGAAAGATCAAATCTCGAAAGACCGATTGGTTTATTAGCCTTGGAAACACTAGATATATTCATAAGTTTTACATTACATCATAAATTGAACAACTACTACAACAACATAATGTCTCCACAGTCTACACTATTATCCCCTCATAATATCCCTGCAGGTCATTCATAACTTACTTCTTCACATCCTGGGAAAAATAATACATAGAAAAGGGGTGAGCTCAAATGCCCAGTAAGGATAAAAATATAGCGAAAACTTTCATAAATGAGAATAAACATTTAAGGAAATGTATAACTAAAACAACAGCCTTTCAAACCTAAACTTTCAACATTGTATGGCATAAATAAAATGAAATAATGCCATTTACTCATTCACATGGATATCCTACTAATCAAAAAATCACATGCAAAATCACTAACCACTTTCATAATGTTGGAATTCATAATGCCAGACTATCATAACCATATAGCCAAGGCCTCGTGCCAAGACTACAAATAAGATTTTGTCAAGGCCTTGTTCCAAGACACTAGTTTGTCTCATGAGACATACCGATGCATCGAGGAGCTATAGCGGGCTCCACCCGTCACATATTAAGTTCAATGCATTCCCATATGAAAATGTTTAAACATAAAATAATAATTCGTATTAAAAATAGCATACGAAATGTCAATAATTTCACCATAAACTATGAATGGTATAAAAATAGCATATCCATATTTAAACATATCACAAAACCTTCAATACAATATAGAAGTTTTGTATCATAATAAATCAACTGCAAATAAGCGTAAAATCCATCAAAGGATGTTGACATAGATGAAATAAAAACACTTTTTGGAGAAATATCTCTTTCTATTTTTGAAAATCATTTAAGAGCCATATAAAATAAAACATTTCCTTGAAAATATTCTTATAAGCTTGTAAGGAAAACATTGAAGATTTTATAACGGCATAAAATAACCGCACTCACCGTATAAGTTAAAAAAACATTCTTACCTTAATTATGTCGAAAAGGTTAAAAAGGACCTTGTTTTGAAAACGACGGAAAGATTCTTCTTATAAAAAGTCAAACAAGGGTATAAATTACGTTAACCCATAATCTTGTAAATAATAAAAATGTTTTGAAATACATTTTGAAGAAAGATGGATGTGGATGATAAAGAGATCCCAGTAAATTATTACATATAAACAACCTCGGATAATGAAGAGATTGTGAAATAACCCTTACCTTGTACTTTTTCTTGGTTGGGGTAGGTTAACCTCCTGTATAATGGTGAAATAATTGTTATTAAATTATAAAAGAATCATATATATTAATATGATATCATATATGATCTTTTAATATTGATTTGATAATAATATCTTAGTATTATCGTTGTTTCGGGTGTTAACTTACTTGTTTTCATTCATATGTTTTGTTACGTAAGACATGTTTGTAAAGGATAGGTTGTATATTATTCATATCCAGAATGATATCAAGTCCTTAAACATCATTTTTTAAATCATCAAATGATAATTATACTTGAATGGATAGGATGGAGAATGAATCTCATCGCGTTCGTGGAGACAGTAGTCCGTACGTACGCACGAGCGATAATATCATTCTTTTGATATTAAAATAATATATAAATGGATGTTATATCATATATACATAATCCTTAACATGTTATATTTATTATTTACATGAGTTACACATCATTATTATACCCATCCAAATAATATTATGTTGAATAACAATTACACCATGACGTGGAGACGGTATGCCGTACGTACGCACGTATGGTGACATGTTATTCAAAGGGTGGATAGAATACTGAATATGGTTGTACCATATTTATAATAACATCACAATATATATATTATACTGGATTTATTATTTTAGAATGGTAACAAAAAAGGAAGAAGAAGTGGAAGAAGAAATGAACTTAGAAAAATGTGGTGAAATCATTACCTCTTCTTCGGGTTCTTCCTTTTGATTTGATCAAAAGGGCTCCTTAGGTTGGCTTTCTGATAAAACTAATGCCCCAAGGTTGTAGTGAGAGATGTTGGGAGAGTATTTGGACAGAGTTTTGCCGAACCAAAAGGCTTTGAAGGTGTGAAGAAAATAGAAGGAGGAGTGCCCTTCTATAAGAGGGGTGAGGGGCACCTTTGGAAAAGCTATAAATATTAATTTATAATAAATTCATATTCGGTTTCTAATGGCTCCAAAGTTGACTATTAAAAGGTTAAGGTGGGGATGGTCGAAAACAACTCAACCAATAGAATTTAGACAGGTTTGGGTACTTATATTAACCTTATCCTTAAGTATTAACTCTAAGTTAATTAGTTTCACTTTTACAATGTCTCATTGTATTTTTATATAATATGGTTAATAAACTTACTACATACATCCAAGAGACCCACAAGTGGTCCATTAATGATGAACCTATCATGATATAAGTCTCTTGGCCGATCCTTATATTTTTAGGAATTTAATATCAATTAATAATATAATATTTGTTTTAAGAACTCTTTTATGTCAATTTTGACATTATTCAATAGTTGATTTTTGTGAAACTCATAACAGATTGATTACTTCGAGAAATTCAATTAACTCAATCCTAATATATCATATTATCCTAGAAAATTAGTCTAATTGATTAAAAGTTTAATATTATATTTATTTGGGTATTTATAATATCAATTATTTTAATTTTTCACTATTATAGTAATTACTGCATCATCATTGTGTCATAAATAAAATAAATTATTTAATGTCTAAAAATTATAAATAAAATATCATTGTGTAGGAAATCTTGTTATCTTTCTTATTAATATTTATAATCTAAAATCAAACATATATAACCCTATTTAACAATTTTTGTTTCTAAAAGATATATGCTTGTGTCATTTTTGTATTCATTTTAACTTAATTAAAATAAAGTGTCATTATCACTTACAAGTGGATCCATGGAGTCCAAAAATCGACCCAAAGATGCCCATGGTCGACCATTTATCAACAAATAGGGTTAAGACACGTTTTATGGTAATTTAGTATTATTATAATATTATTTTCTAACCCTTATTTACCGGATTTACCCTTAACCATGGTAAATAAAATATTTACCGCAGTAATTATTCAAAATGTCTAAAAATAAAAGTTACCTATTTACACAATTTGAACATCCTGATTCCAAATATGGAATCCATTTTACTAAATTCAAAACACATAAGTGGCAGAAATTAATTTAAAATTAATTCCCGCTGTCAAAACAGAAAGCGTGTTTTTAACAGATAATAACTATCAAAAGATTGACACTTGTTTATGTTCAGTTTAATTGTAAAATTATGTCCAATGACCAAAATTATATTAAATAGTAAAAATATATTCTAAATATAATTTAAAACCACTAAAATTCATAATTTATCACTATTAATTATTTTGATTAAAAAAGTTGTTTTTAATTAAAATTTAGTAATTTTCACTATTCATCAAAATATGAAAGTTATCCGAAAAGTACCAAAATTTCACCTTAGGATAAATTCGATATTCCGAATCCAGAAATGAAGTCCATTTTAAAATATAAAATATATATAATTTCTAAAAGTAGGTATTACTATTCATAACGGCTAGTTTGATTGGTTGTGGTGTGTGTTAAAACTCAAGGTTGCGTACAACACACACTACTGTATTATTCAAAGAAAGCGTACCATGGAAGCTTGTGATGTTTCATTTTAAATTTTTGATGTCCCCATTTAGTCAAAAAGTTTAAAATATTGAATTTAAAAAGGGTTCACTATTAAAAGTTGATAAAAGTGCAATACTGAAAATGAATTTGTTCTTGCATTATATCTAAGAAACTCATAATATGGATTCTAAAATTATAAGGATTATATAAAGTTTAAAATTTAGATAATACTATTCATAACCTCTTTTGAATGGATTTTTTTTGTAAGTCATGGTGTGATTGAACTCGGTGTTGCGTGTAGTGCAAGTTATTGAATTATTTTGAAGAAATAACACACTATGAAATCTTGGGGTGTTATAAGGAATATTCATTTTGATGATTCCGTAATAATACTAACTTTTATAAGACTCAACAATACCAATATCAATAGAGTTCGAATTGGGATATTCTTCATCACCCAAAAAATGGATTTCATTCTATACTCATTCCTATTTTCATAAATCCAAAAAAAATGAGGTAGAATATCATGGATTCATTAATGGTCTCAACATGACCTTAGAAACTGATTTCCTCATCCTTAATGTGGAGGGAGACTCTTTATTAATCATAAAATAAATTAATGGTGATTATATCATCATAAATAAGTATCTTGTTCCCCTTCTTGAGCACACTCTCAAGTTAATGGATTTGTTCCATTCTCATCTAGAAGTGACTCATGTCCCTCGGTTGTAGAATGGTCAATCTGGCACCCTGTAATATTTATCTACATATCGTATAAAGCATAACCAAAATGATTTGTTCATAAATGTGGAACATTAGAGAGTTATCACTCCCATCATTTATGATGATGTTTATGATGATAGGAATCAGGTAAACCATATTCTCACTGGTGCTTCCACGTGAGGATCCCAGGTTCCCCTAAAATAGAATAAACATATGGTTGGATAGATCTTTTTGTTGAGTATCTTCAACATGGAATTATCCTACCAGATTGAGTAGCTTGAGAGAATCCTTCAATGTTCAATGAAGTTCACCCTCCATAGTGGTCCTAACATTGAGAAAACTCTCAATAGACATGGATTCAATTAAATTATCCTTCATTACATCAATGGAAACATGATTACATAGGTGAGGAAGGAAGTTCATGTTGGGTCATGTGGTTTCCATCAGGTATATCTCCCGATATATACACAGGCCAGGATGCTTCTAACCCACCATTGTCCACGATTGCATCGAGTTTCACAAGATGTGTCAAATATGTTAGATCCATGTCATCTTTTTGTATTACTTAATGGAACCCCTCCATATTACCAAATATCCATTTCCATTTTCAGCATGGATAATCAATTTAATAGGTAGATATCCAAGGGTTATATCTCTTTTATGTTGGTTCATTTGGACCTTGATAAATTAATTTTTCCATTGGTTAGAATTGATTGACTTAAAAGAAGAAAATTCCTGATCAATGATAGAATTAGTGATTTCCCACATCATCTACTAATTTTGATCCCATTACACCATTCTCACTGTCAATCATACCAACTTTTAGGATGTTGAGATAAAGATATTGTGAATTATGTACAATATATGGTTTATCCAAACATCCTGCTGTCATCCATAAGAAAATTAGAAAATCAAGGAGTTAAACAATACCCTATATAACATTATACATAATATAATGGTCTATAATAGAAAAATTTAGTTAGAAAAGCTACCCAACTCCCTCAGGTCCAATCAGACAATGAACTGAAATTCCTCCCATGTGACACCATACTGCCGGGTATCTGAAACAAATTTGGTCCTTCTCATTGAGTTCTAGTTTCCATCACTTTGAATAGATGTATATGACCTGAATATGACTGATAGATCAATATAATCCTATATAGCTAAGCTCAAATCCCTCAAATAACATAGGATATAGGAATTTCATAATCTATAGAGGCATCATATTCTGATAGAGACACTATTCAACAACAAGGTTCACCTCTACTCCTTGTTCTAGGGTGATATGGTTCTGGATCTTAAAAGGCCAATGATACCTCGAACAAATACTCCAAAGTTGTATACCATGTCAGAAGGACCTTACATCATTCACAAGGTCTATTCCTATGTCACATAATCCTTGGTAACCATGGAACGAGATCCTAACTCTCCTCCTACCAATGAAAAGTTGATTAAACTGTAATTTTTTTAAGGACCACACAGTCTAAGAATCATGAATTTAAACTATTTCTAGATCCTCTCTGGAGTATGTCATGTGGTGTTGGGCCACCTTAAACCACATTTATATAGGTTTTATCGCTTTTCCATGCTATATATATTTTTTCAACGAGGCTAATGGTCTGAATTTTATGACCTTAAACTAAGAAATCTATGGTATGAACTCTAAGACCATAGACTAGGATCATGGAGAATCCTATTTTTTTGATGATAAATTGAACAACCATCATCTTAGTTTCACAATTTTAAACTACAAAAAAACTATTATCCTCATCGTACGATGATAAATTTCCCATCCATGTCCTGATAGCATGACGTTAACCAATTTCATCTGTCCAAATTATATGACATTAAACAAGGATTCTAATCCCAAGCATCGCAACATTAAACATTGTGTTAGTCTTCCTGGGAAGTGTGTTTCTTGAAGAAGGCATCATTGATCCTTTTTCATGTTAGGTTATGCATATCACACCATGAAAATCCTTTTCAAAACACATTCCCCCTATGGTCTGAGATTTATGACCTTAATCTAGAACCACCCAATTTTCCATGTGTCAAAACATTAAACTATATAAAAATACTAATAATACTATGTTGTGTGGTGTTGGGACTATTTCTATCTCATTCATGTTGGTTTTTTCACCACACATATACACCTGGGATATTAAACATCCTCAATGCATTATGTTCACTATAGTCTTACCCTAGACGAGTTCAGGATTCCTCTTAAGTAATAGATTATATTTACCCCAATTTATATCGGGATACCTCATATGATGTGTATGGGATTTTTAATAAATGTTACCTCATTCCTTGAAAATTGGATGCCCCATGAAAATTGTGGGATGCCTCAATTCCCTCACTAAGTTGATTTTTCCTACCGGTGTTGGTCTTTTGACACACCATGTTCTAGAACTATGTGTGTCTTAATTCCCATAATCCTGGGACACGTAGCGATGCTTGAAATTCTCATCTCTAGTACCATATGGATAATTGTCATCCCTTATGAATATTTGCCTCAGTTATGGTCCATGAATCACGACCTTAAACTATGTGATTTCTATAATGGTATTGTGTTATGTGGAAAATGATCCTCCTTGGCTCCATTAATGTTGGGTTTTACCTATTATGTGCCAGACACATACCCTTGGAATGATCATTCAGCCCCATAGTCCAAGAAATAAGACTCTAAACTATTTTTTAATGGAATAGATTCTATGGACTTAAACTATTTCTGCCACCCCTCAGAACAATGTGTGGCTTGATCACATCCCCATGAGATACACAGTGTTTCCTAAACTTTTAATAATTCAAGGCCAACCATGAATTCATCAAATCCATTTTCCCCTTGGCCTCATTATGGTCCCAACATTAAGAACATAAAATAATAGTTATCCTATGGTCTGAAAATCAAGTCCTTAAACTATACTAAGGCAATCTTCGGGGTATGATGTGTGGTATCAAGCCTCATTAGCTCATTTACATCAGGTATGTCACTCTACCAAACTAAAAAATCTAGTTTGGTGTTCACTTATATTAAATGTAATATTCTAGGGACTATTTATAATATTTTGTATTGAATTCAACATCCTTATATTCTGTATTAGCATGCCCAAATGCATTGTGACATCTAAAAAAGACTATTTAATCCCACATGTACATTCTCTCATTCCATTTACACAATTTTAGTCCTTCTCAATTTAGATATAAATCATCCTTAGAATCCAAATGATCCCCCTAATAGTGACAGGGATAGCTAAAATGGTTCACCATCCATATTGGATAAACACCTAGATAGATCTCAAGCAACAGACATTAGGTCATGTGTTTCAAATTTGTTCAATAGTCGATCCTACATTTTCTCGCCCCTTCCTTGTCCTATGAGACTGAAGTCCCTAAATTATGATAATGGTCACTAGTCAATCCATTCTCATCAGTAACACCTTATCTAGATCTCAGAAGTCTTGTCTTACCTCATTTCCACCTCCATATGTCTTTATGGAATTCCAACACCCTTATTGTTGCCCCTCCATGGATTTTATTCATGTTGAGAAAACAATTTGGTGTTGTTGGGATATTCCCAACCTAGTTTCTCTTTTCCCATGTTGTGCACTTCCATGTATCACAGATGATCGCTCACCACTATTTATTTCCCACACAGAGCATGACACACATGGGATAAAGAGTCCTAGTAGAGTTCATACCCATGTGTTTAAGCTACACAATATCCAAGTCTATATATCATGAATTTAAGCAATATGTGGATCCTCTTAAAAATATTTTATTTTTGGTGGGCCTCCTTGGCCCTCATTCAACATTGGGTTTTTTCACTCATTCTAGTTAAATATATCCCATTAAGACACCTCCTCCATGGTCTAAACTCTACGAACATAAAATTAGATCCCCATTAGTCAAATTTTGAATAATTTAATCAAAAATACACTATGTGATTATTTAAAAACTACCTTATATTACCATAAAAAATTCCAAATCACAAATATTTTAAACTGTTATAAGCCCCTGTAGTCTGACCTATATGAATTGAAACTACATTTCTTAATTTTCTCACTGCATCAGGTTAAAATTATGCCTTACCCTAGACATTTCTGGGATTATTCATACAATAAGTATGGGATGGATAATGGCCCATGAATTATGACATTAAACTATGTGTTGTATGTTTACATGGTAATTGTGTGGTACATGAACCTCTTTCGCTTCATTTATGTTAGGTTTTACCTCATTCATGCAGCATAGGCACCGTCGAAAAAAACACTTTTATAGTCTACATGTCACGACTTTAAACTGATTTCCCATAGTCTAAGTGACAAGAATCTAAACTGTTTGACATGGTCCGAACCATATGACCTTAAATTGGGTGTATTGCCCCCAAAACAATGTATAACATTATTCTCATTCTCATGTGATATGTAGTGATGTATAGGATTTCCATCTTTTGGCATCTTACCTATTTTAATCCCCATTCAATCACATTGTCCCATAAGTAGGTTGGGATTCCCTCATAGCTTAATACGATAAAGAAACATTCTCAATGCATAATGTTAAACTACAAACTTACCTTTGGAGAGTTCGGGATGAATCTAAATAAGATAAAATTCTACCATTCATCGAACCGAGATACCCTATATGAAAATACAGGATGATAAATACTAACCTCATTAGTGAATGATGTTAAACCGCAGTTTTAACTCAAGAAAGTTTGAGATGATTCTAAATAAGAGATATTTCTACCCTACATCAAACTAGGATTCCTTGTATAATAATTAAGGGTGAACAAATACCAAAATACTCATCACATTATATTAAACTACATCCTTGACCTGTATAAATGTGCATTGCCTCATATTGATGTATGGGAAGATTACATACTCTCTTTAGAGTGAGTATCCCATTTCCAGCATCGGTCTTCTACCACACTATGATTCATGCCCAAACATCACAACTCTAAACTGTATTCATATCCTCCTATGAATATGTGGTGTGGTGTTGGACCTCTGGGGTCATCACTCACATCGGTTTTATCAACTCTGCATACCACACATATCTATTTGGAGCATACCTTTTTCTGAACTCTATGACATTAAACTAAAAATAATGCCTAGTCCAAACTATAAAACCTCAAATTGTGTGTGGTTAATCTCTAATATGTTTTATGAAGCATCATATGGCCTTTTCTTCCACCTTATTCGTGTCAGGTTTATCAACATACCATACCACCCATTTTTTTTGGAGCACCCCTTGGTCTGAACTCTTTGACCTTAAACTAAGAACAAGGAATTCCATATATCTTAACACCATAAAATCTATGTAAATATAATTATAAACATTTTATGTGGCATCATATGGCTTTTTAGGCTGCCTCATTCACATCGGGTAACATTCTTTTAATGTCACATAAATTCCTTCAAGACGTCCTCCTAATATCCCATGCAAAATGACCCTATACTATTTGTGAACCAACTCAAATTATATTTCTTGGTGGGGGTATCTCATTGTGTTTCCCATATTCACCCTCACCAATATAGATGGGAATGTATCATTTGTTTTGATTCATTATATCTCTTTTTAAATGTTTCTAAACTATGACTATACCCCATACAATGAACATAAGATTCCATCTTGACTTGAAATTATGGAGAAATTGGGGTAAGATCATTACCTAAACTCCATATAATCCTAGTTCTGGTCACATGACGTTAAAATATGGGTTGCATCCCAATCACATATACTACAAAATTCCCGATTGTCATGGTATGGTGTTAAAATTCCATGTCAATCATCCTCATTTCAAAACATAATACTAAAAATCATCTTAGGCCCTCACCCAAGAGTTACTTTACTGATATTGTTCATCTACCGCATCTTCTGTATGATTAACCACTTCTTGACCTCTAAGATGATTCTTCCCTTGTAATAATGGTTTAACATTGTTCATACCAATATGTCCACACCAATGTGCTCTAATCCCTGGAAACATAATTCCAATAGTGATGGAATCCATTAAAATATCACATCAGTTCATTTCCACACTCTATATTCCCTTAATTTGGATCCTCATAATGTTCTATGTACAAAGGGACTACCTCAAATCATTGTGTCTAGCCATGTACCACCTATCATCTTGGTAAAACAACCCAAATGACTTTTTATTAAATTCTGAGATATGCTTCATGTTTTGAATATGTTTATCAATCATCCCTCATTTTGCCCCCATCCTATGATAACTAATATGGATGTTGTGTTTTGAATATATTTAATAGTTATCCTCTATAATGACACCATTCTCCTTGTGTTCCTAATTTGGGGCATCGTGATTCACTCTCCCCATTCCCTTTTGTTCATGTCAAATTCAACACCTATGATGTTATCATTCTCATGCATTAGATAATGTTGTAAAAGAAACTAGGTTGTTCCGAGAGCCTATTACTCCATCCAAAATCTCTATAATCTAGGATACTCTTGGAATTCATTCAAAAATATTATACCCTATGTTCTAGATGATTCTCTGCCACTCTCATATGAAGAGCACTCACATGGTCTCCCTATGTTTATCACACTGAACCTGACCCATGTGAGATCAGTGATTATTTTTTGGTTGTCTCAAAAATATTATTGAAGTGATAAAATAAGACAAGGAAATATGTTTGTGTATGAAATGTTAAAAAATTGATGTTTTAGGGGGGTTATCCACACATTGGAGCCTCTCTCTTTCAATGATTGTCTCTACAACTCTGCATCAGTAATTGAGAACTCGAGCTCATCTTGCCTCTGTTGAGTGGACTTATAGACCTATTTTCATTCCACTAACTATTATATATCTTCATCATCCCAGTATTGAACATTATCAACTCTAGTATACTACTGGTTCTTGTTAGCCTGACACTCATCCTCAAGGGATGGGGCCTCTACTTACATGACCTCATCCAGCACCAATTTGGACATTAAATTGTTAATAATCTAATTCTGAGTAAATTTAATCATTTCCAACACCTTTTCCTTCCTTATATGTGGTAAAACTATCCTGTATATTTCTCAAGAACTTAGGAGCCCTCATACTTGTGTTTCCTCTATGCTAGGTTGTTATCTTACCATTATAAATGCTATATCTCAATGAGGAAGTCCAAGGATACGACATGAAGAATTCTAGGGTTCACCCCACTTGTCCCCATACTGACTAACCAATGGAGAATGGATCCATCCCATTATGGTAGTTTAGTTATTTGGATGCAAGTGACGGCATTCTTCAAAATCCTTCACACCGTGCGATGGACACCCCAACTATGCTCTGTGACTTCAAGGAAGAAATGATCAAAATATTTAGTAGATATAGGATCTAATGGAGGAAATATCACTAATATATTATATAATAGATATATAAGTTCATGGTCCTCATTAGTAAGGGGACAAAAAACTATTTTGGATTTTGGAATGAGTGGATAAATAAATATCCCAATAAATAGTTCCTCTCCAACCTCTTCACCGTCTACAAAAGCCTCCATTCACCCTTGTGGAACCATCGATGAATACATGGTTTCTCTGACTCCATTAGTTTACCATGTTGGTGGCGCGATCTCATCTTTAGCTTCCATGGCCACCACCAAGGGTAATTAAACATTAGGAGCACCCAATGTAACCTCCCTAACCACTCCTTTCACTTGAGAAATTACTTCCTCTTTAGCTTCAAAAGCCTTCTTCAGTGGATACACTACCACAGAAACTACTACCATTGGTTCCTCATCCATCCCTATAGTGGAAACCCCCTAAACCCCTTCCACAAGGGAATAGACTTGGAAGTAACTTCCAAGTATATCTATGTGATAAATTCAACATCCACAGGATCCCTAGCCATATCCATCAAGAGAGTAATCTCTTCCCCTACCATCTTAGCCTTAGGGGATAGAAACGAAGGATTCAAACTTAAAGGCTGAGTCCCAAGCTCTATCCGAAATATCATTCCAAAATATTTTTTGCAAGAATAAAAATATAAATAAAATTTGATAGGGTATATAAAGTGAAGATACTTACATCCGTGTTGTATCCTAGTGATGAGTTCTGGGAGATTAACAAACAATCCTCTTAATAGGGTCATTTCCCCAATAATGATCACCTTAGTCACAATAACCACTTTGAATAGTGATTGGTTTATTAAAACCATAACATCAAGAAGGGAGCCCACATGAGAACATTTGAGTGTTAAGGCCCCATATTGTTTGTTTTCAAGTCCGTCATGGACCTCCCCTTACTCTTTGTTTGATTTCTACATAAAAAAGAGATGAATTCGATAATGAACAAGTTATATATGAGGCATGTAAGATGTGGATATTTACATAGTCACCAGCAAAAATTACATATTCTAGGGAGCCTTGGTATAGATTGCTTCCCTAAAAATATTTTGACTCTATAGGAAAAGGATCACATTCAACCAGCTCAATTGCAGACAATTTGTGGGAAGTGGTCATGTCCAGAAACACCTTTACCCAATCATCCAATGGACATGTAGTGACCCGATAATGGACTAGGTCCCCCAGCTATGATACATATCATTATACATAATCTTGAGTCATTTGGAATCCATCGTTATCAGAAACAATCCCAACAAGGAACATATCATTCCTTTTAATATTTTTTCACATTCTATGAACACCATATACCTACATGTATAAATCCTAGTTGTCTGAGGAATTGGGGAAGATGGCATCACTAAGAATGTCCATGCGAATGATATCTAGTAAAAATGTCCTCATGACCACCCTAGATGGACCCCCATCTTCCCGTGTTCATCTACCAAAGAGTGTTGATCTTGGTTCTATTTCTCTTCTCCTTGTGCATCTCGTTTATTCGAGGAAATAGTATACTTGACCCAGTACTACTACTCATCCCATTGGACCATGTATATCACCACAACATGGACTAAAAACCATTTCTACCTAGCCTCACAGTGTAAGGGAAACCCTTTAATTGGCATAGATGGCCCTCTACCTCAGTGTGTCTTAAAGATATGCACTCTTCAGGCATTGGGCATAATAATGGGTAATTCCATACATAGTAGATGTTGGAAGAATCTCATTCCACATCATTCTAACCTCAGATTTTAATATAAACCAAATCTGCATAATCATCAAAGGATTGAATTCATGGTTCACCACTGCGTACACCTTTAGTGTTAGCCTCAATGTAAATATGAACTATCTCACAAATTAGTGTAGATTATACGGTTTTCATATTGGTTCACTATAGACTCTTGCCACTAGTACCCCAGCTCAGAAGTCCAATAGGTGTAATCACCACTCCATGACACCAATGAAAACATTGGTCACCACCCCCATTAGATGAGGAAATTGGTGGAATATGAAATTATCCATAAGACCAACCTTGTCCAACACGTCCTTCATGTTAACCTTGAATGGACGACTCCCCACAATGTTCATAATCACCTGTCAGAAATTTTTTGTAGGAAATGAAAAGGGGTTTGGAAACTCAAAACCCTCTATGTTGGTTTCCTATCCAATATAAAATAAATGAAATGTCCCACACACATGTAGATATTTATCCTCTTCACTGATGTGGCAGAGTACCATGTAAAAGATCACTATTACTAGGATAGATAAATTCATGTGATTCCATGTCACCATCATCACCTCCATTATAAATGGGATTGGATACACCCCAATGTGTGCAAATTTAACTATGAGCATCCAACAATAGGTGACTGTAGTGATAAACCATGACAATCTCCCATGGGTTGAGTTTGTGTCTTAATATTGTATCCCCACAACTACTACTAGCTAACCTTTAGAATCTTGTATTAGGAGACCTCCTTTCCCTCTTGGTATCTCCTGGAATATATGTTAGGTATAGTTGTAAACATATATACTAGATATTATTCTTCAATTAAATATTTTTCTAGTTCATTCAAGAGTTACCTAAACCACTATTTTAATGGGATATCTTTTATCTCAGTCTTATATTCACTCTTCCCCTACACCAAATCCAGTAGTGACTTTACTAAGGCCAAAAACCAATCATTATCATCCCTCACATTCTATTTGGAGAGTAAATTATCATAAATCACCCCTATAATTGGGATTCTATTGATATGATGAACATATTAGAGGATGACACTAACCTCCCCATGGTAAAGATGAAATGTTTTCATCCCAGGTCACCATCTTCTCAAAAACTCAGGCATGATCTCCTGGGGGAGGTAGACATGGAACTCCCAAGCCCATGTTGCTTCATATATTACTACTCTCTTCATATCTTCTTCAAACTCACAAAATGAAATAAATTTCTAGTAGGACCAGGATCAATCATCCCCGAAGTTTTAGCCCTGGAAAAAATCCCAATTGTCATTCACCCCTTTTAATGGGTTCGCCAATCCTACCTTGAGGATCATAACACACAGTGGTGTGTGTGCCTCATCCTATAGATTTTTCCCATTGATGTTTTTATTGTGGTTTTACAGAATTTATATTATAATAGATCATGGAATTTCTAGATCTGGCCTACAATAGCCCCGTTCCACTCATATTGTACCAGTAAACCTATGAACCAGTAAGCGAGTTCTTCTGTGATAACCACTGGAATGAAGACCTCATCTCTCAGTCGGAATCTGTAGAGTGGAAGAAATTTTCACTATGGTTACTACCTTTGTGAATACATCACTAGAATCAGATGATTCACATGATCGGAGGTCTCTACCATTTCTTTTTACTGAGTAGCATCAACGTTGATTCCTTGAGTAGTCATTTCAATATGGACTTGGTTTTTTTTCAAATTATGGTTCAAAAAGGTGGATCAGGGATATCATTCTTGAATATGTGTCTTGGATCTTAGTTCATGGAGGTATCTTTGTGAATGTGCATATGGAAGTGTCTGGTTCATAGAGAAGCATTATTGTATCAACAGTCTCGAAGGTCAACCCACTAGAGATTGTTCACAGAGCACAGTTCATGCTGATCCTGAGGTTTGTGAAAAGATATAAAAATATATTCTATTCATAATAAGTCATGTGTATTTAATGGGAACCTCATCCAAAATTTATAAGTTTATAGTTGTCCTGGCATCACAGTGCCCTCCTAAGAGCATTATACGCACACGAGCTTCGTAGATGAGATTCCAAAAAGTGAGTGAATTTTCAATTTTCAGTGATTCTCCCTCAGTATTTAACCCTCATTTTCCTATCAACTCCCATTTTATGGGGGGATTTTTGAAGTAGAAATATGATTTTCACGACATCGGTTAGGGAAGGAATAGGAAGTTTAGAGAAAATTCAATCCAAAAGGCCCAAAATTCCTCTAAGGAGTCTAGTTTGTGAATCCTTAACCCTTCAATAATGGCCTAGGATTTCAAAACTCCCATTCTATATTTTCCGTTTTTTTAAATGGGAAGTCATTATGGTGTCCCTCCATGATTATGGAAAAACTTCTTGAATGTGTAAATGATTTATAGTGTATTTGTGAGTCCATCATATCCAAAACCATTTTCTAGTCCCAATATTTTTTTTGAAATTTCCACAATATTCTTCATACTCATTTTCTATAAATACCCCCTCATTATAACTTTTGAGGGATTGTTACCCAACCCTTAGGATTAAAATCACTCACAATTTGTGAACCTCCTAAGCATCATGAACCAAAGAAAAAATGGGTCATCCAAGGTATCCTAGCATCCTGAAAACAACCTCAAATATATTCTTGAATTCCTCCAAAAATGGTTGGGATGAATTTGTAAGATGCCTACACTCTCTAGGAAGGAAGAAATACCTCTATGGAACATTAGTATTTGTGATGCATTTAGAATTTGTGAAGCACTCCTCTCAAGAATCTTAAAATCCCTAAGAGGTAAGGTTATTCTGATTCCCAAATCCAACTCCTTCACGGATCCTCAGACCTCTTCAAAGAACTTGTTCATTGTGAATACCCCCTCTACAAGGAACTAGTCATCGCCAAACACATATACTAGGCCATTTTATGGTTCCTCTTTTAAACTGACCTTATTTCATGAGGTTTGAGTTCCCAGGGCCCCCACACCCCTCCAGGACTAGTCCAGTTCCACATCAAGTTTTCATGTGACCTTTTCCACCCACTCTAATGTACACCCATTCTACTCTGAGTGTGAACTGAGACTTCCACCTAATTATTTATTCTAATCATCTAATCCCTAATGATGATTATTTATAGTTAATGTTGTTAAATTTGGAACACATGATTGGTAACTCATCCTATCATTGTACCCTAGTGACAAATTCTTGCCCCTCCCAAAGGCACATGATCTATATTCATGTAATACTAAGGGGTATGGAGTGAGTCCCCCCCCCCACATATGAGATGAAGGAAATTTTTTTTCCTAGTTTCACATCCTAGCCATTCGATGTTGAACTACACAATAACATCCTCAACACGTGAAATTAAAATCTAGACTTACACTATGCATCAAGCATTGAATTCCCCATATAAGATTGACTTGGTATGATCCCACCTTTTACCTTTCATCACATTAATATTATGCTTCGTGTATGACTCACATGAAATAGGATGATCCTTGGGCATCATCAAGGCATAGGCCCCACCCACATCGTTCCCACTCATACCAATAACCCATCATCCATCTACCAGGGAAAAAAGTGGATCATGTGATCTTTAGACAAACTACTTCCTCTTATTTCTCACACAAGGCATGACTCATGTTGTCTTATAGGTTAGTTTTTATCATGAAATAAACATGATCCTGAACCACCATGGGCCTTTAATATGGTATATTCCACAATTATATCCACTAAAATGGTCCTTATTTATAGATTTATGCCCTAATCTCTATTCAAGTGTTACTCCTATACTGTGTAATCCCTAAATATATTAAACCTATGGGACTCCTCTTCAATGTTATATCCAACCTACCAAACTACATGGGATTCGATTCCCAACTAAAAATGATAAGTAGGAGCCTCATAGATGTCAAAAACCAACATCCAAAACTATCTAATGTTCTCCAGGAAAAATACCTAGTAAGATCATGCCACTCACCTTAGATACCACATCTTATCGATGTCACTCATGAATCTCAAGGTGTAATCCTCACTCAAACTCCAACCAAGATAAATCCTCTCATGAAGGGAAGCTTCCTTGTGTAGTCCCCATACCATCTCTCATTAATGATTATTTCATGAGATGAGTGTCATTACCACATGATGTTAAACAACATGGGTCAGTATTGTCACACAACCTTAAACTGTGGAATTGAACTATGTGGTTTTGGATATTTATATTTTAAACAATGTATATAGAAAACCTCCCTCTTGTTAAATATTGACCAATGGTAATACTAGGTGATTCCTCATAGGGGTTTACTTCCCTGATCCATCACAATGGGTGTTCTGATCAACCTCTGTGGTGTGACATCTTCCCTTTATGGGTCACGCCTCCTTGGACCATCTACATAGAGTGTTCTAGTCTATCCATTGGTAAACCTTTATATTGTGGAATCTTCTATTTATGGGACACACCTCCAAGATCTTCCTCCACAAGGCATATTGATCCACCCCCTTACTAAACCTTAATAGCTTGTCATATTCCCTTTATGTGACACACCTCTCATATATGCATCCATTAAATGTTTGGATTAATCCATTGGGAAACCTTCATGGTGTGACATCTTCTATTTATATGACACACCTCCCAGATACACCATGAAAGGGTGTTCGGATCTGAAAAAATTGTAACATTTTAGGTGTTCCCTCATAGTTATACACCTCCTTGATCCACCTCTATGGAGTTTTCTGACCAATATTCCCCTTTCTCCACAATAATTTGAACTCTTTCCCCAATCCAACTAAATCAAACAACCTAATCTGTCTCTACATGACTTGAAACTTTTGACATATTCCATGAACATACCCAATGTATAAGCTTGGTATGACTAATTTGAAATTCATGTATAAAATATTCCAATGGCCTTAGTTACCTCATTCTTTACTTGATATTCCTAAATCAAAAATCTGTGGAGGACTTATTCCCCTAGCAATGTAACCTCGTGATCGACCCGAGATGCCTCAGATTTTGTGAATAAGATGCCTCACATAAGATTCCCTACCAAGAGGAAGTAAATAGGTGACCAATGTCCCCAACATCCACACTTTAACACAAATCCCCAATGTGAATACTCTCCAAACAAAAGGTTTCTTCCCTATCAAGATAGAATTATAATTTATCGTATTAGTTGTGTAATTAACTAGCATCTACAAAGACATGTAACCAAGAATGAGTTCCATGAACCTGAATTAATTCTATAAGGGAGACCTATAATTGGTGATGATATCCTATGATGAATCCATGGAAGGAGGAAGTAACATCTCATGATCTCATTTTTATCATGTACAAGACATCTTCATTTAAAGTGATGAAAGTCGCCCGCCTTTGGAAAGCATAAATGTGGGGTAACAAGAACAATAACACATGCACACCATTTACAAAAGTCAGAGGTGTGCCTATGTGAAAGAATAATAAATAATATAATTATATAAAAGAAAATTAGGCTATTATATAATCATGTTTAAAAAAAATTAAAGGTGGTGAAGAATGAAATAAAATTAAAACACATAGTTAATAACATTACCTCTTCTTCAGGTATCCTCTATATTTTTTACCAATTCCTTCCAAGGTTGGCTTTATGCCAAAACTAATGCTTGTAGGATTAAGGATGCGAGTTTTGGAAGATATTTTGGATGGTCTTGAATGATAAAAAATGGTGTGAATGTGTGATGAATATAGTAATGTTGGTTTCCTTTTATAAGTGAGGTGACTTGTAAACTTGTATGTTTTTTTTGAAAATATCCTATCATAACCTTTTTTAATGTGGAAAAGATCCTCCAAAATGAGAAATTGTCAAACCTATAAGATATAATATCGAAATATGGCCATAAAATTGGATTTTTAAATTATAGAAGGTTATTTTTAACCCTTATCTTCTTAGTTTAAGACTCATTAAATCTGCATTAACCTTTACCACGGAAATTAATTTTTACAACTTTCAATGTTAATTTTGGTCAAAAAATAATTTAGAATTATTAGAAATTAAAAATTATTATGATTCCAAATATGAAATAAATTTTTCCAAATTTAATTCACACAAGTGGAAACATTTAATTTAAAATTAATCATAAATACACAATGAAAATGAGGGGTATTAAAGAGAAAATAATCAAACGTTTTAAAAAAATTATATCCAAAATCAATATTAAAAGGATTAAAATGACCTAAATTGTAATAAATTATATATAACTGAACTTATATTACTTTAAAACTAATTCAGAATATAATTTAACGTTATAAATTACTTTAATGTAATGGTGGTTTTCAAATAAAATTGAGAATATTTAACAATTCATCAAAAAAATTAAAATTTTAAAAAAAAACTAAAAAATTCACCCTAAGATAATTTTTACAAGTTGTTTTATAAAATAAAGTTAATATATTAAAATATATTTTTTAAAATTTGTAAAAATTAATTTTAATCAATGTGTGAAAATCATTATTATACTTTCTTTTAGAATAATACAGTTTTTCAGAAAATATTTCTTTTTATTTTAAATGATTCTTATTTTATTTATAATAAAAAGATAACAGTAATTTTCATAATTTATTTATCACTATTCATAACCTCCATTCCAACATCTAGGTGATAACTATTATACTTAAAAATACTATTTTAATAATATTTCACATTTCATTTAAACTCTGTTTTTCATGTGACACAAGAAAAATTCGGTGTTATTTATAACACAAGAAAGACTTTTAGTTGGATTTTAACTCAAGATAAACTTAAAGTTTTGTGCAATTAATGATATTATTGTTTTTTCTAATGTATGTTTTTAAATATATTGATTTTATTTAAAAATAATAATATTAGAATTTCTCAGGGTGTTATATTTTCTTCTAATCATGGTGTTCTATGTCACATAATCTATCAAATGATATGTTCTTATTTTCAAATCATGGTCTGTTACATTTTTACCAACTTAAATAAATTACAACCTCACAATTTAATCTTGATTTTGGTTATTAAATTTTTTAGATTTTAAAATTAATTTATTAAAATACCCCCATCATAAGAGTGTTAAAAAAACATACTCTTAATAAAATATAAAATGAATTATAAATTTAATATAGAATAACACAACACCAGGTTTATAAGAAGGATAAAATTGATGGAAAGTGAGGATATGAGCATGGATGAAAAGAATAAATAATAATATTTTTTGATTGAGGTCAATAAAAAAAATAATTTGATAATCATTATATGTTAAGGGCCTGAAAACCATAAATATGTGATGATTTAAAAGACTATATCATTCATTGGATACAAAATTAATTGGATCACATTTCTTTTCATTATCTTTTCCTTAATGTTGAGATATTATTTTAATTCTTAAAAATATAATGAAATATAATTTCCTGATACATTTATATTTCATAGTCACAATTTTATTCATTTTTTCGAGCTTTGATCAACTTCAAATACATCACTTACTCCAATAAATGATTATCCAAAAATTAAATGATTATCCCTAAAGCACTAAAATTCACATTTGACATATCGTAAGAACCATAAAAGAGTGACATGTCTTTCTGTTTGTCTCAAACTATTTTACAAAACCAATATGGTTTGCACAAGTTATCCAATATAGTAAATCAATATCTACACATCAAGAATAAAACCATTAGTACATAATTAATATTTACTCATTAAAACATTTAACAAAATATTGTTACATATTAAATAGGTAATCACATAGGTCAGTGGTATGCATTGATCCCATATCATCCTTCGATCATGGGTTCAATCCTCTTTGTGTTTTTAGATGTGTTGGGTTGTCATATAGCATGCATGTTGTTCTTTTTATGAAACTATATTTAAAATTCCCTATAATGATCCCAAAAAATATGAAATATATCATTGAAATGAAATTAATCTTTAAATAACTTTCACTATTATTTTAAATACAATTTATTTATTTATTATTTTTTACCAAAAAGTGTTATAATCTTATTTGATTACTATTACAATTTCATTAATGATCATATTAATCCTAAAGGTTATCAATGCAAAAAATGTATTTCTATAAAATTTTAAGGTAGTGTTACTTAAATAAAATTTTCACTAAAACATATACTAAACCAATGGGTTGTATTCCCAGAAATGTTTTCCTAAAATATCCTTTATCATGCTATATTCCTAACAAAATAATTTTCAAAAGGTTTTTTTAAGACTTGGAAGTTATTATCAGCCTCAAACTCATATCCCTTAATGGTACCCATAACTCTTAAGTTCGTAAATACACATATGACTCTTAAATTTAACATAATATTTAGATTTTTCATGATTCTTATTTGAAAATACCAATGTTAAAAAAATTATAAAATTAAATCTTTGAATCCCAATACATAAATACTTTAACCATTTATTGCCATATAGGTTCTTTTTCTATCTAATATTTAACCATTAGAAGAGGGAATTGCCTTGGGAAATGCCCAAATTGTCCACAATTAAGACAATAAACTATAAATGGATCCTACGATGATAATTGATTTCATTCATCAATGTATTAATTTTTACTTATAAATTCATTACTTTATACCCTCCTTTTTCATGCATAAAACATTTTAACATTCCTTTGAGATGCCTAATTAACAATATAAAACACCTTAGTTTTAACATTGGTCATTCATTGTCACCATCTATTCATATCCTTCAAAATGGATTGCAATGAAAATTTTAATTATCATTAGCATATCCCCTAGGAGTGTCAAACCAGGTGTGTAGTAAGCCCCATTTTCATGGACCAAGTGATGATCAGGTCAAATCCAATGTGCCCTTTTTTGAGTAATTTCCCCTATGTACATATTTTCCCGAACTAAATTCACTATTAGTATCCGTATATGAAGTTACTTCAATGAAAACCCACATAATATCTACTTTACCAAAACATTAGGATGTTCTTCTACACTTATACTTAGAGTCTTTTATAAGGTTATGTTCCATAATATATGTTTTCCTTAATCTAGTTACCAAGGTTCATAAAAATCATCGTTTGATACCACCTATAAAAACCCTAACTCTAGTAGCTCATAGATTTAATTTCTCATTTTTCCATGTATTATTTTTAAATATTGTATATTTCATTTTTTGAGATTAAGCAATGAGATGACGTGAAATTATGAAGTTAGGTGTTCCTAGAATAATTGTTTGAAACATATTAGTTATATTAGATATCACAAACATGAATTTTTCATAAAAAGTGTAATACCTTATAAATAGGTCCCTAGATCAGAAATATGAGGGCACCATTCAACTAATAATCCGATGTTAACCCTAGACATGACTTAAAATTAGTTGGTGAAAGTCATTTGTGTAAAAGTATTCATAATTGGAGAAAATAATAACATTATTTGAATAAATTATTTTATTTAAAATGTCTTATGAAATGACTTGTTAGTCTTTAAAAAGAATATTATTTGGAAATCACAAGGTATGCTGCATTACCCTAGATCCCTTGTAGGATCATGGGAGAGAGCCATGAGAATCCTCTAATGCGAACGATGGAAATGTTGCGAATCAAATATCATAGAACCTCGAATTTGATGGATCATTCCAATGAGGATGATGATGCAACATTATTTTTTGTGATAAAAACAACTCTAGGTATGTTGTGTGATTTAATATTTTTATTCCCCATTCTTGAACTCTTTGATGAACACGAATCAATCAATGAACCGATTGATTCGTAGTTTTATCGTCTTATAGGGTGGGATTATTTGTGGGGGTTTTAATAGGGGAATTATCATTATGATTTGATGTATTAATTATCATTATAATAGAAATAGATCAATATTTACACAAAAAATCGATCATGGGCCATCCATATTTATTTATTTATTATTTTCTCCATTCCTTCATCATTATTCATGGGAATTCTTTGTTAGGCCTATGTGTCCAAAAATCTCGATAAATTAATCATTTCACACACATTTCTAAGCACAATGATCTAAAATCATAGATAAAAGATTAGTATGAGATGATGGAGGTGTGAAGATGAAGATAGAGCAATTTAGATGACAGTGGATCCCCAATTTCATATTATTCAGGTTTCTTGGTTATAGAATGAATAAAAATCAATAGATTTGTTTTTTTAATGGATTAGACACTTGAATCAGATGTTTGAGTGACAATGATGATTGGCTAAGACAATCCTAGGATAATGGTGTAATTGGATCCAGATTCACAAGCGACTGTGGCACAGACATAAGAGTAAAGAAGAAGAATTTTTCCTAGAAAAACCCAATACACACGACATGTAGACATTGGTTAAAAAGCATGTATACCCCTTTGAATGACTCATCATTTACCTGAAGAAATACACAAACAGGGGGGTGAGTAAATGGGTTTCTTAAAGGGTGTGTACTCACCCACATAATAAGGCCAATATCATGTACATGGCGTACCCTGTGTACTGGTATATAGGTATTTTATATGGTCTAACATCTTATACTGGCACACGACATGAGTACACAGATGGAAGTTGGTGTATAGGGACACAATGTGTAACCCCTCTACATTCCATGTACTACTCTATACTACACATATAATGTTTGAATAAAATGATCCATTTAAATGGGAATAACTCGGGGTCAAGGGACTCAGTGTGTATCCCCTCACCACACTCGGTACTCTTTCATACATGGATTGGATATCATTTCCTATATATATTAGAAAATATTTTTTATAGGTAAATCCCCGTATCATTTCCCTGGAGGTTGGTATGAATCATTTCCTACTCTTAGGAATACAATCCCTTTATCTAGACTTCTTAGATAGAGTTAAAGGAATCCACCTAAGATGCCCATATTGGGGTCCTCTATTCAACATTGTGCCCTAGGTAGAGTTTTAGGTATAAACATGACCAATCTTACCCTTAATCAATCGCCTACATAGCATGTTAATTTGTTTGGAGTTGTTTGTACCACCCCATCTCCTTGGATGTGACCCTAGTCCATATAATATATTATATCTATATATTAAAGGAAGAAATATCTCTCATGATGAGACCTAAAGAGTAGTACCTCTTGGATAAAAATTATTAGTTATATCATACTCAAGAGTTTGTTCCCTTGGTTGAGTTATTTTTTGAATATTCATGCTAGAATCCTAGGTTGGTATTCTATGGGTTTGTCTTAACACTAAACTACGTATCTGGGATTGATTATATCTGTATATTTATGTTATATATGTTTTAGACATATACATGTATAGTTATGGGTTTTCCCCTTTATTATATACTTCTTGGTTTTTTATAGTGTCTTATTAAGTGTTATATACCCACCCTTTCACAGGATTTTCCCGCACATGTCATTTATTTTGTAGATGATTGACTATTTAACGGAGTCTTAGGCAGACAAGGACCAGATAGTGATTTGTGAGACCATGTTGATTGTGGTTTTTTCATGTGGATTTTAGACATTAGTCCCAATACATTTACTTTCGTGTTAGAATTTTGTTATATAATTATTTATGGTGGGATTTTATTTGGTCCAATTTACTTTATATGCATCCTATAAAACTCTAGTTGTGGGATATAGATGTATGAATAAATTGGTTTTCAGTGGTTTTTAAATTTCATCATTTGTGGCCTTGGATATGTGTTCATGGGAACATGTACCTAGGAAATTCCTCCCATGTTAGTGATACACATACTTAGTGCCAGTCACCATCCCTTGACCCATTGTAGCCAGGCTTGGAGAGTCATAGAATGGGCCCCAATGGGACATTTCATGATAGGGTGGTATCAATGGTGGGTTATTCTACAATATGATCGAGAGTCTATGAGATTGGTGTGGTGAAATAGTGTTAAGTGTTTTTGACTTCAACTTTCAGGCCAGGGACTCCAGTGATGGTGCGGTGGAAAAAGTATCAATACACCATGACTCTGATAACCTTCTTTTTTACATGGTATATGAGAAAATTGGTTGTAGAGAAAACAATGGTATATGCATTACATAGGAATGGGTTGTGTTTCTATGTCATTACATAGTCATCTCTCTTCATACACTAATTGACCATAGTACACCTTGTTTATTTCAAGATTCCCCCATGACTTATACCACCTAGGATTTAGTATGATGATCCTAAGGATGATCCCCTCAATTATGAGGTGTCTATAAAGAGACAAGTTCCTATGTTGTTACATCCATGTGTTTCACCATCCATACAATCAACTGTAGTGAGGTATGTGGTACCTACAGTACTAGGAGATGAAGAGTTCATGTTAAGCATGCTTCATGAGTTCCATCAGTAGAGACCTCTCAAGCTCTGTGGAAAGCTCAAGAAACAAGAATAAAATATCTAGATTAAGGTGGGAATATGAGATTTCTATATAGTCAGGACCAACATATTAGATGGTCGATCTATTAGTGAGCCTTATTTATGGTTCAACAGGGCAATGGTGCAGTTTAGTTTCCATGTATCATGAAGAGAAAACTCTTCTTTGGACATAGTTTGAGCACCTATTCAGATATTATTTTTATCCAGATACATGGAGGTTTGTGCATATCAATGTTATTCTACAACACCATTAGGGAATCATTAATATATCTAAGTATTCAATGAGGTTTACCAACCTCTCTATGTACTCGATGGATATGGTTTGAGATCAGTTCTTCAGGGCTTGGACCATCGATCTAGGTATGAATAGGGACATTTGATCCAAAATTTTACCTATGTGAATTCCTACATATTCATGGGTTCTAGACATAGATCTAATTATCAAGAGATTCTTGGTAGAGAAGATATAGCTGGTAGTTGTCAATAGTGGGAAAGCAAGAGTAGAGACCCATGCATCAGGGATCTGATGTCAGTGTCAGAGGACTAGCCACTGTATAAGATCATGGAGGAGGTATTAGTATTTAGGATCTATTATAAATAGATAATTGGGTAGCTCAAGTCATCCCAGAGAGAGGTGGTGATACTTATGTGATGGAATGGGACATCTTGCCTGAGATTTTCTGACCTATCGTATTGTTGATAGAGAAACCGTGGATGGGCCACTGAGGTAGAGACAACATAAGGAGTAGGTAGGTTTGTAGGGTGGAGGATGTGACAGATGAGTTAGAAGGGTAGTTGGAGGTGGTCAATTTTTCTACTTGTTACCACCACCACTCCCTGTTGGTCTACACCATGCTCAAGGATCTAGTGGATAGGGGTGGGGATAGCTGCAGGCAGTCAAGACTTATGAACCAAGGGATCCTAGAATAATTTTATGTATGATATGTGTCTCTTCAAACATAGATGCAGTATTGATAGGCATAAGTTCTAGTGATTATTTTCTAGCCACATATCATGTTTGAGATGTAGATATGCTAGTTTAACCATTCACTTGACCCTTATGTTGGATAATCATAATGGAGAATACATGATGATCACACACTTTTTTTAAAGTGTGACATAACCCATGGAGGTGAGAGTTTTGATTGTAATATCTTGGCAGTTGTTTCGATTCCTTATGACAATATACTTGGTATAGATTGGTTATCTATGGTTCATTCCCATATTGGCTATTTTTGGTGAATGGTGTGGCGTGTTCATAGTGATGGAACCACATTTTTCTTTTCTGGTGAAATGAAAACCCATAAAACATAGGATTTACTTGTTCATAGGAGGGTGTAGCTGATTACTCGTCAATTGGCTAGAATAATACTTGGTGTAGCAGATTTTATGAGTTTCATGTTCCATGTAGTGGTGGTAGAGTATGAAGAAGTTTATCTAGAAGATGTTTCAGGATCCCCCAAGAGATAGTATATCTTGTTGATCTACATCTAGGTGTGGTACCATTATCTACACCATCATATCAAATAGATCCGATAGAATCTCATGTGCTGAGGGTACATTTGGAGGACTTGAAAAGGAAAGATTTGTGATACCTAGTGTTTCACCATTGGCATCCCTAGATTTTTTTGAAAATAATGAATACAATAGCATGAAGTAGTGTGTTGTATATCGGTGCTTTAACCTGGTGACCAGGACGAACAATTATCCCCAAGCTACAATTGATGACCACATTCGATCAGTTGATAGGGGCATGATGGTACTCAAAGGTTGACCTCAGATCAAAATATTAACATTTGCGAGTACAAGATGAAGATATAATGAAGATGACATTCATAAGTTTCTATGGTCATTATATTTACTTGGTGATTCCCATTGGTGTGAATAATTCCATAGAATTGATCATGGGACTCATGAAACGGATCTTCCAGCCTCTCTTATATTAGTTCTTGAATGTTATTATAGAAGTTATCCTTTTGTACTCAGCATCTATGGAGGACCAAACGAGACACTTATGGATTTTTTCGGATGTATTGTGGGAGAACTAGCTATATGGAAAGTGCTTGAAGTGTTAGTTCTAGGTTCATGTGGTATACTTTCAGTGACACATTATCTTATGGTATGGAGTGGAAGTAGACTCGACCAAGGTTGAGGCAGTGCTAGCATGGTAGCCACCTAAGATCATGATGGAGGTGTGGAGATTCCTTGGGTTAGAAGGCTATTATCAGAGATTAATATCTGATTTCTCTAGACTACCATCACCCATGACAACTTTGAATCAAAAGGAGAAACCATTATAGTGATTCATGGAGGAACAACATGGTGATAAAGATTGTGAGTCACTACATGCTCAGATATCCATAGTTCATGCTCTTGATGGATGTTTAAATGTTTGGGAACACATCATTCTTTTCAAATTTTACGCAATGGCACTAGTGAAATTGTAGGAATAGGTTCTAAGATAGTTTCACACATATCCTTTGGTGATACATCCATGTGTGGAAAAGATGTACCAGTACCCCTAAAATTTGTATTGCTGGATAGTGATGAAGAAAAGAGTAGAAAAATTAATATTTTGATGCCTCACATGTCATAAAGTGAAATATGAGCACCAAGTTCCTGTAGTTTTGACCCAACCCCTTGAGTTTCAATAATTAAAGTGTGATGGTATATCTATGGAATTTTGAAATGGTATTACCATGTATATCCAAGGGACAAGTTTCCATCTGGGTGATTATAGAATGACTCATCATATTGGCCCATTTCTTAGCTACACAAGAGTAGAGTTTATTAGAGATATTGGGATTCCTCTATGCGTTGAAAATAGTCTGACCCCATGGGGTAAAATAAATTTTGTTTGTAATAATATTGATCTCTTTACATCCCTATTTTTTAAGGTATTACAAGAAGTGTTTGGAAACCAGTTATTATTGAGCACAACGTTTCTCCCCCAAATTATGGGTAGACTATGCAGACCATTTAGGTTTTGGAGGACATGTTGTGAGCTTCCATATTATATTTTTTGCATATTTGGGGTGATCACATAACACTGGTGTAGTTTTCATAAAAAATAGATACCTTTCCACCATTGATATTTCTCCCTTATAGGATTTGTATGGGTGATGGTTTAGGTCACAAATTTTTTTGACTGGCCCAAGAGAGTTAGAATTCATGTGTCCAGAGTTTGTGTGATCTATAATAGATGAGGTGAAGATCATCTATGAGTAGATAAATACTAAAAAATTAATTCATCGGTCTTATGTTGATAGGAAATTAAGGCCCTAGTAGTTTGAGGTAAGAGACCATGTGTTGCTATGGGTTTAACCATGAAATGGATTATGGAGATTTTTCCTAGGTGGAAAACTATCTATGACGTTCATTGTTCCATTACAAATACTAAATAGAGTTTTCGAGGTGGCGTTCCACTAAGATCTACATGCACAGTTAGACTGGGTAAATAATGTCTTCCATGTGTCACATTTGAGGTGGCACATGCATGACCCATCACATGTTATCAACTTGGGAGAGATGGACATCGAGGATGGAGTGAATTTTGCCGAGTACACAGTTCAAATTGGATATAGGAAGGAGATGATACTTTATGGGTGATTGATTCCTTTGTTTTATATCTGGTTGCAGCACTAGAATATCTAAGAGAGCACTTGAGAGTGGGAGGATCAGGATCATTATTAGTACCCACATCTTTTATAGTTTCCCTTATTTTGTCTTTTCAGGGACGTAAATCCCTAAGGTGGGGAGAATATAATGTATTGGATTTTATGTGTATTATTTTAAAATATTATATGGATTTTTTTAGATACTTTTATCTTAGAAGATGTGTAATTATGAGGCTCGGTATGTTCATAAATTTTTTTGAAATATATTAAATATAATTTGAATGAAATTTTCATGAAAAATAGCAATAACCTATAAATGATTTACTAGAACAAAAATATTAGAGCACTTTTTCACTCATAACACGAGGTTTAACATTGGAATGACTTAACATTATTCGGAATGGGTCATTTGTGAAAACATCATCGTAGGTTCATAAATGAATAAAATAATTTGAATAAATTATTTTATTTCAAATTTTTGATGATGTGAATGGTTAGACCTTAAATAGACTATTATTGAGAAATACTAGAGTTAGAAATATAACCCTAGCATCTATGGAGGATTTTTGGAGAGATCCTTGTAGAATCCTCTCAGCTGAACTATGATGAAATTTTGAATCGAAGATTGACGAACCTCATAATCAATGGATTTGTCCAATGATGAAGTCAACACATAATTCATCATTTGAGATCATAACAAACCATAGTAGGGAATGTAATTTAATTTTTTTATTCCCCACTCATCAATTATACAATGAATGTGAATCAATCAACAAATAGATTGATCTTGGGTTCGATCATTGTGTAGGATGCAATTACATGTGGGGTTTTTGATGCGATAATTCACTTTGGGATTCAATTTATCATTTAATTTACTAATGGTAATGGATTAAGATTTACATGAACATTGATTGAGGTCTATTCCACTTTATTTATTTGCGTTTTCTCCCCCTTTTCATCATTTATCAGGGGCATTCTTCATTTGTCCTCGAGCTTGAAAATTCTCGATCAATCGATCATTGTGCACCTGCTTCTTGGTGGAATGATCTGAAATCATAGATCTAGGATTAGTATGACAGGATGGATGTGAGATGATGGAGACATAGTGATTCAGATGACAATGGATCCCTGATCTCATGTTCTTTGTAATTATTTTTCATGGTACGAATAATTATAAATATATATGTTTTTCAAACTGATTAGACACCATAATCGGTTGTTCGAGTGATTAGGGGATTATTTGATATGATTATAGGCTACTGGAATTATTGGAACTATATTCCAAAGTGACAGAGGCATGGAATCAAGTTGGAGTAAGAATAATGGTTTCGGTAAAAACCAGATACACATAGGGTGTAGCCCTTGGAAACACAGTGTGTATACCCCTTTGAATAAATTAGAGTGTACTAGAAGAAGTTCATAGATAAAAGGTGGAGAACATGGGATTCCTACAAGGTGTGTACTCCCACACAAAAAAAGGCATTTATCATATACATGGGACACCCCCTATTCTAGTAAACATGCATGGGTACATGATCTGACATTGTATACTAGCACATGGATGGAGTACACAAATGAGGCCTGGTCTATATGGACATATTTTGTTACCCCTCTAAACACTGTGTACTTCTCTATTCTACACGGAAATGGTTTGATTGACTCATTCCATTTACATAGGTAGAATCTATGGTTAAGCAACATTCCTTGTATGTAACGACCCACACTTTACATACATTGTTAATACTTCAAAATTGAATCACACTTATTACAACATATGACAAAACCACAAAGGACCGTATAGGTATAGTGTCTTTAGAAACTGGGAAGCATAAACAACTGGTTCATAAATCTTCTACAGTGTCTCCCATTTATTTCATCATATCTAGGGTCCCTTTTAGCATATTCTACTTAATATCGATCTTCCTGGCCTGGGGAAAAGAAAACATAAAAGGGTGAGCTCAAATGCTCAGCAAGGGCAAATAAAGGAAATAAAAATCATATCATATCTTTTTGAAAATTTAAAACCTGCAAAAGAGATCATAATATCTTAACATGGAATAAATCATAGAAGTGAAAATGAGATCCCCATAATCATAACATAAAACTTGAATCTTTGTGGCATGCACACATAATCATGGAAAATCATTTCTTGTTAGTCATGACTCACTGCCAAGACTATCTTAGTGGACAAAGTCCCTTTCTGAACCGAGTTCACTCCTCGTTTCAGTCCTGTATCACTGAACCGAAATAACCTTCCGTTCCAGCCATGTCTATCTCATGAGATATAAAATCATTACCCAATGCATTGGAGGGAGATATAGGTCCCACCCATCTTATAATGAATCCTTTCTTATGTGTGCCACATAATCATAAAACATACATCATCGCATAACACATATAACAAAAATGGGATTCTTGAAACATCATGACATCATAAATCAATTCATATATGATAAAGGAATTCATAAACATAATTCCATCACAACATAGTCAAACCAATGTAAAAATAGGGATAGAAACAGAACCCTTTATTATCTTAGATGGAAAATAATTTTGATAAAACACTTGAATTGAATTCTTGAGGAAAATATCCTTTCTTCTTCAAAAACATTTTTCCTTTCATAACATGTCATACAACTTTAAAATAAAAGAAGTTGATTAAAAATAAACTTGAAAACTTGTAAAGGAAGCTTCTTTGAAGTAATGTTTTAAAAATCCATTCATTCCGTATAAGTTAAAAAAAACATTCTTCGTACTTTTGTCGGAAAAGTCAAAAAGTACCTCGTACGGAAAAACGACAAAAGATTCCTTTCATATTCTTTACTAAAAACTCACCTAAGGGTAAAATTGGATTTAAACTATTTCAAGTGGATGGAAACAATATTACATATTGAGGGAACATGGATGTGGATGATAAAATACACCCCAGTAAATACTTAGAATAAACAATCTCGGATAAAAATGAGATTGTGATATTTCCCTTACCTTAGGTCCGATTTGCTTTGTTCGTGTCCGAAGCTCCTGTATAATGGTTTAAATAATGTTATTGACTTATTCCAGAATCATACATATTGATATGAGATCATATATGGTCATATTATTAGCTTCTTGTTAGTAATATTTCATTTTTACTTGTTACTCGGGTCTGTATAACTTTTTGTTCTTATGCGTGTTTTGTCGAATAAATTATTATTCTTATCTTTAGGTTATAGATAATTCATTTCCAGAATGGTATTAGTGTAGTATATACCATATTCATTCATTCAATTCATTTATATAATCATTATGAAATGAAGATCATGTAGAACGAGTCGCATCACATCGTGGAGACGGTATTCCGTACGTACGCACGAGTGATGATATCGTTCCTATGATCGTGGAATTGTATTGGAGTATATATATATATTATTTCAGTATCAATATTACTTAATAATAATCATATATATTTACTGATTACACCATTATACCCATCCTTGTAAGGTGATGGTGGAAAATAGATTACACCACGGCGTGGAGACGGTATTCCGTACGTACGCACGCGCGGTGATTTCATTTTTTCCGTAGGATGGATAGAAGGTGAATTAGGGTTGTTTCATATTTATAATAACATATCAGTATGTAAGTAATACTGATGTTATTACTTTATCATGAAACAACTAAATAAGAAGAAGTTGAAGAAGAATGAAATTGAAAAGATCGGTAATGGATATTACCTCTTCTTTGGAACGCCTTTTTGAATCCTCCACTTAAGGAACTAAGATTGGTCTTTGGAGAAGACCAGGACCTCTAGAATTATTCTAGGGAAGTGGAGAAGGGAAAATGGCAGGGGTTGGCCGAGCATGAGTGCTCAAATTGGTGTGAGGAGGATGGGGAGGAGGTGCCCTTTTATAAGGGAGGAGAGGGGCACCTTAGGAATATCTCAAAATATTATTTTATATTAAAGTCAAAATCGGTTTATAATGGTTCCAAAGGGTCTTATTTCGAAGCTAAAGTGGGGATGGGTCGAAATCCTATCAACCAATAGGATTTAGACATGTTTAGGGTATTATTTTAACCTTATCAATTAGATTTAACTCTAAGTTAATTAATTTAACTTTTACCGTGTCTTTTTGTTTTCTTTCACTATATAGTTAATACACTTACTATAACATGCCAAACGAACCCCAAATTGTTTATTATTAATATATATCCTTATCTAAGTCATTTTGCCGAACCTTAGAGTTTTAGGAATAAAATAACAATTAATAACATAATATTTGATTTAAAAACTATTTTGTGTCAATTTTGACACTATTTGATATATGATTTTTTTCAAAGTCATAACAGAATTATATGTTCGAACCAAGTTGATTAAATCAATACTAATATATCATAGTAACCTAGAAAATTAGTGGAATTCATAAAAAGTCTCAAATTACATTTATTTCGGTATTTATATTATCAATTTTTTCAATATTTCATTAATAAGATAATTACTGCATCATCTTTGTGTCATAAATAAATTAAATTATTTGATGTCTAAAAATTACAAATAAAATACCATCATGTAGGAAATCTTTTTAGCTTTCTAATGAATATTTACAATCGAATTTATCTTATGTATAACCCTATATTAAAAATGATTTACTTATTAAACTTTGATTTTAACTATTTTAACCCTTCTTTAAATAAATTAATAATAAATGTCCTAATCTAATCCAAGTGGGCCTAAATGGTCATATTTTATTCCTAAGTTTGTTTTTGGTCGAATTACACTTGTCCAATAGAGTTAGGACATGTGTTAGGGTAATATTAATATCATATTTACCCTTAGTTACCCTATTTACTATTAACCGCGGTAAAAATAGTAAAAAGTTACTATTCACCAAAAAATTATTTTCATCTCATTGAACCACATTTTAGTCCTTGATATTAACCGTGTCTCTTGGATTTTTGAAATTCCATTCACAGAAGCGGTAAAATTAAGTTTTATGCAAAATTCAGTTTTTAACCTACCACTTAGTGGTTTCACTATTCATCAAAAATTGAAAGTTTTCAGAAAAATACCAAAATTTCACCCTAGGCTAATTTCGATATTTTGAGTCCAAAAATGAAGTCCATTTTGAAAAATAAAATTTATAAAATTTCAAAAAGTGGTTATTACTATTCATAACGGCTAGTTTTAATAGCATATTGTTGTTTAGTGAAACTCGGTATTGCGTACGACGCAAGCTATCGAGGAAGGTCGCGATTGCGTGTAAAGCAAGCCAAGCAAGTGTTGTGTAGAAAAAGATTCCTTTGATGATTTATATAACATAAAAGTCTCGGGTGTTACATTCTACCCCCCTTAAAAAGAATTTCACCCTCGAAATTCGTCACTTTGCAACAAACAAATGAGGATACTTCTCCCTCATCATATCCTCAAGCTCCCATGTAGCTTCTTCAAGTTGGTGGTTTCTCCATAAAACTTTCACCAAGCGAGTGGTCTTGTTTCATAGGACTTTTTCACTACGATCCAGAATCTATATCGGCTGTTCTTCATAAGAAAGATCTTGCTCCAGCGGTACAACTTCTGAGCTGAGTACATGTGAAGGATCTGGTATGTACTTTCTCAGGAGAGATACATGGAACACATCGTGAACTTGAGAGAGATTCGGTGGAAGCGCCAATCGGTAAGCTACCTTCCCAACACGATCCAGTATTTCA
The DNA here is from genome assembly GCA_963277665.1 of Viscum album. Lineage (NCBI taxonomy): Eukaryota > Viridiplantae > Streptophyta > Magnoliopsida > Santalales > Viscaceae > Viscum > Viscum album. Next base: position 1,747,424,938 of record OY728119.1, on the reverse strand, counting down.
AAAGGACCGATATATCTAGGGCTCAACTTCCCCTTCTTTCCAAATCTCATAACCCTCTTCCAGGGAGATATTCGTAAGAACACTTTATCACCCACTTCAAACTCTAGGTCTTTTCTTCGGTTGTCGGCATAACTTTTCTGTCGACTCTGAGCTGCTCTTATGTGTTGTTGAATAGATCTGACCTTTTCTGCCATTTCATCAACGAGATCAGGTCCTAATAGCTTTCTTTCCCCAACTTCATCCCAGCAAGTTGGAGTCCTGCATTTCTTTCCATAGAGAGCTTCATAAGGAGCCATCTGAATACTGGAGTGAAAGCTATTATTATAAGAAAATTCCACCAAAGGTAGGTATTGATCCCAACCTCCTTTGAAATCCATAGAGCAAGATCTCAACATATCTTCTAGGGTTTGAATTGTTCTCTCAGACTGACCGTCTGTCTGGGGATGATAAGCAGTGCTGAAACTCAACTCTGTATCCAGAGTATGCTGAAGACTTCGCCAGAACTTCGAGGTAAATCTCGGATCCCGATCAGATATAATAGAAAGTGGTACTCCATGCAATCTTACCACTTCCTTTACATATATCCTGGCAAGCTGATCTAGAGAGAAATCCTCTCTAATAGCAATGAAGTGTGCAGACTTTGTAAGACGATCAACTATGACCCAGATAGCATTATTGCCTTTGGATGTTTTAGGAAGTCCTGTGACAAAGTCCATAGTGATGTTTTCCCATTTCCATTCGGGTATGGGTAATGGTTGTAACATCCCCTTAGACTTCTGTCTCTCAGCTTTAACTTGTTGACAAACCAAGCATCGAGAGACATATTCAGCAACATCTCTTTTCATGCCATCCCACCAGAAGTACTCTTTCAGGTCCCTATACATCTTCGTGCTTCCAGGATGAATAGAGAATGAAGAACTATGGGCCTCATCCAGCAGCTCTTTCTTTAATTCGGGGATGGGAGGAACACAAACCCGATTCCTGAACTTTATTATCCCATCACAATCAAGGTTGAATTCAGGAACATTTCTCACCTTCTTTTGTAACTCGACATCTTCTTTCTGTGCCTCTTTAATCTTCACATGTATAGATGGTTGAACATTCATTTGAGAAAGATAAGATTTTTCCCCTTCCATTATAATTCCAAGATCCATCCTTTGTAAATCCATAAATATTGGATCTTTTGTGATCCTCATCATGGATAAACTAGCATGGTCTTGTCGACTTAATGCATCTGCCACTTTGTTTGCTTTCCCAGGGTGGTAATGGATTGAGCAGTCATAATCCTTAATCAGCTCCAACCATCTTCTTTGGCGCATATTCAGCTCCTTTTGTGTGAAAATATACTTTAAACTTTTATGATCAGTATAAATATCACACCTTTCACCATAAAGGTAATGCCTCCAAATCTTTAATGCAAAGATTACCGCAGCCAACTCCAAATCATGTGTTGGGTAATTTTGCTCATGGATTTTCAACTGTCGTGAGGCATAAGCTATCACCATATCATTTTGCATAAGAACACACCCCAATCCCTTCTTGGATGCATCACTATAGATCACAAACCTTTCTCCACTACAAGGCAGTGTGAGCACAGGTGCACTAGATAACCTTCTTTTCAACTCCTTGAAATTCTCTTCACATTCCTCTGTCCAGACAAACTTAACTCCTTTCCGAGTCAACTTGGTGAGTGGATTAGATAATCGTGAAAAATCTTTTACAAAACGTCGATAATATCCAGCCAAACCAAGAAAACTTCGGATCTCAGTTACTGTTGTTGGTCTTGACCATCTTTCGATAACCTCTGTTTTTGCTGGATCCACAGATATCCCCTCTTTTGAGATTATATGACCCAAAAATGCAACTTTTTGAAGCCAAAATTCACACTTGGTAAATTTGGCATAAAGCTTCTCTTTTCTCAGGGTCTTCAATATAATTCTCAAGTGATCTTCATGCTCTTCCTTGCTCTTTGAATAGACAAGAATATCGTCTATAAAGACTACCACAAATTGATCAAGATAGTCTCTAAAGACTCTATTCATTAGATCCATGAAGATAGCAGGGGCATTAGTAAGACCAAATTGCATCACTATAAATTCATAGTGTCCATACCTTGTACGGAAAGCCGTCTTTGGTATATCCTCCCTTTTGACCCTTAATTGATGATACCCTGAACGAAGATCAATCTTAGAAAAGTATTGAGCTCCGCGTAGTTGGTCAAATAAGTCATCAATGCGTGGGAGAGGATATTTGTTCTTGATAGTGATCTTGTTAAGTTCTCGATAATCAATGCAGAGTCTCATTGATCCATCTTTCTTCTTAACAAATAGAACAGGTGCTCCCCAAGGTGACGCACTGGGGCGTATGAATCCCTTATCAAGATTCTCTTGGAGTTGCTTCTTCAATTCCTGCAACTCAATTGGGGCCATTCTATAAGGTGTCTTTGAAATAGGCAAAGCACCCGGTACGAGTTCTATTGAAAACTCAACTTCACGATTTGGTGGAAGACCAGGTAATTCCTCCGGAAAGACATCATCAAACTCCCGTACAATGGGCATATTCTTAATCGTGAGTTTCTCACCAACTATTTGAGATAAATAACCTTCATTTAGTGGAATCAATACCCATAAGATGGAAGAAATTTCCACTGGAAGGTTATGTTCATCCTTGCATTGATAGACGATCGTAGGTTGATCTGGAATATGAAATGTGACTTCCCTTCTTTGGCAATTGATATGAGCTCCATGTAGAGAAAGCCAATCCATGCCAAGAATCACATCAAATTCCACTAAAGGAAGGATCACAAGATTTGCAGGAAGCACTTTCCCACAAACTTCGATCGGAGAAGAATTATAAACTTCTGATGCGATTGATGTGCCATTAGGTGTTGTCACTGCTAACTCAACATCTAATTGTTGAGGTAATACGGTGATACCCTTAGAAAATTTTTCAGAAATAAAAGAGTGGGTGGATCCAGAATCAAATAAAACATTTGCTACTTTAGAGTGGATGGTAAGTGTACCTTTCACCACATCGTTATCGTACTCCACATCGCTGATAGAAATTGCATGTGACCTTCCTTTTTCTTTAGCCTTAAGAGTTTGTTGACGTCGACCATCATCATCAACCCTTGGATTTGGGCATTGATTGGCATAATGCCCCATCTCCTTGCACTTGAAACATTGAAGTGTAGCAGGTTCATTCTGTGTATCCCTTCCTTTGTTTGCATCATTAGACATCTTCTTCCCATTATCACGGCATTCAAATGCCCGATGACCTTCCTTTCCACATTTAAAACATTTACTTGTCCCTTTAAGACAACTCCCTCCATGTTTCTTTCCACACTTTGAGCATAAGGGAAAGTTCATCTTCTTTTCCGTGTGCTCTTTAGATTTTTCTTTGAATTCCATCTTCCTCTTCTTATCAAACCCATGTGACTGATGGGTTACTCCAATCTCCATCTCGACTTTGAGAGCACATCGAACGATTTCCTCGTAGCTATTGAAGTCCCTTATGGCTAACGCCCTTCGAAGACTTGGTTTTAAGCCACTAAAGAATCGATCGATCTTACTCTCAGGTTGGATAATAATACCAGAAGCGTACCTTACAAGTCTGGTAAAATTTGCTTCATAGGTACCAACAGATTCATCATCCCTTTGCTTCAGTTCAAGGAACTCTTTCTCCATCTTTGTTCGGAGAATACGAGGGAAGTACTTATTGAAAAATAAGTTCTTGAACTCGTCCCATTCCATAGACTCAATTTCATCCCTTTGCCTCGTATTCTTAACAAGATTCCACCATTGATCCGCATCTCCTTCCAAACGATACACTGCTAGGATGACTTTATCATGCTCAGAACATTGAAGAACTGAAAATATCTTTTCAGTAGTACTAATCCATTGTTCAGCAACTAATGGATCAGTAGACCCGCGGAAAGATGGTGGACGCTGCCTCATGAAGGATTCAACAGAATGTTGCTCCCTCCTTTGTTCGTTTGGAAATCCTACATGATTCATAGCTTGAGAAAGTTGTGTGAGCATGGCTACAAGATTTTGCATTCCAGCTCCCATATCGTTTGGTTGCTCAGGGGGACAATCATTGCATTGCCCATCGCATTCCGTATTAACACGGTTCCTTCGGGTTCCAGCCATTGACTAAAACCAAGAAGAATAGTGTGAGCAACACTAATTATAATAGGAAACCACATAATTCAAGAATAAAATTTTCATGCTTAAGGTCTTATCCTAGGTTATTCAAGGCCATTTCTAAAACACTAAGATTGTGTTCTATGCTTAGACTTATCCTTAGGGTTCTTACTAAGGCTTTCACATCCTAGTTTCCAAAGGTTGACTATACCTTTCCTCTGATACCAACTGTAACGACCCACACTTTACATACATTGTTAATACTTCAAAATTGAATCACACTTATTACAACATATGACAAAACCACAAAGGACCGTATAGGTATAGTGTCTTTAGAAACTGGGAAGCATAAACAACTGGTTCATAAATCTTCTACAGTGTCTCCCATTTATTTCATCATATCTAGGGTCCCTTTTAGCATATTCTACTTAATATCCATCTTCCTGGCCTGGGGAAAAGAAAACATAATAGGGTGAGCTCAAATGCTCAGCAAGGGAAAATAAAGGAAATAAAAATCATATCATATCTTTTTGAAAATTTAAAACCTGCAAAAGAGATCATAATATCTTAACATGGAATAAATCATAGAAGTGAAAATGAGATCCCCATAATCATAACATAAAACTTGAATCTTTGTGGCATGCACACATAATCATGGAAAATCATTTCTTGTTAGTCATGACTCACTGCCAAGACTATCTTAGTGGACAAAGTCCCTTTCTGAACCGAGTTCACTCCTCGTTTCAGTCCTGTATCACTGAACCGAAATAACCTTCCGTTCCAGCCATGTCTATCTCATGAGATATAAAATCATTACCCAATGCATTGGAGGGAGATATAGGTCCCACCCATCTTATAATGAATCCTTTCTTATGTGTGCCACATAATCATAAAACATACATCATCGCATAACACATATAACAAAAATGGGATTCTTGAAACATCATGACATCATAAATCAATTCATATATGATAAAGGAATTCATAAACATAATTCCATCACAACATAGTCAAACCAATGTAAAAATAGGGATAGAAACAGAACCCTTTATTATCTTAGATGGAAAATAATTTTGATAAAACACTTGAATTGAATTCTTGAGGAAAATATCCTTTCTTCTTCAAAAACATTTTTCCTTTCATAACATGTCATACAACTTTAAAATAAAAGAAGTTGATTAAAAATAAACTTGAAAACTTGTAAAGGAAGCTTCTTTGAAGTAATGTTTTAAAAATCCATTCATGCCGTATAAGTTAAAAAAAACATTCTTCGTACTTTTGTCGGAAAAGTCAAAAAGTACCTCGTACGGAAAAACGACAAAAGATTCCTTTCATATTCTTTAATAAAAACTCACCTAAGGGTAAAATTGGATTTAAACTATTTCAAGTGGATGGAAACAATATTACATATTGAGGGAACATGGATGTGGATGATAAAATACACCCCTGTAAATACTTACGAATAAACAATCTCGGATAAAAATGAGATTGTGATATTTCCCTTACCTTAGGTCCGATTTGCTTTGTTCGTGTCCGAAGCTCCTGTATAATGGTTTAAATAATGTTATTGACTTATTCCAGAATCATACATATTGATATGAGATCATATATGGTCATATTATTAGCTTCTTGTTAGTAATATTTCATTGTTACTTGTTACTCGGGTCTTTATAACTTTTTGTTCTTATGCGTGTTCTGTCGAATAAATTCTTATTCTTATCTTTAGGTTATAGATAATTCATTTCCAGAATGGTATTAGTGTAGTATATACCATATTCATTCATTCAATTCATTTATATAATCATTATGAAATGAAGATCATGTAGAACGAGTCGCATCACATCGTGGAGACGGTATTCCGTACGTACGCACGAGTGATGATATCGTTCCTATGATCGTGGAATTGTATTGGAGTATATATATATATTATTTCAGTATCAATATTACTTAATAATAATCATATATAGTTACTGATTACACCATTATACCCATCCTTGTAAGGTGATGGTGGAAAATAGATTACACCACGGCGTGGAGACGGTATTCCGTACGTACGCACGCGCGGTGATTTCATTTTTTCCGTAGGATGGATAGAAGGTGAATTAGGGTTGTTTCATATTTATAATAACATATCAGTATGTAAGTAATACTGATGTTATTACTTTATCATGAAACAACTAAAGAAGAAGAAGATGAAGAAGAAAGAAATTGAAAAGATCGGTAATGGATATTACCTCTTCTTTGGAACGCCTTTTTGAATCCTCCACTTAAGGAACTAAGATTGGTCTTTGGAGAAGACCAGGACCTCTAGAATTATTCTAGGGAAGTGGAGAAGGGAAAATGGCAGGGGTTGGCCGAGCTTGAGTGCTCAAATTGGTGTGAGGAGGAGGGGGAGGAGGTGCCCTTTTATAAGGGAGGAGAGGGGCACCTTAGGAATATCTCAAAATATTATTTTATATTAAAGTCAAAATCGGTTTATAATGGCTCCAAAGGGTCGTATTTCGAATCTAAAGTGGGGATGGGTCGAAATCCTATCAACCAATAGGATTTAGACAAGTTTAGGGTATTATTTTAACCTTATCAATTAGATTTAACTCTAAGTTAATTAATTTAACTTTTACCGTGTCTTTTTGTTTTCTTTCACTATATGGTTAATACACTTACTATAACATGCCAAAAGAACCCCAAATTGTTTATTATTAATATATATCCTTATCTAAGTCATTTGGCCGAACCTTAGATTTTTAGGAATAAAATAACAATTAATAACATAATATTTGATTCAAAAACTATTTTGTGTCAATTTTGACACTATTTGATATATGATTTTTGTCAAAGTCATAACAGAATTATATGTTCGAACCAAGTTGATTAAATCAATAATAATATATCATAGTAACCTAGAAAATTAGTGGAATTCATAAAAAGTCTCAAATTACATTTATTTTGGTATTTATATTATCAATTTTGTCAATATTTCATTAATAAGATAATTACTGCATCATCTTTGTGTCATAAATAATTTAAATTATTTTATGTCTAAAAATTACAAATAAAATACCATCATGTAGGAAATCTTTTTAGCTTTCTAATTAATATTTACAATCGAATTTATCTTATGTATAACCCTATATTAAAAATGATTTACTTATTAAACTTTGATTTTAACTATTTTAACCCTTCTTTAAATAAATTAATAATAAATGTCCTAATCTAATCCAAGTGGGCCTAAATGGTCATATTTTATTCCTAAGATTGTTTTTGGTCGAATTACACTTGTCCAATAGAGTTAGGACATGTGTTAGGGTAATATTAATATCATATTTACCCTTAGTTACCCTATTTACTATTAACCGCGGTAAAAATAGTAAAAAGTTACTATTCACCAAAAAATGATTTTCATCTCATTGAACCACATTTTAGTCCTTGATATTAACCGTGTCTCTCGGATTTTTGAAATTCCATTCACAGAAGCGGTAAAATTAAGTTTTATGCAAAATTCAGTTTTTAACCTACCACTTAGTGGTTTCACTATTCATCAAAAATTGAAAGTTTTCAGAAAAATACCAAAATTTCACCCTAGGCTAATTTCGATATTTTGAGTCCAAAAATGAAGTCCATTTTGAAAAATAAAATTTATAAAATTTCAAAAAGTGGTTATTACTATTCATAACGGCTAGTTTTAATAGCATATTGTTGTTTAGTGAAACTCGGTATTGCATACGACGCAAGCTATCGAGGAAGGTCGCGATTGCGTGTAAAGCAAGCCAAGCAAGTGTTGTGTAGAAAAAGATTCCTTTGATGATTTATATAACATAAAAGTCTCGGGTGTTACATTGTAGGCCCTTTATATGTCATGTATTCTTTTATACATGGCATATATATCTTGTACTCTATGTCATGGAAAAAAATTTATGGTTCATTCCCCTAATCATTTTTCAACAGGTTGGCACAAATAATTTCTTATTCATATTAATATGATCCATTCAGTAGGACTACCTTGATATTGTTTTTGGAATCTCCTCGAGAGTCCTAGATTGGGATCCTCTATCCATATCCATTCCCTAGGTAGAGTTTTAAGTGTCTTAATTACCAATCCTATTGGGAACTGATCCTCTACTTAGCAGGTTAATGTTGGCGGAGTTGTTGCTATCACCCCATGGCCTTGGCTATGATCTTCATCTTTGTATCATGTTATCTTCTGATCTTTATGCATGTATTATATCTTATGATGAGACCCAAAAATCATTACCACTCACATATATTTCATAGGTTTTATTATAGTTTTTTGTGTGTTCTTATAGATGAGTGTTGTGGAATCTTTAAGCTAGAATCCTAGGCTGGTATACGATGGGTGTGTCTTACCTCTAAATTGTGTGTCTAGGATTGATTTTATCTTGATATTCTTCTTCTTTTTTTATATAGACATATAACTATGTATAGATGTTTTTATTTAACTTTATTATATGATTTTTTGGTTTTTAGGTGTCCTACCGAATATTATTATACTCATCCATGCATGGTCTTTTCCCTCATGTGTTATGTCTTATGTAGACAATCGACCTATTGATGGGGTCTTAGGTAAAACATGACCAGATGCTACTTTTTGAGACCGAATAGACTGAGGAGTGTTTCTATAGCTTTTAGACAGTACTCCCAGTACCTTGACTTTCAGTTTGGACTTATGCTACAGTCTACTTTGTGGTGGGCTTGTATTTGGCCCTGTTTACTTTCTTTACATGCTTTTATACTCTAGTTGTGGGATATTAATGTATTTATGAATTGGTTGTTCAATTGATTTTACATTTCAGTATTTTATTATCTTGGATATGTGTGTGTGTGTGTACATGTAACTTGGCACTGGTCACCAGCCCCTGACCTATTAGAAGTAGGATTTGTAAGTCACAGAATAGGCCCCACTAGGATGGGTCATGATAGAGATGGTGTATACTTTATTACATTGGCATAAGATACAAGGAATATTTTCTCAAAGGGGATAATATCTAAGTAGTCTTAGTAAACTAGATACATACATTATTTCCATATTAAATTTGAATACACAAATTACATCATAATTTTATGTGAGGATATAATTATCCCCTATAGTATATTCTTAAATATTATTTTTAGTATACTTCATGGATTCATGGGAATGGAAAAAATATAAGGGTGAGATAAAATTATTAGTAAGGGTTGAGTAAAGTGAAATAAATCATGAATAAAATAGAATAATCAATATGGAAAGTTAAATAATTGAACACATATTCCATTTAAATAATTTTAAGAACATAATAAATACTGAAATGAATATAATCAGAAACACATTCCTTTTAATTAATAACATAACTATCAAATAGGATAAGGCATAGTCAATATATAAATGTAAATAAATAAAAATAATTTCCATAAAATCAATAAATTGAGAATAAAATTCACCCAAAGATAATATCATAGAGAAAATATAATGTATAATAATAATTGATTTATTAATCATGTAAATTTCTAATTATTCGTCACCATGATCTCAGAAATGAAGACACCTCTAACATCAATACCTTTCACAATATGATTTAAAACGATAGGTAAAAACCTGTATAATTCTATCCTATAAACTAGTCCCCTGAGAGCAACTGATGAATCAAGGGGATAAATAATGTAGGGTCCCACCCATCACTGTAGTTCCAATATATTAGTCATATATCAAATAATATATTTAATTCATGAATAATGTGCCTTATCAGCAAATATCTATATTGAGGAAAAAATATGTATTGAACAATATTATCACAAATCAACAAATATCATTCAATATGAAACACCATATGTAAAATTATGATATTTTGTTTAATAAATTAACAACCCTATGCTAATTAATAATTATATTTAGGGGAAATTTAATCTCTAATGAACATAGGAAAGTAAAAATTTCTTGGGAAAGTAAATGAATTCATAAATGAATCATAGAAGTGAATGTAAATGCAATCATTTGTAAAAATAATCATAAAACGTTTGAAGAAAGAATAATGAGGGTAATAATACAACATATCCCTAGTGTAGTATATATAAAATGAATAGGGTTTATCATTGATGAATATAAATTCCTTATAAATATATTTACAAAAAATTTTGAGGAAAATATCCTTTTCATTCGGAAAGTATCTTTTTAAAATAGAAAATATTTTAAAAATATTTTTATTTGTAATAAAATTTTAAATAACTATGAATTTATAGAATATTAGGGAAAATTCAATAAAAATAACTAGGTTAACATTCAATGGAATATTCCATGAAATTATGGTCATGAGGTTAGTTAATTATTTACAATTCATACGAGTTATACTGAAAATTAATTTTTCACTATAAAAAGGATAATAAAGTTCCTTGATTGAAAAATGATAAGAATATTCATTTGAAACAATTTATTAAAAAACGTGTAGAATTTTTATTAAAAAATAATTTTTAATGGTTAAAAAACATTTTTATAATATTTTCATACAATATTTTTTTGGAACAAAATATATTCTTGATCGAAGAGATAATTGTAGTAAAATTTTCTTAAAAACGTTATCTAAAATATTTTATCTACCAAAGAGTAGAAATAGTACTATTACTTGAAAATTTCATGAAAAAAAGAGGAGAATAAATGAAATTGGTTTATTTAATAATTATTGAATAATTTATTTCCAAATAAATTCAGGAAACAAATCTCGATTAAAATGATATTGTGAAATAAACACTTATAAATGATCATAACATTGATGTTAGAGTTAATCAATTAATCGATTATATATATTAACGATAATTCCAAATAAAACAACTGTAAATAAAACATAAGATAATAAAAAATTATTATACCCATAATATTATAAAGTCAACAAAAATGAAGAAGTAATATAACAAAATGAAAAGAAATTGAGTTATGAAATGTTTTACAACATGGTAATTTTCATGATAGATCCCCTTATAGAAAATAATTTAAATAAAAAATTTAAATACTTTGAATTCTTAAGGAATCATGAAATAACATATCAAAATTGGTATTATAAACACATTATAAAATAAATTAGGTACATGACATTATAATGTACCTCAATGAAATGAAATTGAGATAAAATCCTTTACCTCAAGATTACTTTTAGTTGTAAATGTTTTAAACTCATATATAGGGGTTTTAAACACATTATTAACTTATAACATAACTATATTAATATTTATAATATCATATAGGATCCTTTTTATAACATATTATCACTTGTTCATTAATAATATTTCATTAGTTTCCTTATTTCAGGTGTTGATTACCACGTTATCTCATGAATGTTTTGTCATAATATATAAAGTTATTCTGCATAATCAACGACTAAAAAATAATATTAATGAAATAATTAAAATATTTTTAAATCAGTTATACTTTTAAAAATAATAATGAAAAGTGGTTATAAAAAAAGTATGTTACATTCATGGAGAGGGTTAGTCGTATGTACGCATGAGTAACATCTCTATTTTCAATGTCATTGTGGAAAGGAGTTACGTAATATATTATATTACCATAATGATGAAAATATAATATATAATAATATAATTTCTTAATATATAATTATATATATCATCTATATAGTGTGGTTATTAAAATAGAGTCACATCGCTTCATTAAGGTGATGGTCCACACTTGCCCGAATGATGTTATCATATTTACGTGACTAAAAAAGAAAGAAAGAATGTTATCTTTTTAGAATGATACTTTTTTCATTAATATTATAATTATTTCATGTTTATCACATATATTTATTCAATTTAAACTTATTATATTCCATGTAATGAATTAGTGAATGATGAATCATATCGATTTGCAAGGCAGTTGTCCACCATAAACACGAGTGATGTTATTGTATCATTTGTAGAATGGAATATGATATATATATAATAAAACAACTATAGAGGTATGATTATTTTATAAGTATAAAATATAATATTTAAAACCATAATCATACCCAACCATGAATGGGGGTAATGGAAGAACGAGTGACATAGGTTCTCAAGGCAGTAGTCCGTCGTACACACGAATGATGATTTCATAGCCCATTTGATGGAAGTGAATATGGTTTCTGGTCATAAAATTTTCTAAAAAATATATTATTATATTTAGGACTTAGAACATATTATATCATCTTGTTTTAATAATAATTTATGGACGTGTAGGAATAAATAATATAAAAATGCTCATTGAATAATGTTACCACTTCTTCAGGTATTCTCCTTATGTTTGCACCAAAGCCTTCCTACGATAGATTTATACTAAAACTAAGGATTATAGAAATATGGAAGGGAATTTCTTAATTGATTTGGTTGGTCTTGGAAGAAACAAAATTTTATGAATAATAGAGTATAGGAGTTCCTTTTTATAAGTGAGGTGAGTGGAACACCTATAATTTTTTTAAAAATTTCAATCATACCAACATTTTTATCAATACCAAATCCTCCAAAATGAGCCATTATGAAACCAAGAAGATATTATGACGACATATGTCAATAAAAGTTGTGTTTTATAAGTTTTTAGCGCTTTTTTAACACTAATATTCTATGTTTAACCCCTAGTAAATCATTTTTTACCATAACCACAGTAATTAATATTTAATCATTTCAATATTAATTTTTTTAAAAATATTATGTTTAAATTATAATAAATAATAACTTTCTATGATTATAAATATGTGGACCATTTTTCTAAATTCAATTCATATAAGTGTAAAATTTTAATATAGTATTTACTCCTACAAATTCAATGAAAAAACTGGTTTCCAAAGAAGAAAAGTTCAAAAGATTACAAATATTTTATATCAAAATTCAATATTAAAATGATTGAAAGGACCTAAATTATATTAAGTTGTATATTATTAAACTAATTTTTCTTGAAAAATAATTTAAAATATTCATTTTCATTATTAAATATTTTAATGAAAAGGAAATTTTCAATTAAGATTCAATATTTTTCACTAGTTATCAATGAAATGAAACCTTTTAGAAAAATACAAAAATTAAGACCTAAGATAAAATTTTCATGATTATTTAAAAAATAAAGTTAATTTTTTGAAATATATTTTCTACAGGTGTTAAAAATTAGTTTTAAATTATGAGCGCAAAGCATGATTAAACTATCATTTAGGAAAATAATTTTTTAGAATCCATTTCTGGTTCTTTAAAAATATTATTATTTTATTTCTAATCAATTGATAAAAAAAATTTTCCAACTTTTTTATTACAATTATAACCTTCTATTCCAGTGGCTTGGTGATAATAATTATATTAAATAATAATATTTTTATAATATTTCATATTTCATTTAAACTCATAGTTGCATTTAGAACAAGATAAAATTTGTAGTGTGTCTCATATAATCTAAACATAATGTTTCATGTAGTTCATGATAAACTCATTTTTGAGTATAATGTATGTTATTTAAGATATTTTATTTATTTAAAAATATATATCATAAATCATGGGGTGTTATATTCTATTCTAAGCTTAGTGTTGTGTGTCACATATGCTATTGAATACAATATTCTTATTTAAAAATCGTAGGGTGTCAAATTCTATAACATATGATGAACCCGATTTTTTATAACTCACTACGATCAAGATTCATCTGAATTTTTTTTCATATATCATAGAATGTGATTCATGATATAAAATAATAATAATCTCAAATTCGGGGACCAATACAAATGTTCACTTATTGGAATATCCAATAACACATAAACATGTGGAATTCTTATGATTTGGTATGACTTCGTGAGCTCTATATATATTGATCACTATTTGATAAGTTCATGAGAAGAAGTATCGAGGTTGGTTGATCCTCAATCACCTAATAGTCAAACATTATGTATATTCTATTAGATATATATTTTTTATACCATATTGCATATATTTAAGAATATTTTCATATCATCTATAGGTTATCATTATATTAGACAAATTAAATAACAATTTGTTGTCATAAATACTTCAATGAAATTATCACAATAATGTTTTGTATAATAATAATCATAATGTGGTAAGATGTATATTAATATTCTACTAACCAACATTAAAAAATCAATTTTTTCTAGGGAACCAAATCTAAAATTAAGACTTTTGTAGAGGTATTCATCATACCTATACAATTTATTCATAACAAACATAGGAGAAAAAAAATTAATTGAAGATTAAATTTGGATGAATGAGTTGGGAAAGTGGGAAATTTTATAGAAGTAGATTTCTAAATTTCATGGTAACAATACAAGGGAGATGAATAATTTTTTATAAGAAAAAAAAGATTATACAAATCAGGGTATACTAGGTAATGGATTAACATAATGATATTATTATATACAAGGAAAGGTTGGGGGTGAAAGGTTTCAATATAATTAAGGATTAGATTTCACAGAATGTTTATTACATATAGAGATCCTTACCACCATCGAGGTGATTATTAGTATTATTGTAATATAATAGTTAAATCTTGAGTGTATTGATAAAAATAATGTCTTCTTTTATATAAATCCATATAAGTTAATTTATATCGAATATCTAGAGTAATTTATTGATTTTGGAAAAGAAGAATAGATGTAAAAACTTAAGAAATGTATAAATTCATTAATGAAGGCACACATGTGGTGAAATAACATGATTAACAAATTCATGAGTAAAAATTCCTATAAATGGTGTTGTATGATCAATGATGATATTTCATATATTTTGGTATTATATACTTTCTATTTAGTCTATATATGGATGACATCATCAATACTGAATCATGCATCTGTAGAATTGGTGAGCTAAAAGAGTAATGTGAAGAGGAGTTCGAGATGAAAGATCATAGATAATCTATTAAGATTTAGGGTATGAAGATAAAGGGAGGCCATACAACTAGAACCTTGATGTCAACACTGATTAACTGCATTAGAATTTTTTTTATAAGATTTTTTAGGTTAGAGGAAAATATTGTTTCTATTCCAATGGTAATCCATTTTAAATTTATAAAAAATAAAGAACCAGAGACAATAGAAGAGGTTTAGTACATGGAAATGGTTTCTAAAACATCAGTTGTAGGATGTTTGATTTATTTACTAGTTTTTACCAGACCTGATATTTTTTATGTTATGGGAGTTATGATATGGTACAAGGCAAACCTTGGAGAGGAATATTATTAATTTTTGAAGTTGATACTGAGGTATTTTAAGGGAGTAATGCAAGAATATTTATGGTTTGGAAATGAAATTTAAATACATCGGTATGTGGATGATGACCTTAGAGGTGATATTGGTAGTATGAGGAGTACTAAAATTTATTTTTGTACTTGTTGGGTAATTTTATTAAGTTTTTTGTCCTAATTATAAAACCTGGTTTTGTTGTCTACCTCATAAGAATAGTATATTACTATAATAGAAGTTTAAAAAGAAATGGTTTTTGAGGAACGTTACAAAGGAGGTGGATAAAAAATGAAATGAAAATAAATTTCACTATTATATCCAAATTGATATAAATATTTCCAATAAAAAAATTTATGTCCAAATGAAACATATTTTTTGGATTATAACTTTATTAGAGGCTCAATATAGTATGGGTTTTTTACATTGTAAAAGATCCTTGGAACTAATAATTTGGCAGGCATGTTGATGAAGATGAAGGTGATTTATAAGTTTATTTATTATTGTGCATTTATTGGTCTTCATTGATCAATGTAATATGAGATCTCAAATATGGAAGAACATTCTGGGATAATAAAATGGAATACATTTAGTGATTTGTGAAATTTTTTACTAAAATTGTTTATTTGATAGGTATAAAATTGGTATTTCATGAAATGTTATATTAAAAATGAATATATAAGGGGAAATCCCCCACTGTGAATGAAAATTTATCAAAGATGAAACCATAAAAGGGGTTTAGTTTTCTAGATCGGGATCCAGGTAGAATATTTTTGGAATGGTGGTGCCCAAAGTATCAAATTAATTTAGACTAAATGATAGTGGCCCATACTATAAACCAATAAACAATTTTAAGGGCTCTACATGATTTAATGTCATTGTATACATTTTAGACATAGTAATATAGTAGCATGATCATTACTGATAGTGATATTGTTTCATTGATACATTACTTCTATGGGTACTATAGCATAGTGGACCAACTATTTGATTATAGTTACTCTAATAATTTGGTTTATTATACTACCACATACATTATAATCTCATTTTAATCTATTGTTTTAAAATCTACACAACGTAATTTCCTCCAATTGTTTTTTGAATTTTCTTTTACCACTCTATGAATATAGGCATTACTCTCCAACCAAATAACTCTTTATGTCCACATTCTTCTAATTCTTCTATTTTTATCTTTCTTTTTCTCCTTTTTACTCTTATTTATAAATTTTTCTATCATTATTGCTCCTAAAAATTCTATAACATAGGCGATTCCCTTCATTATAAACTTATTAGGTAGTCATTATCTACCTATCACATGGTGTATCTCCTTTAACATTTTAAGAAATGATCTACCAAATGTGTGTAATTTTCCCTTCAGTAGTGTTCCCTTTTGTTATTGTCATTTTACTTCCCAATAATTCTTTCATCAGTTGTGGGAACACCTTATCATATTTATTTTTCATGACTATTAAACAATTACAGGTATTATTTATGAAAATACGCTCTAAAATATATTTTATAGTTGATTTCTTGTTATAGGTTTTAATTGGTTTTGGTTCGTTTACATTAATTCAATAATATACAATAATTTAGATGTCTCAAAGCCTGGGTGGATACTAGGTGACAACCACTACAATGTTCTTTTTCAAATTAGTAATATAATATAAAATATATAATTTACCACATAGTTTCTACTCAGGTGTTCTTATCCCCCATCGTGTTAACCCATGTGGAATCATTTATATATTCAAAATGAAAAGTTATATGAGGTTTTAGTTTATCATATGATGTGATCCTTGAGATCTTATCCTATAATGTGAGTAAGATCCCTAGAAGAAGATTCTTCTATAACACATAATTTTGACTATGTTTTTTATCCTCTCAATTTCTATTCCATGATTTATCAGTTTTTATTGTGATTTATGTTTCCTATTTTGGTTTCTTAGAGTTTTAATAGATCTATGTTTTTAAAATTTTCATCAAATTTATTCTATTCTTTCTCGTTTTATTATTTCCTTAAAGGTAGATAATTAATCATTGTTCATAATTATGAAATTGTTTCCTGAATTAAAATATTTATCTAGTATATTTAAGGTTAAAATTTTATATTTTTTCAATATATACAATTTTTTGAGAATTTAGATATTAATTTATTTAATTAATATTGATGCAATGATTCAAAATTTATTTTATTCCATTGTCTTTAATAATGATAAAATAACATTTGATGTTTTTCATGTATTTTTTATGATAAAATGGATTTGAATTTGTGTAATAATATTTAAGAAACATTGATATTACAATAGTGTTACAAGAAATCTATTGATGTAATTTTATTCAATATTTTAAATATATATTTCAATTCCTAGTTAACTAAACCATTTGAAATATTTTATTATCTGAATATCTAACTAAATTACTAATTCAAACTTTTATACATAGTTATCTATTAAAAATATTTATTTTAAACTCTATAATGAAGTAAAATATGAAATCATGGAACACAAACAACTCTTATTTTAATTTATTTGGTTAGGGGATACATTAACACACATGAAAAAAAATATTATAAGATTCTTCTGTCAATTTAATTCACCCAATGAAAAAAATCAGTTTGAAACTTAATATATACTATCATGAATTTTATGACCAAAATTCTTCTCTAATGAGGTTGACCCATAGGTTTTACCCAGTGGCGTAATTAATGACTAAAACCTTCAATTATTGAAAATAAATCCAACAAAGAATAATTCCTTGATATTTCGTATAGGGATTATGGATATATTACCTAAATCCATTATGCTTTTGATGCATTTGGATATATCATTGATGATGATATTGGTATATTAAAATGGCACAAGATATCATGAATGCTACCAATGAAAGTCATTTTATATTGCTTGATACGACTCGTATGGTATGATTTATATGTGATGGTTGTGAAATATTGATGAAAATAAATGTTAAATATTAGGGTTTTTATTATCTTCCATGATGGATATCATTTTAAATGTTAATTAGAAACTATGTTGTATTTATATGACAAATGCATTAACAAATTTTGTTGATGAGTTAAACGTCATTTACTTATGTGCTATAATGCATTAGTAGATGCATGAAATGGATTGGGAGTTATCCTAAAAACATTATATTGAGGAAATACCCATATGATGTAGTGTTCTTGTTTTTATGAAATCTTGGTTGATTCTCTTCCTCTTCTGAAAAGATCTCACATCATCCTTACATTACCACCAAGACAATATCATATCATGTGTAAAGGATACTCCAACTTGATATTTTAGTGATTCGGTATAGCCTATGGATACACTGTGGAGGATGGATATATTTTAACTACGTCTTTAGTGATATTTATTAAGAATACAATGATGATAAGTGTGGATGTTCATCAATGTAAGGTATATATTTTGTTTCTTAATATAATTTCAATTCATGGTTTTGGGCGTCATGCATGGATTTCTAAGGTTTAGGTTTTCTAAATTTATCCCATTGTATTAAATGATAATTATTTGATGCATAAAAACTTTTCAACGGTATTACAGCTACTATATATGTTTTTTATTCACGAAATAATTTTTTCAAATGAAGAGATCATATTTTCTATTAAAAAGAATCACATATTATATACGATATCAGTGATATCATATTTGTTGTTACCACAATTATTGAATCCTATACTATTTAATAGTATGCAGATATGTTCTATGTACTCTTAATCATATGCATCTTCATAGGATTTATCTCACACAAGCAATTGGAGGACTTTTATTCTTATATAGGCACTAAGATACATCTTACCAGGTTATATATTTTAATTTTAATCCTATGCAGGTAGTTTCATTTTGGGTTTAATGTCAAAAGGTTGTTGAGTTGTAAACTTAAGTTGGAACAAGTTTCTTCTTACCGATGTTATTGTGATGGTAGATTAATCATACAAGACAAGGATTTCATAATCTTCTATTCCTATATAGGTTTATTTGCACTTGGTTATTCCTATGTAGTTACATTCTAATACAACGTATAACCCTAATCCAGTTGTTTAATATTATAGGATACCTTGACATGTTCAGTTAATATTATATAGGTGATGAGATAATCTCATGTGGTGTGTTGAGTTAATGAAACATGAGGTCTGCACTTGTATAATCTGACATAGGGTTGTCTGTGTTGATTTCTCCGTATAAAAGTAGAGTAATATTTTTTATGATATAATATATAACGTTAATAATGATATACATTATAAAAATTTTCTTCCTTCAAAAAATATATGAATTGACTTATATAATTTAAAAATTGTTTATATATTATTAAAAATTATATTTTGGGATATTTATTAATTTATAAATTCATTAGTAAAATAAATAATTATAAATTATTTATAAATTAAAAAAATACATATTTATGAAAAATTAAATAAATAAATATATATAAATATACAATGTTAATATTGAAAATTATTTTTCTAAATTATATTACCTGACATAAAGTTTAAATATAAATGGTAAATATGGAAATTATAGGTATAATTTATAAAAATTTTATAAGTCAAAAAATAAAACAATAATATTAGATAGTTTAAATTTCAATGTATAATTGTTTCATAATATTTAATTTGGATGTATCAAAATAAATGTCTTTATTGGAAGAAATTATTTACACCACATAAAAATGACTATAATGGTTGATTTGACGAATTTCTAAAAAAATATAAATATGTCGAATTTAGAATATTTAAAATGTTTACATAACAAAAAATAAATATTACATGTTTATTTTTTAAGAAATATCATATATTTATGTAAAAATACATTTAATGAATAATATGAAAGAGTTCATATTGGAGGTAAATATAGATTGTTTATATTTATTTAATTATTTATTATCCATAATGAATTTCTAAATTATAAAACTATTTATAATTAGAATTTATTTATAAAGCATTCATAAATAGCTCATCTCATGCTTAAATTTAACAATTATTAATTTATTTTTTATTCCCTTGTTTTTTATTCTTGAAATTATTAAATATATTTTTAATGGTGATGAATAATTTTTTTTAATTTATTTAAACAGCTTCTATATATTATCATACATGCATCTAAAGAGTTACATGCAACCTATCAAAATGGATTTAGTTTTTTTTCTACTTTGAATTTGGATTCTGTTGAGTTGTGAGTTTGAATTAAATATTTAATATTGATTTATAAATATTAGGTATTTGAATTATGATGGAATTGGGATCTCCCTTAAGAGAAGTATCCCTACATAGACGGGCTTTGGGTTTGACTATTCACTGACCTGAAGGCTTTTCCCTTATCGAAAAAAGTGAGGGAAGACTATTGGTGGCTCTAGGAATACTATTGTAGAGATTATAGATTTTATATAATTATAGTCATTTATATAAAATGGTTTCATATTCCTTGTGCATAAGATTCTTTTCTATATGGATAATATAGTTGGCTATTGATATTTGTTAATAAAAGATGCTTTGAGTTGCATAAAGAGTTACACATTAACATGGTTTGAACATATTGGTTTGGTGGAAGGAATAAGATTAAAAACTAAATCATTTGAATCATTTGTACATGTAATATGAATAAAATGTCATAAGATGGCGACGTTAATCCCACTTTAAAAATACTATGTGTTAGATTCCTTCCAATGTCAGAACATGTGAAGACATAGATCCTTAAACATTTTTGGTTATTCCAATTCAAGGTGACCAAATATTACCTTATTTACATAATCTTGGGAATGGATAGCCCTACTATTTGATATTTTAATTAAACTAAGATAGGAATCTTTAAGAGTTAGGATTCTAAAGAAATGGTGTTTAGTTTATCCATATATTGGATTTCGAAAAACATTTTTCACTACAATATTCAAGAGTTATGTATAACATTATTGGTGTGATTATGTCACTATAAAATAATAATATTCTAGAAAATATTTATATTTAAAAAATATTATTTCTTCGATAGCTTGCATTAATAGCAACACTAGCTTTAAATGAACTGTGATACATTAATAAAATATTATTTTGTAAAGTGAAAGTTATAACTTAGCTGTTAATTTGGTGGGTATGAATATGATTAAATAATTTATGAAATATATATAAATTGTCCACTCAATATATATATATTGAAAATTTCTTAAAAAATAATCACCCAATCATCAGTAATGTAATTTTATGCTTCAAAAATACATCTTCAACAAATATTATTTTATTATTTTATGTGAAAAAATATTATAATTAATTTCAACAAAGTGTAGATATTTTATTTGACACAAAAAAAATTTCATATTTGAAATTATCATATCAAAATTATCTTAGGATGAATATTTTGGATTTTTCTGAAAATATTGTTTTTCTAGTGTATAATGAAAAATACTGTTTTTTTAAACAATAATTTTGCCTCAACCTTTTGTAAAGTTAGATTTTTATAATATTTTAAAAGCGAAATATTTTATACTATATTATTATGAATTCAATTAGGTTAATTTTAATATATTTTTTAATTAAATTTGGTATACAAACAATTTTTACACAAAAAATCATGTTTAAGAAAAATTATATTTTTCTAAAAAGTGGATTTCATCATGTTTTGTACACTTATTTAAAATATATTTCTACCATGTATAAGTATTTAATTTTATATAATTGACTTTATATTTGGAATCATGAGTTTGAAATTTGTTAAATATGCACCTTTTATTTATAGGCATTATAAATAGTTACTACGGTCAAGATTTTCACCTCAGTAAAGGGTAAATTGAGTTAATCTAGGTTAAAACTATGTGATAAGTGCATAACATTTCATCATAATTATTATTTAAACAATTTAATTTTTACTTAATCTCCTTATTCCTTAAATTTACTTATTTAATGTAATCTTATCCAGGAAAATTACCCTAATAACATTTAAAGTAAAGGAAGGTATTAAATGCCACTCTCTTAGTTATTAATATATATTATATATCCAAATAGAAAAAAATTAAATACATAATGAAAAATAAATTTAATATTTGAGCTTAATGAAATTATTTTCATGATTAAAATCAATCTCTAATTTTTCGAAATGATACAATTTTCTTAATTTCTTTTGCAACGCTGATACAATAGTTTTTTTAATTAACTAAAAAATAAAATAAATGATTTTAAAAATAATGAAACTAATTTAATTTCAAATAATTAATGTTCCCAAAAAAACTATATAGATCTAATTGAGATTCTAGGGATGTTTTATTAGATTATATTCTAATTTCACTTTTTTCTTAATGTACTTAAAGTCGAATTAAATTTTTAGTATAAAAACCGACATCAATAGTATTTTAACAAAATAATTTTACATTAAATTATTTAAAATTCATAAAAATATTATATTCTACCATATTAATAGAATAAAGTTGAAAAAACCATATAGTCTATTTATGACTCAATTTTAAGTTTATAGTAACATTATTAACCCTTTGTGATTAAAATGATTGTTATTGTTGTTATGGTCCAAAATAATTAACCAAGATGTTAATAAAAAGTTATTGAATAAATCATATAAAACATGTATAAATTTAAATGTTTTATATTTTTCAATACTGGAAAATATTTCTTATAACTCATGACCATTTTAATAAAATTTTCTCTATAATATTCATATTATATTTTATTCTTTTAAGAAATTCTAAAAGTTCTCCTTACCTCAAATATATAATTTTACCTCCGACTTGACTTTTTTACACAACTTTGAACCATATATATAGACCAATAAATAAACATTAATCTTGTAAAAACCATTATAAATGTTTTTGAGTAGCTAGTATCCTCAAAATCCTAGCCATAGGTTACTTACAGAATTAACCAAAGGAGTTCTCCCAAAGAAGAGGTAATCATCTTACCAATCCTATTACAATTTATTTATTATTCTAACTCTTCTAAATCTATATTATTTATCATAAAATGGTAAAATTAGCATTTTAAATATTAAAATAATTTATAATTATATGAAAACACCATTATAAACCCACTTTCGCATAAAATAAGATGTTAAAGTATTGGTCATCCATACGTATACCTTACCATCTACATATATTGATACAATTCATTTGCCATCATTATATTTTAGGGATGATTATTTTGATGGGATTAATTTTTATATATTATAATTTTGAAATAATTACCCATATGTTATTATAATATAACTTCTACCTTCTTACATTCAAAACTTTTGGAAAATGATAACGTCATTCATGCGTACATGTGGACTAATAAATCCACAAAAAATATGTGATTTTTTTAATTTTTATTTCAGCTGGAAGGTAATGTGGAAGTATTTGATGAATATATATGACATAAATGATATAATAATGCTCCTATACATGTTAATTAATATATAAAATTATTTTTTTCATTAATTAAAAAGAAGAAATTGTTTTAATGCATACGTACGACCTATCATCTCCATTAATGGTTTAATTCATTTTTTCTATCTGTAAATTTTATTAATTATAATAAATATGTATATAATTAATAAATATTATTTTTATCCCACCATTAAATTTTTTAAATTATTTAACCTTGATAAAATTATAACGATGGGTGTTGTCGAACTGAAACAAGCTTAGAAAACTAGTCATTTATCACCATGAACTATGATTTTAATAAAACATTATTAATAAAATAGTTATAAGATATCACAACTATATCACACATGATATGATAGATATGAATGTTGATATGGAAAACATTTATAATAAATACATATTTATTATAAATGATGTTTTAATGTGATGTATGAATAGAAAAGTTGGGGTAGGAGTTTTATATCATAATCTCATTAGTATTCGAGACTCTTTATGATTAAGTTTCCATTTAGAGAATTATTTTATATTTCACTTCCATATCCATATTTGGAAAAACTGTTTTAAAAATATTTTTTAAAATTCTCCAATTATTTTTAAAATTCATTTCTATATATGTTTCATGTAATGAAACAGACCTCTATGGTCTATTCCATTATGAAAATATAGTGTTAAGGGTGTTCTCGGGGGTTATCAATCCCTCATTCAAGGAATATTAACCGGAAAAGACTAGTTTTATAATGCTTAGTCATTTTTTAACTGTCGGTATCAACAAGTCATTTTTGAACTATCGTTGTCGGCGTGTCATTTTTCAACTATAGGTGTCGACGAGTCATTTTTGAATTGTCGATGTCGGCAAGTCATATTTGAACTATTGGTTTCAGCGGGTAATTTTTGAACATTCAGTTTCGGTGAGTCATTTTTGAACTATCGGTGTTGGGGATTCATTTTTGAATTGTTGGTGTCAGAAATTCATTTTTGATATGTCAGCGTTGGCGAGTCATTTTTGAACTGTCAGTGTTGGAAAGTCAATTTTGAACTGTTCATGTCCATGAGTCTATTTTTTGTTTTTTCAGTGTCAGTGAGTAATTTTGGTATTGTCGATGTTGGTGAGTATTTCTTTTGTACTATCAGTGTCGATGAGTTATTTTGAACCTTCGGTGTCCGTGAGTCAAGGTGTCATTGTCGGGGACTTTGGATATTGATGTCAATGATTCAGGGCATCGATGTTTGTGACTCAGAAAGTTGGTGTCGGTGAGTCAGGGAGTTAGTTTCAATGACTCATGACATTGGTGTTGGTGAGTTAAGGCATCAATATTAGTGAGTCCAGGCGCATCGGTGGCTCAACGCCGGTGTATCAGCGTCGACAACTCACCCATCAATGACTCATTCTAGTTTTTCCCAGTTTTTTCAGTTTCTCCACTAATATTTTTATTTGAATTAATTCATGTTTAAATCATTGTTTGATTGATTCAAAAGGAGTTTTAAAGGATACTAATTGTTTCTTTAATACCCTAACACTCCCCAGACATTGAAATCTTTATGTCCCATAATCATATCCATGACCCTACTTTTATGGCCCTTGGAAGCATATCATGTTCCATTGATATATGATCTTTCTTTTCTAATGTTGGGGCCCTCTAGTATCTTTTCTCTTGGTGCACTAGAGGACTCCTCTTTATAGGTGTTTTTCACATGCTCTAGAGACCTCTGGTATATAGTTTTTCTTAAAGTTTCCTCCTACTCGCGCGACCCCTATTTTGCGCGAAGAGGATTTATGGTCTACTATAGTTCCGGTATGGATTTTCCACTGACTCTCTTTAATTTTGTATCATAAGGGGTGGTTGTAGTAATGTTTCTTTAGGATGTATGAATATTTTTCTTTAACAAGTAATAAATAACAGTTGGGGAATATGATAAACCAATGATAAATAGAATGTTACAACAACATGCATAGAACTGAAGATAGGTTGATGTTGATCATTTGTTTTAATTTTTATCTGGTTATTCTTGTTATAAATTTTTGGTTTGTATGTAATTTTTATAATCGTGGTCGTTGGTGGTCCTTGTTTGTGCACTGGTGATGCTATTTATTTTTTTGTTACTCTGTTGAATGGTTGTAACTTGAAAACCTACTTAATAATGTACACTATGTTAAATAAATGGGTTCCCCATGATCAAACCTATTCTGTGATCGTCCCTCTTATTTAATGTGAAATTAAAAAACCCATGTTGGCTAAATCTAGATATGATTGGCTTAATAGTGTGGATGAGTGCTATGTTTTATTGGTTTTGAGTTTTGTGTGGGTTGTGTGGTGCTATTGTGGGAGGCACATTTTGGGGTATAGGGAGTGGATATAGGGTTAGGTATTATAAATGGGGAAGGATATGTGTTTGTATTGGGGAAATAGGATTAGGTAATCATGATTTCTTGTTTATGGATGTTTTGGGTGTGGTTTTGGTGTGCGGAGGGACTACAAGCGGGATTTTTCAAGTTTTTTTATGAATGGGTGTAAAAATGGAAATCCTTTATCTTGGATCTTCTTCCATTTCTTAATTTTGGTAGTGTCTAATGTTTCACCCATGATCTTAGGATTGGTGTTTTTCGGGGCCTTGAATGGGTGTAGTCATGGAATAAAGCTGAAATCTCTTTTGTCAATTATACTCTTTGCCTTATGAAAATGGTTGCTAGTATGACAGTCATTAGTTTCTCAGGTTGGGTTCGAAGTAAATAAATAAATAAATAAATTGATAAATGATGAAAAAAATTTATTTAATTGGATTTGATAGCGGTATACTTATTCTTATAGAATTTACCACCATTCGTGGTGATACATGCATGTAAGGGTAGACGAAAAGGTTTTTTGTGTGATCCAGTTGTTTGTTTGAAACCCATTGGTTGGGCAGATTTCTTGTTTATCTATATCTATAAAATTCATTTCCTTGTGATTTTCAATATGTACCCCACCCTTAGTGAGCACAATGTGACGAACACCCCTATTTCATGGGGGAGGGCGTCTTTCCAAACATCCAGATGAGAGGATAGATGGCTGGTTACTGACTTTCTTCTGCAAACCCCCCCTCTGGGTTATTACTGCTCATGTGTATCTAGGAAGGCTATAATGGATTAAGATTTACTATATCCAAAGATCCTTTGTGCGAGTTGTTTTGTGGATGAGGGGCCTAGGTGTCTTCAAGATGATGCCTCTGGGTTTTCATGCAAGATTTGTAGTTTTTGTGGCCCTGATGTCTGTGGGTAAGATATTTGTGGTTTGTGGCCTATGTGTGTGTGGGAAGTTATGGCAGTGGGACTGCATTTGGGGAATTAAGGTATCATCATGACTTTAGATATTATGAATGAGTAGTTAATTAGTGGGAAAAGTGGCTTGTGGTACCCAAATAATCGATGTTCTTATATTATTACCTTATATGACTTTTTTAATTTTGTTAAAGTTCCATGGTGAGGTTGGTTTGGTTAGTATTTTTACTTGGTAGGTGTGGTTGGTTTTTTCTATTTTATCAAGGGAATTATAATGCTTCTACAACTTGACCATGAGATACTTTTTTTCCCTACTGAGTTTACTTGTATGCACACCTTACATTATAAAAAAGTTTTTAGGTTTCTAGGTCGACGTTGAGGAACATTATATACCTTACTAGCTTGGGAATCAAGATAGTTTTTGTGCTTCTTCTTATTGTCTTTCTTTTGGTACTTGATTTGGTGCTTCAGTTGTAATTTTATTGTAGTTTACATTTAACTCATGCATGGGTTGGATTTTGGATTCCTTTGTTGAAGTTTTTGGGGTTATTGGGTATTTTACCATCTTATATATCAATCTTATATTCATTAAAAATGGTAAATCCTTCCATTTTGTGTGAAATTTTATACCCTTGTTGATAGTCACCACTCAGGGGCCTATTGAAGTTAGGACTCAGGGAGGGGGCAGTCATTATCTCTCCTTCATCTGGAATAATGAGGGTGTGAAACTTTTTTGTCCCTTCCCTCATGTTGATGAAGGTGGGATATGGCATAATGGTATCATAGGCTGATGGTTGATAGATGTGATGGAGTTTAGAGTTAAGCATAGTGAGGATTACATGGGATGGTAGGGAATCTGTGTTTGCAAATCTTGGGGTGTCAGATAGTCCAGTAAAGACCGTCTAGGACATGAAATTTTAGGGCCCCCATGATCAGAACCAAGGACTCTAATCCAACCGAACGACCAAGTGAGGCTGCACTAATTATAGGGTAGAGACCCTAGGAAATGAATATGAATCATAATGACTTTTTTTGTTGTGTGGCTTGGTTTTTTTGGGAATTTAAAACAAATTAAGAGTTAAAATGAATTTTGAAAAAAAATTACATACTGCCACGATATAGG
This sequence comes from Viscum album, assembly GCA_963277665.1. Lineage (NCBI taxonomy): Eukaryota > Viridiplantae > Streptophyta > Magnoliopsida > Santalales > Viscaceae > Viscum > Viscum album. Next base: position 1,747,396,849 of record OY728119.1, on the reverse strand, counting down.
AGTCCCTTGTTTACCTTTTTAGTTATAGAACCCGACCGTCACCCACATTGGAGAAGAGAAGTTGAGGACCATCATACTAACTTTGTTTATTATAATTAGGTTTATTGATAGGATAAATATTAATTTTGGAAAAATACCCTTCTTTCATTCTAGCATAAGGCCCTGGAAAAGTATGAAGGAAGCATTTTAGACATAGAGATGAATGTCTGGATTTAGTAGTTGTAGATAACCTTTACCATGATCTATGTTGTGAGGTAGTACTGGTTTCATCTAGAAATGACCCAGATGCGAGGAGTGGCGCATCAGTGGTGTATCCAACGTCAGGACCTTCCAGTTTTTGTCCAGTGAGAAGTAGGCCTTAGCATTTCATGTTCTGATATCCTGGTCCTTGACCTTTCCCAATGGGCCCAGGACTGAGGTTCTTTGTATGTTTAGGTCATAGATATCTTCAGATCTACTACCTAGTTTGATCTAATTATACTGGAGGTAGGTAAGTTCACCACCCCCGTCAGCAACACTTGTCACTAGATATTTTCAACATCAGGGATAGAAGGCTCCCTCTTCACCAAGGGTATATGGTGCAGGAGGTGGCCGAACAAAGGGTGCTCCTTAGGGACTTCAACTAGGGCATAGTCAAGGAGGTTTACAATAGCCGAGGGGAAGAGGAGCTGGGCATGGGCAGTTAAATTCCATTGAGGCATTAGTTACAACATGGTTGGAGGACATTCATGGTATGATCAGTCTGTTTAGCAATCTTCCTTGTGCATTGTTTTATTCAGTATCTTCTCACTCCTTTTTTACACCCAGTCTATACCATTCCATGGGACTAGGCATAGAGAGACATTCTCTTCTAATGGTATTGATCATTCTATTTGGAATTCAAACCAGTTTGTTTGATGTTTTCAAGAGATGTAGATAGATGTTGGGTCCACATCAGTCTAGTGGGGAACTTCTTATATTATAGATATTGTTTTATGATTTCATCATTGGAAATGACTGTTTTTTCAATGTGCAAGTTTTTATCGACTGCTTCTGTAGAATTAGTGATCTAAGATATGGATAGACAACGTATAGCTTTCATTAGGAAGTAGAGCTGTCAGATGGGGAAGAGGTGTGTAGAGCCTCTTCTCTTTATGTTTCCTGTGTTTTCAGTGGAATCATAAGATACATAGACGGTGGGGGTTCCGGGGGTTGTCATGGAGTTCCTGGATGTCTTCCCAGATAAGGTTATGGCTATATCCCCCAGAAAGATGTTGAGTTTGTAATAGACTTTCAACCCAGTGCTCGTCCGATTTTGATGGCTCCAGATCGGATGGAACATTATATGTTCAAGGTGTTACAAATTAAGATTGAAGACCTGATGAAGAAGGGATTTATCCATCGAAGTTTTTGACATGGTGTGCTATAGTATTGTTGTTGAAGAAGGAAGACAGTGGTCTCAGATGGTGCATAGACCACCAGATTCTAAATCAGGTGATAGTCAAGAACCATTACCCATTTCCAAGGATATGTGATCTTTTGACCAATTAATGGGAGAAGGTTGGTTCTCTAAGACCTAACTGTAGTCTGGATATCAACAACTTAGGGTGAAGAAGGGTGACACCTTGAATACTACTTTGAAGTGCAGGTATTAGCACTTTGATTTTTTGGTCATGTCATTCTGTGTTACTAATTAACCAATCATTTTGATGGGTCTCATGAAATATGTTTTTTAGGAATTACTATACCGGTTTTCATCATGTTCATCAATGTCCTTCTGATCTACTCCTGGTCATATGAGGAGAATATAGAGCATCTGAAGACCGTCTTGGAGGTCCTCCGACACAACCATATCAGTGGGATATTTTCCATGTTCAAGTTCTATACATGAGAGGTGCACTTCCTTGGACATGTGGTTTCTCATAAGGGGAGATTATTGGACCCATCAAATGTCAAGGAAATTGTTTCTTAGTAAGAACCTAGTAATGTGGAATAAGTTCACATTTTTTTTGGTCCAGCTGGCTACTATATGAGATTATTACCTGAATTCTCTTGAGTAATAGCCTTGTTGATAGCGATAACTAGAAAAGTCCAAGCCATTATGTGGAGTGAGAAGTGTGGATCTGCTTTCACCTATCTAATGGGAATGTGGGGTAGTGCTTCAGTGGTCAGGTTTCTAGAGGAAGGGGTGATGATAGAGGTGTTCTATGATGCATCCATCATAGGTTTGGGGCTTGTGATGACACAACAATGAGGATTGATCACTTATAGGTCTAGGAAGTTACATCCAAATGATTATAACTACGACACTGAAGATATTTATCGTTCAGTGGTCATGTTTGTGTAGAAGTTTTATTGGAATTACCTCAACATGGACCACATTTTTGTAATCGCGGATTATAAGATCTTGATGTATATCTTCTCCCAACGAGACTTGAATTTGTGGAAGCATAGGTGGATGGAGTTTTTCTAGGAATATGAATTTGAGATCTCTTAAACTAATGGTATGGGAAATATTGGGGCCAATACCTTGAGCAGTAAGTCACAGAGGGAATTGGTTAGAGAATATAGGGATACTTAGAAGGAAATAGAGGAGTTAGCCTCTTTTTACTAGGATGTTGTGGTGTATAGTGACAGAAGATGTCTATTTTAGATGATAGTACAATCATCTTTGATGTTACTGGAGGAGGATTCCCAGTTGGGAGACTCAAGGAATGATGTGATTCGTGTACACTGTCTTGGGCAATGCTCTAGAAGGACGGTCATAATTGGATTCTCTTCCATGGGAAGGTGTTTATACCAGTGGACATGTATGAGGTAGTTCCCTATTAGTTCTATAAATGACACCTATAAGTACACCCAAGAGTTTATTAAGATGTATCGATTCTTGAGGGAATAGTTTGAGTGGCTTGGGGTAAAGCAGGCAGTGGTAGAGTTTGTGGGAAACTTCCTAGTGTGTTATCAAGTAAAGACTGAGTGCCATGTCCTCAGTGGTCTATTGCAACCCTTATATATTCCCAAATGTAAATTGGATATCATCTCTATGTATTACATCATGGTATTACCTAGGGCTCAGGGAGGCTGCAATGTTATTTTGGTGGTGGTGGTTCATATGATAAGGTCAGATGACTTCCTGGTGATAAATGAGTCTTGTGAAGTAGAGGCCTTGTAAGGAGGGGTATATACAACATGGTGTGGCTGCATGGGGTTCCAAGATCCATCATCTCAGATTGGGATTCCTAGATTACCTTACTAGTCATGAGGAGGATACAACATGTTTTTGGAACCCAGTTTCTGCTTAGCTTTGCTTTCCACACTCAAACGGATGAACAGAAAGAGCTGACCATCCAAGAAATAAAGGATATGTTGCGGGTGTGTGTTCTGGACTTCGGGGGATTTTTGTAATTACAATATACACTGTTATAGTTTTCTTAAAATAATATTTATCACTCTACCATTATCATGGAACCATTCGAGTATTTATAGGGAAGGGTGTGTCGTTCGCACTCGCGTTGGACTGAGATTGGGGAATCAACCCTTCTTGGACCGAAGGTAGTGCATAGTGATGCTAACCATAATTGAAGTTGGTAAAAGTTTAAAATTTTTTAATCCTACTATATATTGTATATGTGGAAAGTAGGGTCGGACACACAGAGAAGGCAATTTTGACCAAAACATTTCTAAAACTCATCAAAAGACCCCATTGTTTTCAGTAATGTTGTAGATTTAATTTTTGTTACATTTTATATATTTTGAATTATTTTGTAATTTTATAATGTAGTAAAGTAACACAAATTTTTAATTTTTCATCTAGAATAAGTTGAAACAGAAAAAAATTAAAAGTTGTGAACAAAAAAAAATATAGAATGTTGATAAATGAACTACCAGAAAACAGTGTCCAAAAAAAATACATTCTACTAGTTTTAATAGTATTCCAATTCTTATAAGAGTTTTTGCAGTATACCACTGTTTAAAGAAAATGACTGACTTCCCTTTCCCTGAGTTATGTTAGATATGTTGATCTAGTTCAGAGTTCTCCACTCTAAAGTAGATCAACTGGGATAGTCATTATTTGTAAATGAAAATAGGATGAACTCATAGTAAGTCCTAAATTTTATGAATTTATTATCTATTGAAAGATTATTCCATGACCAATCTCTCCAATTGATAGAGAAATTTTAAAATTATGTTATAATGGTACAAACCAATTGAATGAATTTAGTATTGATCTTACCGATAAATACTAAATACATAGAATTGATAATGTGAGGAAGATAATTGAAAAGATAAATAGTGATACTTTAATTTCTCCCCAAACAGGTCAATTTAGATAATATTCATGTAAATTATCAATGAAAAAAATTGTAAGATACTAAAACAAAGTACAAATACTAAAACACGAGGTAAAAATATCTCCCCAAATGTTGTTCTATTCCTAAACTCCTTCAACTCTAGGAAGTGGTTCATGAATTTATCTCTGTTCATGCTCTACATGGATGTGGATGATTGATTGTGTCACAACCCCCCCCCCCCCTCCCCAATTCCTCTACTTTATTTTCTTTTTAAATCCTAATGTCAAAAGCTACACGTCACGTTATGATTTCCCCAATGTAAAGGTTCCCTCACTTGTGCACTGCATAGGTGTATTTTTTCGTGACTAACAGGTCACACTAGGTTTACCTCTGTAACTAACTCCCAATGAGTTTGTTGAAATTACAATGATTTTTTAAGGACTTGGTGTAAAACAACAAATATAAATAGAGAATTTTTAAATCAGCTAAAAATAAAAGTGAAAATAAATAAATACAAAAAAATAAGTTAGATTCTAATAGATTGTTTTTAATTAAAAGATAATCATAAATTTTTATTTTAGATACTTTATTAAAATATTCTATATATGTTATTATTTATAATTGATAAATATTTACTATAATAAATGATTACATTAAAAGTTAAATTATAATTATTAACATATTCACATTATTAAATATTAATGTTATTATTTATTTTTTAGAATATTATTTTATCTTTTTATAATAAAATAGTTTTAATTTAAAAAATACAATTTATATTATTGATTTATTATAGATAAATTATTTTAATATAATTTTTTATTTTTTTTATTTATTTAAAAATTCTATTTTAATAATATTAATTATCTTATATTTATTATTTATTAATAATTAATTTTTTTAATTATTTTAGTTAAATTGTTTTAATTTAATTAAGATTTTTTTAAATAAATTTTAATTTATTTTATCTTCTCCCCCCCCCCCCCCAATCTGCGTAAAACTAGGTGGTGGGTAAGTCTTCGATGTGTCTTCACCAGGGGAGCGACACGCTTCTTCCACCAAGAAAAAAAACATAGCCCCTGCTAAGTAGCATCTCTCCTCAGCTAGACTCCTCAACGACATGATGAGTATCTCACTAACAAGTCTCCTCATTAGAAGCACCATTTCTCCCAATAGGGCACCAATCATCTAGGAAGTAGCGCCACATATATTCAGGAAGTGAAAAAAAGTGGTGAGTCGGGCTTTATTTATAGTGGTGGATTAAACTCAAGGTGACAGTGGTGGTCTGGTCAAGTTGGTGGTGACAAGATAGTACACCCACTCCCTCTCCCTCTTGGTATAGTTAGTTCTAATTCGGATTTCAAAACAACAGACGAGAATGATGGCACAACTCAAGCTCCCTCAATGGATTTTTTGTTCTGATTTCTATCGATGTTGCAAGTTTGTCCAAAACCAATGTTTCTAAGTCAGGTTGAAGAGATTTCAGCAACCTATTTCAAATTTATATTTCTCTAGTTGAAGATTTCATTTTTTGATTGTCCAAAAATGGTTTGTTTTTAGTCTTGTTGTGAGTCTGTTGTGCCACTGGTGTGAGAACAATGAGAGTGGTTGGTGATTAATGAAGATGGAAGGAGGGAGGGTTGATTGTGGGTTTGATGAAGGATGTATGAGAGAAAATGGTGTTAATCAATTGCGAAGGTTGAAAGAAGAGGATGTGAAACTGATAGATGCATCAGAAGGTTTTGAATCAGTATCAAGGGATACAGATAGAAAGAAATGCATCGGTGAAAGAAGGAATGAGTGAGTGAGGGAATTAAGTAGGGGAGTAAAGTGAGATAGATAAGTGGCACAATGGTCACCATTATATAAAAAAATTAACGGATACCGGTATAGATAATGGTTGCCAATAGATAAAGGGTCACCAGTAGTCTAAAAAGTAAGGTCATTGTTGGTTAAAAAATCAAAGGTCACCGTTTTAGAAAAATAAAATGTCACCGATGGTTTGAAAAAAAAAGGTCATTGTTGGTTTAAAAAAGGTCACTGGTGGCTTAGAAAATAATTTTACCAAAAGTTAAAAATATAAAGAATACCGATGGGAATGACTAAAAGGTTACCGATGTGAAATCAAGACCGATGCCGATAATCATCCACAACGGTAACAGAATAAAAAATAAAACTAGGTGTGGCATAAAAAACGAACTAATAGTGACACACAATAATTAAAACTACATAAATTGAAGTTAACATTAAAACTTATGTGAATTAAATAATTTATTAAACTAAAAAATAAAATTATTTAAATTATAATTAAAGAATAAAAGTAAATAAAATAAATGATATGTAACTGGGTTACTATTAAAACTAAAAATGAAAAATAATAATAAAAAAGTTATAAAGAAATAAATTAACTAATTAAATAAAAAGATGAAAACATAAAAATAAAAACCCCTTATATTATTGAATTAAAAGAACATAAATTATTAAATTTACTAAAAACAATACCAAATAATTAAATTTAAAAATTTATAATGTTAATTTATTTTAATGAGCATAAATTAAAGGAAATAATATTAAATTATTAATTAATTTAAATAATACACAAATAAAATGATTACATGTGTCTTTAGCAAAATAATCAAATTATTAAATAATGAGTAAAATAAATACAACTATCCAAAAAAATAAAATATATGAGAATAAAAATTAATAAATCAAAATTAACTGTTTTAAAAAGTAAATTTTAATAATTAATTATAAAATTTGATAAATTAGTAAATTTAATTAAAAATGGATAGAAGTAAATTTATTTAATAAATAGCGTAAAATTATTTAATTTAAACATTAAAATTTAAGAAAAAATATGTGGGAAAACTATGTTAAAAATTCCATATAAAATCCCCACACACTTAAGCATTGTTTGTCCTCAAACAATCTCATTCATTTGTTAGATTTTTTTAAAAAGTGGTATTTGTGATTCTACTCAAACTGTAACTTGTTCAGCACTTAATAATAGAGGAAAAAACATAAAAATAGGTTTTTTCAAAAATATGTACAAATCAAGTCTTACCTTGTGGATATTATTATTGGTTAGAAAGAAGGTAATGAATAAACTGTCAATGAAATTGGAAGGCCTCATATGTGAATCAACATATAGATCCAATTTAATCCAAACATAAGATCTAACTTTAAGAGTGACAAAAGGTTAAAATTTTGGTTAGTTAATAAGTTAACAGTGAGTACTATGTATAATGAATGTTTCCAATGTTCCAAAAAATTAATTTTTTTGTGAATCACCTAAATGACTTCTGTGTAAACCAAATGACCCTTTCTTCATCTGGATTTCATCATTACTCTACAATTAGTGAACACATTTTTGACCCTAGACACTTTATTTATTTATTTACCAAGCCATGTATCCATGTTCTAGGCACTGTACATATCCCCTTATTCAAAGAGTACAATGGGCTTATTGTAAAAGAAACCCACCTAGTATTTAGGGTCTTAGAGACACACCGTCAGATCGAAGATGACCAAACCACTATATTTTAAAAACATTCATATAAAAATCATTTATTCTACCTCACTAAGGTGATTAATTTTTATAATAAAATAAATGAAGAAGAATAAATCCCCTATGGTAGAGTCAAACTTTTAGTTCCAGTAACTATGATGATAACTCCAAAACATGTAACCCAACTCACTTTCAAAGGAAGACCATAATCCAAAATATCTATTAAATAAATAAGTATATATCACTCATCAATCATCCATTTTCATTAATATCACACTCAAATAAGAAATTAACTACCAAATAAAACATTTCCATAGGTATGACCCATTAGATTTCAATATACAACCTAAAATTGTTCTTGGAATTTTTAAAAAAATTACCCTTTTTGACAAAAAGTTTTAAGTTGCAGTGAGAATTTATGGAATTATCATTTAGCATAGTTCAGAATGGTCAAGAATTAAACCCCTCCCCCACATAAAACTCAACTTTGTCCCCAAATTTGACTTCCAATTATGGAGAAGAACAATTTGATATTTTATGTTTAAAAATATTTCTCAATTTAATAGATTGATGAAATTTTAAAATGGTCTCTTTGAAGTTCAAAAATATTGTTTTCCAAAAAGAATAAATTAATATCAGAATCACATCCAGAGACATGAAATATTATTTAGTCTATGTAATATATATTTTACATTAAATTACAAACATGGAATGTTACTTGTGGGTGCACTGTGTACTAGGGGTAATCATTTTAATAGATTGAGTTCAATAATATGTTCAATAGAGCAGAAGAATGAATGTTAAAACACCCCAACCTAAAGTAGTTTCATTGTGAAATTTATCATCCGGCATGTCCCCCCCCCACCCACATAAACATAGTAATTTCAAGTAGTGTAATGGTTTTAACAATAGTGAAATTCAATTTTTTAGCAAGGAGGAACAAGAAAATTATTTTAAAAAAGAGTGACATGCAACAAAAACCTTTTAGTATTATTATAAATGCAAGGGATTATTTTAATACAAGCATATTTTTAAAGTAACAATCACTATCTTAACAAATATACTATCAAAGATTCCCTAATAGTTTCACAAAAGGGTCATTGATAGCAGTCTAATAGTGGCTCATGTACATCGGGGGTAAATGACACACTGATAGTAAAAACTATGAATTGTAGAAAATTTTATTATGGTAAACATGGAGCAGAAAAATTAGTGAAACCTAAAGGATATAAAACATACCTAAAACAATGTTTATCATTAAATCCCCATTAAGGTAATTCCACTTATTTAATGACACAACACCAGCATCTTTATAACCCTGAAATAGAACCATGAGACCAAGAACAAGCAGTAACAAGGAATTTCCAAAAACAGAGCATAGAAGAAGCACATTATTCAAGGATACAAATGAGAAAAAGTAAAGACAAAAAATAACATTTGGTTGCCTCCCATTTATTGTTATGTTTTAATGTCTTCAGCCAAATTTTTTCATGATCAGTTCTCAAGCACTGTGAAGGATGGAAAGCCCTTTGGCTATCCCACAAAATACAGTTTCACTCTCTTCCCATTAACCAACATGGGTATGTTTTATTAACATATAATTTCAAAATCTTCATTCTTTCTCACTCTCATAATAGTAAAAGGTTCATACCACTAGGACATAAGTTTTCCAGGAATGATTTTAAATATAGAGTTAAAGGGAATGAACTTTTTCTAGGTTTAAATTATTTGGATTGAATGATAGAATCATGATAGATTTTAGTAATTTATTTATAAATTCTTGAATTATCATAACTATATCCCATAATATCATCCAACATACTCAGTTAATGTAATCTATTCTCACCATATATCTTCAAATAAAATTTTACAGCCATAACTATGAAACAAGACTTTTTTTGCAACTCCACAGGTAAATGACAGCATTTCCCAAAAAAACAACATGTAAGGAGACATAACTATTGGGGTCTTGAAATAAGTTCTATATTCCTATAAAGCATGAACCAATTTAAAAGAAAAGTCCTTTCAATAATTTTACAGATTTTTCTCAAGAATATGTTTCAGTTTATTGTTTGAAATTTCCACATTTTCACTAGACTGTGGATGATAAGATTTAACGTTTTATGAACACAACCATATTTTTTCATCAATGCCTTAAACATTTAATTCTTAAAGTGTGTTCTATTATCAATGATAAAGGATTTTGAAACTCTATATATTGTTAATATATTATTCTTGAAAAAATTTATTACAAAATTGGATTGATTGTTGGGAAGTGCAACTTCCTCAACCCAATTTGACACATAATCAATAGTAAGAAGTGTCTACTCATCCCCATGAGAATATGGAAAGTGACCCATGAAAACTAAATGCCAGACATAAAGAATCTAAACATATAGAATTAATTTTTTGGGTAACTTTTGTTTCCTACCAACATTTACTAACCTATGGCACTTTTCATAGACAACCACATAGCTTCTGGAATCTTTAAAAGAGTGGGCCAATAGAAACCAGATTGTAAGACTTTTGGAGCTATCTATTCACCACCATGGTGACCTCCCCAAGGGGAGGAGTGAAAAATCCAAAAGATAGGTAGAATCTCTTCCTCAGGAACACATCTCATAAGGATATCATCATAACATCTTCTAAACTTCAAAGAATCTTCTCATAGATAGTATTTATGCTTAGTAATTAATTTGTTTTTTTATTAGACATATTTTTAGGAACGAAATATACTTCTAGGAAGTTGTGAAAATATGAATACCAAGCAGATTTCCCGGTAGAAATAGAGAGAAGTTTTTCATTAGGAAAGGAAGAGTTTATTTCCCCAGGATTGTCTTATTTAGTAAGAGGAATCCTAGATAGGTGGTCAGCAACAAAATGTTCAACTCCGTACTTATCTGTAATCTCTAAATCATACTCTTATAGTAATAGAATCTATACAATCAACATGGGATTAGTTTCTTTCTTATAAATCAAATACTTTAAGGCTGATTTATCAGTGAAAATAATGATTTTGAGCCTAAGAGATACTGTCTAAACTTCTCTATTGCAAACACAACATCTAACAATTACTTTTCAGGGGTGGTATAACTTTATTGGGCCTCATATAAAAATATTCTACCATAATACACCACATGTAACTTCATATCATTATTATGTCCAAGGAAAACACCTACATCCACATCACTAGTATTACACATAAGTTCCAAAGTTATTTTCCAGTTAGGTGCAGTGATGTAGGGTATTTTAGTGAGTTTCTTTTTATGTAGATTAAATTATCTCAAAAAATTTCATTAAAGTTAAAAGGTACGTCCTTAAATAGAATAGAACTCAAGGGCTTGGTTATTTTATAAAAGTATTTTATAAACCTCCGGTAGAAACTAGAATGCCCTAGAAAACTTCTAATAACTTTAAAAATTTTAGGAGGTGGCAATTTTTGAATGACATCAACTTCCGTAGTATCTACTACCATACCTCTATTTGACGCATTATGAAAAAGAACTATACCTTTTATGAATATAAATTGACACTTCTCCCAATTAAGAACATGGTTGGATTTAATGCATCTTTCCAAAACTAACTCATGATTTTCAAGACAATTATCAAAAGAGCTACCCACAATGGAGAAATCATCCATGAAAACATCAATAATTATTTCAGACATATCTAAAAATATATTCATCATGCACATTTGAATGTAGGTTGGATCTTCACACAACCTAAAGGGAATTCGCCTATAAGTTTATGTCCTAAAGGGACATGTGAAAGTGGTCATTTCCTAAGCCTATAGAGCAATAGGAATCTTGTTATAACTAGAATACCCATCTAGAAAATAGAAAAATTCATTTCCAGTAAGCCTTTCTAGAATTTGATAAAATAAGGGCATTGGAAATTGGTCATTTCTAGTGGTCTCATTACGATTCCCATAATCTATACATATTGTCCATTTTGTATCTTTCTTAACATAGATTTCTACATTTTTTTAATTTTTTACTATAGTGAAACCTCCCTTCTTAGGGACAACCTGAATAGGGATGACCCAAGCACTATCAAAAAATGGGATATATTATTCCAGTTTCCAACAACTTAATAAATTCCTCTCTCACAACTTCTTTAATGTTTGGATTCAATCTTCACTGACACTCTACCCTAGGCTTATGTTCTGGCTCCATTGGTATTTTATGCATGCAGAATGAGGGAATAATACCCTTGATATCATCTATGTTCTAGCCTATGGAAGATTTAATCATTTTTAACACACTCAATAGTCTTTCCTCTAGATTATTATTATTTTATGAAGAAATTATTACATGCAAAGTGGAATTCTCACCCAGAAATGAATTTTTCAATTGAGTATGGATTGGTTTTAGTTCCAAAGTGGGAGGTTCTATACTAGATTGAAGACTGTTTGGAATAGAAGGTCCAAAATATTCTATATATCTTTTGTATAGAGTATATAATGATGAAATATTCTCAATTTCTATCTTAGATTCCGAATTAACCATGTTGTTGCCTATAGTGGACAACATACTGTCCAGACATTCCAGATCAGAATTCAACAAATTAATCAAAGAAGAATCGTAAATTTTTATTATATGTTCTCCCTCAAAATCATTGAAGTGTTCAAGATGATTGGTGTTAATATAAACACCTTAAAATTACTTAAAAAATCTTCAATGTTTAGAAACAGAGGAATCTACTACTACAGAAACTAGAGAGTTGTCCAGTTCTGGAAAATTTTCCAGATTTTGTGTTTGAGCATAATTTTCAACTTCTGAAACATGTAATTCATAATTTTCAACATTGAAATGATTTTATTCAAAGAATGATTTATTTTAATATTCTTAATTGTTTTTAGTAGAATTTTTATCTTCTTAGGACTCTACCATTGAACAATTTTTAGAAAAGGACGGTCCTTTGATAATTTTAAACACATTGAATTCTTCATGTTGTTCTTCAATTTTCAAATTAAGCTGACCCTTAGAGACAAAAATAACAGCACCACCTATGGACAATAAGGGCCTACCCATGATTATGGGAACATCTTTATTACATTCCATGTCAAAGACTATAATTTCTGTAGGTAGAAACAACATCCCTAACCCAACTAGAAAGTCATCTACCCTATCTACAAGATGAGTGAAGGATGTATTAGACAACTGCAATATGACTCTGGTGGGTTGAAAATCACCCAAAATCAACTGTTCAAATAGTGATTATGGTTGCAAGTTAATATTAGCACCCAAATCACAAAGACAACTCAAATGATCATAATTACCTATCGTACAGGGAATGATAATGCTCCCTAAATATTTCAATTTGGGTGAGATTTTCTTTTAATGTACAACACTGAACTCATCAGTGACTCTGTACGTAGAAAATTATTCTAGGGTCTTTTTGTTGGAAACAATTTTCTTAAGATATTTCAAGTAATATTGATTTTTAATTATGTCTTGAATGAAAGGAATATTTACTTGATGTTTTTACAAGAGACCACGTAAATGAATATGTAAAACCCTCATGATTCTTTGAGGTTTCATCATCTTAGAGAAAGATATGGGTGGGGAAACATTTTATGGATAGTATGAATTTCCCTCACCACTTCATCATTTTTCTATTTTCCTCAATTATTTTGTTTTTAAATGAATTTTTAGATTGTTTTTCAGGTGAAAAAATTAGATTCTATTCATTTTCAAAACCATTCTATGAATTTCCAGTATGTGACCAATGCATATTTTTGGTACCAGATTCAAGAAGATTTTCATTTTCGGAATTTTAAAGGAATTTTTAAATAGAAGTTTGAGTCTTCACCCAACTTATAGTTACAACCTCCATGTAATTCTCTCTAGGGTAAATTTCAGTTGTTCTTGAATTTATACCTTTATCCCTCGATGAAAAAGCTATAGCATATTGGTCAAGTTGTGTATCCATGTTTTTCATTGTCACGAATTTATTAATTTTATCTGACTCATATTGATTTTGTTTTTTGGTTAGAAAATTCATATATATTTCCTCTTGAGAGTTAATTTTTTTTCAATATTAGATCATTCTTAGAAGACATTTGATTATCGTTTTTTTCTTGTGAATTTGGTGACTCACCCCTTTGATGATTTTTAATGGTTGGTATTGGTTGGTTAGGCTAATTAGGAGAATTGGACTTCTTAATTAGGCCTTGATATTTCCAGGATATATTTGGATGGTCCCTATAGAATTGGTTGTAATTATTTGAAAATGGATCTTCCATAGGAGGCACTCTCGGACCATAATTAAAAAAGATTGAGTTTTCCCGTTATTGGGATGGCATGTAAAAGTTAGGAAAGAAGTTTTTTGTATGATCAAACATTACACACTAGACTCACTATTCCCTCAAATATTTATTGGTGTTTTGACAGCCCAGTTGATTAAGTATTTGTTTTGAATTCTGGTTCATTAAATATTACAATTGGTTTGTGATTTCAACATGTTGATCTTGAGTTTAATTCATTGAACCATTATTGACATTGGCATTTCAATTCACTCTTTTTCTGCTTGAATTATTATATTGTGAATTCCGGGGATGATTATTAATAATTTTTCTATGTTCTTTATCATCCTTGTCGATGTAACTTCCCCCAATAGCTTGATCAACTAGATTCTGTCCAGATGAAGGCAACCTTTCAAATATGGTTTCCATCAGAATGTGAGATGGGATTTGATGATGGGGACACTACCTAAGCAGATCCTAGAATCAATCCCCATATTCATGAAATATTTCTCTATCCTCATGATAAAAAATAGTTATTTTTTTCTATGTTCACCTTTTAGTATTTAGTGATAAAATTTTATAATGAATGAATTGTATACTTCATCCCATTTTAAAAAAATGTTATCATATAGGCTTAAAAACCAATTCATAGAATTCCCTTTAAGAAAAAAGGAAAAAACTCACATTTTTAACTCATTATATATATTTCGTATAAGAGGTAACATCTTCACAATGTTGTAGAAATCTCTAATGAATGATAGATATTCCTCATTAGACAATCCATTAATTGCAGGCAATAGTGAAATGTGTGAATATTTTAGCTTCTAGTTTTAAGATATAGGAGATATCCTACTAGAATATGGTTGGCCTGAAACTTGAGGAAGTTGGAACTCACTCATCCCAGGCCATTCAACATTATCAAAGTGTTCTTGTTGATTTTGAATGTTGTTAGGTGCATGAATTCTCTCATTTCGATTTTCTATTTCAAATTTGTTTTTCTTTCATAGAGCTATTAAATGTTTATCTAAGTCAGGGTTCAGAGGCTCTAATATATCAGTAGTGGACCAAGTGATCATGTAATATGTAATAAATAGTGAAATTCCAAACAAAAAACAAAAACAGTATAGTAATACACAGAAGTCGATAGAATTGAATTTTTAAATAGTTTTCAAATTATTTTTTTCAACATTTTTTTGAGTTTTTTTATGTGTGATTTTTTTAATGTTTTTTTATGAAATTTAATGGCTCATTCGTTCACCAGAAACGGTGCCAAAAATGTGATTTTGATTTTCATTGAAGTTTATTAATGTTTAAAATTTATAATCCCACTAACTAGAGTATGTGTGGAATGTAGGGTCAAATCCACAGAAAAGGTAATTTTGACCAAAACCATTCTAAAAATCTTCAAAAGACCCCACTATTTTCAAAAGCGGAGTATATTTTTTAACTTTTTATATATTTTTTAATTATTTTGTGCTTTAATAATTTACTAAAGTAACACTAATTTTTATGTTTTTTATCTACACTCTGATGAAACCGAAAAAAAATTGAAGGCTATAAACAACAAAAATACAGAACGCTGATAAGTAAACTACCATAATGTAATGCATGGAGAAAAATATCCATTCTACTGGTTTTAAAATTATTCCAATTCACATAAAAGTTGATTCTATATACCCCCATTTAAAGAGTATAACATACTTCGCTAGCCATGAGTTATATTGGATGGGTTTATCAAGTTCAATGTTCTTCACTCTAAAATAGATCAATTATGATAATCATTATTAGTAAATGACAACATGAGTAACTCACGATAAATCCTAATGTCTTATGTATTTATTATATTTTCATATATGTTTCCATGATCAATCTCACAAATCGATTGTGAAATCTTGAAATTAAGTTATAGTGGTAAAAATAAATGGAATGAATTCAGTATTGATATCACATATCAATATTGAATACATCAAAATGATAAAGTGAAGAAGAGAATTTATAACATAACTAGCGAAACAACAATTTCTCCCAGAACTAGATGATATAACCCACAATCATGTTCATTATCAAAACATTAGTTTTAATATACTAAAACAGAGTACAAATATTAAACATGAGGGATAAAGGACTCCCCAAATGATGTTCTTCTCCTAAACTCCTTCAACTCCAGGATGTTGTTTATGAATTGATTTATGTTCTTTCACTTCTTGGATGTGGATGATGGAATGTGTTTCAACCCCTCCCCCCCCAATTCTGCTATATTCTTTGATTTTTAAATTCTATGAAACTTTATACTGATTGTTTTTGAATTAAGTCAAGGTTTAAAATTTTTAATCATACTAACTACTGTATATGTGGCTAGTTGCTTCGAACATACAGAGAAGGAAATTTTAACAAAAATGATTCTAAAAATCTTTAAAAGACCCCACTATTGTCAGCAGTGGAGTAAATTTATTTTTTTACATTTTATATAATTCTAATTCTTGTGTGCTTTTATAAGGTAGTAAAGGAATAGTACATTTTACTTTTTTAACCAATACTAAGATGAAAGAGAAATAAAATTGAAAGTTATGAACAACAAAAACATAGAACGCAGATAACTAAACTACCAGAATGTATTTCCTTGGGAAAAAACTCAATTCTAATGGTTTTAAAAGTATTCCAGTTCACTTAAATTTTGTTTCAGTATACCAAAATTTAAATAGAATGAGTTATATTCCTCTCTAGGAGTTAAGTCAGACAGGATGATCATGTTCAGAGTTCTCCACTCTAAAATAGATCAACTGTGATAGTCATTATTTGTAAATGACAATATGACAAACTCACCATAAGTCCTGATGTCTTGTGAATTTATGACCTTTTTAAAGACGTTTCCATGATAAATCTCGTGAATTGATTTTGAAATTTATAAATTATGGTCTAATGGTACAAATCAATTGAATGAATTTTGTATTGATCTCACCAATCAATACTAAATATATCGTCATGATAACGTGAAGAAGATTATTTAATATATAACTAGGGGACCATCAATTTCTCCTTGAACTTGATGACTTAGCCAATAGTCATGTTCATTAATAGTACATCATTTATAAAATAGTAAATAGTACAAATACTAAAACACAAGGGAAAAATAACTCCCCAATGATGTTCTAATCCTAAAATCCTTCATCTCTAGGAAGTGGTTTAAGAAATTCACTCTATTCTTTCTCTCCTAGAAAGTGGATGATTTAATGTGTCTCAACCCCCCCCCCCCAATTATGATACTTGATTTTCTTTTTAAATCTTATTGTCATATGATGCACATATCCATAATTTTTCCACCTACTTCATGGTTCCCTCACTTGTGCATTGCACATGTGTGTTTTTCATGACTGACAAGTCGCTCTATCTTTACCCCTAAAACTAACTCCCAATGAGTTAGTTGAAAGTTCATGGACATTTTTAAGGTCTTGGTGTAAACCTACAAATATAAAATAGAGGATCCTTAACGTAGCTAAAAAGAGAATTTAAATAAATAATTACTTAAATAATAAGTTAGATTGTAATAGATTGTTATTAAATAAAAGATAATCATAATTTTTTATTTTTTTTACTTTTTCAAAAGTTATTATATTTTTTATTTTTTATAATTGTAAAATATTTACTATAATAATTAATTACATTAAAAAGATAAATTATAATTATTAACCTATTCACATTGTTCAATATTAAGGTTAGTAATTTATTTTTTATATTATTATTTTAATTTATTATATCAATTTAGTTTCATTTTAAAAATTAATATTTATATTATTTAGTTGTTATAATTTATTTATTTTAAAATAATTTATTAATTATTTTAGTTAATAAATTTATTAATTCTATTTTATTAATAATAATTTTATTAAATTTATTATGTATTTATAATTAATATTTTTAAAATATTTTAGTTGAATTATTTTAATTTAATTAAGTTTTTGTTTTAATAAATTTTAATTCAATTTAATTAATGTTATCTTCCTCTCTCCCCAAAAATCGGTGCTACCCTAGGTGGAGGGGAAGTATTCGGCGCATCTTCACCAGGGGAGCGGTACCCATCTTCTTCCAAGCAAAAAATGTGTGGACCCTACTCAGTAGCATCTCTCCTCTGTTCAGCTCCTCGAAGACATGATGAGTAGAACACTAACAAATCTCCTAATTAGAATCACTTGTTCTTCCAATGGTTCACCCAACATCTAGGCAACAACGACTAAGATCTTCGGGAAGTGACAACCGGGGGAGACTCGGGCTTCATCAGCAGCAACAACTCAAACTCAAGGAAACTATGGTGGTCTTGTCCGGTTTACAGTGACAAGATTATACACCCGCCCCCTCTCCCACCTTGAACAATGAGTTCTTCTTCAGATTTCAAAACAGCAGACCTGCATGATGGCACAACTCAAGCTCCCTTAGAAGATTTCTGGTTCTGATTTCTCTTGATGATGCAAGGTAGTTCGAAACAAATGTTTCTACGTCTAAATAAAGATACTTCAACACCATGATTCAAATTTATATTTCTTTAGTAAAAGATTTTATTTTTCGAAAGGTCCAAAACTGGTTTTTTTTAGTATTTTTTTGAGACTGTTGTGCCACTAGTGTAAGAAAGATGAGAGGGGTTGACAATGAATTAATATGGAAGGAGGGAGGGATGAATATGGGTTTGAGGAAGGATATAGGGGAGAAAGTTCCATTGATTGACTCCTAGGGTTGAAGACAGAGGATGTGAAACTGATATATGTATTTATAGTTTTTGAATCGGTTAAAAGGGATATTGATAGAAGGAAATGCATCGGTGATTGAAGGCATCCGTGAGGGAGGGAATAAAGAAGGGGAGTACAGAGAGATGATGCAGTGGTGCAAAGGTCACCATTGCAGAGAATAAATTAATGGATACCGGTATAGATAAAGGATAAAAATAGACATAGGGTCACTCGTAGATTAAAAAAGTATGGTCCCTATTGGTTAAAAAATAGGGGTCACCGTTGCAGAAAAACAAAAGGTCACTGATGGTTTATAATAAAAATTTCACCATTGGATAAAAAAACAAAGGTCACTGGTGTCTTAGTAAATAACATTACCAATAATTAGAAAAAATGACATTGTTAGGTAAAAATATAAAGGTTACCAATTGGAATTACTAAAAGGACACCGGTGCAAAAGCAAGACAGATGCTGGTAATCATCTACAATAGTAACATACTAAAAAATTAAACTAACAGTATCTTAAAAAATTAACTAATGGTGATACACAAAAAGTAAACCAACCTAAATTGAAGTTAAAATTTAAACATAAGTGAATTAATTAATTTAATAATATAATTAACTAATATTTTTAAAATTAGAATTAAAAACTAATTAACTAAAATAAATGATCTGCAAATGGGTTATTATTAAAACTGAAAATGAAAAATTAAAATATAAAAGTTTCAAAGAAATAAATTAACTAATTAAATTACAATATGAACTCTTAAAAATAAAAAAACATTATATTATTGAATTAAAAAAAATTATTACTTTAATTAAAATATTGACAAATAATTAAACATAAAAATTAATCATGATAGTTTATTTTAATGAGTATAAATTAATGGAAAAAATTTTATGTTAAAAACAAATTTTAATAATACAAATAAAATGATTAGAAGATTATTTTACAAAAGAAAAAAATTATTAAATAATGAGCAGAATAAATACAACTAAAAATAATAATAAAATATATGAGAATAAATATTAATAAATAAAAATTAACTATTTTAAACACTAAAATTTTCTAAATAATTATAAAAATTTATAAACTAATAAATTTAATTAAAAAGAGATAAAAATATATTTATTTAATTAAATGTGTAAAATTAATTAATTAAAAAATTTAAAATTAAGTAAAAAGATTTGGGTAAACTATGTAAAACTAGGCCAGATCATATAGCACAATAGAGAAGGTTCAACTTGTACATGAGGGGATGAAGGTGGCTCAGGACCGGTATAAGTTTTTTGTTGATCGTTGGAGGAGGCCCTTATATTTTGAGGTTGGGGACCATGTGTTCTTGATGGTTTCCCCTCGTCATGGGCAATAGTGGTTTGGATAGGGAAGAAAGATTTCTCCCAGTTTCGTCGGGCACTTCGAGGTATTGGGATGAGTTGGTGAGGTTGAATATAAGCCTGTGTTGCCAACACAATTGGAGAGGGTCCAAAAAATCTTTCATGAATCTCAACTTCATCAGTATCTACATGATGACTCCCATTTCCTTGACTGGGTAGAGTTGGATATCGAGGAAGATGCAATGTTCATGGAGAAAACGGTGGATATCAATGACTATCAGAAGAAGGTGTTGTGTAGAAGGACCATTCCTTTGGTTTATGTGTTGTAGTGGGATGGTGACCTCAAAGGGAGTACATGGGAGAGAGAGTTACAAATGTGTTCCCTATAGAAAGATATATTCATAATTTTCTCTTGATTTTTTATGCCTTATTTATGTTTCAAATCATGACCATGTTGCTATGAAATGAATTGTTTCATTTCTTTAGTGTGTGAGAAGTTATTACATGCAGGGAGGGGAGGACCTAATTCCTAATAAATATTCATGAATACATATGCGATTAATCCAATTTAGGTGAGTCAGTTCCACCCAAAGAGGATAATATATTTACATGGAGGAATGAGATCCCTAATTCATGTGTCATGACATTGTGATATTTGAGGTTCGTGTTGGTTTTTGGGGTAGTATCTATCAGGGAGATGTTCTCCGATGTCAAGGTCTTCACTCTAGATTTTGAACAACATCAGGTGGTTTATCCTTAAGAGGTATCTTACCGTGTGGTTGTTCAGACCCGTTTTCCTTATAGGTTTGGTTTTAAATTCTCGACGATGAGAACAGTTTGAGAGGTATCTAATGTAATGACTGATACCACTTTGGTTTATTACATTATGAAAATGCAGTGTTTGGGATGTTATTAGTGGATATCAGTGACTCATTCAGAGAAGTTTACCCAAAAAGTCTAGTTTTCTATTTGTGAGTCATTTTTTAACTATCAATGTCGACAGGTCATTTTTGAACTGTTGGTGTTGGTGATTAATTTTTTAACTATATGCGTTTGTGAGTCATTTTTAAACTATTGGTGTCGGGGATTCATTTTTTGAACTATCAGTGTTAGCGAGTCATTTTTGTATTGTCGGTCTCAGTGAGTCAGTTTTGAACTGTCAGTGTTGGTGAGTCATTTTTCAACTGTCGTTCCCAACAAGTCATTTTTGAAATGTTGATTTCGGTGACTCTTTTTGAACTCTTAGTGTTGATGAGTCATTTTTTAAATTTTAGTGTCAATGATTCATTTTTTGAACTATTGGTATTGGTGATTCATTTTTTAACTGTCGATGTCGGTGAGTCATTTTTCAACAGTCAGTGTTTGTGAGTCATTTTTAAACTGTCGGTGATGGTGAGACATTTTTTAACTATTAGATTCAAAGATTAATTTTTATGTATTTTTGGTGTCAGGGGTTCATTTGTGTACTGTTGTGTCGGTGAGTCATTTTTTGTATTGTTATTTTCAGTGAGCCATTTTGAACGTTCGGTGTAGGTGAGTCATTTTTGTACTATTAGTGTCTGTGAGTCAGTTCGAACTTTTGGTGTTGGTGAGTCAAGGAGTCGGTGTCGGTGAATCAGGAAATCAATGTCAGTGTGTTAGGGAATCAGTTTCTGTGACTCAAGTTGTTATTGTCAGTGAGATAAGTCATCAGTTTCGGTGAGTCAGGGATCGTCGGTGGCTCAGCGTTAGTGGATCATCGTCGGCAACTCACCCATCAGTGAATCATTCCGTTTTACCGTTATTTTTTCAGTTTCTCCACTCTTATGATTTATTTGATGTAAATTGAGTTTAAAGGATTTTTTGTGCATTTATAAAGGTATTTCAAAGGGTATTAATTATATATTTAACATCGTAATGCTCCTTAGCCATTGAAATAGTCCAGCCATGTAATTATAAATATGATCCGACATTAATGTCCCTTGAAACCATTTCCCGTTATGTTGATATAGTATTTGGATCTTCTAAATCATATGTACTCTTTTCTCTTTTCTCTTGGTGAACCTAGATCCCTCCTCTCTAAAAGATTCGTGCACCAATACTAGATCCCTCTCTTATCATGTTTTTATTATAGTTTTCAACTACTTATATGACACCATGTTTGGCGCATGGAGGAGTTCTGGTCACCTATTATTCATGTAGGAATTTTCCATCATCTCTCTTTAATTTTGTATTAGGCGAGGATGGTGTATTAATGTTTCTTGAGGAAGGATTAATCCTTATATTTAACAAGTAATAAATAAGGGGTGGGGAATAAATTGATCCAAAGATAATCAGACTGTTATGAAAAAAAAGTAGTGAATTTAAGATGGTTTGATGTTGATCATTTGTTTTAATTAATACCCATGTTTTCATGTACTAAATTGTTATACTATAAGGCCTTATAAAAATCGTTGCCATTAGTTGTCCTTCTTTGTGCACTGGTGTGCTCTTTATTTATATTTATTACTATGGTGAATGGTCGTAACATGAAATCCTTCATAATCACATACATTGTGTTAAATAAATGAATTCCCCAAGATCAAACTGATTCGTTGAACATCCATACTATTTAAATGGATATTGAAGAACCCATGTTGGCTAAATTGGAATATACATAGCGGGATTTTGTGGTTGTGTGCTATGTTTTATTGGGTTTCAACCTTATGTGGGTTGTGTGGTTTTGTTATGGTAGTATCGAAAGTGCGTACTAAGGGTGTATGTTGGGGTTGGTCTTGTGAATGGGGAAGGTTATGTGTGTGTAGCAGTGTTTCAGGACTAGTCTATTATGATTTCTAGTTTATGGGTGTGTTGGGTGTGTGGTGGGACCGCAGGGTGGTTGTTTTTTTATGAATATATGTTAAAATTTAAATCATTTACCTTGGTTTTTCTACCCTTGTTTAATGTATGAAGTTTATATAGTTTCAACCATGCTCTCGTGATCATTTTTTTGATGGCCCTTGAATGGGTGTAATCATGGAATAAGGATTAACCCACTTTAATTGATAAAACACTTCACCTTTTGAGAACAATTTCTAGTATTACGGTCATTAGTTTCCTAGCTAAGGTTGGAAATAAATAAGTACATGAATAAATTGATAAATACATAATGATAATTGGTTAAATTCATTGGATGGGAGTATACTTCTATCTACATAAGTGGTCATCATTTGTGGTGATACGTGCATGAAGGGGTAGCACCTAAGGTGGTATTTGTGGGATGATATTTTTGGGTGAAACCCATAGGTTGGGCGTAGTTACTGTTTACCTATATTTATACATTGTAATTCCTTGTGATTGTGAATAAATATCCCCAACATTGTTGAGCACTACATCCTGAACACCCCCATTTCATGGGGGATGGTGTCTTTACCAACATCCTAGTGGAAGGATGGATGGTTGGTTACTGACTTTAATCCTCATACTACCATTCTGGGTTCGTACCAATCAAGCATATCTAGGAAGTCTATAATGTCTTGAGGTTTACTATAGAACAAGATCCTTTAGGTAGGATGTGTTGTGATGAGGGGCCCATGTTTCTGCAGGCTAGGTTTTTCTCCAAGGTGCCTTCAGGATGTGGTCGAGGTGTTTTTGGGTGAGATTTGTTGTTTTTGTGACCCAGGTGTCTGTGGGCGGGATATGTGTGGTTTGTGAGCAAGGTGTGTTAAATCTGTTTTTGTAGTGGGGTTGCATTAGAGGAAGGGAGGTAGTGTCAAGATGTTAGCCGTTGGGAATTGGTAGTTAATCATTGGGAAAAGTGGTGTGGGGTACCCAAATCATCAATGTGCTTATATTATTACATTACTTGACATGCGTTATTTGGTTAGTGTGACTTGGTGAGGTCGGTTGTGGTTAGTATTTTTCCAAGGTAGGTGTAGTTGTATTCTATTTTTTTACAAGGGCATTAGAATGCTTCACCCACTTCTATATGAGTGACTTTTATTTCCCTACTTGGTCTACTTATGTGCTCACCCAACTTAATAAAATTGTTTTCAGGTTTTCAGGTGGACTTTTAGGACCTCTTTGGACCTTTCTAGCTCAGGCGTCATGATAATTGATGTGATGATACTTAGTCTCTTTCTTTTGGTACATTTTTTGGTTCTGTGGTAGTACTTTTGTCACAACTTATGTTTAAATCATGCATTGGATAGATTTTGGTTTCCTTTATAGAATTATTTGGTGTTTTTTTCGGATTTTCACCATCTAATATCCTGATCATGCTTTCATTAAGAAGGGTAATTCTTTACATTTTGTGTGGAATTCTATACCCTTGGTTCTAGTTTCCACTCTTGGGCCTATTTAAGGAAAAAATCAGGAGTCATTATTACTATTTCATCTTGAAGAAGAAAGGGGGGTGCTTAGTTGTACCTTCCCTCATCTTGAAGAAGGTAGTCATGACATTTTAATATTTACAAAATGTTTTAAAAATAATTTCTTTATCATTTTCTGAATAAGGTACATTTTCACTTTGTGAACAACATGTTTTTTATATTATATGGTATGAATGGATTTTCCTTATATCATGGATAATATTTTATTTGAGGCTTAATTTATGTTTTTTAAAGGTTATTTGTTTGAATTTTTTTTCCATTATTAGTGTATATCTTTTAAAAAAGAATTAATATCAAAATAGAAAGGTTATTTTCTACAAGAATTATTCAATGTCATCTTTCCAAATAATTTTCATATAACTTGCCACCATTTATGTTACATAATATTTACTATGTATATGATTCAAGGATATCATCCTTTTTTATCTTCAGATGTTTTATATTTATAATGAAAAGATGTTGACAATACTTGTTCCCTTTTCCATGGGTTATACATTGATGAAATATTTATGAAATATATTATATTTCACGAGATATGAGATAATCAATGTTGTATGGTATTTTGGCACAAATATGTATGATTTTATTTATGTGATGGGTGGGACCTATATCTCCCTCCAATGCATTGTGTAAAGATGGATAACTCATAAGGTAAATATATTATCTGTGGTCCTAATTTTCATGTTCATAATTTTATGTGTGTACATGATTTCCATGTCCATAATTCTATGTGTTTATTTTGATTTAAAATTCCTAATATCATACACGATCTTGGTTTTTATGTCTATATCTTGATGTGTTGTCTTAATTAAATCTCCTTAACTTAATCAGTTCACCAATTTCTATTTACAGATTTCAAAAAATTATAATATTTTGTATATTCTACAATTCCATGTATCATAATAACGATGTTCTCTTATATCTCGCATTATTTGATAATTTTATGACTCGTGATTTATGAACGACCAATAATTATTCCATGAAATAATATTATAATCTGTGATATGCCACGTGTGCTTTTGAATAGTTAATTTCATATTCTATGTAACACCATGATATTTCGTGAAATATTTATTTCAAATAAATTTAATTTTTTTGATGTTTTTTTACAATAGTTATTTATTTTATCTTGTGTTATGCACAACACTTATCTTCACATGCATTAAACACCACACTGAGTATAAACAAGACATGTCATACTATTAAAATATTACTCTTTAATATGATAGTTTTTGACTCAAATATGGAATGGTGTATATGAATAAGATTAAAAAAAATTGAAAATATATTTTTTACGCATGTATATAAAATTAATTCTTTGGTGACCAAGTAATTATAAATGAAAATAAATACTATTTGAAAATAAAGGAAATATTTTTCTCAGAAACTATTTTTATACACCCAGATGAATTTTTATACATTAAATTAAACACAACAATTTTAATGAATGATTCTAATTAAATTGATATATTATATATTATAATAAAAATTTAACATTAATCTTTTGTGTTCTCTAAAAATATATATGAACAAATACAAATTTTCCCTCAAGATGTCTTATCGCCTTTTCACACATATTTTTAAACTAATTTATTCCACTTATAGAAAATTTATTTAAATTTTTTTTAAAATATAATTATAATAATTATATTAGGGTTAATTTTACATAT
Organism: Viscum album; assembly: GCA_963277665.1. Taxonomy (NCBI): domain Eukaryota; kingdom Viridiplantae; phylum Streptophyta; class Magnoliopsida; order Santalales; family Viscaceae; genus Viscum; species Viscum album. Next base: position 1,747,370,745 of record OY728119.1, on the reverse strand, counting down.
TTTTTTAAAATGATAAATGTTCCTTGAATAGTGAAAAATACTTGTTTTTATTATAAAATTTCATTTTCATTAAACCATTTAAAAACAAATAAAATTTGAGTTTAATATGGTTTTAAAAGTAAAATTTGTTAAATTATAAAATTATTAATCCAATTTAGGTTATTTAAATAAATTTAAAATGGAATTTCTATATTAAAAATTTCTCTACATTTGCAGATTTTCTCTTTGAGAACTCACTTTCTCGTTGTATCTGTGGGTTTAACTATAAATCAAATTTTGTCACTTGTATGAGTTGAATTTGTAAAAATGGATTCCATATTTATAATCAAAATAATTTATATAATCTAAAAATTTGAACTTAATTTTTTTACCATAATTAATTTTAAGAATAGTAAAAACTATTTATCATGGTTAATGTTTAAATGGGTTTATTAGAGGGTTGAAAAAAATATATAAATTGTAAAAAACACCTTATATTGAAATATTTCTACTTTATATTTCATAAGTTCTATAATTCACCAATTTGGAGCCTCGTGGCATGTGAAAAATGTCGGTATGCCTTTTTATTTTAAAAAAATTACAAGTGCACTACCCACCTCAATTATAAATGGGAACAACCACTTTCTAATTTCGTTCAAATATTTTTTCCATATCCATGTTTTCAATATATGTTTTAAAAAACTATTTCAAATACCCCCAAGGATTTATTAATTAAAATTTACCCATGTATTTCTTTTTACAAAAAAATTAATATAAATTTTCATGTTGTTTTAAAAACATGGCATGTTTGGATTTTACTAAAAATTTGAAAGGAATCCTTATTTTAACATTTATGACATTTTTTGTCATTATGGCCACTCAACATTATAAATATTCATTAATAATTTACAATGTTTATTTTCAATGATTTTTTTTTAAAATGATTTATGTTTTAAAAAATTAAAATTTTAAAGGATATATTCTTCATTAAATTTTTTAAAATAATTTTTAAGATTCCTTTATAAATTTCAATGGTTATTTTTTAAATAAAATTAGAAAAAGTTTTATGTTTAGAACTATTTTTTTAATATGGAAAAGCTGTTTTCTTCTAAAAATGATCCAAGTGTTCTATTAAAATCATTTTTTATCTATTATGACAACTTTTTATGTAACTTATGATTTACTGGATATATTATTCAAGGATACTATTCTTATTAATTCATTGTATGTTTTCTCATTATATTGAAAATTGTTTTATGAAACCATTTTCTCTCCCTTGGGTTATACCATGATAAAATGATTATGAAATCTACTTATTTTTTCATTCATTATACCATGAAAAAATTCATATGAAACCCAATTATTTTTCCTTGGGCTGTACATTTATTAAATGATTAAATGATTATGAAACCTATTTCTTTTCTTTAGGTTATGTTATAATGAAATTTTTATAAAACCCATTTATTTTCATGGGTTATGATATGATGAATTTCTAATGATCTTGTGGAACAAAAATGTATTATTTTCATTATGTGATGATGTTTGTGTTATAACCTAGGAAAGTAGGTACATTATAACTAATGAGGGGAAGGACATATATATCTCTCCAATGAATTGGGAAAATATTGATACTTTATGAGATAAATAGGACTGAAATGTAGAGGAAACCCATTTTAGTAAGGGAGTAAGCCTAATATAATAGTCTTAAGAGTGATCATTGACAACTAGGATGGTTTGGAGAATGTACCCATTCCAATATGATAGGTTTTTAAATGATCCATGACTAATAAAGAAATTATTCTATATACATATGTGTATTCTATAATTTTTTGTCTTATGTCAATGTTATTCTCCTATGGCTTGTGTTAATGATTTACTTATGATTCTTGTATTATGAACTATAAATATTTATTTCATGACTCAATATTTAGTCCATTTATATAAATGATATAGTATTTATATGTTATTCTCACATTAGCATGCCTTCATTGAAATAATTGTTTATATATTTTTCCTTTTTTATCTTTATTGAGAATCTGAGGTCGCCATTTCTTGTGTTTCCTTTCCCTAGGTTATGAATAATGTTTTTAAGTATGGTATGTTTAGGAATAGTACTATGTAGGAATATATTTATCATAGATTTAAAATATGTTTCAAAAAACAAGAATATTTTGTGACTATTATCTAAATACACTAAACATTTATGGTACTTGGGAAACATTTTGTGACATGTATTGAATATTCATCAAAAAAATATGTAATATATATATATATGAAATGACTGGGTCTCTATATTTGGAAAAAAAATAAAATTTTAGTTAACCTTTGGAAACTATGATGAGAAAATATTGGTGAGATACCTAGGTATATCTATAAGTATATGTCTAGGGATATGTCTAAGCATTTGTCTAAGGATCATTGAATTTATAGATAAATATATGAGAATATTGGTAATGGATTGAGAGAGTGGTTTCCAAGAAACTAAATACTTTCCTATATACTACATGTGGATTTGGATATTCAACATAGGTACCAAGGAAAAATAACTATAAAAAGGGTGCATTTAAATGGACTTAATCATCACATAATTCATGAAAATAGACCTTACTGCACACCAGGTTTGACACTTCTAAGGGATATGGTTTGGAAACTCATTAAATCATTAAAAATTATTGTAAAGGATACAAATATTAAATTAAAATCAATAACCTATGATAATCCTGATGTGTCATATATTGAAAATAAGGTGTTATAATTTAGACATTTTATAATTAATTTTCCATGATTATGTAGTTCGTAAGTATTATTATTATTAATCACATTATATGTTTCATTTAAGTAAATAGAGGTAAACATAATGAGGTATATTAACATTTATTGTGACAGATAATACATTGATGAGTATCCAAATGGGATGATATCTAGTGTGAGGGATATTTTTATTTTTCCTAATCATTTTTCAGGATATACGATTAATAAATTTCACCATAACTAACTATCATAATCTAAAAATAAAATAAGTATATAGTGAATTGAGATTTTGGGAGGTGGATCCCATAGATAAAATAATATTCATCTTCTTATATGTGAGGAATATGGTAATAATCACCCAAGTTAATGTCTCAATGGAACAATGAGATGTTTTATGTGTGGAGAATAATGGTACATGGTAATAAATTTTTGAGGAAAAATGAAATGTTAATCTATGTAAATAGATGATAATGAAGGAATATATAATCCACCATAATTGGTTGAATGTTATAAATTTTTAAATTATGTAAATTATATAAATTTATTTCCTTGGGGGAAATCTCAAGAAGATGTTTAGAAAGGTGGTATGAGTAATAGTTATACTAATGATAATAAAGATATCACAAATGACATTTGAAAGGTATGGGTTGTTCTAACCATATATGTTATGATATGTGTAAAAAATCATTACTAAATTGTTGTTGATTCATATTCCATTTGGTAGAAAATAGGTATTAATGAATAAAATTTTGTCTCCTAGTTAATGGTCAAGGAATGAAGTAAAATGATTTTTGTGTTTATGAATTAGAACTCATGAATTATGAAATATATATGTATTATTCAGTTTAACTCTTTTGTTATGTTATTTCAAGATTATGTTGAATTGTATTGATCACTTAGAAAGTTTATTTAATGAAACAGAGATATTTATTGAAAAAAACATGTTTAATGGGAAGATAACCCTTAATATATTCTTGTTGTTGAGATAATGTTGTTTGGATAAATATATGATTGATATGGATAATGTAAATTAGATAGTATTGATTACCTTGGAACTAATTAACCATTTTTTTGAAAAAGTTGCTTATGCTATAATTGATGGAATTTATTGAATTTTTTGATTTATGAAATATATTCAATAATATATAGTTTTATTCTAGGAAGTATAAATTATGTATATTTTCATTAAGGTTTCATGTTAATTAAATTTATAACTATGTTTCATAAAAATATATGATTTTGGTATTAACATATTTAGTATGTGATATTAATTGTTATTTCATGTTGTTTAGGGGATTTATAATAAGATAATAATGAAAATTTAGCGACCTTATTTATATTGTTTTTTATTTTTGTATTTTGGATGGGTCGTAAGTTTAACCATTTATTTAATGGTTTATATTTAAATTTGGATTATTTTTTAGATATTAATGCATCACTTCACTATATGATGATTTATCCATATTGGATAACCAGTGATAAAATTTTTGTTATAATCAGATAAATATGGAATTACTTTTAATTATATTATAGATCATGTAATATATTAGTTTTCTAGGCATAAAAAATTCATATTCATTTCTTGGAGTGAGACATGAATTTGAAAATGATCGTAGATAAACTAAAGGATGAAATTGTGATTATGTTGTAAACGAAAGATAATCCTTAGGTATATCAATCCCTTTGAAATTATTGGTCATATCGGGATGGTACCCTATCAATTTGTTCTTCCACTAAACTTCTATATGGTTCAAGATTGGTTCTATGTATCTCTTATGAGGAATTACATTCTTGACCGATTATATATATTGAACTCATAGGTCATACCACTAGATTAGGATATTACTTATGAGGAACAACCGATAGAGATTATTGATGGAATATTGAACATTATATGAAACAATATAACATACTTGGTCAACGTTTTTTTCCGGAAAAACTATTATCTCTAGGAAGCTACATGTGAACCTAAGGATATAATGAGGTGGAAGTATCCTCAGTTTTTTGTACCAAGTTGATGAATTTTGAGGAGTAGATTAAATTTAATTTTGGAGAAATGTTACACCCCAAGATTCTGTGAAAAAAATAAAATAAAATTCATGTTTCTAATATTTTTAATTACATGAAACATCAATTTCATCATGATTTACAAGCCACACTAAACTTATCTAGTTCTACACATTGCACCGAGTTTAAACAAAATGTGATATGCTATTAAAATATTTTTATTTAATATGATTGTTATCACCTATCCATTGGAATGGAAGATATTAATAGGATTAACTAAATTATTATAATATATGGATTACACATGTAAATAAAATTAATTAATTAGTTTAAAATTGATTATAATTGAAAATAAAAAGAATTATAAAATTAAGGAAATATTTTTCTGAAAAAAAAAATTTTATGCACCCATGCATATTATACCTAAATAAATTAAATAAATAAATTTTGTGGAATTATTTTGATTAACTTTATAAATTATATTTTCAATAAAATTTTTTACATTTATATTACATGTTTTCAAGATAAGAGATAAGAATAAATCCAGTTTTATTCTTAAAAGTGTATTTTTTCAAAAAAGAATTTTCATCTCCTTTTGAACACCTATTTTAAAATTTATTTTTCCTTTTTTGGAAATTTTATTTTATAAAATAAAAAATATTTTTGAAATATACATTTGAAAATTTACTTAGGGTGAAATTTTGGGGTTTTTTTGAAATGATAAATTTTATAATGAATACTAAAAAATAATAGTTCTTATAATGAATTTTCATTTCTATAGAAAAATTTTAAAAAATAAAAAATTTATTGATGTGGTTTTAAAATTAAATTTTTTTCAATTATATGCCTATATATTCAATTATTTTCATTGTTATCAATTTAATATTACATTTTTATATTAAAATATTCTCTATTTATGAAAAAATTCTCTTTCAAAACCTGCTTTCTCATCACATCTACGATATTGATTTTAAATAATATTAGAAAAATTATATGAGTTTAATTTATAATAATAGTTTATTTATTATTAAATTGTATAATTTATATTATCTATTAATTTAAACTTTATTTTTTACGATAATTAATATTAAAAAATGTAAAAATTATTTTCTGTGGTTAAAGTAAAAATGGGTTTACTGTGTCTTAAACAAAAAGATAAGGGATAAACATAGTAAAAAATTATATGAAACCAATTTTATTAATATATTTTGATATTATATCTTAAAAGTTAGATAATGGAAAATTGTTTATCATTTTGTCTTGTTAGAAATAGGGGTACACATTTTTTATTTTAAAAAATTTAAAGTGCGCCACTCTCCTAACTTATAAAGGTTCACCCCCTCTCATCTTCTACTTACCCTTCTGAATCCTAATTTTTTAGCCAGTACCCTCAAAAATCACTTACTTAATTTAATACTCTCGTCCTATAAAAATTGTTTTGTCCATAAATCTTATCTACAAAACCGTTTGGTGCAAACTAAGAAAAGTTGTCCAATGAAGAGATAACATTTCTAATCTTGGATTTTAATTTATTTCTTTCCCCACCAACATAAATTCTTTTTAAAACATGATAATATAATTAAATAATTATATTAAATATATTAATATGGTTTTTTATATCATTACTTATATCAATCTCCACATCCGTCAAATGGGTTACTTAATCGTCATTAGTGTATACGGTGGACTATCGTCTCATGAATCGATGTTATTCATTTTCAATCCCCACCACTAAAAGATGGATATAATTATAGATTTATTTTATATATACGATATTTATGATACAATTATGCTTAATTAATCATTATATCACATATTCCTTCTTACTATCCATTCCATGATAACACGGTAATGTTATTCATGTGTATGGGGGAATACCACCTCACAAAGAGATTTGATTTGTTCAAATTTTACATGGAAGGTAAAAAAGATGGTTTTAATGAAATGTGTGATATAAATCTAATAATTTTTCATTAATTTTAATATATAATTTAACTTTATTTCTTTCAATTATTTGATAAAATTGAAACAATGTTCTCACATACGTACGACCTACCATCTCCATGAATGATGTATTTCATTTTCTATATCTAACATTTATTGAAGATTATATGTTTATATATAATTAATACATATTATATTTATATAATTTCGAAAATTTAAGGTATTATATTTCCATCATCAATATAAGAAGACTGAAAATAATAAATCAAAACTTATACAAAAAAGGAATTTATTTCCTGAAACAAGAAATTAAAATGAAATTTTTAATAAATGAGTTATAAATTGTCATAAGTAAATAATATATGATATTATATATATAATTATGGTTCTGTAAAATAAGTGTAATAAAACAATAATTATTCTATATGAGGTTTTAATGTGTGTGATGTAATTCTATACTTACAATAAGGAATTTCTCTCTTACATTTTACATTTGTGAGACATATTACATTTTGACCACCTACATATTTTATGTGGTGTATATAATTTATATTAATTTATTTTGTTGTTATTTTATGGAAACTTTTTGGGATTTACATATCTATTTTATTATCCCCCTTTTATCAGGTTTTTGGTTCAAAAGTTACCAAAACTGTAAGGCATTATTGTCTTAGTTTAGATTCTTTCAGAAAAATATTGTGTTATAAACCTATATTGTTTTTTGAGGTGTATATATATCCACTTTTAAATTTTATATCATTAATATACTTCTATTCATGATATTTAATGTTTCATTTAATTATATTCCTTCATGGGAATTACAATTCAATGTTATCAAAGTGTTAATGGGTTTATGATAGTGTCACCTTGTTTATTGGGAGTTTTTGTATTTATACTTATGATAATGAATTATTATAATACATATCCTATGAAAATATTCAATTTTATTCACCTATATTTATGTCATTAATATAAAAATTTTCAGTTAATTTTAATCTCTTTATGAAATAAATATTTTAATTTTTTTTTAATAAAGTCTTCTTTATTTCTCATTTCGGTCGAAAACCATTTTTCATCCATATCAAAGATTTTATAAAATGACTTAAAATATGTTTTGACTTTAATAAAAGGATTTATTAAAGAATATTTAACCATGAATTTATTTTATCAAACTATTTCAAAAGGAATCTTAATTAATTTTTCAAAAAAAAAATACCCTTTTCGATTTTTCTGGAATTTTGAAATGATTAATTGTTTTAATGTGCATGGTATTTCCCCCCATATTGACCCATAAATTTTTTAAATATTTTTTTATAAGTTAAAATGTTTATTTTCACATAAAAGTTTTTAAAAATTATTCAAATTTAAAAAACTATTTTTCAAAGTGGAAAGGCTATTTTCTTCAATAAATATTATAAATCATTTTTAAATCATACTTTATAAGTTTCAAATGTTATTTTCCAAGAAATTTATTTATAAAATGTTTTATGTCTTAATTTGTTTTTTCAGAATTGAATGGATATTTTCCTCCTAAAATCTTCTATGTGCTTTTTTAAAATCATTTTCCATCTAAAATGAAATCCTTTAATATTACTAATTCTTTATATAGGACATGATCCAAGGTTATCATTGTTATTATTTCTCTATATAGTTAATTATTATGTAGAAAAGTGGTTTATGAAACCCATTTATCTCCCACATGTTATATAATGATAAAATTCTTATGAAACCCAGTTCAATTTACTTGGGATATACCCTGATAGAATTATTACAAAACCCACTTCTTTAAACATGGTTTATGCTTTAATGAAGTGATAAAATGATTATGAAACATATTTCTCTTCCACATGTTATGTTATGATCAAATTATTATGAACCCCATCACTTTTCATAGGTTCTAATATGATTAATATTTTATGATCTTCAGAAACACATATTTATGATTTATATTCTCTAAAGTTGGTTACATTATAACCATGGATGGATGTAACATTATAACTAAAGATGGTTGTGACCAATATATCCCTCTATTTAATTAGTTAAATTTTTATATTTCATGAAATAAATAGGACTGGAATGAGGATTGAACCCGGTTCATAAAGGAACTGTGTCTACTATGATAGTCTTGGGAGTGATCCTTGACTACTATGATGGTTTGGGGAGTGAACCCATTAAACTATGATATTTTTTTAAATGATATTTTATGATATGTTACTTTAATACTAAGGAAATTATTTTCTATGCTTTTATGTTTTCCATAATTCCATGTCTTAGGTCAATATTATGCTCTCATGAATCATGTTATTTTATTTCCTTATTATTCATGTCATATTTACTTCTAATATTTATAAAATGAATTAATATTTTGATCGTTTATATGTAGGGTATCATTTTAAGATGTTTTGATCACATTATCATACACTTATTCTCATTTTATGTTTACATATTTTACCTTTTTTCCCTTTCTGTTCATCTGAGATCACCCTTTTTATTTTTACATTCCCCATGTTATGAATAATGTTTTTAATTAAGGAATTTATAAGAATATTACTATGTGGGATGATCATTATGGTAGATGTAGAAAATATTTCAATAAATAAGAAGATTTTGTGTCTAGTATCCAAATAAACTGGACCTTTATGGTCCCCAAGAAATAATTGTGAAATTTATTGAATATTAATCTAAAAGGTTTTAATATCTATGTATTAGGGGTTTAGGTCTCTATATTCTCAAAACCCACTTCTCATGTTGTGGTTATATGATCATTTATACCTCCCTTTTTTACCATTACTTGTCATTTGAGATCACCCTTTTCTTATGTTTCCTTTACCCAGGTTATAAAGAAAGGTATTAATTATTATATGCCTTATAAGGGGTTATAGTTATGAATAAATTAATCTAATGTGATATAGATGTATTATGAACTAGTTGTTTATGTGTCTAAATTTTCAAAGATACTAGACCTAAATGATTCTAGTGTGGATAGAAATTATATGAACTGAATATTAAACTGTTAAGATATAATATGTATATATAAAAAGTATGGGTTATTATACTACCAAAATATCTAATTGGTAAGATGTATTAAAAGGCATACTCATCTTATTTTAAAACATTAATCATAGCCCACTTATGAATATAATTAGTTTCAAAAGGGGTCATCATTAAAGTGAAGTTTATTTATTAAAATTCTTTATTAAAGGAATGTAAAAATATGAAACTCTTATGGTAAAATTTTATAATATAGAAAAATTCAATCATCATCATCAAAAAAACATTGAGATTAATCATTAAAAAATATAATATTAATATAATAAAATCCTATGGCTAGTTGCTTAAGAAAATTCTTATGGAATATAAATTCTATGTGTTATAGAAAAACCTTTATGGGTAACCAACTATTGTTGTCACTCAACAGTTGAATCTATATTCTAGTATAAAAATTAAAGAATTATATAATTAAATTTTTAAAATTAGTTAAATGAAATTCGAGAAAATAATTTTAGGATATATTAATATATTCAATATGACTCTATATATAAATGACTTTGAGAGACTTGATGTTTATTTTGAAGATTATTCTGGTTATTGAATTCATTCTATTATATTCGATGGAAATTTTCTAACAATGTGAATAACTTCAAGAAATTTTTACCCAGTACTCTCAATGTGTTTTAGATAGTTGAATTATGAATATGATTTCTAGGGTTTTTTATAGTAATGATGGTAAATGTGGGTAAAAATTATAATAAAAAGAATAAAAGTTATCTGGATGTTCCAAAAATGTAACTTCTAATAGATAATAAATTCCATTAAAACATAAATGTATTTTTGGGAAGGGATATTAATGATTCTTAATATGTAATTATATGGGATATATATATATGATTAAATAACTATTTGGAATTTCCATGTTAATTATTAGTGTTATATAAAAAATTATTTTTTAAGGGTATGTGATACGAAATGTGTACTTTAAAAATTTTATAAGTACACAAGAGTTCAATATCAAGTGAATAACTAATTGATATTCTAGTTTTCATTCATGTATGTAATATAAGTGTTTATAAGTCAACAATTTGAATGAAAAATAATATATCATGTTCATATGGATCTATGAAAAGGATGTCTATAGTTGTCTCATTTAACATATATGATAAGAGAGTTTGTTTTATCACAAAGTGTTTTTTATGAGAAATTTAAAATAATGGATACTATATATATGGTTTATGATTAATAAAGTTCTATAAAAATTATTTAAAATTGTTAATATGGGTAAAAATGTTTATTCAAGATTATAAAATTTATCCAAATGTTTGATAATATTTGAGGGATTTGGATTTCACCATAATTAATTGATTAATTTAAAGACAAATATTATAGTCTTGGATGTTCTCTAAAAAATGAAAAACTATATATGATATGGTCAAAATATTTTATTTTTAAAATATTCCCACTAAAAAATTATATTATTTATATAACAATAACAAGTTTTTGTATCTTAGAAATATATTTTGATGAGAATATAGTATTTAAGAGGCTATTAAGAGTGTGTATGGACTAAAAGAATCTCAAATTTAACCAAATAAATAATCATAACATTGAATTTTAATTTAATTTAAATATACTAAATTATTGTAGTATATATAAATAAAATGTAAATTTAAAGAATTATATAAGTTACTGAAATATTTCAAGGAAAAATATGATGGAAAGGGTTATAAAAATTATTGTAATATTCTTAAAAATTGTCACTAGGAGACAAATTTTTTTAATATTGTAACATTAATGTTTTGGAGGTAAAATATTTTGAATATGATATGTATTTTAACATTAGGAATATAATTCCTTAATCTAACCATTGTTATGACCATAATTATTCATAGAATTTACTCACTGTACATTTCAGTGGTAGGTTTTTATCAAGTAGTCATATAGTGATGTGATAATAATTACATAGTTATTTGACTTTATAAAACCCATGAAAGTGCTTCAAACATAAATTTGATCTTGAATTATATCATGTTTGATATGATATAATGGTTATCATGGATGTTTTTTGTAAAGTATTTGTAAAATAGTTTATGAATATAATATGTATGATGTAATATAAAATGAAATACCCACTTTATCATCACCTCACATTGCTTTTATATGTGTATATACTTATATATATATATTTATACCATGAAATGAAATAATAGTTGACCTATAAAATTATTACTATGAGTTATCTCTTACCAATGTTCATCATGGAGTATTATAGGTTATGATGAAATTTTATGTTTATAATTAGTATGATTCTTGAATTGGGATACAAAATATTATTAGGAGGTATAAAACAAGTTTTTTTTCACTTTATGACCCTCATAGTATACCACCTGAAGTGTCATGTACTCTTTCTATTTTATAATTGTAGTGTATGGTTAATATTAGGAGTCCCAAATTAAAAATATTTGCGAGATACCAATATTGAGAACCTTTATACTTTGATTTCATTCATATGTATTTCTTGAGGCTTAGATAATTGAGGGATGGTTAGTTATATTGATGATCATGTCATCATATTGTGATTAAACAAGATGGGATTTTCCCTCACATATAATGTATATGAAATTTGTGACAAAAAATGAGATATATTAAGGAAGTGCATTATTATACCTAAATAGTACATATGATTTGATTATCTATTTAGGATAGGGTCATGTGATGTGATCATTCATAAAGGATATTGACATGTGATGTATTTATCGACCTATAAAATTAATACCTAGAGAATCATGAACGTTTCAGTAAGCTATATGGGATTAAAATACATTGTATACCATAGTTACTCGATGCCTTGGAAAAAATAATTACATGATAATGAATGTGTTCATATAATGAAATTATTGTAAATAAGTATAGATATACATTTTCATAATAGAGATCATTCCAGATAGCTTAATTTCTTTAGTATCATTGATTCTTTGATACAGGCTTCTCTTTTATTAAATTTATAGATCAGGTGATTCATATTTATTTTTTATTCTATAAAGGCTCATCAAGTTTTAATTTTTGGTTATTTAATTCAGTATTGTTTTTGACTAATATTTTTTCCTTAAATGTTTATTATAATTTATTCATAATATTTTTGATTATGTATTCATAAGGTATCACATATTATGTGATATTATAAGGCCCCATCCTTAAACATTAATTAATCTTGAGTTATTTCAAGAATACACGTTGAGGATCTTTTCAGGTTTAGAGTTTAAGAGAATTATATCATAAATCATGCATTACATTCCACATTTAAACAAAGTGGTTACATAAAAGATAGTACTCATTTTTTCCATCAACGGAATCATATTTAAAACCAAACATGGATTCTTTCATGACACTTCCTTGACACTATCATCACATCATGTACCTTTCCCATGACCTGTGAAAAACATTTCAAAAACATCAGATGAGCATAAAAAGATCAGTAAGGTATATAAAAATACAGAATGAAAACAGTAGTCCATGTATACATAAGAATCTATGAAATCACACTATACTAATAACACATAAGCACTTTAAAATACCTCATCAAATCATGAATAGATCATATAAATCATAAGACATAAAGGTAACTTGAGGCATTCATAACATTCTTACGTAGGGAGTAACTCTCATGGTTACGTTTGGAATACCCATCATAGTATATTCCCTAAATCTATTCGGAGAAATCTTAGCGTTTAACCCCTTCGCATTACCCAATGCATTGGAGAGATATATCGGGCTCACCCACCCTTATTTTATCATGGAACCACCCATATGCATAAAAAATTCCCAAGAACCATAACATAATCGTACCACATAAAACTTGTATAAATGAAACATAGCATTTCCATATTTCAATCAGAACATATCAATACAAAACATTAATATAAAAACATTATAAAAAAAATTTCAATACCAAAATAAAAGAAAAATAAAACATGGTATTTATTTTTGATTTAAAAAAATGTTATGGATGGTAGCGGAAGCGGAAACTCAAATAATGTTCACGGCGGAGGAGAAGTCGTTGTCGCCATATACGTACGACAAAAAAACATTCCTTTTGTCATTTAGTAAAACGATTAGTATAAAAAAGATTCATTTTGAATAGAAATAAAAGTAAAATAGGTTTATACACTGTATAAAATAAAGTTGTTTATAAAACAAAATATGCCTCAATGAAAGGAGATTGAGACGAAGTCCCATACCATGGGTCCGACTTGACTTGATCGTTCTTTAACGTCCTGAATAATAAACTTGAGTTAATTTATACTTGGTTAAGAACCTTTTTCAAGTTAATTATTCATTTTATATCACTTATTACCATGTTATGAACACTATGTAATTATTTAAGTTAATAATGGTCGTTTTGTCGATCATTGGTACTTGAGTCAAAAATAAAATTCTTGTAATTACAAGTTGTTCATGTGGTAAAATATCCAATATATCCAGAATGATATTCATGATGTAGATATCATATATATCTAGTATATCTAGTTTATTCCTGCATTTATAATATTACATAACATTGAGAGGTAAGAAATGAAATGCACCGTTCATGGAGACGGTAAGTCGTACGTACGCTTGAACGCTACTTTCATTTCTATTTCATATTTTATGGAATGGAATCATAATGATATAAAGGTATATTATAATTCCAGTATAATATCATATATAATATCATTAACTCTATCCTTTATGCGTCCCACATATGGAATTAACGAATCAAATCACTTTGAGGGGGCGGTAGTCCGCATTTCCTAAAATGAAGATATCGTGTTTACCCATAATGGAAAAAATAAAGGTCTCTCATAAATGAAAAAATACATAAGCTTAAGGAAAAAAAGAAACATATTATATATCATATATAAATATAGTGACATCTTAATGACCACCTTTGATGGTTTTATAATAATATTGAACAATCATCGTTTCATGGGGCAGAAATTCTTCATCCATAGAAACAGTATGTTCTTTAACCATTAGATGTAGGTGTGTTTATGTGTAGATCAAATACTTCTTATAAAAACATCATAGTATATTTAATATACTGGTTTTGTTACAAAACAAATTAATAAAAAGAGTTTAGGGGGTTGTAGAAGCAAAATAATACAAAAGAGCATTAGAGAAGACTTTACCTTTGAATCGGGTAACTCCTCTTGGTTTGTACCAAAAGGGTTTCTTGAAGAGATTTCTGCCTAAGGTAAGGCTTCTATGATTAATAGAGGGATGATGAGAGATGAAATGAGCAGATATTGGACGAGAAAATGGATTGAGAGGTGTGGGTAAGGAGGTAGAGGTGGGGGCCTTTTATAATAGGAGAGGAGGGGCACCTTCAGAAATCCAAGAAATGTTACTTTATTTTAAAATGCGTTTCAGATTTAAAATGTCCCACATTGATATATTTAAAGGATAAGGTGATAAGGTTTATAAATATACTAATACAATAGTATTTTGACAAGTTTAAGTCTTAGATTTTACATTATCTTTTCATTTTATTTAAATCATTAATTAATGATGTAATCGTGGCAACATCATGGTGTCATAAAAAAATTTAATTTATTTAATGTTTAAAAATTATAAAAAAATTACTATGATGTAGGAAATCTTTTTAGATTTATAATTACTATTTATATTCAAATATATCATTTATTTAGACAAAATTAAAAATGTTTTACTCAGGTGATACATTCTTTAGTGATATTCTCCTTTCTTTAAAAATAAAATGATAAAGTGTCACTTTCACCCAAAAGTGATTCCATGGGGTCCCTAAGTTTGGGACAAGGAATACCATGGTCTTTAATGAAACAACCAGTAGCATTAAGACACATTTTGGGGTCATTTTTTATTATTATTATATTATTTTATTATCCTTAGCTACCTGATTACTAATTAATCATGATAATTAACGATAATTACCGTCGTTACTATTCATAATGTATAAAAACAAAAGAGTCTTAATTACATAATTTGAACCTTATGATTCCAAATATGGAATCCATTTTACCAAATTACAAACAGATAAATTGAAATAATTAATTTGAAAATAATTCCTGTTGTCAAAACAAATAGCGGGTTTTTTTGACAGAATATCTATGAAAAGATTGGCACTTGTTTATGCCCAATTCCAAAGTGAAATTAATTATAATGACCACCATTGGATTAAATTTTAAAAAAATATTATAATTAAACTTTAATACCAATTAAAAAGATAATATAACCATATTATTAAATTAGATGAAAAAGCAGTTTTGATGTAAAATGCAGTATTTTTCACTATTCATTAAAAAATGAACATTGTCAGAAAAATACCAAAAATTTATCAAAAGTAAATTCCAATGTCCCAATCAAAAAGAATAAGTTTATTTTGAAAAATAGAGCCTATAACATTGTCAAATGTTTTATTTAAAAATGGTTTTCCATCAAAAGGCGGTAAAATAATCTTTTAAAAATATGAGTGTATTACATGCTTAAGATTGGATTTATTCTCATTTTAAGCCTCTTAAAAAACTATATAATTCATAAATAGGCATAGATATGAAAATAAATTATTCATTACTTACTTGGGATGTTACATCCTTCCCTTCTTTAGAAAATTTTGTCCGTGCAATTTATTTACTTCTCGAATAAGTGGGGGTATTTATCCCTCATTGCATTTTCAGATTCCTATGTTTCCTCTTCAATCATGTGGTTTTTCCACAAAACCTTTACTTAATGAATCACCTTATTCCGAAACACATTCTCCCTATGGTCAAGAATCTGGACCGGTTGTTCCTCATAAGATAGAATATCTTCCAGTTGAACTACCTATGGACTCCAAACATGATATGGATTTGGCATGTACTTCCTTAACATTGAATCATAAAAAAAAATTGTGTACCTGAGATAAACTCGGAGGTAAAGCCACTCGGTATGAAACTGATCCAAATATCTCCAGAATTTCAAATGGTCCAAAGAACCTTGTTCTCAGCTTTCATTTCTTACCAAATCGCATCACACTTTTCCATGGTGATACTTTGAGACAAACATGATCACCTACCTCAAAAGATAAATCCTTCCTCTTGTTGTCCGCATAACTTTTCTTCCTGCTCTGAGCTGTTCTCATGTTTCTCTGTATTAGCTGAACTTTTTATGCCAACTCTTCTACCAATTATGGTCCCATCAACATCATTCCACCCACTTCATCACAAAAATCTAGAGTTCAACATCACTTCCCATATAATGACTCAAATGGTGCCATCTGTATAATAGAATGAAAACCATTTTTATATGAAAACTCAACCAACGAAATATGGTGTTCCCAACTTCCCTGATAATCCATCGAACAAGCACGTAGCATATCCTCCAAAGTCTGAATCGTTCGTTCTGACTTCCCATATGATTGAGGATGAAAAGTTGTACTAAAATTTAATTCAGTACCCAATGACTTCTGAAGGCCTTTCAAAATATTAGAAGTGAACCTGGGATAACGATCAGATATAATGGAGAGAGGAACTCCATGTAACCTGACTATCTATTTAAGATACAAATGAGAAAGTTGATCTAGAGAAAAAGTATCCCGTATAGCAAGGAAATGAGCATATTTAGTCAAGAGATCAATAATAACCCAGATTGCATTATTAACTCGAGGTGTCTTCGGCAATTCCACAACAAAGTCCATGGATATATTCTCACATTTCCACTCTGGCAATAGTAAAGGCTGATTCATCCCTTTTGGTAACTTCTGCTCGACTTTAACCCGTTGAAAATTCAAACACTTCATAGTAAAATCAGCAATATCTCTTTTCATTCCGTCCCACTAGTAGTACACCCGAAGAACTCTATACATCTTAGTGCTTCCTAGATGAACTGAAAACGGAGAACTATGAGCTTCACATAACAACTCTCTCTTCAACTGGGAATCACACGGCACACACAATCTCTTCCTAAATCTCAATACACAATCATTATCAATGTTGAATTCGGGCAACATACCTTTCGGAACCAGCTCAACCCTTTTCTGCAACTCATTGTCTTGCTTCTGTGCTTTCTTAATTCTGTATGATAGAGAACTTTTGACTGATACCTGAAACAAAACAGAAGGACATCCTACACCAACAAATTCTATACCAAAGTTCATCAAATCCTTAACCAAAGGATGACGTTCCAAATGCAACATTGTTAATGAAGCATTACTTTTTCGACTCAAAGCATCAGCCACTTTATTTTTTTCCAGATGGTAATGAGTTGTACAATCATAATCCTTGATTAATTCAATCCATCCCCTCTGTATCATGTTCAATTCTTTCTGAGTGAATATATACATTAAAAATTTGTGAACAGTATATATTTCACACTTTACACCATACAAATGATGCCTCCAAATTTATAAAGCGAAAACAACAGCAGCTAATTCTAAATCATGTGTAGGGTAATTTACCTCATGAGTTTTCAACTGAAATGAAGCATAAGAAATTACCCGATCATTCTACATTAGGACGCAACCAAGTCCTTTCAATGAAGAATCATTGTAGATAACAAACTCACCATTCCTGGACGGTACTTCCAAAACTAGAGCATTCACTAATCTTCTTTTCAGTTCCTGAAAACAATCATCACATTCTTTTGTCCAGATAAACTTAACACCATTCCGAGTTAGCTTAGTCATTGGACTAGATAACTGTGAAAAATTTCTAACAAGCCTTCGGTAATAGCCTACCAAACCAAGAAAACTACGAATCTCAGTTAAATTTGTGGGTCTTGGCCATTCTACAACAACCTTCATTTTTGTAGGATCAACAGTTATCCCATCTTTAGAAACAATGTGACCAAGGAAAGAAAGTTTTTATAACCAAAACTCACACTTGATGAATTTCCCATACAATTTCTCTTCTTTTAAGGTTTTCAAAATAACTCTTAAATGTATTTCATGATCCTATTTACTTTTATAAAACACCAAAATATCATCAATGAAAACAACCACAAACTTATCCATGAACGCATGGAAAATTATATTCAGAAGGTCCATGAATACAACAGGTGCATTGGATAGACCAAAAGGCATTACTACAAATTCCTAATGTCCATATATTGTACGAAACACGGTCTTTAGAATATCTTCTTCTTTTACCTTCAACTGATGGTACCCTGATCTTAGGTCAATCTTTGAAAAATACTGAGCTCCTTTGATCTGATCAAACAAATCATCGATATGAGGAAAAGGATATTTATTCATAACAGTGATATTATTCAAGCCTCTATAATCAATGTAAACTCTCATTGAACCATCTTTCTTTTTAACAAATAAAGCAGGATCACCCCATGGTGATGTGCTAGGTCGAATGAAACCTTTATCTAATAAATCATGCAATTTCTCCTTCAACTCTAAAAGTTCAATTTGAGCCATTCGATAAGGGGGTTTTGAAATTGGCTTAGCATCAGGTACTATGTCAATATTAAATTCAACTTCTCCATCTATTATTATTCTAGGAAACTCATCAAGAAAAAACATCAGGATACTGATTTACCACTGGCACATCATTAATCTGAACAGTTCTTTGTTTTCAAAAATATGTGCAAGGTGACATTCATTTCCATCTTTTACATGTTTTCTCAACCTCTTGATAAGTTATCAACAGTAAGGGTTCATTATTGTACACAAACTGAAATAATTTCTGAAAAGAAACTTCTTTAGATCTACAATCAATCTTCGCATGGTAAATAGAGAGCCAATCCATACCTAGAATAACATCAAACTCTACTATAGGTAAAAAAAATAAGGTTTGAAAGTAGGTCCTTTCCACGGATAAGGATAGGAAGATTCTTATAAATTC
This sequence comes from Viscum album, assembly GCA_963277665.1. Classification (NCBI taxonomy): domain Eukaryota; kingdom Viridiplantae; phylum Streptophyta; class Magnoliopsida; order Santalales; family Viscaceae; genus Viscum; species Viscum album. The sequence continues at coordinate 1,747,351,228 of OY728119.1, read as the reverse complement.
TTTTTTCCTCAACATTTCCCCTGGGTGTTTTTACCAAAATTTCAGGAGTCAACTCATGAGATGAAATTCCCAATTTACTAGAAAAGGTTTCAAAGATGAAAGAATTTGTAGACCCCGAATCAAACAACACATTATCATAATCTGAGAAAACAAACAAAGTACTTGATACCACTTCATTTTATGGCCCAACATCTGCTGAAGTAGTTGCAAAGGATTTCACCGCACCTTTCTGCTTGTAGTCTGACTGCTTCACATCACTCGAGTTCTTGGTTGGACACTCTTTTGCATAATGACCCATCTCATTGCACATGAAACATTTCACTAACTGTAAATAAAATTTCGTCTTACCATCACCCTGATATTTTTCCGTGAAATCATGAGCCTCATGTCCCATATTACCACATCGGTAGCACTTTCAAGAATTCAGAAGACATTCCCCAGCATGCCTTTTACCACATTTATCACAAACTGGAAACATAGTTTTCTTACCATCAGACCTTTTTGAAGAATTCTTCCCTTTCTCCTCCCACCTCGGTCTCTTCTTTTGTTGGTTTATATAGAACACTTGATCATTGACAAACTCCATTTACGCATTCTCAGCACATCGAACATGCTTTTCATAACTCCTGAACTCATGAGAATCTAAATCCCTTCGATATTTTGGCTTTAATCTTGAGTAAAAATGATTGATTTTACAATCAAGGTATTTGATAAAATATGAAGCATACCTTGCCAATCGAGTGAACCTTTCTTCATAAGTAGCCACTGAGTTGTCCTCTTGCCTCAATTACAAGAATTGTTTTTCCATCCTAAGTCGAACATCCTTAGGAAAATACATCTCAAGAAACATAACTTTGAATTCATCCAAGTCGAGAGCATAAATCTCATCAGCATCCCTGATATTTTTAACCATCGACCACCACTGATATGCTTCACCTTCCAAATCATAAATTGCAAGACTAACCTTTTGATTGTCTGAACACCCCATGACATCGAAAATATTCTCCAGTGCTTTAATCCACCCTTTATCTAGCATAGGGTTAGATGATCCTCTGAATGATGGGGGATGTTTCCTCATGAAATGTTCCACCACTGACATGTTCCTTTGCGGTATATCTAGCTGATCTCGTGCATGGATACCACCAAAATTTATCACTTGAGTCAGCTGGGCCATTACTGCAACAAACTGTTCAGTTCCAATTCCGACCATCTCAGGATGCTGATTCGGAAGGTCATTTCCTTCTGCATGCCTTCCTAGAACTGCTTCCCTGTTTCCTTTGTGGAAAACCATTATGAAAAAACATGTCTTAGATGAAGCAACATGGTAATCTTCAAATTCTATTTCATTTCAATTTGACCATAAAAAATATTTTTTTGATAATCATTTAAATAGAATTATAACTCCTAAAGTTATCTAAACTGACCTCTGATACCAACTATAAGGCACCAGCCTTAAACATTACTTAATCTTGTGTTAATTCAAGAATACACATTGAGAATCTTTTCAGGTTTAGAGTTTTAGAGAATTAGATCATAAATCATGCATTACATTCCACATTTAAACAAAGTGGTTACATAAAAGATAGTACACATTTTTCCCATCAACGGAAACATATTTAAAACAAAACACGGATACTTTCATGACACTTACTTAACTCTATCATCACATCATGTACCTTTCCCTTGACCTGTGAAAAACAATTCAAAAACTTGGGATGAGCATAAAAAGCTAAGTAAGATATATAAAAATACGGTATGAAAACATTAGTCCATCTATACATAAGAATCAATGAAATCATACTTTACTCATAAAACATAAGCACTTTAACAAACCTCATCAAATCATGAATAAATCATAGAAATCATAATACATAAAGGTAACTTCAGGAATTCATAACATTCTTACGTAGGGAGTAACCCTCATGGTTACGTTTGGAATACCCATCACAGTATATTCCCTAAATCTCTTCGGATAAACCATAGCGTGTAACCCCTTCGCGTTACCCAATGAATTGGAGAGCTATATCAGGCCCACCCGCCCTTATTTTATCATGGAACCACTCATCTTCATAAACAATGCCCAAGAACCATAACATAACCATACCACATAAAACATGCATAAAGGAAACATAGCATTTACAGATTTCAATCACAAGATATCAATACAAAACATTGATATAAAAATATTATCAAAACCATTTTCGATACCAAAATAAAAGAAAATTAAAACATGGTATTTATTTTTTATTTAAAAAATGTTATGCCTGGTAGAGGAATCTGGAACTCAAATAATGGTCACGACGGTGGAGAAGTCGTTGTCGCCACATACGTACGACAAAAAACATTCCTTTTGTCATTTAGTAAAATGCTTCATATAAAAAGGATTCCTTTTGAATAGACATAAAATTAAAAGGGGTTTATACACCCTATAAAAGAAAGTTGTGTATAAAACAAAATATGACTCAATGAAAGGGGATTGTGACAATGTCCCATACCTCGGGTCCGACTTGACTCGATCGTTCTTTAACCTCCTGAATAATAAACTTGAGTTAATTTATACTTTTTTAAGAGAATTTTTCAAGTTCATTATTCCTTTTATATCACTTATTACCATGTTATGAACACTATGTAATTATTTCAGTTAATAATGGTCTTTTTGTCAATCATTGGTACTTGAGTCAAAAATAAAATTCTTGTAATTACAAGTTGTTCATGTGGTAAAATATCCAATATATCCAGAATTATATTCATTATGTAGAAATCATATATATCATATATATCCATTATATGAATGCATTTATAATATTACATAACATTTAGAGGTAAGAAATGAAATACACCGTTCATGGAGACGGTAAGCCGTACGTATGCATGAACGCTACTTTCATTTCTATTTCATATTTTATGGAATGGAATCATAATGATATAAAGGTATTATATAATTACAGTATAATATCATATATAATATCATTAACTCCATCCTTTATACATCCCACATATGTCATTAACGAATCAAATCACTTTAAGGGGCGATAGTCTGCACTTCCTAAAATGAAGATATCGTGTTTACCCATAACGGAAAAAAATAAAGGTATTCCATAAATGAAAACAATACAGAAGCTTAAGTAAGACATAAAAATATTATATATCGTATATAAATATAGTGACATCTTAATTTCCACCTTTGAAGGTGTTATAAGAATATTGAACAATCATCATTTCGTGAGGCAGGAATTCGCCATCCACAGAAACAGTATGTTCTTTAACCATTAGATGTAGGTGTGTGTATGTTTATATCGAATACTTATTATAAAAACATCCTATTATATTGAAGATACTGGTTTTGTTAAAAAAGAAATGAATAAAAATAGTTTAGGGGGTTTGAGATGAAAAATTAAACAAAAGATCATTAGAGAATACTTTACCTTTGAATCGGGTAACTCCTCTTGGTTTGTACCAAAAGGGTTTCTTGAAGAGATTTCTGCCTAAGGTAAGGCTTCTAGGATTAATATAGGGATGTGGAGAGATTAAATGATCAGATATTGGCTGATCCAATGTCTTGAGAGGTGTGGGTAATGAGGTAGAGGTGGGGGCCTTTTATAAGAGGAGAGGAGGGGCACTCTTGGAAAGCCAAGAAATGTTACTTTATTTTAAAATGCGTTTCAGATTTAAAAGGTCTAACATTGATATATTTAGAGGATAAGGTGATTATGGTTCTAAATATACTCATACAATAGGTTTTTTACAAGTTTAAGTCTTAAATTTTACATTATCTTTTCATTTTATTTAAATCGTTAATTAATGATGTAATCGTTGCATCATCATGGTGTCATAAAAAATTTAATTTATTTAATGTATAAAAATTATAAACAAAAATACTATGATGTAGGAAATATTTTAATCTTTATAATGACTATTTATAGTCCAATAGATCATTTATTTAGACAAAATGAAAAATGTTTTACTTGGGTGATACATTCTTTAGTGATATTCTCCTTTCTTTAAAAATAAAATGATAAAGTGCTACTTTCACCCAAAACTGATTCCATGGGGTCCCTAAGTTTGAACAAGGCATCCCATTTTCGGACATGACACAACCAATAGAATTAAGACACATGTTGGGGTCATTTTTTATTATTATGATATTATTTTATTATCCTTAACGACCCGATTACTAATTAATCGCGATAATTGACAATAATTATCGTCGTTACTATTCATAATGTCCAAAAACAAAAGATTCTTAATTACATAATTTGTACCTTCTGATTCCAAATATGGAATCCATTTTACCAAATTCCAAACATAGAAATATCAATAATTAATTTCAAAATAATTCCCGTTGTCAAAACAAATAGCGGGTTTGTTTGAAACAATATCTATGAAAAGATGGGAACTTGTTTATGCCCAAATCCAAAGTGAAATTAATTATAATGACCACAATTGGATTAAATGATAAAAATATAATCTAATTAAACTTTAATACCAATTAAAAAGATAATATAACTATATAATTAAATTATATGAAAAAGAAATTTTGATGTAAAATGCAGTATTTTTCACTATTCATTAAAAAATGAACATTGTTAGAAAAATTACAAAAATTATCCAAATTAAATTTCATTGTCCCAATAATAAAGAATAAGTTTATTTTGAAAAATAGAGCCTATAAATTTGTCAAAATTTTGATTTAAAAATGGGTTTCCATCAAAAGGATATAAAACAATCCTTTTAAAATATTAGTGTATTCCATGCTTAAGATTGGATTTTTTCTCATTTTAAGCCTCTTAAAACACTATATAATTCATAAATAGACATATATATGAAAATATATTATTCATTACTTACATGGGATGTTACAGAAATATATTTTAATCAATGATAGATTTCGAAAAGTATTTTAAAAAATACTCAAATATGAGTTTTGGATAATGTTTCACAAGTTATTATATATGATTCAATATAAGGTTAAATGGAACAATGTTAATGAGTGTTTAATTAAATTGGGATGTTTAATGAGATATTCCTTAAATCTATTATGCATATGATAAAATTTGTCATATCATAAGTGATTATATGGGTATGTAAAAAGGGTTTAGGATATCATTCATGTTTGTCCTGAAAGACCTATTATATGACTGGAAATGAATCATATGGTATGAATCATTTGAAAATGATATAATATGTTAAAAAAACCAGGCATTAAATGATAATATTTTTAATATCTTCAAGTATAGTAATCATGGGTAATATAAGGGAAAGAATATGATTCATATTTATGATTAATACCTGATAATATTCAATTGACGGGTAACAAATTGATTAATCATGCATTATAATGCATGAGTAAATGGGTTAAATATAATGGAAGTTGTTTCAATCGCTTTATATAGATGAAAAACCCAAATGAACCTATATGATGATTTGTGTAAACCCTTTTGTGGTTATATTATCCTTTATAAAGGATCTCACTTCCTCATTCTATTACCACTAAGAATCTAGAATTTCATGAGTGGAGAAGACTCCTTCTAGAGTGTGGATTGACTCAGTATGGCCTCTGTATACAACACAGAGGAGGGAATTCTTTTTACTACCCCTTAGGTGATCTTTCTCAAGCATACAATTAATATTTCTAAGGAATATTATCATTTTATGGTATATACATAATATCATATTTTATAATCAATATATGGTTTTGGGTTTCATGCATGGAGTTATTAGGTATATGTTATCAAAATTCGTTATACTATGTTGAAAAATCATCAATTTGTCCTTATAAACCTAATAAGGATATATTGAAAAATTACTCCACTTCAAACATTCACAATAGAAATATGAAGTCTCTATAATATCTACCTTGAATGGGCCTTCTTTATTCAATAATTATCACTATAAACTATTTGGAGAAAATAATTCATGATGCTTCTAAATATTTCAATCCATGATAAGTAATATTAGTAATTTAATAATTAACTAACTTTTTTAATGAAATTTTATAATAATTTTAACCCCATTTATAGGAATTAACAACATGCTTGGTTGGGATACACTAATAAAGATCATAAAACATCAATGAAGTTAATCAAATAAAAATATTCTGCATACAATGATACATTCTTATACAAATATTTCAAATAAATTTGTTCTACTTAATGTTTTGAACTATATATAAATTATATGTTGCGGTTAGTTTTCAGGATAATGTACAACAAACTACTTTAACCCTTAACCATTGTACTGAATGAAAAAAAACCATCTAAAAAAAATTTATAACTATTCATATAAATATTAGAAAAAAATAAAGGAATCCAATGAAAAAAAATCCCTCTAACTATTACCCTTCACAACCCACCCCTTCACTACATACTATTAATATTAGTAGTAAAACACAATAACAATATTATTTGATAATAAATTTAAAAAATAATGGGGTTTTATTTCAATCAATGAACATTATCATAATATTGAATGAAAAAAATAAATCTAAAAAGTCTAAACATATTTATTTACAACAATTCATGAAGACAACATACATGGTAAGAATGTTTTCATGAGACTGTTTATAATGAATCTACATCATCATACTTCACTCAAAAAATGGTGCACCTAAAATAAAATTCCAATCATATGTTCATATTTTAAAAAATTGGACAAACAAATTCTCAGGTTATTAAAATTGATTTCCTTCATCTTAGCAATTTGTGTATAGTAGTTTATATGAGTTAGTGAGGATATATTGTCCACTCATAACCCTTAACTCTCTATTCTAAATTTTTCCCATTTTAATAAATTCCTTACACTCTTAAGAAATTCTTTACTTTTTAAATGTCAATTTTATTTTAGTTTATTTAGTTTATAATATTAATTTGAATATCATATTTATATGATGTTTTATAATTTTTATATTTATAGAGTTTATATTATTTAGTTTCATTTTTTATAAAATTTATACATTCTAAATAGTTATAATATATGCAATTTATATACTAGGAAAGTCAGTTAGAGGTAGGGCCCTGACTATTTATTGAATAAAAGAAAAGTACAACAAGTACATAAACGTGTTGTAATTAATTCTATATAATTTTTTAATTTCATTTATAAAATTTCAAAATTTCTCCAAATGCTAATTTTTTTGAAGTATCATATATTTTAAAGTATGAAATTTAAATATATTTATATCCATATTTTTATTCTATGTTATATTAATTTATCTATGATCTTTTAATTATAATATGGGTTCTTTGTCTTTGATGACATCATCAAATTAGCTTTTTACTATGAGACAAATATGATAGAGGTGAGAAATTTATTGATTTTATATATTTAGTGGTATTTTACTCAATAAAATGGAATCACTTTATATTAAACTTTTCCTTCAATGTTTAATTAACCACCCATTTCCATTTCTTTCATTTTCTAAATATGATTTGGTTTCATACATAGTTATTTAATGACTTTCATGATCTTCCCCAACTATGAACCCCCATTTGGGCATACAATGATGATGATAGTGACCCCAATTGATCTTATTTAATAATCCCTGATATTTCTACTTAAACCAAGAGAATAAAATGAACAAATAGGCGGAATTTAACTCATATAATTGAATAATACATAGAAAAAATAACCATTTATCCCATATATAAATAAAATAATATAAATAATAATCCCATATTTCATGATTATGGAATATAAAAAAATTAAAAAAATACCAAATAATGTCCTAGGAATCATATATACATCCACATCTAATCTCTAAGAATGTACTATCATACATAGTCACCAAAATTACTCTGGAAACCTAAAAAAAATTTATATATATATAGGGGTGATCATAAAATGTATTATGAATAGGATAAAGCATAATATCTCTCATGAAAATGTGGATGGAGCATACTAATGCATGAATAAACAAACAACCAAACCAACATGAACATAATAGGTCAAATACCACCCATCCTTACCAAGTCTCACTCACAAAATATTAAACCCAAGAATACAAAATTATTATCAAAGAATATAGTAAGATGGTGCCCTACGACAACTTCCCCACTAGTTTTTTATCTCATTCCATAACATCAAATTTCATGTTATACTATTCCCTTCTGGAGTTATATATTATAATACTATATCTCGTATCATAACCATACCACCTACAAAAAACATATCATCACTATCATCTCATATCTACTTCCATGTATTCGGTATAGTAAAGTATCATAAACATGATGAACGTCAACCTTATTACATATTCTTATTATGCATTACCCCCACCATGAAGCATTACCTCATCCAATAACTCATATGGTCTTCTAGTAGATCATATACATCTCCATCAAAACCCCATTAGGTCTTCTAGTACACCATGTACCTCCATATCAATACCTCATAGGGTGTTCCAATACATAATCTACTTATCATCACCCAAACACCCTATATGGAATATTAATACACCTCCTATTATGGTTTTATAATTATACCTACCTCAATCCATCACATCCCATGAAACAAATGAAAGGTTCAGTGGGGTAGAGGGATTAGTTAGTCATTGTTCCCACACCAGCTTGAATGTTAGGGGAAAACACCTAAAACCTAAATTATATTGGGAATTAGTGAGGGAATCTAACTCAAGTGTCGTGTATATTGAAATAATAAAGAAACTAAATTATATAAATATACCACACATAATTATATTTTAAAAGGTATACAACAAAATAACATCATAATAACCTATAATCATCACCATCCTAGCATCTCTGCACAAAGCCCCCACTACGAACTATAACACCACAACCAACCCAAATTATTATAAAATTAACCCCTAAAAATATACACATAATCCTAATTATTTATCCTATTATTCTATGTTCATATTTATTTTTTTACTAAATAATTCACATTAATTAATAATTATACTTCCATATTTAATTGAAATTCACTTCTAGGAAATACCCACATTAGTTATAACCATTACCCATTTACATTTCATCATTTACAATCATCACATTTCACATTCCATCTTTCTAACATTGTAAGGAAGCTACATCCATATTTCACTATTCTATATTCTCGACTATTACATACTATGAAACCCATGGAATCCTCGGCAGTACTCTCAACATAACCCAATTAATATCCCAACCAACATTGACCAATTTCTTTAAAAATTTTCCATAATGAACCCCATGCTAACAAATGTAGCCCCACTGCCCAACACTTTCCAAAAAATAGAGCCTCACTTCCCAGGACATGCCAACCAATGAAACCCAAAGGCCTAACACATTCCAACCTATACATCTTAATTTGACCATTGAAATCACCCCATAAAAATTGAAAAATTAAAAACACAATCATATAAATAAAATACAAAATTAAAAAATACACAAAAAAAATATATTAGCATCCAATCATTTCTATTCTTCATAATAAAAAACATTTTTTCTTTCCAATTCATATGTCTTCCCAACCAGTTCATTACTATATTTATGTGATTAACCTTTTATGAAAGGTGATTACAAAAGAAAAATCATAGTATCAACCCACATGGTTTCATAATGACCATGAATTTTAATAATCATAGAAATAAGACACTAATATCATAAGAAATATCACAAAATTAAGTAAATATATTTGGTTAACCTCATAGTCACTTCAATTTCCACTAAGATCAGGTTTTTATCCTTGTTAATACATTCCATAATATATAATCAACTAAAAAAATTAATCCCCTTAATTTTCACATAAATTAAGTGAGTTGTCAAATCCTCATCCTCGAACAGAGATTTGTCTATCACTATAAAAATATATGGCATGGAATAAATGACCCCATGATTGAGATCACATCAAGGTAAAATTTTGAAAAATAAGTCAAAATATCCATCATTAACCACATAATAAAACTTTACACAATCTAACCAAATCCCATAGCCACAGCCATCTCCAGATGATGAACACGGAAAAATACAAGAACAAACGGATACGTAATCACCGTAGATGAAAGAATTATCAATCTCACAGATCCAAGGATTAAAATACAATAAATTTGGATCAATAAAATCCAAAAATTCACCTTAAATCTCATATAGTTAGAGAAAAATGAAGTTATATTAAATAAATAATAAGGGATTTTATATTTATATCTAGATGTAAAAACACCCAGTCAGGATGGGAAAATACATCTCCATGTCGTGAATAGCCCAAAAATTATGATTCACAACATGAAATATTATATTCATACTATAATGGGTAAATATTAACAAAATATCTCAAATCCATGCTGTAAATCCACCAAATATCTCTCTTTAAAAGCCTAGTCAATGAATCTATCTGATCCAATTGAAAAAAGATTGTGTTGTGACCATTGTCTTCATACCATGAAAAAGTCCTGTGTGAGAGTGACCTATAAAAAATCCTTCAATCTATGTTCTAAGATAAACATAGTCCCACCATAAAGCTCATTTTTGTAAAAACACCATCACTTCCCAAAACCCATCACACCAAGAAATCATTTCTTTCCCCTTGAATAAGAACTACAAACCCATATATCTTCTTTTTCTGACTATTTGATGTCATGACCCAAGTGACTACACTATGACATCATTCTCAAAGATAAAATATCTGCTACAATAACAACCTTATTCCCTTAAACCCATCTTAACACCTGAAATTTAAAAAAATTACAAAGGAATTAGCTATAAAGTTGTAGTTCATAACATGGTTTCTCTATAGGGGGAATCTATATTTTAATTAATGCTACTTTATCTTCAAAAATTGATGAAATTGAATAGATTGAAATTTCATTATACTTATTTTAATTTATATATATGTTTGTAAAATTATTTTAATAAAAAAATTATAGTGAACATTCTATACTATCAAAAATAATTTCATTTAATAGAATGAATTCACAAGCCTATCCGAAAAACTATTAACACATCACACTTCAGTGATAATATCATGTGAAACCTGTACAATACACATCAAATTTATTTATTTATCACTTATAAAACATTCATAAGGATTATTTATGAGATTTAAATATTTATATGTGGGTTAAAAGTCTAATCCTATTAAAAATTTAGTCCTCTATATGTCCTCATCTAATATCATGTTATTATCATTATTGATCTGGGAGTGGTGCACACCCTTTCCTTCAAGATGATATATAAAACCATGATAGGGTAATGATTCTATGACTTTTCTATGAATGATTATGGTATAAAATTGTTGATTTATTTTTCCTTTATATGTGCACCTCCTATACATGCTATCCTAACCAAGTACTTTCCCATGTTTACCATATGTGTATAGGAGAGGACACCTCTTTTACCACCTCTTGATTTTAAAGCTATTGTTTTCAATTTCCTAAAATTCATCACTAGTTTTGAAAAATGAACTTGTCCATTCAATTACATGATTACTTTTAGTTACATTATTCTGATAAAATAATTTTTATCATTTTTTAAATCAGACATATTTTGATCTACAATCAATTTTCAAAATGAACATTCACTATTCAAAAATGATATCATGAAGTCCAGTGAAATTTTCAAAATTTCAAATTCATTTACACATTTTTTAACATTTTAAAATTACACTACACATAAGTAAAATTATAATTATTACATTAATAACCATTAATTATAAATTTTTTTGATCACTCTATGTATGGTTATGTCTCCCAAGATTGATTTACACATTTCATAACATTTATTATTTAGCATTGAATAAATATTGACCTATTAACCAGTGAATATACAACATCTTACTAATATGATATCAAATATATTACTAATTTCCCTTTCTATAATGAAAAAACAAGTAATTTAAATGATAGATCTCATGAATTAAAGAAATATATTATTTATTTCTATTTTATAACCAATTTGGTATAAAAACAGTCTTCAATACTATTTGTTTCACTACATATAATAATTTTTGGAGTTATATGTACCACTAAATCATAAACATAATATAAATACTTTATTGATTATATATTTTTAAATTTTATTAATGAAATAGTTTATAAAAAACTGTCATTGTAAAAAAATTATTCACGAAGCTACTTATTTAAAAAATTACTTTATATGGAATGTCATTTCATAAACTATTTCATAATAAACCTTCATAATTTTTTTGAAGAATTAAATATTCCACATTTTAGATATTTCTATTTTTTTATTCATTTTAAATATCTTTCACTTATCATTATCTATTTCGTAAAATCACATTAGTACTCCAGTGTTTATTATAAATTGTTTTTCAAAAAAATAATCAATGGATCTAATGAAATCCCATTCATTTGATATATTTATTATGAGTGAAACTAATATAAGTGAACTTTTTATAAATTATTAAATCCCCTTCCAAATATATTTAAGATTAATACACTTCAACATTAGATGTCTACATTTATGGTGGATTGGGTTTTTCCTTCCAGGAAAACTATTTTTTTTAATCGTTGTGGTAAATATTTGGTTTTTGTGAACCTCAATTTATATTTTAATGATTAAAATTAGTAGGATTAATTTTGTAATCAAATAAAAAAAATATTATTATAATTTCATTAATTTTATTTTTTATCCTAGCTAAATCACCAATTAAAGTTGTATTAGAAAGGGATTGTTAATGTGACTTGGAAGAGGGTTGTATAATGAACTGTAATGGGATGGCCCAAACAGTCACTGACCTAGATCTTTACTAGTCTTGAAGGTTGTTATAGACACACATGGGTTCTTACCCTATGTATGAGTATCAAAAATACACATAAGGAAATTCTTTCACCCACATATAAGAATATAAGAGTAGTGGATAAAACCAAGAATCAAACATGATTCGTCCAAATATTGGACATCCATCAGTAACAAATAAGGAAAAACAGATAAGGAAGATTTAAAAACATATAATAATCTAATAAAAATCCATCCAAAACATAATATGGGTTCATTTAATAAAAATAAAACTAAAGTAGATATAATAGTGTAAAAAATAAAATATTCATGGCCGAATTGGATGATCAAACATCTCAAGAATAAAAAAACCTGACTATAACCAACAAAACCTCTTTGAGGCCCTCAGTAACTCAAAATATACCAACACATCAAAAAATGGAACCAATGAATGGACATTAACAAAATCAATAACCTGTTAACAAAGAGAAAATAGAAGAGATTCATACACACAAATATACAATATATATAGGGTGTGATCTAAATAATCCTAGAAATATCTCACTAAAGAGTCTATACACATCCATTCATAATGAAACTCATTATTTCTAGTTTGAACATAATATATAAGCATATTTTTTTATGCGTGTAATAAGAAAACCAAGTAATACGTCATAATAAATTTGATAAAACATCCACCCTTATCATATAAAACATGAGTTTATTTGAAAACCTAAAATAACTAATTTCAAATCATGAAAATAGGACATTAAAATTCATTAAAACAAAACCAAACACCTTTTTCAATGATATTTTATAAAACTCTTCTCAAAATCTCATTTTCATAAATAACCTTATCATTTTATTTGAAAACATTATTTATTTCCATATCAAAAATTCTATTTTCGAAACCACCATTAATTTTAATTAAACCCAAACTTCTAAAACTATTTTTTAAATTGAATTTAATGGAATTAAAAAAATATAGTTGTAAGTGAAAAAAATTAAAATGGGAATAAAAATATTAATAAAACATATAACTAATAGTTGAAATGTTTCCACACAATTGAAGTTAGGAGATAAAAATAAATAGGGTAATGATCCTCTAAATAATTGTGAATATGAACTATCCTTCAAGATTAACTTTTTAAGAATCAATTAAGATGAACCCTAACTAGAAACTAGAAACATATGTTTTCCTAAAAGATCATATCGACATAATAGGTTCCCATAGAACTTTTTGAGACATGAAATCTTTCCTAAGAGAACATAGCAACTGTGGGACACATGATACATCTTGTTATATCATTTTTTCTAACATGGGAAAATTCCCTAGTCAGTGCATAATCTATACTAATTTTTTCACTCATATAGACTCATAATTAGTTTTATATGATTACCATGACATCAATAAATGGATGTGATAAAAAGAAAAATAAATTGAGATAATTACATAAAAAAATTCCAATCATTTGAAATAAACCTCATCTCACCTCCTACGCCATCATAATAAACACCCACAATTCACCTTTGCATATAAAAATCATTTAATATTTAAATAATAAATAATTTCCTCCCCCGGGGACACAATAAAAACCAACTACAAAAAAATATAGGGGATCAATTGATGGAAATCACAATCATCATGAATATTTTTTTAAAAAATTTAAAACAAGTCTTGAAAAAATTCCTTGAAATTCCAATCCACATTACCCACCAATAAAAACATTCTATAAAAACTTTATTTTTGTAAAACATGGGTGTCATGAACCAATTTAAAATAAACCACTTCATGTTTTAATTCACTATTAAATATCACTGGTCTTATAAGTCTTAAAATCACTATATATGAGTAAACATAACCCTTTTTAATTTAAAAAATGTTTTTGAATGTCAAACATTAAATCCTAAGAAATATAATTCTAAAAACCCATTGAAAACCTATATATATATATATATATATATATTTAAAATAGAAAATAGGGAATTTCACAAACACTTGGAATGTATCAAGTTAATTTAAAATCAAATCTAGAAATCCTTGAAAAAATGAACTCAATCCACGAATTAAAACCATTTAGAAACCATTTGCGACCATTCATGGGAATTCCATGAACATATTACATTATAATAACACATTTAAAAACACCATGAATTAAAATACATGAATATAAGGTAGGTTTAATAGAAATAGACACCTATATTTTTTTAAAACCAGTCACAATTAATTGACTTTAATTGAGAATGAATAACAAAGGACGGTGTAGTATGCTAGGCTAGATTGATTGTTGATAGGGGTAAATTTCTTGTTTACTTTTACAAATTCATTTCATTTGAATTAAAACTCTTAAACTTTTAAATATTTTCAATCCAATTAGTGATATCTCATTGTCTCACATAGTATATATAATGAATTATCGAGAGATTAACACATTATATTTGAATGTTTTGGATTACATTCTTACTCATTTATATATTGGTTAATAACCCCAAAAATGATTCTCTACTATATAATATGTTTATTACAATGAATAAAGAATCAACTTGTTGTATTCCCCAGTAGTCAATCCTCTAGTTGATCTCAGTTCTACATCCCAGCAACCAACTCTTCTACCTTGGTTGGTTTGAAACCCCATCCATATTCTCTTATCATTCTTCTACACTTGTTAGACTCCCCATCCCAGAGACACTTCAACAACTTGTTATACACACTAGTCACAAGCTTCTTATTCCCAATATTGTTCATCTACAAATGGTAATATCTCTATTTTCATATGGTTACATCTCTAAAACATGAAATAATTTATCCTATATTAGTGTATTGGATCTATTTCACTCATGTACAAAATCAATATCTTCAACAGCTTCTTGATGTAAACCAATTGGTCTTGAAAATTATTCACACCAGATGTTAAATGATGTGGTTCTTCTTAGATTAATAAATTCCCATACCTAACCTTATAATCCTACTTGTGTATTCTAGCTTCATTATCATCAATATATTATCTCCAATGAATGATCAAATATTTATTATAAAAATTACTGGGAAATGATTCTTACTTCTTTTGATGTTGTCCTGACCTCAAACATTGTGTGAAAATTATGTACACAATTTATTAAATATTATTTTACAGAAGATTAAACATTCACAACTATGAATAATTTTATTATAAAACAAAACTCAAATTCATCATAATATCATGAGTATTATATGGAATTATTAATAGTTCACTTTGAACCTACTATGATTCCCTACTATGAAAAATTTAAAAAATATGCTAAATTGATCATTGGAAAATCAAATGATAATAGCACGTCATGTATGATATTTCATGTACCATTGGTCCACTTCTTTCGTGGCTAGTGTATTGATGTTCAGATTATATTACACATCACTTTTCTATTCACTGTATTTTTTTCAAATAGTATTCTAAATTTTTCTTATGCTCATGAAATTATCATATCATTTAATATATTATTTTTCATGTAGTGTTGGAAAACATCCTTGATGATTACCATACTAATTCTCTCATTTTATTACACTTCACTTTTCTATTCACTGTATATTCTTCAAACATTATCCTAAATTATTCATATGCTTATGAAATGATCATAGCATAGAATAGCATATATGTTATATCCCATATGGTTTCACAACTTCTATGATACTTAGTATATTAATTATATCATTGTATCACACTTCACTTTGATATTCAATATATATTTTCAAACAATATGAAAATAAATTATTATTCTCATGAAATGAACATAACAAGGAATATATGATATATCACGTATGTTGAGAAAGTGTTGTTTTCAAAAATACATAATATATTTAGTTAAAGAGGGGGAGATTGTTGAGAACAATAATATATCTCTTTATGATGATTTTGATGTTCACAAATACCCTTAATTGTTTTCTAATGATTTTATTTTTAGTATATTTCAGGAATTTCTTATTTATTATATTTTTATTTCTGAATGAAATATTTATGATCTTGAACAACGATATTTAATTGCTAAAATATTCACATTAGCGTGTTCTAGAAACATTTTTCATGCTCTACATATTCAAGAATTGCTTAAGCGTGTTTTGGAAACACTATTCATACCATACGTGGAGAAACATAGTCTAAGGATGGAATGCAGTGTATATGTTATGAGATATCATAAAAGTATGGTTAATAAACCAGACATTATCAAAAAAGTATGGAAGAGAAACTCTACGTTAGGAAGAAACAATACGTTTGGGATATTGAAAAGTATGGAAGAAGAACCATACATATGATTTAAACGTTACATTTGTTTCTAGAAAGTATGGTTCATCAACCTTACATTTGTAAAAAACCTTACATTTCATCAAAAGTATGGATCATATACCTTACGTTTGGAAGCATATAAAAGTATATATCATTTATCATACGTTTGAATGTTGAAAAGAATAGTATGGTTCAACAACCCTACATTTGTATTCATCCTTACGTTTGAAGGATGTGACATCAACCCTACATTTTTATTCAACCTTACGTTTGAAAGATGCATTCTATAAAGTTCAACCGTACGTTTGGCTTTGGAGAATTAAAGACGATAATATTATGCAATGGTCATCAAGAGAATTATTAGTCTAATTTTAAGCTTGATTAAAAGCTGGTTTTTAAAGTGTGTATTTGACTGATTCAAATCTGTTTTATCTATAAGGATCGATTTAAAAGGAGTTTTTTATACAGAATTTTCAGGGAAGCTATGACTTCTCTGTTATTTCGAATTTTTTAATATCTTGAGTCATAATGAGACTCTTTTGGATCGAAATTTGCAAGAGTAGAGATCATTGTTATTTTATATATATAGATGTGATATTTGCACAAAGAATATATAAAAGATTTTTTTAACAACAATGATGAATATAAATAGGATAATAATAGAGACTATCAAGAACTATAGATCTTCTGATTATGAAGAGCGAAAATGCTCTGTTTATTGAAGAATAAGAATAACGATAGAAGATTCAATCATTCGAAATTTAAGATCTACTATGAATCTACTTCTACTGAAGTTGTGAATTATATTTCTATATCTACTGCAACCGGATCGACTCAGAATGACTCTTCTTGAAATATAATTATTTTGGAAGGTGACAATCCATCTACTTTTCAATTTCATTCTATTGCAATTTTGAAGAAAAATGGGAAAGTATTCTCAAATCACAAATACCTTTCTTTTTTATTTTGAGTTTCCGGCTTCTCATAATAAGCTATGAAGGTTTTTTGATTGAACCATAATCTATCAGGGGGGACAGCACCCCCCCCCCCCCTCCGCTCTTCGCTGGCTGGGCGGGCGCCGCGCTAGCCCCAGGCCAACCGGCCGCCCAGGATGGGCCGGGCCGCGCCCTAATGGGTCGGACCCGAACACGGTTTGGGTCGACCCGGTTCCGGCCGACCCAGGGGGGGTATCGGTTCGGGTAAGACGGGGCCCAAACCCCATATTTTCGGACAGATCCGTTCAAACTCCCATAACCTGGGCTACGGACCTCTGATCGACTCACCGTCAGTTGCAATGTGATTCTTGGATCGATACGGTCGTTTCGGTATATTATACTCAAGGTTTTGGAGAAGTTTGGGGACAGTCAGGTTGATTCGAACCCGAAACCAACAGGGCCCTCGGAGCGGAAACACTTATAACTTGACCTCCGGACGTCTGATTGATGTGCCGTCAACTTTGATAGATTCTTCTTGATGAGACACAACTTTTGGAATACTTCTCCTGAGGGTTGGACACAGTTGTATAGTGTCTAGGTAGGATTGAACCTGAAATCCAACCGGGCCCCTGGAACGGAAAAGCTGATAACATTCAGACCAGACGTCCGTTTGACGAACCATCAGTGGCGTTGTTGATCACTTTGAGAAACGGTCCCTATGAGTTTACCCTATGAATGTTCAAGGTACAGTTGACATACGATCGGGTTGGTTCGTACACAAAACCAACCAGGCCCCTAGGACAAAAAGGCTAATAACTCACAGACCGGGTGTCCGATTGGTGTGCCGTCTGTTGCGTTGAGACCCCTATGACGAGGCGGTCCTTTGAGATACTTATTTGTGGAAATTTTTGATACTTGGAGTATCGACCTGTAGCTCGTGGATCAGACCCTCCCGGAGACGAGCATATGGTGTACGGAGACCGTGTAGCCAGCTGAGACCTGACGACCGGTTGACTGACTCGACTTGGACTGAGTCGACTAGCCCAGTGGAGGGAGCACTATTGTGTTTGGGTGCAGACCCAAAGAGAATGGAGCGCCTGGTAGCTGGAAGCAGACCTGCGGTACTCGACAGGAGGAGTACCTCTACATGCTATTAGGGGGGGTGCACTACTCTATTTGGGTGAAAGACCCCGGCGGGAATCACTACTGTGTTTGGGTGGCTGGCCCGCGGTACTCGACAGAAGGAGTACCTCAGCAGTCTTAGTTTAGTGATCAGTACCTCGGAGTCATGACATGATCACTGTACTCGACAGAGACGGGGCTTTTAAGCAGTTACGGTTTCGATAGTGAAAATCCTGGTTTGAGCTAAGTCTTTGACATATGTGATTACCTCATGATTGAGATGTCGGGCCCACAACGAGGATGTTGTGATCTAAAGGGGGGGTGATTGTAGCACCCAGGAATGATAAAGGGTTAAATGACTAAATGATATTACTCATGTCAACAAGGTGCACCATCCTTTTTGGGAGCCTGTCTGATTAGAACTGCATAGTTAAGCATGCTTGTCCTGGAGTAGTGATCAGGAGGGGTGACCTCCTGGGATGTTTCCCAGGGTGTGTGTGAGTGAGGAAAAATCATACTGGAAATGACATGTGTTGGCTTTTGGGGACTATCATTAGTCAGATAACCCATTCAGGCATGCGGGTGGACCCTGGGGTGGGCCCCACGTGTCTGCGGGGCCACTGGTGGTACCTGGTGGGAAAGGACCTGATGACCATGTTAAGGCGGGGTGGTTTTGCTATCACCAGGACCCGGTTGTCACAATTGGTATTAGAGGAGTCGGTTATACTGCAGAACTTATAACTCTGAAATTTTTTTTTGTGAAGTAGTAGTGTTAAGGGTACCGAGTGTGGTTTTCAGTTCAGGGAGTCTAGTGTTGGTGCGGGCGGTCGACGTATCCATACACCAGGACCCTGAATTCAGATTTCCGACTAACTGGACGAAAACACTAATTGTGTGCGTGTTTTCAAAGGGTTTCCCTTATAACAACTCAAACCAGGTCACCTCACCAGGTATAAATCATTTGACCGTGTCACGTCTATTTATTTCAGGATGCCTTATCGCGGATGACCAGCTATATCTCTTATAGATGTATGTACTGTCAGCCTGCCGAGCGACGAGGCTTTGGTACAGGGCCCTCTTACAGTTGAGGAACCATCAGAGGCACCAGCAGTACTACCATACGTTGGGCCACCGATGCCACCAGCCTCAGTAGTAGGCGATGCACGCCACTTGAGCGCACTACACGAGTTCCCGAGCCAATGGCCACCTAGGTTCCAGGGAGATATGGACACGCGGGTGGCTGAGGATTGGCTGGAGGATATGGTGAAGGTTTTCAGGATAGTGGGTACTCCAGCAGAATTCATGGTAATCTTTGATGCCAGCCTCCTTCAGGCAGCAGCTGAGAGATGAGGGAGCCTCTTGTTCCAGTTTTTCAATGGGATGACCTTCACCAGGGAAGACTTCGATACCTTTTTCGGGGTGGAGTTTGTACCAGTGGCTCTACACCCCGAGCATGTTCAGGAGCTTCTTCCTTTGCCGTAGGATTTTCCATTAGTAGTCGAGTCATATGCAGGCAGTAGACAGATGATTCATAGGTCCAAGAGGACTAGACCAGCAGGTGGGTGACCTCGGGTTATATAATTAGTAGTGCGGGACACCCGGGGTGGAGTCAGAGCCAGACGTGCCAAAAACGGGCAGTGTTTCTCCTGCGGCAGGAAGGGTCACATGGCATGTGACTGTCCGACTCCTCACACAGTTGATCCGCAGGCATTGGAGGAGCCACCAAGACAGAAGAAGTGGCGGGTGCATGAGCAACAGCCGAACAGTGGACAAGGAAGTAGAGCTCTGGGAGCAGGTGGACAGGAGTAGAACTAGTGGATTCCTTTTGTCCCATGTACTTCTAGTTCCATGTTGTTGTTGTATTTGTGTCTTTGTACTTTGAGCTGCAGTAATAAAAGACACTTATCTATGTGATGTTTACTATCATGTACATTTTTTTGGTTGATATTGAGAGGTCCTGGTGAAAAATAGTTTACTTGATCTTCACTTTAGTGATACCTACTGGAGGAGACCCAGTGACCAAACACTGATTCCGACAGTGTGACTCAACCCTTGGAGGTGATAGTAACAGTTGGATCTCTTGGTAGTAGCATCGAGGCCTTCCGACATCATCATTGGTGTGGATTAGTATCATCCATGTCGGGATTGACGGTATTAGGAAAAGAAAGTGGTTCATCCTAGGGATGAGACCATATTTCTCTTATCCACAAAGAAGAAATCCTAGCACCTCTTGTAGGACCAGATAAGGTCCAGGTCATCCAAGAGTAGATGAGGACAGCTCAGAGCTGACAAAAGTCTTATGCTGACAGGAGGCGGAGACCACTCGAGTTCGTTGATGGTGACCACGTTTTCCTACGGGTCTCACCTCGACGTGGATTACAAAGTTTGGGCCGTGGCGACATGTTGTCTTCGCGCTTTATCGGACCCTTATAGGTCCTCGACAAGGTAGGTGAGGTGGTTTACCGCTTGACCTTTCCACCTTAGTTGCACTGAGTGCAAAATATCACCCACGTACCTCAGCTAAGGAGATACGTGCATGATCCTTCGCACATAATCGACCAAAGGGGGTTGGACTTCAATGACGTGGTGACATGCACAGAGGTTCTAGTGGAGAATATGGATCGACATGAGAGAGTCCTATGTGGATGGTCGATTCCCCAGGTGCGCTTTCACTGGCGGCACAGGAACCTCAAAGAGAGCACATGGGAGTGGAAGGCTCAGATGCGTGCTCAGTACCACTTTGTTTTCCTTACTTTGTGTTGAAGATTTATGGGGACGTAATGAACTCAGGTGGGAGTAATGTAAAGACTCATAAATTTCAAGGGAAATTTTTTTCTTAATTTGTTTGGAATTTTACGAGTCCGCAGTTTTAGACGACACCTGATTCCGAGGCCCGGTGTGCCCGGAATCAATTTCTGAAGTTTAGCTCGGGTACGTTCGGTGAACGAATGAGTGGGTTTTTATATATTTTGAACCGGTACATGGAATAGAAATCTGAAGGCACCGATGAACTCACAGCGCCGATAATTTCTTAGGGGGACCTTTGTCGGAGCAGCGTTTTGAGCAGGTTGAGGTTTAGTAAATGGGGATTTGATTAACATAGATAAATGTTGTTATGAACAAATTTATCTAAAGAAGGTGAACTTAATCCTACAAAGGGGTAGTTAGAGGTGGGCCCCACACCCACCTAACCTCTCATGGGAGGTTTTAGTGTGGTGGGACCCACACGAACCCCTAACTCCTCCCCTCCCCATAACCCCCCTTGACCTCTTAAAACCTCCCTTGTTAATTTCATGGAAACTTCCCTTCTTAATGAGGAGACTCTCCAACTCCCAAACCTAATGAGCCAACTAAGGGGATTTAATAACCTTATTAATTAACCTTGTCACACCTCTTGACTTTTTTAATGGCATGGATATATTTGAAGAGAATGAGTCTTAATGAAATATTGCCAGGGCGAATATTTTGAGGGGAGACTTTGCTTGAAGAAAGACAGGAGTTCCTTCTTCGTGACGAACATCATCCTCCCATGAAGAACGACTCCCTCCCTTGACGAAGAACGGTTCTCCAACCGTCGGATCTCCAACGAATGACGTTCGAGCCGAATCGAAGGCCTTTGAGGAATCAAAAAACGCCAATGACCATCATCATCTTCATCTCCTCCCTTGCGATGACGTCGACGAGCCGATGTCCATCCTCTCGAGTTATCTTCAAAAAATGACGAATGACATGAGGTAGGGGTTTAATCTTCATTCAAGTTTTATTTAACAAACTTCGTTGATAATTGTTGGCCGCTTTCTATCATTATAACGGGAGGGGGCCGGACCGCACGAACACGACCGACCCTCATCCCCCTTGATGGTGTGTTTGTCGTGGCACGAATGAAGGAGGCACAGTGCAATGGCACCGTGCGGAAACAAGGAGGAACACAATGAAGAAGCGCGGCGCCGTCGAGGCCGAATGAAATTGTGGTCGGCGTCGAGGCAGCAGAGGCGATTTGAAGACTCCGTAGTTTGTTTATTGATGTGCGGATCGATGGGAGATGATGGAATGGGCCGCAGAGGCAATTTGATGATTCCACAGTAAATTACGGGACCCGAGATGACCACTAGAGAAGGTGGAAGGTGAAACGGACCACCGGAGCACATCCGGTGGTCCACAGAAAGCGGCAGCGGTGCGCCGCACCGGTGCGGCGGACCGTAACGGCTAAGCCGTTTTGGGTTTAGGGGGAGGCGCGGCTTAATTGTTGTGCTATTATGGTGAACCGGGGGGGACAACACCCCCCCCCCCTCCGCTCTTCACTGGCCGCGCGGGCGCCGCCCCAGCGCCAGGCCAACCGGCCGCCAAGGCCGGGCCGAGCCGCGCCCACCGGGCCAGTCCGCGCCTTAATGGGCTGGACCCGGACCCGGTTCGGGTCGACCCGGTTTGGGCCGACCCAGGGGGGGTATCGGGCCGGGTCGGATCGGTCCCAAACCCACTATTTTCGGACAAATTCGTTCAAACGCCCATAACTTGGTATACGTACCTCCGTTCGATGCACCGTCAGTTGCGATTCGATCCTTGGATCGAGGCACTCGTTTCGGTGTATTACACTCAAGGTTTTGGAGAACTTTGGGGTACATCTGGGTTGGTTCGAACCCGAAACCAACCGGGCCCTCGGAGCAGAACCGCTTATAACTTGATCTCTAGACGTCTGATTGATGTGTCGTCGACTTTGTTGGATTCCTCTTGATGAGATAGAACTTTTGGCATACTTTGCCTGAGGTTTGGACACATTTGGATAGTGGCCGGGTTGGATTGAACCCAAAATCCAACCGGGCCCCTGGAACGGAAAAGCTGATAACTTTCAGACCGAACGTCCGTTTGATGAACCGTCAGCAGTGTTGGTGATCACGTTGAGAAACGGTCCCTATGAGTATATCCTATGAGAGTTAGGGGTACAGTTGAGACACGGTCGGGTTGGTTCGTACACGAAACCAACCGGGCCCCTGGGACGAAAAGGCTAATAACTCAATGATCGGGCGTCTGATTGACGCGCCGTCTGTTGCGTTGAGACCCCTATGACGAGGAGGTCCTTTGAGATACTTATTTGTGGGAATTTGTGATACTTGGAGTATCTACATGTAGCTTTTGGATCGGACCCTCCTAGAGACGAGCGTACGGAGTACGGAGACCGCGTATTTTTCTGAGACCTGACGACTGCTTGACCGACTCGACTTGGAGTGAGTCGACCAGCCCAGTGGACGGAGCACTACTGTGTTTGGGTGCAGACCCACGAAGGAAGGAGCGCCTGGTAGCAGGCAGCAGACCTGCGGTACTCGACAGGAGGAGTACCTCTACAGGCCATTATGGGGGGTGCACTACTGTGTTTGGGTGACAGACCCCAACAGGAAGCAGTACTGTGTTTGGGTGGGTGGCCCATGGTACTCGATAGGAGGAGTACCTCAGCAGTCTTAGGTTAGTGAGCAGTACCTCAGAGTCATGACAGGATCATTGTACTCGACAGAGATGGGGCACTTCAGCAGTTACGGTTTCGATAGTGAAAATCCTAGTTTGAGCTGAGTCTTTGACCTATGTGTTTACCTCATGATTTAGATGGGTCACTTGATAACTTATGTATATGTATGGGCATATATCTAAGTAATGGTTATCCGTTTATTTCATAACCTTTGTGTTTCCTCATGATTGATATGGGTTACTTGATAACTTAGGTATAATTATGGGCTTATACCTAAGTAAGGGTAATCTGTTGAGATTCTGCTTTATGGTAATCCTTGTTGGATTATGAGACACCATAAGGGTCTCGGGGTCCCTACTGAGTATTGTTATACTCACCCCTACACGGGCTATGCCCGCACCTCTTTTTGTTGGATGCAGACGACGGACATCGCTAACGGAGGCCGAGCGTTTGAATACTGGATAGTACCTGGAGGTGGATCTCACGACGAGTCGGTACCCGGAGGAGACAGACAGACGGACGATCGGACGTGGAGTACTGAGGAGGAAATCTGTACCTACCCTTTAGGTAGTATCCATGGTGGATGATCCAGGAGCTACATGTCATATTCCAGCTTCTTGTCTTTTCTGTTGTACTTTACTTTCAGTTGTAGTTGTACCTATCTGTTGGGCTTGTAATTCTTGCCCCTTTGTACTTTCAGCATTTTTTTTACTGTTGTACTTAGTGTTTTCTTCCGCTTGTACTCTTGTTGTGTTTTTTTTACGTTCATAAAGGCAACACCTTCCCAATTATAGCGATTTACCCCTTTGGTGCTAGTCGCCATCCCCTGGCCTATGGAAGGCAGGCTTGGGGTAGTTACGACACGGGCCCTGGGGGATTGGTCGTGACATCTGTGGACCAGCCAGCTCAGGAGGAAGCGAAAGAAAAATCAGAATCATGCTCCTTTCCATTAGTACAACTGCATCAAGTACAATATGAGGATGAGAATCAAGAATAGGGTGCCTCTGATTCAGTGAATAAGGATGTAGAAGAGCTGTAGAGGAAGTTTTCTAATTTGGAATCTAAAAACGTTTCGTTTAGGATATCCTTAGAGAAAGAACAATTGAAATTTCAGAGACATAAAAGAAGTACAGTTTCAATACAGGAAGTTGAAACATTTAATAAAGAGATATTGATAGAAGTAATGAAGCTGAAATCAGATATGGTGATGAAGTGAGATCTGTCAAAGCATAAAGACTATATGGAGACACAATTTTTATTTGTCAGGACTGGTGGGGATAGTGGATCAGGTAATTCACCTGATTTAATTAGATGATTTCAGGATATCACAGCAATAATGAGTGTTATGAATGACAAATTGCAGGACCTTCAACGCAATAGTGCTCCATTATCTGTATTGTTAGATAATCAGAAGTTTCTAATTGACCAGTTGACCTCAAGTGAACCATGAATTAGAACTGTTCTCACTCAGGTCACATAGATGTTAACTCTATTTATGGAGAAGTAAGAGAGGCTTCATGAGTTATTCAGAGTAAACATGATAGAATACATTCATATGACTCAGGAGAATAATGATCTTATTATCAAACTGGGAGACGGAATGATGAGAAGTCTGAGGGATCAGTTGACAGAAATCAAGGCAGTAGTTGATAGATGATAGACCATATATCATACTCTTACCACACCTTGATTTCTTTGTTCATCATAATTATAACTATTACATATTTTTTTAATTAAATGTTATTTAATTCTATATTCGTCTATTTCTATTTGTTTTACTATCTTTGTTTAGAAATTCCAGTAATCCAGATTCAAATATTTACAAATGGTTAATAATAACATTTACTTATGTTTGGTGCTACATTATATGTTTTCTATTCCATATTCTATAATTCTTTTTGATATCACAAAATTCGGGAGAAATTTGTATAAACACAACATTTTATTTTAACTATTTTACATTGTACTTTAATTTTTTTTCTACTCTTTATTGGGGGAGAAATTTGGATAAATATAAACTATTTTTTCAATCTTTTTATTTTTATTTAATGATATATTTTCTCCTCTTTTTCTTTGCTACAAAGGGATAGAAATATTAAGCATTATATTAATCCATTAAGGGGGAGAAATTAAGTTAAATCTAATATTGTATTTATTTTACAAAATTCAAAACTATAGAAAATTCATTTTTTACATTAATTTCATTGGTTATTTTATGAATTTTTTGATCATTAAAACGGGGGAGATTGTTGAGAATGTTTTTTTCAACAATACATAATATTTCTATTTAAAGAGGGGGAGATTGTTGAGAACAATACTCCATCGCTTTATGATGATTTTGATGATCACAATCACACTTAATTATTTTCTAATGATTTTATTTTAAGTATATTTCCTGAATTTATTATTCATTATATTTTTATTTCTGGAAGAAATATTTAAGATCTTGAACAACAAGATTTAATTGCTAATGTATTTTCATTAGCATGTTATGGAAACACTGTTCGTGATCTACATATTTAGGAATTGCTTAAGCATGTTCTGGAAACACTGTTCATACCCTATGTGGAGAAACGTAGTGTAAGGATGGAATGCAGTGTATACATTATGAGATATCAGAAAAGTATGGTTAATCAACCATACATTATCAGAAAAGTATGGAAGAGGAACCCTACTTTATAAAGGAACCCTACGTTTGGGATATTGAAAATTATGGAAGAAGAACCATATGTAAGTCTTCAACATTAAATTTGTTTCTCAAAATTATGGTTCATCAACCTTAATTTTTAAACAACCATATGTTTCATCAAAAGCATGGATCATGTATCATACGTTTGGAAGATTATAAAAGTATGGATCATTTATCATACATTTTAATGTGGAAAAGAAAAGTGTGTTTCATCAACCCTACATTTGTATTCAACCTTACGTTTGAAAGATGCAACATCAACCCTACATTTGTATTCAACCTTACGTTTGAAAGCTGCATGTTATACAGTTCAACCTTACATTTGGCATCGGATAATTAAAGATGATATTATTATGCAACAGTCTACAAGCGTATTATTAGGTTGATTTCAAGATGGATTAAAAACTAATTTTTAAAGTGCATATTTTACTGATTCAAAGAAATTTTATCTATGATTCAAAGGATCAATTTAAAAGAAGATTTCTATGCCGAAATTTTAGGGAAGTTACGACTCCACTGTTATTTTGAATTTTTGAATATCGCGAGTTAGAAGGTGACTTTTTTGGATCTATATCTTCATGAGAAGTGATCGGTGTTATTATATATATATATATATGTAATATTTACACATAGAATATATACAAGATTTCTCAAACAACAACGAATAAGATAAAAAGGATAAAAATAGAGACTATCAAGAACTATAGATCCGTTGATTATGAAGAGCGACAAGGCTCTGTTTATTGAAGAAGAAGAATCATGATAGAAGATTCACTCATTCGACATCGAAGATCGATTGTGAATCTACTTTTTCTGAATTTGTGAATTATATTTCTATATCTACTACAACCGGATTGGCTCAGAATGATTCTTCTTGAAAGAACATTATTTCTGAAGGTGGCGATCCATCTACTGGAAATTGCATTCTGTTGAAATTGTGAAGAACAATGGGAAAGTATTTTCAAATTAAAAATACCGTTCTTTTTATTTTGATTGACCAGCTTCTCGTACTAAGCTGTGATGGTTATGTGATTAAACCATAAGGCTCTTTTTTCCCTTAGATTGTAAAGGTGTAAACTTCCTGTACTCAGTTGATGAACAGTCTGTAGATAAGAGGACCATATAGTGAAAATCACCAAGCTTGTGGAGTATATCTTCAGTGTAGTGCACTAGGGGCCTTCTGTTCCCCAATCCACAATACATCATGTGTCCCCAGTATTTAAATTTCTACTGCATTAATCCATCTGATTAAAGTTAAAGGGCAGAGCATGATCTCGAGAAAAATTTTTAAAAGGCATAATTCCCCATCCTCTTGTGTATATTTGGTATAACCCAATCCAACAACATACTATTGGAAAAAATCCTTGAAGCATATAGCAAACCGATTCTTCAAATTACAAGTTGGTTATTTTTCAAGTATAAGGAACAACCTTTATTCAATTACTGTAAAGTATAATTAGCATAGCATTCCATCTGAAGATAAATTAGCATATATTTTTTTTGTAATTTCACCCTTCATTAAAAGAACAATGTGCTTTAAGAAACTCTAATGGAGCTATATAAAAGCTTCCACTCATGATGAAATACCTCTCCAAAATTATTAATCATTTATAGCTAGTCGCTAACCATGTATTTATAAGAAATAGAGAACCAGTTTAAATAAAATTCATTGGAAGATAATTTCTCACATTATAGGAAACAATTTAAAGAGGTACATTGATATATAAGTACATTATATGAAAGGACTTTTCCTTCACTTGTACCGCACAATATTTTTGAATGCATATATCCTTCACTTTAAAATTCTCACCATAATGAATTTTCATCGTGCATATCACATAGCATAGTAGATATCTTGGAATGGCACATAGATTAGAAATTCACAAAGAATAACACTTTAGAATAGCAGTTTTCTTAGAATAGTACATTAGCATAGCACTTATCATATCATAGAACACAGCATATAAATTCACTTAGCATAGCATTTTATCATAACACTTTAGAGAGCATGGCACATTAACATCGCATTTTGTCACAGAATTTCACATAATAAATCACTTTAGCATAGAAAATCCAATATAATATATTTCTAAAGTATGTATTGAACATATAGTACACTAAATTCTTCCAATTCACATAATAAGAATATATCATATCATATATGTCAAATAGCATTTTGTGGCTTCACTTTATTAATGTTCAGGATTCTATACCTAGGATATCCAGTTCTTTTCTATGAACCTACATTGATTTTCCATTAAATGTACCTCAAAAAGTATGATAAATTATTTCTATGCACATCACATGAATATAAAATATCATATATCACAAATAGCATAATATAGAATCACTTTATTGATGTTCAGTGTACATTTCATGGGCTAATCAATTTTATTCTATGAACCTTCTTTGTATTTTCAAATAATATACATAAAATATTATTCTAAATTTTTTCTATAAACATAACATGTATATATCATAGAATATAGGTCAAATAACTTACTATCAGTAGAAATTCATTATTCCTGGTGAACTATTTCTTTTTTATCTACAAAATGTAAGCCCACATTTTCATAGAAGACTCATCCATTAACTCAACTTTGAAATCTATTATTACAGCTTTTGTGAATACATACATAGCTAATTTCTATCATTTCATCATGATTTTCATAATCCCTCATGGAACCTATTTTCTCACACAATCATTTAGAATGAAAATCCTTAATCAATACTTTATGAAAAATACATGGATATTATGTGGATTCCAAATTAAATCCACATCCAAATGATTATTTTCAAGACCATCAATAATCTTCTATTTTGAAAATAGTATGTCACTACTGAAAAAAGTCCTTGAGCTATAAGATTAGTTTAACAATCATCAAAATTATCCAATTATAATTTTCTATGTGTGACATCTAATTCCATTATATGAATCTATAAAATTTCTCTATGCATCACTACTTCATCCACCAACACATATTTAATTATTGATAAGAAAATTTATTTATGGCTCAAAAATATCCCCCTTTTTATTTTGATTTCAATATCAAAACCTATCATGGTTATATGTATGGTTCAAATGTGTCTGTATATTATTGAAAATAAATATGCAAAGGGAAAATGGGTTATTCTCAACTCATCATTCTTCTCAAAAGAATGATTATCTCCTATATATGAAAATTTAAAGTTCACATATAAGATTGGAATGATCTCACATGGTTATATTAGAAAATAATCTTTAGTTAATCAACTCCATGTCTACATGATCTAAACTACTCTAGAAAATCCTATAAATACATACATGGATTTATATGTTATCCATAATTTACAATTCATGTGAATAAATGCTCTAGAATTCTCTAAAAGGTGTTAAAAATAACAAGATTTATCAAAGAAATTAAAAATCACTCACATATAGTAACAAACAGAAATTAAATTTCATGTTGAAAAGATATAGCTCGCATATTTTCTCATATTATAATTAATAACTCACTCCCCCTTAATTTATATAATTAATACAACTAAAAAAGATAAATGAATGTGTGATTATCACACCTTATCTTCTTATTTTATAATTTTTTTAGATGTTATCCTTAAATATATAGTGAAGATTTAATAGCTTAATCTCATTAATTATTTCCCTCAAGGGATGAATCCATCTCTTTTTCTTCCGAAAAATTTAGTACAAAAGCATTTTTATAGAAGGGAATAAAGAGGGACCTCCTTATTCATTAAGTGTAAAATTCATCATGAGAACTGCCTATCATATTGGGGCATTATTTTCTCTCAATATATGCATTTCTTTTTTGGTATCTCCTTTTACATTTTATACATTTTATTACATGATCTCTCATGTTATTTTATTTTAATTTTAAAAAACTCCCACTGATTTTTGAGAATCTCTATAAAGTTTTATGGAGAATGTCCATATTTAACGCACCTAACACACAAGTCAACATCTTTTGTAAAATTAAATTTTCCTTCAAAATTTATTTATAGACTTCTTTTCATTTGGATTTAGCAATTTTGTAGGTTTCCTCCAAATGTTTTTCCAATTTCAATTTATTTGGAAAGACAAATAGATACTCTTTCATAACATTATATGACTCCTCTAAATCATGAAATGAATCACCACTATTTTTCAATTTTATAATATTGCCTTTCTCATCATAGGGAATATATATTAGAAATATTATAATGATTTTCTCAACAATTTGACCCTTATTTTTACATATTCCGACAATTTCTTTTAATCCTTCATATCTATTTTGTTTTGGAACCTTGGATAAATTTCTGCACAAATCATAATTTCTTTGAGAGTTTATTGTCAATTATTATACAAGAAATAACCTTGATTCATGAATATTTTTTAAATTACTTGTAATAAATGAAATAGTAGACTTTATACCCAAAAGCATCTAAGTAACAAAAAAACCACTAAACCTAGATCATCAGCCTTGAAATTTATTATATTTAGAATCCTTTTGGTGTTTTACTTCTTAAAACAATGCCTTAATTTTTCAAGGGGCTAGTTATTTTATTTTCTCATTTCTTTCACCCTATGATATAGGAGACAATATCTCAATGTTCATATTTGTGAAAATTAGTTTAATAGTCTTCATGTTTTGTACACATCTCAAAACTGGCTTTTCAACCTCTTTTGTTACCCTCTTTACCTTTTATTTTGGTATTCCATTCACGTCATCATATTATTTTTTCATGATAGGTTCTTAACATAAATCATCATAATAGTGACCACTTCTATTTCAGTACTCAAAAATTTATTCAAATAATTAAAATTAGTTCTTTATAGACAAATTCATTTTCTATGAGTTTTCTTCTCTAGTGTAGGTCTTCTATTTTATTCATCATTTTCTTCTTTAAAATAAGAATTATATTTTTTTCTTGAAATCTCATGTTTTTGTAACATTAAAATGATTTATACCAAAAATTTTATCAACTCCAAAAATATCCCAGGAACGTTCTTCTCTTCTTTAATGATGTAATTTATTTAGTTTTCAAATTTTGTGAAACATTATTATTTTGAAAAACACCACCACTCTTGGGTAAAATTCAGGGGAAGAGTTTTTAATGAATCATTCAATATAATCCATTTATTTGGTGGATTTAACAGAATTTTTCCCCATTCGTACATTCCTCGAGTTTTGTTTAAATCTGATACCAGAACAGAAAACATCATTAGTACATAAAACTGTTTTTGTGTTATGGGATACCATATTCATGGATGATTAATCCATTTGATTATAAGATGATCCCATGTTATTTATGGAATTTTGAGACACAATAAAAAAATTAGTTGCATCATCCCATCTTTTATTTATTTTGGAAGTTCTATTATGCGGTGATTCCAGATTTTTAAATCTCACCACTTGCTCCAAAAAACATCATGTTGAAGAAGTTATTCTCGCCCTCAACTAATCTTAGTTTTGATTTCCACTAATCCTTATGCTTCATTATTTTTTCCCCAATCATGTTTTAGGATATTTGAAAATAATTTTCAAGCTTTTTTAACCTATAACCTCTATCATATAGCTGATCAATATTGATGATCATAAAAACTATTTGTAATTTTTTAAATGAATAGAATGCTTCTACAAATATAATCTCTATGAATTATTTCTCAAAAACACTTCCTTGAAATTATTAAACACTTTCATCCTTTCATTCATTACCAAGATTATTTTTTATTCCTTTACTTTCACATGTACTGTTAAAGTGTTGGATCTACCAACCATTTAATCCAATTCCTCTTCCATAGCATTAGCATCTTCTTCCAGCAATAAATTTTCATCCTAAAGACCTTTACACCTTCAAATATATTATTTAAAACTTATTGGGAAAAAATATTCATATTTTATTTAAATTGAAGGTGAAAATGACAATGTGGTCCATCATCATCATATCTTGAGAATTCTTCATTTGAAGAAAAATAATAAAAGAATCACGAAAACATATACCATTTTCATTACCTTTACATAGAGGTATCTATGTATGTATTATAAGAATATTATTTATATTTCTTTCATTTCTCTTATTAATATTTTAATGAGTCTTGGAAGAAATATATATACTACTATCGTTAATAATAACCTCTTTTTTCTCCATCTGAGGTAGCTCACTCATTACCGGAAATTAACACTTCATAAAAACTCTTTGGGATCTTTAGAGGCCACCTTCACTATAATACTAATTATAGTACCCCAGTGTACATTGAACATTGAGAGGGGGTGAATTAGTGGTTTAATTTCAAAAAAAAAATTATTTTTAATTCAAATTCTCTATCATGTTATGGTTTTCTATCCAGATAGTGATATCTCATAATCTCACTTCATATGCAAAAATAATCAACGAGATTGTAGCACATAGTATATACAAGGTTGGGTTCAAATACCTAACCTTTTTAAAGTTGGTTAATACCCTAAACATAGATTATCCAATATATTACATATTGATTGAAATGAATAAGGAATCGACTTTTTATACGCTCTAGTAGTTGATCCTCTAGTTAATCCCGGTTCTATAACCCAATAACCAAATCTTATACCTTGGTTGGTTAGACACCACAACTATTTTCTCTTATCTTTCTTCTAAACTGGTTAGATACCCTAGTCTTAAGCCTCTTTTGTAACTATTTATACATCTTAGTCGAAAGATCCTCTTTCTTAATGTTTTTTTACTACAAATGGTAATATCTCTATATCATTTTTATTGCATCTACAACACTTGAAATAGATTTTTCTCCATGAGTGTACATGACCAGTTTCACTCATGCACAACTTCATGATCTTCAATAACTTCTTAATTTAATACTAATAGTCTTGAAATATGTTCAGATATTATCTTGAATAATATTGTTCTCCTAGATTACCAAATGTTCAAACATAACTGTATTCTCCTAGATTTATTTTCTAGCAATAGTCTATTCAATATCAAATATCTAGTGAATGAACATATATTACTCAGTCAAATTTATCAAGAAATGATTCTTCCTTCTTTTAATGAAGTCTTAGCCTTAGAAAATGTGTGACAATAATGCACACAGTTTCATCAATATAATTTTATTCAAGATAAAACATTCAAAACTCATAATAATCTATCTTATAAATCCCAACTCAAATAGATCATGAAATCATGAGTATTTCATTTACTTCTGAACATGTGTACATTGAACCATATAAACATATACACTAAGAAAACTTCAAGAAATATGTTAATCTTATCCTTGGAACATCTAATGATCATAGCATATCATTTATAAAATTCCGTATACTATTGGTCCACTTCTTTGATACTTGAGGTATTGATTCTTGGATCATATTGAAAATTAGTTTTCTATTTGTTGTATTTTATTTAAATAGTATTCTAAATTATTAAAATTCACATGAAATGATAATATCATAGCGTATATTATATGTCACAAATTATTGTACAAGTTCCTCTATTCCTAGAATATTGATGCTCTCATTATATATCACTTCACTTTTCTATTCATGTTATATTCCTCATATAGTAATCTTAATTTTTCCTACACCCATGGAATGATCATATCATTTCATATATGATATGCCAGATATTGTTTGACCAATTCTATGATGTTTTGTGTATTGATTCTCTCATTAAATCGCACTTTATTTTTTTATTCAATGTATATTCTTAAAAAAGTTTGCTAAATTGTTTCTATTCTCATGAAATTATTATAACACAACATATATGATATGTCATGTACTGTTGGGCCACATATTTGATGCTTATAAAACTAATTATTCAAACAGAAAGACGGTTCTTTTTTAGTTACATGGAACACTCTTTGTAAAATTACATCATTTTGTTATTAGCATAGCATTCCATCAACAAATCATTTAGTGTAGCATTTATATTTATGGAATTTCCTCATCTAAAACCACAATGTGTTTTGCAGAACATAGTTGTATCTATATGAATGATTATTCTCATGATGATAGAATTATCCAAAATTCACAATCTATTATAGTTGGATGTTAACAATGTACTTATAGGTAATAGAGAAGCGGTTAACAATCATTTTATCACTTAATTGTTTTCCACATCATTAGAAGTAGTTTAAAGTGGTTTGTTGATAGGGAAATATTTTCACCAGAAAGGACTTCACATATGAATATAACACACAACATTCCTCACCACATATAGCCTTGTCTGTATAGATCTCATGTAAAGACCCATAATCTCTATGTAAATTATTTTTATTAAATGGTAATTTTACGAGTTCGTGAAAATTGACGATGCATAGTTATGAGGCCTAGAGTGCTCGAAATGAATTTCTGAACAATATTTCGAGTACGTTCCGTAAATGTGTGAGCGGTTTTTTATAACTTTTGAACCAGTGCTCAGAATTGAAATATGAGGACACCATTGGGATCGTAGAGCTGGTATTCACTTAAGGATACCTTTACCTCGACCACTGTAGTTTGAGGGTGGAAGTTAAACTTTTCACATATTCGTGAAAGAATAAAATAAAAATAAAATTTTATAGAATTTATTTTTATTTTTTTCCATGTGGATGTTGAGAAGTCAGGACCACCAGACCTAAATCTCCCATGAGAGGTTATGATGGTGGGGACCTCACAAACTAACCTCCCAAGAGATTTTATGGTAGTGGGGACCATTCGAGGTATAAACCCCCTTGAACTCCCCCTTAATGGGAAACCCTCAAACATCATATTAAATGTGGGAGAGCCTTTACAAATCCTCTAATATTTATTATTCCAACTCAATTTAATTAATTTAGGATATTTTGAATTTTTTAAAACAAACTAAATAATATATATCATAATCTACTATCTTGGGCTACCTTTTCACTTTGGTGGAATTGGAGAAAAGGCATGGAAAAACAGAGACCATTGGAGAACTTAGGAGAAATCTATCCAACGAAGAACTCTAAAGAAGAACGCTAACCTCGACTTCAACTTTCATCATTTGGACATCCACCAATGTGGGACGTCTTCAATCGATGATCTTCTTCCCCTCCCCAATGACTTCGTCTTCTCCCTCACGATCTTCGTTGATGAATCAAACGAGGTAGGGGTTTTGTTCCCATATTTTTCCCTTCTATGTTTATTTTTCCAGAATGGGATTAGTGATTAACGAAGATTGTGGGGATTTAAGTTATTAAATATATTCCATACACATTCTTGTTCTTGTAGAGACGCTTGTTACCACTCTAACCCAAAGGGTGTGGGCCAAACTAAAATGGCCCGACCACTCTGTCGTTATTCTTCAATGGTGTATCCTTCGCGATGGAGGAAGGCGACTTTGGTGATGGAAATCGGTGCATGTGGTCAGCATTGGTGGAACTCGAGAACTGCTGATGATTCCACGACACCTCGCCACCCCATGGCCTTCGCAGCTCCATGTCTTCCACAGATGAGTTGACCCGAGTCGCCACCGTCGTCCTAGCCACTGCCGCTAGGTCGAGCCGTCATTTGAGACATCGCCGCTGGGTCGTGCCGCCATCTGAGACGCCTCTACCGGGTTGAGGTGCCACCGCTGTCCGAGCTGATTCCCCATCCGAGCTTCCATCGTCCGAGCAGATGCTTCCATCCGAGACGAGCCTCCACCGTCGTCTAGTCCCAGTCGCCCCTGAGCTGGCACCGCCGGGCCGAGCTGTCGTCTAAGCCGTCGCTGTCATCCGGGCTAAGTTGTCGACCTTCCTGTCAAACCACCCCAGAAGAGCCACTCCATGACATCACACCCTTGTAGCACCCTCCGCATCCTCGCGGCCACCCACAATCCTCTGCGGCCTGCTGGTATAGACCAAGCGGGCCGGGTCGGACTAGACCCGGGCCCAGTACGACCCATTTACAATCTTTTGGCCATAACATTGGCTCTGGATGTCCGTTTCACAAACCGTATGTGGTGATAGAAACCTCATAGCGATATAGTCACTTTGAGTATACCCCACTGGAGTTCTGGATTATGATGGTGGTTTGGTTAGGTTTGATCATGCATGAATCCAACCGGGCCCCAAGTCTAAAAGACTAATAACTCACAGACTGAGCATCCGATTGACACACTGTCTGTTGCAATGAGACCCCAATGATGTCGAGAACCATTGAGAGTCTTCTTCGTTGGTCATCTTGGTAGTTGGAGAATTTACCAGTGTCTTGGGGAGAAAATTTTCCTGGAGATAGGAAAACCTAGTTCGGAAAAACAGTAGCTGGTTGTGAAGAGAAGAGTTCTCCTAGCGGTCATGTGCCGGTCAGCTCCTAGCGATCCTATGTTGGTAATATCCAACGATCTTGTGTGGGTAAAATCGTAGTGATCTTATGTTGGTCATCTCCTAGAGATCTTGTGTGGTTCATCTCTTAGCGATCATGTGTGGGTCATCTCCTAACGATCCTCTGTGGGTTAGCTCCTAGCGATCTTCTCTGGGTCATCTCCTTGAGATCCTATGTGGGTGAGCTCCTAGTGATTTGGTGCAGGTCATCAGTGGAGCCTCGTAACAGGAGAAGATGATTCAATATTTATAACTAATCATCTCTACTACCATACCTAAAGGTATACCTTCTGTGAGTTGTGTCAGAACCTCTGTGTTTCTTCATGTCTGATACGGATTACTTGATAACTTTGGTATATATAAGTTTATATACCTAATTAGGGTTATCTAGTATTTTTCATACTTTTTGGTTTATCCTTGGAGGATTTTGTGAGACCTTGAGGGTCTCGGGGTCCCTACTAAGTGTAGTTATACTCACCCATGTTCATGATATGCCCACACCTTGATGTGTTGGATGCAGACGATGGATAATGCTAACTGAGGGTGAGAGTGCAAGGACTAGATGGTACAAAGAGGTGAACCATACAACCTGGATGTACTCAGAGGAGACGGGTGGACATGGAGTCCTGGGTGTTGAAAGTGGGTTCCATAGACCCAACTTGTATTGTACTTTGATTACTGTTGCATGTATTCAGTTTTTTTATACATGTGTTTATCCTTCCATGATAGTGTAGATACATCAGCATCCACTTTGTTTATGGCAATGTCCATAGATTACCTGTCGCATCAAATGGTTATAGCAGGTCCCAGGATATAATAAAAACCCTGAGATTCCATGATAGTAATCTTAAAGTAACATCCCATTGTCTAGTTACATCATTCTGAAAGGACACAGATGATGTGTGGCCATCAGCTGCTGGGGGCTCATAAGCATTGATACTTCTTCTTGTGAAGTTCTCACTTCATGATATCTAGCTATTGAGATCATGAGGACAAACCAGATTAATAGGAACACCACATGTTTCTGGTTTCATTGGTTGTTCCTATCTACGGTCATGTGTAATGCTCTCCTTACTTGATATCATTATCAATGAATGTCATTTAATTACGTATATTTGATATAAGGTGAAAACAATGGAAACAATGTTGTGGTGAGGTTGTTTGTTTCAGGTACGTCATTAATGGAATTGCATTGATTGAATTATCAAGATAGGATTTGTCGCTTCTGAGTTTAGGAAGAGATATCTCAGGCCTGGTTGATTTGGATGGTTGCACCTTCAATAAATACATGGCCATTGTAGTTGAATATAAGACCGTCCGGACAAATCAACAAACAAAATAAAGCAAATAAAGAATGATAACACTAGTATTCATTATACTTTATTGAGATTTCTATGACGAAAGGATTAGATTACATAGACCATGTTTGTAGGAAGGCATTCATTTCTTTGACTTTTCCTTATCTCTATAGGGACTCGATGGGTTGTTAGACCCCATTCTAGGTCGGTGGTATTCACTTCTATTGAGATAAGGGCCTTAAGGGTCACACACAATAGCACCTTGAGAATCTTCCCTATTTTGGGAATAGGAATTTAGAACTTGGTGGGCCCCGCCAAAGGGTCTGAGAACTATCCAAATTCTATGGATCACTAAAGAATAAATAAATTCATTAATTATTCGAGTTTATAATAATTCGTTGAATTTATTTATAACATGTATTTACATGTTATATAGTAAATACAGGTATTAATATTATTCGAATGGATTTAAATATCCTAGGTTCATTTAATATTAGCAGGAGGAATGAGTCGAGTTAAAGACTCAAATTTATCTCGTAATATATCTGTATATTACAAGGAATTGATAAATTTTAAATATTATTTAGGGAATAATTTTATTTGTCATAAATAATTATTTATATCACTTTTATAGCGGACATCTATTACACGGGAGTCGAGAACCTATTCCTCGTTTTTTAAAAACTCCCTATATAAGTGAGAGAGAGGATCTCCCATGATCATTATTCATGTGTCAAGATTGAGAGCTTCTCTCTCCTCTTGGAGTCTACAGAATGAGAGTCTCTCAAGAAAAGTAGGATCTTCAAGATCATCCATCTTGGATCGAAGCTCCTTCCTTTGAGTTGATCATCGCTGCGCTGAAGTGAGCATCGAAGATCCATGCTAGCACCTGGATCTTGACGAATGGAGCACGTGCAGATTCACGAGACATGTGTGAACGATCTAGAGGGATTCGACGTCGAAGTCTTCGACCAACGATTTTCGGCGTCCTGCAGCAGACTTGTACACGAAAATTCTGAACAAGGTAAATGTTCAGTTTAATTTTTCTTGCTCTTTATAAACCTTGCGATATACTCAGACCAAGTCGGGACAAGATCAACAGAGTTGACAGAGTTATGTTACTCCAATGAAGCTGAAAAGTTTAAATTCCCGGCCCACCGACTTCCGTTGCGCAGTCCTGGAACCTTACAGTGGTATCAAACGGAGGTTGCAATGTTTTTCTGAGTCAGCAAAATTAAAATGCATTAAATTTAATTGCGGGGTGTTAAAACAGTTCATTCAGATTCGACCACGCGTCATTTCGTTTTCGAATGATCAAGTTATGATCATTTAAATTTTTAATCGGATCGACGTCATGTTTTTTGTTTATTTGATGTTTATCTCAAATTGATAATTAACATCAAATATATATTTTATTATTATAATATATAATAAAATATATATTATAAAAATATTTTATTATAAAATATTTTTCCACAAAGGTGTGTGGAAAAAAAAAATAATAAAATAAGAAAGATAAAGACCCCAATTTGGGGTCTTCATGCTATTAATTTAATAAAAGGGAAGAAAAGACCCCAAAATGGGGTCATCTCCCTTTATTTAAAAAAAGGGGGCCTTATTTATCTAAAGGTCAAATAAGAAAAAGAGGAGGAAGACCCCAAAGAGGTCTTCTCTCACGCGGCGCATAGGAAGGGAGGACTAACCCTAGCAGGCCTCCCCTCCGCCGGACCTCCTCTACGCCGAGCTGCCTCTGACCGGTCGTCGCCGGCCGCGCCGGCATCCCCTCCGCCGGACAGCCACACCTAGCTGTTGTGAGCCCCCGTGCTGACCTCCTCCTCTCTCGCCGGAACCCCCTTTGTCATAAAGCCTCCCTCTCCCTCCACCGGACCTCCTCTGTGCCGAGCCACCTATAGCCAACCGCCACCATCCGCGCCGACCTCCCCTTGCACTGGACTAGTTCCGTCCGGCCGCACCGACCTCCCCTTGCACCGAACTGGACCCGGGCCCAATACGACCCATTTACGCTCTTTTGGCCATAACATTGGCTCCTGATGTCCGTTTGAAGAACCGTATGCGGCACTAGAATCCTCAGAGTGAGATGTTCACTTTGAGTATACCCCCACTGGATTTTTGGATTTTGATGGTGGTATGGTTAGGTTTGATCGTGCATTAATCCAACCGGGCCCCAAGTCTAAAATACTAATAACTCACAGACCGAGCATCCGATTGACGCACTGTCTGTTGCAATGAGACCCCAATGATGTTGAGAAGCATTGGGATTATTCTTTGTGGGAAATCATGGTAGTTGGAGAATCGACCAGTGTCTTGGGGAGAAAAATTTCTTGGAGACAGGAAAACCTAGTTCGGAAACCCAGTAGCTGGTCGTGAAGAGAAGAGTGCTCCTAGTGGTCCTGTTCCGGTTAGCTCCTAGAGATCCTGTGTGGGTAATCTCCAAGAGATCTTGTGTGGGTAAAATCCTAGAGATCTTATGTTGGTCAGATCCCAGAGATCTTGTGTGGGTCAGCTCTTAGCGATCATGTGTGGGTCATCTCCTAACGATCCTCTGTGGGTTAGCTCTTAGCTATCTTCTGTGGGTCAGCTCATTGAGATCCTATATGGGTGAGATCCTAGTGATTTGGTGCAGGTCATCAGTGGAGCCTCGTAACAAGAGAAGATGATTCAGTATTTATAACTAATCATCTCTACTACCATACCTAAAGGTATACCTTCGGTGAGTTGTGTCAGAACCACTGTGTTTCTTCTTGTTTGATACGTATTACTTGATAACTTTGGTATATATAAGTTTATATACCTAATTAGGGTTATATGTTATTTTTCATACTTTTTGGTTTATCCTTGGGGGATTTGGTGAGACCTTGAGGGTCTCGGGGTCCCTACTAAGTGTAGTTATACTCACCCATGTACATGATAAGCCCACACCATGATGTGTTGGATGTAGACGATGGAAAATGCTAACTAAGGGTGAGAGTAAAAGGACTCGATGGTACACAGAGGTGAACCATACAACCTGGAAGTACTCAGAGGAGACGGGTGGACGTGGAGTCATGAGTGTTGAAAGTGGGTTCCCTAGACCCAACTTGAATTGTACTTTGATTACCGTTGCATGTATTCAGTTTTTTTATACATGTGTTTATCCTTCCATGATAGTGTAGATACTTCTGCATCCACTTTGTTTATGGAAATGTCCATAGATTACATATCGCATCAAATGGTTATAGCAGGTCCCAGGCTATAATTAGAACCCTGAGATTCCATGATAGTAATCTTAAAGTAACATCCTATTGTCCAGTTACATCATTCTGAAAGGACACAGATGATGTGTGACCATCAGGTGCTGGGGGCTCATAAGCATTGAGACTTCTTCTCATGATTTTCACACTTCATGATATCTTGATATTGAGATCATGAGAAAAAACCCGCTTAATAGGAACACCACATGTTTTTGGTGTCATTGGTTGTTCCTATCTACCGACATGTGTAATGGTCTCCTTACGTGAGATCATTATCAATGAATTTCATTTAATTATGTAAATTTGATATAAGTTGAAAACAATGGCAACAAAGCTATGGTGAGGTAGTTTGTATCAGGTACGTCATTAATGGCATGGTATTGATTGAATGATCGAGAAAGGATTTGTCGCTTCTGATTTTAGGAAGAGATATCTCAGGCCTGTTTGATTAGGATGGTTGCACCTTCAATAAATACATGGCCATTGTAATTGAAGATAAGACCGTCCAGAGAAATCAACAAACAAAATAAAGAAAATAAATAATTATGACACTAGTATGAATTCTACTTTATTGAGATATCGATGATGAAATGATTAGATTACACAGACCATGTTCGTAGGAAGGCATTCGTTGCTTCGACTTTTCCTTATCTCTATAGGGGTCTCGATGGGTTGCTAGACCCCGCTCTAAGTCGGTGGTATTCACTGCTATTGAGATAAGGGCCTTAAGGGTAACACAAAATAGCACCTTTAGAATCTTCCCTATTCTGGGAATAGGAATTTAGAACATGGTGGCCCCCGCCAAAGGGTCTGAGCACTATCCAAGTTCTATGGATCGCCAAAGAATAAATAAATTCATTAATTATTAGACTTTAGAATAATTCGTTGAATTTATTTATAACATGTATTTACAAGTTATATAGTAAATACATGTATTAATATTATTCGAATGGATTTAAATATCCTAGGTTCGTTTAATATTAGAAGGAGGAATGAGTCGAGTTAAAGACTCAAATTTATCACGCAATATATCTGTATATTACAAGGAAGTGATAAATTCTAAATATTATTTAGGGCATAATTTTATTTGTCATAAATAATTATTTATATCACTTTTATAGTGGACGTCTATTACACGGGGGTCGAGAACCTATTCCTCATGTTTTAAACACTCCCTATACAAGTGAGAGAGAGGCCCTCCCTTGATCACTATTCATGTGTCAAGATTGAGAGCTTCTCTCTCCAATTGGAATCTAGAGAGAGAGAGTCTCTCAAGAAAAGTAGGATCTTCAAGATCATTCATCTTGGATCGAGGCTCCTTCCTTTGAGGTGATCGTCACTGCGC